>CM060405.1:75401636-77801636 GCA_030545235.1 Helianthus tuberosus | reverse complement strand
CTGGTCTCAAATTAAAGATATGCAAGATATCGTAAATTTGAACTTTTTATTAATTAAACTACGCTATTATGCATAATGCATGTTTAAACATAGATTTTGACCCAAAACTCATTACCTACTATTATGATATTATTTTTAGGGATTTTTGGAATATTGGGTCAGATTATAAACTGACCATATCATTGATTTCTTGTATAAATTCGATAAATGACGATAATGCCCTTTTTGTTAATAAAATGAGTTTTACGTATGATTAATATGCCAAACCTTTTCCTACTGATTTTATATGAAAAAGAAAATATTTTAAACATTCAAGACTAATCAAAATCTTTGAATCACCTAAACATTTTAAATATCGTCAATTATCGATTTTTACGCTAATTAGGTGCATAGTATGGTTTAAAACCATATTTAACACCTAAGACTTGTTACCTACTGAAATTATAAATAAAGTTTTGTATTTTTACAGTAGGTATAAGTTATGAACTCAGACTTACAATTATGTCCTTAAAAGCATATGCGAAATGACCAAAATACCCTTTCGGGGCATAGTTTGGCCATAAATGAATGATATCCTACTGTTTAAACATCATAAAATAAATACTTTTACTAAATGTTTTAGATCAGAATATCAGTTTACTTTAAAACCTCTTTTATAAATATTAAAATGACCAAAATACCCTTACGGGACTTAATTTGGTTTTAAATACTTTTTGGGCATATATGTTAACATCCTACTGATGTATTAACATACTTTAAGCATAATAACATATAAGACTTGTATATGGTTCATTCGGTTACCCGTTATGCATTTATGCGTTCGGTTGGGTTTATGTAACTAGTTTACATGAATTAGCCGAAATGAGTTTAACCTTATCATTTTAACTTCAAAATCCAGAATGTGTTTAGTTTACCCATATTATACAAGTATCCAAACTTGTCGGGTCTAAATCACATTCTATTATGGTCTCTGCTTAATCTAGCGTTCCGAACCGTTAAGTACTTTTCAAACTAACCGGTCAAAGTCTTTGACTTAAATAAAGACCCGTTAGTATCCTAATAGGTTAATAAACCTTCTATATAGATTGAGTAGCTTCGATAGAAGTTATTTACATAAGACTTTAGGAAATATACAGCTGAGTTACATCTTTACACATCTAGCTCAGGTAGATACTTTTAACTTATTTTTCCTTATACGGGCTTGGGATACGGTATAATATAATACCGCTTGGTCGGGTATGGAATCATTTAATCAGATTGTGATTAATAAATTGCATAAACCGTTTTAATCTGTTTTGTTTGATAACATAAACATTGGGGGTTAATACGACCATGTCCTGGATATCCTCGGCTCATTTCATTTGAAAATGGCCACAACCTATGAATGGGGTGTAGGCATACACCTGGCAGATGCAAATGCTAAATACCCCACATGTTGGGGATAACTCCTTTGTGGGTTTTATAATGGTGAGTCGGTTAATCATGACCGGCTTCCAAACCGGCCCCATATGTATGACAAACATGTAAATCTGTATAAAAGATTTTAATAAAAATTGTCCCAAGTTATAAATGGTTTTGTGCCTTGTGCGCCTAAATCAATTTTCATAAACTCTTTTCAAATGAGTCGGGTAATTGTATTTACCAGTGAAAACTGACGTATTTTCCAAAGACTAAGTGACATGTACCTCTCGAAATTAGGCTGGAGCTACTTGGTGTTAATTAAGAGGATCTTGCAAATCCTTAGATGCCTGAAGTCTGTTATTTTAGTTTCTTGTATTTTGTTTTTATGATCCGCCTGTGGATCTCTATTATGACCAGTCTGTATATTCTTTTATTTCGGTCACTCGAACATTATGGTTTGTAATAGTAATTATCTACCAAGCCTTCCGCTGTGCTATAATATTGTGTTAATTGACTATGATGATATCAACTACGTCACGATACTCCCCACCGGGCCCACCGGTAATATGTGAAAATATCGGGGTGTGACAGGTTGGTATCAAAGCAAGGTTCATCTGGGTATAACCCGTTTGAATATCAAGCCCCTTCCCATGATCCATATCTTGAGGCAGCTCACTTTAATGCGCTATACCCCTCACCGTTACCGTCAGCATACCCAACTGGGTATCCCGTGCAAGGGTATCAATACCCACCATATCAGCAGCATCCTCAGCATATGCCTCAAATTTCGCAAACACGAGAATTTTACATAGGTTGGACGATGTTGAACAAAAAGCAGAGGAACGGGAAAAGAAGCACAATAAACTCCTTTAGGTTCTTGCGAACTTCCTTAAAGGAAAGAAGAAGTAGAAGTTTCATTCTATTTTATTTTGTATTGTATTGTAATTTCTATTAAGTCCCTGCGTGGACATTTCCTTTACTTTAGTCCCTGCGTGGACTTGTTTCCTTTTGTAGTCCCTGCGTGGACAATTTGTTATTTCAAAGACCCATTTAGGGCACTTTATGTAATCGTTTAGTATTATTAGTGAAATTTCTTTTGAAGATTTATATGTGTATTTTATTACATCACCATACAAATATCATTTCAATTTTCATTGATCTGAGTGACATTTCAAAAAGAAATTCTTAAAGGTATGACATAGCCATAATATAAATGGCTATGATGGTGTAAACCTCTTAAGACAATGATTCCTTGTTAACATCTAAAAACATGTTAACACTCCTAGCACTGTGACTTGAGAGACCACACTAGCTTCCCAAAAAGTACTTTGATCTTTCCAAGCCATCTTTATGACCTAAATGATCAATATGAATCATGGCTATTAACATCAAATATAATGTATACACCAAAACACCCATTTGAGGTGTTCTGCCTTTGGGCTAATGTGTATTCATGACAAAGATAGTTATATTTTATAACTTCTTGTCTAAAATACGATGAACTATGTTCGACCCTTAAAATCTCTGATTTAAAAGATCATGATAATACTTAAAAGTGTCCTTGTGACAAGGCCTTTTATGCCATCTAAATGTCCTTCGAGACGAGCCTTTGTGCTATATGAAAATGTCTATACGACATTGACAGTTGTGACTTATGTACCTTGTCTGATAAATATAAAGGATTATATCCTACTTAATTACCAATAATGGTTCATTTGCAACCTAGGCAAAATATAACCAGATGAATTTTGAATTATTATCTAAAATGGTCTATATGGTTTATTAATACCAAGACTATTTAATCATCAAATACGATGATTCATTATATAATCTAAGTAAAACATTATTGTTTGATTTTAGTATTCAAATCATGGCTGGCTCCGATGAAGCTAATAGTCATCCAGTAGAAGGAAACAATAATGATACAAGGATAAATGTTACCGGTGCTGAATTACAAGCAATGATTAACACAACAGTTGCTCAAGATGTGAACGATATATTTAAAGAACCGAGTAATGTTCGGTCTAAAACTCATACAAAGTCCCCTTCGAAATCACATACGTTGAAAAAGGATGAATCTCAGCATTCATCCAATCAGAGATCTGAACCTCAAAAGATCGTGCTTGATCAGAATCCTAGGTACAACAAGGGTTGTACCTACAAATACTTTATCTCTTGTAAACCAAGAGATTTCACGGGAGAAAAGGGAGCTATCGACTGTATGAAATGGTTGGACGAAATGGAAACTGTTATCGATATTAGTGGATGTGCCAAGGAGGACATCGTAAAATTTATATCTCAGTCCTTCAAGGGCGATGCCCTGACATGGTGGAAAGCCTTGGTGCAATCCACCGGAAGGGTTCCTCTGTATAACCTTTCTTGGAGTCAATTTGTTGAACTTATGAAAGACACTTACTGTCCACAGCATGAGGTGGAAAGAGTGGAGACTGACTTCCTCACTCTAGTTATGAAAGATTTGGATTGCAGGTCTTATGTTACCATTTTTAACTCGATGTCTCGATTAGTCTCTTATCTGGTTACTCCAGAACCTAAACGTATTGCACGTTTTATTTGTGGTCTAGCCCCTGAAATTAAGGGAAATGTCAAGGCTTCTAAGCCTGCTACATATAGGTCAGCTGTAGACCTATCATTGTCACTTACTCTCGATGTTATAAGGAGTAAGTCAAGGAAGACCACTGAGGAGGGGAAGAGGAAGAGAGAGGATGACCAGTCCCATCAGTCAAATAAAAAGAAGAAAGGAAACTATGGTTTCAAGAAAGGCCAGTCTGAAGACAAGCCTAGGTGCAAGGTTTGTAATAAAAGGCATTTTGGGAAGTGCAACCAGGATCCACAAGCTAAAACTTGTGGGATCTGCAAAAGGAAAGGGCACAAAACTCTGGAGTGCCGAAACATTAAGGATGCAACCTGCTATGGTTGCAATGAAAAGGGGCACATCAAGACTAATTGCCCTAAGAATGCTAAGAAGCCTGATGAGGCGAAGAAAACCAATGCAAGGGTTTTTCAGATGAACACAAGAGAGGCGGTGAATGATGACAATGTCATAACAGGTACCTTCCTCATTAATGATATTTATGCTAGAGTTTTATTTGATTCAGGTGCTGATAAGTCTTTTGTAGACCATAAGTTTAGTAAGTTACTGAATCTGCCTATTAAAACTCTAGACATTAAATATGAGGTATAACTCGCAGATGGTACCTTAGAAACCGCTTCAACTCTTCTTGATGGATGCTTTATATCCATTAAGAATCATTCTATTCCGCTGTCTCTTTTACCAATGAAGTTGGCTGGGTTTGATATAGATTTGGGCATGAATTGGTTATCACGTAACCAAGCCCAAGTTGCCTGTGATAAGAAACTAATTAGCATCAAAACCCCCTCTGGTGTGTTAGTCACCATTCATGGAGATACACACTATGGTCTGCCCGACAATGTATCTATACTCAAGGCATCCAAGTGTCTGAAGAATGGATGTGTCATCTACATGGCACAGGTGACAGTTGAAGAACCAAAACCCAAGATTGAAGATATCCCAATCATTTCTGAATACCCTGATGTCTTTCCTGATGAACTACCCGGATTACCTCCTGAGAGGCAAGTCGAATTTAGGATAGACATTCTACCAGGAGTGGCACCGATTGCACGAGCTCCATACCGTTTAGTACCTACAGAAATGAAGGAGTTGAGAACCCAATTGGATGACTTACTGGCAAAAGGTTTTATACAACCCAACTCATCGCCTTGGGGAGCACCCATATTGTTTGTGAAGAAGAAAGATGGATCAATGCGTCTATGCATTGCAAGCTGAACAAAGTAACAATTAAGAATCGTTATCCATTACCCATGATCGATGACTTGTTCGATCAACTCCAAGGAGAAAGTTTATTTTCAAAGATAGATTTAAGATCTGGGTATCACCAACTCAAGGTTTGAACTGTAGATGTACCTAAAACAGCTTTCAGGACAAGGTATGGTCATTATGAATTCTTAGTGATGCCTTTCGGGCTCACTAACGCACCTGCAACATTCATGGATCTCATGAATCGAGTCTGTAAACCATACCTAGACAAGTTTGTTATCGTCTTCATAGTTGACATACTTATCTACTCTCGTAGTCAGGCTGATCACGAGAAATGTCTTCGATGTATCTTAGGATTGTTACCTCAGGAGAAACTGTATGCTAAATTCTCTTAGTGCGATTTTTGGCTTCGTGAAGTCCAATTCCTTGGATATGTTGTGAGTGAGCGTGGTATCCAAGTGGATCCCGCTAAGATAGAAGCCATAATGAACTGGGAAGCACCAAAGACGCCGACTGAAATCCCCAGCTTTCTGGGATTAGCTGGTTATTATAAAAGATTCATTGAGAACTTCTCAAGGATAGCTGCACCATTAATTGCTTTGACCAGCAAGAATGTAAAGTTTGATTGGGGTCCTAAACAACAAGAGACTTTTGAGATTATTAAACAGAGATTTAGCAATGCTCCTGTGTTGACATTTCCCGAAGGAGTAGAAGAGTTTGTTGTATACTGTGATGCTTCACACACCGGTATGGGTTGTGTACTTATGCAGAGAGGCAAGGTGATTTCCTATGCATCACGACAATTGAAGGTGCACGAAAAGAATTACACCACCCACGATTTGGAGTAGGTGCCGTTGTATTTGCACTTAAGTTATGGAGACATTACTTATATGGAACCAAATGTGTGATTTATTCACATCACAAAAGTCTTCAACACTTGTTCAATAAAAAAGATCTTAATATGAGGCAATGTCGTTGGATGGAAACTCTAAATGATTATGCTTGCGAAATTCGTTTCCATCCTGTTAAGGCGAATGTAGTTGCATATGCATTGAGCAGAAAGGAAAGGATTAAACCCATACGGATTAATGCCAAGAGCATTGAACTTAAAAACAGATTGAATGAAAGAATGTTAGCTGCTAAGAAGGAAGCAACATTGGAAGCCAACTTTCCACACGAGAAGTTAGGTGTAACTACTGATCAGTTAACACCTGGCAAGGACGGAATCCTCAGATTGAATGGTAGGATATGGGTTCCTATGCATGGAGGACTTAGAGATATAATCCTCCTGGAGGCTCATAACTCCAGATACTCAGTTCACCCTGGAGGTGAAAAATGTATCAAGATTTCAAAGCCAACTATTGGTGGATAGGATTGAAGAAGTCCATTGCCACACATGTAGCGAAATGTCTGACATGCGCCCAGTTTAAAACTGAACATCAAAAACCGTCAGGTTTGCTACAACAACCAGAACTTCCCATATGGAAGTGGGAAATGGTAACCATGGATTTTATAACCAACTTACCTAAAACAAGGCACGGAAACGATACTATATGGGTCATAGTTGACAGACTGACTAAGTCAGCACACTTCATACCCATCAAGGAGACTCATAGCTCCGACAAACTAGCTCAGTTGTATGTGGATGAGATTGTATCTCTCCACGGAGTGCCAGTGTCTATTATTTCTGATAGAGATACTAGATACACCTCTCATTTTTGGAAAAGTTTCCATCAATCATTAGGCTCTCGTTTGAATTTTTGTACTGCTTACCATCCTCAAACGGATGGACAAAGTGAGCGTACAATTCAAACTTTGGAAGACATGCTTCGTGCATGTGTTATTGATTTGGGTGGTAGTTGGGATGACCACCTACCTTTCGAGGCATTATATGGGAGAAGATGCAAAACGCCTGTTTGTTGGGCTGAAGTTGGAGAGACTCAGTTATCAGGACCTGATATAGTCCTTGAAACAACGGACAAGATTGTCCAAATTCGTGATCGCCTAAAAGCTGCCCGGGATTGGCAGAAAAGTTATGCAGATAAAAGTCGAAAACCTCTAAAGTTTGAGGTAGGCGATAAAGTCTTACTAAAGGTATCACCCTGGAAAGGTGTGATGCGTTTTGGTAAGAAGGGCAAGCTAAGCCCAAGGTATATTAGACCATTCGAAATCATCGAATGTGTCGGCAATGTAGCTTACAAGCTAAACTTGCCTGAAGAGCTTAGTGAAATTCACAATGTGTTCCACTTCTGTAACCTAAAGAAATGTCTAGCTGATGAATCGCTAGCAATGTCTCATAAAGACGTACAGATTGATGAAAGCCTGAGATTTTTTGAAAGACATATATCGATCGAGGATCGACAGGTTAAAAAGCTCCGAAGGAAGCACGTGCCTATATTTAAGGTTAAATGGGATGCTCGTAGAGGCCATGAATATACGTGGGAGGTTGAGTCCACTATTCGACCAAAGTACCCTCACTTGTTTCAGTAAATATCGGGTCGAGGTTTCTTTTAAGGGGGTGTGGATGTAACACCTCGTAAAAACGTGCCCAATTGTGTGAAGAAACGTGTCCTAAACTCTAAACATGTAAAAGTTTGAGTTGGGAGGACTAAAGTTGTCAAACGATGAAACTATGTGTGCAAAGGGACTAAAAGTGTCAACATGCCAAACTTGTGCCTCTGATACACATGATGAAAATATTCTTAAACGAGTAATTATTCGGATATAAGAAGCCGTTTGTTAAAGTAAACTAAAGTTTACAAGACACAGGGGTTAAACATGTCAACATGTTAATTCTCACCTCTGAGTGACCTTTTAACAAACCGGGGCTTCGTAATGTTCGATTATACTCCCAAGAATAATTGATATCAAATTCACATGATTTCGACATAGTTATGTGATATTTACGCAAGTTCCCAAGAATATGGGTTAAAAGTGTCAACGAGCAGAAACTAGTGTTTCGGTAATCGTTTAATGAAACCGGACCTAGCAATGTTTGATTATACTCTCAAGATCCTCTACAAACTAACTACAAGGGCCATTTATGTCTAAAATGAAAGTTATATAAGTTAAAAAGGACCAGGGACTGAAACTGCCAAACCTGAAACATTTTTAACCTGAAAAGAGGAGTGTCGCGGGGCGCGTAGACCTGCCCATGTATCCTACGCAGCCCGCGAGAGAATGCCCAGCGCAGAAAAACACTACCAGCTGCAGGTTTCTGCATATAACCAACTTAAAACACCTGAAACTCGATACCAGGAGCTTGTTGATGGTTTAATTTTACCACTAGGACACCTGTGATGATCCTAGACATTCCATAACACCTGTGATGATCTTGAATCATGATCCTCAACTATAAATAAGACTCCTTAGTGCCTTGTTTCATCGCTCACATCACTTAAATCACTTCTCCTCTCAATTGATGGGATTCCTGACCATAAGGAAGCTCATTCTAGTTGAAAAGATTAGCTAGGACCCTTTGTAAGTGTCTTAGCCCCCTCCTTAGTTCAATTTTGTTATTTAAAAACTGAAAAGTCAAAGTTACGCAAAATGGCTTTGACTTTCGGCTTAGAGCTAAATGGTCTAGCTATTGTTCAAGGCGAATATGGCTACGTGATCATAATTAGGTGTGTGTTAATCCCTAAAAAGGGCACATCCTAATTATCACGTTTACTTAGTTAATTGTCGGGTCAAAGTAATTATTTAAAAAGTCAAACTAGTCATGTTTTTAAATAAAAACATAATCTGATAATGTAGAAGGTATAAACCATGTTTTATCACTTAAATAACTTGGTAAATAATATTAGAACATGTCTAAGCATGTTCAACCCGACAATTCTGAGTTTAGGGTCGGTTCGCAACTGAAAGTCGCAAAAGCTTGACTTTTGCTTTGACTTTTAGTTCTGACCTGATTAAGCTTAAATCCTTTATGTTTGAAGCTTCCATTAGGACCATATTATGTTGTAGTATAACCCTCTGAGTATATACTAGCTGGTCATTAATATTCTGAATTATATACTAGTTTTCGTTATTATGCTTATAATTGACCGTAATGCCCTTATTGTCAAAAATTGAGATTTCTGAATATATGATCATACAAATAGGTTAAGTACTAATATATAAACATGTCAAAATTATTTTGACATAATTTTCCGGTCTCAAATTAAAGATATGCAAGATATCGTAAATTTGAACTTTTTATTAATTAAACTACGCTATTATGCATAATGCATGTTTAAACATAGATTTTGACCCAAAACCATTACCTACTGTTATGATATTATTTTTAGGGATTTCTGGAATATTGGGTCAGATTATAAATTGACCATATTATTGAGTTCTTGTATAAATTCGATAAATGACGATAATGCCCTTTTTGTTAATAAAATGAGTTTTACATATGATTAATATGCCAAACCTACTGATTTTATATGAAAAATAAAATATTTTAAACATTCAAGATTGATCAAAATCTCATAACCACCGAAACATTTCAAATATCGTCAATTATCGATTTTTACGCTAATTAGGTGCATAGTATGGTTTAAAACCATATTATACACCTAAGACTTGTTACCTACTGAAATTATAAATAAATTTTAGTATTTTTGCAGTAGGTATAAGTTGAGAACTCATACTTCCAGTTATGTCCTTAAAAGCATATGTGAAATGACCAAATACCCTTTCAGGGCATAATTTGGTCATAAATGATAAACTTAACATATGAATGATAACCTACTATTTTAACATCATAAAATAAATGTTTTTACTAAATGTTTTAGATCAGAATATCAGTTTACTTTAAAACCTATTTTCTAAATATTAAAATGACCAAAATGCCCTTACAGGACTTAATTTGGTTTTAAATACTTTTTGGGCATATATGTTAACATCCTACTAATGTATTAACATACCTTAAGCATAATAACATATGAGACTTGTATATAGGTTACCCGTTATGCATTTATGCGTTTGGTTATGTTTAAGTAACTAGTTTACATGAATTAGCCGAAATGGGTTTCACCTTATCATTTTAACTTCAAAATCCAGAATGTGTTTAGTTTACCCATATTATACAAGTATCCAAACTTGTCGGGTCTAAATCACATTCTATTCCGGTCTCCACTTAATCTAGCCATTGCAGCTTTACGTTGGATAGAAAAGATAGAGGCAGTCTTAAAAATAAGCAAATGTGCAGATGAATATAAGATTATGTTTGCTTCTAATCTTTTTAAGAATGCAGCCTTAGAATGGTGGAATACTATTCTCCAATCTAGAGAAAGTGATAAAATTTATAATATGGAATGGACTGAATTTAAGGATATAGTTGAAAGGAAATTTGGTCCTCCTCATGAAAAAAGTACAAATTGCTAATAAGTTCTTAAATCTCAAAATGACTGGAATAGACTGCAAGGGTTACACTACCACATTCTTCGAATATGCTAGGATAGTGCCAACCTTAGCCTCACCCGAACCCGTATTAATCTCCCGTTACATCTGGGGGTTAATTAGTGAAATCAGACACGTAGTCAAGGCAGCCAGACCACAAACCATAGAAGAAGTAGTAGAATTAGCCAATACCTTGACTGATGAATTAGTACGTACGCAAGAAGAAAACCAGAGAAAGAACCTAGCCCAGAGACTTACCCAAGAATTTTGTTATGGAAATAACTACCGTGGGAAAAATAGAGGTTCTACTCCTGCACCTTACTGTAAGTACTGCAAGAAGAAGAATTCAGGAAAATGCTCGATATACTGCAAAATTTTGCAAAATGTCTGGACACAAGGAAGATGACTGTAGAAGGAAACCCAACAACAAGCTATGCTTCAACTGTGGAGAGACGGGGCATATCAAACTGAACTGTCCAAAACTAGCTCCAGCAACAAACAGCAAAACTACCAAGAATGCCCGAGCGTTTGTTCTGACAGCTGAAGAAGCCAAGCTGATTCCGGATGTGATTGCCGGTACGTTTTTAGTTAATGATATTTTTGCTAAAGTATTATTTGACTCTGGTGCAAACCAAAGTTTTATTAATATTTCGTTCTGCAAACTTCTCAATCAACCATTAAGTAAACTTCCATAAGAATGTCTGGTAGAAACGGAAAATGGAGAATCCATTAAGATTACTGTAATCTTTCAGGGAGCAAGAATAGAAATTTTAAACCATAAATTTATTGCTAACCTTTATCCAATGAATCTGGCTGGATTTGATATCGTATTAGGAATGGATTGGTTGGTAGCCAATCATGCCAGTATTTTATGTGATCAACAGTCAGTACAAGTAAATTCACCAAAGGGTGAAAAGATCACAATTAAAGGAGATAAGCCAACTAGGTCTACAAAATTCATCTATGTGATGAAAACAACAAGTTATGCAAGGAAAGGATCATTAGTGTATATGATTTCCATAATCATTAACACTAAAAGAAAAGAATTAAAAGATATTCCCGTAGTATCTAAATTCTCAGACGTTTTTTTCCAGAAGAGTTACCTTGATTACGACCTGATAGAGAGGTTGAATTTAGAATTCACCTAATACCAGGAACACCACCAATTGCCAAGTCACCTTATCGTTTAGCACCAGCAGAGATGTAAGAACTGAAGAAACAGTTGGACAAACTTCTGGAGAAAGGTTTCATATAGCCTAGTTCATCGCCATGGGGAGCACCAATCTTGTTTGTCAAGAAGAAGGACGGATCAATGCGTATGTGCATTGATTACCAAGAATTGAACAAGGTTACGATTAAAAATTGGTACCCATTACCAAGAATCGATGATGTGTTCGATCAACTGAAGGAGCTCAATTTTTTCTAAGATTGATTTATGCTCAGGATATCATCAATTGAAAGTACAGGAAGAGGACATTCCTAAAACTGCTTTCAGAACAAGGTATGGTCATTATGAATTTACAGTCATGCCATTTGGTTTAACCAATGCCCTAGCCGCATTTCTGGACATCATGAACATAATATGTAAACCATATCTGGGTAAATTCATAATTGTCTTTATAGATGATATTCTTATTTACTCTAAGAGTAAAGAGGATCATGCAGAGCATTTGTTTATACTTTTAAATTTGCTGAGAAAAGAAAAGCTTTACGCTAAATTTTCAAAATCTGAATTTTGGTTAAAAGAAGTGCATTCCTTGGACACCTGGTTAATCATGAAGGAATTCATATGGATCCCACAAAAATCGAGGCAATTACTAAGTGGAAAGTCCCTGAATCACCGACGGAGGTGATAAGTTTTCTTGGACTAGCAGGTTATTATAGACGTTTATTCAAGATTTTTCTAGAATATTCATTCCCTTAACGAAATTGACCTGCAAATCAATTAAGTTTGAAAGGGGACCAAAACAGGAGGTAGCTTTTAGGATTCTAAAACAAAAGTTAACCAATGCACCCATACTAGCATTACCAGAAGGAACTGAAGACTTCATAGTCTATTGTGATGCGTCTAAGTTAGGTTATGGATGTGTGTTGATTCAACGTCAAAAGGTTATAGCTTATGCCTCTAGACAACTTAAGAATCATGAAGAGAATTATACAACCCATGATCTAGAATTATGAGCTATAATTTTTGCCCAAAATTTGGAGACACTATCTTTATGGTAGTAAGTTCACTGTTTTCATCGATCATAAGAGTTTAAGATATGTTTTTGGGAAAAAGGAGTTAAATATGAGACATAGACGCTGGATGGAGATTCTTAGTGATTATGATTGTAATATCCAGTATCATGCAGGAAAAGCTAATGTAGTACTGATGCTTTAAGCCGAAAGTATCATGAAAAGCCAAAACGAGTACGTTCTCTTAAATTAAATCTGCAGATAGATTTAAATGAACAAATTAGAGAAATACAAGAAACAGTAATCAAGGACGATACTGAAAAATTAAAAGGAATGATTAAGGAATTAGAACAAGGAACAGATGGATTTTGGAGATTCCATAAGAAAAGAATCTGGATACCCAAACAAGGAAACCTACACCACCGAATTTTAAAAGAAGCCCATAAGTCTAAGTATACGATACATCCTGGTAATGATAAAATGTATCAAGACTTAAGAAAGAATTTCTGGTGGATAGGAATGAAAAGGGATATAGCAACCTATGTTGCCAAGTGTCTAACATGTTCACAGGTTAAAGCTGAACATCAGAAACCCTCATGTTTATTGCAGCAATTAGAAATGCCAAAATGGAAATGGGAATTGATAACAATGGATTTTGTGTGACAACCGGTAAATTTATGCCTCTAATTTTGTGATTAACAGATGATTAAACTGATAATAAATAGTGTTTAAAATGAAGATTAACTTGATTAGGCCTTTGGAGTGCCTAGGAACGTTTATTCGGCTTTATAGTGCGTGAATAGTACACTACGGGAAATCTTCGAAACGTTAAACGACAAGGAACTGAAACCGAACGAAATACCGAAAACGCCGACGAAAACGGATTTTCTACGAATATTATATATTTATGAATTTAATTTTTGTAAATTTATTGGTGCTTCAGAACGTCACAAAACGCAAACGGGAACGGAAACGCGACTACAGAAACATACTGGCAACGAAACAAGAGCATCAGACACGCGTATTACCTTCAAAACTTAAATTTGTCGATATGTTTAGCTTCGTAATTAAATTATAATAACCGTAGTCGAAGCCGGATCGAAAAACGAATTTAAAACGACAAACGACAATCGGACACTACCCGAAACACCAAATGTTCACTAGAAGCATTGTTTTATCATTTCCGAGCCAGGTATGGTCCCCGAACATCATAACACACCTTATGATCACATAACAACTAAAAACACTAAGTAAACACTTAGAAGTTAACTAACTTCTTTAACTAGCCAATTGAAACCCAACCATACGGTTATGAAAGTGGCCACCACCCTGATTTTTATCTTAATTGTTTAAAGGATTTTAATAATCTTTTGGAGACATAATACCCTCTGGTTAACAAAATGTTGGTGAGTGTTGATTTAAAATCCATAAGTCTCACACAATTTCTCACAACAACACATATGCTCTCCTTCTTCACCTTCTTGTTTGAGAAACCCTAACCTTATCTAACCATTATTCATCTTCACAATTCCAAACAACTCAAAATAAAGAACTCGGCCTCCCTCTCTCTCGGCTCGAGTTGCAGGAGATGGCTGCCGGTGACCTTCCGGCGTCGGTTCTCCGACCAGACACACACCGCTCTCTCAACCCCCCCCCTCTCGTCCCCTTTCACTTATCCGGTTAACAGAGAAGAGTCGGTGGCACCGGCCACACCCCTTTCAGTTCCGACCACATCCACACACACCCTTGAGATCAGAAGAATTGACGTTTGCGGCGACGACGAAGCAGAGAGGAAGACGGAGAGAGGAGCCAGCGCCACTGCCGCCGCTCACAGCGGCGGTGTTCGCAAGTTTTCCGACGATCCCGAGAATGTTGAAGATGAGGATGTTCTTGATCGGCTGATGGTTTTGTTCTCGGGTCCGAATCGGGTTCGGGATGCCTCGGGTTAGCTTCGGGTAAGTTGATTCTGATTTGGTTTTAGTTCGGGTTCTTGAAGTGGGTTTCGAGTCAGATGATTCAGATACGTGTCGGGTTTTATTTCGGGTCAAGTCGCGGGTCAGATTTATGCTTGGTTCTGAGTTATTTCGAGTTAGAGTTATGTTCAAGTGGCGGATTCAGATTCTTGTTGTTGGTTCGAGTTGTGTTCAGGGTCAGCTCAGGTCCGATTCGGATCGGGTCTCGTTCGGTTCAGTCAACGTGGGTCAAAGGAAGTCAACGCAGTCAACAGTTGGTTTGGATCTCGGGATACGGGCCAAATTAGGAAGCGGTGCGATTGACTCGGTCCAACCGTCCACGCAGTGAGTCAACTCGGTCAACACAACCGGACAACTCAGTTGACCCGGTCAACTCAGTCAAACATCTCGCACGCGAAAGATTTGGTAAAAATTTAGCAGCACGTATTAATTAAGTTACTTCATAAAGTTTCCGTTATTTACATAAACACGAGCTCGAACCGAATTACTTAACGATTATTTACGTTTCTTGTTACGGTTGACGTAATTTAATATCTTGTGATTAAATTGTGTTGAATTTTGAAAAATAACGACAACTTGTGTTGTTGGGGCTGTCCAAAAACAGAGGAAACTCTGCCCGTTTTTCGAGAAAATCTGTAAAACCAAAACGCGTTTTATTATGAAACAAGCTATCGGATTCAAACAAACTTTTAGAAAAACAAACACAATTACATAATCAATTTCGACGACACTTTACAACTTACGAAGACGACGATTCGGAGATTATTTACAACATTAAAAATATAGTTATTTTAAACTTCGAAAATTCGACGAATCTTTTATAAATAAATATAGTTTTTATATTTATTTCCAATAAGTAACAACACGAATTCTTTTATAAATAAATTAATCTATATATTTATTTGAAATATCAAAAGACACAAATTCGTTTTATAAAAATAAATATAGTTTATATGTTTATTTTCAACCACAACAACTTGACGATTCTTTTATAAAATAAATATAACTTTTATATTTATTTCAAATGCCTAAGTGGCATTCTATATATCAATGTACGAGTCGCAAAATATTATTTCATTATTGATGCTCGTCGCAAAATATTATTTCAATATTATTTCATTATCAATGTACGGTATATTTATATATTTTTATATAAATATTTATTTATTTTTAAATCTCTCGAGAACTAAGTCTTTCCAAGACTTGTTAATCCTTATCAACGTTAAACGAGACTTAACAAAGTTAACTTAATCATTTTCATTAAGTTAACAACTTACCGTTGAATCGTTCAGTTAACGATTCGGTAGAGCTCGATGACACGTAGCTTAGTTACTGTGCTTATTTAGAAACTTATAAGATATTTCGTGTTAGGAATATTGTAGAATGCACGCTAGCGAGTCTCGTCTTGGAAACGACATCACGAAGTCGTAATTAGACTAGCTTCGTACAAGGCAATTCAGGTGAGTTCATAACCCCACCTTTTTACGGTTTTACATTTTTATAAATGTTTTCGGGGTGGAAAGACATGCACGTTTTGTGAAACATACCAAGTTTTCGATGAACAAAGACTGCACATTTTAGACAAAGCACGTTTTGCAAGAACATACAAAGTTTTTGAATAGACGAAAACTCATATTTCTAAATCATGTTACGAATGGATTTCAAGGAACTCAAATGGTTTACGAATGAATCATACTAAATATACCGGTTTTACAAAACAAATGCGTACTATCGAAATGTGAATGATTTTCATGACTAGGGATGGGGTCGTCTATTTATAATATTGGGACTGGGTTGGTCTGCGTTTGAAGAACGGGACACCCAGTGAGTTCATGTCCCCCTTTTCTCTTAACTGTTTTTGGTTTTATAACTCTCGGGGGTGGAATACATGTTACGAATGTTTAAACAGTATGAATTGACTAGGAACCGAATTATTAGATCATGTGAGCATAGACTAAATTTGAAATGCCATTAATTCTTAATTAGGGACGAAGGTTAGATCTAACGGGTACGGCCGAACCCCACTCATGGTACTTGTGACCACTTGAGTGATTTGGTGTCCTAGTCGAGGTGAATCGACATAGTCAAGGTGAATTGACATAGTCAGGGTGAATTGACATAGTCGAAGGGGAATTCGACATAGTCGAGGGAAATCGACAAGGGTATAAGCCTACTCATTTCGAGTGCTCCCTATGTCCTCACATGTTTTAATGTCCTTGCAAAACTTTAATTTAAATTGTTCATAAATGTTTTTCATACCTGTTTTCAAAGGTTTACTCACGCATACATACTTACAATGATTACAAGATTATTTGGAGCTCACAGTATATATATATCAGGCCGAGAAAAATGATTTTTCTATATTTACACGACAACTTTAAAACCGGTTATCCAAAAAGATTTGTTTTAAATTTTTTCTCAAACAAACTATGAACTCGCTCAACTTTATGTTGATTTTTCGCATGTTTCTTTCTCAGGTTACTTTTCAAAGTTATGGCACGGTTGGAATAGGAGAACCATTGGAGATTCGAGTACTTAGTGGGCGTTCAATTTCTAAAAGACTTAGCTTAATTGCTTCCGCTGTGCAATGAAGATACCAGTCCAGTCACGCCAGCTCTGATATTTCGGGGTGTGACAGATTGGTATCAGAGCTATAGGTTACAGCGAATAGGGGTTTCTGTAGAGATACCTAAGCTCTAACCTCACATTACTCTGGGACTTAGATCATTAAGATTTTGAATACGTACAGAACACCTAGTACTCGAATATGGTCTCCAACCGTTGCCGAAAAACAAATAGTCAAAATTTTGTTTTCAAACATACGCTATTGTGGTGTTTCATACACGGTACATAAAACAATTACATACAGTACAAAAAAATCTGAGAGATTAGGAAACATGCATTTAGGACCTTCGGAAACTTATGTTGAAGTTCATTAAAGGTCATTACGTTGGAACTGCGATTGTTAACGCAGGCACACACTATTATCCCTATTGTCTATGATATTTTAACTTCCCGAGCAGGCAGCCTACAGATAACGAAGCGCTAGCGCACGAGAATACATGAAACTCAAATTTTACGTCAACGGATGTCGGAGTACATCACCTTCTACGCGAAACGAAATGCTAGTGCACAGGTATACGTGAAACTTACAGGTATACGTGAAACTTAAGCTATATATCAACGGAGGTTGAAGTACGTCGCATACGACTTTCGAGTTGAAGTCACCGAGAAGACACTGTGGAGCATTTCAGCGATGATGCTAATCCTGTCAGCGTGAAAACTATCGATCAGGAAGCGACGGTTTGCCACGCGGTCCTGCAAACGACACGAGTCACGCTAAGGAGAAGACGCATGTCTTCGTATCCCCCTTTCTCATTAATGACGAGTGCGATATGTTCGACATTCCATGGTAATGTCACCTAACAACCGGACATCACATGAAACCCCAGGTAAAGTCCTTAAATTTCTTTTATTGAAATTTTGACTTTTGCATCTAGCGAGTAGATTTTCACATCCCTACTCCTCTTAATGGTCATTGTATCACGATCATTTCTTTCATTATAGCAAACACTCATTGCTTTATCTCTGGAAAATTCATATGTTACGCATGCATCGTTTGTTACGCACGTGGTTTCGTTTTGAATAAACGTTTCATCAAAGTTCAAATATTATTTCGCTGAATCTAATTATTGATTTGTGATTCGAATGACCCGCATTATTGTAAATGTTGGCTCCTTTGTTATCCAGTCAACACAATTTTCTTGAAATTTCTTTTCTTTTCAAGATTACATACATGGTTTTTCGTTGTGACCATGCCGAATGTTTTGTTGTCGATACATGTATTTATTGTCGGCTTGCGCCAAAACCAGGTTCAATTGTTTGAACTTGTTTATTACACATATTCAATTTGAGACACCATATGATGTATTGAAAACATCATACTCAAATTCGTTTTAACGAGCACTTCATTTGTTCCGAGTCGTAGTAGACTTTTTTGATCTACGACTCCATTAAATCGTTTGTTGATTTCGACACCTTGTGGTGGTGTTTTCACTAATTGAAGCTTGCGCTAATCTCGTTTACACATACCATGCACGGATTTAATTATTTATTTATTGAATTGCTTTAAATCCGCTTTATCATATTACAACAGTCTTAACACAATCGTGTGTTAAGGCAATGGTGCACAAATTCACATTATATTCCGGTGTACCTCCTAACGGTTCTTTCAACATCGATCGAATGTTTCATGATATTCATTGCTTCTTCATCTTCGATCGAAGACATTGTTTCTTTAATGTTCCATTTTCAATTGAAAAATCCTATGATGTTGTTAGAAACAAATTTCCATATTTACTTCATTGCGCTTTCATTTGACTTCAAACACGGTGAACTTGTTTGATCACCGTTATTATTGAATTATTTAAATCACTACGACACCTTGTGGTGTTAGTATAAACTTGTAGCTTGGGCTAATCATGATTGATCGTTTCATGCAAAAACACTGGTGATAATTGTTCGATCACCGCTATATTGAAATTGTTTCATACTCTACGACACCTTGAGGCGTCGGTATAAATTGCAGCTTGTGCTGATCACGATCGAGCGTTTCATGCAAACTATTACATTTGAGATTGTTGATTCTAAGTTCATCTAGTGGATGTTATTGCTTCTAGAACTCATTTACATATTGTGAACGTTCATACGGAATTCGATTGGTCGAAGTTCCTGTTCTTTGTTGGACTCCTGTTAACTTAGTCACATTGGTGACTGTATTAGTATGTCTCGTTTCCTTTGACATCAAATTCTAAAACATATTCCTGCTAACCGTGGGTTCTTATTGTTGAGGTATGTCCTTGAATGCACATAATTCGAATGAGTCTTGATTTGATTTCGTGGTCATCCACTTTGATACTATTTGTATTTATCTACGCATAACATAACTCTAAGGAGTTAACGTAGTCTAAATTTCAAGGACGAAATTTCATTAACAGGGGGAGAATGTGACAACCGGTAAATTTACGCCTCTAATTTCATGATTAATAGATGATTAAACTGGTAATAAGTAGTGTTTAAAATGAAGATTAACTTGATTAGAACTTTGGAGTGCCTAGGAACGTTTATTCGGCTTTACAGTGCGTGAATAGTACACTACGAGAAATCTTCGAAACGTTAAACGACAACGAACTGAAACCGAACGAAATACCGAAAACGCCGAAGAAAACGGATTTTCTACGAATATTATATATTTATGAATTTAATTTTTGTAAATTTATTGGTGCTTCCGAACGTCACAAAACGCAAACGGGAACGGAAACGCGACTACAGAAACGTACCAGCAACGAAACAAGAGCATCAGACACGCGTATTACCTTCAAAACATAAATTTGTCGATATGTTTAGCTTCGTAATTAAATTTTAATAACCGTAGTCGAAACCGGATCGAAAAACGAATTTAAAACGACAAACGACAACCAGACACTACCCGAAACACCAAATGTTCACTAGAAGCATTGCTTTATCATTTCCAAGCCAGTTATGGTCCCCGAACATCATAACACACCTTATGATCACATAACAACTAAAAACACTAACCAAACACTTAGAAGTTAACTAACTTCTTTAACTAGCCAATTGAAACCCAACCCTACGGTTATGAAAGTGGGCCACCACCCTGATTTTTATCTTAATTGTTTAAAGGATTTTAATTATCTTTTGGAGACATAATACCCCCTGGTTAACAAAATGTTGGTGAGTGTTGATTTAAAATCCATAAGTCTCACACAATTTCTCACAACAACACATCTGCTCTCCTTCTTCACCTTCTTGTTTGAGAAACCCTAACCTTATCTAACCATTATTCATCTTCACAATTCCAAACAACTCACAATAAAGAACTCGGCCTCCCTCTCTCTCGGCTCGAGTTGCAGGAGATGGCTGCCAGTGACCTTCCGGCGCCGGTTCTCCGACCAGACACACACCGCTCTCTCAACCCCCCCTCTCGTCCCCTTTCACTTATCCGGTTACCAGAGCAGAGCCGGTGGCACCGGCCACACCCCTTTCAGTTCCGACCACATCCACACACACCCTTGAGATCAGAAGAATCGCCGTTTGCGGCGACGACGAAGCAGAGAGGAAGACAGAGAGAGGAGCCAGCGCCACTGCCGCCGCTCACAGCGGCGGTGTTCGTAAGTTTTTCGACGATCCCGAGAATGTTGAAGATGAGGATGTTCTTGATCGGCTGATGGTTTTGTTCTCGGGTCAGAATCGGGTTCGGGATGCCTCGGGGTAGCTTCGGGTAAGTTGATTCTAATTTGGTTTTAGTTCGGGTTCTTGAAGTGGGTTTCGAGTCAGATGATTCAGATACGTGTCGGGTTTTATTTCGGGTCAAGTCGCGGGTCAGATTTATGCTTGGTTCTGAGTTATTTCGGGTTAGAGTTATGTTCAAGTTGCGGATTCAGATTCTTGTTGTTGGTTCGAGTTTTGTTCAGGGTCAGCTCAGGTCCGATTCGGATCGGATCTCGTTCGGTTCAGTCAACGTGGGTCAAAGGAAGTCAACGCAGTCAACAATTGGTTTGGATCTCGGGTTACGAGCCAAATTAGGAAGCGGTGAGATTGAGTCGGTCCAACCGTCCACGCAGTGAGTCGACTCGGTTAACACAACCGGTCAACTCAGCCAAACGTCTCAAACGCGAAAGATTTGGTAAAAATTTAGCAGCACGTATTAATTAAGTTACTTCATAAAGTTTCTGTTATTTACATAAACACGAGCTCGAACCGAATTACTTAACGATTATTTACGTTTCTTGTTACCGTTGACGTAATTTAATATCTTGTGATTGAATTGTGTTGAATTTTGAAAAATAACGACAACTGGTGTTGTTGGGGCTGTCCAAAAACAGAGGAAACTCTACCCGTTTTTCGAGAAAATCCGTAAAACCAAAACGCGTTTTATTATGAAACAAGCTATCGGATTCAAACAAACTTTTAGAAAAACAAACACAATTACATAATCAATTTCGACGACACTTTACAACTTACGAAGACGACGATTCGGAGATTATTTACAACATTAAAAATATAGTTATTTTAAACTTCGAAAATTCGACGAATCTTTTATAAATAAATATAGTTTTTATATTTATTTCCAATAAGTAACAACACGAATTCTTTTATAAATAAATTAATCTATATATTTATTTGAAATATCAAAAGACACCAATTCGTTTTATAAAAATAAATATAGTTTATATGTTTATTTTCAACCATAACAACTTGACGATTCTTTTATAAAATAAATATAACTTTTATATTTATTTCAAACACTTAAGTGGCATTCTATATATCAATGTACGAGTCGCAAAATATTATTTCCATATTAATGCTCGTCACATACACATACGACTTCTCGAGACGGTTAACGCGAGTATAACGATATATTTACATATTTTTATTTAAATATTTATTTATTTTTAAATCTCTCGAGAACTAAGTCTTTCCAAGACTTGTTAATCCTTAACAACGTTAAACGAGACTTAACAAAGTTAACTTTATCATTTTCATTAAGTTAACAACTTACCGCTGAATCGTTCAGTTAACGATTCGGTAGAGCTCAATGACACGTAGCTTAGTTACTGCGTTTATTTAGAAACTTATAAGATATTCTATGTTAGGAATATTGTAGAATGCACGCTAGCGAGTCTCGTCTTGGAAACGACATCACGAAGTCGTAATTAGACTAGCTTCGCATAAGGCAATTCAGGTGAGTTCATAACCCCACCTTTTTACGGTTTTACATTTTTATAAATGTTTTCGGGGTGGAAAGACATGCACGTTTTATAGAAACATACCAAGTTTTCGATGAACAAAGACTGCACATTTTAGACAAAGCACGTTTTGCAAGAACATACAAAGTTTTTGAACGGACGAAAATTCATATTTCTAAATCATGTTACGAATGGATTTCAAGTAACTCAAACGGTTAACGAATGAATCATACTAAATATACCGGTTTTACAAAACAAATGCGTACTATCGAAATGTGAATGATTTTCATGACTAGGGATGGGATCGTCTAGTTATAATATTGGGACTGGGTTGGTCTGCGTTTGAAGAACGTGACACCTAGTGAGTTCATGTCCCCCTTTTCTCTTAACTGTTTTTGGTTTTATAACTCTCGGGGGTGGAATACATGTTACGAATGTTTAAATAGTATGAATTGACTATGAACCGAATTATTAGATCATGTGAGCATAGACTAAATTTGAAATGCCATTAATTCTTAATTAGGGACGAAGGTTAGATCTAACGGGTACGGCCGAACCCCACTCATGATACTTGTGACCACTTAAGTGCTTCGGTGTCCCAGTCGAGGTGAATCGACATAGTCAAGGTGAATTGACATAGTCGAAGGGGAATTCGACATAGTCGAGGGAAATCGACAAGGGTATAAGCCTACTCATTTCGAGTGCTCCCTATGTCCTCACATGTTTTAATGTCCTTGCAAAACTTTAATTTAAATTGTTCATAAATGCTTTTCATACCTGTTTTCAAAGGTTTACTCACGCATACGTACTTACAATGATTACAAGATTATTTGGAGCTCACAGTATATATATATCAGGCCGAGAAAAATGATTTTTCTGTATTTAAACGACAACTTTAAAACCGGTTATCCAAAAAGATTTGTTTTAAATTTTTTTCTCAAACAAACTATGAACTCGCTCAACTTTATGTTGATTTTTCGTATGTTTCTTTCTCAGGTTACTTTTCAAAGTTATGGCACAGTTGGAATAGGAGAACCATTAGAGATTCGAGTACTTAGTGGGCGTTCAATTTCTAAAAGACTTAGCTTAATTGCTTCCGCTGTGCAATGAAGATACCAGTCCAGTCATGCCAGCTCTGATATTTCGGGGTGTGACATTTTGTTTCTAAATTACACAAAACACGAAAAGGTAATGATGCAATCTGGGTTATTGTAGACGGATTAACCAAATCTGCTCATTTCTTACCTATGAAGAAACTTTCAGCATAGAGCAATTAGCCAAATTATATGTAAATGAAATAGTTTCATTACATGGAATTCATTTGTCTATTGTTTCTGATAGAGATAGCCGTTTTACTTCTCTTTTTTTTACTAGGATGCAGAAAGCAATGGGAACCAAGTTAGAACTAAGCACAACTTATCATTCTCAAACAGACGGACAAAGCGAAGGGATAATTCAAACCATGGAGGATATGCTTAGAGCTTGTGTGATTGATTTCGAAGGAAATTGGGACGATCATTTACCGTTAATAAAATTTTTCAACAATAACTGCTATATCATACCAGTATCAATGCTGCACCATTTGAAGCACTCTATGGAAGAAAGTGCCAAACTCCAGTCTGTTGGGCAGAAATTGGAGAAAAACAACTGTCTGGACCAGAGATAGTACAAGAAACAACGGACAAGATTATTCAACTCAAGGAAAGACTCAAAGCAGCACGCGATCGTTAAAAGAGTTAAGCTGATAACAGACGAAAACCATTGGAATTTCAGGTAGGAGACAAAGTATTATCAAAAGCTTCTCCCTGGAAAGGAGTGGTCAGATTCATCAAGAGGGGAAAGCTACGCCCCAGGTATGTTGGACCTTTTGAGATTATTAGAAGAATAGGACCAGTAGCTTACCAGCTATAACTACCAGAGGAAATGGCAAGAATACATGATGTATTTCATGTATGTAATCTCAAGAAGTGTTTAGCAGATGAAACATTAGTGATACCTCTTAAGAACATAGAGGTAAATGAGAAACTTAAGTTTGAAGAGAAACCCCTACAGATTGAAGACAGAAAGATCAAGAATCTCAAACACAAGAGATTAGTTCTAGTTAAAGTGAAATGGGATTCCAAGAGAGGACCAGAATACACATAGGAGCTCGAATCAGAGATGCAAAGGAAATATCCACACCAGTTCCAGTAGACCTCGAGGACGAGATCTAAAACAAGGTGGGGAGGATATAACAACCCCAAAACCCTTAACATGTTCCTATATGTCCTAAATCACACCCCGTGTACGAAAAACGAGCCTAAAATACCTTTATATTAATAAAAATCAAATAAAAGCAAAATTTTAAGTCGCTCACCGCGCGACAAGGTTAAGGCAGGCCGTCGCGGGCCACGACAGAGTGACACCAGGCGAGCCCTCTAGCTGCCACGTGTCCTGAACATGTTGAAGCTAGTGGTTTGACCCGAAAAGGCTAGGGCCTACCCTATAGCCCTCGCGGGCCGTGTAAAGGTTAGAACAGGCGCTCGCGGGCCGCGAGCCGCCCTATAATCAGCCTATATAAGGAGGACGATGCCTCAGTTCAAATCGTTCAAATTTCTTTTCTTTCCTCTGTCCATATAATAGCAATAGTGTTGCCTGATATAATACCCCTAAAAAGCGAAGCTCTGCCTCATCGTAAGTATTATAACCCCTGGTTACGTATTAGTTACTCTGCCCGATTAATCTAGAGCTCTGTAACGCATGTCGATGCTCTGTCTGACTCAGTCGTTGGAGTTCTGTCTCGGGGGTATAGCTAATGTAAATTGGTTATCTTACTAACACGTGTGCATTGTTTAATTTAATAGATTATAACCAGGAAGTCACCAGAAAGCAGTAGTAGTATCTAAAACAGCAATGTGAGTCATTCTCTTTTTATAACAAACGGTTTTAACAAAACATTAATTGTTTTAAATTATAATAGCAGTGATTGAGTCTATGTATTCTACAATTACTGTTGGTATGTTGGGGTTTTGTATACATTACTTGTTACTAATACTGTGAATAGTAACATGACTACAAGTCAGGATTGACAGTACCGTGGGTGGTAATTTGGTAGATAGAAACATTGTAATCGCTCTCAATACTGTAAAGATATAAAATCTTGTTTTAAACTGGGATGCACTCGATAGTATTTCTTACTGATAAAACTTTTTAAAACGCGTTTCAGGTAACAAAATGTGAAAGCCAAATAGAACCCAGCTGGAGAGCACAGAAGGCTTGGAAAAGTGGCTATAAACGTTACCTAAACAAGAAATAAGTTTTATTTCAATAAATTGGGGTTTAACACTATAACAAATTATAAATTGAAGCTTTGGTTTTTCCCATGTATTTATTATTTATAAAAATTATGGTGTTACTCTGATAAACTATTTCCTAACTACGGTCCTGATGTAAATTTCTGCTGCCAAATTAATAAACACCGATACCACCCGCTCTGCGTGCCGCGCCCGCCCGCCTCTCGGGGCAGGGGTCGGGAGTTGCGACAGTGCGGTCATGAAATGAGTGGTCGTACATTGTGCATCAGTAGCTTTTACCACAGGAGTGTGCGGCCAATCCTGTGTGCGACATGCAGCATACTGTTGTACGTCGAGCTGTGGAGGTTGTACTCTGTGCTGTCATCACTTGTATGGTCACCGAAGTGTGCGACCTGCTGTGTCACCCTTGTACAGGGTGCAGATCATGTTGTACATCTTCCTAGTGTGAGTTATATGTGGCACACTCTGTGTGTGGTACATTATGTTTAGATGTACCGTGTGCATTCTAAGTCGTACATTCCTTATGTACGGTAATAACAGATTTCATTCATGTTTGCTTATTCAAAACAAATCAAATGTATGGTTTCAATCACAAATCAATAAATTCCTCGACATTCAAGTCCCTATAATTACACTTTGATTCCTACCATGTCAACATGATTCCAATCAATCATTCAAACACAGATTCAAACATATCATCCTTACTTCTAATCCTCTTCATCAGCCGATTTTAAACAAGAGTCATTATCATTCTTCATAAAAATCACTTATCTCCTAACATCGAATGACATTATCAAACATATTCACATATTACCGTCATTATACAGAAACGGTTATCAATCATCAAACACATCAGGATATCAATATTCATCAAAGTACCTTTTCAAATCATCATTCAACACTTGATCATTCAATCAAATCTTTTACAGAAACACCATCATACGGACATTATTCAAGCCAAGTTCTTTATCCGTTCAACATTAAAACAAGCTTCTCTTATGTATATAACCATTAATCATACAATCCCTTAACCAAGTTAGCACCTTTACTACGTATTATCATCATTTACAAGATAGTGGACTAACCGGTTTGGATGAGAGTAAGAGTGTGTGTAGAATAGGAAAGATGAAGCTCTCAAATGGTGTTTACTAGCTGCCGTCGATGAACAAAGGTGTTGCTGCCATTGATCTTTAGGAAGAGAGGAAAGATGATGGTGTGTTTTACGGTTTTTAGAGAGAAAAGGTTAGAGAGAGAGAATGTTTTTAGGGATTTGTGCCCTAAATGATTTCTGCCAAATGTCGCCTGATATGGCCATTTTATACTCATAGGATCCGCACACATTATGTATGCTCCCTTAAAGTGTGCGGTTTATCTTTTAGGGTTTGAAGTGGGCCTTGGGCCTGACCAGGTGGGTGTGTTGTGGCCCAAGCTAGGTATGGGTGTGCGGTTACGGAGAGGTGTAAGAGAGAGGAAGAGAGGTGTGCGACAAGCTTCGATGTGCGGATGGTTTTGATTATAATAATAATAAATTTACATATTATCCACATAACACCCATATAATTAAATAAATCTTGTTTATTAAGCTCACTTAATCAAGACATAAATCAAAACGTGCGGGAAAACCCGTAGTGTCACAAAAACAAGTTGGCCAGAATCTATCTAGAGTAGACTATGCTGGAAGCATAGCCTTTGATGAGTTAAATATGGAAACCCTTCAAAACATATTTAGTAGGGTTTTCATCCCCGTTCTTGAATTCATTCAATCTTGGATGACCTTGGAACTTCTTAGGGGCAATTTTTGGAGTTCTTTTATCATTCAAATCCATTCAATTCATCCATAATCATCCAACATGCAATTCAACACCGAAATTGAAGATCAAATCAAGAACATGAGCAACTAATTGGTTCGTGATTCTTGTAAGTGGATGATTTCTTTTAGTTTCTTGATGTATTTGGATTAAGCAATCTAAGCATCTGATGCTTTTTGCTATTGAACTTATATCTTTTATTGTAAATTGTTTATTTTATTGAAAACCTTGTTCTTTATATTTCAGTTCCCCGAGAGTTCTAAAATTTAGATGTATTAGAGAAGGGTTGGTTTGGTAACTTCAACTGATATTTGTTTGATAACCTCTCGTTGTTTTGCAACCTAGAGTAAATTATCGCCAAATTATCACAATCTATTAATTTATCTAATTATCCAATTGAAAGTAGTTGTTTGAATCCACTTTGAATCTAAACTTGGGTGAATCATCTTTTCTTCAATTGTTTACAACTTTTAGTTAATTTAGTTCTTAAACAAACTCACATCCAATTGATTTTCCTATCAGTATTCAGTTAATCGTTTATTAAACCAAAGATACAAACAACACTTTCAACAATACATCTCGTGGTTCGACGACACCGAACATACAAAGACTGATTTAAACTTATTTTTGATTGACCCTTCAACATCGGTCATCGGGTCGAAGTGATTTATGACCTGCTATGAAATTATAGGGATGGATGTTAGCCTAATTTCGCATGGATGAGGATACATATAGTTCAAGGAAGTGAAAGAGTCAAGAGATAATGAAAATAATTGTTTTATTAATTTTTTTGAGTGATAGATAACTTAATTTTGTTATTTGATTTTTTTAGACCCGTCAGTGTTGGTTTAGTAACTTGGATTGCAAGCCAAGAGTGTCTATAAATATGGAGTCAATGATGTAAAGGTTTTGTATAAATTTTCTTATTTATAAAATGGTCGAGGCGAGCTATTTCTCAATGATCTTGTTCTTGTGTGAGGGCCATCAAAGTGGGAACTTGGTAGGTCTCGGTGAGAGCCGACTCCGACCAGCAGTGGAGAAGCTTGAGATTTCCGATCGAGAGGTCGAAAACATATATCCCAAATATTTCTATAAAACCGGAGGGTGTTGATACACTTTGTGGATACGACTCGTTCGGTTCGACTACGCTATGAAATGAATACCGAGACTCGATATCCTCCATCAAGTCTTGGAGCGATCTTCGTAATCTGCATGTTGCAGATCAGCAAGTCTGCATGTTCTGCATGTCTGCAAATTGTTGTTGCTGCACATCATCCCACGAAAGACCCTTGGCCAAAGGATCCTCACGATGAACCCAACATGGAGAATAACACTTGGACGAAGAACCTACATGGGCGAAGAACACTGTTTCGGCCATAAGTTGTTTGCTGTAATAAGGTTCACGAAGAACCTTTACTTCTTCGTGGGTGTGGATCATTCGTGTAACACCTCGTAAAATCATACCCAATGGAATAAAGACACGTGGCATGTAAGAGGAACGTGTCAGGAACCCGGTTCAAATTAAAAGATGTATGGTAGGATTTAAAAAGGGCGACATGTTATTAAACACCTCTGAGCGACCAAATTATAAATCCCAAGACCATAAATTATAATAAACATCTGATGTACTAAACCGGTTATTCCTATAATAAATAAATTCAGATTATAAAAGAATTTGGATATTTAAACAATGTTACAACAAAGTTCATACAAAATTCTTGATTTAAGAAGGATTCAAATTTGAAACGCATGGCAAGACTCTTCCACAAGATCCAAAATGTGTAAGTGCATGCAAAGCATGCAAAGTCTGAGCACTTGGTCCCTCTACTGAAAAGGAAGGCATGAGATTTGGAATTTCAAAGTTGCATGGTCAAAACTTCAAAATTTACAAATTTTTGGCTTCTGATGAAGGCTTACGGACCGTAAGAATAGACCCTTACGGTCCGTAAGATAGCAGCGCTGGGCGATGGTTTCTGAAGGTCGGTGACGGCCCGTAAAACCTAAGGCTTACGGTCCGTAAGGCGCGTATCTGGGCAGAATTTTGGACAGATGCCTGTTAAACAAGTTACACCGCCTTATAAGAGTGGTATTCGAAAATCAGGGGCCCTATAACTGGTTTTTAGCATCATAGGGACACCTGGGAACATCTTACAACAATTATAGACTGATTTGGAGTGATCTTGTGCATTGGGGTTCACTATATAAGAAGAACAAGTTGCAACATATTTGTTCACTTCATTCAAACTCACTTTAGCTGATCTCTGGAGCTCTCTGGACAGCAACCAACTTCTCTTAGGATCCATAAGCATACTTAGGACCTTTGTGAGTGTCCTTAATCCTTCTTAATTCAGTTTAGCTTAATTAATTAGCTAAAAGTCAAACCGTCGTAATTAAGGTTTGACTTCGAGATTAATTAAAATTTGTTCAGTCAAATCTCGAATTAAAAGTACCTATAAGTAGGTATTTATGTGGGTAATAAACGCTTAAAAGGGTACCCTCTGATTCCCACTCTAACTAAGTCAATTGTCGGGTCAAAGCTAACTTTAAAAAGTCAACAGAATACTTATTTTCAAATTAATACATAATTAGCAATGTAGGATCCATATAACCTGTTTTATCATTAATATAACTTGGTAATTAATGTAAGAACATGTCTAAACATGTTCAACCCGACAATTTCCAGTAGAGACCCGATTCGGAACCGAAAGTCGCATAATTTGACTTTTGCTTTGACTTTCAGTTCCGACCCGTTTAAGCCTAGTTTAGGATTTCCTTAGAGATTCTTTTGAACCTAGTTTCATGTTAGTATAACCCTCTATGATTATACACCTTGATTCATTAGTTGTCTAATTATTATGCAAGTTTCCGTTAATTGCCTAAATGTTGACTAGTATGCCCTTTATACCTTAAATGTGATTTTTGAAAAAGTAAAAGAGTAGACACCTTAGTTACTGATTTATAAACTTGTACCCAAAATTTGATATCAGTTTGAGGTCTAGATTAGGAGTTATGCTCGTTAGCGTAATTAGAAGGCTTTTTATGAATTAAATGGCATAATTAGCATATAGCCTATCTAAACCCGATTTTTAATACCAATCTTTTTACCCACTGATGTAATATAATATTTTGGGATTTTTGAAGATTTTTAATTAATTTTAGGCTGAGCATAACATAGGGTTGTAGCTTTAATTCGGTTAATGCCGGTTTTGCCCTTTTAAGCTATAAAATGAGTTTTACAAATCTTTTTGACCCCAAACCTTTTGCTACTGATTTTATATGATAAATAAATTATTTTAAACCTTCTAGAATAATAAAAATATTAGCTTTCTATATAGAACCTGGAAATGGCTCCAAATCGCCTTTTTAAGCGTTTTTAACGCATAGAATGTATCAAAACTATTTTAAACATATAAGGTTGATACCTACTGATATTCTAAGTATATTTTTATACATTAACAGTAAGCTAAAGTTTTAAACTCAGATTTCCAGATTTGACCTTTAAAGGCTATGTGAAATTACCAAAATGCCCCTACAATGCATAGTTTGGTTATAATGGATAAATTTAAATATAATTAGTACCCTACAGTTATAATTTGTAAAAATGAGTATTTTTACTAATTATATCAGGCCTGTAACTCAGATTATTATTTAAACTCTTTTATAACCTTTTAAATGACCAAAATGCCCTTACGAGGCATAATTTGAGTTTAAATTCATTTGGGGCATAATAGAAGATATCTTACTGATGTCACAACATATTTAAGGCATATTAACTTAAGAAACTTGTATATGACTCATTCGGTTACCCGTTACGCACTGTTCGCGTTCGGATCGGCTTATGTAACTAGTTTGCATAATTTAGCCGAAACGGGTCAAACCATATCGTTTTTGTCTCAAAATCCAGAATGTGTTTAAGTCACCCATATTAAACAAGCATACAAACTTGTCGGGTCAAAACCACATTCTAAACCGGTCTTCGCCTATCATGCGTTTGGACCGTATCTTCCTTTAAAACTAACCGGTCTAAGCTTAAGCTTAAATTAAAGACCCGTTAGAAATCTAATAGGTTATTAAAAACCTTCGTTCCAGATTTAGGAGCCCAGTAAAAGCTATCTGTACTTGCTGAATTGATATACGGCTGGGATTGAATTTATATTTAGCTCAGGTAAATACTCTTAACTTATTTTCCTTATACGTGCTTGGGATACGGTATTATAATAATACCGCTTGCTCGGGTATGTAGTCATTTAAATCGGATTGTGATTAATGTATTTACATAACTCGTTTTATTCTGTATTATTTGGTGTATGGCCCTTGGGGGTTAAATGACCATGTCCCGGATATCCTTGGCATCATTCAAAGAAATGGCCACGACCTAAGCACAGGGTGTAGGCGTACACCTGACAGATGCATTATGTAAAAACTGGTAATCCACTTTAAGGAAATAATCCTTGTGGACATTATACCTGTGGCGTGTCAATTAATCTAGACCGGCCCTACAAACCGGCCCTAATGGACGACAAATAAATAAAACTGTATACAAGATTATTTTTTAATAATTGTCCCAAGTTATAAAATATTTTGTGCCACGTGCATTCAAATCAATTTCTAAACCTTTTCAAAATGAGTCAGTTATTTGTATTTACCAGTGTAAACTGACGTATTTTCCCAAAAGGTTAAGTGCAGGTACTACTCGAACTAGGCTGGCTTTCTCCTAGCGTCCACAATAAGTCTCGCAAGCTTGGATGTCATAAAACTGTTGAACAATGCTTCCTTTTTATTTTTGATCCGCATGTGGATCTGTTTCAACTATTTGTGATACTTATTATTACAATTTATTAAAGTTGAAATGAATCTATCTTTTGCTTCCGCTGTGCATTAATATATATTGTGTTGTTTGACTATGATGATATCAACTACGTCACGATACTCCCCACCGGGCCCACCGGTAATACGTGGAAATATCGGGGTGTGACAATTCGTGGGCTCATATTCAGGCCCAATAGGTTATTCGCATGGCTGTGGATAAGGTTAGTATAAAAGGACTTGTTGCAGAACACAGAAGACATAGAACATAGAGGGAGCATTTCAGTTGAGTTGGAGAGTTTTTCTTGTATAAATCTTGTTAAAAACTCATCTGAAATAATAGACTTTGAGCTTTAACATTTGAATCTTCTTCTTGTTTGTGTGTTCTTGTCTCGGTTGCATACCCGTTTGGATTCCACACTTGCGGATGTGTTAAATAACAAGGATAAGGTTTATTAGATCCTCCTCTATGGAGCTATAAGTGGTATCAGAGATTTGGCTCTTTTCCTTGTTAAAACCGAGCCTTGTGTGTTGTGTTTTGGCCAAAATTTTTGAAGTTTTTAACACTGTGATTGTGCTTAAAATCTAGATTTTTATATTTTTAAAGATAAATGGTTTAAAACTTTGAAAAACTTGTTGTTTTGCTTAAAGTTTTTACTAAAACCTTATTCGAGTATATGGAGACATGTTAGTATAGGGTTTTTCTTGAATTTTTTTTGCAAAAATCTTGTCCGGAAAACTTTCCGGTGGGTTGTTTTAATCGGAACTTTCTAGTTTTGAAAGGAATTCTTCACCAACTTCCTTTTTCGGTCAAGGATAAGCATGGGATAATCTAATAACTTTTCACCAAATCTCACCAACCAACACATTCTTCCATACATGCGAAAGACCGTGTGTCAACAAACAACCTGTTTTTGTCTGTTCTCTCACGAAAAACCTTTCAAACATTTGAGTCAACAAAAAAAAGAAAAAAAATTGATAAGGGTCAAAGAAGAACCAAGTTGTTTATCCTTTTCTGATCTCTTTTATCATTCGCATGAAACACTTGGGTCAACGAAGAATCTCTAAAAGTCAACGAAACATCATTTTTCGTCAATCATTCTTCATTGGTTGCTTTTGTCACGAAAGACCTGTGCTCAGGCCCAACATTCATATCTGTTCCTTTCGTGGGCTTGGTATTGTTGTAAAATGAGAACATTTTCACAAAACACTTTAATCAGCCCCATTTTCACAAAACACTTTCACAAAACATTTTAATATTTCATTGTTGTAGACCGTTATTGTAGTTTTCATCAGGCCCATTTTCACAAAACACTTTCATATCTCGTCTGGGCTTATCCTTCACTTGGGCCATTCACTTTTCTTTGGACCTATTCTTTGTGAGTTGTGTATTTTTCGTGGATTAGTATTTTTCTTGTATATCAAGTCATTGCACACTAAAATCACAAAAGATTCAAAGTTGGTTATTTTCAATTCGTCATGAGTTCCGACTGGTGGGGTTGGAAACCTGATCCTAATGCGGATATGTATACGAGTAAAGGTTTAGTGCCTTCATGGGCTCTGTCTCTCACACCCTCGTCATCAGCACAATCGAGTTCTATTACGGAAAACCAGTGGGCATTTGTTACTAACCAAAATCAAAGTATACAAAGTCTCCTTTTGAGCGAAAATGAAAACCGTAGTAACAATCCTCCACCAGGGCTCATGCATATGAATGAGTATCCCGGATGGCAAGAGAGATTTCATACGTATATTCTAAGCAAACACAGAGCTGTGGTTATCCTTTACCACGGAATTCGATAAAGCACTTGAAGAAGCCGGTTCAAATGCCGCGACATTTGCTGATCTTTCTGTCGATGATAAAAAAGCATATGATTTAGAAAAGAAAGCATTTTCAATTCTAACTGAAGCCTTAAACAAAGATGTTTATCATCAATTTGTGGGATTCAAAACGACAAAAAGTTTATGGGATGCATTAAAGGAAAGAGGTCAAGAAAATGCGTCGTCACGCAAGCTGAGACATGATTTGCTCAAAAAGGAATTCGACGGCTTCATGTATATGGAAAGGGAGTCGCTGGGAGATAGGACAAGCCGATATTATCATTTGCTGAGTGAAATGGGTAATTTTAGGACCGTGACAACTCCGGAAGAGGTGGTCACAAAGTTTGCCAATGCATTGCCAGCTCAATGGAATGGTTTCTTGGAGATCCTGAAATATAATGGCACGCTAGCTACAACCAATATCCATGATTTCATTCAACTCTTGGAGAACAAAAATCAAGAGGAAATCAAGAAGGCAAAAAGAGTGCCGGTACCACAAAGTCCTGAGATGTACTATGGAAATTGTGGAGGTACTAGTACGGTTGCAAGACCTGGTCAACATGCTCAGCTACAAACGGATTTTGTCTCGAGCACAGATATGTATGGGACACCACACCCAGATGCCGCAGAGCAAAGCTACCAGTCTACTGGAGTACCATCATTTCTTGATCCTAACGACAAAGGTCAACAATAAGCCTGTTATGGAAATACTTCATCAACAGTTAATGCTAGTCAACCAACTAATCCAAACACAGTTCGGCTAGATACTTCAATTTTCTCAAAAGTGAGTGTTGAGGTGGCAAAGGAACATATGGAGCTGTTAAACACTTTGGTGAGCGCCTACTGTAGGTTAGTAGCAGGGTAAATTGGGAACATCAATTTGACTCAGGAAGAATATCAGCAAATAGATAAGGATGAAATGGATTTGATGGATATCAAGTGGGCATTTGCTAGTGCAGTGAGGCGAGCAAAAGACTTCATGGAAAGAACTGGTAGAACCAGCTTGGAAAGCAAGAAGGACACCAAGTATGGGTTCGATAAGCAGGCAGCCAAGTGTTTCAACTGTGGTGAACGAGGTCATTTCAAACGAGAATGCACGAAGCCAGCTCAGCATGGGAACCAGAATCCATTCAGAAATCAAAGCAACCAACCGAACCAGAATCAAACCAGGAATAATGAACGTGCCTTGATGCCTGCAAACAATTCTCATTAAGAAGGTCCATCAAATAACAACCGAGCTCTTGTGGTGCAAGTTGATAAAGGTTGTAACTGGTCAATTCAGCTGGGTAGTGGTGATCAGGGTGGAACAACTTGTTTCGCTGAAGTTGTCAAGAATCTAAAACAAGCGTGTGGTGGAGAACCTTCAGATGAAGGTAGTTCTAGTTATAGTGGAAACTCAGATGAGGAAACCTCAAGTTCAGGTGAAGACGATACGGATGAAGTGTCGCATGAGACCATTGATGCAGATGTTGAGAAGCTTTTGAGTGAAGCTAAAGCAGGGAATGATATAAGATCAATACTGGTGGATCAAGCTACTTATTCTTCTTCTTATTCTCATCATTCAGCCTTTATGGCTAATGTTGGCGGTTCGCCAAGTCAGGTATGTGTCGATGAACCTAAATCTGATAAATGTGATAATTGTGTTGATTTAGGTGCTAAATTGTCTGACTTGCAAAGCAAATATGATGATTTGCAAAGCAAGTATGACGTGACATTAATCCACAATCAAAATTTGATCGTGGATCTTTCGAAATGCAAAGAGGCCAACATGTTCCATAAAAATCATGAAAAAGTGTTTAAAAAGGTAATGGACACATTAAAAGAAGATAAGTCCGAGCTAATAAAAACAGTTTCAAGAAAACAAACTGCTATAAACAATTACATCACTAGGCTCGAGGAAGCACAAAAGGAGTTGGCATGTGTGAAGCGTGAGAATGAGGCGATCCAGCTTAGGTTAGATAGTTACTCAAACTCTAGGTATGTGCTGGATCACATCATTGACATACAGAAAAAGAAAAATGATGTCACGTGCATTGGATATAAGAAGTGTCCTCCACCTGTTAGACACAATTATACCGCAATGCCTGATGAGGAGGATAAACCTCAATTTGAGCCATCTGTTCCTTTAGATGTTGAGGAATTCGCAGCTGGACTTGGTTACAAAAAGGAAGTATCATCAGATTCGGATGTTTCAGTGGATACGAAAGTATCAACTGCTGAACAAAATCAGGATCCTCCAGTCATTGTTGAGAATGCTGATTCTTCAGATGATGAATCAGATGATACCGACTCAGCACAGTCTGATGCGATAATCAAAGAAGAGGACATACCTCTCAAGAATCATGTTCTATGTGATAAAGCCTGCTAAGACTGTTCTGGCTAAGTCCACTTCTACACAAGAGTCTGAGAGTGTGAATTTGCTATATACTCTTGTTGGTGATGATAAAGTTTATTCAAACAAAGATTTTCCGATTAAAAATGTAAATCAATCTTTAATCAGTAAAGTATTTGAGGATTCGACAAGTAAGTTTTTGGGAGAGTGGAGTTCACGAGTTGTGGTAACACAATGTCCTCCAATTCGAAAAGATGAAATTCGAAAACAATATGTCAACCAAAAATTACCAACGGAGAAAATTCAGAAAAATCACACTAAACCGAAAGGAAAATCGACAACTCAAGGTCAAAAGGAACAAAACCAGAGAAAGAACAAAAAGGTGAACTTTGTGAAGTCGAAGGGATCTGATAAACTTGAAACATTTGAAAACAAATCCGACATAGATTATGTTAATCAAGTTAAAATTATGAAAAGAAATGGACAAAACAATTCAGGACCAAGTACTTCGAAATCAAAAAGTTCATCAACGAGACATCAACATGATACTTCGGGGTTTGTTGAACGAATATCAAGTTTCGAGTGTGGTGAGTTTGGACATATCTGATGCGTGTGAAGTATTATATATATTAGGTGTATATTTTAAGCCCCTTTAACACTTATTTTTAGCCAAGTTTTAAATTTATAAAACACGATATTTCACTAACACTAAACACACATATGGGCAAGTGCACCCATCGTGAGCGTAGTATAGTGTTGGTAAGATACCGAGGTCGTCCAAGGACACAAGAGCTTTTAGTACCGGTTTATCCTCAACGTCTGATCAAAATAAAAAGTTTAGAAAAATGTTTTAAACTAAGAAAAATAAAAACTAACTAAAAATGCTGAAAAATAAATAAAAAGAAAAACAGATAGACAAGATGAATCACTTGGTTCCGACTCGTATCTAGTATAACCTTTGATTATTTCCGCACTTTTGCACTATTTTAAGAGATTATCTTAGTTATTGTAGTAGGCCCCTTTTTTGAAGGTGACGTTACCCTCACCCCAGTAGTTTGAGTCAGCAAGGATACAATCCTAAAAGGGTGGATTATTGGAAGATAATTAATTAAGTTATTAATGCAAATTATGGTAGGCCCCTCTTTTGGAGTTGATGTTACCCTCGACTAAGTAGTCTGAGTCAGCAGGGATACAGTCCTAAATAGCCGGGTTATAGTATTAATAGTAGTTAACTTATGAGGGGATCAAAGAGTTTGGACCCCCGCCATCCAATACCGTTAAGTATTGAAGGGGGTCCTACTAAATTTGACCCAGGTCCATTGCAGGACCTCTAAACGCTGAACAATGGCAAGACCTTTACCAAACCTTTCCCTTAACCCCCGACCAGGTAGCCAACATACCTCCATATAGACCGTGGAGATGTGAATGGTGAAAATCTTTTATTTTATATAGACAGTAAAATAATGTCAAGACACCACGGACAAACGATAAGGAAAGATCACCTTCAACATAAGCAACTAGTTATTAAAGTCATTAATACAAAACCAAATAAAAAGTGCAAAAGATTAGAAATAAAAAGTATTAAACTAGACACTTTGTCTTCATCAAGTGATGTAAGAGACTTAGGCAAACATGGCCTTGATTGTCAAGAACTCTTACGATCAATCTTGGATCCCGAGACGACTCACACACTCTAAGATGGACAATGGATGATGGTGGTGGATGATGGTGTTATGGTGGTGGTGGGTGGTGGGTGAAGTGTGAGAGAGGTGGTGTGCCAAGGGATGGTTTGAGCTCAAGCCAAGCACTCCTATTTATAGGCTGAACAGAAGCTCGGGCACGGCCCCGTGTCCAGTGGGCACGGCCCCGTGTCCACATCCTTCTCTTTCTTCATTTAATGCAGTTTTGTCTTTTTAGTTGACCACGCCCCCGTGTCCGCTGAGCACGACCCCGTGGTGCAGAAGAATCTTTGTACTATGCAGATTTGCTGGATTGTGCGAATCTTATAGTTGACCACGGCCCCGTGTCCGCTGAGCACGGCCCCGTGGTGGGCAATAGAAGCTTCTACCACTTTGTCTTTTCTGCTGACACTTGGGCACGCCCCCGTGCTGGTTGAGCACGGGGCGTGTTCAGGCTTCTGATGTCTTGTTTTGCTTGGGAAGATGCTGTCGTGGGGTCGGACATGTCACGTCTTGTTCCTTTTCTTGTATTTATGTTAGATTTTGATGTCTTTTTGCTTCTTTTGTTACTTTGAGCTCATTTAATCCTGAAAATACAAAAGGAAGACAAAAGCACACTTTTTCCAACATTAGTACTAAAAAAGGGTTAGTTTTATGCCTCATTTGATGAAATTTATATGTTGCATTTTTAACACATCAAATACCCCCACACTTGAATCTTTGCTTGTCCTCAAGCAAAACTCTTTAATACGTGGCTATTACACTCCCAAATGGAATGGGTAGAGAAGAAGGTTTTTGGGCTTGTCGTAGAGTGTCGGGATTTCCAAGATTCTTTATTTAGTTTTATTTTTATTTATTTACAATCCTATTCGTCATGATTTATTTAAAACTTTTCATAAGATAAATTACTTATTAGGGCATAACATGCCTTTGTAAAATTCTATTTATATACAAGTTCACATACCTCACGGGGATCACTCAACACTCGGCCGAAAATGTATTTTTGTGGATCACTCGAGAGCGGCATGGAACTTACTCCTACCATAGGCTTGCCAAGCAATCAATCCTCCTCCTTTTTAACTTATATACCTTTGTAAATATCAAGAGGACTTTGTGGGTGAAGGGTTAGGCTTGGGTTAAAGGTAGGTGGTTGGGTTAGTGGTTAGTAGAAAAAAAGGCGAAAAGCGTAACAAGTGTCGGTTTTCGTAAGACTTTCTGTTTTTTGTAACTTTTATTTTGATGAAGCTATTATTCAAACAAAGTTATTTTTGATGAACTTGTTTGTTTATTTTCTTTTGCTTCATCATCAACACAAATTTTTTTTTTTGAAAAGTCATACGAAAAATCGAACTTGTAACTAAAACAAAGGGTAAAAATGAAAAAGGTTTTGGTGGGTAAAAAGGGTGTTTGGTTTGGGTTATGAAATGAAAAGGTTTAGGCTCAAAGGGGCTAACTAGGGGGATTTTGGGTAGGTGGTAAAAAAAAGAAAAAATAATGGTATAGAAATAAAAAGGGTTAGTCCTAATGCCTCCATCATTTACTTACTCGGGTTTAAGTTGGTAAGGACCGGGAATGTATCATCATGGCAAGTTCTAGAGTCGTAAGAACCAAGCGGCTATTCACACAAGAAACGAAAATGAGCATTTAGTCAAATGATATGTAAGTGTTTGCTCAATAAAGGCTCAAAACTCACTTTTGTGGGAATGGGTTCTTATGTGATCAAGTATATATAATCAAATTTTGTGGGAATGGGTTCTTATGTTGGTTCTTTTTATCACGACGCTATCGGTTGTAAATTTGTAAAAATATAACCTTTTTGAGAACTTGAATTTCCCGAGTTAAACCTAGACAAGTAAAAAATTGAAAATTTTTGAAAAAAATTTGGGGTGATTAGCGATTCCAATAGAGTTTTGTGTAAGGCTTGTATTTAGGACTTGCAAGATTCAAGGTTTTAGCATCCCCCCCACACTTAAATTACACATTGTCCTCAATGTGTCCCAAAAATAAGTTTTTAGGTTGATTGAATGTGTAAAAAGGTGTAAAAAGCGAAATTTTTGTGTTACTGGGCGCTGAACACGGCCCCGTGTTTTCCGGGCACGGCCCCGTGTTCAAGTGCCAGTAACAAAATTAAAACAAGAGAAACAGAAGTCTGGACACGGGGGCGTGTTGGGTGAACACGGCCCGTGTCCAGTTACCTAAACTGGGTCTTTTTCTGCAGACTGTGCAGCACGGGGCTGTGTTGGGTGGACACGGCCCGTGCCGAACTTACTGTAAACGAAGAAATTTGTCGGACGGTTCTATTTTCCTGTATAGAGTGCTGGTTCAAGTCTCCCTTGCGTCCTTTGCCATCTCAAGTGTGTTTTATTCCATTCAACACATATTCAAACACCAAATTAACTCAAACCATCATTCATTAATCAAAGAGAGAATTACATAATAGTCCTAAAAATTAAAATATTAGCTAGTTAGGTCACAAGAAATCCAATCCCAGAAGTTTCTAGCCTACTATTTATTCTACTAGCAAAATTTCCGAAAAGATAGATCTCTCGGTTAAAAGTGGCTTGACAACTTCTTCCTCCGGTTATGGGCTCCTCATACATCGGCGAGCCACTCTTCGATCTCCCTAGGGAGAAGAAAAGCGGGCTCATGAGCATTGGGTTGAGGAGGTGTAACTTCTACTGGAATTTCTTGGAGTTCTTCAAGAGGAGGCTTCGCCGAAATGTCGTCCCAACCGGTAGGATTTTGGATTCCAAGTGCGAGGTTCCAATCCTCTTGAGGGATGATTGGTTCCACAGGAGGTGTTACCAGAATGTTTAACCTCTGGTGCAAGAGGTTTATTTCCAGGAAACTGTTTTCCAACCCCACCGATAGATAGTTTATATGGTCAATGAGGACCTCCTCCACTGAAGTCATCTCGTCAAGTGCTTCACGTAGCGCCATTACGTATCTTACGAGAGTAGCTTCAAACGATGGCCTCCTTTCCCGTCGACTGTTCCTTGAGTGTGCAGACGAGGTTTCGCTGTTTTGGCTAGACATTCTATGAAAACAAACCAAAAACAGTTCGTTTTAATGAAACAGTACCACGGGCACGGCCCCGTGCTCAATGAGCACGGCCCCGTGTTCAACTTTCTGCAGATTTTTAGAACAAGGAATCTTGGGGTTTCAAATTATTTTCTTAACTTATGAAGCTTTTTTGAGCATAAATAACTTAAAACAATGTTGTGTAACTTATTTTTAACAAGATTCCTTGGACAAAAATTCAATAAACATCACAACAAAGCTTGAAATCAAGCTTTAATGGAGTTCTTGGTGCAAGAAAGATGAAGAAGAAGGCAATAGATAAAAGAGGAAAGGACAAGATGCTTGTAAGAACCTTCTTTTAGAACATACCTAGGATGGTAAGTCGGAAAATCCTTTCAAATCTCTGTCCCTGGATGGTCCAAATGTGCAGGGTTCTTGGCTGCATTTATAGAAAACGACAGCGTGCTGGACATGGCCCCGTGTGCAGGCAAGATCCTGACACGTTTTGTCCGTATTCTGACAAAAGTCAGAAAGGAATCTTTTGGTGGACACGGGGGTGTGTTGACCTGGGCACGGCCCCGTGTCGGAAGGCTGTTTTTATGAAGTGCGTCTATTTTTAAGGAACTTTTCCGGATCGGGCGGTTCCTTACTGGATGGAACAACCCCAAAGTGCCTAAGATACCTTAATTGATCTAGATTAAGACGAGAACGCAAGAGGTTGTCGGTGAGGGTGATTCCTATGCTATATGTAGGTGGACAAGTCCAACCCTTTCCTGGGCTCTTGTTAAAGAAGGTGTATGTCAAATCGCTCAGGTCTATGTATGCATCAAACGAAGTTGATAGGGAGTCCTTCACGGCACAATCGACACAGGGACGACTATCGCTCAAGTCCTCACTAGAGTTAGAAGTATCATTGGAAACAATGAAGTTGTTTGAATGCGTTTCCAACCTCTCTTCTTGGTTATCTTCTTGGAAAAGATTATTGAAATCTTCCCTAAGTTCTTTTAACCGATTAATAATTAGATCTTCTAGTTGAAATAATTCATCGAGAAGCATTAATAATTAGATCTTCTAGTTGAAATAATTCATAAGAAAAACGATTAGGCCGTTGATTCCTAACTTTCTTAAAATCCTTGATGCGTGTGAAGTGTTATATATATTAGGTGTATATTTTAAGCCCCTTTAACACTTATTTTTAGCCAAGTTTTAAATTTATAAAACACGATATTTCACTAACACTAAACACACATATGGGCAAGTGCACCCATCGTGAGCGTAGTATAGTGTTGGTAAGATACCGAGGTCGTCCAAGGACACAAGAGCTTTTAGTACCGGTTTATCCTCAACGTCTAATCAAAATAAAAAGTTTAGAAAAATGTTTTAAACTAAGAAAAATAAAAACTAACTAAAAATGCTGAAAAATAAATAAAAAGAAAAACAGATAGACAAGATGAATCACTTGGTTCCGACTCGTATCTAGTGTAACCTTTGATTATTTCCGCACTTTTGCACTATTTTAAGAGATTATCTTAGTTATTGTAGTAGGCCCCTCTTTTGAAGGTGACGTTACCCTCACCCCAGTAGTTTGAGTCAGCAAGGATACAATCCTAAAAGGGTGGATTATTGGAAGATAATAAATCCTAAAAGGGTGGATTATTGGAAGATAATTAATTAAGTTATTAATGCAAATTATGGTAGGCCCCACTTTTGGAGGTGACGTTACCCTCGACTAAGTAGTCTGAGTCAGCAGGGATACAGTCCTAAATAGCCGGGTTATAGTATTAATAGTAGTTAACATATGAGGGGATCAAAGAGTTTGGACCCCCGCCATCCAATACCGTTAAGTATTGAAGGGGGTCCTACTAAATTTGACCCAGGTCCATTGCAGGACCTCTAAACGCTGAACAATGGCAAGACCTTTACCAAACCGTTCCCTTAACCCCCGACCAGGTAGCCAACATACCTCCATATAGACCGTGGAGATATGAATGGTGAAAATCTTTTATTTTATATAGACAGTAAAATAATGCCAAGACACCACGGACAAACGATAAGGAAAGATCACCTTCAACATAAGCAACTAGTTATTAAAGTCATTAATACAAAACCAAATAAAAAGTGCAAAAGATTAGAAATAAAAAGTATTAAACTAGACACTTTGTCTTCACCAAGTGATGTAAGAGACTTAGGCAAACATGGCCTTGATTGTCAAGAACTCTTACGATCAATCTTGGATCCCGAGACGACTCACACACTCTACGATGGACAATGGATGATGGTGGTGGATGATGGTGTTATGGTGGTGGTGGGTGGTGGGTGATGTGTGAGAGAGGTGGTGTGCCAAGGGATGGTTTGAACTCAAGCCAAGCACTCCTATTTATAGGCTGAACAGAAGCTCGGGCACGGCCCCGTGTCCACATCCTTCTCTTTCTTCATTTAATGCAGTTTTGTCTTTTTAGTTGACCACGCCCCCGTGTCCGCTGAGCACGACCCCGTGGTGCAGAAGAATCTTTGTACTATGTAGATTTGCTGGATTGTGCGAATCTTATAGTTGACCACGGCCCCGTGTTCGCTGAGCACGGCCCCGTGGTGGGCAATAGAAGCTTCTACTACTTTGTCTTTTCTTCTGACACTTGGGCACGCCCCCGTGCTGGCTGAGCACGGGGCGTGTTCAGGCTTCTGATGTCTTGTTTTGCTTGGGAAGATACTGTCGTGGGGTCGGGCATGTCACGTCTTTTTCCTTTTCTTGTATTTATGTTAGATTTTGACGTCTTTTTGCTTCTTTTCTTACTTTGAGCTCATTTAATCCTGAAAATACAAAAGGAAGACAAAAGCACACTTTTTCCAACATTAGTACTAAAAAATGGTTAGTTTTATGCCTCATTTGATGAAATTTATATGTTGCATTTTTAACACGTCAATATCATTCGAAATTGTCCATATCTTCATAACTTAAAAGCTAAAGCTAATGTTCCCCGTGAGCAAAATTACCAAAAGCGATTTGTTTCTTCAAAACAAGATCCCCGTCTTGTGAAAGAAAGGGAGAACAAACAAAAATGCAAACACATCAAGGTAATTAAAAAGGCTCTTAAAACCGATGTGGTTCAAAAACAATCAGTTTTAGTCAAACCAGAAATTTCAAAAACTTCAAACAATCACGAAGTTTAAATTTCAAACAATCAAACTGGTAAAACTCAACAGACATGGAAACCTAAATTGGTCACAAACTCAGGGGGAGTATCACCATTTCCAAATAATAGCGAAGTTGAAATAACTTTTGTCGATGAAAATGGAAGACCCAAGTCCACGAAGGCTTCGGTCCCCATCTCCAACTGATCATTTGAGTACATGTTCAGGGTGTTCCTGGAGGAACTGTCAGTAGTCTTTGGATTGTTGATAGTGGGGCATCCAGGCACATGACCGGCGACATGAGACTTCTCTACGACGTTAAATCTATTAGAGGAGGCTTTGTTGCTTTTGCTGGAGATAAAGGCGAGTATATTACAGGTGAAGGAATGGTATCCAACGGGGTTGTCAGTTTTGACAAAATCAACTTTGTGCAACAACTTGATCACAATCTTCTTAGTGTTTCTCAAATCTGTGATAAGAATTTTTCGGTGCACTTTGATGCTAATGGATGTTATGTGCTGAAGCCCGGTTTCAAGATCCTCAAAGACTGGATTCTCTTATCTGCTCCAAGGATTAATGATCTATATGTCTTTGATATGAGCCAAGCAATTACAACGTCTGCTGAAGTAACATGTTTTCTTTCCAAAGCCACAGAAAAAGGAAACAATCTCTTGCCACAGGCGGATGGGACACATTCACTTAAGAAAAATGAATCATCTGGTAAAGAATGAGTTAGTAACTGGTGTTCCCGTCAAAAACTTTCATCTTCAAGACATCTGTGTTTCATGCCAAAAATGAAAACAAAGGAAGAAATCGCACCCGATAAAGAAGATCAACACGGTTGCAGTGCCGCTTGAACGCTTGCACATGGATTTGTTCGGTACTGTCAAGCATAAAAGCATTAGCAATGACTCATACTGCCTCGTGGTTACATATGATTATTCAAGATTTTCTTGGGTGGCGTTTATGGCACACAAGAGTGAAACTTTCGAGATTATCAAAAACTTGATCACAACGATTGAGAATTTGTATACTTTGAAAGTAAGACGCATACGCAGCGACAATGGAACTGAATTTAAGAATCATGCGATGGAGGAGTTATGTAGATCCAAAGGCATTCTTCATGAATTCAGTGTAAGATACACTCCTCAACAAAATGGCTTCGCTGAGCGTAAGAATAGAACATTGATCGAAACTACAAGGACTATGTTGGTAGAGTCATCGTTGCCCATTCCATTCTAGAGTGAAGCTATGGCCTCTGCATGCTACACGATGAACCGAGTCCTTACAGTAAAAAGACACAACAAGACCTGCTTTGAGCTACTGCACAAATGGAAACCAGACATACAATTTCTTGAACCGTTTGGGGCTCCTTGCACTATGATCGATCCAGAGGGAAAATTTGGGGCAAAAGCGATTGAGGGATACTTTCTTGGGTATGCCACCCCGAATTTAAGAGTTTGGAATCTTGAGACTAAAAGGATCGAGGAATGCTCTGAAGTTAGAGTACAAAGGCATACATTGCCAGTTAGATGTCCGGGTCAGCCATGGATGTTTGAGTACGATGACTTTTTCAATTCAATCAATTTTGAAGAAGAAGTAGTAGATGTTGCGACACATATGTTTTTCTAGAGTGACAACGCAACAGATTCACCGTTGGTTCGTCCAATTATTGTCAACAAACAAGAATCATCTTCAGTTAACAATAATGCTCAAGAGAATGAGGATTTTCACGATGCTGCTGAACTGAACGAATCTTCAGAGGATGATGAATTTCTCAATGTAGACCAAGAAGCTCCTGCAACAGTTGTGCAAGGTACTTCTGAGGCTACACCTCCTGAAGACTGCCCTAAAACAGCTGAAGCTACTGCATCATCCTCTTCGCCAGTTCAGGGTATTGAGTTGGTTGTTGATCTCAACTTCAACAATCTGGGTATAAATGTTCCAGTTCCGGATAATCCAGGTACAAGAATCCATAATACCCATCCTCAACAAAGCATCATTGGTAATGTTCATAGTGGCGTGCAGACGAGAAATCAGTTGAGAAACAACAACAATGATGGCTTGTATGCAGCGATTAGAGAATCGGGTTTGCAGAATGATTGGTCCTTCGCGTGTCATGTCTCACAAGAAGAACCAAGGTCTTGGAAAGTAGCCATAAAGGATAATTCTTGAGTGGAAGCTATGCAGGAGGAACTGCAACAATTCCAGAAGCTAGGTGTCTGGAAACTGATTGAAAAACCTGAGAATTACAAGAAGATTGGCACCCGTTGGGTTTTCGAATGCAACAAGGGTGACCGTGGAGTAGTTGTCTGAAATAAGGCAAGATTAGTTGTTCAAGGTTTTCGTCAGGTTGAAGGGATAGACTACAACGAAGTTTATGCACCAATTGCACGTCTTAAAGCCATTCGGATCTTTCTAGCCTATGTTTCCTTCATAGGAATCAAGGTTTACCAAATGGACGTGAAAAGTGCATTCTTACATGGGGTGGTTGAAGAAGAGGTGTATGTCGAACAACCTCCGGGTTTTGAAGATCCTATTCATCCTGGTCGAGTTTGGTTACTCAACAAAGCTCTTTACGGATTACATCAAGCACCGAGAGCTTGGTATGCAACCTTATCTAACTATCTGCTGGAGAATGGTTTTCGCCGAGGTCTTATCGTTTGCACTCTCTTCATCAAAGAAAAGGATGGAGATCTTCTGTTGGTTCAGGTATACGTAGATGGTATTATTTTTTGTTCAACTAACGATGTTTTGTGTAGGGACTTCGAGCGTGTTATGCAGGAGAAATTCGAGATGAGCGCCATGGGGGAAATGAATTTCTTTTTGGGCCTACAAGTTCAAAAAACAGAGTCTGGTATATTCATCCATCAGACTAAATATATCGGTGACATCTTGAGCCGGTTCCAGATGCCCAAAGCGACGCCCATTGGTACCCCACTTCCGTAGAATCACGGGATTACTCCGGTCTTGAAGGGTGAAAGCGTCAACTCTTCACATTATCGCGAAATGATCGGATCTCTTATGTATCTCACAGCCTCGAGGCCCGACACAATGTATCCTACGTGCCTGCTCGCCCGATATCAAGCCAACCCGAAGGCCTCACATCTAGCAGCTGTAAAAATGATTTTCCGCTATTTGAAGGGTTGCCAGGACACCGGTCTCTGGTACCTTAGGAAAGATAGCTTCTACTTGATCGCGTTTAGTGATTCTGATTTTGGTGGCTGCAAAATCGACGGCAAATCCACAACGGCTGGATGTCAATTTTTAGGAAATCGCCTGGTCACATGGCAGTGCAAGAAGCAGACTTGTGCCGCTACATCAACATGTGAAGCTGAGTACATTGCTGCCTCAAGTTGTTGCTCCCAAGTCCTGTGGATTCAACAACAAATGCGCGACTACGGTTTTGAATTCCTATCTACTCCTATTTTCGTTGATAATTCTGCTGTCTTATCGATCACTAGAAATCCTGTGCAGCATTCAAAGACCAAACACATCGAGATCAAATATCACCTTAAACGTGATTTTTTTGATAAAAGACTTATCGATGTTGTTAAGGTCCACATCAATGACCAACGTGCCGACCTTTTTACCAAAGCTTTTGACAAATCACGATTTGACGTTTTACTTATGGTAAACGGCATTAAGGTCAAGCAAGAGTAAACCAACATCGGAAGATCATTTTTGTAAATATTTATTTGTGTTTTTTATTTCTCGTACTTTTTGCATTTCAGGGGGAGTAAAAACGAAAAATACAAAAACATTAAAAAATTTCAAAAATACAAAAACGTCGAAAAATTTCAAAAACACAAAAACTATAGAAAAACAAAAATGAGTTTCCTGGTGAGCAAAAGAGAAAATGATAGTACATTAGTGGTCTGTCGAAACCTCTTTGAACTTAAATCGACTGAAGATGTATAAGATGTATCAGTAGGCTCACGATCATTTTAAAGTGTGCAGGGTGATATAAACCTAAATCGACTGAAGACCGTGTGGGAACCGCTCACTGGCATATGGTCTTGGTATCGAAATTTCGTTTGATAGATCGCCGAGGTTCTGAGATACGTAGTCTTTATGCTGTTTATCATCTGGGAATCAAGGTTGTTTCTTTTACCGAAAACAATGGGGACGCGAGTCTAGAACTTCCATGATACCACACATACGTGTAAATATCATACAAACATGTATACAATACATGATGCATCCGACCATCAATAAGTGATAAAATATCATATTCACCCCCGAATAAATGATTCTAAATCATATTTTTCATCCGAGAGTCAAGTTCGTCTCTTTTTCGGTACGATGGTACTAACCTGTTCACGGACTTGCTCTTCTGCCCTGCATGCATCGAATATCAAGTTCTTCATCAATAAGTGATTTAATCACATAGGGCTTATATTCATTCAAATAAGTGAGTATCTCACATCATATACGTTGAAAACAGATGATAAATGGTATACTCACTACTAAGATGAACTCTCGGGCATACCTTGATACGAGAGTGTGTCGTGAGTGGATGAACACCGGTCAGTAAGTATAAATCATACCTTAACGTATCCCCTACGCGCGAGTACATCTGATAAGTTGAGCTTATGTGGACAAAAATACCAATAATCGTTATAGGATGCTTATCTTAATGTTACTAATTGAACAACAAGAGTGTTTTGGCATGACCGTACACTAATATGATTATCTTACCCTTGAAACTCGCAAAAAGAATGTCTGTAAATATTTATTTACATCTTTCCGTTTTTGTATCTCTGTATATATTTATTTACTGCTTTCGTCTTTACATTTGAAATATTCAAAAAATACCAAAAAGATTGTAGGTGTGTTTTAATATAAACTTTATAAAAACCAAAAAGATTTTATTTCTATTTCTTTTGATTGCCGGATGTTGGATCTTGAGTCTTTTCCATTTGAAACCTGGTCGAAACCTAAAACAATTGCATCTTCATAAATGGTCAACGTTTAATAAGTTTTGAAAGTTAAAAGATTAAAATTGATCAAACTTTTACAACTTTCAAACTGTTGTCGGTTGGTAGTTGATTGAGAGTTGATCACATGTGTGTCATTTGTTTATATTGACTATATTCCAAGCTGTTGTTCTCATTACACGTTTAGTTTTCTTGTATGTGAAGATGCGACATTCGAACCAGCTAAAGGCGAAGAGAACGTGATAGAAGACGAGCTTTGGAATGAAGACACGACATGGATGTAATCAAAGGATCAAGATGGTCGGGTTGCAGCTGACCACTCATCAACACCACAAGGATCTAAAGATTTGAAGATCAACGCTTCACGAGCAACATTCAAGGGGGAGCTTGCTGATACACCTCCTGACAGTGACAAGTGAAGACATCTCAAGATCCGAAAACTATGTGAAGAACGAACCCTCACGAGCAGCATCAAAGGGGGAGTTTGTTGATACACTTTGTGGATACGGCTCGTTCGGTTCGACTACGCTACAAAATGAATACCGAGATTCGATATCCTCCATCAAGTCTTGGAGCGATCTTTGTAATCTGCATGTTGCAGATCTATAAGTCTGCATGTTATCTGCATGTCTGCAAATTTTTCTTGCTGCACATCATCCCACGAAAGACCCTTGGCCGAAGGATCCTCACGAAGAACCCAGCATGGAGAATAACACTTGGACTAAGAACCTACATGGGCGAAGAACCGTGTTTCGGCCATAAGTTGTTTGTTGTTATAAGGTTCACGAAGAACCTTTACTTCTTCATGGGTGTGGGTCATTCGTGGGCTCATATTCAGGCCCAATAAGTTATTCGCATGGCTGTGGATAAGGTTAGTATAAAATGACTTGTTGCAGAACACAGAAGACATAGAACATAGAGAGAGCATTTCAGTTGAGTTGGAGAGTTTTTCTTGTATAAATCTTGTAACAAACTCATCTGAAATAATACACTTTGAGCTTTAACGTTTGAATCTTCTTCGTGTTTGTATGTTCTTGTCTCGGTTGCATACCCGTTCGGATTCCGCACTTGCGGGTGTGTCTAATAACATGGATAAGGTTTACTAGATCCTCCTCTAGGGACCTACAGAGGGTCAAAAACGTATATACCCAAAAACTTATATACGAAAACTACATACTCTCTACTACTGAGCAAAAAGTTCGGGGGGTCGGCTGCCCACTCCCGCCCCCACTATGCTACGCCCATACCGACCAGGCACACCAGCCACGCGTTCCAAGAGCTTTTTTGTTACCTAAATTCTGTGACTAACCAAAGAAACCAACACATATACATAAGTCTATATATACACACAACAAATATATACTTACACACATACAAACACATATATATATAGATACACAGATATATTATATACACAAATAATATAGGGTAGGAGTTGTCTACAAAGTCAATTTTTCCTAGAAAGTTTAAAAAGTCATAAAACACCATAATGTCAACCATAAAACACATTAAAAACCCACATATAATAAAGAGAAGATTACTAAAACGTCATATTTGTGGGTTTTGTATTGTGCTTTGGATGATAAGGCTTTGAGATTATCATGTTCTGTTATATATTCATAATTCTAAGATGATGGGTTTGAAGTTTTTATGGATTGTTAGGGGTTGGATATTGTGTTTTAGTGATCTTCACTTTGTTATTTGTGGGTTTTAAGCATGTGCGAAGCTTTTAAGGGGCGGGAGGGGGTGGCCGATCCCCCGAATTTTTCGCTCAATAGTGGAGAGTATCTAGGTTTTGTATAGAAATTTTTGGGTATATACGTTTTCGACCCCCCAGTTTTATAGAAATTTTTAGGTTCGGTAACTTCCGCCCCTTCGGTCGGAAATCTCAAGCTTCGCCAATGGTTTAAGTGTGTTTTATGGCTGAAATTGCGGTGTTTTAAAACTTTGTAGGAAAAACGGACTTTGTTTCCGAACCCAACCATTTGGGTGTTTATTTAAAATTGAATGTGAAATATGAAAAAGGGGACGACTTCCTGCAATTTGGGGGAAAATAGAGAAAACGGTACGACTCCCTCCACCTGGATATTATACTATAAGGGGAAAGTTCTTGTACAAATAATATTAACATACTAAACATACAAATTGAAGGAAAAGTTAAAAAGACAAGGTGGCATTTTTGTAATTATTTATAACTATCAAAGTTACTCTACAAATGTATCTAAAAAACCTAACCCCCCTCCCACACCCACCAAAAACCTACACCCCCCACCCAAGCTAAAATGTAAAAACTAAACCCCCAAAAACCTAAAAAAATTTAAAAAAAATAAAAAAAAAACACAAAATAATTTTTTTTAATATTTTTATAAAAAAATCGCTACTTTTAATAACAATTTTTTTTTTGTAACAAAATGTAGCGATTTTTTATAAAAAATATTAAAAAAAATTGTGTTTTTAGGTATTTTTGGTTGAGTTCACATTTGTATAGTAACTTTGATAGTTGGTGGTAATTACAAAAATACCACTTTGTCTTTTTTACTTTTCATTCAATTTGTATGTTTAGTATGTTAAATTTATTTGTATTTGATCTTTTGCCTATACTATAAAGGAGACCACGGTTTCTTCTATTTTCAAAACCCACATCATATCATTGGCTACGTTTCAAAAGTATCAACAACCGATAGCGGAACAAAAAGAAAACTGAACACTCAACCTCAATTAATATCTGTTGAGATGCTTTACGGCTTTACCTATGAATTGACCCTTTCTTCTCCTGGACAATATCAAATTTAGCAAAGTACACGCTTTGAGTTTTTAAATTTTCAATTAAACATCCAATTGTATTTCATACTCTTTCTATATTTTTATTCATCTTCACAGTAAGGGCAGGTGGGGTGGAGGACTTAGTCCCCATGATGGCAATTTATAACGCGTGGAACCGCCCCTCCATTTTTCACGCGTAAACTTTTCAACGCGTGGTATTTTTCACTGCGTGAAGCTTTTGATTGTTTGAGAGAATTTGTTGGGTTGTGAGGGAAAATTGTTAGGTGTGGTGAGTGATGGCCATTTCCACTAAAAAATGTTATGAGTGATAGAACAATGGTTGATGAAATGATGGAACTTGATTGGATATTGTGAGTTATAAATGAGTGATGAGTGATCACCACAACCTTCCTTAATATGCATATTTGTAAAATACACAATGTGTTTAAATAAATTAATTAAAAACGTTTTACGACATCCTATCACGAACGTGGGCGGTTGTTCTTCAAGTAACCCTTCTTTGAATACAACTGTTTTTTCTATAATATATTAGTGTTGCACATACATAATTTAAACATCAATTCTTTCCATTTATTTGGTGTTTTCCTCTTTTGACTTGGCTTACTTTATATGATAAAAGTCAAATTTTAAATACATCAAATCACATTTGATGCTTTTAGATGATCAACTTAGCTACATGGTACTACATACATGCAATTTTTGTTTAAAAAAAAAAAGAGATTCTATATAGTTAAACTATAATACTTTTTTGAATATTGAAACTTTCAAGTATAGCTACTTGGTCTCCGTGATTAAGATCCAGCTTGTTTTTTTTTTTTTTAAAGTATGAAGTTTATCTTTCTCCTTGCTTCCTAGCACCTCCATATATGGTTGACTTTCATTCTCCCACAAATACTATATATACCAACCCTCCATGCAATGTCTCAACATCATCATCACATTTACGAAATACATTACTTAACCTCAAAGACAAATCTTTGACACACAATCACATCTAGCACACTTTGTTACAAATGGAGGTTTCTTCCTTAAGCAAAACGGTTCTTTTGTTGGTTCTTCTGTTAGCCACACTCACAACCTTGTCACTAGGTCAAGGCAACCGCGGTAGCGGCAGCGGCACCCGTCTTGATTATTACAGGTCCACCTGCCCTAGGGCCGAATCCATAGTTCAGTCTGCGGTTCGGTCTGCTGTCCAAGCCAACCCAACAATCGCACCTGGTTTACTAAGGATGTTCTTCCATGACTGCTTTGTCAATGGTTGTGATGCATCTATACTAATTGATGGACCATCAACTGAGAAGACGGCAGGGCCGAATTCTCTCTTGAGAGGCTTTGAAGTTATTGATGCTGCAAAGTCCCAGCTCGAAACAGCCTGCCCAGGAGTGGTCTCATGTGCTGATATCGTTGCTCTTGCTGCACGTGATTCTGTGGTCTTGGTAAGTAGATATTTCCTTAACAGTTAACCCTAGCTTCTGATGCTGTGTGTACATTAAAAACTTGTAGTTATATATGCTTATTGCCCGTCTACCTTCTGTTTTGATGTAACTTAACAAGTTTTCTGGTTATATGCTTATTACTTAATTTTTTTTTTTTTTTTTTCTGATATATTATTGCAGACCGGTGGACGTAGTTGGAAGGTACGATTAGGACGTAGAGATGGATTGGTTTCACAAGCATCAGATACCGCAAACTTGCCTGCGTTTAATGACCCTATTAGTGTCCAAATCAGAAAGTTTGCTGATAAAGGCCTCAACACCCAAGATCTTGTTACTCTTGTCGGTAAGTAGAGCAAAAAATTGTACAGCAACTACTGCACATATAGAATGTTATGGCTAAAAAAATAATTAAACATTGTGAATTATTTTTATTTAAAGGTGGACACACTATTGGAACAGCAGCATGTGCATTATTCAGCTATAGATTATACAACTTCAACAATACCAATGGACCTGACCCGGATATAAACACAGCATTCCTACCACAACTCCGAGCACTTTGCCCCAATGGTGGCGATGCATTAAGACGTGTGGCGCTTGATACAGGTAGCGATAATAGCTTCAGCAATTCATTCTATGAAAACTTGAGGAATGGAAGGGGAGTTATTGAATCAGATGCAAAGCTATGGAGTGACCGCAGGACTCAGAGGTTTGTACAAAGGTATTTGGGGGGAAGGGGGCAAACTGGATCGAGATTTAACGCAGAGTTTGGAAGAGCAATGGTGAAGATGGGTAATGTTGAGGTGAAAACAGGGAGACAAGGTGAAATTCGTAGAGTGTGTACTGCAACCAATTGATAAGATTTATAAGAATGTGAGTTTAACACAATCCAGAAGTTGTTAATAGAATGAACTTTCAAAACATTCATTGAAAATTGTATTGATTTGTTTTACTTGGAATAAGATCAAAGATTGAATTGTTTAATCAAGAATGTTTTTATTTTCTACTTTTTAGATGATTTTCTCCTAGACGTGAAAGATATTCTTAAAAGTCTTGCTCACTAGCTATATTCTAATCAACAACTAAGCTAAATATATTTTAAAGTTGTACATACTACCATATGGACCTTCCTGCCTCTCTCTTCCCCAGTCACATTTATCGCCCTTACCCAAATTGGACTCACCTATTTCTCTTGGTTCCACATCCAACAAACGGCCATGAAGGCCAACCGCAATGGAAAGGGTTTGAAAAGGAAAATAGAAAGGAAAATAGTTTGCGGACTTCAAATACACTACATATTCCCCAATGAAACCCTTAGATTGATGGTGAGGCACGCAATAATGTTATATGATATTTGTAGAGAATCATAAGGACTAAAGCGTTGTCGGTTTTAAGAATTACATAAAGCCAGGGTGGCATGAGCGCAGTGGCGGATCTAGGGGTGCCCAGGATACACCTCAACTTTTTTGGCGAATTTCAATTTTTTTTTTCATTTTATATAAATTATCACTGTATACACTGAAAGTTATAATCACTACACATCCTAAACTACAAGGGTGTTATGGTAATTAAAGAGAAGAGTGGCGGTTACATAGCGGTTACAAAGTACGAGGACCAAAGTTGACAAGATGGAAGTTTGAAACTATCCTCACTAACCGAATGGGTGTGTCTCTACACACACACCATTTCGAATCAATACAAGGCAAACATCAAGGGACGCGACTGTTGATCATGCGGACGAGAATCAACACACCTCTTCAAGATCCAATCTCAACCACACATCCAAGAGACATGACTTTTCACGAAGAGACGCGTCTATTCACTCGTACCCGTAGGAAACTATAAATAGGGATAGTTAGATTCATTTGTACTTGTTCATTACATTCGAAATCAATTGTATATACTCTCAATTCGATATTGTATACATTCGGTTATTATTCAAGTTATACAAGTTTGTTTATCACGTTCTAGAGATCAAAGATCCATTTTGGGGCCAACAATTGGTATCAGAGCGTCAGGCTCTAGGCGTGGGAATCGCAAGGCAACGAATCGGCGGGAAGTCATTCGCGATCAGGTTTCAATTTCGTTTTAATTCGCAAAAGTTTATTTCAGAATTTTATTTTCGGTTCTAGGGTGATCGGTTGAACCGAAGGGTTGGTTAGGAATCTAGGGTTTGTTTGATTCCGGGGTTTAGTGCGAATTAGATTATTGATTGTTTGATTGTTACACGATTCGGGTAATCGTGGGTTTGAGATCTATTGAAACCAAGAAAATAAAAGTTTAGTAGAAGTGAAGATTGTTCGGCAAGAAGACATGTCAGGAACATCCGGACAAAATCCGATAATAATTCAAAAGGAAGGAAGTTCTCTTTCCCAGTTTCAGTGTCCGATACTGAAACCAACAAACTATACGGTTTGGGCTATTCGTATCAAGACGATTCTTGAAGCGAATGGTTTGTGGGAAACGATTGAACCGGCAGAAAATGCAACGGTAGACACTAAGAAAGATAAGTCTGCAATTGCATATTTGTTTCAAGCAATACCAGAAGATGTTGTATTGCAAGTTGCAAGTTGTAAGACTGCAAAGGAAATTTGGGAAAATCTCAAGACTAGACATGTTGGTGTAGACCGTGTGCAAAAGGCGCGTTTACATACACTCATGTCAGAATTTGAGTTATTGCAAATGAAGGAAGATGACACAATAGACGAGTTCAGTGCAAAGATCAATAGTATTGTTACACGGGCAAGCGAGTACGGAAGGACGTTGAATCAATCCACTCTGGTACGAAAATTTCTAAACGCCGTGCCAGATAGATTTATTCAAATAGTTGCATCGATCGAGCAATACTCCGATCTAGACACAATGACGCTAGACGAAGCTATTGGAAGATTAAAAACTTATGAAGAAAGGTTAAAGTTGAAGAAAAAGGAAAGCCCCATGAACAATCTAGAAGAACTCCTGTATGCAGGTCATGGACAACATGTTGGAAATCGTGGACGAGGGAGATTCCGTCCATCACGAGGCCGAGAGAGAGGCAAATATCAACATAGGGGTAAAGGACACACCTCTTACGAGTCGGAAGAAACCGACAAACCACAAAGGGATGATAGCAAGCAAGAAACGTCGGCTATGAGAGATAAGTCGAAAATCACTTGCTACAGATGTGAGAAACTTGGGCACTATGCCTATGAATGCCCAACCAAGAAAACCAAAGAAAGTGAGACACTATTGGTCGAAATAGAAGAAGAAGATGATGAACCGGCACTTCTGATGTGCCTAGACGCTGAAGAGAAATAGAAACGTGAAACTTGGTCGTGTGATACGATCAAGGGGAAGAACCGTGTGACGCGGAGATAACCTGTGAAAGGTATAACAAAACAGTCCAGTGAGTGGATCGGATCAAAGCGAAGAATCCGTGAGGGAAGCAATCAATGATGAAGAACCCATTGTGAGAGACAACCGTGAAGAAGATATTTAATCTGTGATAGATCAAGAAGAAGACACGCGTATCCTGTGACTGGGTCAGAAGAAGAAATTGTTGTGTGATACAACCGCAAGAGAAATCTAAGTGAGTTAGATTATCCAAATCTATGCGAGATGGATGCAAGTCATGTGATATGATAGTGGGCAAGTCAATCAAGACCGGTGGAGTTCGTGTTGAGACAACTACACAAGAAAAGATTCGTGTGATACAAATCAAGTGCGGTCAAGACAAGTGTGAAGCAAAAATGTTCGTGTGAAGCAAGTTGGCGTGAAGCAAGTTCATGAGGAGCAAGGTTGGTGAATAAGAAGATCCGTGTGAAACGTCGGATACCGAGGAATTTCAAGAAGATCAAAGTTCGAGATCTGCAACTCAAGGATGTTCGTGATTAGGGGGGTGAATGAAAGTTATAATCACTACACATCCTAAACTACAAGGGTGTTATGGTAATTAAAGAGAAGAGTGGCGGTTACATAGCGGTTACAAAGTACGAGGACCAAAGTTGACAAGATGGAAGTTTGAAACTATCCTCACTAACCGAATGGGTGTGTCTCTACACACACACCATTTCGAATCAATACAAGGCAAACATCAAGGGACGCGACTGTTGATCATGCGGACGAGAATCAACACACCTCTTCAATATCCAATCTCAACCACACATCCAAGAGACATGACTTTTCACGAAGAGACGCGTCTATTCACTTGTACCCGTAGGAAACTATAAATAGGGATAGTTAGATTCATTTGTACTTGTTCATTACATTCGAAATCAATTGTATATACTCTCAATTCGATATTGTATACATTCGGTTATTATTCAAGTTATACAAGTTTGTTTATCACGTTCTAGAGATCAAAGATCCATTTTGGGGCCAACATACACCGATTGTTTTTCTAAATCCGCCACAGTATACACAAATTCTTTTTGATATACCCTTGAATGCTTCTTCCAGATCTGCTAATGCATGAGCGTAGCATTTGCATGTACATTGAATCAACATTAGTTATAATTTTAGTGATACCTATACATGTAAACCTAGTAAGCTTTGTGGTGCGTTTAGTTCGCAAAATATTTGTCGTAGAACTGAAATCTGTTAGAAGAACAGTAACTTGACGAAATAGGATTTGAGATTGAAATTTGACCCAAAGATTTGGAATTTAAAGAAAATGAAATCTATATTTATTAAATTTGCATTGCATATGGAATTAGAATCTATCACACCACAACCACCACCAACTCGTCGTCGTCGCTCCCCTCCCTTGCTGCCTTCAGCTACCCAACGACCACTATCAAATATTGCCAATATGACACCTCATCCAACACATCTAACACTGCGCCTCCGCTATACGATGAACTGTTCCGAGTGAAGTTGGGATCACCTCTCCTTTAATATGATATTCTTTTAGCGCTCCTGGTCTTTGAACTATTCATTAATGACCGGCTTCACTTTCAGTATGCGTTGCGAACACTTTCACTTAAAGTCTACTGAGTGACAACGCAACTTATTGTTGCTCATGCCACTCTCACTTAAAGTCTACCGAGTGTCAAGGCAACCTAAGTGCATTAATTCCAATTTCAAATCATTCTCAACCAGACATATTAACAATGGAATTTGGATTACAATTCCAACTAATCCTATCGTAGAGTTATAATAATCTGGAAAAAGCATCAAGGTTGACTTTTGTGTGTTAATATACAATTTCGCGGAAAACCTCTAGGTTAATTGTTCATGCGACACTAAGCGGGGCTAAATATGTTTTTGTTGATCTGCATGTCTAGTGTTATAAATAGATGTTATGTGTAATTGTTATAACTAGAACTGATACAACATCATTTTGTATGAACACGAGTTTGAATGAATGCAATTAGCAAAGTTATTTAGATCTACATTGTTATAGTGTTCGATTTCTTCAACGCAATTTACTATTTGTTCAATTGTTGTAATGGATGTTGATTTATACCAATTTCGCCAGTTTTAATCAGTTCGCGATCCAAAATCATTTGTTCTGAGATAGTTTCGCGCCCTACAATTGGTGTGAGAGCAAACAATTTGAGAAATGGAATCCATTTCCATTAAATTCCACAAAACAAACGCACTCTATTGACAGTTTAAACATGTATTTAATCTGAATGTGTTTTTTAGCCACCAAAGACTTTCAGTGGGTTATAAACACGAGTGCCTGGATCTTTGTGTAAGTTGGGAATAGAATTCTAAAACATAAACGATGATGTTGAGGATATGTGGAAGAAATGGTCATATAACCATAAATGATGTTATTAATGACAAAAATAGATTTAGGTTAAGAAATAGTTATATGTATATATTGATGAGTACTTTTCCTTGTCTAGTTATTTGTAAGAGCAAGATTCAACACCGAGTTTGTCAAGTCCCAATTGATTAATTACGCATAAGAGTTTTAGGAATTTGCTCTCCTTTATTCAGATTATTGGCTCAAAACTGAATATCACTTATAACCACAATGATCCTGAGTGGATTGGTTAAATAGTGGTAGAAATCCTAATTGAAACACAATCCTAATTCTAATTAAATATGTGGGTCCCTGAAATTGATTCAAAACAACCTATTCCTTGTTGTTAATACACAAATTGTAGGTCCGTTTTTCTCAGAGGATCGATTACGAAACCTAATCCTTGTTTATAACAAACACAATCACGAGTGCGGAATCCCCGTGACAATGCAAACCAAACAAAGTATAGCAAACACACAATGTAACCAAAAGATTCACAGTCTATTGATTAACAGGATGAGAACAGATTACAAACACATACACACAATGTTTGATAATACTCTTAGTGAGTTATGCTCTCATACTTCACACAGAAGACCAAGTGCAGTTTATATAGTGCAGCCCACCCCAATATACCATGAAGAATATAAATGGGCCGACGAAGAACCTAAGCCCACGAAGAACCAGGTTCTTCGTCACTGTTGCCACGAAATACCATGTGACGAAGAAGGGGTTCTTCGTCACACACCATTTATGACGAAGGAGGTTTTACATGACAGATGACATCCCAGGAAGAATGGGTTCTTCATGGGGAGGCTGTAATGCAGAAAAGCTGCAAACTGTCAAACAGTTTGCAGCAGAACATATATAAACACACACAAACATAACATGTAAACTAAATGCAACATGCATTAGTTCAACATACATAAACACAGAGACAAATGGCGTACCAAAGTTAGATAGGAGGATATCCGACTTGGTCGACTGACGGAAACATACAGACTCGATAAACAAAAGACCGTACAAATACATCGTTAAATAAGAACAAGTTACAGACACAAAAATATGCACCAACAAAATCCCCCTTGTCTGTTACTTGGTCTTTGGTCTTCGTTCTTCGTTCTTCAACCTTCAGTGTGTTTCTCGGACGATGAACTTCCGGTGTAGATCCTGCGATAATAACTGAAGCAAGCGCCGCGCTGAAACCGTAACGCCTGATGCGCGTCCTTGTCCTCGTAAAAGATATCGTGTCGGAATAACATGTTGATGTCGGCCGCAGACATATTCACTATCCACATCGGTTCGAGCATGCGGAAGTTTTCCTGATCATCTTTGAACACAATTACAGCCTCGTGCGTATCAGAGTCGCAACACCAAAAAGCCATGTTTTCCAAAAAGTTCTGCTTCATCGGCATCAGTGGAATCTTGTCCATAACCTTTGCCGACTGATAGACAAGCTTGTATCGTGCCGTGTTGGTTGGCGGCTCCAAGGTGAACTTAATTTGCTGATAAATTGGAAACTGAGGCTTGTATAACTCGTCTTTCCAGCTTGTCCTCTTGTTCATCTTTATCTTGCAAGCAAACAACGTTGCTCCTTCGAAGTTTGAGCGATTAATCAGCTCTAGCTTGATTAAGGCTGCAACGTCATAAAATGGTAAGGACAAAATGCTCAGCAGCGAACTGAAATACTGAATACCGTGTTCATGTTTGATGGCCATGCAATGGATTTCTTTGACAAACATCCAGCAAAGTATTCTCATGCAAGTTTTCTTTCTCGTATTTCAAGTAATCGACTTGAGCTTCAGCTGGCATAGGTCTCGTAGCCTTGGATAGGAACTGTTTCCTCCATTCTGTGAACGCATCAGGCGCATTATCTGTAGTATCACAATTTTTCAAGTGTTCGTCGATGTCGTCCACATTTTCTCTCAACCAATCTTCATTAAAGGGAGTGAACTCTGTTCCGTATTGTCGCATGTAAGTAGACTTGTTATGATCACCTTCAAAGACAATCTCTTCAATATTTTCTAAGTCTGCTGATTCAGGCTCACTTGAAATATTATCAATAGCAGCATCATCAATTTCTTTCATTTCATTCAACGCTAGCAACTGCTCATGCGAGAGATCAGCAACAATATCTCCTTCTTCCAGAACTTCTCCAGTTATAGGATGTACAGCCTGTGAAGCAAGGTCAAAAGGGCTAGGAACAGAGGATGTACCTGCCAAGGAGCTTTCAACATAAGAACTGCTCTCTAGCTGTTGTACTTCTTCTACAGTTCCACCGGAGGTTCCGTGAGTAGATTCAATCTGTGTAGGCTTGTAAACAACAATTTGAGTAGATGTCGTGGATGGAGGTTGTTCAGATGTTGCAGAAGGGTCTGGGTTACCCGGATCCTTAGAATCATGATCACGTTTCTTTAATGCCTCATGTTGTTTGCATCGATCACCCCACAAAATGTTAACACGTTTTCTGACAATCTCGAAACCATCAGTTATTTTCTTGACCCCATCTGTTATCTTGGTATTGCAAGAGTTGTACCACTCTTTCATATCGTCATGCTTTGCTTTGAGAGTTTCGGCCAACGTTTGAACCTCAATGCTTCTTTCTTTCAGATGGTTCATATCAATACCACGAGCATTATATGCAGCTCGCATCTGCTGTAATTGGTGTTCCCTTACATCATCAGCAGCCTTCAAGCATGCATTCTCAGCCTTTAGTTTTTCAATCTCAGCTTGTTGGCGTGTAATCTCAGCTTGTTGACGCTCAACAGTGGAATTCAACGTATTTATCTCCAACCGTTGCTTGATCACGTCGCTTCTTGTAACATTTATTACCGCCGATTGCCTATCAATTTGACCTGCAGCAGCTTTCAATTGAGTAAACAAGAAATCTACCTTTTCATCATGCTACATTTCAGAAAATTTCCTTTGTCTGCGTTCTTATCTGGGCTGAGAAGTAGTTGCTCGAATAGTAGATGCTATTGAGCGTGCAGGTTCTTGTGGTGCGACTACTGGAGTTTCTGCAACTGAAGTGACCACAAGAGGTGGTTCAGATAATCTTGGAGGGGACGATACAATATCATCAGCTTCTTCGGCAGTGCGTCCAAAGTTTGGATTCATTTCTGCTTCTTGAATAGGCTCTTGTTGTGGAACGGTTTGCTGCACAGGTGAAGCACCGATGTACCTCCTTGCCTTTTTTCTTTCTACGAGCAGCAATTTGTTTCTTCTTTAACCGTTCAGCTTCAGTATCAGAAGGAACATAATCAGCATCATCATCCTGTCTAATCTTCCTCACTTTTCTCACACCATGATCATCGAGATAGAACTCGTATCCTGGCTCAGGTTGATTGTCATCAGACTCTGTATCCTCTGCATCACCTCCAGCTGAACTAGCACCAGTTGTACCAGCAGCGGATGCACCAGCAACACCAGTATCTCCACCATCACCACCTTCATCATCACCATCATCATCGCTTTCAGTAGAATCACCGAAAATCTGAATTTTCTTGCAATCAAACTTATCTTCCATCATCTTTTTCAACTTCGGCTCCTCGTCGTCCGATTGGTTGTCATTGTGACGCCATTTATCATTCTCTGGAGTGACGTAGTCAGTCTTATCAAGCGCACCTATCAACTTCCTTGGTGGTTTGCTTTCTTTGTACCTATTAGCTGCAACACCCCTGAATATCTTTAGTGAATGCTCTATCATAGCATCTATCTTCAGAATATCAGTGTCAGCTTTCGGAAGATTCGGATGTTGGACATTCGTTATCATCTGCAAGAATCTAGGGTACATCCAGAACTTGTTCCCTGTTGTACGACCACCGGTTCTCTTCAGATTCTCTTTCATGTTTGCATAAATGTACTTCGAAATACTAAACGGCTTGTTTAGTACTAAGGCCACCATGAATCCCACTAGATCATTGCCTGCCATGTCGTAACCAGCACGTCTGTTGCTCAGACATTTAATAAGTACGTGCAATAGAAACTTGTAGCGCATCGACAACCAGGCCTTGTTGATCTGACTACTGAAAATGTCTCCAATACAGCTCATCCTAAGCAAACATCCACGTGTGCACATGATTGGAATAGAATACGGTGCATTTGGATCATCTTGAAGTTCCAGTACGGTGTTCAGAATATCCGGAGAGACATCCACGTTTACTTGATTAACTTGCCCTTGAATACGCTCATTTCCGTCAACTTCAATAACGTTTGCTGTATTCCAGAATTCTTTGATAAGAGACTTGTACACCGGTGTTGAAAAGGTAATGGCTTTGTTGATACGTGATTCCCTCAACCAATTAGTGATCTCCTTCAGTTCAGTAATCTTTCCTTCTGGATCAAGATAGGCGACCATGTTGTGTCGAGGTTCGGACATGATTTGCTCCTCTGGTTTGTCTGTTTTCTTAGTCGCGGGTTTGCGTTTCTGTTCTTTCGGAGCCATTCTGTACACGAAAAACATCCACTGTAAGTTATAAGTACATAATACTTGCAAAATACATACATCTATACATGTTTATGTATACTGTGAACAGTTAACATGTATATACATACATACTTTGAAAGTGCACTATTTTGAAAAACTTGAAAATTTTTCTAAGTGTTGGACCACGAAGAACTCTCACTGTGGCGAAGAACCCCTTTTATGGCGAAGAACCTGTTTTTCATCGCCAATATCCACGAAAAACCATTGGTCAACCAAAGTCAATAGAAGTCAATGAAGAATGGTTATTCGTTGACCATGGGTCTTTCGTCGACATGTTTTTGATGAAGAATGCTTCTTCATCAAACAGGTTATTCGTCGCAAGCAGTTTGATGAAATATGTTCTTCGTCGTAAAATGTGTTTTTCGTCAATTAGGGTTTTTCGTCTTTACTAAAATTGGGGGTTTTTCGATACAGCGGTTTTTTCGCCGATCAACGGTGAATCAAAGGTTGATTCAGAGACAGCAATACAATGGACACTTTGTTAAGCACAAACATGAAGAAACAAACCCAGATGTTCAAACGACATCGGTTAGAACAAGAAAACCATACCCAAATCTTATCAAACACAACAAGATCTAGTCCATTGTTTTAATACCCGAAAATAAAAACCCAAAACAAAGTACAAATCTGCATATAAACCTCATGTCTGTCAGTTTTTGATGAAAAACAAAGAAATCAAACAGAGTTTTATATGAAAGAATCAAACATTAAGGGTCTCCGAAGGTTTTTCAAACATTTTCGATCAAAACAGAGAAGTCTTAAAGATTTGAAACATGTTAATGGTCCCTTGTATACCTTGTTTTTGATAAAAATCTTAGAGAAAATCAAAGGGGTTTTGAGTCGGTGAAGAGAGTATGGGAGTTTGCTTGTGGAAGAAGATGAACAGGAGAGTAGGTTTGAAAAAGTGAAAGCAATAATGTACTGGGACCCCCTTTTATAGATCTGATCTTCGACGAAGAATCACCCCCCGACGAAGAACGTGTTGGGTCGACGAAGAACCTTGATGGGCTTGTACTGTAAGCCCATAATGAAGGTCCACGAAGAACCCAGGTTCTTCGTGAAGACCTCGACGAAGAATGATTCTTCGTCGTGAAAAAGTTTTTCTTTGACCAAGACTGGTTCTTCGTTGACTGAGATTGGTTTTTCGTGGACCTTTAGGTTTTTCATGAACCTTTTTCACATAAAAACACCAAGTCATTGAATTTTGCACAGATTAAACAGATTTTACTGATTTGAACAGATTTTCCTTTATGTTAAGTTTATCAAATGCAAAAGATCTTTATGAAGTAGTGAAATCACAAACAAGTTTGTTTCAGGTTTTCCGGCAGAAAACATTCGAGTTTCAACTTCGGCTAATCAAAAAGAACTTTACAAATTACGCTAAAACAGAATTTTAAAATGCGATAAACTAACGACAATCAATAAAAAATAGTAAAAGACTGTACAATGTCAAACTTTTTGCGAGTTTCAAGGTAAAAGAATCATACCAGCTTACGGTCTTTGTCAACATGGTTTTTGTTTCGGTTTAAAGCTTTAGATAAGTATACTACCACAATTATTGATATTGTTGTCCACATAAGCTCAAACTGATCAGATGTAATCATAATTAGGAGATACGATTTACGGTATGAATTATACTTACAAGTCGATGTTCATCCATTCACGACACATTCCCGTATCGAGGTATGCACGAGAGTTCATCTTACCGGTGAGTATACTGCTTATTATCTGTTTGACCGTATAATAAGATGTGAGATACTCACTTATTTTTTATTGAAAACAATCCCTATGTGATAGAATCACTTATTGATGAGGAACTTGATTTTCAGATGCATGAGGGCACAGGAGCAAATCCGGGAACAGGTTAGTACCATCGTACAGACAAAGAGACGAACTTGACTCCCGGATAAATGTGATATTTTATCACTTATTTTGTTTGGACATGTGATTGTTGATCACTTATTTTTTGTCGTATGTATAGTATCATGGAAGATCTAGACTTCGTCTCCGTTATTTTTCGGTAAAAGATACAACCATGATACCCAGATGATAAGACAGCATAAAGACCGTATATCTCAGAACCTCGGCAATCAATCAAACGAAAGTTCGGTACTAAGACCATATGCCAATGAATGGTTCCCACCTGACTTGAAGTCTGTTAGGTTTATATCATCCTGCACATTTTAATCTGATTGAGAGCCTACCGATACATCATTAGTAGAGATACTTATCATTTCTCACTTTTTCTTTTTACATTTTTGACCATGTTAACCGACAACACCAGTGAATCTCATCACTTCCTTTTATCCAAGAAACTCATTTTCGATTTTATAATTTTTTTTTATTTTTGAATTTTTCATACGAAGGTAAAGACAGAAAGTAAAGACATATTTTTGAATTTTTGTCTTTTTCAATGTTTTTGTATTTTCTTGAATTTTCTCACCCTAAAATGCGAAAAGGTAACGAAAATGAAAATCTTTTGTATTTTTAGAGTTTTTAAGGAAAATGTTTACAAAAACGATTAGCCAAAGAAGTTTTACTCGGGTATCACCTTAATGCCATTGACCAAAAGAAGATAATCAAAACGTGATTTATCAAAAGCTTTAGTGAACAGGTCGGCACGTTGGTGATCAGTGTGACTTTAACAACATCGACGAGACTTTTATCAAAGCAATCACGTATGAAGTGATATTTAATATCGTTGTGTTTGGTCTTGGAATGCTGCACAGGATTTCTAGTGATCTGTAAGGCAGCATTGTTATCAACAAAAATAGGAGTAGATAGGAATTCAAAACCGTAGTCGCGCATTTGTTGTTGGATCCACATAATTTGGGAGCAACAACTTGAGGCAGCAATGTATTCAGCTTCACAAGTTGAAGTAGCGACATAGGTCTGCTTCTTGCACTGCCATGTGACCAGGCGATTTCCAAAAAACTGACATCCAGCCGTTGTTGATTTGCCGTCGATTTTGCAGCCACCAAAATCAAAATCACTGAACGCGATCAAGTCGAGGCTATCATCCCTGGGGTACCAGAGACCGGTGTCCGGGCAACCCTTCAAATAGCGGAAAATCCTTTTTACGGCTCCCAGATGTGAGGCCTTCGGGTTCGCTTGATATCTTGCGAGTAGGCACGTAGGATACATTATGTCGGGCCTCGAGGCTGTGAGATACATTAGAGATCCGATCATTGCGCGATAATATGAAGAGTTAATGCTTTCACCCTTCAGATTCAGAGTAATCCCATGATTCTGCGGAAGTGGGGTACCAATGGGCGTTGCATCAGACACCTGGAAACGGCTCAAGATGTCACCAACATATTTAGTCTGATGGATGAATATCCCAGACTCAGTTTGTTAAACTTGTAGTCCCAAAAAGAAATTCAGTTCCCCCATTGCGCTCATCTTGAATTTTTCTTGCATAACACGCTCAAATTACCTGCACAAAGCATCATTAGTTAAACCAAATATGATATCATCAACATATACCTGTACCAACAGAAGATCTCCATCTTGTTCTTTGATAAAAAGAGTGCAATCGATAAGACCTCGCCGAAAACCATTCTCTAGTAGATAGTTAGATAAGGTTGCATACCAAGCTCTCGGTGCTTGATGTAAACCATAAAGAGCTTTGTTGAGCAACCAAACCCGATCAGGGTGAATAGGATCTTCAAAACCCGGAGGTTGTTCTACATGCACTTCTTCTTCAACCACACCATGTAAGAAAGCACTTTTCACGTTCATCTGGTAGACCTTGAATCCTTTAAATGAGCCATAAGCTAGAAAGATCCGAATAGCCTCAAGACGTGAAACCGGTGCATAAACTTCATTGTAGTCAATCCCTTCGATCTGACGAAACCCTTGAACAACCAATCTCGCCTTGTTTCGAATGACTACTCCACGATCATCCTTTTTGCATTTGAAAACCCAACGGGTTCCAATTTTCTTGTAATTTTCAGGTATTTCAACAAGTTTCCAGACACCCAGCTTTAGGAACTGTTGTAGTTCTTCCTGCATAGCTTCCACCCAAGAATTATCCTTTAGAGCTTTTTTCCAAGACTTTGGTTCTTCTTGTGAAACATAACACGCGAAGGACCAATCATTTTGTAGACCTGATTCTCTGATAGCTAAATACAAGCCAGCATTCTGGTTGTTTCTCAGCTGATTACGTGTCTTCACACCACTTTGGACATCGCCAATAATATTCTGCTGTGGATGAGTATCATGAATTCTCGTTTCAGGAACATCAGGAACACGAGTATTAATAACCAAATTGTTAAGATTAAGATCAACAACCAAATCCACACCGGGCATAGGTGTATAGGTGGATGCATTTCATTCAGCAGTGTCTACATTCTGCGTATGAGTAGTTGCTTCAGAGGCACCTTGAACAGGAGCAACCGGAGCTGAAGAGAATCCATTCTCTTGGAGCCGATAAGAGAATCCATTCTTTTGGAATTTTAAACCCAGGCTTCAGCACATAATAACCGGCATCATCAAAATGCATGGTGAGTTTCTTTTCGCAGATTTGCGAAACACTCAGAAGATTGTGTTCAATTTGTCTCACATAATTGATCTTATCGAAACACACAACACCATTGGAGATCATTCCTTCTCCAGTGATGTATCCGCCTTTGTCTCCAGTAAATGCGACATAACCTCCTCTAATGTTTTTCACATCATACAGAAGTCGTAAGTCGCCAGTCATGTGCCTAGATGCTCCACTGTCAACAATCCAATGACTATTAACAGTTCCTCCTGTTACATCCTGCACATATCATTCAACAATCAGTTGGAGTTGGGGACCCAAGCCTTAGTGGTCTTGGGTCGTCCCTGATCATCAAGAAATGTGATTTTGATTTCTTGATGATTTTGAAATATCACGCCTCCCCCTGAACCTTCGCCTGTTTTAGGCTTCCAAGACTGATTTCGTTTACCAGATTGAGTATTATTAACAGATTTTGGAGTTTCTGGTTTTAACGGTTGTGATGAACGTGGTTCCCTTTTAACAGATTTGACTTCCGATTTTAAAGCCTTTTCTGTTGCGTTGACGTTTTGACGTCGTTGTTTTATTTCTTGTTCTTTAACAGTTCGCTTATCTTGTTTTGGTGAAACAAAACGACGTTTTTGGTGACCTTTTTCAGGAGGGGCTCTCTCAACAAACTTTTCTTTGGGAGTATTTGTACAGTTTTTTTATAATATGTCCAAACTCCCCATATTTAAAACAAGTTCTCCTTTCAACAAACTTAGGAGATTCCGATTGCCGATCAGATGTCAATCCTGTAGATCCAGAGGTACTTGTTCCTTCATCACACCCATTTGTGTGTTGGGTATAGTTGTTTCGACTATTACGTTTTAAAATTTTTACTTGTTGAACAAAATCTGTATTTGATTTATTTTCAAAAGTCTCCATTTTATCAGTACCTCTTGATGCTACAAATTTAACATCATTAATTTTCTTTTTGTAACGAGCTCCTTTTGTTTGAAACTTTGGTTGAGAAAATTTAGGTTTTTGAGCTCGTTGTTCTTGCTGTTTACCCATAGAAGCAATAGGTTATTGCTTTTTCGGTAATCTTTGATTTCTAAATTGTTTTCTAACTTCAGATTTTGGAATAGGATCACACTGAGTTACAACAACTCACGGGATCGTCTTTCCCAAAAACTTACTGGTAGTATCTTCAAACACTTTATCAATCAAAGATGGATTGACGTTTTTAATTGGAAAGACTTTGTTTGAATAGATTTTAGCATCACCGACTAAAGTATACAACACATTATCACTTTTAACGGCAAACACAGATTCCTTGACAGGATCTATCACTTGTTTGGTAACAGATTGCACAGCAGGAGTAGGAGGATCACACATAATATGATTCTCAATAGGAATTTCTACTCCTTTCCTCTTATCAAGAGATTTATCCTGATCACTCACATCTGAATCATCATCAGACGAATCACAGTCCTCAATAGCTGGAGCACCGTGTTCCGTTGATGTTGAATTTTCTGTTCCTTCAGATGAGCTACCTGAGGAACTGTCTGATTTAAACCCTAATCCAATAGTGACCTCCTCATAGTCAAGAGGCACACTTGGTTCAAAACGAGGCATTTCCTCTTCATCGGGCATTCTGGTATAGTTGTCTCTTAAAGGGGGTGGACATGACTTATACCCAACGCCTTTCTTATTCCCTTTTAGCTTTTGAACGTCTATGATGTGATCAAGCACATATCGGGAGTTTGAGTAACTCTCCAATTTGAGCTTGATTGCATCATGCTCACACTTTGCCACGGCTAGCTCCTTCTTTGTTTCCTCAATGATATTAATGTAGTTATTAATACCAATTTGTTTGTTGAAAACAGTTTTTGTCAATTCGGAAACGCTTTTCTTAAAAGTTTCGATTACTGATTTAAAATCTTTTTCATTTCGAGCTAAAGCCATGTTTCCCTCTTTGCATTTTGATAGCTCAATAACCAAACTCTGATTGTGACTATGAATCGTTTTTTATTCATGTTTCAGATCTGCACACATACTACATACACTAGGAGTAGGAGTGTCGGAATTTACCTGACTTGTTGAGGCTGAGACATTTTCCATAAAGGCAGTCTCATAAGAAAAAGATCCATCTTCAGAGAAGAACTTCTCCATTTCTTTTGATGCAAAAGCAGCCTTCTTTATCAGAACAGATTTCTGACACTTTAACTCCTCGGCTTCCTTTAACAAGCTATCAACATCAGAATCTATCTCCTCCTTCACATCCGATTCTGAGTTATTACCTCCTAAACTCGAGCTTTCTTCATCAGAACTGCCACTATAACCCCGAACTATCATCACTTTCAGAGAACTCTTCTTTGTGAACATGCTTGATGTGATTGATGATTTTGGCATAACATGCAGTTCCTCATCCTCCTTTATCACCATCTCCAAACTGTACTGACCAGTCACACCCTTCATCAGCATGAACGACTAATGCTCGGTTGGTGTTTGAAGGCCCGGACTGGTTTTGGTTGGTTGTGTTGTTCACAGCTACTATCCCTCTTTCACGGTTACCTTGATTTGTATTGGAAGAACTTGTCTGATTTCCGAAAGGATACTGGTTTCCTTGTCTGCTCGGTCGAGTGCACTCACGCTTGAAGTGGCCCTTTTCACCGCAATTAAAGCATGTAACTGCATCCTTGTCGAAACCATACTTTGTATCCTTTTTGCTTTCCAAGGTAGTTTTCCCGGTTCGATTCATGTAATCCTTAGCCCTTCTAATAGCACTCTCAAACGCCCACTTAATGTCCATTTACTCCATTTCATCACGGTCTATCTGTTGATAATCTTCATGAGTCAAATTAATGTTTCCAATTTGACCTACGACCAGTCCACAGTAGGCACTGACCATTGTATTGAGAAGTTCCATATGTTCCTTTGCAACTTCTATACTGACTTTTGGAAGATTTGAAGTATCAACTCTGAGTGCTTGTTGTGTTTGGGATTGTGGTTGAGGTGTAGCAACTGGTGGTGGTGGAAGATAGGCATTTGGATCAAATTGAGGTTAAGTTGTGGAAACTTGAGGTGGAGGTTGGGGTTTAGGGAACCAGGCACTCGTATTGAATTAAGGTTGTGTTGAATGGGCTTGAGCTTGTGTAACAAGATGTGGTGGTGGGAGATAGGCACTTGGATCGAAACCCTGAGGAGTTGACTGGGGAAAGGGGCTTGTATTGGACACAAAAGCCGTTTGTAGTTTTGGTTGCTGACTGGAACTGGATGCAGGATTAAACCCTCCAAAGTACATTTCCAGATTTTGAGGAACTGTAATGCGTTTAGCCTTCCAGATTTCTTCTTCATTCTTGTTTTCCAACTTCTGAACGAATTCATAGATACTGATCGTATCTAAAACACCCGTATGCTTTAACAATTCAATGAATGGACTCTACTTTGGGGGTAGAGCGTCAGCAAACCTTGCAACCATTTCCTGCTGAGTTGCAACAACGTTATAAGAATACATTTCACTAAGTAAATGATAAAAATGAGTTGCCATATCATTTAATGTTTCGTTTTCCATGAATAGAAATGGTTCAAATTCCCTTTTCAACAAATCATGGCGTGTCTTCCTTGTAGCCGCATTTCCTTCTCCTCTTGCTACCAAGACGTCCCATAACGCTTTCGTGTTTGTACAATAAGCGAATTGATGATAAATGTCTTTGTGAAGTGCTTGTGTAAGGATAGAGAAAGCCTTCTTCTCTAGATCATATGCCTTCTTGTCACTTTCCAACATATTTGCCAAGGTCGTTGGATTTGATCATGCTTCCTCAAGAGCTGTGTTGTATGGGGTAGTGAAACACGTCCATAGCTCGGTGTTCTGCCCTAGAACATAAGTGTGAAATCGACCTTTCCAAGAAGGATAGTCTTTCATATAATTTAGCTTTGGCGAGCGATTGTTGCTACCCGTTTCACTTTCACTCAATAGCAAATTCTGAATACTTTAAGTTTGATTCGCTACGCATGCCCATTGACCTGCAGTAATTGATTGTTGCGGCATCATGTTTTTCATCCAAGCCGTTGCGGAGGTCGGATCTTGAGCCGTACTTGAGCTACTGCTCCAATCCCAAGGGCTAGTACTCATGATTGATGTATGAATGAGAATACCTAGTCACAAACTTGAAATGAAACTGTTAAGTAACTTTTAAAATGCTTCTGTTAATAATTTCACAAGTGACACCCACGAAGAACTAGGTTCTTCGCGAAAGACCAGAATAGAATACACGAAGAATGGTTTTTCATCAAAAACAAACACTACGAAGAACAGATTCTCAGGGGTTCTTCGTCGAGGACAATTTGACGAAAGACCAAGTTGTTCGTCTCAGGGGTTCTTCGTCGACAATCAGACACCGACAGAGAGTTGTTGAGATACTTTCAAAAAGCAAATCTTATCTTGTTCTGACACAGACACTCTCGTTCAACCTAACAACATGCCTGTCTTACCAACCCATCATGGTGTGCCAATTTTTTTAACAATTATATTTTAAATAAAATCAAGAACAACTTGAAGATATGAAGAACACTTTTGAAGATTTGAAGCCTCCGGCTAAATTGTTCACCAGAGAAATTTTCTGAAACACGAAATTTGCTTAAACTTTCAATAAAAACCCAATTTTATCATGTGAACATGTAATATAACTAGGTTTTTGATAAAACTTATAGCAAATAACAAGATCTTGACTGATTTTAATGACTTTTTCCAGAAAATTATGAATGTCAAATGAGCACAGTTCTGAAAATCACATAAACAACTTGATAAAACACAACTATGTTTGGTTTTAAACAAGGATAAGAGCTAATGCTCTGATACCACTTGTAGGTCCGTTTTTCTCGGAAGATCGATTACGAAACCTAATCCTTGTTTATAACAAACACAATCACGAGTGCGGAATCCCCGTGACGATGCAAACCAAACAAAGTATAGCAAACACACAATGTAACCAAAAGATTCACAGTCTATTGATTAACGGGATGAGAACAGATTACAAACACATACACACAATGTTTGATAATACTCTCAGTGAGTTATGCTCTCATACTTCACACAAAAGACCAAGTGTAGTTTATAAAGTGTAGCCCACCCCAATATACCACGAAGAATATAAATGGGCCGACGAAGAACCTAACCCACGAACAACCAGGTTCTTCGTCATTGTTGCCATGAAATACCATGTGACGAAGAAGGGGTTCTTCGTCACACACCATTTATGACGAAAGAGGTTTTTCGTGATAGATGTAGGATCGTGTGTCGACCGAACGAGTCGTTCAGAAGAGCTCTCATACGTTTCAGAGGCGGAAACTAAGAAACGTATGTGAAAACAGCTTGAAATACACTTTAATCCTCTATTATATTGAATTTACAATGTTTACAATCAAAGGATAAACCGGCAGCACCTCGGTATCACTTTCTGAATCGTTACAAATGATGACAGTTTGAACCCTATTTATAGGAGAGGACCTGATCGTTTGAAACTAACATGACATATTCAAACGGTCACCCTCAAACGGACATCTACTTTCAAACGACCAACTCAAACTTTAAATGAAATTGACTTTCAAACGGAACCTTCTAATATCATATTTCAAGTAATTCTATTTTGACTTCTAGCTCCATGATGCAATGATGATGTCATTAGTATGATGTCATCATTCAACATGATGACATCATGCTTGATCATATCCGCAACGCAACCCAGACTTGATATAAGACGACGTCGACAGATGTATGCACCAACAGACTCCCCCTCAGATGTTGATGAGTCTTAAGTGTTGAGTCTTTTCAATCTACAGTCTTTATCAGTCTTTGGGCTTCCTTCGCTCTAACTTTCTCTTGTATTTTTCAGGATCAGCAGCTGGCTCTAGCAACTTTAAACTCTCTTTCTCTAACAGACTCCCCCTCAACTTGTACTGGGATCGTAGTCTGACTTTCACAGGTTCAGGTATCGTAACCTGATTCACCTGCATATTCTCTACCTAAAAGTAAGTTTCATAAAAGATAAGATATAACAAATTTAGAAACTTTGCTAATCCCTTGAAGACACAACCCTGAATAGAAAGATTTATCATGTCAAATTCTGATGAACCACTTGAATATATATTGTTTTCATTTCACACATCTTCAAACACACTTTCCCAAACCTGTTCGTCATGTTCAGCACTTGGAATTTTGAAAATCAGCTTTTCAACATCAGTTGTCTAAAATCTTTTTGAATTTTTCAAAATTTATGCTAAAACACACCGAAAATCTTTTTGGATTTTTGATATAACAGAAATGAAATGCAGAAAAGAAATATTTACATACAATATTTTTGTGAGTTTGCGTAAGAAGATCATATCAGTTTTTGAGACAAATCACCAACACCGTTAAGATTTAAACATTTTAAGTTCTAAACGATTCACTTAGATTGTCAGTATACTGATCCACTTAAATTTTCACACAAAGTTCAATTGTTTCGAGATACGAGATTAATGTCTTAGAACTTAAACATCTACATGTGTCCCACCTCAGTATATACTCCCGTATCCAGACCCCAGTATTCAGTCTTACAGGTGAGTATACCACAGATGATATCTGTAAGGGAATAAATTATAGTGCGAGGGCCGTGAGAGCTCAGGTCGATCTTTCGATACGCAGAGAGATGACGGCTTCGAGTTTTGGTGGGTCCCCTTTAGAGGATCTTTTGCATTACAACAGCAATGACTATCAATTTTATTGTTTCATCAATTTGCTGAGGGCTGCGCTATTTTTCAAGCATGCGGAAAGTATTCTCCGGGGACTAGGCCATTGCTTCCGCAAAATCAGAAGTCCTGGGATAATACCCCAGATATCACTAAGCATAAAGACCTAGTATCTCAGAATACGGGACCCTTCAAACAAGATTTCAGGGGTTACCTATATATCCTGGAGGTGTTCCCCACATAGACGCAAGTAAATTTTATGTTTATATCTCGTCTCAATTTACTAAATGTGCAAAAACCTACTGACATATCCACACTGAGATTGTTTATCACTATTTAACTTTCCAATTCTTTAGCATGTTGTGATAGTCTACTGATGTACTATCATTTCCTCTTTTATACAACAAAACTCATTTTCATTTTATCATGTTTTTGGCTTTTTCAAATTTTCAAATGTTTTTGGATTTTCTGAAAATAGATGACATCCCACGAAGAATGGGTTCTTCGTGGGGAGGCTGCAATGCAGAAAAGCTGCAAACTGTCAAACAATTTGCAGCAGAACATATATAAACACACACAAACATAACATGTAAACTAAATGCAACATGCATTAGTTCAACATACATAAACACAGAGACAAATGTCGTACTAAAGTTAGATAGGAGGATATCCGACTTGGTCGACTGACGGAAACATACAGACTCAATAAACAAAAGACCGTACAAATACATCGTTAAATAAGAACAAGTTACAGACACAAAAATATGCACCAACGCAAACAAGTGCGGAATCTAAGTTTGCATACAAACCAAGAAAGAACACAATCAATACTAGAAAGATATCACTTCAAAACATTCACCTGTATTCATTTCAGCAGAGTAACATTACAAAGTTCACCAAAATGCTATCCTACTCTTTGAGTGTGCTCTCTGCCTTGAAACAAATATGTATACTGGCATTTATAGACCATACCGGTGACATACATCGAAATACAACATACATAAACAAAACACATCGAAATAGGACTAGGACATTATCAAAATAGCATGATCATGTATTGAAATAGATTACGTATGTCTATTTCAATATTAACAGATAACCACACTATGTATATCGAAATAGACTATGTATGTCTATTTCGATAATGTCCTATTTCGACGCATTGTTTTTCATTCACTAGACATATTAACAATATGTGACAGGAAGATGTCATATATGTTGATCTTGAATCAAACCAAACCGAACCGAACCAAGCCACATCCACACAAATGTCACACCCTGTCTTTTGCGGAAGTGTGATTATGTGTGACTTACTTAATATCATTGCATCCAATCATAACAACAACTATATGATAAAACCGAATATGTTCATCCATTAAATAAGTTTTAAAAACATAACAACAACAATGTTTTAAAACGTAGAATTCTAATTCGAGTACAAACCATGCAACTTGTTTAAGAGTTCACATAGACTCGACAAAAGACATTAAATAAAACCAGGTTTTGGAAGAGGTGTCTTGTCCAGGATAGGACACCCTAACCAAACCCTAAGACCATGGATGACACCTTTTATTCTTAAACCACACTTGGAACTTCCGAACGCCCGCCAGATCCACATCTAATTCCCTGAAATACATGTAGTTTGAAAACATCAACAAAAGTTGAGTGAGTTCATGTGTTTGTTTATGTGTATGAATAACCTTTGTAATCATTGAAAGTATGTATGTATGTTCGTAAAACCCTGGTATGAAAGCAACAAGGAAAACAGAACTCCAATGGTTTGCAAGGCCATTGATATGTGTGAAGTGATGCAGGAAAACGCAAACCTAGCAGATTTATCTCCGGGAATAAGACATAGTCACCTCATGGGCCACCCTGATCCACATGGGTGTAGGCTCGCTACACCCAAATAGATCTATCACTCATGTCCATCGGTCCTACAACGAGGATTAATGGCCTTAAGTGTTGTACCCACCACTCACATGATCAAGCAGTACCCTTCCTTAGCTAACCATACCAAATCAAAATGTTTGTAAACAGTTGTAACATGTATTTCACTCCCGAAGTTATGAAACCAAAAACAGTTAAAAGAAAAGGGGGTCATGAACTCACAGTCTTGCGTCTTCAATCACCGTAACTCAAGCTTCTTTGGATAAACACGACTACCTACAACGTACTATGATCTATTAGACGAGCGGGTCATGCCTTGACTTAGTATTAATGTCTTTGAGTTACGTTTCTTCGTGTCTTCGATATTATTCCAAGTTATATAATTATTTGTTAAAATAATAAATATTTTAACTTAAATTATATTTATTAGATTTTGGAATAATTACTAAAACATTATATTTTAACTTAATACTTCCCAAGTATTTATACTTATGTATCCTTCCCAAGGATGGGTGTATTTGTATTCGTATTCTTATACTCGTATATTTTTGCCATGTATTAGGGTCGTATTTCGGTGTGTATTTATACGTATGAGAATACGTATTTTTACTGTATTCATTAAGTATTCTTATATTAATTTCGTACTAATTTTTCCGGAATATTATCCTTAATAAAAGTTCACCAATATATATTTCTAAAATATATACTTTAAGAAATATCGCTTAGAAAAATTATTTATAATTTTCCCTTGGAAAAATTATTTATATTTTCATATAAGTTCCAAAAATAATATATTTTCAAGTCTAACTTGGAAAATATATATAAACTCATTTTTCATTAAAAAATGATATATTTTACATTTATTTGAGAAAATATATCTTTCACCCCAAAAATATTGTATTTCATGTTTGTTTAAGAAATATATATTTCTTTCAAAAATAATATATCTTCTAAGAATTTCAAGAAAAATATATATTTATACTTGCCAAAAATAATATATTTTTCCCTTGTCAAAATATGATATATTCTTGCAGCAATTGTAAAAAGCATATTTTCGTTTCCTTGGTGTCCAAAATATTATTTACCAAAATATAATTTGTGAATATAATTTCCGGAATATATTGTAAGTTATATTCCTTAGTTCGGTTTCACCAATATTTTGTGTATAACTTGTATATTCATATTCTTGGAATTTTGATAATATTTTGGATGGTAATTCTTGGTATTTTGTTGTGTTATATTATTTCACTAGTTGTAACACCCGTGTGAACACACGGCTATGTTTAATAACGATCGAAATCAAATACTAAAAAACAGATTATAATATATCATTTAAATTATTTGCATTTAGTTACATATCTTTATAAAACAATGTTAAAGATAGTTAGTTTTAGTGTACATGTTTGATATAGAAATAAACTAAGTAATTGATAATATGTTGTCTAAAATGAAAACATGACCTAATTTTATGTTAAAGAAAGTTTGTTTTAGTGTACTTGTGCAAAGTTTTTGTCTATATCTATAGGTAAAATATGATGTGAAATTATTTAATGAATTCACATTCGTATTATACTTATGAATTGACAACAACATCAGGCATAAGTCATAAGTGAAGCTACAAAACATTCAAAATTATTTAATGAATTCACATTCGCATTATACTTATGAATTGACAGTATAGATGATTATAGAAGCTTCATTAGGAATGGTTTTACTCGTGTTCTTTAATTTATTTTTGTTAACTTTTCATCAACGTTGCATTTTCCTTTAAACCTTTTAGATTTATTATAGGAAAAGGATATTCACTTAAATACCTTTCGTTGGTCAATTGAGAAAAAAAAAAACCATAACTTTGACTTTTAAAATTGAAAAATACACAAAACCACTAACTTATATTTTCTAGCCACCTGAACAAATTTAAAAAGGATATTCACTTAAATACCTTTCGTTAGTGATTATTTTCAATCATAACTAATCCCATATATAGTGAACCGATTTCAATATCATGTAATATCACCACCATATTTCGCCTTCATCCCATGTACTTATTTTATAGCAAATTCCATCAATATTCACAAGTAATTGAATAACCTAAACTAATATAAAAATTAGAATCAAATCTACGAATTCCATCAAAATAAAACCAGCATAAGACATACCTCTAATCGCTGTGTTCTAGAAGCCAGAAAGTACTAAACCGATCAAGTGTAGAAGGCTCATCATACACAAAGGTAAGAACCGATCAAGCATAAGACATACCTCTAACTCTCTTTGAAACCACTGTTGGGTTAAAACAGTGTTTTTTGGAGAACAAAGTGGTTGAAACCACTGTTGGGTTAAAACGGTGGTTTGAACCCACTGTTGGCTTAAAACAGTGTTTTGTGGAGAAAACAGATGTTTGAACTTGCGCATCTGAATAGTGGTTTCAAACCACCGTTTCAAACATCTGTGTTATCCACAAACACTATTTTAACCCAACAGTGGTTTCAAACCATCGTTTTAACCCAACAGTGGTTTCAACCACTTTTTTCTCCAAAAAACACTGTTTTAACCCAACAGTGGTTTTCAAACCACTGTTTAATACAAATTTCCACATGAAATCAAAATAATAGAACACGTGGTCCTACTTCTTACATCCACTGGTATAAATAAATTTGTATTTACTGCAAAAGATCCACACATAGATGCTTTCAAAATTGAATATGCAGCAAGTTTTTTACTTTTGACAAAATAAGAACTATAACCTCATAAGAAGATCTTTGGAAGAATAGTATAGTAGTGTGTATAGTAAATTTTAGTCGTGATTGCGGCAGTCCTCAATGCAGCTATTTGTAGACAACCTGCTTGTAGGCTGTAAGCAATAACCAACAAAACATATATTATAAGCAATTTGATAGATAATGAGTAAAAACAAAGGTATACCAGAACAACTAATACATTTCTTGGAAAGAAAATTAACAAAGTTAGTTTATTATTACAGTTAAATCATCAAATATAAAGTTCAAAATATTAATTAAAAACAATAAACTTGATGATATGATTTAAGTAAAAAAGTTAGAAAGTTATTCTACCATTTAGAACTTCTTCCTCTTCTCATACAAATTATCCGATAAATTCCGCAACACCGCGGCCGGAATGGCAGATAAAGCATCGGAGTCATTTTCTGGTCTTCACGGGCTGGAATCGGAAGATAATCAGAATCGTTTTCTGATCTTCACTTGCTGGAATCGGAACATCTCTGTCATGAATTAGAAGTAATGATAACAAATTAAGCACACACGATGAGTAACAATATATATCTTACATTTTTTGCTCTTTTGATGGTAACCCGACTAACACTAAGAACCGGTTTCATTCCGAGTTTCAACACCGTCTTTCGACTCTTCTTCTCACTCCTGCTTTGCTTTGAGTTCTCACTCCCACCTAAAAAAACATATACAAATTATCCGATAAATTCCGCAACACCGTGGCCGGAATGGCAAATAAAGCATCGGAGTCGTTTTCTGATCTTCACGGGCTGGAATCGGAACGTAATCAGAATCGTTTTCTGATCTTCACTTGTTGGAATCGGAACATCTCCGTCATGAATTAGAAGTAACGATAACAAATTAAGCACACACGATGAGTAACAATATATATCTTACATTTTTTGTTCTTTTGATGGTAACCCGACTAACACCAAGAACCAGTTTCATTCCGAGTTTCAACATCGTCTTTCGACTGTTCTTCTCACTCCTGCTTTGCTTTGAGCTCTCACTCCCACCTAAAAAAATATAATTGTTACAAAAGCATACAACTTGTTTCAAAACTAAAATTAATCAACATAAACCTAAGCCTTTTTCAAATATAAGCTAATTATATAATCCTAAAAATCACATAACCAAATCCATACCCTCATTCATCCAGTAACTAAACCCAATGCTAAAAAGATGGATACCTAAGAACTAAACATATATAACTGATATATGAAATGGATTTAAGTTAATTGTGCATACCTTTTTCCTGATTCCAGTTTAAATCTGCTTTCATCATAGTCGCGACACAAAAAGTTGTTTTACTTTCCTGCATATCGAAGATTAATCACGCGGTAAGTTAACCTTTTTTCCTGACCCATTTAGGCTCTAAAGGTATTGTTTTTTATAGAATTCTAAAGACTTATACATTAAACCTGTATGTATATATTTACCTTGGCCAATTTCTGATTTTCTTGATCAAATCTCGAAACTTATTTCTTTAAGTTATCTCTCTCCGACTCAATAACCAACAACCTTTGTTGCAGTTGATTGTAATCACCTCTCAACACTTTTAATTCCCACTTCAACGTTCTAATCACAACATTCTTTTCACTCATCAAACTCGTCCAACTCATCGATTCATTCTTCAACGACTCAACTTCCGCCACAAACATCTCTCTCTCTCTAAAGTCTAACCCATTCTTCCAAACATCGTTATTTTCTCCGGTCCTTCTACACGCTTCAAGCTCCCGTGACATTCTCTCAATCTGTTCTCCAGCATTTTCAGCCAAGGTTTTTGGTATCATTTCAAAGATCTCAGCGAACTTTTCAATAGCATACTGATCTAATCTGCAATACCAATACCAAAAAAAATCAAAACAAATGTCACCTCACTTAAGAATTAAGATTATGAAAGCAGATACCCTGTCTCTGTGAAAGAAAACTCCTTCAGTTTTCTGGCTAATTCAATTTCAGTCGTTGCAGCTCCACGTACAATTATACTGTCCCTGCATAATGTCTGAAACATAAATAAAGAGGCTGTTAAAATCAGCGAAACAAAACAATATCCATTAAATTCATTCCAAAACCATTTGTGCTATTGAACACACGGGTTTTAAGTGAGCCACTCAGCCAACTACAACAAATAAATAATTCATTTCGAGATATAAGTTAGCAATCTTCGAATCGCCGGCTTCGTGATTCCCTAAATGTTATCGTGAAGAACCTTCCTATGTCGTTTTGCTCCTCCCTTTCCCAATCCCTTTCATCCCTTCCCACAGCCCAAGTTTAGTCCTCATTTACTTAATCAACATTTAGTTCTGCCAAACAAAGAAAACCATCAATAAGTTTAGTCCTCCTTTACTTAATCAACATTTTCAGCCAACCCATTATATTAAAAATAACTAAAGAACAATAACTTTTTAAACATAATAGCTAAGCATAAATGTCAACAGCAGATAAATACAGCAATCTGTCTCTAGAAGACGGTTTTGAAAACATAACATCAAATCGTAAACCGAAAAAACCTGAAATGTAAAAACTTAAACCATAACAAAAAGGTCAGATGCCCCTGTTTCTTCTTTGACCTTCAATTCATCTTCATCACTTCAAAAACCATAACAAAAAGGTCAGATGGCCTGTTCATGAAGCTTGCGGCTCGTAGCCCGCTCGACTAAAGCTCGAAAAAAATCTAGCTAAAAAACTCAATTTGAAACGACCTGAGCCGAGCGGGCTCATTTTGTAACTTAGCCGAGCTCGGCTCATGGCTCGGCTCGTTGGCTCGTTCTTAGGCTCGTTTAACTTCTTTCTCAACAACTGTAGTATGAAAGCTAACAACATACCTTCCGACCCATGGACCCCTGGCCCATTTTCCTTGTGATATTGCCTCTTTCAGTTCATCATATGAGCTCACATCCACAATATTGCTGAAATAAAATCAATACTCATTAGCCTTAATACCCTTTGTTTCTTAACAAACATTTAAAAAAACAATGCAAAACAAATTCATGGCCTCTTGTTTGCGATGAGAAGAAAGGTAAGAAAATAGTAAATTACGATATTGCCCATAAGCCGTATACCTATCTCGAAAAGCTATAGCTTTATCCAAAAGGGATGATTGAATTTCATTGAGCTTTTCTTTGATATAGGGTACAAGAACCGACGATTCCATCGATATTCCAAAAACCTTCCCCGGTTTTCTGGGAATATCTCTTCTGGATACGACCACACTCCCGCTTGAAACGTCACGTGGACCGATTTCAATTCTTAGAGGCACACCCTGCACATGTAAACTAACCTCAAAATAATTTATAATACAAAAAATAAAATTCACTTCAAGACTCTATTTAATAACTTACCTTCATTTCCCAGAAATTAAATTTCCATCCAGGTGTTCGTTGATCAGAATCATCTAGCTTTACTTTAATACCAGCACTATGAAGAACATCTTTGACGGATAATGCAGCATCAAGAACTTCGTTTTTCTCATTAGCCTTCTTCCAAATTGGTACAATCACCACCTTTAAACCATGAAAACAACTTGTCATGAAAGTAAAATAACATAAATTATTAAAACACGTTTATGAAATAATACTGATAAGAGCTTCATAATAAAGAACACCTGTACAGAAGCGAGTCTTGGGGGAAGCATTAATCCAGCATCATCACCATGGGTCATGATAATACCACCAACAAATCAAGTACTTATAGCCTAAGAAGTATGCCACACATGCTGTCTTTGACCATTTTCATCAGCAAACTGTAAGGAATAGGTTTTAAGCTATGGAGTTAACATGTACCTTTTATTAATCAAAGAGCTCCCGGACCAGACCAGGATTTTAATTTATAATGAGCTCAAGTTTAATCAACAGATCAGAACACATGGAAATTAGTCAGACTTACCACACTTGAAAATGAGAAAGAAATGCAAAAAGAAACCTAAATTACTATCATTAGCATACCTTCATAGTTGGTATAAAATATGCACCAGAAAGAAAACCATGCTCAAGTTTAGTTCTGCTAAACAAAGAAAACCATCAATAAGTTTAGTCCTCCTTTACTTAATCAACATTTTCAGCCAACCCACTATATCAAAAATAACTAAAGAACAATACCTTTTTAAACATAATAGCTAAGCATAAATGTCAACAGCAGATAAATACAGCAATCTGTCTCTAGAAGACGGTTTTGTAAACATATCATCAAATCGTAAACCGAAAAAACCTGAAATGTAAACACTTAAACCTTGAATTTATACAGGTTACAACAACTTCATAGTGTTATGATGTCTCTTGCAATCTATTTCGTCTCATCTCGATGTTTCCGCTATCAGTTGGGGTGTGACATATTGGTATCAGAGCCATAACTATAGGGAATTAGGAATTAGTAGGAATGCTTTGCCCTAGTCTATAGTTTTAGGAACTTTGTCTCTTATTTGTTGTTTAAAACTTATGCATTCTACCTTACATGCTTCCTAGCAACACTTCTTGTTTGTTAAATTTACATGCCTTTCCTAAGGCTAACACGAATACACTTTTGATTATTTTGAAGACTCTTGTAACAAAAGACGAGATGACTTTACCAAAATAGGCGTGAAACCCACAATTTGGTAAACGACTTTCATTCTACCTTAAACTATTTTGCACGAAATTACACCATTAAGCTAGGAGTGAAATCCACAACTTAATGGTAATTTCCATTTCAACTCTAGTGGACCCTCGTCAAAGTGTCGAAATTATATTTTGACCCGACGAGTACTAACCACATTTAGGGTACGAAATCATCAAGTTAGGGGTGAAACCCGCATCTCGTCGATTAAGTCCCATTCCTCGATTTTCAATCTCGCCAAAGTCCCGATTGTTTCAATCGATTAGAGACGTGTAATAACTGGAAGGGTAAGATACCGTTAATCGCTTCTCGACGAGAGTATCTTACCTATAGGCCAAAGCACGATTTCTCTAATTCGAAAGGACTTTCGACCCACTTTGGAATAGTCGACGTTTCTCTACCCAAAACAATCCAATGTTTTAATTGAGCCTCTCTTTTATGTATCTCAATTTATATGTGATTTTATACTTGAAAGTTCGTTCGTTTCTGTCACACCCCCAAAATCCACCTGCGGAGTACCACCGCTTGGAGGCGTGACTGACCAGGATCCAGCCACCAATTATACTGAGTATTGGTTAAGAGTAAGAATGTTCATCAACCATAATAGTTAGTAACATTTATGGTTTAATGGTTTAAGTTCAAATGACAGTTTAAGTAAGTAGCGGAAGCATAAGCCAAATAGTTTCGAAACAAAGTTCATAGTTCAAGATTATTTAGAACCCAACACATGGGTTTAAACGACCACTACACTTCCCAAGCTGCAAGCTCCTGAGTCACTGGGTACCTGCAAAGCATGCAGTAGGGTATCAACAAAAATGTTGCCGAGTCCACGAGTTGTCCAGTTTTAATTACCAAAAACTTGTTTCACCAGTTAATTTATCCGTTTATACATGCGATGGGGAGCTACCCCATAAGTAAGCGACTAAACTGTTTTTACAATACCGAATACTATTCATCCGTACGTTTCCGTAGAGTGCCCCGTTTGTCAATGTTCTATCATCATTGACGGTTGCCAGAGTACATTAGTTCACGCCCGATCCCATACGCAGGCACGGTGTGAGGTTGGTGAGACCTAAATAGCGCTATCAACTAATAACCCGTTCGCCTGACCCCGGCGACTAATCGGTATTAGGAAGTGAGGACTTGAGTGATAGAGTTTTGTTTAGTGTTGCTTGTTGCATCCAGTATAAACAGTAATTAACTAAAAGTCCCATTTAAGGGGAGAGAGGTAGGTTTGTGTCCCTTACAAGGGGATAGCGTTGTTTAAATTTCTGTTTCCCAACCACCGGGAACGCATGCTTTATTAGTTGTGAACTCACCTTGGGTTGCTCGGTAGGTTAGTTTACTTGGTTAAGTATGCTGGTCACCACGTCCTAAATGGTTACCAGTATAGGTCAGGTTCGGACATAGGTAAGCACGTATATCTACACATGGCTAACACATTGAATGCACAACATATGATTAACAGTAAATCAGCACATGGCATTTTTGCATAGATACAAGCCCAAGACATATTTGTCACATAGTCCAGTTAAACAGAAGCCCAAACAGAATACACTAAGGCCCAATAACTAAGGCAGTCATGCCCAGTCGAGACCATGCGGTTTTGACTCGAGAACATACGGTTTCGAGTCGCAACCAAGGGATTTTGAATTGTGAATGGCTGGTCTCGAGTGGTGTATACGGTCTCGGGTTGTTATGGTTGGTTTCGAGTCGCAATCACGTAGTCTCGAGTCGTCACGGTTTGGTTTCGAGTCGCAATCACGTAGTCTCGAGTCGTCACGGTTTGGTTTCGAGTCGCAATCTCGTAGTCTCGAGTCGTCACGGTTTGGTTTCGAGTCGCAATCACGTAGTCTCGAGTCGTCACGGTTTGGTTTCGAGTCGCAATCTCGTAGTCTCGAGTCGAGACAGGAGGTCTCGACTCGCACACCTGATGAACCAGACCTTCTAGAACCTGCCCGATGTACTATCTAATGGAATTGAGATTTCATGCAAATTGTGTACTATCTCCAATAAACATGTTTTCTTGTCTATGCCCCAATCCAAACGGATTAAACACACCATATTCAAATGTTCATCTCACATTCAACATTGTTCATCATGTGTTCATATCACTTTTGGCACATATTCATAAGGTTCTTCATGAGATCACTCAAGCATGAAATATAACGATTAAGTAAATCTTGCATCATCTTATTGAACACACATTTGTCCCAAAACATCTAGCATAAATCGGGTAACAAGATCATACCACATAAATCGGTTAACATAAATCGGATTAACAAAATTATCTAACAAAACATCTAACATGAATCGGATAGCCTAATCATTTTCCCTACAAAAACACCCTAACAAGACATTATCATACCATAGCTCACACACATCATTCATCATATTACCAAGTCGCTAGTCATACAAGAATTCATACAACAAGACCTCTAAACTAATCATGCATCTTAATCATTAAGCACACATAATTTTCTTAGCATAGAATGAAACACTAACCGGTTCTAAAGTGTGGAGGTGTGTAGGGGTTCACCGAGGTCCGAGAGCCCTTTCTTAGCCGATGGTGATTCCGAGAAGAAAAGAGGAGGGTGTTGGTGGAGCTTTTAGGGTTTTAGTGAGAGAAAGATGAGAGGAGAGTGAGGATGAAATGAGAGAGAGTGGAAAGGAGAGTGTGTGAGGGTTATGGTTGATATATAACAAGAGGTGCACTCTAAAGGTTTCCGAGTGGGCTAAGGAGAGTGGGTTTCGAGATGTGCAAGGCCCACCCGGCCCACTTCTTTACTGTTCACTCGAGACCAAGGGGTCCCGAGTCATGGCCTCGGTTCACTAATACGCACAAATATATATTACATACACATACAACTAATCATATAGCACACTAAGGTGATTCACCAATTTCATTTAATAACATATATATACATATATAGGCACAAAGCAATTACAGGGTGTTTGCTCGGAAAAACCCAGAGTGTCACATTATCCCCAAGTTTTAAGAACTTTCGTCCCGAAAGTTAAGGCAGCCACTGACAAGCTAGAGTAAATGAGAACGTTTCAACGGGATGTCACATCATCCCCTCGTTAGTTTGGAATTTCGTCCCGAAATTCAGTTGTAGCTTCAGTGCTGGGAGTTTCATTAGGGAACAACTGGGGATACTTGCGCTTCATCTGGTCTTCCCGCTCCCAGGTAAACTCTGGGCCACGGCGCGAGTTCCAACGGACTCGCACGAGAGGTATCTGGCTACGTTTGAGGGTTTTGATCTCACGATCCGTGATCTCAATCGGTTCCTCAGTGAAGTGTAGCTGTTCATCGATAGTAAGTTCCTTGAAAGGAATGATGAGTGTTTCATCTGACAGACACTTCTTCAGATTAGACACGTGGAAGACGTTGTGCACAGCACTCAGTTCTTCGGGCAGATTCAATCTGTAGGCGTCCTTACCGATCTTTTCGGTAATTTCAAAGGGTCCGACATATCGTGGGTTAAGCTTGCCTCGTTTTCCAAATCGAACCACACCCTTCCAGGGTGAGACTTTGAGTAGAGCCCGTTCACCAACCTGGAACTCTAGTGGTTTCCTATCCTTATCCGCGTATCTCTTCTGACGGTCACGAGCTGCCGCCATGCGTTGCCTAATCTGGGCAATCTTTTCTGTAGTGTCAACTACATGCTCCGGGCCTGTGATCTGGCTGTCGCCAACCTCCGCCCAGCAGAGAGGCGATCGGCATTTACGACCGTACAATGCCTCAAAGGGTGCCGCCTGAATGCTGGTGTGGTAGCTGTTGTTGTAGGAGAATTCCACTAACGGTAGGTGCTTCTCCCAATTCTTGCCAAAATTGATCACACATGCCCTAAGCATGTCTTCGAGGGTCTGGATGGTGCGTTCAGATTGCCCATCCGTTTGTGGGTGGAAAGCGGTGCTCATGTCTAAATGTGAGCCAAAAGATTTGTGCATAGCTTGCCACAACTCAGAAGTAAAACGTGCATCTCGATCAGAAATAATAGAGGTAGGCACTCCGTGCTTCGAGACCACTTCTTTTAAGTATACCTCTGCTAGGGTAGAGAACTTGTCTGTTTCTTTAATAGCCAAGAAGTGGGCAGATTTAGTTAAGCGATCCACTATCACCCAAATGGTGTCATTTCCGCGCTGTGACCTAGGCAGGCCAGTAACAAAATCCATGGAAATCTGCTCCCATTTCCATTGCGGGATTTCTGGCTGTTGGAGTAGGCCTGATGGTTTCTGATACTCAGCCTTGACTCTTGCACAAGTTAAACATTTTCTGACATAGGTTGCTATGTGGGCTTTCATGCCAGGCCACCAGTATGTAGTCTTTAAGTCATGGTACATCTTATCCGCACCAGGGTGTACTGAGTAACGGGACTTATGGGCTTCATCCATCACGAGCTCGCGCAAATTCCCATAAAGGGGGACCCATATACGTCCATTTACGTAGTAAGCACCATCTTCTTTTTGTTCCAATCGTTGTCTCGATCCTCGCAGGGACTCAGCCCTGATGTTCTCGGCTTTCAATGCTTCAACCTGAGCATCTCGAATCTGTTTAGGGAGGTTTGAGTGGATAGTGAGCTGTAAGGCACGAACACGCTTGGGTTTGGTCTCCTTTCTGCTGAGGGCATCGGCTACCACATTAGCCTTGCCTGGGTGATATTTGATTGCACACTCGTAGTCATTTAGGAGTTCGACCCATCGGCGTTGCCGCATATTCAACTCCTTTTGTCCCATTATGTGCTAGAGACTCTTGTGATCAGTATAAATCGTGCACTTGGTGCCGTATAAGTAGTGTCTCCAAAGCTTGAGCGCGAAGACCACAGCTCCGAATTCTAAGTCATGCGTCATGTAGTTCCGTTCGTGGATCTTGAGTTGTCGCGAAGCGTAAGCAATAACTTTCTCGCGTTGCATCAACACGCAACCAAGCCAGTACACAACAAAGTCGTCGGTACCTTCAGGTAAGGAAAGAATAGGAGCGCTACAAAGATTTTTCTTTAGTTCCTGGAAGGCAGATTCCTGAGCACCACTCCATTTGTAAGCAACGCCCTTCTGAGTGAGGGTCGTAAGTGGTTGAGCGATCTTAGAAAATCCCTTGATGAATCTTCGATAGTATCCTGCCAATCCCAAGAATTGGCGGACTTCGGTCGGAGTCTTAGGTACAGGCCAATTCTTAATGGATTCGACCTTAGCAGGGTCGACATGAATCCCTTCCTGATTGACGATGTGCCCAAGGAAATGGACTTCTCTAAGCCAGAAATCACATTTCGAGAATTTGGCGTACAGTTGCTCATTTCGAAGGAGTTCGAGAATAAGACGCAGGTGTTGTTCATGCTCCTCTTGGCTCTTCGAGTAGATAAGGATGTCGTCAATAAACACAATTACTAATTTGTCGAGGTAGGGTTTGCATACTCGGTTCATGAGATCCATGAAGATCGCAGGTGCGTTGGTCATTCCGAAAGGCATAACAAGGAATTCGTAGTGACCATAGCGGGTTCTGAAGGCAGTCTTAGAGATGTCCTCATCGCGGACTCTCAGCTGGTGATAACCCGATCGCAGATCGATCTTGGAATAATAGCTCGACCCTTGCAGCTGGTCGAACAGGTCATCGATACGGGGAAGTGGATAACGATTCTTGATGGTAACCTTGTTCAGTTCGCGTTAATCAATGCACATTCGGAATGTGCCATCTTTCTTTTTGACGAAGAGCACTGGGGCTCCCCAGGGTGATGAACTAGGACGGATAAATCCTTTGTCCAAAAGTTCTTGTACTTGAGTAGAAAGTTCCTTGAGTTCCGCGGGGGCTAATCGATAAGGTGCACGAGCTATAGGTGCTGCTCCGGGAGCTAGCTCGATTTGAAATTCGACCTGACGGTGAGGTGGGAGTCCAGGTAGTTCCTCCGGGAATACCTCAGGATAGTCGCGTACGACTGGAAATTCTTCAATCCTGTTTTCCACTTTCTGTGTGTCGGCCACGAGCGCTAAGATAGCGGTGTGCCCTTTTCGTAAACACTTCTGGGCCTTTAAGAACGAAATGATGCCTGAGACTTCTCCGCTCTTGTCGCCTTGAACTATAAGAGGTTTGCCAGGGGGACGGGGAATGCGAATAGCTTTCTCTTGGCAGAGGATTTCAGCGCGATGTTTGGATAACCAATCCATACCAACAATGACGTCGAAGCTTCCAAGAATGATGGGGAAGAGATCGATACGGAATGTCTGACCAAACAACTCTAATTTGCAGTTACGAATTACGTGTGAGGCCTCGAGGTTTCTACCATTAGCTATCTCGACGATGTGCTTAGAGCTTAACGGCGTAAGGGTGAACTTAAGTTTCTTACTAATACGTAGGGATACATAACTAGCATCTGCTCCGGAATCAAATAGTACGGAAACATAACGATCATTAAGTTGGAACTTACCCGCCACAACGTTGGGGTCATTCCTTGCTTCTCCGGCTCCAATCACAAAAGCCCTTCCTCTTGCACCATTCCCAGCATTGTTGTTATTGTTCCCAGCACCCTGATTGTTGTTGTTTTGATTCAGTTCAGGGCAATCCTTTCGCATGTGCCCCGTTGCTCCACACTTGAAGCATCCACGGTTGTTTCCTTGTTGCTGTTGTGGTTGTTGCTGATTCTGCCTAGCTGGAAGCGGGCTCCTGCAGTCTTTGGCTTCATGCCCCATCTTGTTGCATCGCTGACACTGACTTTTGCCACACGGCCCACTGTGGTGTCGGTTACATTTGTTACACTTGGGGTGGTTTCCTCGATAGCCACCCTGTTGCTGAGGGCCCTTGTTGTTTTCAGTCTTCCTTTGTTGAACTGGGGCCTGAGTGGGGTTAGCATCCTTTCCCTGACTTCCATCCCACTTTCGTTTGTTATCGCTAGAAGTTCTAGCAGTAGTACCGATCCTCTGGGGCAACTTGCCCTCCTCCACAGCCTGATTGGTGAGTTTGTGAGCAAGACGAACCACGGGCTGTATGGTATTGAGGTTGGCTGAGGTCACGTGGCTCCGGATTTCTGGGACCAAGCCTTTGATGTACAATTCGATCCTTCGATACATAGGTCGAGACATGTTTGGGCAAAGTGCAGCATAGTCGTTGGACTGCTTGGTGTAGGTCTCAATCTCTAATCCAACCATCTTGAGCCCATAGTATTCGTTCTCGAGTTTGTGGATGTCGTCCCTGTGACAGTACTCCTCTTTGATCATGTCCTTGAAATCTTCCCACGCAGTAGCATTAGCAGTTTCCAGACCAAGCATCTGAATCTGTGCCTTCCACCATGAAAGCGCGTTTCCTTCAAGCGTACCAGTCGCGAACTTAACCCAGTTAGCAGGGGGACACTCGCAGACAGCAAAGACAGCTTCGGCCTTTTCAATCCAGTGTAGAAGGCCTATGGCACCCTCAGTGCCGTTGAAAGGGAGAGGCTTGCCATCCATGAAGGTTTTGAAAGTACAAACACGTGGTTGCGCAGGCGCAGGCTGACCTGTTGTGAGAAATGGAGCGAATAGGTTTAGAGGTGAAAAGACGATGTGGGGGTAGTTTCTAAACATCCTATAGCAACGAGTTTACCTCCAGGGTGAGCTGCGAAAGCTGCAGCCACCGTGTTGAGCAAGTTGGTGAACTGAGCCTGAGTCATGTTAACGTTTCCTCTTCCGCGTCCACTCATTGTCTTCATAACCAGAAAACACAGTATGAGTGTGATGTCGTAACGTAGCGAGAATAAGACAGAAGAGAGATGTGTATCTATCTAATTAGGCACACTAGTGTGTATCTATCTAATTAGGCACACTAGTATGTGTAGTGTCGTCGTGAGTCACGGGTTATAGTCTGGTTTTTCTCAAAAAGACTCTCCTTTTTAAAACCAAGTTCACTATAACCAATGGCTCTGATACCAATCTGTCACACCCCCAAAATCCACCTGCGGAGTACCACCGCTTGGAGGCCTGACTGACCAGGATCCAGCCACCAATTATACTGAGTATTATTTAAGAGTAAGAATGTTCATCAACCATAATAGTTAGTAACATTTATGGTTTAATGGTTTAAGTTCAAATGACAGTTTAAGTAAGTAGCGGAAGCATAAGCCAAATAGTTTCGAAACATAGTTCATAGTTCAAGATTATTTAGAACCCAACACATGGGTTTAAACGACCACTACACTTCCCAAGCTGCAAGCTCCTGAGTCACTGGGTACCTGCAAAGCATGCAGTAGGGTATCAACAAAAATGTTGGCGAGTCCACGAGTTATCCAGTTTTAATTACCAAAAACTTGTTTCACCAGTTAATTTATCCGTTTATACATGCGATGGGGAGCTACCCCATAAGTAAGCGACTAAACTGTTTTTACAATACCGAATACTATTCATCCGTACGTTTCCGTAGAGTGCCCCGTTTGTCAATGTTCTATCATCATTGACGGTTGCCAGAGTACATTAGTTCACGCCCGATCCCATACGCGGGCACGGTGTGAGGTTGGTGAGACCTAAATAGCGCTATCAACTAATAACCCGTTCGCCTGACCCCGGCGACTAATCGGTATTAGGAAGTGAGGACTTGAGTGATAGAGTTTTGTTTAGTGTTGCTTGTTGCATCCAGTATAAACAGTAATTAACTAAATGTCCCATTTAAGGGGAGAGAGGTAGGTTTGTGTCCCTTACAAGGGGATAGCGTTGTTTAAATTTCTGTTTCCCAACCACCGGGAACGCATGCTTTATTAGTTGTGAACTCACCTTGGGTTGCTCGGCAGGTTAGTTTACTTGGTTAAGTATGCTGGTCACCACGTCCTAAATGGTTACCAGTATAGGTCAGGTTCGGACATAGGTAAGCACGTATATCTACACATGGCTAACACATTGAATGCACAACATATGATTAACAGTAAATCAGCACATGGCATTTTTGCATAGATACAAGCCCAAGACATATTTGTCACATAGTCCAGTTAAACAGAAGCCCAAACAGAATACACTAAGGCCCAATAACTAGGGCAGTCATGCCCAGTCGAGACCATGCGGTTTTGACTCGAGAACATACGGTTTCGAGTCGCAACCAAGGGATTTTGAATTGTGAATGGCTGGTCTCGAGTGGTGTATACGGTCTCGGGTTGTTATGGTTGGTTTCGAGTCGCAATCACGTAGTCTCGAGTCGTCACGGTTTGGTTTCGAGTCGCAATCACGTAGTCTCGAGTCGTCACGGTTTGGTTTCGAGTCGCAATCTCGTAGTCTCGAGTCGTCACGGTTTGGTTTCGAGTCGCAATCACGTAGTCTCGAGTCGTCACGGTTTGGTTTCGAGTCGCAATCTCGTAGTCTCGAGTCGAGACAGGAGGTCTCGACTCGCACACCTGATGAACCAGACCTTCTAGAACCTGCCCGATGTACTATCCAATGGAATTGAGATTTCATGCAAATTGTGTACTATCTCCAATAAGCATGTTTTCTTGTCTATGCCCCAATCCAAACGGATTAAACACACCATATTCAAATGTTCATCTCACATTCAACATTGTTCATCATGTGTTCATATCACTTTTGGCACATATTCATAAGGTTCTTCATGAGATCACTCAAGCATGAAATATAACGATTAAGTAAATCTTGCATCATCTTATTGAACACACATTTGTCCCAAAACATCTAGCATAAATCGGGTAACAAGATCATACCACATAAATCGGTTAACATAAATCGGATTAACAAAATTATCTAACAAAACATCTAACATGAATCGGATAGCCTAATCATTTTCCCTACAAAAACACCCTAACAAGACATTATCATACCATAGCTCACACACATCATTCATCATATTACCAAGTCGCTAGTCATACAAGAATTCATACAACAAGACCTCTAAACTAATCATGCATCTTAATCATTAAGCACACATAATTTTCTTAGCATAGAATGAAACACTAACCGGTTCTAAAGTGTGGAGGTGTGTAGGGGTTCACCGAGGTCCGAGAGCCCTTCCTTAGCCGATGGTGATTCCGAGAAGAAAAGAGGAGGGTGTTGGTGGAGCTTTTAGGGTTTTAGTGAGAGAAAGATGAGAGGAGAGTGAGGATGAAATGAGAGAGAGTGGAAAGGAGAGTGTGTGAGGGTTAAGGTTGATATATAACAAGAGGTGCACTCTAAAGGTTTCCGAGTGGGCTAAGGAGAGTGGGTTTCGAGATGTGCAAGGCCCACCCGGCCCACTTCTTTACTGTTCACTAGAGACCAAGGGGTCCCGAGTCATGGCCTCGGTTCACTAATACGCACAAATATATATTACATACACATACAACTAATCATATAGCACACTAAGGTGATTCACCAATTTCATTTAATAACATATATATACATATATAGGCACAAAGCAATTACAGGGTGTTTGCTCGGAAAAACCCAGAGTGTCACAGTTTCAAACTTTTTACTCAATTCGCACGTTTATCGCAATCAAAAACAATTATAATCCCTCGTGAACAAACTAAATTTACGATGCTTTCATTTTTCATGATTATGCTATGTGAAATTCATGTCATGCTATGTGAAAACCATGATGATGCTATGTGATACAACTTGAACATTTTATGCTATGTGAAACAATTGAAATCATTTTGATGCTATGTGACGCTTTATGCTATATGAATCATTTCATGAAAACAATTTTCTTAAACAAACATTATGATCAAGTCTCACCTATTTTTTATTTTGAATTCTCTAGATGTCGTCTTCTCATTTGTCCAACTCGACTAAGAAGTCAAAGACCAGCTCTCAAAAGAAGATGATGGCATTCATGGCCAACCAAATTGCGCGTATCGTCCCTAAAATCATCACTGAGATTCGAGCTTCTGATACTCCAAACTCCTCCGTTGATTCAAAGGTTGAACCACGCAAGCCTGTGTCGTTTAACTACAAGCACTTTTCGTCTTGCAACCCCAAACCATTCACTGGTAACGATGGGGTGACCGCTATGCTTGAGTGGTTTGACAGCATAGAGGTCACATTCATCAACAGCGAATGTCCCGAAGAGCTCAAAATACGTAGTGCGACTGGGGTATTCCAAGCCCGAGCTCTCGAATGATGGACAAATGAAAGGAATCTTCGTTCTAACGAAGTTGCTTATGCCCTGCCTTGGGAGGAAGTTAAGACAATGATGATGGAAGAATTTTGCCCGTCGCATGAGCAACAAAAGTTGGAAGAAGAGTTATGGGCTCTAAAGCAAGTTGGTGATGATAACCAAGCCTATACTACCCGCTTCAAACAACTTAGCTTCATTGTTCCCCATCTTGTTTTGACCACCGACCGTAAGATAAGGAAATACATCAATGGGTTACCTTCTGGCATGCGGGATTCGATCGAGGCAGCCAAACTCGACAATATCGAATTCGTTTACCGTTTGGCCGCTTCCTTGAACAACAATCGCATTCGCGATAAACAAGCTGCAAAACCTGTTACTTCTAAGCCATCCAACCAAATTACCCAACAGTCAAGTGGCAATTGGGGGAAGAAGTGAAAGCATCAGAACCCTGTTTGCAACGAGATTGTACCTCCCGTTAACCCGAACCCCGTTGCCCCCGATAACACACAAAAGTCGTACGTCGGACCTCATCCCAAGTGTACTACGTGTAACTATCATCACCCAACCAATGTTAATTGTCATCACTGTACCATTTGTAACCGTTATGGGCACAATACCACTCACTATCGTAACAATCCTCAACTGCAAGCCCAACAAGCTCAACCCGCTCCTCAAAAGGCCAAACCAGTTAGAGCTTGCTTCAAATGTCGTGACACCAATCATCTTCATCCTCAATGCCCGCAATGGAACCAGGAGCAACAACAACCTGCTAGAGGTCGAGCTTTCAACATTAATGCGAACCAAGCACGCAACGAAAATGAAGTCGTTAATGGTACATTTCTTGTTAACAACCTTTTTGCTTCATTATTATTTGATACTGGTGCGGACAAAAGCTTTGTGTCCGTTGAATTTGAACCCTTGTTAAATGATACACGCTCTAAACTGCCTAAGTCGTTCTCTGTCGAAGTTGCCAATGGCAAATCCATTTTAGTCGATTCCATTCTTCGCGATTGTCTTCTTACTCTTAACGATCATACCTTCACTATCGACCTTATACCCATGCACTTGGGTAGCTTCAATATCATAGTAGGCATGGATTGGCTTCGTGAAAACCATGCTGAAATTGCTTGTTACGAGAAGTATGTTCGCCTACCTCTTCCATATGGCGAAACTTTGCGTGTCTATGGAGACCGACCTTCAAAAGGACTAAGGTTAATATCTTGCACACAAGCGAACAAATATTTACGTAAACCGTACTTTGCCTTTTGAGCCCACATTGTGGAAGAAAAGGGCAAGGGAAAGAGCATAAATAATGTTCCAGTGGTGCTCGACTTCCCTGATGTCTTTCCTGAAGATTTACCTGGTCCTCCTCCACCTCGATCTGTCGATTTTCGTATTGACCTCGTACCTGGTTCGACTCCTGTTGCAAAAGCTCCATACCGTCTTGCACCTTCTGAGATGCAAGAGTTATCTAGTCAACTCCAAGAACTCCTCGAGAAGGGATTCATTTGTCCGAGTACCTCGCCTTAGGGTGCTCCTGTGCTTTTCATCAAGAAGAAGGATGGCTCGTTTCGCATGTGTATCGACTATCGTGAGCTTAATAAACTCACAATCAAAAATCGTTATCCTCTTCCACGGATCGATGATCTTTTTGATCAACTTCAAGGCGCTACTTGCTTCTCCAAGATCGATCTTCGATCTGGTTATCACCAGCTTCGTGTTCTTGAGGAAGAGATTCCCAAAACCGTATTTCGCACTCGCTATGGACACTACGAGTTCCTGGTTATGCCTTTTGGCTTGACTAATGTGCCCGCTGTGTTCATGGATCTTATGAATCGTGTTTGTAAACCTTATTTGGATCGTTTTGTGATCGTCTTCATTGATGACATTCTTATTTATTCTTAATCTCAAGCCGGTCATGAGCGTCATCTACGTCTTATACTTGAGCTTCTACGTACCGAACGTCTTTACGCAAAGTTTTCCAAATGCGAATTCTGGATCAAAGAAGTCCAATTCCTTGGGCACGTTGTTAGTGAAAAAGGAATCCATGTTGATCCTTCCAAAATCGAAGTAGTGAAGAATTGGACCGCGCCTTGAAACCCTTCTGAAATCCGTTCCTTCTTAGGATTGGCGGGTTATTACCGCCGATTCATCTTGAACTTTTCAAAGATCGTTGTCCCTCTCACTTCGTTGACTCAAAAAGATAAACCTTTTGCTTGGGGTCCTGAGCAAGAGGAATCTTTTCAAACTCTAAAGGACTTGCTTTGTAACGCTCCTATCCTCGCTCTCCCTGATGGGAATGATGATTTCGTGGTGTATTGTGATGCCTCGAATCGTGGTCTTGGTTGCGTTCTCATGCAACGAGACAAAGTCATCGCCTACGCCTCTCATCAACTCAAAATACATGAGAAAAACTATACTACCCATGACCTCGAGCTTGGCGTAGTTGTTTTTGCGTTAAAGATTTGGCGACACTACCTATATGGTACTAAGTGTGTGGTTTTCACTGACCACAAGAGCCTACAACACATCTTTAACCAAAAAGAGCTTAACATGCGTCAGCGACGTTGGGTGGAATTACTTAACGACTATGACTGCGAGATTCGCTATCACCCTGGTAAGGCGAATGTCGTAGCCGATGCCCTTAGTCGTAAGTCTCATGTTAATAGTATTCGTTGTTTTCATATCTCGAGCAATCTTCACACTTGCATTCGTGAGGCGCAATACTCGTCTATCAATGAAGGAACCATGTTCGTAGAAATACGTGGAGCTACTGAAGACCAACTCGTTTCAAAATCTGATGGTCTCCTATACTGTCGTGATCACATTTGGGTACCAAAGCGCGATAATCTCCGTGAACTCATAATGAACGAGGCACACAAATCTAGGTACTCAATTCATCCTGGTGCTGACAAGATGTACCACGATCTACGTGCATCCTATTGGTGGCCTGGTATGAAGAGAGAAATCGCCACTTATGTTTCTAAGTGTCTCACCTGTTCGAAAGTCAAAGCCGAGCATCAAAGACCTTCTAGTCTACTCGAACAACCTGAAATCCCCGTATGGAAATGGGATAGCATTGCTATGGACTTTATAACCAAACTTCCTCGTACGCCTTCTGGTCACCATAGTATTTGGGTAATTATGGATCGTTTGACCAAGTCCACTCATTTCCTTCCTATTCGTGAAGATTTCAAGGTTGAACAACTTGCTCGACTCTACACTGACGAAATCATATGCCATCATGGCATTCCTCTCGACATCATTTCTGATCGTGATGGTCGTTTCACTTCGCGCCTTTGGCAAAGTTTTTAGTCCGCTATGGGTTCTCATTTGAATCTCAGTACGGCCTTTCATCCTCAAACGGATGGACAGACTGAACGTACTATCCAAACCCTAGAGGACATGCTCCGTTCTTGTGTCATCGACTTTGGTGGTAGTTGGGATGTGCATTTACCATTGATCGAATTCTCGTACAACAATAGCTACCACTCCAGTATTCAAATGGCTCATTTTGAGGCTTTGTATGGTCGCAAATGCCAATCTCCTTTAAGCTGGCATGAGGTTGGTGACAAACAATTTACTGGTCCTGAGATCATACAAGAAACAACGGATAAGATCCTTCAAATCCGTGATAATCTACTCAAGGCTCGAAGTCGACAAAAGAGCTATGCTGACAAGAGACGCAAACCATTGGAGTTTAACGTTGGTGACCATGTTCTACTCAAAGTATCTCCTTGGAAAGGAGTAGTGCGTTTTGGTAAAAAGGGAAAACTTGCCCCTCGCTATGTTGGTCCTTTCAAGATACTCGAAAGGGTTGGCAAGGTGGCTTATCGACTCGATTTACCTCAAGAACTCAACAACGTTCATCCAACGTTTCATGTCTCGAATCTAAAGAAGTGTCTCGTTGAAGAAGGACTTCAAGTTCCCCTCGAAGATCTTCAAGTCAACGAAACCATGCATTTTGTGGAAAAACCAGTCGAAATCATGGATCAAGAAGTCAAGTTATTGAGGCGCAGTAAAATTCCTATCGTAAAGGTTCGATGGGAAGGAAAGTGTGGCGCCGAATTCACTTGGGAACTCAAGAGTAACAAGAAGACAAAGTATCCATATCTCTTCGTTACTTCTTCCTAAATTTCGGGACGAAATTTCCTAAAGGAGGGGAGACTGTAACGCTCCGCATTTTCGAACTTTCTTATTTTAGCAAATCGTGTTGTACTTTCCATATTTAGATGCTTGTACTCTCATTGTAATCTACTTTCGTTCCGTTTGTAATTCGAGACTATTGATCATAATAAAAACGAAACTATTTTGTGTATTCATATTATGTGCAACTGTTAATCGGTTTCTCGTTTGAACAAAATATTATTCAAGGATTCTTGATTCTATATTTATCGACACATGATACTCGTTAAACTAATTGAAACTATTAAAATGATGAGATTCGGATCCTAAATCTCGAAACTCGAAAGCTTTGTGAAACGATTAAACGTTTAAAGATGTTTATTCGTTAAAAATATGGTCATTATTCAAATATAAACGAATTAAATTAATTAAATTAATTGATTTCGTAATTTAAAAGTTTATTTTTATTAATAAACTAGTTAATCTCGTTAGATATTAAAGTTGGTAAACTAACTTAGTTAGTTTAAAACTAAAATGTCAGTTTTCTTTTAATATAACTTGGTTATTTAATAGTTTAGGGGTGAGTTATGCAATTTTTGAAAGTGTAAAGTGCAGGGACTATTTGTGCTTTGCTGAAAATATAAGGTGTTAACACAAAAAAAAAAAAAAATGAAAAGCTGTTGACCACGAGACTCGAACCCGGGTCAACAGCAACAACAAGCACACGCATAACCAACTGAGCTAGACCTTCACATCGAAAGGAATCCATGCATCATATCCTTTAAGCTCTCGGCCCGCTAACAAGCCCAGCGCGTAGGAAATTGATTCAGCTCCATTTTTAGGCGCGATTTTGGTCTTTTTTTGAGTTTTAAAACATGTTTTAACATTAATTACTCAACCACAACCTACCCAAAACCTTCTCCTATAAATACCACACTAATCCAAGTCCTAAACACTTTACAAACTCATCTAAATCTCTCTCAAATCATCAAAAACGCAGCTGCAAATTGGTGTTCGAGCAGATTCATCCTACTTCACAAAAGTAAGCATATCTCACTCGTTTCTTATCCGTTTTGCCTCATTCTTTTTCCTATGTGCTATGATTGACCTTTTCTTCGATTCCATGGGTTTTTCACAGTAACTAAGTCCCTGGAACTCCGGCAAAATGGCTCCAAAGTTCACTGTTCGTTTTTGTTTTGATTCAAACTTTACTAAACTTGTTCAAACTTGAGTCTAACTCATCTCAAACCTATGTCCTAATGATTATAACCTCATCTATGGTTAGTTAGGCTTAAAAACAAGGTTAAGACAAGTTAAATCAGAGTATAAAACCTCACAAACTTTCTGTTTTAGTTAGGGTTTTACCCACAAGAAGTGTTCAAGCTTGAAGCTTGATGAAAGTGTGATGCTTAGACTAGCTTGGGCTATCTTTCATAAAAATCCACTCACTTCTTGATGTTTTCTCATAGATTAGTTGTTGTGTTTCATTATTTCTTGTAAGTTCATGACCCTCCTTGTTGTTTATAACAACAAGTGTAGTGGTGAACAATAGAGGTACCTAAATGGAAGCTTTGTTCTCCCTACCTCTTGTATGAAATCTATGATACTTAGAGGTGCCTAAATGAAGACTTTGATCTTCTACCTCATGCTTGACTTGTATGATATAATATACTCTATACATAATACTTATGTAATATTCAAACAAACCGAACCTTTGATGATGAACAAATGGACATTGTCAAATTAGTAGGTATATCATCTAAACATCATATGTGATGGATGATTATTTTCCTATGGCTATGTTGATGTTATTTAAATTCCAAATCTATAATCTTCCGTTTTCCCCAAACTCATACATCTATGTTCCTTTGGCATACTCTATCCCTTTTACCTTTCTATCACTTTGGGTGCAACATGTATATTATACAAACTACACTTCACTTTGAAACTATTTTAAACGAACTCTATCCATTGTTGAAACATGAAACTATCTGTGATGCTTGTTAATCTCGTATGCCATGTATACTATTTGTGTTGATATATGCTCATTAACTTTGCTAGCATACCCTAACAATTATAGCGCTATAGGATTAACGCACCGCCCACGATACTTGGGGTATTGTTAAGTTAAACATGTAACCTCCCGTGATACTATGGGATAGGCAAAATTAAACGCGTTGGAAACTTGGGTTTGAACATATTGTTACACAATCTAGGCATACTAGTAACTCGCATATTATGATTCATGTGGATATGAACAACTTTTTAGACTATATTATGCTATATAAACAAACTTGTATGCTCGCCAACTTTTTTTGTTGATATATTTTAATACATGTTGCAAGTTGATAGTTTGATGATGATGCGATGAAGAACAAAGATTAGGCGGACTTAGATACACACCAAAATTTAAACTATCTTTTGATGTTATGTTTTGTTGAACAATGGTTGTATTTCTTTGGAATCTTGTATGACATTTAGTCCATTTATGAAATTCGAATTTTAATTATATTGTCACATAGTGTTATGATGTCTCTTGCAATCTATTTCGTCTCATCTCGATGTTTCCGCCATCGGTTGGGATGTGACATTGTATCCATCAGGTAACGGAACCAAACATTTCAGATTCGGTTTCGGACAATACCGCTCTCAATGCTCCATATGCCATCTCGATCGCATCGTCATTTTGCCGGAAGTTTTTTTTCGTTCATATAAACCCTTGATCTGAGCAAAAGCGAGTGGGAATCTTGCTTCGACGGGTAAGATTAAGGGGTGGTTGTTATATACCAGCAACGAAACTCAGAAGACGTAATGGTCACCTGGTTCTCGCAAAAGGCTATAATAAACCCTAATCTCACACATAATAGGCCATCGGGCTCCCTAAGAAAGCCTTTGTCAAATGCCTGGGCCAATGGGTCGTCTCCAAATAAAGGCTTCATGTTGGGCTTGAAAGATTATAAAAAGGCTTTACATGTATAAGATATATAACGGGCTCTCAAAAAGAATGTGGCTCTATATAATTTGGGTTGTTACTTGTTAGTGGCTTGTAGAGCATATATTATATTGTATATGATAAGTTGAAAAAAAATCTAAATTTAATAATAATTAAAATTGTAACGTTTTTGGTGACTTAAAGTTTAGAACCTGCAGTCCTAGCAAAAGAGAACCCGAAGTTCTCATACAATACACATTTATTTCTTTTGTAGAAAATATGTCGAACTTATCAAAGAATTCACCGCTATTGACATCTCGGGTAACAATTACCTCCCGTAGACTCTTGATGCTAAAATTCATTTGACGGCAAATAATTTGGGGGAGACAATTATTGATGGTAATCAAACTTCACCTCAAGATAAAGCGAAAGTTATGATATTTTTCCGCCATCATCTTCACAAAGATCTAAAGCGGAAATATCTAACTGTTGAGGACCCTCTTGAATTATGGACAAACATTAAAGAACGTTTTGACCACCAGAAGTTGGTCTTACTCCCCAAAGCCCGCTATGAATGGCTTCATTTATGACTACAGGATTTTAAGACTATCAGTGAGTATAATTCTGCCTTATTCCCCATTACTTTTGAGTTAAAATTATGTGGTGAAAAAATAACCGATGAAGACATACATGAAAACAAAATTCTCAACGTTCCATGCCTTAAATATGCTCCTGTCACAGCAATATAGGGAATGCCAATTTACTAAATATTCCGAACTGATATTATGCCTTCTGGTCGCAGAGCAAAACAACAAGCTCCTACTACAAAACCATCAATTGTGACCCGCCGGTGCAAGCCCATTCCCTGAAGCGAATGTGGCCAATTCTCAAAGTGGACGAGGTAGAGGTAGAGGTCGCGGCCCCAGCAGAGGTCGTGGTCGTGGTCGAGGACGGGGATATACATGGCATCGAGAGTCCCAGAACACTAAAAAAATAGCGGTGGCGAATCGAGTCGACATAATACGGGGCGACCTTCAAAAGGGAAAAGTAGCGGGAACCAAAGCAACATTTGTTATAAATGTGGGATGTCAAATCATTGGTCCCGCACATGTCGCACCCCTAAACACCTCGTTGAGGCATCACTATGTGAAAAAGGGGCTACAGCCACACTTTTGGCAAAACCTCCCTGCCACACATTTGTAAGAATGTGTGGCTAAAGGTTATTCATAACATTTTAAAACACGTTTAGCCACACATTTTATTATTAATGTGACTATTTATACCAGTTCAGAACCTTTAGCCACACTTTTAGAAAATAATATGACATTTATTAGCCACAAATCGAAATGTGTGGCCAAATGTGATAAATGGCCACATATTTTTGTTTCATGTAACGAAAAAACATGTATTTGACACCTTTAGCCACACTTTAAGAAAAAAATTGTGACATATATTTGCTACACTAGCAAAATGTGGCTAAATGTTATCTACGATCATATTATATAATTTACTATGACCAATAACATGTGTATTCAAAACCTTTAGCTACACTTTAAGAAAAAACTGTGACATTTATTAGTCACATTAAAAAAGTGTGGCCAAATTTGATCTATGGTTACTGTATTTGTTTCGCGTGACTAAACACAAAACTATTCCAAACCTTTAGCCACACGTTAAGATAAAACATCAACATTAGAAAAGTGTGGTCAAATGTGTTCTACGACCACATTATATGTTTAATAATGTGGCTAAAATCTAATACATATGGCCACATATAGTATTTATGTAACCAAAGGTTAGACAATAGTCACACTTAAAATTACAAATTTTAATGTGGTTTTACATTAACATTCGTCACACAATCATCATTTTGTTTATTTTGTGTGACGAAATGTTATCAAGTGTCATTAAAAAAATGTGTGACCAAATGCTAAACTTACTACATCTTTAAAATCCCCCCCCCCCCCCCGCGCCCCTATTATTTAAATTCAAAAGTTAACTTTCACCTAAAATATTTCATCCTAAAACTTCCCCCCAAAATTTTATTCTAAAACTTAAACTCCCCCCCCCCCCCCCCCAAAAAAAAAAAAAAAATATTTCATCTCAAAACTTAAACTTCCCCCAAAATATTTGATTCAAAACTTTCCTCTTAAATAATATTCTTATTTAAAAAATTACATTATTTAATATTAAAAAACAAAAAATCTTACTAACTATTTAATAATTCAAACTATTATTAAATATTATATATTTTAAACAATATTTGTTTTCTTCTAAATGATATATTAATGTATGCATATTAATAATGGTACCGAATTTCTCGTCGTTAATTATTTTCGGTACTGGTACTTTCAATTCGATACAGTACCTGTGACACTCTAGGTTTTTCCGAGCAAACACCTTGTAATTACTTTGTGCGTATATATATGTTATTAAATGAAAGATGTGATTCTTCTTGTGCTATATGTCGATAACGTGTATGTAATATATATGTGTATATAAAGATACTCGTGAACCGAAACCACGACTCGAGACCACCCGGTCTCGAGTAAATAAGTGAACAGTTGGGCCGCTTGGGCCGCACCTCCCTTAGCCTACTCGGAAACCCACTCAAGGTGCACCACCCTCTAAATATAAGCCAAGAACCCTCACACACTCTCCTTTACACTCTCTCACTTCATCCTCACTCCCTCTCTCTCTAGAAAACCCTCACAAAATCACCTCTCCTCTCTCGGATTCAAACCGGAAGCATCAAGATATCCGGATCAGCTCGTGATCATCGCTTGGACACTTCCTTCATCGTCTCACACACTCACAACCAAAACAAGTTCCGGTTAGTACCATATCTCGGTTAGATGATAGAATATATTATGGATTAACAAAGATGTATGCTTGTTGGAAAATACACATGTGCTATGAGGATAGATGAGTTAAGATGACTAAGTTATTGATAGATCTTTGTGTTATAGTGATAATAGGATGATATGCAAGACATGTTCATGCTTTGATAAGAAATTGTTAGATAACATGCAAGATTGATTAGGACAATAAGGGTGTGTATGTGTATGTTTGTAATCCGAGGAATGTATGTTAGATTCAGGAATCGATGATGCTGATTTGAGTATATGCTAGGATAGGGTTGTTTGAATAATCATGTTGCAAAATGATGAAAACCCTAAAATGATGAACTTGTTGAATATGACATGAATATTTGAAATATTGTGTGTTTGATCCATTTTAATCAAATGTTAGACCAAGAAACATATTTAGGGAATTTCTATTGGATAGTACACTAGATCATGCATATGAAATTCTATTGGATAGTAAAATCGGATAGGTTCTAGAAGGTCTCGGTCATCAGGTGTGCAAGTCGAGACCACCAGTCTCGACTCGAAACCAACTCATGACAACTCGAGACCACAGCAGTCTCGACTCGAGATCATGTCCAAGTACTCAAAGCAGACTCCAAGGACTCGAGACCATCTAGGTCTCGACTCGAGAACCCATGATCTCGACTCGAGACTAAATCCGAGACATTTGAGGTTGCGACTCAAGCTTGTGTGACTCGAAACCACCCCACTACAAACCGAGACCATTCGGTTGCGACTCGAGACCTCTCGGTCTCGACTCGAGACCTCTCGGTCTCGACTCGAGACCACCTTGTCTCGAGTGGGCTACTTGTTTTCGTTAATGGGCCGTATCTAATGTTTGGGCTGCATAATTTTTCCTGTTACTGTTTATCCGGACTAAGTGTTACCGATTAACTGTTCAAGTGTTAGGGCAGGCCCAAATACCCTCGTATGTTTTGTATGCTATGTGTTAGCTATGTGTAGATATACGTGATTACTTGTGTCCGAGCCTGACCTATACTGGTAACCATTTAGGACGTGGTGACCAGCATACTTAACCAAGTAAACTAAACTGCCGAGCAACCCAAGGTGAGTTCACAACTATTAAAGCATGTGTTCCCGGTGGTTTTGGGAAACGGAAACTTAATCAACGCTATCCCTGCATAAGGGATACAAACTTACTTTACTTCCCTTGTTACTGGGAACAAACTTACTTACTTCCCTTGTTACTGGGAACTCTTGGTTAATTATTGTTTATACGGAATGCAACAAGCAACACTAAACGAAACTCTATCACTTAAGTCCCTACCATTTAATACCGATTAGTCGCCGGGGCCTGGCGAACGGGTTATTAGTTAATAGCGCTATTTAGGTGTAACCAGCCTCACACCGACCCTTGTTACTGGGAATGGGAGTGAACTAATGTACTCTGGTAAACCGTCAATGATGATAGAACATTGACAACGGGGCACTACGGAAACGTACGGTTAAGTAAGCATTCGGTATTGGAAAAACAGTTTAGTCGCTTACTTATGGGGTAGCTCCCCATTGCATGTATACAAGTTTTTGGTAATTAAAACTGGACAACTCGTGGACTCGCCAACATTTTTGTTGATACCCTACTGCATGCTTTGCAGGTACCCAGTGACTCAGGAGTTTGCAGCTTGGGAATGTGTAGTGGTCGTCTAACCCATGTGTTGGGTTCTAAATAATCTTGAACTACGAACTTTGTTTTGAAACTGTTTGGTTTATGCTTCCGCTGTTTACTTAAACTGTTATTTGAACTTAAAACTTTTAAACCCGAAACGTCTACTAACTATTGTGGATGGTGAACATCCTTACTATTAACCAATGCTCGGTATAATTGGTGGTTGGATCCTGGTCAGTCACGCCCCCAAGCGGTGGTACTCCGCAGGTGGATTTTGGGGGTGTGACAGTACCAGTAGTTTATCGAATTTTACTTTCAAATAGCATCGCGGTACGAGTACTGTACAGTACCATACCGAACATTTTTGGTACCGGTACCTGTACCATATTTGATGATTTCCGGTATCGCATTTTCAGTACCGGTATGTTCGATACTAGTACTGATACCGAACTCATCCCTAATCATATATGTGTTAATGGACCGTATTGGGCTTTACTGGGTCACAATGACCAATAGTGGTCATAGATATGTTAATGAACCATATTGGGCCTTAATAGATCGTAATGGACAATAGTAGATCACACATGTCTTAATGGACCATATTGGGCCTATATGATAGTGGGTCACACATGTCTTAATGGATCACAATGCACAACAGTATATCATATATGTGTTAATGGGCCGTATTGGGCCTAAGTGGAACACAATGGCCAATAATAGATCGTATATGTCTTAGTGGACCGTATTGGGCCTTAATGAATCATAGTGGATGATCATACACGTCTTAATTGACCATATTAGGCCTTAATCCAGCACAATGGACAATAGTGGATCGTATATGTCTTAATGGACCTTATTGGGCTTTGATATGTCACATTAGCCAATAGTGAATCATATATGTCTTAATGAACCATATTGGGCCTTAATGGATCACAAGATCAATAGTAGGTCAAACTTTCTTAATGGACTATATTGGGCCTTAATGGATCACAATGGTCAATAGTCGATAATACATGTCTTAATGGACCATATTGGGCCTTAATAGAGGACAATGGCTAATTGTGGATCATTTATGTCTTAATGGACCACATTGGGCCTAAATGGATTACAATGGCCGATATTGGATGATATATGTCTTAATGGACCATATTTGGGCCTTAATGGACCTCTATGGGCAATACAAGATCATAAATGTATTAACGAGCCATATTGGGCTTTAACGGATCACAACAGACAATAGTAGATCATACATGATTTACGGACCGTGTGGGGCCTTATTGGTTCACAATGGAACATAATACATCATAGATGTCTTAATTGACCATATGGGGCCTTGACGGATCATAGTGGACAATAATAGATCACACATGTTTTAGTGGACCATATTGGGGCTTAATGAATCACAATAGACACTAGTAGATCATACATGTCTTAATGGACCATATAGGCCTTAATAGATCACAAAGGACAATAGTGATCAGAATTGTCTTATTGGAACATATTGGGTTTTAATGGATAAAAAATGAGCAATAGTAAATCATACATGTCTTAATTGATCATATTGAGCCTTAGTGAATCACAATGAATAATCTTAGATTGTATATATTTTAATGGACCATATTGGGCGAAACGGGTCATGTTCAGGTCAACCCGGTTAGGTTGGCAGGTTGACCCGTTTAACCCATTTGTATTATATTATGTATTTTAACAATATGGTTTATGTTATAAGTTAAATTGGGTGTGTATTTTATACCATAATTATAATTTATACAGAGAAATTAACATAAGATTTTATAACTTAAATTTAATTGTATTGTATACGTATATGTTTTTCTTTGTGTAGTAAATTTTAATTTTAACATATTAACCAAAAGGTTTGTTTCTTAATTAATATCTAATTAATGACTTTAGGTATTTATATATGTTTTCATTTTTTATGCCATTTTTCAAGTGGTGTCCTTTATGTTTAAAATTGATAAGTTTGTACTTAATGTTTCAAAATCCTGCATGTTATGTCATTTAGCCCTAACCCAGTTAGATTTTTTTGTTAAATCAAATCACAAAAGGGTAATTTAGTCTTTTTACTCATATATATATATATAAATATTTGTTAACGAGTGAATCAACTTGCGCTACGCGCGAGTGTTCCTATTGACACGCGTACCGATGATGCTCGACCGTAACCCAATTGATACTTATATAGTTTTGATGGTATCATGTTGGTTCATCACCAATACCAACAGTTAACATTTAACTGTAAGCGGTTTTAAAAGTACATTACAATCAGAAATAATAATAAAAGATTTGGAAGCATGGTTGCAAAAGTCGCTAGGCGCTCCCTAGTCGGTCGACCGGGGAGTTGAGAGTACTCGGTATAGGCGGAGAGTAATCCGGGAGTACTCGGACATGTTAAATTATAAAGAAATTAGTTTTCGGAAATTAAATATATGTCTAATAACATAAATTTACTAATATTTATAACAAAAACGTGAAAATGATATTCATAATTTAATATGATAGTCATATAAATTATGTTTTATTATTTTTTAAGTTAAACTCGCCCCGAATTGACCTACTAGATCCAATTTTGCCCGAGTTTGACCGCGTTTGACCGATTCTAAGTAATTAGGCGGAGTTAGAGAAAGTCGGGAAGTACTCGGCCTTGGAAACCTTGTTTTACAACCATGTTTGGAAGCCTGGGTTTTTTTTGCATATGTGTGTACAAAAGAAAGTGATGAGAAAACAAAATTATAACATCAAACAACACCAAAAGGTTTTGATTTCATACGTTAGCTACAAATAAGAATAAAAATAAATGTTTGAATGACAAAACTCAAATGTTTTGGATAGTTGGGGGACTATTCGATGTACTGTATAACTCCTATATTCAAATTTTGACCAAGTATTTGCCTTGCTGACTTCAATCCTTGTCTTCCAAAGCTCAAAATCACCTTTCCCTTTCACCCCAACACAACAACCACCACCACAAAACTATTACAACCACCATACAACACCTCTGATGCCATCGATACAGAACTACAAAACCACCACTACACCCGCGGAAGATGCCAATTCTGTTGACGTCGTTCGTCAGCTTTTGTTGCCAATTTGTTGCCGGTGGTGCTTTTGCTCTTCCAAAGCAGGCCAGGTCGTCGGCCTCTTTTTGCAGTCAAGACGCTGAAATGGATCCGCCGTCGTCATCTAAACAATCCACCGGAAACCCGCCACCACTCTTCACCCCCACCAAGGAAACCCTAACGCTACCTAAACAATCCACCGGAAACCCAAACCATTCCTGTAAACAATCCACCGAAAACCCTTCCTCAAAAACAATACAACGGAAGCCCTAACCCTACCATCGCAGCCGTGGATACGGTTCTGAGATCTCTCTCAATATCTATGTTTACCATGAGAATGAAATTGATGGCGTTAAAGAGCTATTGTACGGACGTGACTTAAGGATAACGCCCAAATCGTGTCTCAGGTACTTCGACTAGTTCATCATTTGATACGTTCTTGTTTTAGTGTGATTAGTTATGTTTTGATTTGTTTATCTACATAGAAAAAGGGAAAATATAAAGCTGTTAGGCTATACGGTATGGGGATCGGCTTTGGACCGTCCCCATCCGTCGCCGATCCTACCTCGATGCCGCCCCCCATCGTCGCGTCGTCTCCGTCGTATTCTCGACGTCCAGGATGGAGCAAAACAAGTGGGCCCCCTATTCTTTGTTTGTTTGTGAATAAGATTTGTACATTAGGCATGGATTTTCTGGTATCAGAGCCTTGTTGCTCTTTTTTAAAAAAATAAGATGTTTTATTTCATAAATTAATGGAAAATAACAATCTTTTTAAAAACGATTCAGATGAATCTAAAGAAATAACTGAAGTTTTAAACTTTAGTGAAAATGAAAAAGGTTTTGTATCAAATTACATTATTAATTCTGATCAACTAACAAAAATTAGCAAGCTTAAAATCAAGCTTGACACAAAACAGGTTTTTAATCAACCAAAAACTTTACAAAGTTTAGTTTCTAGAGCCTTTTCTAGAAAAAATAAAATATTTTATTGTTTTAACACTGAAGAACTTTTAGTTGACATAAAAAACACAGCAGGTGAAGTTTATTTGCCACTCTTAACAAAGGGTGAAATAGCAAAAAAGCTTTTGCATATTAAACCAGAGTTGAGAAAGTCTCTCAATATGGTACACATAGGAGCGGTTAAAATCCTCCTAAAAGCACAGTTTAGAGATGAAATTAATTTTCCTATAAAAATGGCACTCGTTGATAACAGAATTATCAATAGGCAAGATGCTCTTCTGGGAGCAATTCAAGGTAATTTAGCATATGGTAAATTTATGTTTACTATTTATCCTAAATTTGATTTACATCGTGATTCTAAGGATTTCGACAAAACTTTTAGTTTTATACATCAGTGTGAAAAAACTGATCTCATGGAACCAGGTAATAAAGTATTTACGATTAATTATTTAATCTCTTATGCTTTAACCAATAGCACTCATTCAATTGAGTATAAAGAAAAAGAGAGTATAACAATTGAAGATATATTCTCAGACATTGGAATTGTTGAAGGCAGCAAATTCACTGAGCCATTACAATTACAAGAAAATTGGGCAATAGATATTGCACGAAATAAACAAGTTTTAGTTTCAAAACCTAGACACAGTTATGCTGGAAACTCTTTACTAATTAGAGAATCTGGTGATACTGAACAATTAATTCGTTCTTTATCAGAAAGAATAGACGGCTATGGTAAAGTTTTAAAAGGGATTATTGGAGAACAATGTCTTCAAAACCGATTTTATATTATTTACAATATATTGATCAACAAATCACCTATGAAGAGGCTGATATACAAATCTGGTTTATTAGAATAAATCAAATTAAGGAAAATTTTATGTTGAGTTATAAAACAAAATCTCTTAATATAAAAATTATTAAGAAAAACATTTTTGCTTCTAAGCATAAAATTATTGAGCTTAGAAATAAAAAAACAATTATATCTATAACATGACTACTCTTTTGAAATTAGAGGAACTTGTTAAAGATTTAATGAGAAAGTTGGATAGTCTTTCTACCAATGAAAATCTTGAGGTGACTGATTCAAAAAGAAAATTACAAAGATGTTTCAGACAAAATTGATGAAAAAATTGATTCAAAAACTTTTATGCCCGAAAGGCAAAAAGAAAAACTTGATGAAGAAAAAAAGTTTTCAAAAGTATTCATTTCCAAACTTCAACGTTGGAAATCCATCTCTAGGAAGTTCTAAAAGTCCAAATGCATTATCATGGCCTTTTGGATCAACTTCAAATGACCAATAAAGGTCATTTAAAAAAACTTTTTAAGAAAAATAAATCTAGAGATTTCTAGACATTATATCTTTATAGAAAGAAATAATCAAAGAATTTATGAATTACATACGGATTGGAGCATTCATCCTTATGACAAACTTTTTAACTGATTTAAAAAGAAAAAAAATATTTTATGAAAAAAGAGATTCAAAGTCTAAAAGATAAAAAGATTATTTTATCATGTGGATAAAATGAGTTCCATCGTTCAAAAATTGGAACAAATTTTACATGAACAATTGGATACCCTTCCAATTGAACAAATAAAAGAACTTGTTAATCTCATTACTTTGGATAACAAAGAATGTGAACAAAAGTTTTCTGAAGATAAAATCTTAAAAGAAAGATATTTTTCTAAAAATAAAGAACAGGTCTTTGTTTTGAAGAATGAAGAACCAAGAACCTTTCCTCTTAAGAAAGAAGAACCAGAAACTGAAGAAAGTTCTTCAGATATGGAAATGTCTCCGAGACAAAGAACTTACAATGCCTCTACTAGCAAAGGTAACAGGCGTAGAAAAAAGAATACCGAATTTTCCATGCCGTATCACAAAGGTATACCTGATTATAATAGTAATGACAATGGTAGTGCAACTACTATTAATACTACTAAAATTGATTGTATCTTCAACCTCGACAAAAGAAAAGAGGTAATTGATAAATGGAACACTGAGATCAGTCTAATAATTCAGACTAATTCAGAAGATTTTTCTAATGCTAAGGCTTTGTTATTATTATTAGAACATAAGTCTGCAGTAATCATACAAAACTTCATCAAAGGTACAACTTGGGATGAAAGTTTACATGGTGAGGATCTTTTTGATCAAATCATAAATGCAATATACATGATGTTTTTAGGTCTCGATCTCATTACAGATAAAGACCGAGAAAATAAAAAAATATTAGAGAAAGCAAGACAAAATCTTGCTAAGGCACAACTTTGTGACATATGTCTGTTAGACGATTTCACTTGTCTTTATGAAACTAATTTGTATAAATTAGGCACAGGTGAATTTCATCCATGGATTGATGCTTACTTAATGAAAATTCCCATCGTCGGAGAAAAGGCGAAGGAGCGTTGGAATAAAGAAAAGAATCAATTTACAATTCATTCTCTCGGGTTTGCTACAAGAATTGTTAAGGAAGAAATTGCATCTTATTGTGATCTTTCTGATAAACAAAAACAGTTAAAACGTTTTAACGAAAACTGTTGTAAAAAACTCGCTGAGTTACCACAATTATCTTTTGGCTGTGAACCAACAAAAGATAAAAATTATTTCAAAAAGAAATATAAAAATAAATATAAAACAAAAACTAAAAAACGTTTTTGGAAAACCAAGAAAAGAAAGTTTTCTCCTGGAAAATACTTTTCAAAAGAAAAACCTAAGGTTTGTCCTCAAGGTAAGAAAAAATGTCGTTGCTGGATATGTTCTGAAGAAGGACATTATGCTAACGAATGTCCCAACCGACAAAAATTTCCGGAAAAGATAAAAATTATCTTAGAAGCCGAAAGTGAAGGATATTTTCCTTCTGAAAATATTTTTGATGGCTATACATAAGTATATGCATTAGAAATATTAGACAACCTGTCATCCGATTCTTCTACAGAAGACTCAGAATGAAGTCCAACCACTCTTTTAGTTGAGGGGATAAAGATAAACAAAACGATTTTGAAATTAAACAAAACGATTTTGAAATTTGTTTATTTAAAAATTATTTATTTCCTGAAAACAAAAGATATTTTTGGAGATAATAAACATTTTGTCAAATAGCAGACATGGTTTTCAAGATATTCATTCAAACAATGAGCATCTTAAGGGGGGCCAAAAACATGTTAACTGATAACTTGACACGAGATTTTCAGAAATCGTAAGCAATGATGTCACTATCATCCTTGCTCCTATAAATAAGAAGGATTCTCTTCATCAAAAATCATCACCTTCAAGTTACAAAAACCTTTAAAAAGAAAGGGGGATGAAAGATTTAAGGGCTTTACGCCTAAAGAAATTGTTTTTATAAAAAACTTCCAGTATGGAAGAAGATCTTAAGGCTCTACGTCTCAAAGAAAAAATTCTAGAAATAGAATTAAGATCCATCAGAGATCAGATCAGTGTCTACACGACTATGATCTTAACTGGAAATTCTGTCCAGGATGCTGAAAAGCTAAATACAGAATCTAGTCCAGTGCAAACGGCGACTGGTAAAGACTCAACAAATCCGTTGATCCCTGATGCTTTGGGAAAAAGCATGCCAGAGGCCTCACAAGCCAGGCGAGACCTTCATTCAAAGAAGGCTAACATCCGATTGACCCCTGGGTCTACATTTTCGGAGGTTGTCCATTTACAAAAAATGGAAAGAGAAGATTCATCTTCTTCCAGCAGCTCAGATGCAAACGGCTCTGTAGCTAAGAAAACAAATCCGTTCACTCCTGTTGCTTTGGAAAAAAGCAAAAACAAAGTAAATGAAGAACTAAAATCTTCATCTAGCCCAGAAGCAAACGGCTCTGGTAAAGGCACATCAAATCCGTTGATGGCTGACAGTTTGCCAAAAACTGAAAAGGTCTCTCTCAGACCCAAGTCACACAAATACCAAAAAAGCATAATTCAAGATTTTATGTTATTTTCGATGGTGACCACAGAGGAATATATGAAGATTGGGGTATAGTAAAAAATCACGTTGATAAAAATGACTATCCATTCAAAAATTTTGGGTCGTTATCGCAAGCCCAACAGGAAGCTACCCGATATTCAGCAAACCTCGGGAAGAAGGAAATACCTTTAAAGGTAACAATTATTCCTGAACCATTGAGGTCCAAGAAAAAAGAAAGAATCATTGAATTCTGAAACAACACTTTCTCAAAACCAACAATAAATGAAGAGAAAGAAGAAAAAGATATTATTTCTTTAGACGAATTCAGAACAATTTGGTCAAAGGCTAGAGCCATAAACCAAGACAGTTCGAACACATTTACACAGAAGACAGGGCTACCAAAAGTCTTATTATCTTTTGTCCAGGTGCAAGCCCAGAACTAGTTTCTCTAGCATTTTCTGCTGGATTAGCAAAGTTCATCTACCCTTCTCCTAATTTACTTGAAATAAGTAATTTATCTGAAGGAATGAAGAAAGCCATCAAGAATTTTCGAAAGAAAATTGCTGCGGCAAGAGATGCTAACATCTTCATCAAGTGTACTTCTACACTCCCTGACTGGTACCTAGGAACAACCCTTCCAAGTTATCATCATTTAGAAATTGGCATAGCCAAAGCAAGAACGGTCAGTCCTTCAAGAATGATGAAAGAAGAATATGATGACCATGAAAAATGGTTACATATCAGGACCAAAGGATTTTTACAAATCCTAGAAAACCTACAAAAAATTAAAGTAGGAAGCTTTAACAAAGTTAATTATTGCAGCACTAATTGCATAATTACTAGCTATAGTGGAACTCCTCTACCACTACATGAAAAAGAAGCTTTAGAAAGGATGGAGCAACGCATCATCTTCAATAAAGTAGAAGCTGGCCCCGCCACTTAAGAACAACTTTGTCAAAAGTTGCAACGCACATATGAGAACCATCAGTGCGAATACTGCAAAGCATCTTCTTCAGAAGAAAACAAAAACTCCACTGAAAAAGACAGCTACTTTTCAGATGAAGACAATCGAGAACTGGACCCAACACATGGGTATGTCGATTAAAAACGTCATCCATGATGATTAATTAAGGGCTATAATGGTCTTTTGTAAAATTCACTTCTGCTATATAAAGAAGTTAAATTCCTTTAGTTTAGATATCCCTGGCTCGAACCCCAAATCCTCTCAACAACTCTCAACCACCCTCACTTTTTCTTTTGTTTCGTTGATCATTCAAATGATCACTTTTAAATTTCTAGTTATGGGTGCTAGTATGGAGTAGTAACTCCTTTAAGGGGGTTATGTAAATATCAAGAAGTTCTCTTTCGGGAGAACAGTTATGAAATAAAAAACTCCTTTGTAAATCTCTATCTTTTATCTTTTATCATGAAAGTTTTTATTCTGTAAAACCTGGAGTCCTGGAGCCCGTTGAAGTACCGCTTAGGCAGGAGGCCGTTAGGGAAATAAGGGTTGGAAAGGTCCCTTGCAGAAGAAATAGAAACGATCAAGAAGAAGATACAAGAAGAAGAAAGGTATAAAATTTTATTTCAAACTGTTTAATTACTTCAAGATTGATATTTCATATCTCTCCTTAAAATCTTAAAAAGAATTTTATTCAACACAAAAAACTAAGATTTTGATTAAATCAAAAATGATGTTTATAAACAAACACAAAAAGAAATCGATTAAACAACTATCGAAACAAATGATTTTTCAATCTAAAAAAATTTAGTCAAAATATGACTACAAAAAATAATGAATTTTGTAAATTCAAAATCATGAATTCTATATTCAAAGGAGTGATTCTACAATCTAAAACAAACGATTCAAAAATCATTTGCTTTAGTAAACAAGATGATTCAAGTCTTGTAAACATTCGGTGCCTTATGGCATCTTTTGTCATAATAATTTATCATCTTAGTCATGATAACTAATAATGAGTTCAACTAACTAATCATGAATATGATTCGATTTTTGAAATCTAAAGAATGAGTAACCTCAAAGTCATGAGCAATGAGTAAGTTCAAAGTCATGAACTCTACGACAAATATTGGAATTAATTTCCAAGACAATTATGAGCACATGCTTGGTCATGATATCATCTAATAAAGATATGCCTCATAAACAAAAATTTATTAAACAAAAATTTACTAGAACCAAGTATACAATGAGTATGCACCAAGATTTCCTTAAAAAAGAAATCCATCAGGTTAATCAAGAGTTAACCATGTTTTAAAGTCTAATTAACCAATTAGAACAGTCTCTTAAGAGATCACCTAGAAATAGGAAAGCTGAACGTGTTCAGTTTAATGGTCTTAAAGCTAACCGCTTTAGGCTAAAAGAAGAACTCAAACGTCTTGAAAACCAAGTTTTCTAGCCAATGAGTCTTAACCAGACCACAAAACCTCTAAAGGACTTAATGAACCCTTTAGTTGAATTTGTTAAAAATTCTGAAGTACCTCCGCACATTGGTACTTGTACATAGTGGGATGGGGTAGGACCATCCTCCCATACCCTCTAGTTTTGGAGGATGGACCATCCTTGGGAGGACTATGACGTGGCGCCTACGTGGCGGATCATCCTCCAAGGATGGACCATCACCATACCCACTAGCCTTAGAGCATTCACATCCATTCCACCATATTTTCACCCTAAATTACATTAAAAAACATTACATTTTCTCTCTGCTTTTCAATTAAATAATATTTTTTTATACCTTTATCATTACCTTTTCTCTCTCCTTCACTCACAACCACTTTCAAAATATATTAAAAAAATATAGGGGGTGAACAGTGTCCCCCCAAATATACAGATGAACAGTAACATTTTCTCTCTCCTCCACTCACAACCACTTTTTATACTTTTTATATTTTAAAAATACCAGACACACAATTTGATTATTTGGATGTGAATGCTCTTACGTAGGTCTCTTTGACTTTGGTTTTTTTTATTTTGACCACCATAAGGGTATAGTTTAGAGACTAAACATGTAATATGGTGGTATATATATAATCCTTTGTTATCTTTGTAACCATAATCATTAACAAATCCAAAACAGATACATTTACAAGAATTAAGTTGATTCACTTTGTGTGATTAGATTATGAACTGAACTTGTGTGAATTGACATGCGTTAAAGGGAGTGAAGAGAGAGGATGTTCAACTGTCTACCAAATTTGGGAACAAAGTTGGTGGTCAGTTTGAAATCAGTGGTGAACCGGAGTACGTTAGAGCTTGTTGTGAAGCCAGTTTGAAGCGGCTTGATGTTGATTACATTGATCTTTACTATGTTCATCGCATCGATAAAGAAGTCCCTATTGAAATCACTGTGAGTCCTTAATTCTCTTATTTTATGCTCTAGTTCACTTATGATTTTCTAGCATGTAATTTAAGGGGGCAATTATTGGATTTGTAAATGGGAGAACTGAAGAAACTGGTTGAAAAGGGTAAAATAAGACACATTGGTCTATCTGAGGCTGGTCCAGCAACTGTTAGAAGGGCACACGTAGTTCATCCGATAACAGCTGTCCAACTGGAGTGGTCTTTGTGGGCTAGAGATGTAGAGGAAGAGGTTATTCCTACCTGTAGGTAACCCATAAACTATATGTCAAGTGTTAATAGTATCAAGTGAGTTACTTAGTTAGTTATCTGGTTAGTATCAAGTGTTAATATGATTAACAGCTGTCCAACAGCTGAGTGTCATTTTGATGAAACAATGTTCCCAGTCTTAGGGGGAGATAAGGACAAGGAAAGACTGGTAACACAAGAAATAACGTGGAATGCATCATCGCTATCAAATCTCGACCCCTGAAGTGGTCAATGTGAATATGATTAAGAGCTGTCCAACTGGAGAGTTCACATATCAAGCTTTTAATGACTATTGTATGTCAATTGGGATCAATGTTGAACATTCAATACCTCATGTTCACACACAAAACGGTTTAGCTGAATTTCTTATTAAACGATTACAAATAATCGCTAGACCACTCTTAATGAGATGTAAATTACCATCTTCTTCATGGGGTCATGCTATTTTGCATGCTGCTACACTGATTAGATTGAGACCAACTGCTGATCACGAATACTCCCCATTGCAACTGGTCTCCGGACGAGAACCAAGTTTGTCCCACCTTAGAAATTTTTGGTTGTACGGTATATGTACCAATACCGCCACCACAACGTACTACAATGGGACCCCAAAGAAGACTGGGTATATAAATTGGTTTTAACTCCCCATCCATAATTAAATATTTAGAACCAATGATGGGAGACATGTTTACAACACGGTATGCTGATTGTCATTTTGATGAAACAATGTTCCCAGTCTTAGGGGGAGATAAGGACAAAGAAAGACTGGTAACACAAGAAATAACGTGGAATGCATCATCGCTATCAAATCTCGACCCCTGAAGTGGTCAATGTGAATATGATTAACAGCTGTCCAACTGGAGTGAATATGATTAACAGCTGTCCAACATTGTAAACAATGTTCCCAGTCTTAGGGGGAGATTAGAAGGGCACACGTAGTTCATCCAATAACAGCTGTCCAACTGGAGTGGTCTTTGTGGGCTATTTTGTTATAGCTTATTATTATTGGATTTTGATTATTCTAGATCTAATAATCACTTCCACAACACAATCTTAAACATCCTTTGTTTATCTTAAAGTTACAAGAAGATATCGTATGCCCAACAAGGATGCAAATAGTAATTAATAATGATTTGTTAAACTAATAGTTGGAGTTTTGGTTTCCCTTCCACACTCGTAACACAACTTGCTTATTAATATTTTTGTATTATTTTTAACACAGGTGGGGCCCATCACTAGTTGCAACATGTGGTCGAAGCTGAGTTGGCCATTGTATCCTTTAAATCCTATGCATTGACTTGAAAGAAATTTTCTAAAAGTACCATTCTAAAATGATGCAAAACGTCATTTCTAACTGGTGTTTTATCAAATGTTGCTTAAAGTATAACGATGAGTGTTGATGCAACAAATAAGAGACCAAGGGTAATAGCTGGGCTGGTCAGGCAAAAGGGTTGAAGGGTTCAACTTTGCCTAACGCAGGTCGTGGGGTCCCCCCACGTTTGCAAGACGTGGAAGGAGGTTCACTAGTTTATTGTTGTTCTTTGCTGATAATCCTTCTCCGAAGTATACTCAGATTCGGATGTGGGAGCAAAGAGAATGTGTGTTGGATGTGAAAGTGAGCGACTTGCATAAACCAAACACTCAATGTGGATGACCAGAGTTTAAGGAAACAGACCTGGCCCAGAATGTCCCAACTCAGTTAATGAAGTGTCGATTATATAGGAGAAGACATCTCCCAAAGTGGCATTCATTTGACTAGTGTCCTTACTTGCAGCGAGGGGCTTACCCTTTTGGGGGTTAAAGCCTTTTGACCCCTGGATAATAGCGTGTGTTCTGCAGACCTGCTTTGCTTTTGCGGCTGTGGGTTGGTGAAGCAATCTCTGGATGTGACTGGCCACTATTTCCGCATTGCTTTTCCCCAGCTTTTCAACCATTGAACCGTTTAACCCTTTGAGCGTTTACATATTTAGTCATTTTATTTAGTCTTGGGCTACCCCCGTCATCAGCCCCCCAAGTCAGAGGTTTTTGGGTGATTAGCTCGAAGACTTCTGACTTTTATGTGTGTATTTTATTGCGTAAAGGTTTCAAGGGTTCGTTGCTTGAAGGCCTGAAGGGTTGTAGGCAGTTAATATTTGAATTTTAAATAACTGACAATTGATTTGATTGATGTATGGCAGTTGATAGGGTGGCGGTTTTGCAGAAGTTACTGTTTGCCATTATTACCCTTATTGTAGGTTATTTTTGTTTTATATTTGCATATCATATTCATTTTGTACACAATTTCTTCAAGTTCTTCTCCTGCGTTTTCTTCTCTCGAGGTTAGTTTCAATTTACTTTTCGTTTTCCTTACATTCTTCATATTTCGAAAAATGGGTGCTCGTAAGGATTTAGCAAAATCCTTTTCCCGATTAACACAAGAGGAGGTAGACTTGTTTTGTGTGGAATATGGTATTGATAAGAAGTTTAACCCGATTGCTCCTGCTTGTGATGTTCCTATTGATAAACCGACCCCTGGTTCGATTGCCCTTTACTGCCGTCATTTTGAGTTTTCGAATCTTCGTTATCCCTTTTCGTTTTTTGTTTTGAACTTGTTGGAGTATTATCGGGTTTCTTTTGGGAAAGTTCATCCGAAGGGTATGGCTAGGGTTTTGCATTTTGAGGTTTTGTGCCGTGCCCTTGGATATGATCCTTCCCTGTTACTCTTTCGCCGGTTTTTTCGTTTGGCTAAGAATGGCGATTGGTTTACTTTTGAAACGTCCAAAGTTGATTCCTGCCTTATTTCGTCCATGGTTACCACGCTTGGGGCTTGGAAGGATCGCTTTTTCTAGGTTTCCGATGCTATTCTTCCATTCAAGATGGTGTGGAGGCGGCCGGATGCCGTTCTTAATGATGCGGAGCCCTCCGAGTCTGAATTGAATGATGTTTTTCTTAAAGCCATCCGGGAGTGCCCTTCGAGGGTTCGTCCCTTTCCTGAACATTTACTAGTTCTTTTAGGGGTTAGTAAAATCTGGGGGAATGTTGATCGGGATCCGGTTCTTATGAGGAGTGGCATGGGTATGCATTTTCCTTTTTTTCCCTCTTTATATTTTTCTTAACTTATGACTTATGTGCTTTTGTTTTGTTTTTTGCAGTCATGTCTGCTTTGGATTTTATTAAGAGCGACGATACTTCTGATGTTGTATTTGGGGATGCTCCGTCTGTTCCTGGTGAGAATGTTGTGGTTAGAACTGTTGAGCAAAGGTTTGAGGGCTCAGGTTATGTTAGTGCTGCCAATGTCAAGGGTTTTTCTAAGTCCAATGCTCCCAAGTCTTCAACCCGTCGATCTTCTCGTCGGTTGTTGAAGGCTGGTCCTCAATCCACTTCTACTGAACCAGTGGACTTGAGTGATGATATTGAAGTTTCGGAAGATCAAGGTGGTGAAGCAGGTGCTGAGAAGGATAAAGAATTGGTTGTTCATGGTAAAAAGGTTTTGGGCAAAAAGGTTGTTGCTACCCCTATTCAGGAATCTTCAAGCAGGGACGTTGAAGGGTTAGATCCGGAAGGGATTTATGTGCCTACTTGGTCGGTGAAGAATGATGACAGCTTCAAAGATGCTGCTGTTTGTGAGGATGCTCTGAGTCACATTGCTCCTCCTTCAGTGTACAAGACCACTGCTGGGATGGATGATGACTTGATGTTGTCCCGCATGATTTTGAGTACTTGCAACCTTGCTGCTATGCTTCGTCAAGGCATTGCCCGTTTTCGTCAAAGAATGCAGGAATATGAAGAATTCTCCAAGAAGAAGGATAAAATGAAATCCTCCATGCTGCGATGAAAAAGGAGATAGCTGGTTTTACCGAGAAAGAAACAGCGTGGGAAAAGAAGGTTAGTGATTTGAAAAAGATGCATGAGATTGAGATGAGTGATTTGAAAAAGAGCTTTGAGGCTGATGGGTTGAAGCTTAGGGCTGACCGGGAAACTTTGTTTGTTCAGTAACAGGCTTTTGGTAAGGAGAAAGAGGGGTTGAAGGCTTCAGTTGCTCGTTCTACCGCTGACAATCAGTGGTTAATTGAGCAAGGTTTCCAGCAGGTTGTTACTTACCTTCAACATTCCAAGGAGTTCAATTCTGCCCTTGGTGACGTTTATACTAAGCTTCTCAACCTGGGGAAACACCAAGGCCTCATTGCTGGTTATAAGCTTCATGAATCCGACCATCCTTTGGAGAAGTCACCTCTGTTTCGTCCCGAGGCTTCTGATGTTTTTAAAGGCTCTATTGAGCAAATGGAGAAGCTGACCTATCCTTACATCCATCAAGTTTCTGCTTGTTTTGGTAAGCCTCTTGCTGTGTTGCAGGACTTAAAACCGGAGGGCCTAAATGAAAAGGTTTGTGCTGAAATCTTGGGTTCTCTTTCAAGGAAGAGATCCTACTCGGGGGATAGTGATGATTCCCTTTCAAGTCAGCCGGATGTTCCCAATGATGCAAGCTTGGAGGCTTCAGCGGTGGGTGGTGATGGAGGTGTGAAGACTAAGAAACTGAAGAAAACGAAGAAGGCCAAGGGCGAAGGTTCCGGAGTTTCCAAGTCTTTTGATGCTTAATTCGTAGCTTTCTTAGCACTAAAAACAATTTATGGTTTGTTATCTTAAACAATATTAGGTTTTCAGGAACCCTTAAGGTTCCTGTTGGTTGTGTTTAAGGCCTGTATGGCCACTTGAACAGTAGTTAAGTTTGCAAGTTACTAGGACTTGCCCTAACTTGTGTTTGAAAGTCTTTTAGGGCTTTCTTTGAGGTGGGATGATGTTTAACTATTTTCCTTGTATTATGTTTTTATACTTGTGCCTTTTTGGTTAAGGCAGTTTGTTTTGCTTTAACCTTCCAAGCCTTTTGGCTGTCTGTTGGTAGGTTGAAGCCTTTGAGGTTTCGAAATATTACCCGGGTGGTTTGGAGCCTTGAAGACTTCTTGGCCTTGTGACCTGACTTGGTTTGTACCTTTATAATTTTTTGTCTAGATTTCCTTTGTCTTTATGTAACTTTGTCTTTGTCGAGTTTGTGCTTCCCTTATGTTTTTTATACCTTAAGGGGTTCAGTGCTGCAGACACTTAGCCTTGGTATTTTTAACGAGAAGATATAGCACCTATCCTTTTTTATTATTTCTTTGGTTTTCACTTGATTTTTCAAGCCTGTTTATAGATTATATTTGTAAGGCTTAGGGAACATTTGGTGTATGCTGTTCGCACCCGTCTATGAGACAATTTTTGTTATCTTCTTGACAAGTCTCATGGAGTTGTATTGATTTAGGAACTCACCCCTTATATAGGCTCATTCAACCCTTGAACCTATTGAGCGATGTGGCCTGGGAGCTCATCCCCTTACATGGCCCTTGCCATGGAGTTTTTTGCTAGGTTCTCAACCTGATCTTAGGATAGAAAGACAAGTTTGATAAAAAAAACTTCATTCATTCAAGCAATACTTGCTTTTAAAAAGGTATTCATAACATTGTTTTTCAGATACACTTTGATACAAACTAATCTTTTTTAAACGTGGAACCTTTTTAGGGTTTTGCCGTTCCAATGCCTTGGAAGCCTTTTGCCTTCTGAATCTGCCAACTTGTAGGATCCACCCTTGTGTGCTTCAAGGATGGTGTATGGACCCTCCCATTTTGGGCCAAGCTTTCCTTGATTTTCTTTCTTGCTGGCTTCGTTGTTTCTGAGGACCAGGTCCCCTGGCTTGAAACGTTCGTTCTTGACTTTTTTGTTGTAGTAAGCCTCCATCTGTTACTTGTATTTGGCCTCTTGAATTGCGGCTTGATCTCTTGCTTCCTCTAGGAGTTGTAAATTCAACATGGTCTCTTTTTGGTTTGTTTCGGGATCCATGTTGACAATTCTTTGGGTTACAACTCCTATCTCAGCGGGGATCACAGCTTCGCATCCAAATACCAAGCTATAAGGTGTTTTCTTATGGCTTGTTTTTTCGGTTGTTCTAATTACCCATAGGACACTAGGCAATTCTTCAAGCCAGTTGCTTTCGTATCTTCCCAATCTTGTCTTGATGCCTTCTACTATGCTTCTATTTGTTCTTTCAACCTGACCGTTTGATTGCGGATAAGCCACTGAGCTAAAAACCTGATCGATTTTGTATTCCTTGCACCAAACGCTGAAAGGCTTCTCAGCAAATTGCCTTCCGTTATCGGTGACAAGTACTCCTGGCAATCCATAACGGCAAATGATGTTTTCCCAAACAAAGTCAATGACCTGCTTTCCCGTGATCTTAGCAAGTGGTTTGACCTCGGGCCACTTGGTGAAATAATCTACTGCCACCAGTAAGAATTTCACTCCCCCTTTGCTTGGGGGAAATGGACCAACAATGTCCATCCCCCATTTATGGAATGGCCATGCCGAGGTTATCGGGACTAAGTCATGCTTGGGACTTTTTGGAATTGGTGCATGAATTTGACAAGCATCACATTTCTTCAATTCTTCGGTTGTATCGTGATGCATTGAGGGCCAGAAATATCCAAGGTTCATGAGCTTTGCAACTACCGACCTAGCTCCAAAGTGAGCTCCACATACACCTTCATGAATTTCTTTGATCAGATACTTACTTTGCTCGGGACCGACACATCTTAGCAAGGGAGCAAGGTAACCCTTTTTGTAAAGGGTTTCTCCTTGTAGTATGTATTGCCTTGCTTTGATTTCAACCCTTTTAGCTTCCACTTGATCATTGGGTAATTCACCATTTTTGAGGAACTTTTTTATGGGAGTCATCCAGTTTGGATCTTCTTCGGTAACCACGTCTTGAACCTCCAATTCATTAATGGATGGGGCCTTCAACACTTCTACCAGTACCTTCTTGGTAAGGTGGGCGAAAGTGAGAGATGCAAGCTTACTTAGGGCATCAGCCTTTTTGTTTTGAGATCTGGGGATCTGTTTGATGTTACATGCTTGGAAGGTACTCATCAGTTCCTTAGATTTTTCTCTGTATTTTTTCATGTTGGCTTCTTTAGCTATGTAGCTATCATTCACTTGGCTTGAGACCAGCAACGAATCTGTGAACACTTCAAGCTTTTCAACCTTCATTTCTTTAGCCAGCCTTAGGCCGGCTATTAGTGCTTCGTATTCAGCCTCGTTATTGGTGCTCTGAAAATCAAAACGGAGAGCATATGTGAATTCCAACCCTTCTGGGTTGATCAAAATTAGCCCAGCCCCTGACCCTTCAATGCTTGAAGCCCCGTCGGTAAAAAGCTTCCAGGATTCAGGGTTGGGAGGTTCAATGGTGGTAGCGTTTACTTCAGCGGTCGTTTGGTTTGGGACTTCCACAATGAAATCAGCCAAGACTTGGGCCTTGATAGCTTTTCTTGGGACATAGGTGATGTTGTGTTCACCCAGTTCTATGGCCCATTTGGCTAATCACCCCGAGTTTTCAGGTATTTCAAGCACACTCTTAATAGGTTGGTCGGTGACCACTTGCATGGGGTGTGCTTGGAAATACCTTCGAAGCCTTCTAGCTGTCTGAACTAGGGCTAGGGCAAGTTTTTCAAGGGGAGGATATTTCGTTTCAGCTAATTTTAAAGTCTTGCTGAAAAAATAAACGGGTACCTGGGCCTTGTCTCGCTCAATGGTGAGGACCGCACTGATGGCCTCGTCAGCAATTGAGAGGTACACCGATATTAACTCCCCAGTTTTTGGTGCCGCAATATCTGGTAGGGAAGCTAGATGTTGCTTCATCTGGTTGAAAGCTTCTTCAGTCCATTTGAAATCCTTCTTATCTGAGCAGTTCTTGAGCGTTTTGTAGAAGGGCAGAGATCTTTCGGCCAACTTTGAGGTAAAACGCTTCAAGGCTGCAAGCTTCCCGTTTAAGCTTTCAACCTCCTTCTTGGTCTTTGGTGGCTTGGTTTCGAGGACGGCTTTCACTTTGTTTGGGTTGGATTTGATGCTTTGTTTTCCAACAATGTGACCCAAGAATTTTCCTTCCTCAAATCCGAATGAGCATTTTTCCGGATTGAGTTTCATGTTAACCTTTCTGAGGTTCTTGAAAGTTTCTTGAATATCGTCGAGCATTTGATATTCCGTCTTGCTTTTAATCACCAAGTCGTCGACATATGCCTCCATGTTTTTGCCAATTTGGTTTTTGAAGGCTTTGTCAACGAGCCGTTGGTAGGTTGCTCCGGCATTTTTGAGGCCAAAAGGCATCTTTTGATAACAAAAGATCCCTTTGTCCGTGTGAAAGGCTGTTGTTTCCTCATCCTCTTCCTTCATGAGGATTTGGTGATAACCTTTGTATGCATCAAGAAAGCATTTAAACGAGTAACCGGTGAGGGAGTCAACTTTGAGATCAATTTCCGGTAGTGGATAGCAGTCCTTAGGACAAGCCTTGTTGAGATCCTTGAAATCCATGCACATCCTCCAAGAGTTGTCGGGTTTTTTGACCATAACCGGGTTTGCAACCCAAGATTGGTACTTGACTTCTCGGAGAATGCCGACTAATACAAGCTTTTCAACTTCTTGGTAGGCTGCTAGACTCCTCTCGGGTGCCAGGCTTCTTTTCTTTTGGACCACAGGCTTGACATCCGGTGGTATTCTAAACTCGTGTTCGGCAATGTCCCGGGGGATCCCTGTCATATCTTCTGGACACCAAGCGAAAACATCGCTGTAATGTGTTAGCAGTTTTTCGAGATACGAGAGGGTCTCTGGAGAAAGGTTTGGGTTGACCCTTACTCTCTGTTCAGGGTACTTGGGGTTTATGACCAACTTTTGCCTGTCTTCTTCGCTGTTTGAGCTTTTACCCTCAACCATGAAAGCTTCTTGAGAAGGTTGAAGGGTTGTTATGCCCCTCTCGGTAGGAAATTTGACTGTGCCATGGCCAACAGACACGGCCATGTAGAATGCACACTGCCCCGATCTTCCAATGATCACGTCATAGCTTGAGGGGATGTTGATAACTACAAAGGTGAGCGGTTGGGTTCTTTCCTTCAAACCTTCGCTGAAACGAATATTAAGTGTTAGTTGCCCTAAAGGCTTGAGGGGTATATCGGCGATACCTTTTATGGAGGTTCCAGAGGGTTGAAGCCTTGAACGTTCTTCATTACTCAAACGGTTGAAGAATTTCTCGAACATGATTTCAGTAGCTGCCCCAGTGTCTATGTATGCCCTGCATGTATGCAACGTCCCCACGGTAGCTTCTACCACAAGAGGGCTCCCAAGCTTCCAACCGTTGTCTTTTATGAGGAACCTTTCCATCGAAATCCACCATATTGACTTCCTTGCCTTTCCCTTCAGCCATTTTGTCCCGGACTCCCTTTACCAAATGAGCGAGTTCTCCGGACTTAACAGCGTCTTCAATTCTTTTCTTGAGTTGGAAGCAATCATTGGTGTGGTGACCTTTTTCTTCATGAAACTCACAGTATTGTGTGAAGTTCTCATTTTTTCTGCTTTTGGGCAGAGGCCTAGGAGGCCTAAAGTTTTGTTTAACTTCCTCTGTTGCAAGGATTTCTTGAGGGGTTTTTGTGAGGGGTGTGAAACTTATGCCTTTTTCCCTGCTTGAAGGGTTCCGGCCTTCAGCCCTTCGAGGGTCTGAACCCTTTGACCGCCTGTCATAGGAGTTGAAGTTCCCCCTTTTTCTAGCTGGACTATTGCTTCGCCAGCCGGATCCTCTTTTCCTTTGTTCTTTAATGTCTACCGCCTCCTCTCCCCGGATGTGGGCTTCAGCCCTTTCAAGGGCTTCTTCCAAGGTCTTGGGTAGGGATTTGTTGAAATCTCTTGTGAGATACTTAGAGGTGATGGCATTCATGAAACCAGCCACTCTCATTTTCTCGTCGGCCCCTACATAAGTCAGACCTTCCTTCTTGTATTGTTCAATGAAAGCACGAAGGCTTTCATCATCACGTTGTTTTATCTGAAAGATCACTGTTGCGTCTTTGACATATCGCCTTTGTTGGGAGAAATTGGCCAGGAAACCCTTGCTAAGGTCGTCAAAGCTTCAAACGCTTTGAGCAGGTAAGTCGTTGAACCAGATTCTGGCGGATCCAACAAGAGTTTGCATGAACATTAAGCAACATTCAGCGTTTGACCATTTCTCTATCCTTGCCGCACCGGTGAAGATCTGAAGATGGTCCTCAGGATCTTCAGTCCCATCATACGTCCTGATGTTGGATGGCATCTTAATCTTTGACTGGAAATCATAATCGGCTATCTGTCTTGAAAAGCACGAGAGGTTACTTGGCTTGTATGGTTTAGCCAAGTCTTCTTCAGCCCTTGCATCCACATTATTGCAATTGCCTTTATTTCCCTGAGTGGCTAGCACCTGATTAATAAAGTGTTGCCACGGGAAGTTGGCCATCATCTGGGTCATCATGTTGGGCATGAGGCTGAAGCCTTGAAGGCTTCCTGGGGCAACTGAGCAGTTTATTCCAAGGGGGGTGCTCTTAACAGCACTTCGTGCCAAAGGGAGCACTGACAGAGCTTGCTCCCACGTGGTTGTTGTGGATGCTGGAAAGCTTGTTGCTGGGGATTGTAGGAGCTGGTCAAGAGTTAGCTCATGTCCCAAAGGAGCACCACTAGTAATTGGTTGGGACGAGAAGAAAGGATGTACTGTGGGATTCGTCATTGTGGACAGATACGGGTGAGGGTTAGGAGGATTGCTGGGACCAGCCTCATTTCTAGTTGTGAAAGGAAGGGGAGGTGGCCCAGGAGACAACGTTGGTTCTGGCTCATCGTAATCTAGGCGGATTCTTACCCCCTTTTCTCTTTCTTTATTAACATGTTGGTTGAGGAGAGACCTCAATTCCAAGAAGTTGTTGGCAACCCCCTCGGGGGTAAGTTCAACATGTGCCGGGGTGTCAGAGACACCGACATTGGGGGAAGGAACTCCGGATCTGGACGGAGTTGGTGTGTTGAAGGTGAGGAACTCGGGTGTGCTCCCCGGAGTTGAAAAAGAAGTTGGTATAGCCACATGAGCTTGGCTACTACCCGGAGTAGAAGTGTTTGGGATCTGATTTACTTCTCCTGGGGATCCACTTTCAGACATGGTGGTTTTAAGTGAAGAGAGCTACACTACTAGGTCCTTTTTGAGAAGAAATAGCGGCGTAGCCCCACGGTGGGCGCCAACTTGTTGATGCAACAAATAAGAGACCAAGGGTGATAGCTGGGCTGGTTTGGCAAAAGGGTTGAAGGGTTCAACTTTGCCTAACGCAGGTCGTGGGGTCCCCCCACGTTTGCAAGACGTGGAAGGAGGTTCACTAGTTTATTGTTGTTCTTTGCTGATAATCCTTCTCCGAAGTATACTCAGATTCGGATGTGGGAGCAAAGAGAATGTGTGTTGGATGTGAAAGTGAGCGACTTGCATAAAGCCTACACTCAATGTGGATGACCAGAGTTTAAGGAAACAGACCTGGCCCAGAATGTCCCAACTCAGTTAATGAAGTATTGATTATATAGGAGAAGACATCTCCCAAAGTGGCATTCATTTGACTAGTGTCCTTACTTGCAGCGAGGGGCTTACCCTTTTGGAGGTTAAAGCCTTTTGACCCCTGGATAATAGCGTGTGTTCTGCAGACCTGCTTTGCTTTTGCGGCTGCGGGTTGGTGAAGCAATCTCCGGATGTGACTGGCCACTGTTTCCGCATTGCTTTTCCCCAGCTTTTCAACCATTGAACCGTTTAACCCTTTGAGCGTTTACATATTTAGTCATTTTATTTAGTCTTGGGCTACCCCGTCATCAATGAGGACACTGATGCACTTCCTCTCGATACAGGCCTTCTATTATAGAAGCCTAAATTAAATGTAGGCATTCAAATATGTAGTAACAAATGCACCTAGATTATGAGTGGGGTTAGTATATTCTCATTGGCACCTTTGCTGAATCATTTATATTTTCCTATGGAAACTGTGACATCATATAGCATGGAAATGAATTCATGATGCATAATTAATATATATCGAGTTTTCTGCCTCACATAGTAAGTTACCACTGGAAGTCAAATGCACGTTACTTAATCCTATATGCATTATTCTTTATTGGTATACACGTTACGTGTTCATTGACCAGCAGATGTCGTATTTAAAATTCCAAGAACTGTCTTCTTATTCTCATGTTTCCTCCTCTATTTTTTTATCAGGATGCATGCTAGTTGAGTTCAGATTATCTGTTGAAGGTTATGGGGGGATATTGTCGGAAAACGAGTGAAGAAGGTAATGGCGGTTTATTTGCTGCACTATTGGCAAGAAGCTATGGCTCAATGTTCAATCTTGATGGATGGGGAATTGCGTAAAAATGCAAACTTTGATCAATTTGGTGTGTCGAAGAACTCCTTCATCAAGGCTTGTTCTATGGTTGGATTATGATCTTGAGCTTCATCATGTATTCCTGTAATCAATTCCTTTTACAGTGGTACAGTTGCTGTGACTATAATCCGCCAGGTATTTCATAATTAAATGTAGATCCGTACTTGAAAGTGGAAATATGTATCGGTCAAAATGAATAGGTTGACCTTTAAAGTCAAACTTAGACATCGTTTCGGTTTGAATTATGTTTTTTCCTCTAACAGGTCAAATGGGGTTGAAGTCGTTAAATGTGGTCCGAGGTCTAATCTTCATTCAAAGAACCTCTTAAATTATTGTATTCAATAATCAAATTATTATTTTAAAAATTAATCATACTTGACAAAATAAGTTATTTGCAAACATGTTCAAGAGAATAGAACAAAGTCTATATGGGTCAACCCAGACCAACCCAATTTGGCCAGTTTCAACCCAACCCAACCCATTTCACCTTGTTACCCAACCCACCTGACCCACATATTGCCTCCAAGTAAAACTATTGTTATTTATACCTAAATGACTAAATGAAGATAAATAATAATATTTTTCCCGAACATAATTCATTCTCAGGGAGATTTTATCGTGTTGGCAAATGTTGGTGATTCTAGAGCTGTTCTTGGGACCACTTCAGATGATGGTGCGGTGATAGCCGTTCAGCTAACTGTAGACTTTAAACCGAGTTTACCTCGTAAGCACTGTCATGCATTAAATAACTATATGAAATCTGATTGTTTTATGTGTGTGTGTGTGTGTGTGTTTACCGCTTACATTTTCTAATCCTTGATTTAGAGGAAAGAGAGCTACACAACATGAAGAGTGTGTGCGAATCAGATGATGAGCCAAGAGTGTCTATGATTCGAGCTTCAATCGACGAGACACCAGAAGGTCCAGGACACGCGCTTTCGAGAGCTTTCCGTGACTTTTTTTGTTAAAGTGCTGCTAGGATTGATGCAAGTTTATGTATTTAGTATTCAAATTGACAACTTATGTATGGATTTTGGTTTATTATTGTTAATATTATTAATTTTGTTTTTAGGTTTATTCATCTTTGCTATTGTTTTAATTTTACAAAAATTGAAAATAAAATTGCTGATTACACGAAAAATGGCCACATAGCCACAACAGTATATGTGACTATAAAATAGAAACGACCCTATAGGCACGATGATACTCCAGTTGTCCGTCAGTGATCGGCATTATGCCTAGTAGAGATGGATATGATCGGGTGGTTCCGCTGGTGGCACGATGATACTCCAGTTGTCCGTCAGTGATCCAAATTTGCCGTTCAAAAACAAAAAAAAAACGACCACTATTTTAGTAAATTCGTGTGACTGTTGATACCATTTTGTCACACTTAAGGGGCCATTTTCTTAATTACAACCACCTTTTTGTCACCTTTTTTTTAAAATTCATGTGGCTAAAACAAACTTTTTAATGACTATATAATAGAAACAGACACACTTATGTAAACTCATGTGACTATACAATAGAAACGGCCACAATTAAAATAAATTCATGTGGCCATCGATACCGTTTAGTCACACTTAATGGACCATTTTGTTAATTACAACAACCTTTTTGCCACAGTTTTTTAAAATTTATGTGGCTAAAACAAACTTTTTAGTGACTATATAATAGAAACGGCCACACTTACGTGAATTCATGTGGCTATATAATACAGACGGCCACACTTACAATAAAGTCATGTGACCATTGATATCATTTAGCCACACATAATGGACCATTTGCTTGATTACAACAACCTTTTTTGTCACAGTTTTTTAAAATTAATGTGGCTAAAACAAACTTATTGGTGACTGTATAATATAAATGGCCACACTTATAATAAATTCATGTGGTTGTTGCTACCCGTTTAGCCACACTTATTTGACAAAATGATTGATTTCAACAAGACCTTTTAGCCACAGTTTAAGTTGCTATAGCAACACATAAGTGAATATGGCCATATGATGCCTACGATGACTCGACCTTTGGTCACACTTGAGCTGGAAAAAAAGTGTGGCGAAAGGCGTATGGTCACACTTTTTTTTATGTGACCGTAAGCCATTTTTGACGTAGTGCATATCAACGCATTTGTTATAGGGTCCTATTAAATCCACATGGTATCATCTTATTCTCACATAGTTGATACGGGCCGTATAATCTTATACGGCCCGTATCAACCATGTGAGAATAAGATGATACTGTGGTCGTATATATATTATACGACGATGATATACGGCTCGTATATATGTATACGACCCGTAAACAATGATTTTTGTTTTTTTATTATTTTATTACTATTTGACGCGACGTATTATTACTCGATTCACGTGTGATTAGACGTAAGATTCTCCGATTCGATGTTATATTCCTCGAATCTCGTGCGAGTTATGTGATTAGACGTTAGATTCCTCGATTCGCGTGTTAATCATTTGAAACGATGTAATATTCCGTAAAATTCTCTATATAAACGACACTAATTTCATTCATTTTCATTCAACTTCTATTCGTTTCTTCTATTTTTCTCTGTATTCAAATTATTTACGTTATAATGTCGGGTTGGGGTGACTTTTTTATTGTGTTTGGTAACGAGGCGAATCAGGGGAATGAAGATAACAAAGCGGGCATGTTTGATCTGAATGCTCCGTTCGATCCCATTTTTGCGTCTGGTTCAGGTCAGGATACTTGGGGTTTGGATGCCATTCAGCCTAATTATGCTGGTTATTATCCATCGCAACACCCGGTTAATTTTGAAGCCCCTCCTGTTAGTGTTGGACCGCCGACTGATAGTTCTCATTCTTCTCCCATAAGTTGTGGACCGCCCGAGCCAAATGCTGAAGAGGAACGTACTGAGTTTCAAAACAAGGAGGTATAACATTTAATTATACGTTTATTTGTTGTATGTTAACTATTTTAGTGTTTTTACGTTTGATGTTGTTTTTATTAAAATCTTAGATTAGGGTTGCTCAACGGGTCGTGTTCGCGGGTTGGTGGGTTCAACCCAACCTGAACCTGAAAATTTTACACAAACCCGAACCCGACCCGAACTCGAAAATCGTATCATACATAAGAACCCGAACACGACCCGAAGTTTCATGGGTTGACCCGAACACGACCCATTAAAGCCGAATTTTTTTATTTTTTTCTGAAATTAATATATTAAAGTTAAAATTTACTTAAAAAACACAAATATATATACATATATATATATATATAATATCATATTTAAGTTATAAAATCTATGTTAATTTCTCTTTTTAACTTATAATCATGGCATAAAAATATGCACCCCATTTAATTTATATATATTGTAAAAATATATAATATAGTATAAATGTGTAACGGGTCAACCCGCCATCCCGACCATGTTGACCCGAACCCGACCCGTTAATCCAAACGGGTTCGCAGGTTCAAGCTGAAACTGACCCGAACCCGTTTATACTAAAACTAAACCTGGGTTAATCATTAATTGACACATATAAGTGTTTCCGTTAGAAATTCGCTAGCATGGATGAATTGATAGATTGGTGTAGAGACGTCGGACGCGTAAATGGCTACGCCCTCGTCACCAAACGCACCATCTACGATAAACCCCATAGTTGTCAGCCGGTAAAAATTTGGCTTACGTGCGATTGTGTCGGCAATTACAAATCAACAGCGACGGTCAGACGCAGCGGGACTAGGAAAATCGGTTGCAAGTTCCAACTGGTCGGGACATACAGAAAGAGGTTAGGTTACTGGGATCTAAGGGTTGAGGAAGGTAAACATAACCACGAACCATTTCTGTATCCGGTCATCCGTCCCTAATGAGGCTGACTCCATCGGAAGAGAGGGCGGTGGAGCAAATGACGCATCAGAACATCAAACCACGAGACATTCTTGCTGCCATTAAAGAACAGAACCCCCATAATGTCTCAACAAGAAACACCATATACAACGCTCGAGCCAAATTGGGTCGAATGGAACAAGTCGGCGAGACTTCAATGCAGATACTTTTTGACCGGTTGGAGAAGGTTGGGTTTGTTTTTTACCATAGAACATCTCAAAACGGCGAACGGGTCGAGGATGTTTTCTTCATCCACCCGGAGTCGAACATGTTGTGGCGCGCTTTCCCGCATGTGTTGCTTATTGACGCCACCTACAAGACGAATCGGTACAAAATGCCTCTAGTCCAGATTATCGGTGTTACATCAACGTTGATGTCGTTTTGCATTGCTCATGCGTTCGTAAGCAACGAGAAACAGGAAAACTTCACATGGGTTCTACAGAGGTTGAAACACTCATTAGACAGTGTTATGGAACCCCGTGTAGTAGTAACGGATAGAGATCGCGCCCTAATGAACGCATGTGCAACCGTGTTTCCCAGGGCTAGACATTCATTATGTAGGTGGCACATACAGCAAAACATCTTCAAACATTGCAGGAAAAGCTTTAAAACAGAGGATAAATGGGAGAGGTTTCTTTTCAAGTGGGGCGAGCTAATTAAATCAACGACCGATCATGACTACAACTACTGGTACGAGCGAATACGATCAAACTTGCCACGCAAAAAAACCGACGGTAAGTTTTATATAATTTTTGTATAATAATCGTATTTATTTGACTTGTCTTAACTGCACTTGACTTTGATTACAGAGATTATGAACTATTTGGATTCAATCTGGTTACAACCATATAGAGACCGGTTTGTTTCGTTCTGGAGCGACCAACATCTGAACTTCGGTCAACGTACAACGAACAGGGCAGAGGGTCAACATGCCCTTTTGAAGCAGTACCTATGCGACTCTAATTACACCCTGGAGAAAGTGGTACCACTTATCGATAAGCTCATAAGAAACCAGGTGACAGAAATCAAAGGCAGCATTGAAACAAGCAGGAGCCGAACATTGGGTCATCATAACAAACCAATATTTAATCTCCTACTAAAGAAGGTTTCACATGCCTGCCTAGAGGTGATATCAGACGAAGTAAATGAAATAGAAAAATTAAAGTTATATAACCGTACATGCACGTGCCATTTGTATACAAGCAGTGGGTTGCCGTGGGCGTGTCGGTTGGAAGCGTATATAACGAATGGTAATACATTATTCGACCAACGACATTTTATAATCGTACCCTTTCATCACGCAAAATGTTATTGACGTTTTATGTTGTTTGTTGATATGTTCCTTAGGTCAAATGATCCCGTTGGAGATGATAGACCCTTTTTGGAGAAAGTTAAATTTGGACTCCATAGTGGAACCGAGCAAGGTGGACTCTTTCGACTTAGACGGAGAATTTGCCCTTCTCAAACAACATTTAAGTGCTCAGCCTTGAGAACTCAGGAAAAACTTTATTCAAAAGATGAAGGAGTTGGTACAACTCAATAAGACGAAGCTTAAACAACCAGTTGTGCAAAAAAACACACGGGGTCGTCCAACTTTAAAAGCTCAGCAACAAAGGAAGGATGATTCGTTTACGGAGCCTTCAAGACACAGCTTTTTAACAACGCAGGACCAGTATAGTGATTCACAAGATGGGTTTCGCACACAAGATGAGTTTGGCACACAAGATTCAAATATCGAACCTACCAGGCACAGCTCGTTTGTCGAGTCACAAAGTTATTGTACTGAAACACCTATGTTCTTCAGCGAGATTGCGAAAGGCGCTAAGAATTCGAAAACGAAAAAGAAGGTCGCAAAATCAAAGGAAGAGCCACCAGACTTACCTTTGCTGCCTGTCGGACAAGTTAATATGTTCACGCACTTCAAAAAGTTCATTCCACCGTGCTTCTATCCACACCTCAGTCACATACAAAATGTGCAGGGTGATGGTAATTGTGGGTTTCGGTCTATAGCGGTCGGCTTATCGCTTAAAGAGTGGCAGTGGCCGTTCATACGGGAGCAACTTCATGATGAGTGCAATCGGTTCCACGAATTTTGGAAAAACATAAATGAACTTCAGTATCAACAAGTTCTGGAATCATTAGTTTGGTCAAAAGACCATATAGACGGAGCACCTCGACATAAGTGGCTACAAATGCCATTCACGGGGCTTCTGATAGCAAACCGGTGGAATGTCATTTGTCTCTTATTAAGTGACCTTGGTTGTGCTTCATTTTTTCCCATGTTCAGAACAGCCGAAGAAAGTATTCCGCATCGAACAGTCGCGCTTGTACATGTACACAGGAACCATTTTATTCACGTCAGATTAGAAGGGGAATATCCAATGCCAACCCCATCAGGATACTTGCGACAACCGACACGGAATACGCCAGCAGAAAGTTGGTATCACTATTACAAGGAACGTATTAACCAATATAATACGATCGTTGATGAATATAGGACCAGGGATTACATAGATTTAGGTGCCCTATGAATATAAAATGTTATTTGCATGTTTGGACAATTTGTAATGATAAACATACACGTTATATAAATGTTTTGGCAACTTGTTGAAATTGAATTTGAAAAAAACGTTTAAACGAATCAACGTTAACGCATAACGACCGTATTTTCGTCAGTTCCGCATATAGTAATTGAAAAAAAATGAAAAAAACTGAATTGTATACGGGCCGTATAAAAATATACGCCTCGTATACTGTGATCGTATATTAAGTATACGACAGAATTAAAATAAATTAAATCACTGTATACGGGTCGTATACTTTTATACGGCCCGTATACAAATAAAAAAGGTCGTATAAGTTTTATACGACCTCATTTCCACCATACGGCCTCAACATTCCACCAAAAATTCTCTTGGATCGTTCTTGGACAGCGTTCTTCGGCATTTTTTGGCGTTTTCTTCTCGTTCTTCCTATACGGTACTTTTTCGTACAGTGAACTTTTAAATTCCGTAACATGTTAGATTATGGTCTTGTATAGTAAAGCGTAGATAGGCGTAACGATTACGATTGTATAATTCAATTTGAAAAAAAAAATTGAAACAGGAAATTGTAAATGATTATTATGTGTATACGGTCGTATAAATTGTATACGATCGTATAATGTTTGAATATTCAAAAAATATACGATCGTATAAAATTTATACGACCGTATACACTTGAATAATCAAAGGTTATACGATCGTATACATTATATACGCTCGTATAATGTTTGAATATTCAAACATTATACGCTCGTATATTTATATACGGTCGTATAACGTTTGAATATTCAAACATTATACGCTCGTATATAATGTATACGGTCGTATCCTTGTTGAATCTTCAAACATTGTACGAGCGTATATCATATGTACAATACGTTCGTATACAAAAACAGTATTCGTATAATACGTTAATGATAATCGTATAGTGATTGCTAAGTTGTAATTGTTATTTGTTACAGACGATATGGCTGAGTCATCAGCAGCTGGTGCGGCCCGTAGAGGTCGAGGTCAGGGTCAGGGTCGGGACCGTGGACGTGGACGCGGACGGGGACGTGGACGTGGACAGGAGGAGGAGGTTGTGCCCGATTTTACTGAGACGGGGCAGTTTGTTAGAGATATCCCCCGAGGTACGGTTGCCTATAGGGTTTTGGGCAAATTACGGGAGATGGTGCTGGATGCACCTCGGACCATAGATTTTCAGTTTTTGACAGATGTTGGAGCGATCGGTCGGGTCCGGGAGCTCATGCCAGCTAACTCCCCGTGGGACCGCTTATTTGATGCCACCGCAGAGCGGGCCCACAGGGAGATTACTTTAGAGTTTTTATCTACCTTTACATTTACGGACACCCGGGGTGGGGGTTTTCAGCATTTTTTTACGACAGACGCCGTAACTTTTACTATTTGCGGCAAGACTCAGAGGATGACACTTCCTCAGTTCGCTGTTGCCTTGGGTCTGTACTCACAGGAGAACTCAAGGTCACGCGCATTTTTTGATGCGCCAGTCAGCACGTCCACTGACGTGTTGTGGCCGTATTGGAGCAGTATTGGGTTCGGGGAGTTCGCGAAACCGAATCAGCGATCCCCGAAGGCACGGGCGACTGATCTTTACGACCCGTTACACCGATACCTACATCGGTGTATCGCCGTGACGATCGCCGGTCGTCATGATAGCAGGGAATGGGTCACCCAAAGTGACCTATTCTTCTTGCACGACTTACTTACCGGCGGGAGGGCCAACTTGGCGTACAAGTTGGCCGCATATCTCGCCGAGTACGCTTTTAAGTGAACCTCTTCCCACATCAGCTGTGGGGCCTTCGTCACCCATCTGGCAAAGGGTTACTTGCGCCTCCTGTCCCCGCAGGTGGCAAGTGATATGACGTAGACATGCCAGCTTGACAGGGTTGGGAGGGACACAGCCCTATCGATGGGTTTGGCTCGCAAGGTCGAGGGAGGGCAGCTGGTTTGGGCTTATGGTGTGGGTGAGGGACCCCGTGGAGAGGGTGGTGATGAGGAGGGAGACGAGGGAGACGGAGACGAGGGTGATGGCGTGGGAGAGGGAGGCGACGGAGACGGAGGCGACGGAGAGGGGGTCGCTCATACTGCCGATCGATCACAGGTATTTGAGGAGGAGTTACGGGGTGATCGACCGTACGTTCGACACAGCGTGAGACAGCGTGTGATGCCTCCACCGGGGGTGGAGGAGAGACTCGTTCAGGTCGAGTCGGCTGTAGCTGCAGTCAGAGGGGATTTAGCTGCAGTCAGAGGGGATTTAGCTGCAGTGAGAGAGGATGTACAGTGGATGGTCGAGGCGATTGTGGCTATGCATTCTGCCGCGCCCCTACCTCCACGAGCTGGCGCTGCACCACCACCACCACCACCACCGCCGTAGCTGCTTATTGTATTATTATTATTATTTTTTTTTTGTTATTTTACGTTTGAAACTTTGTAAAAGTTTATCTTTTTTTTAGATGTAAAACATTATAAATATTAATCTTATGTTTAGATGTTAAGTTGTTTGTTTAATAATTGTTGTCGTAGTTTATCATAATCATATCACATATTTAGCGTTTTACATAGTGGAAACTTACTAAACATTATAAATACGTTTAACTAGAAACTCGTAACATAATCCGATATATACAATACTATTTTAAAATTTATAAAACTTATTAAATGGTTTCCCGATTGCAACAAAAAATTAACATTTCTATACATATTTATCGTTTTACAAAGAGGAAACTTATTAAACATAATAAATACGTTTAACTACAAACTCGTAACATAATCCGATATATACAACACTATTTTAAATACAAAAATTTATTAAACGGTTTGCTGATTGCAACAAAAAAGTTAACTTTTCTATACGAGCTATACGGGCCGTATAACATTATACGGCCCGTATACAGATTCCAAAACTAAAAACCCTTGGCAAGAAACAAAATTATGCAAATATGTATACGGCTAGTATATAACTATACGTCCCGTATACATATAAAAACAAAAAAAAACATTCCACCGCATAAAATTATGTGCATAAACATTCTATACGGCCCATATCAGTTTATACGGCCCGTATAGATATAGGGATGTGAAAATAAGATTATAGGGGATGTGGAAATAAAACAACCCTTGTTATAAACTCTTGCAATGTTTCATTTTACTTCTTTGAATTAACTTTTATTTATTTTTATTTCCTGAAGAAATATGTATACTAGCTCCAGTAGAGCTACTATTGGTGATGAATATCTGGTAGATAGCGGTAGTACTAACACTATTCTCAAAGATATGAAATTTTTCTCTGAGTTGTCTCCGGCAAAGACACCGATTAGTACTATATCTGGTGTCAGTAACCTTATAGATTGCTCCGGCAGAGCACACATAACATTATCTTCGGGTACCAAATTAACTATTGATAATGCATTATATTCTAGTAAATCCAGAAGAAATTTACTTAGCTTGAAAGATATTCGAAAAAAACGGTTACCACCTAAAAACAATATCTGAAAATAATATTGAATATCTTCAAATTACATCAAACAAAAATGGCCAAGAAACAATTGTTGAGCAATTAGAAGCCTTATCCTCTGGATTATATTGTACTAATATCAATCCTATCGAATCATACATGGTGAGTAACCAAAAGCTATTAGATAAAGACACATTCAATATATGGTATGACCATCTAGGTCACCCTGGTAGCATAATGATGAGACGAATAATCAAAAGTGCAACCGGGCACCCTCTTAAAAACTTAAAAGTTTTGCTACCACAAGACTTATCATGTGCAGCATGCTCTCTGGGCAAACTTATAACTCGGCCCTCACAAACTAAATTGATACATGAAACCCCATCATTTTTGGACAAAATCCAAGGGGATTTTGTGGGCCCATTCATCCTCCGTGTGGACCATTCTGCTATTTCTTGGTCTTAATTGACGCATCCTCAAGGTGGTCACACGTGAGCCTTTTAGCTACTCGAAATGTAGCATTTTCCCGGCTTTTAGCTCAAATCATACAATTGAGAGAAAATTTCCCGGATAATCAAATTAAAAACATCCGGATGGATAATGCGGGAGAGTTCACATCTCAAGCTTTTAATGACTATTGTATATCAATTGGGATCAATGTTGAACATTCAGTACCTCATGTTCACACACAAAACGGTTTAGCTGAATTTCTTATTAAACGATTACAAATAATCGCTAGACCACTCTTAATGAGATGTAAATTACCATCTTCTGCATGGGGTCATGCTATTTTGCATGCTGCTACACTGATTAGATTGAGACCAACTACTGATCACGAATACTCCCCATTGCAACTGGTCTCCGGATGAGAACCAAGTTTGTCCCACCTTAGAATTTTTTGGTTGTGCGGTATATGTACCAATACCACCACCACAACGTACTACAATGGGACCCCAAAGAAGACTGGGTATATAAATTGGTTTTAACTCCCCGTCCATAATTAAATATATAGAACCAATGATGGGAGACATGTTTACAACACGTTATGCTAATTGTCATTTTGATGAAACAATGTTCCTAGTCTTAGGGGGAGATAAGGACAAAGAAACACTGGTAACACAAGAAATAACGTGGAATGCATCATCGCTATCAAATTTCGACCCCTGAAGTGGTCAATGTGAATATGAAGTCCAAAAGATTATACATTCGCAAATAATAGCAAATGAATTACCAAATGCATTCACAGACATGAATAGAGTGACAAAGTCACATGTACCAGCATCAAATGCACCTACTCGAATTGAAGTAATCCCGGAAGTGATTACTACACAACGAAAATGTGGGAGACCAATCAGTTGCAAAGACAAAAACCCACGGAAACGAAAAGAGCAAAGTAACGGTACCGAACGAAAACTTACAAGAGATTATAAGTGAAACCCAGGTAGAAGTAAATGTCCCAGAAGAGACAACTATGAATCTAGAGGAAAATGAAGTTTCAGAAGAAACAACGGTACCGAACGAAAACGAGATCTCTATTAATTATGTACAAGATAGTACAATGTGGAACCGGAATAAAACACGTGTTGATGATATATTCGCATATGCTATAGCAACGGATGTAATCAATGAAATCGATTATGTGCCTAAAACTTTAGAAGAGTGCATGCACATAAATGATTGGCCAAGATGACAAGAAGCCATAAATTCCGAATTAAATTCGCTCGAAAAGCGACATGTTTTCGGACCTGTGGTCCGAACGCCCATAGACGTCAAACCAGTAGGTTATAAATGGGTGTTTGCAAGAAAAAGAAATGAAAAGAATGAGATTGTACGATATAAGGCTCGACTTGTAGCACAAGGGTTTTCTCAAATCCCAGGAGTTGATTATGAGGAAACGTATTCCCCTATAGTGGATGCGATAACCCTTAGGTTCCTAATCAGCCTCACAATCTCTAAAGGACTTCATATGAGACTAATGGATGTCGTCACCGCATACTTATACGGGACACTTGAAAATGACATCTACATGAAAATCCCTAAAGGATTAAAATTGCCTGAAGCATTAAAATCAACACCTCGAGATATGTGTTCTATAAAGCTCCAGAGATCTTTATATGGTCTCAAACAATCTGGTCGTATGTGGTACAATCGACTTAGTGAATATCTCGAAAAAGAAGGATACAAGTCTGATGTAATCAGTCCATGTGTTTTTATAAAAAGAATACTCTCAAATTTCACTATAATAGCAGTCTATGTTGATGATATCAACATCATCGGATCTCCTGAAGAGATAGAGAAAGCTGCTCAGTTGTTAAAGAAGGAATTTGAGATGAAAGATCTTGGTATGAAAATGTTGGGATTGAACCCTATCAGAGGAACAGATAATTAAAGCCAAAACTGGATCAGAGCAGTGGATCCAGAATAAGCAGACGATTAAAGTTAGTTCATGCAAATCTCTCCCCTTGAAAGTGGTTTTATATCTGCTGACCTCCTATCTGCTGATCTTACTAAGTGCTGTCCTACAACTGCTGCTTTGCATCTACTGACAAATGTCAAAGACTGATGGAAGACCAAAGCTCTGTTGACTCAATCTACTGCCTTGAGTCAAGTACTGCTGATCCGGACAGGCACTGCTGGGTTCACAGCAGTGGAAGGATGCAGCAGCTGTTTAAGTGTCTTTTATGTAAAGAAATGTAATAGCAGTAGTTAGTATATCAGAGTTTGTATAGATCAGAGGTTAGAGTTTGTTAGGAGGTTAGATGTCACTTTCATGGTGACGTCAGCTAAGATGCTCAGTGGTTTGCAAGTGCCTATAAATAGTTCAGTACTTTGTACTGTTCTATTAGCTCTTTTACAACATTGTCTTCTTTGCACGAACAAACTACTGAGCTCTGGCTGAGGGGGAGTTTGCATTCATTAATCAATCATTGTAATCGTTGTTGAAACAAATTCAATCTTTCGATTCATTGTGTAAAGATGTTTGATTAAAGTATTACTCTCGTTTGATTGTATGCAAAGTTTTTTTTCATCTTAATTCCGCTGCACAACTCTTTCATTTTCATCTTAATTTCAAACGAAAATACAATCAAAAAGAAACTCAGATCCAACAATTGGTATCAGAGCTTGGACAGTCAAATTTGATTTAACAATCATTTTGACGTAAATAGTTCAGCTCATAACAGTTGATACTGATCGTTTGTTCGTCCGTTGAAAAACAGAGCAAGGATTAATCACCATTAAAGTTGATTTCTCAGTGTCTGTAAAACAACAAGAATGACGTCACAATCTCAGGATGATAAAAACAACATCGGCTCGCTTTTTAAACCACCTATGCTAAAAAGAAATGAGTACAACATCTGGCAGAGGAGGATGGGTCACATCCTCGCTCAACAAAGCACAGGTTGTTGGAGGTCTGTCATTTATGGTCCCCATGTTCCTTCAGTGCCAAGTGCTGAAGATGCTAAAAAGTTCGTTCCAAAACCAGTTGAAAATTATACCGAAACCGATTTTCAAAAGATCGAACTAGATGCTAAAGCGTTTAGCATCGTAGCATCAGCGCTGCCCAATGAGATATATGCTGGACTGTTACATTGTAACAGTGCCAAAGAGTTATGGGATGCACTTAAGGAACAGTTTGGGGGAACTGAAGAAGTCATAGAAAACAATAGGGAAATCCTGAACCAACAGTATGAAACATTTTGCTACGTTAAAGGCGAATCACTAGCGCAACAATTTGAGCGTTTCAGTTGTCTCATCAGTGAACTGAGGCTTGTTAACACCACTTTTACAAACTCAACTCAAAATAGCAGGTTCCTTAGGTCACTGCCAGAAAAATGGGACACCATAGCTTTTGTCACCCGAAACTCACCTGAATTCAAGGATCTGACCGTGACCCAACTCCACGGTCGACTCCTGACCTACGAAAGGGAGTTGAACCAGAAAAGGAGGTTACAAGAGTCAGGAAAAGTTACCGATGATTACACTTTCGGTAATACTGCTCTTCTGGGTCAAGAAGAATCTGGGAGCAGTGGTAAGGATCAGGGTTATGATCACTTCATTGACATAACTGCTGGTGCAAATTTTAACAACCCTGATCCTCACTCTGCTAGTTATGCATTCACTGCAAATGAAAACCAGATGTCAGACAATTTAAGTTTTGAACTAAATGATTTGCAACATTTTGATCCCACTGATTTAGAGGAAATGGACATCCTGCACCAACTGGCTTTGCTAAGTGTTAGAACTAACAAGTTCTACAAAAGAACAGGGCGAAAATTCCCAGGTTTGCATGGGAATCTAAGGGTTGGGTTGGATAAATCGAAAATCAAGTGCTACAAGTGTAATAGGTTGGGAAATTTCGCTAGGGAATGTAGGAGTCAAACTACTGGTCCCATAATTACTCATCCTAGCTCAAATCCTAGACCTCAAAACCAAAACACTGTGCACTATGCCCAATATGCCCCAGCAGCTCAAGTGAATACTGCTCACTATGCTGCTGCCCCTGTGCCAGTACATTATGTTCAAACTACTGTTCCACAAATCCAATATGTTCAAACCCCTGCTCCACAGGTACAAGTGCAACCTGTTGCACCTCAAACCACTGCTCCAGCAGCAGCACAACCAGATCAACAAAGTTTTTTCACTCAAGGGTTTGTTGACTGGAGCAGTATGCCTGAAGACCTTAATGATGAAAATTTTGCACTCTATGCTTCTAATGATTCTTCTCATGATGAGTTTTGTTTGATGGCATTAGAGTCAATACAGGAGGGGATTGAAACTGAGGAGGAACAGCAGAGCTTTGAAACAGTGGAAGAGGTGACTGAAGCAGTGGTTACTGCTGTGGGTGGTGAACTACTGTTGGGAGAAAGTTCAGGTTCCCTGATTGAACCACTGACAGATCCATGGTCCGAAGAGGACAAACAAGAAGAGAAGGAAGAAAAGGCTGGTGAAAAGAAGGTGAAAGCTGATGATGAGGAAGATCATCAATGTGATTGTGCAATGATGGCAGCTGCCAAGGTATCTCCTCAAGTTCTTGAAAAACTATGTTCTGACAATTGCATAATTGCTTTTGCTAACATTAAAGAGGTGAATGAAAACCTTCGGGATAAAATCTTGTCTGATGAGGTCAAATTTGAAAGGTCTTTAAAAGAACTTAAAAACAAATTGACTGAAAAAGAAAAAGAGAACAGCTGTCTAAAAGAAGAGCAAAGTATAACCAAAACCCAACTTCAAACTATGGTAGAAAAATACCAAGTTTGCAAAAAGGAGTTGGAGTCCGCCCAGATTACTTGTGAAAGATGGGTGGAATCTTGCCAAGGATATGAGGTTATGCTTGAAAAACAGAGAAAAAGCAATGTGAAATTTGGGGTTGGCTATAGAAAACATGATGATGAAAACACTGCTTTTGAAAAATCTGTTCAAACCACTGATGTAACCACTGAGTTCATCCCCACAAACAAGAATGGCCAAGAAGTGAAAATCACTGACAAACTTGGTAACAAAATCACACTTGACAGACCAATGGAATCCTCTACTTTTGAGGAGCTTGAAGAATACCAGTTTAAACCAAAATGGTCTGATGAGTGTGACATTCTTGAAAATTTCAAGCCAATGGACTTTACATCAACTGATGGTGTCAAGGCTCCAAAAGCTAAAGTAATACCTCTCAAGGACATCCCAGCAGTGGTTAAAACCTCTGCTGCAAAGGAGTCTGAAAAGAGAAAGAAGAAAGAAAAAATTGATAACTTGTTTTGTGAATTCTGTGAGAAAAGGAATCATCTTACAAAAGATTGTTTCCACTTAAAAGCGTATGATTTAAACAGAACAAGTGTCATTGTTTCAGCTGAAGGTTGCATTGTCTGTGGTAAAACAAACCACAAAACTCAAGCATGTGTGTATCTCAAAAACTTTGATGTGAAAAAGAATGAGTACATTGCTAAAACATCCTTGAGTCCATCATCATCATCAACATCTGTCAAATTCACCAAGAAACAACCACTGTTTGTGCCAGTTCAAACAGCTGTTACAAAACAGCTGAACCAAACATCTGTCAAAAGAGATGTTCAGGTTACTGATGCACCCCCTGCCAATCAGTTCAGAAAAGGCAGAGAAAAACAGTCTTACCAAAGGATTCCTCACGTTTATGAGGCCTACAAAAGGCCCTCTAAACCCAAAGTGAACAAGCATCCTTTTGGTTACCAGCAGATGATTGGTCAGGACCCACAACAGTGGTTAGAGAAACACTGTCCTAAAACAGTTCAAACTCCTGACCTAACCATTGTCCATCATTCTGCATCCATCCCAGACACTGTTGAGACCCCATCCAAAGCCTTGTTGGCTTTGGAGACCTTAATGAACTAATCCTTTTACTTCATGTGCAGGGAGCTTCTGCATGCTTTGATAGTCTTTGGTATGTAGATAGTGGAGGCTCCAGGCACATGACAGGATGTAAAGCCCTCCTCAAAGACTTTAAAATCCATGGAGGGGGTGATATATCCTTTGGGAATAATAGTAAAGGAAAAGTTCTGGGTTCGGGTACAGTGGAGTCTGGGAAAGTAAAATTTGAAAATGTCAATCTAATAGACAATCTAAAATTCAACCTTCTGAGTGTGTCCCAAATGAGTGACAAGGGATTTGGGTCATTCTTCACAAAAGACTGTTGTAGGATTGTTGGACCAGAAATGGTCAAAAAGATTGAAGCAATAATCAACTCTGGTCAAACTAAACTTGTTGCTCAAAGAAGTGGCAATGTTTATGTTGTTGACATGTCAAAAGAGTGTCCCAGAGCTGATGCCTGTCTGTTCTCAGCTGCCTCTAACAAAGAGACAGAACTTTTGCACAGAAGGCTGGGACACACAAATCTTAAGACAATCACAGAAATTTCAAAAAATGGTTTGGTGAGAGGCCTACCACAAAAATTGTTTTCATGTCCTGAACATTGCATTTCCTGTTTAAAAGGAAAACAGCATAAAAGTTCTTACAAGTCCATTGAAGAGTCCAAAACAACCCAGTGTTTGCAAATGCTACACATGGATTTGTTTGGCCCAGTTCAAGTCATGAGCCTCAAAAAGAAAAGATATTGTTTGGTTATTGTTGATGACTTTTCTAGGTTCACATGGACTTTCTTTTTGCACTCAAAAGATGAAACTGCGGGCATTTTGCAAGACTTTGTAATACAGGTTGAAAAGCAATTTGACCTTCCAGTGAAAAGCTTCAGGAGTGACAATGGCACAGAATTCAAAAATAGGGAGTTGGATGCCTTCTGTGTGAAGAAAGGGATTGTAAGGCAGTACAGCATCCCAAGAACACCAGAGCAGAATGGGGTAGTGGAAAGGAAGAACAGAACTCTGATTGAGGCTGCCAGAACCATGCTTGCAGATTCAGGTTTGCCATTAACTTTCTGGGCAGAGGCAGTAAACACTGCTTGCTATGTTCAGAACAGAGTTTTAATAAACCCCAGGCACAAAAAGACTGCCTATGAAATTCTGTATAAAATTAAACCACTGATCTCATATTTCAAAGTGTTTGGCTACCCATGCTTTATTTTGAACCTAAAAGATTCCATTTCAAAATTTGCAGCCAAAATTGATTGTGGTTATCATCTGGGATACTTAACCACTGCCAAGGCCTACAAAGTGTTCAATACACGGACCAAGGCAGTGGAGGAGACTTTGAATGTTAAGTTCAATGAACTCTCATCAATGAAAATCCCAGCAAACCCTGCAGATCTGTTTGATCTTGAAAAATTTACTTTTGAAAATACTGCTGTCAAGACTAACAGTGCAGGTCCATCAGAGGATACAACACCAGACTATGGGTATGAAATCATCATCCCTCAAAGGTCTGCCACAAAGGGAAAAGCACCAGCTGTTCAAAACAGTTGTCAAAGCTCAACCACTGCTACCTCAACAGTTGTTGACCAAAGTAGCCCATCAACCACTGCTTCCACATCCTCAAACACTGCTGACAAAAGTCCTCAAACAGTGGATAAAAGTCAGCAGTTGTCCACTTCATTACCTCCTATACCACCACCTTTTGAAGCCACTGCTGGATCATCAAAGTCCCCAGTGGTTAGCTCAGATGATACACATTTGCATCCTTCACCAACCAATGCCATCATACCATACCAAGGAGATTTAATCTTCTTGAGATCTCATCCACCTGATCAAATCATTGGCAACATAAATGAAGGGGTGCTCACAAGAAGTCAAACCCAAAACATTTGTCTTTTTGCTGGTTTTCTATCACTCCATCAGCCATTCAAGTACCAAGAGGCACTGAAAGACAACAGCTGGGTAGAAGCCATGCAAGAGGAGCTCCAACAGTTTAAAAGACAACAAGTATGGGAGCTTGTACCACTGCCAGAAGAGGTTAGTCCCATTGGCACAAAGTGGGTCTTCAAGAACAAAACTGATGAAAGGGGTATTGTTGTCAAGAATAAAGCCAGGCTTGTGGTTCAAGGTTACAGACAGGAAGAGGGGATTGATTATGATGAAACATTTTCCCCTGTTGCAAGATTGGAAGCCATTAGACTGTTCCTGGCCTTTGCTGTCAACCACAATATGAAGGTGTTTCAAATGGATATCAAAAGTGCTTTCCTCTATGGTACAATTCAAGAAGAGGTGTATGTTTGTCAACCTCCAGGTTTTGAGGATCCATTTTATCCAGATCATGTTTCCAGGCTAAACAAAGCCTTGTATGGCTTGAAACAAGCACCAAGGGCCTGGTATGAAACTCTTTCCAACTTCCTACTCTCAAATGGTTTCAAAAGAGGTACCATTGATAAAACACTGTTTTTAAAATGGAGAGGGAAGGATTTAATGATTGTCCAGATTTATGTGGATGACATTATTTTTGGAAGCACGTGTAACTCAATGTGTGAAGAGTTTAGAGAACTCATGACAGCTGAGTTTGAAATGAGTGCTATGGGTGAGCTGCAATGCTTTCTTGGTCTCCAAGTACAGCAATTGCAAAATGGAACTTTCATTCATCAAAGCAAATATGCTAAAGAAATTTTAACCAAATTTGATATGAATGATTGTAAACCATGCAGCACACCCATGGCAACAAATAAGCTGGTCCTGTCTGATGAAAAGGATGAGCTGATTGACCAAACACTTTATAGAAGCATGATTGGGTCTTTATTGTACCTAACTGCATCTAGACCAGACATCATGTTTGCAACATGTGTCTGTGCAAGAAGTCAATCAGCTCCCAGAAAATCAAATCTCATTGCTGTAAAAAGGATCTTCAGATACATAAAAGGTGCTCCCACACTTGGTATCTGGTATCCAGCTAATGGGAACATCAAGCTTTCAGGTTTCTCAGACAGTGATTTTGCTGGATGTCACACCACAAAGAAGTCCACATCAGGAGGGTGCCAGTTTCTAGGTGATTGCTTAGTCTCATGGCAAAGCAAAAAGCAAGCAGCTGTTTCAACATCCACTGCTGAAGCTGAATACATTGCTGCTGCAAGCTGTACAGCCCAACTCCTGTGGCTTCAAAATCAGTTACTGGATTTTGGTATCACTGCCTTAAAGACACCACTCATGTTGGACAGTCAGGCAGCAGAAAATATCATCAAAAATCCAGTTTCCCATTCAACCACCAAACACATCGACATCAGACATCACTTTGTGAGGGATTGCTATGAAAAAGGTTTGATTTCTCTGCATCATGTCCCAACTAAAGACCAGCTGGCTGATGTGCTCACAAAAGCACTTGATACAGCCACTTTTGAAAGCTTGGTCTCTAGAATTGGAATGCTGAACATGGAATAACAAGCAACGCCTTGTTTTTCTAGGAATAAAAGCAACAAAATGTTTTCAGAAAATCAAAACTCCATCCTTAAAAATAGCTAAAAATGAAAATTTTTCATTAAAATCCTTAAAAGTCTGCATTTAACCACTGATTGTTCAAAAGTCTGCTTCCTTCAAAAGTCTGTCCACTGCTGAAAGTCAACCCCTGCTCTCTCATTACTTTGATAAACTCTGTTGTTCAAAAGCAGTGTCTTATCCACTGATATGCTATCCACTGATAGTGAAAATCATCCACTGCTTTCATACCACTGCCTTCATCTGTCCCTATCACACAAGTACTGTCCTTCACTTTCAACAGGGGTTTTCACGTGGGCAGTACATATTGGTCAGACCTTTTGTAACGGCTGCCACCTCAGCATTCACTTTCTTCCCTATAAAATCCCCCACTCACCACCAAAACAGGGTTTTACTGTCGAATTGAATTCTTAAAAATTCTCTTCTCAAAGCAGTTTTTCTTCTCATCTTTCACAACTTTCTTCGATCATTCATCTTCAAAATGACAAAATCGAAGTCATCCTCAAAACCCCCATCCAAATCATCATCGAAAACAGCCTCTCAAAAGGCAATCTCCACTGAAATTCCACATAAACCATCTCACAATCTCCTGGGTCTTCTCACAAAACCAGGAACCACCAAAGTTTTCGATTCCATCATTGATCTCATGGCAAAATCAAAGTACAAAACTTTGTTCACTACCGATGCACCAATCTATTTGGCGACCCAAAGGGAGTTCTGGAAAAATGCAACCCTTGAAAAACAAGGAGACACTGCAACCACCATAAACTCTTCGATAAAGGGTAAAGTTGTCCAAATCACGCCACAATCCATTTCAGAGGTCTTTCAACTCGGTGATCAGGAAGGTAAAATTTCTTTCACTAAAAAACGAGTTACAAACTGACTTCATTGAGAGAGGGTATGAAGCCACAATGATGAAGAAAATTACCTTAGAAAAAGGTTATTTTCCGTCTGCAACCAGATTTCTATTTCATACCCTCCTACTATGTGTTTCAAACAAAACCACTTCTTTCAATGAAATCCCTTTAAAGATTCAAAATCTGGGATATGCAATTCTTCAAGGAGAAAATTTTAACTATTCTCGGGAAATTTTTAAAGATTTGGTTAATAATGTTGAAACAAAATCATTCTTACTGTTTCCAAGGTTTTTAAGTTACTATTTTTCAAAGAAATTCAGTAAGGATGATTTAGCTGTAATAAACCAAGGTGATACTACTCAAATAAACAGTTTAACAACTGAAACTTTTTCAAGAATGTTAGCACCTTGCAAAACACAAGCAGAGGTGCCTGAGCAGATTTTAGCAGTTACAACTGCTCCTCAGGTATCTGCTGCTGAGCCCACTGCTCAAGGTGATCAAAGCAGCAGCACAACTGTTTTGAAACCCACACCTAAAATCACCATAAAGCCAACAAAAAGTAAAACACAAAAACCCCCCAAAACCATCAAAAAGGCATCTCTGGAGGATGAGATACCAGAGCACCTGCCAGTGACAACACAAAAGTCACAAGAAACCACTGCTGCTACTTCCTCACAGCAGTTGGTACAAATATCTCAACCCATAACCGAAACTCCTCCTGTTTCTTCAAAAAAAGAACAGGTTGTACAAATAGGGTCTCCACATCATGATGCTCTGGAAACACTCGTTTCTATCATCCACAGTCCAATGCCCGGGACACATCCTATTTCTACACCAATCCTCACATCCACAATTCCCTCACCAATAAAACCACTGTTGGATGCAATTGATTTGAACCAGGCATTAACCAGTCCTTCTCAATCACCTACTAATGAGAATATACCTCAACAACTGACTGGGTCTGATGTATCAATCTTTGCTAACCCACCAACACAACCTGAGGAGGTTACACCCCATGAGTTACAAGTAACTCTTGGTGGTAATCCAAGTGAAGCAGCCACTACAACTGTTGAACCTACAGGTTTACAGTTGGACAGTGGTTACATTAATAAGACTTTCTTGGAGGCAATTCCTTTTATAGCACCTCTGCCAACCACCAGTGGATTTATTTATCCTACTGGCAACCTCAAAAGGTTGTCAAGTGTTGAAGGAAGAAGACCCCAGTACCAAGAAAAAGGGGCATCAGTGGTTAATGTTTGGAGTATACTCCCTACATCTACCACTGATAAAACCACTACTAGTGGGAAATCAGATGATCCCATTAACTTGGGTGATGGTTTAAAGTACCAGAAATTGACGGATCGTATTGCAAAGCTTGATAACTTTGTTGCAGAACTCAAAGATATGCTACAACAGGTGTTACAAGTTCAGAAGGTACAATCAACTGTTGTTCCACCTCAAGCACCTGCTCCACAAAGGGCACCTGCTACAAATGAGCTCTGGAATCTATTTCAATCTTTTCTCCAACAACAAGCACATTTAGCAGATCAGCAACATGAAAAACATGTACAACAGCTGAGAAATGCAATGGAGTCAAGGTTCAAGAACACTCAGGCTGATTTAAAGGCTCTCAAAACTCAGATCTTGCACACCACTGGCAATGCTCCTCCAAAAGTCTGCTACATTTATCAAATCCCCGAAGATAATGCCAAAAAGGGGAGAAAATTAAGGAGTGGAAAAAGAAGGGTATAGAGGATGGTCTCTATCTTGAACCAGAAAATTCAAACATGACCAAAAAGATCCCTTTGCCAGATGGCAGCAAGAAAATTGATGTGACAACAAATGCACTAGCAGAAGCAGTTGCAAGTGTAAAAAGGGATAGAGAGGCCAAAAGGAAAGCCAGGGTGGACAGAATGGATCATCCAGATCAGGGTACTTCTGGGTCAAAGGATCATGAAAATCCTGTTGAGGAAAAGAAGAAGCCTACTAGAAAAGTGAGGCAACCCAAATCCATTCAAACCAGACATTCAAAGTCTGCTAAAAAATCACCATACAAAACAGCTGATGCAACAGGAGTTACAAAAATTACTGCTTGCCAAACAGTTGTTCCATCAACACACACCACTTCAACACACACAACATCCACTGCTTTACCATCATCACCACCAAAAACAACACCTGCTGACATACAGCAGAAGACAGCAGATGTTATAACATCTGTTGTAATGACAACAGTGGTTGAAACACCAGTTGTTTCAACAGCTGTTAGTCAATCACAATCCACTGCCACTACATCTACCACCACCGTTCCATCCAAAACATCATCAGTCCCTCCTACAAAAAGGAGAAGACTAATTCTCAAAGATGATGACAATTCACCACCACAAACATCTTCAAAATCTTTAGCACTTGTCACAATTCCAAAACCTGTTCCTCTCTCTTCAGTTAAAATGTACAAGCCTTTACCTCCTGCAGGTGTTCAATTTCCTCTTGAATTAGCAGCTGTTAGAGAAGAAATAAAATCTTTTTACTTTAAGGATGACCCTGTCAAACGGAGTTTGCCATCAATAAAAGGATATCCCTGGCCTAAAAATGTTGATGAATATTTGGAAATCAAGGCCAAGCAAGCAGAGGATATCTCAAAGAAAAACACACAAGGGAAATCTGATAAAGAAATTGCACAGAGAAGTCAATATTTGCTCACACAAGTCAGATCCCTAGAGCAATTTGCAAAAAATGTTAGTCAACAAATTTCTGAAAGAGCAGCTGAAACTCTGAAGAAAGACCACATTGAAAGCATCATGGCTCACAAGAAGTACAAAGGAGAGAGATACATGTACAAAGAGTGGACTATTCCTGAACTTGAAAACGAAGCAGCACGAATTCAAGACATGATAAAAAGGAAAGTCACTCACACTCCTCCTAACTGGGCAAAGTTTAAAAAGAATGTACCTGACAAACAGGAAGAGCTGAGGAGAATGAAAGAGGAACTGGTAGCAGCTGATTATGGAAACAAAAGACAAGTTGCTAGATGGAAAGAAGATGTGGTCAGGGCTACTTACACAAAGTTGGAACAATTAAGAAAGAAAGATCCCACAGTTCCTCAAAAGCCTGACTATCCTGAAGCAGCGGTTTCAAAAAGACCATCAAAGCTGCAAATCAGGAGATCCACAGCTCCAGTTGGTGCTGCCATCTACAAAAGAAGGCCACAGAAACAGCTGATTGCTGAAACCATCAAAGAGTTAATGGAAGGTGAAGACATTGGAAAAGAGGGTAAAAAGAAAATGATCATGGAAACTCTTGGTTTGGATCAAATTGCAAGTACTGCTCAGCCAGTCATGAATAGGCCAGCCTCTCCAAATACTTCTGCAAATAAACATCTCCCAAGAAACCCACCAGGCTCAAAAATACAAAAGTGGGAAACTGACAAACAGACCTGCGTATTGACTTTGCTCAGGTCTGGTGGAGAAGTGGAGAAAATATCAAGGGAACAAGCTCTTGGCCTGAGTCTTGAAGATTTGCAGGATCTCCTTGATCTTCCACTTAGCAGGGATGATGAAGATACAGATGCCCTAGACTTTGAATTACAATTTAAAGGTCAGATAAGGGAACTGTTGATGAGGCAATAAAGAATTCCACAAATAATGAAGAGTTTTGGCATTATCTGTTCCAGGGGGAGATTGTTGGGATTGAACCCTATCAGCGGAACAGATAATTAAAGCCAAAACTGGATCAGAGCAGTGGATCCAGAATAAGCAGACGATTACAGTTAGTTCATGCAAATCTCTCCCCTTGAAAGTGGTTTTATATCTGCTGACCTCCTATCTGCTGATCTTACTAAGTGCTGTCCTACAACTGCTGCTTTGCATCTACTGACAAATGTCAAAGACTGATGGAAGACCAAAGCTCTGTTGACTCAATCTAATGCCTTGAGTCAAGTACTGCTGATCCGGACAGGCACTGCTGGGTTCACAGCAGTGGAAGGATGCAGCAGCTGTTTAAGTGTCTTTTATGTAAAGAAATGTAATAGCAGTAGTTAGTATATCAGAGTTTGTATAGATCATAGGTTAGAGTTTGTTAGGAGGTTAGATGTCACTTTCATGGTGACGTCAGCTAAGATGCTCAGTGGTTTGCAAGTGCCTATAAATAGTTCAGTACTTTGTACTGTTCTATTAGCTCTTTTACAACATTGTCTTCTTTGCACGAACAAACTACTGAGCTCTGGCTGAGGGGGAGTTTGCATTCATTCATCAATCATTGTAATCGTTGTTGAAACAAATTCAATCTTTCGATTCATTGTGTAAAGATGTTTGATTAAAGTATTACTCTCGTTTGATTGTATGCAAAGTTTGTTTTCATCTTAATTCCGCTGCACAACTCTTTCATTTTCATCTTAATTTCAAACGAAAAAACAATAAAAAAGAAACTCAGATCCAACAGAAAAAAGTATGCATCGGACTACAATTTGAGTATCTGTGCAATGGCACATTTGTCCATCAATCAAACTACATCCAGAAGATGTTAGTACGTTTCAATATGGATAAAGCACATCCGTTTAGCGTACCTATGGTTGTCCGACCGCTAGATCCACACAAGGATCCTTATCGCCCTCAAGAAAAAGGCGAAGAAGTACGTGGTCCAGAAGTACCGTACTTAAGCGCGATCGGTGCCCTTATGTATCTCGCAAATAACACAAGACCTGACATTGCATTTGCAGTACATGTACTAGCGAGATACAGTTCGAATCCAACACATAGACACTGGAATGGTGTAAAACATATATTCCGGTATATTTACGGGACACAAGATTTAGGTCTTTTCTATCAGAAAGATCAAAAGTCCCAGCTTGTTGGGTATGCTGCTGCCGTATATCTATCAGATCCTCATAAAGCAAAATCTTAGACAGGTTATGTATTCACATACGGCGGCACAACAATTTCTTGGAAGTCAACTAAGCAAACACTTACAGCAACATCATCAAATCATGCCGAATTGATAGCACTATATGATGCTGGTCGAGAATGCGTGTGGTTGAGATCAATGATTAATCACAAACAAGAAGCATGCAGATTAGAACAGATCAAGAAGGAGCCGACAATTATTTATGAAGACAACGCTGCTTGCATAGCTCAGATCAGAGAAGGTTATATCAAGGGTGATCGAACAAAGCACATCTCACCAAAATTTTTCGCAACATATGACTTGCAAAAGGAAGGGGAATTGATGTTCGCCAGATTAAGTCAAGTGAAAATCTAGCTGACCTGTTCACGAAATCTTTACCCAAAAGCAGTTTTGAGCAGCTATCACACAAGATCGGTGTTCGTAGATTGAAAGATGTTTGTTGAATTCAGGGGGAGAATTATACACGCTGTACTCTTTTTCCATTAACTAAGTTTTGTCCCACTGGGTTTTCTTAGTAAGGTTTTTAATGAGGCAGCATAGCTGATCCAGTAGTATCAGTTTATTTATTCAGGTCCTGAAATACCTATTTAACATCATCCTGAAGTATGTTGTTTAACTGTGTATAATTCTAAATGTCTGAGGGGGAGTGTTATAAACCAGACATTTTAGGCCCAACCCATTACTTATGGGCTTTAGGGTTTTTAGTTATGTTTACCTATATATTGTAATGTTGAATATGATGAAGAAGGTGAATTCAGTTTTATCTCTATTTCTCTTTGGTTTTTATCATTTAGAAATATTTTTCTAAGTGTTTAAATTTTTAGAAAATTTTGCCATAGTTTCCCCTAAAAATGGAGGTTTCCATGTTTTCAAGCATATCATTTTCTTTTGTAAAAATCAACACAATCAATCCACAATCAACAATAAACAATTTATACTTACCAATCTTGCCAAAAACAATCATAATCTATTACTTCATGAACTTGAAATTTCACAAAAAATTGTAGTAACTTACTAGTGTTCTTAGTAAGCCTTGTTATCCTTTAAAGTGTGGTTGATTCTTTAAAAACTTCGTTTTTAAAGAATATAGATCTTTACAACTTATGATCACATTTTCTAAAATTGTTTCTTTATGAATCCTCCTTGTTACACAGTGTTTCTACACTTGTTTAACCATCAAAAATCAGGTTTGTTTATGTAAGAACTAAGATTTAGTAAAACTTGCGTTTTTAACTTGGTTACTTGGAAAATCGTACTTGAAATATTTAGATTTACAAGACTTTAACTTACTTTGGTCATCACTTTTCAAGAAATCAACATATTTTTTTCAAGTTCATGCTTCTCGTGAGGATGATCCATTAACTTCTATCATGTTCATCCTCTCATCTAGCTAGATTATGTTTTCAAGCATGATCTAGCAAGATCATATGATGATCAACATCAAATTCATGTATGAACAACAATCATCAATCATAACAACTCATATTTATCAAGATTTCTTCATATGTTAAGCTTATGTTCAAGTTTAAGCTTATGTTCAAGTTTACTTCTTGTGATTCTTAGTGTTTTTCATGATCGACATTATGTAACATATTTTAACCACTAATATAAGATGTAAAATAGCAAGATCAAGGTTCTTACCACTAGCATAAGGCTAGGGATGATCAAGTGAAGAAATCAAGTGGATTAAAGCAAATGAATGAGGTCCTTCAACTTCCGTAAGCTCCTAGCTTCTTTGTATGACCTCTAACACCTTTGTATATACTTGGAATGGTTGTAGGATGGATGAAAATGGTGAGTGTGTGTGTGCTTGGGGTCGGCCAAGAATGAGCAAGGACAAGAGAGAGTTTGTGTGTGTTTTGGTATGTGTAGAATGAAGTTATAATCTCATGGTGTTAACTTATATCCATTTCAACCCTTTATTTTATGTATAACATGTTTAGGAAAGCATAAACACAATCCATTATAAAATTGAAACAAATCAATGTGTGGGGCCCTTGTTGGGGCCGTAGACATGGAGGGGGGGTCTAGACATAGGTTTGTAACTAAGTTGATTAGATCATGGTAAAATTGTAAGTATTAGTTAGTTACATTAGTTACTAGATATTTATGATGTGTTATGATGTTCGGGGATCATAACTAGTTTGGTAATGTTAAAACAGTGCTTCTAGTGTAAATTTGATGTTTCGGGTAGTGTCCGGTTGTTCGATTGGTTACCGGTTTGTTAAAGAGCTAAACTTTGCAGTTTAGTGTGCTTTATGTACCCTTTTGTGACATTTTTGATTCCCGACACTTAGGAAAACATTCAGGATTATTTAAGCATGTTTCTGCATGATATTAGGTTATTTAAATGCTGAAAATTGCTGAATTTTGCTGAATTCAGCACTTTATGTGAGTTTTAGGCATTTTCCGACACTTAAACACTCACTAGAAAGGCAGTTTTGTAATCCTCACTTTCCTACACACTATACTAGTGTGGTACTTAGTTTCTGGCTCATTTTGTGTCTCAATACACTGTCTGTCTATGTACTGAACTCCGTCAGCATTTTCCTGATTTATCTGATAACTGTGCTTACTGTGCTTCGTGCATCATTTGTGTCAAATAAGCTTTCACGCAATAATGGTATGACATTAAGCAATATATGATGCACATGTATGTTTGTGGCAATAATCAGTAAGCGATTAATTTGTAATTCAGCACAGTCATTAAGCACTAATCACAGTTTAATAGTTGTACGAATACCTAAAATTTTGACATTTGTCACATTCTCCCCCTGTTAAGAAAATTTCGTCCCGAAATTTTAAGCTTTACTACTAGCTACAGGGGTGTTAGGGAATAAATGCGGGTACTTAGCTTTCATACGGTCTTCACGCTCCCAAGTAAACTCTGGGCCGTGACGTGCGTTCCAGCAAACTTTGACGAGTTTAACATTACTCCTCCGAGTTTTGTTAACTTTCCAATCAGTAACCTCAACATGTTCTTCGGTAAAGTGGAATGTGTCGTCTATGTGAACTTCGTCAGCAGGAATGACCACTGTTTCTTGTGTTGGACTCTTCTTCAGATTGGATACATGGAATGTATCATGAACACCATTGAGTTTGGCTGGTAGTTCCGACTTGTATGCTACAGGACCAATCCTTTCCAGGATTTTGAACGGTCTGATAAATCGTGGTTTTAACTTACCACGCTTCCCAAAGCGTGCCACACCTTTCCAATGTGAAACTTTCAACAAAACCATATCACCCACTTCGAATTCTAAATGTTTCCTTCTTTGGTCCGCATAGCTCTTCTATCGATCACGAGCCGCCTTGGTGCGTTCTCGGATCTCTATAATCTTATCTGTTGTTTCCTGGACCAATTCGGGACCAACCAGCTGTCTATCACCTGCATCTGCCCCGCATAACGGTGATCGACACTTTCGTCCGTAGAGAGCCTCGAACGGTGCAGCTTGAATGCTTGTATGGTAGCTGTTGTTATAGGAGAACTCAACCAAAGGTAGGTGAGTGTCCCAACTACCATCCAAGTCCATTACACAAGCTCGTAGCATATCTTCACGTGTCTGAATCGTTCGCTCACTTTGACCGTCCGTCTGTGGATGAAATGCCGTGCTCGGATTTAACTGAGAACCAAACGCTTCTTGGAAGGACTGCCAAATCCTGGACACAAATCACCCATCTCTATCAGATATAATCGAGATAGGCACTCCATGACATGCAACTTTCTCCCTTAGGTAAAGCTCAGCTAGCTTACTAGTGTTATCCTTCTCTCTGATTGGCAAAAAGTGCGCAGATTTTGTCAGACGGTCTACAATTACCCAAATTGTATCATGACCTCTGGGTGTCTTTGGCAACTTTGTTATGAAATCCATTGAGATCTATTCCCATTTCCACATGGGTATCTCAGGTTGCTGCAGAAGACCTGAAGGCTTCTGATACTCGGCCTTCACCTTGGCCCAAGTTAAACACTTACCAACATAAGTTGCAACATCACCTTTCAGTCTCGGCCACCAGTAGAAATCCTTTAAATCTTGGTACATCTTGTCCGATCCTGGGTGGATCGAGTACCTCGATTTATGAGCTTCGTCAAAAATAATATCTCTCAGACCATCAAAAAGGGGAACCCAAATTCGTCCCATAAAACACCAAGTTCCTTCCTCCTTGGGTACCAGCTTTTTCTCCATCCCACGGAGATATTCATCCTTAAGATTCTCTTTCTTAAGAGCTTCTCTCTGTGCAGCATGAACGCGTAACGAGAGGTCTGTATGTATAATCATCTCCAAAGCCCTAACACTTATGGGCTTAATCCTCTCTTTTCGGCTTAAGGCGTCTGCCACCACATTCGCCTTTCCGGGATGATATTCGATTTCGCAATCATAATCGTTTAGCAACTCAACCCATCATCGCTGTCTCATATTAAGCTCTTTCTGATCGAATATGTGCTGAAGGCTCTTGTGATCTGTAAAGATCGTGCATCGGGTACCATACAGGTAATGCCGCCAAATCTTCAAGGCAAACACCACTGCGCCTAATTCCAAATCATGCGTGGTGTAGTTTTTCTCATGAATTTTCAATTGGCGCGAAGCATAAGCGATAACCTTTTGTCGCTGCATCAGCACGTAGCCCAATCCCTGATACGAGGCGTCACAGTATACCACGAAGTCGTCGGTGCCTTCGGGTATGGATAGAATAGGTGCATCGCAAAGCTTATTCTAGCAACTGAAAATCTTCTTCTTGTTTATCTCCCCATTCATACTTCTTATCCTTCTGAGTAAGGGAGGTCAGCGGTTTAGCGATTTTAGAAACATCCTCAATGAATCTGCGATAGTACCCTGCTAAACCCAAAAACTGTCGGATCTCGGTCGGCGACTTCGGAGTTTCCCAACTCTTAATCACCTCGATCTTGGTGGGATCCACATGGATTCCATCTTCATTCACTACACGACCAAGGAATTGTACCTCACGCAACCAGAACTCGCACTTCGAGAACTTAGCATACAGTTTCTCCTTCTTGAGCAGCTCTAAAATGGCTCTAAGGTGTTGCTCATGCTCTTCCTTCGTCCTTGAATAGATCAAAATATCATCGATAAATACAATCACGAATTTATCGAGATATGGTTTGCAAACTCGGTTCATTAAATCCATAAATAATGCCGGCGCGTTTGTCAGACCAAACGGCATTACTAGGAACTCATAATGTCCATAACGAGTTCTAAAGGCAGTATTTGGTATACTCTCTTCTAGTATCTGCAACTGGTGATAACCTGATTGAAGATCGATCTTGGAGTAGTAACTTGAACCTTGAAGTTGATCGAAGAGATCATCAATCCTTGGCAAAGGATACCGATTCTTGATGGTTAACTTGTTCAGCTCTCGGTAGTCAATGCACATACGGAAACTACCGTCCTTCTTCTTGACAAACAGAACTGGACCTCCCCAAGGTGAGAAGCTTGGTCTAATGAATCCCTTGTCCAAGAGCTCTTGAAGTTGCGTCGACAACTCTTGCATCTCTGAAGGCGTAAGTCCATAAGGTGCCTTGGCTACAGGCGCAACGCCTGGAACCAAGTCAATATGGAATTCGACTTGTCATTGCGGCGGCAATCCTGGCAAGTCTTTGGGGAAGACTTCAGGATATTCCCTCACCACAGGGATATCTTCCAGCTTCGGCTCTTCAGCTTCTTTATCAACAACGTGAGCTAAGAAGGCAACATATCTTTTCTGTCACACCCCGACCACGTAAAACAACAAAACGTGGCGGAAACGTCGGGGAGTGTTGTAACAGAATCATTGTTTCACAACCATGGATTAAAGAATTTCTTTTTATTGAATTAAATGTATTACATTACAATTGGAATTAGAAACAAAACATGAACAAATAGACTTCCATTGTTATTAAGTCACTAAGGCCTCGTCCATTCCTATGTGAGCATACACCAATATCATCATCAAATATCATCAACTATTGTACCTGAAACACATGTGAAAATACGTCAGCATAAAAATGCTGGTGAGTACATAGGTTTTGTATGAGTGTCGGATCCATGGCTAGTTTATATGTTGCAACACCTTATTAAAAACGTTGTTTTGAAAAGTATATCATTGCATCATAACTAACCAACTCAAATCAAGTTGGTTATACTTTATAAAATCTCATAGCCATGGTTCTTAACCCAAAACATTTGTTTAATTAAACCCAGATTGAAAATCGTTTTTGAAATAAAAACTCGAATAGTATATATATCGTTAGAAAAACCTTGTAATGTAACTTTGTTTTGATAACCTTGCCCAAGTGATCTAGATAACGCAACGATATGTAATGTGTTAAAAGCACTTATATATAGGAAGTACCAGCGGCGTATCCACCATGCTTTTAATACATTACCCCCGCCTCGTTACCTAATCACTTCCAAAAACCCAATGGTTCAAACAGTTACAAATGGTTCACATAAATAAAAAGTTACAAATGGTTCACATAATTCAAAAGGTTACAAATGGTTCACACAATCAAATGGTTACAAATGGTTCAAAATGTAAAACAATGTGTCCATATGCTGGATGAACATATGCAACAAAATGTAATGTAAAACAAGGTGCTAGCATGCTAAGTGAACATACATAGCATAAAATGTAATGTAAAACGATGTACTAAATATGCATACAATGGACATACATAGCATGTGATGTGATGTAAAACAATGTACTAAGTATGCACACAATGGACATACATAGCATAAACACAATGAAATCATGTACTATAGTGTACTAATGAACATAGCAAGTATATGATATGAAAACATGGAAAGCATGATATATAAACTTGATTTCACCACACCAACCCTTCCAAAACTTATTTCTAAGTTATGTAAAGGTTAGTTAAGGTATGTTAAGCCTATGTCACTGTTCCGGAGTGTTTGTTGCATTAAACTGGTTATTTTTACGCATCAGATTGCGTATAACCTTCCAGAAAGTGATTTAAAGCTCGAAATCGAACAAGAACTGATATGTGCAAACGATACACATATTTTTACAAATCCCAAGTATGAAACACAATATCTCATTAATTTGGTATTTGTTTGATGGTCGCAGAGGCACATGTGTCACAGTCTCCCTTACTTTAGGAAATTTCATCCCGAAATTTATTCGTAGGAGTCTGTCTGTGACGCTTTGTTAAATAACTGCCTTGCATGGAATCTAGGGTGTTTATCTATTTGTGTAGAATAACACATCAAAGATATGCAAAGCATAATCCTGTTTTCTCTCAACAGACTTTTTTCAGAAACGAAAATGAACGAGAAAAAAAAATCAAGGATATTCATTTCCCTCGATGGATATTCTTCAGAAACGAAAATGAACGGAATGAGTCATTTTCCACAATGGGTTTTCTTCAGTAACGGAAATGAAGGAAAAATCAAGGATATTCATTTCCCTCGATGGATATTCTTCAGAAACGAAAATGAACGGAATGAGTCATTTTCCACAATGGGTTTTCTTCAGAAACGGAAATGAAGGAAAATTTAAGGATATTCATTTCCCTCGATGGGTATTCTTTAGAAACGAAAATGAACGGAATGAGTCATTTTCCACAATGGGTTTTCTTCAGAAACGGAAATGAAGGAAAAATCAAGGATATTCATTTCCCTCGATGGATATTCTTCAGAAACGAAAATGAACGGAATGAGTCATTTTCCACAATGGGTTATTTTCAGAAACAGAAATGAAGGAAAAATGAAGGAAAAATCAAGGATATTCATTTCCCTTGATGGATATTCTTCAGAAACAAAAATGAACGGAATGAGTCATTTTCCACAATGGGTTTTCTTCGGAAACGGAAATGAAGGAAAAAATCAAGGATATTCATTTCCCTCAATGGATATTCTTCAGAAACGAAAATGAACGGAATGAGTCATTTTCCACAATGGGTTTTCTTCAGAAACGGAAATGAATAGGATTGACTCTAGACACATGACAAAACATGCTGTGGTTTCTGTGCACTAAATTCCATAATTATGTACGCGTCCATAATTATGTAATTCCTTGCACAGTCCGCACAGTGCATTTCATAATGTGTAGGGGAAGAAAATCAAACCTGTGATGAGTGTGACTAGACTACCATACGGTTGACAAATGATCTCTTTAATTAGATCACCAAGGAGTCTTTTCAGCTATATCATCACATGATATTCCTAACCAGATTTTTTTTGGATCAATCTGTTTAACCAGACCACTCAAGGGGTCTAATTATAGAATAGTACTTCATAACCCAAGGGACTTAACTACAACGTAGAAGTCCATTAAGGATTTAAGATAGTACCTTTGGATATCCTACTATGAATCCCCTATACGAAGATATGGAAGATTCTACGAGTATTTGGATAACAAAAATTTGGATCACACAAAAACATAAAAGGGAACACATAAGCACATAATCACATAATTTTTTAACTTGAGCTTTAATTTGTTATCTTTGGACACGGATATTTAAAGCACACCAGGAATCCAATCCGTGGATTTCATTTGGCACTTTAATCATTTTCAAGAATCTATCTATGAAGATAGGAAAATCTTAATAGGAATTCAGTTTTGTCCTTATTGAATCGTAATGTACGTATTAAATCATACAAAGAATTCAATTAAGGGCTCCGATGAACGATATCCATCCACAAGGATCTAATTATGAGGATAGAAAGATCCTACATGGATTTTGGAATTTGTGTAACGAGAGGTGTTCCGACACCTTGCACTAGGCGTGCTTAAGTAGATACACAAGGTAGAAAGTTCATGAGGTTGAGGCGCTAGATATGACAAGGCGACATATGAAGCAGAATTTAAAGGTTGAGCAGCAGCAGGATTTGTAACAGCTTTGCTTTGGATTGCAAAGCGGCACATGTTAACCAAATGTCCCCATCGTCCACCGTGGGTACATTTAAAATAGGGTATTTGATTTGGATGATGACGGTGGCATTGATTGCACAAAGGAGCACTTCCCTTATACGGCTTCATCCCTGAGGCGAGTCATGGTGATAGCTAAATCAATGGTCCTCTGGAGTACGATGCCTATTCGCTGGGTAATTGCAGCACCTGGTTTGGACATTTGAGTGTTATTGCGATGAAGAGGCATCTTGAAGATAATGGAAGGCATAGGAGGAAACAAGCGAAAGATAGTTGAAAGAGAATGACAACGCATGAAGATTGTGACCATTTGTTTGTTACCGAAGGCAAACAAATGAGACGGTGACTAATCAAAGTAAATGGGTCAATATAATGTATCGCGAAGACATGCTCGCCTATAAGTGGACACTCACCCCAAGAGTTCCCAGGTAAGAGTGACTGGTCCGATACTGCGGATTTGTACGAACACTCTAGCCTTAGAAAGAAGACCTAGGGTACAGGCACCCACCCTTCCAGTTTGCACGTGTTCACATTATTTAGACCAAACTTTGACGAGAATTTGAAAACTTAGAGGGTTCAAAACCTAGTAATCAATCATCCTAGAACAGATGATTGGTTTTCAAGGCGGATTCGAAATTTATGTTCTTATTGTGGTTGTCACTTCAGGATAAGTGTAGGTATCGTTTTAAAACTAAACACAAGATAACTTGTGTTAGGGTCCTAGGAAGGTTATAGTCTAGGTCAAAGCATTACTAATAACCTAATTCCCTATAACCATTGGCTCTGATACCAACTTTTCTGTCACACCCCGACCACGTAAAACAACAAAACGTGGCGGAAACGTCGGGGAGTGTTGTAACAGAATCATTGTTTCACAACCATGGATTAAACAATTTCGTTTTATTGAATTAAATGTATTACATTACAATTGGAATTAGAAACAAAACATGAACAAATAGACTTCCATTGTTATTAAGTCACTAAGGCCTCGTCCATTCCTATGTGAGCATACACCAATATCATCATCAAAAATCATCCACTATTGTACCTGAAACACATGTGAAAATACGTCAGCATAAAAATGCCGGCGAGTACATAGGTTTTGTGTGAGTGTCGGATCCATGGCTAGTTTACATGTTGCAACACCTTATTAAAAACCTTGTTTTGAAAAGTATAGCATTGCATCATAACTAACCAACTCAAATCAAGTTGGTTATACTTTATAAAATCTCATAGCCATGATTCTTAACCCAAAACATTTGTTTAATTAAACCCAGATTGAAAATCGTTTTTTGAAATAAAAACTCGAATAGTATATATATCGTTAGAAAAACCTTGTAATATAACTTTGTTTTGATAACCTTGCCCAAGTGATCTAGATAACGCAACGATATGTAATGTGTTAAAAGCACTTATATATAGGAAGTACCAGCGGCGTATCGACCATGCTTTTAATACATTACCCCCGCCCCGTTACCTAATCACTTCCCAAACCCCAATGGTTCAAACAGTTACAAATTTAAAAGGTTACAAATGGTTCACACAATCAAATGGTTACAAATGGTTCAAAATGTAAAACAATGTGTCCATATGCTGGATGAACATATGCAACAAAATGTGATGTAAAACAAGGTGCTAGCATGCTAAGTGAACATACATAGCATAAAATGTAATGTAAAACGATGTACTAAATATGCATACAATGGACATACATAGCATGTGATGTGATGTAAAACAATGTACTAAGTATGCACACAATGGACATACATAGCATAAACACAATGAAATCATGTACTATAGTGTACTAATGAACATAGCAAGTATATGATATGAAAACATGGAAAGCATGAAAGTAACAAGTAGGCACATGTGTTTCACCCCAAAACGTTTGAAAAAAAGTAAAAGAGGGGACTGTGTACTCACTTGAGGATGCTTAGAAGTCTTGACTAACAACCAAGCAAAGCTAGAGGGATCACGGAAATCAAACGGCACCTAATATAGGTAACTATGTTAATAACCGGACCTACATCGGTGGATCGGATAGGATGAGGTTTCGTAAACCAAATGAGTGTGGGAACTCATATGATATGGTTTAACAAAGCCTACATACTAAAACGAAACCTATCCTAAGTGCTTACGACCCATTACGACTCGTTAAGATAGCTTACGCTACTTTAACACGTCGTTTGCGTAAAACGCGTTCGGAATGCCTAACTAGTCCTATGACAAGTATTATATGCCTTAACATGTCTAATAATGTTACCTAATCAGTTTAGATGTGAAAATTTAGGTTACATATGCTTAAAATGAGTTTATGCGTAAAAAGGGCATTTTGGTCATTTACCTAAGGCATATAAACTACCTATCATACAACTACTTAAACGAAGTGACCATAAGGTATAACCTCGGAAGGTTATTCCCTATACAACTATGGTCACCTAATGTGTTTGGTCGGATCCTAATGATCGACCAAATGGGTCGGGTTCGAAAGTATAAGCGATTGTTTAGATCGCTTACCTTACGACCCTATATAAGCACAAATCTAAAAGTAACAAGTTAAACATGTTAAAAACATGTTTAACGAGGTTTGAAAACAAGTTTGATATCAAGACAAAGGGTCTTGATACCCAAAAGTAGTTTGGTTACAAAATACGAAAGAATACGCATTTTGGCCGAAACTACGACTCGTCACTAAGCCTAGATAACGTGGTAATCAGTAGGTATAGTCACTAGGGACTATAACCATTGTGATTACGCTCACGTTGCGAAGTTCACATGAACTTCGTGTTGACCAAAGACTGGTCAAAGCAGAAAGTCAAACACTGTTTGACTTTCACGCTAGAAAAAAGATAAAAGAACGAAAGAAGCTTACAAAGGGTCCAAGCTAGGAAATCATGATCCAAATAGCTCAGATATGAGGTGTTAAAACCCCAACTTAGAGCCATTTAAATCAGATTGTGAGTTGCAACAATGAGAGGTGAAGGGTATTTATAGATTTCCTTGAACCGTTAAGATCGTTCATCGTAACACGTGCTTTGATCTCAACCGTACATGTGCACCCCTTGTTTTGTGAAACCATGGGAGCCCCTAGTATGAGTCCATGGTATCATAAAACCATTAAAAACCAGCCCATAGTTTGCAAAACCATGGGCTAAAACCATCAAAACTTCAAAATTGGAATAGGTTCATTGAATATGGTCAGAAATTTCAAAAATGGTCCCTACACTTGTAAAACTTAATTTTTGGCACTTTTAAGCCCCGTTAACCCCATTTCAAGGCTCTAAAATAAAGTTAAAGCATAGGGAACTTAAAATATGCTCAAAAACATCCCGGATGTCGGTTCGTTTGGTCGTACGGTTGCGTTGTTCGGTTAATTACGACGGAAGTCGTAACGAACATAAAAACGATCCAAATTAAGCGACAAATGGAATTTTATCATGCCAATCACTAAAATAAAATAGTTTAATGGTTACATCAATTTTTGGATGTCCGGATGTATTCAGAACGTGAGATATGCGCGAAAATGCAAACTTATGCACTTTTTGACGCTTTTAGTCCCTGAATGACCAAAGAGTTTATTTTAGCACACCGAACCCCTCAAAGCCTATTTCTAAGATATGTAAAGGATATTTAGGGTATGTTTAACTAATGATCATGTTCCGGAATGTTCGTTACAGTACGAATCGACATACTTTTGCAGTTTATCGAAATTAGTCCCTGTAAGCGAATAAACTTGATTTCACCACACCAAACCTTCCAAAACTTATTTCTAAGTTATGTAAAGGTTATTTAAGGTATGTTAAGCCTATGTCACTGTTCCGGAGTGTTTGTTGCATTAAACTGGTTATTTTTACGCATCAGATTGCGTATAACCTTCCAGAAAGCGATTTAAAGCTCGAAATCGAACAAGAACTGATATGTGCAAATGATACACATATTTTTACAAATCCCAAGTATGAAACACAATATCTCATTAACTTGGTATTTGTTTGATGGTCGCAGAGGCACAGGTGTCACAATTTCTACATAAACTTTCATGCCTTCAAACAGCTGGTAATCCTTAGAGGCGTATCATGCTTTTCTCCATGCGCTACAATCGTCTCTCCATTCGCCAACGGAATGCGGATAACCTTCTCATGACATACGATCTCAGCTCAGTTGCTTGACAACCAATCCATTCCAACTACCACGTCAAAGCTTCCCAACTCAACTTGTAGAAGATCGAGCGTAAACTCATGCTCTCCGAGCTCTATTACACAACCTCTAATCACTTCATTTGACTCTACTAGCTTCCCATTAGCTAGTTCTATTGAGTATGAGATTTCTAACTTACTGGAAACTATCCCAAGTATATCCTTAAATTCTAGGGACACGAAGCTATAATCGGCACCAGTATCAAATAGCACAGATGCAAAGTGTTGGTTGACAGGGAACATACCCGTAACTACGTTCGGATCCTGGCGAGCTTCCCTAGCTCCAATGTTGAAGACTCTTCCTTGGGCTTGATTGTTCTTTGGGCAATCCCGTTTGAAATGCCCAACATCACCACAACTAAAGCAACCTTGTTTGTTTCCAGTACCGCCCTGATTATTGTTTGCTCCACGGTTTCCACTACCAGCTTGGTTTCCAGAACCACCACGATTTCCATTACCTCCCTATTCCCATTACCGTTTCCACCACGGTTTCCACTGCCATTTCCATTACCTCTTTGACCACCATTTCCACGACCAGTACCAGCCCAGTATGTCTCCTTCGAATGACCATTCTTTCCACAGGATTAACATTTCCTAACCCTGCACTGGCCAGCATGATGGAATTGGCATACATCACACTTAGGCAAGGTGCCGATGTATCCTTTCCCGTTGTTCTCAGATCTTGCAGCACCAGTCCTAACCTCGGCTGATGGGTTCGCATCTCTTTTCTTGTTACCACCGTTGTTTCCTTGGGTACCATTCTTGAAATTCGAGAACTTCCTCTTGTTCTTTTTTGACGACTCGACATGAGTCTCCTTCTTCTTTCCCTCAGAAACCGAGAACTTGTTCAATCTAATTGCTTCTTCAGTCAATGCCACGCTCAAATCAATGGCTTCAGTGATCATTGGAGGCTTCGAAGTAGTCACCATGCTCATTATTTGGGGTGCCAATCCCCAAATGAAATGTTCGACTCGCTTGAATTCCGACTCTACCATGTAGGGGACAACATGAGACAAATCGTGGAATCTCTGTACGTACTCAGCTATCTTGGGACCATCCATCTTAAGATTCCAAAACTCAGTTTCCAACTTCTGAATCTCAGCCCTTGAACAGTACTTCTTACGCATCAGTTCTTTCATCTCATCCCAAGTCATACCATACGCTGCTTCCTCACCTAGGGTATGAACCTGAAGGTTCCACCACGATAGAGCTCCATCTAGGAATAGTCCATAAATGTAGGTGACTTGATGCTCCGGCGCACACTTGCTCATCCGTAACACAGAATCGGTCTTCTCAGCCCATCTAACGAAAGCTACAGCACCTCCAGTGCCGTCAAAGTTTAGAGGCTTGCAGTCAAGGAACTGCTTGTAAGTACAACCTATACAAGCAACATCATTCACAGAAAGCATTAGCAAAAATGCACTTGGAAATGTCCAAACGTATTGTAATGTGTCTTAAGTGACTTAAACATTACCGTGAGGTGGGTTATTTCCTAAGGTACCTTCGCTATGTTCAGAGCATAAGGCCTCATGTTGTGCGATTGCTTGTGAAATTCGTTCATGCAGTTCTGCCTCTGTTGTAGGCAACTGAGTGTTCCTTCGAGGAGGCATCTTCTATAAAGAAGATTGTATAGGTCAGGTCTTAATCATATAATAAGTATATAGTATGTATATGTAGTAGCATTTATTGTAGCAAGTAATCTGGTAATCAACACAATTATATCACAAGCATGTAATTTAATAACGTATTTAATGAGAACATTACGATTGAGCTTTCATTAATCATCGACCACCGATATTGTTACATGTTTTACAAAAGTATTGTATCAAAAGGAAACACAAGGTCACACTACCCTTGTCCAAACTGTCTATCAGTCTACAACAGTCATACAATAAAAAAGGTGATCTCCAAAAGGCTTCACTAGCTCAGCTCAATAGCGGTGCTCTCATCAAAAGCAAGCTACCTACATAAAACAAAAAACCAGCTATGCTGATGGTGGTGGAGGAACAAAAAGCAAGCTGCGCACATGCGCTAGCTCCTCCTCAAGATCATAAACATGACGCAACAGATAACTGATCTGCGCGAAACGGTAAGAATTCGAGTATCAAACTCAGGAAATGGAGTAAGCGGTGCAGGAGTATGTGAAAACGGGGACGGTGATGAACGAGGAACAAAAGCAGGCTGACACGGACTTGGCAAAGGTCACGGTACCATCTCAAGCTCTAAAATCTTGCGGCTCATGATCTCATACAGGAGCTGCAATGATAGAAGTAACTCATCCCATGTATAACCAGTAAAATGCAAGGGATGGTAGGGATCAGAAATCGGCATGGTGTAAGGTGGGAACCATCTGAGTGGCTCATCAAGTAGTGAAGAAGTAAAATGAGCAGAAGGTGCAAACTGTGGTATATGGGGAAAAGCTGCTGAAACATGAGGGTCATGGCCAGGCTGCTGGCTAGAAGTGCCCTCCCCTGGATGGGGTGCGGGTATATCCTACAAGAAAACAGTAGGCAGATTGACACGGTGTACATCAGACTCCTGAAGTATCCTCCCCAGTGGAGCCTCTGGGTAAAAAGGAGCAACATCAGCGGGTGCAGGTGCAAGTGGAGGAGTGACTGGCTCAATAACAGGAGGGTCAGCGGGTGCAAGAACTAGTTTAGGTATGAGGGGTGCAATGTTAGGTATGCCAAATGGGATAGGTTCATGGTCAGGCAAAGGCTCAGGAGCAGGTATCGGCTCAGGATTAGCGGTTGCATCAACAGGCTGATCAACAGGGATAAAATCAAGCTCAAGTCCTGGTTCAATGTCATGTGGAGGAGACGGTGCAGCTGACACGGCTGTATCATCGTCAGTATCAGTGGTGTAATGTCGCAAACCAACTGCCTGTAAGGCGGAAGATGTCACAGATGCAAAGGAACCTGAGACAGAGTGTAAGCTAGAGTCAGAAGAAATCTCAATAACGGGAATCCCCAGAAGTGGAATATTAACAACGTCCTCATCGAGCTCTCCATAGCCATGAGCATCATCAGGGGGACCATCATCAAACAAATCAAAATCATCGTAAAAAAGATCATCGAATGGCCAATCCTCAGGAGGAATGACCACTAAAGGAACAGGGGCGAGGATCGGTGCCACAATGTGCTCACCATCGGGATGACCGATGATAAGATGATCGTGGACAGGAATGGGAATAAAAAACGGATCCTCGTCTGGGATACCATCAGCAATCGGTAAATCATCTCCGAAATCGGGTAGCGCAAATGGCTGAAAATCGTCATCGTCGTCGGACATCATCTCCGGGTCACTCTCTGTATCGGAAGTAAAGATCTCTGGCTCAGGGACAATCTCATCGTCAGAAACAAAAGCCATAGGATGATGGTCATCGGACAATCCGCTATCAGATGACGACATGGTATCTGTAACATAACAATCACCACATATGCACATATATTAACTACTAACATTAAACCTGTAATCAATGACAAGGTAATCATGTAATCATGTATCCTTCTTAGTCTCCCAGACTAAACCACCTAGTCTCCCAGACTAAACCTCCTAGTCTCCCAGACTAAACCTCCCACTCTCTCAGACTGAACCACCCAGTCTCTCAGACTGAACCATCCAGTCTCTCAGACTGAACCACCCAGTCTCTCAGACTGAACCACCCAGTCTCTCAGACTGAACCACCCAGTCTCTCAGACTGAACCACCCAGTCTCTCAGACTGAACATAACCCTTGAAATGTGTTTCGTGTCTTTTTGTTTGTAAAAATGTTTGTTTTCCTGGATCTAGGCGTTTCATGTATGCAATGAAAACATGTTGTGAAAACATTTTGGTGAGAGCCCTAATGATTGTAGTCTAGACTCGAGAAAGAATCCTAGTTCGCTACAATCGAAGCTCTGATACCAAACTCTCACACCCTGTCTTTTGCGAAAGCGTGATTATGTGTGACTTGCTTAATATCATTGCATTCAATCATAACAACAACTATATGATAAAACCGAAGATGTTCATCCATTAAATAAGTTTTAAAAACATAACAACAACAATATTTTAAAATGTAGAATTCTAATTCGAGTACAAACCATGCAACTTGTTTAAGAGTTCACAAAGACTCGATAAAAGAGATTAAATAAAACCAGGTTTTGGAAGAGGTGTCTTGTCCAGGATAGGACACCCTAACCAAACCCTAAGACCATGGATGACACCTTTTATTCTTAAACCACACTTGGAACTTCCGAACGCCCGCCAGATCCACATCTAATTCCCTGAAATACATGTAGTTTGAAAACATCAACAAAAGTTGAGCGAGTTCATGTGTTTGTTTGTGTGTATGAATAACCTTTGTAATAATTGAAAGTATGTATGTATGTATGTTCGTAAAACCCTGGTATGAAAGCAACAAGGAAAACAGATCACCAATGGTTTACAAGGCCATTGATATGTGTGAAGTGATGCAGGAAAACTCAAACCTAGCAGATTTGTCTCCAGGAATAAGACATAGTCACCTCATGGGCCACCCTAGTCCACATGGCTGTGGACTCACTACACCCAAATAGATCTATCACTCATGTCCCTCTGTCCTACAACGAGGATTAATGGCCTTAAGTGTTGTAGCCACCACTCACATGATCAAGCAGTGCCCTTCCTTAGCTAACCATACCAAATCAAAATGTTTGTAAACAGTTGTAACATGTATTTCACCCCTGAAGTTATAAAACCGAAAATAGTTAAAAGAAAAGGGGGTCATGAACTCACAGTCTTGCGTCTTCAATCACCGTAACTCAAGCTTCTTCGGATAAACAAGACTACCTACAACGTACTATGATCTATTAGACGAGCGGGTCGTGCCTAGACTTAGTATTAATGTCTTTGAGTTACGTTTCTTCGTGTCTTCGATATTATTCCAGGTTATATAATTATTTGTTAAAATAATAAATATTTTAACTTAAATTATATTTATTAGATTTTGGAATAATTACTAAAACATTATATTTTAACTTAATAATTCCCAAGTATTTATACTTGTGTATCCTTCCCAAGGATGAGTGTATTTGTATTCGTATTCTTATGCTCGTATATTTTTTACATGTATTAGGGTTGTATTCTGACGGGTGGTCCGTAGGACAACCCTTAAATGAGCTAAATACGTGCATGTCCCATATTTTACACGGTTATGTATCGTGAATGTGATAACTACGAGTGTTCGCGTGTTTTACAGGTAAATTGCTTAATTCGGTTAAATTGGAACCCGTAGGCTACGGTTGGAAGATCATAGCATTGCATGTGTTATTTTGGAACTTTTATTTTTGGAGGGAATTAAATATATATATATATATATATATATATATATGCAGATTTTGGGGGCAGCAAAACAACACACATGTGGGACTAATCTTTTTAACATTATGGCAAACATAAAAGTCAACAAACATCACTCATTCACGTGAATATAGGAAGGAGTCAACATAGAAGACTTTGGAGAACATCATGTCACATGGCTGGAACATTAATTGCTAAAAGGAAGTGGTGACTCATAAATCAATATGAAACATCATCGACATGTGCACATGTGAGGGGATTGACTAATTTTGAGGGTGCACGTAAGTTGTTTTTATGTTTTTATAAATCATCGATCAGTAGTGGATTTGGGAGGCACATGACATCAATCACATTAGTTCTTTGATGGCGAACATAAGCAGATCCACACATTCACGCACGCACAGGTGGGCCGGCATCTTCTAGACAAAGTGGGCCGCACATGGACTTTGGTAATTCACATAAAGATTCATTTCTGTGAAGTGGGCCGCCATCTTGACTTGGAGTCTTTGGAATGGGCCGCCAATACAAAAGAGGCACACTCACGTGGTTATGAGGAGCCGACATATACACAAGATAGTGGAAAGGAGATGTAACTTATCCCATTAAATTTTTTTTATGGAGTTTTTAAGAGGTCTTATGAGGGGGTCTCGGTTACACACTACTCTCTTGACACACAACACTTAGTTAGTGAACGATTTTTGGGACTTGGGGGGGAGGATGGTTGTTCAAGTCATGAATGGCTAAAACTCTTGATGGTCATCTTTAGTTGAAGGTTGTAGAGACAATTGTGCTTGATTTCATATTTCTAGAATGGTAAATTGAATTTATGTTTTATTTATCATGGTGTGTTCTTATTTGCTTGTAAATTGTTGATGCTTATGATTATTCTATTTTGAAACCATACGTTCTTGGTGCCGTTGGCAATCGAGATATCATGGGTAGAACTAGGATCGGGTAAGGGTCAATTGGTCATCGGGTAACAAGCTCACGTTCTAGGAATCTGAGTACTTAGTTCCCTTTTATCACAACAAGTAATTGCACATGAATTATGTCTATGTAGTTCTTTCTAGTGAATGATAGCACAAATGTTGAAGCAAACCAGAAACTAAAGATGGTCACTCGTCTCTAATTTGTTTACAACCAAAACTTTTCTTTTGCAATTTAATTAGTTAATCTTAGTTTTAAAAATCAACCAATCAAACCCACTCTTGAATTTATTTTTCTTTCAATTTAGTTTACTTTAGTGAAGTTAGACATACATCGAGATAGCACATATTCCACAAACTCCCTGTGTTCGATACCCACTTACCGCTAGCTAATTAGTTGTAATTGGATTAAATTTGCGTGTACCTACGACATCTCGTCAAATTTTGGCGCCGCTGCCGGGGAGTAGTGCGCAACGTGTGTTATCTTGTGTATTAGTTTGAAAAAAAAAATTAAAAAAAAAACCCAAAAAGATTTCTTTTATGTTCATGATTTACACTTGGTAGTTGAGTTGTGTTGTGCAGGATGACAGGGCATTACACAAATTTCAGCTTATTTACGTGTAGATTGTGCGGGGGTCCACAATGTCACACCCCGACCGCGTAAAACAACAAATCGCGGCGGAAACATCGGGGAGTGTTGTAACAGAATTAATTGTTTCAAATCCATCGTAATTGAAGTTTCGTTTTATTGATTAAAAGTGTTACAATGTCTTAACAAACAAAGGAATACAACATAATTAACTAGTCTTGCATCTTTTATTGTCACTAAAGCCCAAGTCTGCCTATGTGTATCTTGATCATCTTATGCAACAGTTCCTGAAAAACACATGTGAAAATAGGTACGTCAGCATAAAAATGCCTGTGAGATACATAGGTTTTGTGAAAATAGGTTTCATGACTTATGTTTGAGAAAATGTTTAGTCATGAACCTTGTAATTTGCTTTGTCTTGTAAATCGTTTGAAAAACAATGAGTTCAGATGATATGTATAAATAAGTGAATAATGTATGATTAAATGAATAACCATTGTATAATGAGTTTGTATAAGATAAGTTGTTTGGAAATCAATGTCTTGTGAAAAGTATGTTATTTGTATAAAATGTTATATGTCTAAAACTGAAATGATTCAAATAACGCTACAATATGTAATACCATACAAACACTTATATATAGGAAGTACCAGCGGCGTATCCACCATGCTTGTATCATATTACACATGCATCGTTACTTAATCATTTAATCAAACCAAAACACCAAAGTAATGTTTAACAGTTGTAGAAATGTTTATGTATGGTCAAATACGGTTCACACGGTTCACAGATACAAACGGTTCACAGATACAAACGGTTCATAGATACAAACGGTTCACGGATACAAACGGTTCACTGAGTCAAATGATTACAACGGTTCACATAGTCAAATGATTACAACGGTTCGAATTGTAGTATAATGTGTTCATATGCTGGATGAGCATATGCAACAGAAAGGCAATGTAAAACGATGTACTAAGTAATGCACACAATGGGCACACCTAGCATGAAATGTAATGTAAAACGATGTACTAAGTAACGCACACAATGGGCACACCTAGCATGAAATGTAATGAAATCATGTACTATAATGTACTAACGAACATAGCATGTATATGATGTGAAAACAGGAAAGCATGAAAGTAATAAGTAGGCACATGTGTTTCACCCCAAAACAGTTTGGAAAACAGTAAAAGAGGGGTCTATGTACTCACCTGGGATTGCTCAGTAGTTCTTGAGTAACAACTAAACAATGCTAGAGATCGCGGATATCAAACGGCACCTAGTATAGGTAACTATGTTAATAAACCGGACCTAGATCGGAAGATTGAGTAGCATTAGGGTTTGTAAACCAAACGAGTGTAGAGACTCGTGTCATTTGGTTTAACAAAGCCTACATACTAAATGAAACTTAACCTGAGTGATTTCGACCCATTACGACCCGTTTAGGTAGCTTATGCTACTTTAACGCGTCGTTCGCGTGAAACGCGTTCGGACCGCCTAACTAGTCCTATGACAAGTGTTATATGCCTTAAACATGTTACATAATCAGTTATGTGACAAAGGTTTAGGTTACATATGCTTAATTACCAATTATACATGAAAAGGGTATTCTGGTAATTTACCTAAGGCATATAAACTACCTATCATACAACTACTTAAACGATGTGACCATAGGGTATAACCTCGGAAGGTTATTCCCTACCTACTATGGTCACCTAATGTGTTTGGTCGGATCCTAATGATCGACCAAACTGGGTCGGGTTCGAGGTATAAGCGATTTATCAGATCGCTTACCCTACGACCCTAGACAACGTGGTAATCAGTAGGCATAGTCCCAAGGGACTATGACCATCGTGATTACAATCACGTTGCGAAGTTCTAGCGAACTTCGCATTGACCATTACTGGTCAACGCTGAAAGTCAAACAAAGTTTGACTTTCTGACTCGAAAAGCAGTAAAAAAATAAGGAAAAGAACGAAAGAATACTTACGAAGGGTCCCCGAATGCTAATCTCGATCCAAGAACTCAGGTATGAAACAATGGTTTCAACTTAGAGCTCTCAAATCAAGATTCTAGTGAGAAATGAAGTTGGGGATGGATGGGTATTTATAGTAAACGGTCCACCGTTAGGATCGTTTGTCGAAAATCGTGCCTTAATCTCATGCGTACACTTGTCGGAACCTTATGGTGGCTCATTTGGTCACTCACCATAAGAGATCAACATGTGGCAAAGTGATTAGGAGTGGGTAACAGCTGTTAACAGCTGGATTAGAAGTTTCTGATGTGCAGACATAAGCTTACGGACCTCAAAGCTGCCAATGTTGAGGTCCGTAAGGTAAAACTTTGGCAGATTTACAGTTTTGGTCCCTGCAGTGCAATCAGCCCATTTTCGACACGTTTAAGGCCCGTTAACCCCATTTCAAAGCTCTAAAATGAAGTTAAAGTATAGGGAACTTAAAATGTGCTCAAAAATATCTCGGATGTCGGTTCGTTTAGCCGTACAGTTGCGATGTTCGGTTAATTACGACGGAATGCGCATAAGCGCGAAAAACGATCCAAATGACGAAACGAATGGATTTTTCTTATGGCGAACACTAAAATATAATATAGTCATGCTTTCATAAATTTTTGGATGTCCGGATGTATTCAGAACGTAAGTTATGCGCGAAAATGCAAACTTGTGCACTTTTTGACACTTTTAGTCCCTGAATGACACAAAAGTTTATTTTAGCATACCGAACACCTCAAAGCCTATTTCTAAGCTATGTAAAGGATATTTATGGTATGTTTAACTTATGGTCATGTTCCGGAATGTCTGTTACAGTTTAAATTGGCATACTTTCGCAGTTTGTCAACTTTAGTCCCTGTAAGTGATTTAACTTTGATTTCACCACACCAAACCTTCCAAATCTTATATCTAAGTTATGTAAAGGTTATTTAAGGTATGTTAAGCCTATTTCACTATTCCGGAGTGTTCGTTGGATTAAACTGGTTATATTTACGCATCAGTGCGCGTATAACCTTCTAGAAAGCGATATAGTGTTTGAAATCGAACAAGAATTGATATGTGTAAACGATACACATATTTTTACAAATCCCAAGTATGAAATACAATATTTCACTGGTTGGGCATTTGTTTGATGGTTGAAATGACACAGGTGTTACAGTCTCCCCTACTTTAGGAAATTTCGTCCCGAAATTAATTCGTAGGAGTCTGTCTATGACTTTGTTTCAAATAGTCATCAAAGATATGTAAAGCATAATCTGATTATTTTCCTCAACGGATATTTTTCAGAAGCGAAAATGAACGAACAGAGTCATTTTCTTCAACGGTTTCTTCGGAAATGGAAAATAAAGGAATTAACTAAACGGATATACATTTCCCTCAACGGATATTCTTCAGAAGTGAAAATGAACAACGGAGTCATTTTCAACGGTTGCTTCCTCAGAAACGGAAATGAAAATGACTAGACAAACGGATATTCATTTCCTTAACGGACAAATCTTCAGAAATGAAAATGAACTAACGGAGTCATTTTCAACGGTTGTTTCCTCAGAAACGGAAATGAAAAAGATAGACAAACGGATATTCATTTCCTCAACGGATAATCTTCAGAAACGAAAATGAACTAACGGAGTCATTTTCAATGGTTGTTTCCTCAGGTTCGGAAATGAAGGATTAAACAACGGGTATTCATTTCCTCAACGGATAATCTTCAGAAACGAAAATGAACTAACGGAGTCATTTTCAACGGTTGTTTCCTCAGGTTCGGAAATGAAGGAATAAATAAACGGATATTCATTTCCCTCGACGGATACTCTTCAGAACGAAAATGCACAAACGGAGTCATTTTCCTCAACGGTTATTCTTCAGAATTGGGAATGAAGGATAAACGGATATTCATTTCCCTTGACGGATACTCTTCAGAACGAAAATGCACAAACGGAGTCATTTTCCTCAACGAGTATTCTTCAGAATTGGAAATGAAGGATAAACGGATATTCATTTCCTCAACGGATATTCTTCAGAAGTGAAAAATGAATAGCTAGTTCATTTTTCCTCAACGGATACTTCATCAGAATTGGAAATGAATAGGGTTAACTTCTAGGTACATGACAAAGCTCGCTGTGGTTTCTGTGCACTAAATTGCATAATTATGTATGCATCCATAATTACGTAATTCCTTGCATAGTCCGCACAGTTTGTCTTTGTAATGTTCATAAGCACATAATCACATAGTTGTTTAATTGTTATTGTCTTGTTATTGATTGCTATGAACTTGGCACCTCGTACTTCGTTTCTCTTGGAAGAAACGGGTACTTGGGATTTTCGTGAAAAACGCAAGAGATCATACAATGGAAGAAATTTGGGAGTAGTCTGTTCTTCAAGGAATGCGGTTCCTTGATTGTCGGTATTGTAGGGGATATGTTGTTTATACATACAATCACATAAATACATTGCAATGTAAATAAAAGATTTATTTATAAACAACGTTAACAACTGTTTCTTGGATCTTGACAACAAAAGAAAATAATACATAAGACGTGATTATTTCTAAACGATGTTGTCTTCTGGTTGATCATATGCTCATCCCTGCGCTGGATTTGCATTAGCAAGCCTTGGGCAATTCCTACGAAAATGGCCCATCTCGCCACAGTTGTAGCAAGATCCCGGTGGAAAACGAGCTTGAGCAGGATTGTTGCCAGCTTGATTTGGTGCAGTTGCGGTTGGGCAAACCCTAGCTGTATGACCTATAAGTCCGCAAACCTGGCATGTGCGGCACTTCACCCCAGCATGATGATGTAGGCCACATTGGTTGCACAAGGGTGCAGTTCCGTTGTAGGGTTTCCTGGCAGGGGGTTGAGCTGGTTGGTTGAGGACGGCTTGATCATTGTGAGCGACCACAGCGTAGTTCTGAGAAGCCTTTCGCTTCTTTGACCTCTTAGGGGATCCAGTCTGTTCATCCATGATCTTTGATTCCTCGATTGGTTTCGATTCTTCGACCGGCTTCTTGTCACCTTTTCGGAAAAGTTTACCTTTCCTGATCTTTGATTCAGTCAAGGTTGCAGATAGCTCAATGGCCTGTCTAACTGTAGTAGGGTTGCTACCAGTCAAAATGTCTTGTATTGAATCAGGGAGGCCATCAATGTACTTTTCGATTGCCTTATCCAAAGGCGTGACCATGTTTGGGCATAACAGACTCAACTCCTCGTAACGGTCCGTGTAGGCTCTATGCTCACCGCTGTCTTGCTCGAGATTGTCGAATTCCCTTTCCAAAGCCCTGATCTCGTGTCGAGGACAGAATTCCTTCATCATAAGGGCCCTAAGTTCAGCCCATGTTTGTGCTAGAGCAACTTCTGCACCTCGATCTCTCATAACCCCGTTCCACCACGTAAGGGCTCTCTTCTGGAACACACTTGAAGCAAACTCGACCTTGCGATTGTCAGGACACTGCACATGGCGGAAAGTATTCTCAATGCTCTCGAACCATTGAAGAAGCCCAGTCGCTCCCTCAGAACCACTAAACTTGAGTGGTTTCGCCGAGTTAAAACTCTTGAAATTGCATACACCATTGTTGTTGTTGTTGGCTTGATTCCATTGAGCAAAGAGGTTTGGGAATTGAGCAGCCATTTGCTGCGCAATGATTTCTGCCAGTTCGGCAGTTGCTATCTGGTTCTCGCGTCGAGGAGGCATTCTAAAAGAGGAAACATGAAAAGAAACGAGTGAGAGATTTAGACGAAAAGAATGAGATGAAACAAATCTGATGAAAGCAAGGATAGTGGTCATTTGTTTGTTACTATAAAGCAACAACCGACACACAGTGACTAACCAAAGTAAATGGATCAAAAAATAATGTATCGCGAAGACATGCTCGCCTATAAGTGAACACTCATCCCAAGAATTCCCAGGTAAGCACAACTGGTCTCGCGTCTGGTTGAGATGTATACGAAGTGCTTGCCTAGACAGAAAACCCAGAATACAGGCGTTCACCCTTCCAGTTTGCACGTGTTCACATTATTTAAAACCCAAAACCTTGACGAGATTTTGAAAACTCAAAGGGGTTCAAAACCTTATAACAGAGGGTTCAAAACCTTACAATAGAAGGTTCAAAACCTAGTAATCAATCATCCTAGAACAGATGATTAGTTTTCAAAGCGGTTTTGAAATTTATGTTCTTGTTGTGGTCGTCGCCTAAGGATAGGTGACGGTATTGTTTTATGACTAAACGCAAGTAAACTCGCGTTAGGGTCCTAAGAAAGTTATAGACTAGGTCAAAGCATTACTAATAACCTAATTCCCTATAACCATTGGCTCTGATACCATCTTTTCTGTCACACCCCGACCGCGTAAAACAACAAATCGCGGCGGAAACATCGGGGAGTGTTGTAACAGAATTAATTGTTTCAAATCCATGGTAATTGAATTTTCGTTTTATTGATTAAAAGTGTTACAATGTCTTAACAAACAAAGGAATACAACATAATTAACTAGTCTTGCATCTTTTATTGTCACTAAAGCCCAAGTCTGCCTATGTGTATCTTGATCATCTTATGCAACAGTTCCTGAAAAACACATGTGAAAATAGGTACGTCAGCATAAAAATGCCTGTGAGATACATAGGTTTTGTGAAAATAGGTTTCATGACTTATGTTTGAGAAAATGTTTAGTCATGAACCTTGTAATTTGCTTTGTCTTGTAAATCGTTTGAAAAACAATGAGTTCAGATGATATGTATAAATAAGTGAATAATGTATGATTAAATGAATAACCATTGTATAATGAGTTTGTATAAGATAAGTTGTTTGGAAATCAATGTCTTGTGAAAAGTATGTTATTTGTATAAAATGTTATATGTCTAAAACTGAAATGATTCAAATAACGCTACAATATGTAATACCATACAAACACTTATATATAGGAAGTACCAGCGGCGTATCCACCATGCTTGTATCATATTACACATGCATCGTTACTTAATCATTTAATCAAACCAAAACACCAAAGTAATGTTTAACAGTTGTAGAAATGTTTATGTATGGTCAAATACGGTTCACACGGTTCACAGATACAAACGGTTCACAGATACAGACGGTTCACAGAGTACAAACGGTTCACAGATACAAACGGTTCACAGATACAAACGGTTCACAGATACAAACGGTTCACGGATACAAACGGTTCACTGAGTCAAATGATTACAACGGTTCACATAGTCAAATGATTACAACGGTTCGAATTGTAGTATAATGTGTTCATATGCTGGATGAGCATATGCAACAGAAAGGCAATGTAAAACGATGTACTAAGTAATGCACACAATGGGCACACCTAGCATGAAATGTAATGTAAAACGATGTACTAAGTAATGCACACAATGGGCACACCTAGCATGAAATGTAATGAAATCATGTACTATAATGTACTAACGAACATAGCATGTATATGATGTGAAAACAGGAAAGCATGAAAGTAATAAGTAGGCACATGTGTTTCACCCCAAAACAGTTTGGAAAACAGTAAAAGAGGGGTCTATGTACTCACCTGGGATTGCTCAGTAGTTCTTGAGTAACAACTAAACAATGCTAGAGATCGCGGATATCAAACGGCACCTAGTATAGGTAACTATGTTAATAAACCGGACCTAGATCGGAAGATTGAGTAGCATTAGGGTTTGTAAACCAAACGAGTGTAGAGACTCGTGTCATTTGGTTTAACAAAGCCTACATACTAAATGAAACTTAACCTGAGTGATTTCGACCCATTACGACCCGTTTAGGTAGCTTATGCTACTTTAACGCGTCGTTCGCGTGAAACGCGTTCGGACCGCCTAACTAGTCCTATGACAAGTGTTATATGCCTTAAACATGTTACATAATCAGTTATGTGACAAAGGTTTAGGTTACATATGCTTAATTACCAATTATACATGAAAAGGGTATTCTGGTAATTTACCTAAGGCATATAAACTACCTATCATACAACTACTTAAACGATGTGACCATAGGGTATAACCTCGGAAGGTTATTCCCTACCTACTATGGTCACCTAATGTGTTTGGTCGGATCCTAATGATCGACCAAACTGGGTCGGGTTCGAGGTATAAGCGATTTATCAGATCGCTTACCCTACGACCCTAGACAACGTGGTAATCAGTAGGCATAGTCCCAAGGGACTATGACCATCGTGATTACAATCACGTTGCGAAGTTCTAGCGAACTTCGCATTGACCATTACTGGTCAACGCTGAAAGTCAAACAAAGTTTGACTTTCTGACTCGAAAAGCAGTAAAAAAATAAGGAAAAGAACGAAAGAATACTTACGAAGGGTCCCCGAATGCTAATCTCGATCCAAGAACTCAGGTATGAAACAATGGTTTCAACTTAGAGCTCTCAAATCAAGATTCTAGTGAGAAATGAAGTTGGGGATGGATGGGTATTTATAGTAAACGGTCCACCGTTAGGATCGTTTGTCGAAAATCGTGCCTTAATCTCATGCGTACACTTGTCGGAACCTTATGGTGGCTCATTTGGTCACTCACCATAAGAGATCAACATGTGGCAAAGTGATTAGGAGTGGGTAACAGCTGTTAACAGCTGGATTAGAAGTTTCTGATGTGCAGACATAAGCTTACGGACCTCAAAGCTGCCAATGTTGAGGTCCGTAAGGTAAAACTTTGGCAGATTTACAGTTTTGGTCCCTGCAGTGCAATCAGCCCATTTTCGACACGTTTAAGGCCCGTTAACCCCATTTCAAAGCTCTAAAATGAAGTTAAAGTATAGGGAACTTAAAATGTGCTCAAAAATATCTCGGATGTCGGTTCGTTTAGCCGTACAGTTGCGATGTTCGGTTAATTACGACGGAATGCGCATAAGCGCGAAAAACGATCCAAATGACGAAACGAATGGATTTTTCTTATGGCGAACACTAAAATATAATATAGTCATGCTTTCATAAATTTTTGGATGTCCGGATGTATTCAGAACGTAAGTTATGCGCGAAAATGCAAACTTGTGCACTTTTTGACACTTTTAGTCCCTGAATGACACAAAAGTTTATTTTAGCATACCGAACACCTCAAAGCCTATTTCTAAGCTATGTAAAGGATATTTATGGTATGTTTAACTTATGGTCATGTTCCGGAATGTCTGTTACAGTTTAAATTGGCATACTTTCGCAGTTTGTCAACTTTAGTCCCTGTAAGTGATTTAACTTTGATTTCACCACACCAAACCTTCCAAATCTTATATCTAAGTTATGTAAAGGTTATTTAAGGTATGTTAAGCCTATTTCACTATTCCGGAGTGTTCGTTGGATTAAACTGGTTATATTTACGCATCAGTGCGCGTATAACCTTCCAGAAAGCGATATAGTGTTTGAAATCGAACAAGAATTGATATGTGTAAACGATACACATATTTTTACAAATCCCAAGTATGAAATACAATATTTCACTGGTTGGGCATTTGTTTGATGGTTGAAATGACACAGGTTTTACACACAACATCCATGTATTGGTTGCCACGAGGCTCACTACAGGAGGGCACATGGAAAACCGGTGTCTTATGTTTCACAGCTTCCACCTCCATCATACGTTGACGATTATGAATCAGAAATGGAGGATGACTATTATTCATATGGATACTATCGGAACGAGGAAGTTTACTATGAGGCAAGGATGGATGGTCTATGTTTTTGTTGCGGTCGCGATCACTCTTATGATTATGATGTGTGACCGGTGTATTCGGAAAACCCGAAGTATTGGGATAAAAAGATGATGGCAGCGCGCATCTATAGACCGTATCAGGGATATCGACAATATCATCCCGAAGAATATTCTGAGCCCGAGGGTGTTTATGTTTATGAGACCGAGGAGGAAAAAGAGCTTGCTGTATTGGAAGTACTTTGTCCAAACTCGAGCAATATTTAGCAACACCCAACCTGTCCGATGAAGACCGAATCAGCTGCTTAGTTTCTAAGTGTCATACTTTAAAATTGAAGATAGAGATAGAAGAACGCCTCTCACCATTACCTGACGATATTAGAGATTATTCTCACATGAAGGAGGAGGTTGTGGAGGATAATACCACACCAATGAGTCCTTTATCTGATGAAGAGTCACTTGTAGATCAGATGATGTGTGCAGATTATGAGGTAGAGCAGGCTGATGGGATGGATATGTGTACCGAACCTCTTCCCATATCAATGATTCAAATTAACAAGTGTGGGGAAGAGGGTTCGAGGAACAAGATGAGAAGGGTGAAACTACCAGACATTAAGGTATATGTCATGAAGTGGACTAGCAAAGCCCGTATGAGCAACTTTAACATGCCAAATATACTGACAAATCTATGGAGATGGCATGTAAATTTCCGGGCATTTGTTGGAAATGTTGCGGGTAAGTGTGCATTAAGACCACCATAACGCATAGCAGGTATGGTCTGGCTGAAGACCTTTAAACTTAGCGCTCTCGGGAGGCAGCCCGAGGATGTAGAGTATTGTATTTGTGTTTTGTTTTGTTTTATTTTGCTTTGTTTGGTTTTGTTTTGGTGTTGTGTTTGTGTTTTGGCAGGTTATTACGTTTCAACCCTCGCGGATGCAATGATTCAAGTGTGGGGATGTTTGGCAACATCCCTGTTGAGATATCGGCGAATCTAAGAGATGTTTTTGAACCGGTTCGATTACCGCAGCTGCATCACTACCAACACTGCTGATTTACTAATCAGGTCGTGTCTTGTTCTCATCTTGTGCACCTTTGTATATATTCTTGTTTAAGTTTTTGGTTGGGCGTTTGGGTGGTGTTTTGATGTGTTTAGTTTATGGGTTGTGAAGGAATTGGTGGTGTTTTTAATAATTAAAAAAAAAAGAAATTTGGGATTCGAGAGTATTAGCGAAAGCTAATGTTTTTTGTTAGAAGCGATCTTTCCCTCAAAACCATACATTGGGACAATGTATCCCAAGTGTGGGGATGAGGGGAATTTTTTTGAGAATTTTAAAAAAAAATTTGTGAAGCCAAGCGAAAATTGTCAAAATTTGAAAAACTTGATATTGTTCCACTTGACACACCGACACCCATTTCTTGTCCTTTAGTGGTGAGAGTTTGAGCCACATATGATTATTAATGATGCTTTCTTTGTTTTGAGTGGCGGTGTGTTTATTGTGTTAATAGAACTTGTGTACGAATTCTTGTTAAATCCTAGAGTTAGCATGCTTGTGAAAATGATAGGGGACTTTTAGGTAGCCTCGTCTAGATGTGTGAGAGTGCGGGATTGGTGGGTTGGACCTCATACGTTACATATATGAGCTTGGTATTGTGAGGGGTGGGGGTTTGGTCTTTAGAAAGCCATGTTTGAGCCTTATACCATTCGGTTGTGATCCAAATCTACTTCCTACAAAATTTTACCTTTTGAGATGACCCGGTTTAGGAGATTTAGTATGTAGTATTGATGTTCTTGTATATATTGTTGAGTTTGATGTGTTATGAAAAAAAAGAAAAAAAAAAGAAATATGAGAAAAATACAAAAAGAAGTGATTGGTTGCAATAGTAGTTGAGAATGTTGAAGAAGTTGTGTATATATTTGATGTTTGCTTTGTTTTGTAGTAGAAATAAAAACCGGGTCAAATCAATTAGCTCTCGCATATATATTCCACAATTTTCCTAACTTTGCACCTAACCCCGTTACAACCCGTAAGTCCTTTTGATTCATAAGCATGCTAAATACTCAATAGGAGGAGACTTGATTTTTTATACAAGCTTATTGTCGCACAAACACACACACGCATTGAGTGGTTTAGCATTATGTGCTAATATTTCTTGTCACCGAGAGTTTTTGTGAGGGGTGTGTCTCGTGGTATGATTGAAGGTTAGTAAAAGGACGATACATTTTAGCTTGGTTTGCATGTTGATCGCTTGTGGTTTTGAAATAGTTTTTGAATGGGTTGCTTGGGACAAGCAACGGGTAAGTGTGGGGATGTGACGGGTGGTCCGTAGGACAACCCTTAAATGAGCTAAATACGTGCATGTCCCATATTTTACACGGTTATGTATCGTGAATGTGATAACTACGAGTGTTCGCGTGTTTTACATGTAAATTGCTTAATTCGGTTAAATTGGAACCCGTAGGCTACGGTTGGAAGATCATAGCATCGCATGTGTTATTTTGGAACTTTTATTTTTGGAGGGAATTAAATATATATATATGCAGATTTTGGGGGCAGCAAAGCAACACACATGTGGGACTAATCTTTTTAACATTATGGCAAACATAAAAGTCAACAAACATCACTCATTCACGTGAATATAGGAAGGAGTCAACATAGAAGACTATGGAGAACATCATCATATGTCACATGGCTGGAACATTAATTGCTAAAAGGAAGTGGTGACTCATAAATCAATATGAAACATCATCGACACGTGCACATGTGAGGGGATTGACTAATTTTGAGGGTGCACGTGAGTTGTTTTTATGTTTTTATAAATCATCGATCAGTAGTGGATTTGGGAGGCACATGACATCAATCACATTAGTTCTTTGATGGCGAACATAAGCAGATCCACACATTCACGCACCCACAGGTGGGCCGGCATCTTCTAGACAAAGTGGGCCGCACATGGACTTTGGTAATTCACATAAAGATTCATTTCTGTGAAGTGGGCCGCCATCTTGACTTGGAGTCTTTGGAATGGGCCGCCAATACAAAAGAGGCACACTCACGTGGTTATGAGGAGCCGACATATACACAAGATAGTGGAAAGGAGATGTAACTTATCACATTTAATGTTTTTTATGGTGTTTTTAAGAGGTCTTATGAGGGGGTCTCGGTTACACACTACTCTCTTGACACACAACACTTAGTTAGTGAACGATTTTTGGGACTTGGGGGGGAGGATGGTTGTTCAAGTCATGAATGGCTAAAACTCTTGATGGTCATCTTTAGTTGAAGGTTGTAGAGACAATTGTGCTTGATTTCATATTTCTAGAATGGTAAATTGAATTTATGTTTTATTTATCATGGTGTGTTCTTATTTGCTTGTAAATTGTTGATGCTTATGATTATTCTATTTTGAAACCATACGTTCTTGGTGTCGTTGGCAATCGAGATATCATGGGTAGAACTAGGATCGGGTAAGGGTCAATTGGTCATCGGGTAACAAGCTCACGTTCTAGGAATCTGAGTACTTAGTTCCCTTTTATCACAACAAGTAATTGCACATGAATTATGTCTATGTAGTTCTTTCTAGTGAATGATAGCACAAATGTTGAAGCAAACCGGAAACTAAAGATGGTCACTCGTCTCTAATTTGTTTACAACCAAAACTTTTCTTTTGCAATTTAATTAGTTAATCTTAGTTTTAAAAATCAACCAATCAAGCCCACTCTTGAATTTATTTTTCTTTCAATTTAGTTTACTTTAGTGAAGTTAGACATACATCGAGATAGCACATATTCCACAAACTCCCTGTGTTCGATTCCCACTTACCGCTAGCTAATTAGTTGTAATTGGATTAAATTTGCGTGTACCTACGACATCTCGTCATATTCCGATGTATATTTATACGTATGAGAATACGTATTTTTACTGTTTTCATTAAGTATTATTATACTTAATTTCGTATTAATTTTTCTGGAATATTATCCTTAATAAAAGTTCACCAATATATATTTCTAAAATATATACTTTAAGAAATATCGCTTAGAAAAATTATTTATAATTTTCCCTTGGCAAAAATATTTATATTTTCATATAAGTTCCAAAAATAATATATTTTCAAGTCTAACTTGGAAAATATATATAAACTCATTTTTTATTTAAAATGATATATATTTTATATTTATTTGAGAAAATATATCTTTCACCCCAAAAATATTGTATTTCATGTTTGTTTAAGAAAATATATATTTCTTTTAAAAATAATATATCTTCTAAGAATTTCAAGAAAAATATATATTTATACTTGCCAAAAATAATATATTTTTCCCTTGTCAAAATATGATATATTCTAGCAGCAATTGTAAAAAGCATATTTTCGTTTCTTTGGTGTCCAAAATATTATTTATCAAAATATACTTTGTGAATATAATTTCCGGAATATTTTGTAAATTATATTCCTTAGTTCGGTTTCACCAATATTTTGTGTATAACTTGTATATTCATATTCTTGGAATTTTGGTAATATTTTGGATGATAATTCTTGGTATTTTGATGTGTTATATTATTTCATGTCCTAAAATAATATAACTAATACACAAAGTATACAATTAATCGCACACATGGTGTCTTCTAAATATATATTTTCCTAAATACATATTTAGTCACTTTTATTTGTGAAAACCAACCTCCAATAATTATAATTTTTGTAACAAAAATTATGGCAAAGTTTTTGTAACAATTTATGGTTTAAAATACACTTGTAAATATTTGTTTAGAAATATTTTTCTAAGTGTTTAAATTTTTAGAAAATTTTGCCATAGTTTCCCCTAAAAATGGAGGTTTCCATGCTTTTAAGCATATCATTTTCTTTTGTAAAAAACAACACAATCAATCCACAATCGACAATAAACAATTTATACTTACCAATCTTGCCAAAAACAATCATAATCTATTACTTCATGAACTTGAAATTTCACAAAAATTTGTAGTAACTTACTAGTGTTCTTAGTAATCTTTGTTATCCTTTAAAGTGTGGTATATTCTTTAAAAACTTTATTTTTAAAGAATATAGATCTTTACAACTTATGATCACATTTTCTAAAAAGTTTCCTTATGAATCCTTCTTGTTACACAAGTGTTTCTACACTTGTTTAACCACCAAAAATAAGGTTTGTTTATGTAAGAACTAAGATTTAGTAAAACTTGTGTTTTTAACTTGGTTACTTGGAAAATCATACTTGAAATATTTAGATTTACAAGACTTTAACTTACTTTGGTCATCACTTTTCAAGAAATCAACATAATCTTTCAAGTTCATGCTTCTCATGAGGATGATCCATTAACTTCTATCATGTTCATCCTCTCATCTTGCTAGATTATGTTTTCAATCATGATCTAGCAAGATCATATGATGATCAATATCAAATACATGTATGAACAACAATCATCAAGCATAACAACTCATATTTATCAAGATTTCTTCATATGTTAAGCTTATGTTCAAGTTTACTTCTTGTGATTCTTAGTGTTTTACATGATCAACATTATGTAACATCTTTTAACCACTAATATAAGATGTAAAATAGCAAGATCAAGGTTCTTACCACTAGCACAAGGCTGGGGATGATCAAGTGAAGAAATCAAGTGGATAAAAGCAAATGAATAAGGTCCTTCAACTTCCGTAAGCTCCTAGCTTCTTTGTATGACCTCTAATACCTTTGTATATACTTGGAATGGTTGTAGGATGGATGAAAATGGTGAGTGTGTGTGTGTGTGCTTGGGGTCGGCCGAGAACAAGCAAGGAGAAGAGAGAGTTTGTGTGTGTTTTTGGTATGTGTAGAATGAAGTTATAATCTCATGGTGTTAACTTATATCCATTTCAACCCTTTATCTTATGTATAACATGTTTAGGAAAGCATAAACACAATCCATTATAAAATTGAAACAAATCAATGTGTGGGGCCCTTATTGGGGCCGTAGACATGGGGGGGTGTCTAGACATAGGTTTGTAAATAAGTTGGTTAGATCATGGTAAAATTGTAAGTATTAGTTAGTTACATTAGTTACTAGATATTTATGATGTATTATGATGTTCGGGGATCATAACTAGCTTGGTAATGTTAAAACAGTGCTTCTAGTGTAAATTTGATGTTTCGGGTAGTGTCCAGTTGTTCGGTTGGTTACCGGTTCGTTAAAGTGCTAAACTTTGCAGTTTAGTGTGCTTTATGTACATTTTTGTGACACTTTTGATTCCCGACACTTAGGAAAGCATTGAGGACCATTTAAGCATGTTTCTGCATGCTATTAGGTTATTTAAATGTTGAAAATTGCTGAATTTTGCTGAATTAAGCACTTTATGTGAGTTTTAGGCACTTTCTAGCACTTAAACTATCACTAGAAAGGCAATTTTGTGATCCTCACTTTCCTACACACTATACTAGTGTGGTACTTAGTTTCTGGCTCATTCTGTGTCTTAATACACTGTCTGTCTATGTACTGAATTCCGTCAGCATTTTCCTGATTTATCCGATAACTGTGCTAATTGTGCTTCGTGCATCATTTAAGTCAAATAAGCTTTCACGCAATAATGGTATGACATTAAGCAATATATGATGCACATGTATGTTTGTGGCAATAATCAGTAAGCAGTTAATTTGTAATTCAACACAGTCATTAAGCACTAATCACAGTTTATTAGTTGTACGGATACCTGAAATTTTGACAGTTGTCACAACAAAAGTGCATCAACAAACTATAAGCATCCTTTGCAGTTTAGTGTGCTTTATGTACATTTTTGTGACACTTTTGATTCCCGACACTTAGGAAAGCATTCAGGACCATTTAAGCATGTTTCTGCATGATATTAGGTTATTTAAATGTTGAACATTGCTGAATTTTGCTGAATTCAGCACTTTATGTGAGTATTAGGCACTTTCCGGCACTTAAACTATCACTAGAAAGGCGGTTTTGTGATCCTCACTTTCCTACACACTATACTAGTGTGGTACTTAGTTTCTGGCTCATTCTGTGTCATAATACACTGTCTGTCTATGTACTGAACTCCGTCAGCATTTTCCTGATTTATCTGATAACTGTGCTAATTGTGCTTCGTGCATCATTTAAGTCAAATAAGCTTTCACGCAATAATGGTATGACATTAAGCAATATATGATGCACATGTATGTTTGTGGCAATAATCAGTAAGCAGTTAATTTGTAATTCAACACAGTCATTAAGCACTAATCACAGTTTAATAGTTGTACGAATACCTGAAATTTTGACAGTTGTTACAACAAAAGTGCATCAACAAAATATAAACATCCTTTTCTATATCTAACTAAAAATAAGGTTCAAATTGTCAATGATTTTGATGTTAAACACAATGATCCAGGGTGTTTAATGTTAATATTAAATTTGAATTCCGTTAATTCTTGTTAAACAAAATGATCGAGGGTGTTTAGTGTTAATATTAAAATTCATCTTAATTTTTAACGTTATTTTACTAATTTTGTGAAAATAACGTTAAAAACCGCGTAAGGTTAATCATGCATCATGTGGTGGTGTTGATAGCCGAAAGACAAAAGGGTACATGCACTAATCGGCCTTTGTCCCGATTGTTGAGTGTTATTTGTCTTATGTCCAAGGCTTGAGGCAAAACTATTATTGAGCCCGGGGTCTCACCGGAAGCAGCCTCTGAATTAAGATTGATTTTAGTATTAACATTAAACACCCCTATTCCTTTAAAAACATTCATGTTTGGCCCGACCCATTAGTTCGGGTTCGAGTATTATGCGATACGGTCCAACAATCATCCCCTAATACCCGAACCGGGCTAGGGAAGCCTTTGACTCCAAGTAACTCTCGTATTTCAATAAACTTGATCCTCGGGAGTGCTTTAGTTAGAATATTGGCCCTTTGCATTTCTCCGCTTACATACTCGATCTCCACCTATTCATCTTCAACACATTCATGAAAGAAATGGTAGTGCGTATCAATATTTTTGCTCCGACCATGAAAAAATGGATTTTTCATATCAATGCTATGGCCGATTTATTATCCACCCGAATAACTATCTTTTGAAGTTCTCCACCAAAAAATTCACTATATAAGCTCTGAAGCCAAATTGCTGGACAAGCTGCTAAAGTTGCCGCCATAAACTCTGCTTCACAAGATGATAAAGCAACCATATTTTGTTTCTGAGAACACCTAGAAACATGTGTTTCACCAAAATAAAATACATCTCCCTGTATTATGGCTACTATCTCTGTCACTTATAATCTTGTGACATCCACATCGTTTGTACTGTAACCCATAACTCATAGTACCGACAATATATAGAAGAATTTGTATAACTGCAACTAAGTGAGATACCATAGGAGTTTGCATGTACCTGCTCGCAATTCCATTTCAAAAGATAAATTCGGTCTTGTGTGTAGTAATAACTAAGGCATCCGACCAATCTTCGACAATTTGTTGTATCAACCGGCTCGCCTTTCTCGTCTTTTGTTAGTTTTAATCTCAAATCCATAGGATACTTTGCTGGATTACACCCTAACAAACTTGTTTCCTTTAAAAATTTCTTCACGTATCCCTCCTACTTGATCATTATCCCTTTCTCAGTTTGTATCACTTCAATACCAAGATAATAAGAAAGTAACCCGATATCGCTCACCTCGAATTTTTCCTCCATTTGTTTCTTTAATTATTCGATCTTCTCAGTACTCGGACTTGTAACAATTAAATCATCCACATAAACCCCTGTAACAATTAAATTATTTCCCTTGCGCTTTGTGCAGATTGCTTGTTCTTCAGAGCACCACTTAAAACCAAGAATTTTTAATGTACCATCAAGCTTGAGATTCCAAGCTCGTTGTGCTTGACGAAGCCCATACAACTCCTTAGTTAACTGGTAGACTATTTCTTCATGTCAATTTTTTTTATAAAACCTTCTTGTTTATTAAAATATACTTCTTCCTTCAAATCTCCATTCCAAAATGCTGATTTGATGTCTAAGTGATTAACTGGCCATCCTTTGCAAGCTGCGTGTGTAAGTAATAAGCGTACCGACTCCATCTGTGCAACTAGTGCGAATACTTCATCAAAATTATTCCAAATTGTTGAATTGAATGTACCCTTTTGCAACGAGCCTCGCCTTATATTTAATAATCTTCCTGGACGTGCCACGCTTGACTTTAAATCCCCATATCAACCCAATCCGTTTAACGTTATCCGGGAGTTTCGTTAAACTCCATGTTTTATTTTTTTCAATGGACTCTAACTCCACTCGTATTGCTGTTTCCCAAAGAAAAAACGTTCCCATTGGCTGGGAATAACTATTCGGCTCATCTTTCACTATCAGTAATAATTCTTCTAGTTCTTCTCGATTTACTCCATCTTGAATAACATAATCATTAAATTACACCGGAATGAATTTATGTCTCGTTGAACGCCTTTGGGGAGTTTCTGTTTCAACATTAGCATGGAACTCGAGCATATACTCACCGGGTCAACTTCTCCTGAACCTTAAATATCTACTGACACAGCCGAAGCTGCTGGTGACGCTACTGGAGATTACTGATGACACGCGGCCGCACCCCTCGAATGTTGTGGGGTGTGTACTAGTTCATTCTCTGAGTTGTCGGTTGTCTCAGTCACAATCTTATCCTGACCCTAGTGAAAAACAACCATGAAAAAATTTGGTTCAACTGTATTTTTCTTCCATTTCCAGCCACGCTTTTCGTCACACTATACTGTTCTACGAACACAAATCTTGTTCTGAACTGAGTCGTACATACAGAAACATTTTAACCCAGGTTCTAGGTTCCGAACCAAAATAAACCATTGCAATTCCCTTGTCATCAAGCTTATGTAGGTTAACTTTTGGTTCGGTAGCATAACCCAATCAACCGAATACCCGTAAAAACTCAAAATCTGGTTCTTCTTTCAACAATGCCTCGTATGGTGTTTTTGAAACGACTGCTCGCATTAGACTTTTTAGAACATAAACTGCATGCTTTGCTACCTCGCCCCAAAACCTTTGTGGAACATTTGTTTGTTTTAGCTACACCTTACCTTACCATACCTATTACCGTTAAGTTTCTTCGCTCAACGACCCCGTTCTGCTATGGTAAATATGGAGTAGTATAATATCTTCGGATAATTTGTACTTCAGACAAATCATTGAATTCAGTTGATTTGAATTAACCTCCACGATTTGTTCTGAAAGTTCAAACTTTTTCTTTTAAATCCTTCTCAACCAAAGCTTTAAACTGCTTGAATACTTCGAACGCTTGAGCCTTGAACTTCAAAATATAACACCAAATATAACGTAAGAAATTGTCTAAAATTAAGAAAATGTACTTGCAACCTCCCGAAGTAGTGGCATGATAGGACAACATACATCACCATGTAGTAGCTCGGGCAGTCTTGTGGCTTTAAAAAATTCTTTCATTGGGTACGGCTTCTCAGTTTGTTTTCCAATCAAATGTATTTGATGGATAATTAATCACGGGCATCCCACGAACCATATTTTTCGAACTCAGTCTCTTCAAAGATTCAAAATTTAAATGCCCTAAATGGGCATACCAAAGCTAAGTGTCATCATCTAGTTTAGAAAATAAGCATACCAAGGAACCAACCATCAGCTTAATCTTGTACAATCAGTTGCTGGGGCGAAATACCTTCATTGACAGGATTCTTACTTTGTCATAAACGAGCAAGACATCATCTTCCATCACAACCTTGCAACCCGTCTCTATGAGTTGTCCGAGACTAATTATGTTGGAACGCATGCACCATATATAATAAACTTTTGTTAAAATTCTAAGTTGGCCAGTTTTGCTTCTGAACAAAATCGATTATCCTACAATTTCAACAAAAAAATCATCACCGCAACGTACCTTACCATTTACTCTCTCATTTAGTACTGAAAAGAATAATTTGTTCCCCGTCATGTGGTTCGAATCTCCATTATCTAAATACCACAGGTTCTCATCCATGTGCTTGGATTCAAACTTCTTGAGAATAACCTTATCTTCATTTAAGTAAATTGTCTCACTTGTACATTCCATCATAAAAAGATTTGGATCCAACTTTTCGGTTCTGCTAAGTTTGCCTCTTGATTCTTCCTTCTTTCTAAACATCGAGAAGTGAAGTGACCCATCTAATCACATCTGAAACATTGAATTTCTGATTTATCTTTCTTTGGTCTTTGTGGGTAATCTTTATTCTTTTGACCCAAGCCCTTTACACCATGGTCCTGACCATTGTCTCGGTTCTGACCCGTATCTCGCCCTAGACCTGAACCACGTCCATGACCCCGACTTCTGTTATTAGAACCTCCTCGCCCATACCCCCTTAAGTTATTATAGGATTTGTGGTTAGAGGAACTTTCACCACTAGCAAACATCAATTTGCTCTGATTTTCGCCTATAAATTCAATATTTTTAATCCTGTCTTCAAAAGTCTTTAGCCTCCCTATAACTTCTTGAAATGTCACGGCCTTCAAATATGTGAATTGTTCAATTGATGCGACATATGTCGCCACCACCATTTCACTGCTTGTGCACCTCTAGAACTTCATGTTTTATGAGCCAGGTTGTAAAACACAATTTGAAGCCCATAAACAAGATCTACAAACTCGATTTGAAAACACACCAGATCTAGATCTAGAAACTCGATTTCAAACCACAAAAATTTCAACCGGCGGTGGCATTGAGATCTGCAACCTCGATTTAAAACCATCAACGAGATCTACAAATGAGATTTGAAAGCATATACGAGATTTGCGATGGTGATTTGAAACCCTAGACAAGATATGACCTGAAATCACAACTAAACTTGGTCGATTACATGATCTTCAAGCGGCTTTGGCGGCGATGGTGGTTACTTTAGATGACTGCGGTGTTGGTTGGTTCGGATGATGGTGGTGGTGAGGTCCGGCGGATATGGTGATGAACCTATAGCAAAAAAAATTAAATGGTGGAGGATGGTGGTTGAGAACCGGTGGTGATGGCGGTGGCGGGCTAGTGGTAATTGTGATGGCGGTTTGGTGGTAATGGCATGTAGTGGTGGTAGTTAGCAGTAGCAGAGGGAAGGGAGAGGTTGCTGGTGATGAATGGTGATGTACTGATGGTTTGATTTTCTGTTTTGAATAAAGACTGATGGTTTGAAGACTAATCTTTATATTTTTTATGTTAAAATAAATAGTTAAATGATTATTAGTAGATTACCAAAATAGACCTACCCTTAGTTGAATGAATTAACTGAGTTAAGAGTCGGGGAGCAAAATGGAAAAAAAACATAGTAAACTATTGGAGTAAAATAGCTATTTTTAAAGAATTGAGACAAAACCATTAAAATGACCAAACCACGTGGGGCAAAACGAAACTTTACTCTTTTCTATATCAAGTCTACAACTATACCTTTGCTGATATACTATTATTTACATGCAATATATGTTAGGTTGTTAAATAAATTTATTAAATACATTTCTTCAACATGGTAGCATGAATTTGGGAGCCATCTTTGAATAGGATTATTCTTTCTCTCTATTACCTTTTTTTTAATAGCGAAAATTCTATGATTATAGAACGAGGGCCAGCAAGCTGTAAAACCCAAAGTACAAGGAAATAAAAACAAATACAACCAAAAACTACTTACAACATTACTTAATAATATCTCTTATGTTGAAATCCTTCCATCTTTCCCAATCTAGATTTTTTAACTTCGACCTTTCTTTAATCCACATAAACGACAAATCTTTTATTTCATCAACCGTCTTTGTTACCGACCCATTTCGTCCGTTAAAAACCAAGTCATTTCTGGACTTCCATATTTGTCACATTGTTATCATAACAATCGCCGTAATCAGTTTCTTCCATTCGTTCGACCCGTTGCATTCCTGTATTCGTTGAAGCACTTCTTCGCAAGAGTTGTAATCCTCGTGGTTCGGTAATTTTAACCAAACCATGATATTCCACCATGTAGCCCGGGCCAACAAACATTTCAACTAGTAAATGTTCCATCGATTCTTCGTCTCTTCCACACCTTGAACACAGCAAGTCTTCGATGTTAATGCCCCTACGTTTCAGCTCCACTTTCACCGGAATCCGTTTTTTTGTAGCCCTCCATACAAACAACTTCACTTTCGGCGGTATCCATCTATTCCAAAATTTCCAAGCCGTGTCATTCGCATTTAGATAAGCTCTCATATTCTCTTAATGTAGCCATTGACATTTCTTCATTCGGTTTTGTTCTCCATCTCCAACTGTCTTCACTTTCTTTTAACTTATGCTCTTTTAAAACTTCTACCAATTCTATATGCTGATCCCGTTCATCTTCATTCTTTACCCCACGATGCCAAACCCATTCCCACATATCTGTTTCACATATTCTTTTTACACATTCACTTACCTTGATGTTTCTGTCTCTCGCCAATGTATATATTGCCGGAAATCGTTCATTTAGTGATACTTCCCCCGCCCACGTGTCTATCCAAAACTTTATCTTGTAGTCGTTCCCTAGTTTTACTACCAAGTTCTTGTTTAAAGATAAGTTCATCGTCTCAAACTCCTTCTCGATACCAATAATATCTTTCCAAGTTCCACTTAGTTTATTTTTCATAGGTATCAAAGAGATCGAATTTCGTTTAGAATGAATGCTTTCAATAACTCTAACCCATAAAGCACGAGGGTTTTCCTTATATTTCCACCACCATTTTGCTAGAAGGGCTAAATTTGCACTTAGGATGTCCTCGATCCCTAATCCACCATACCCTTTTGCCTTAACAATTTTGTCCCACGCAACCCATCTTATTTTACACTTACCATTCTTTTTTCCCCATACAAAGTCTCTTCTTATAGATTCCAATTCTGTGATCACTTTTTTTGGTGCTAAAAACATTGAGAAAAAGTAATTTGGAAGTGCACCTAGCACTGCTTTTGCTAAAACAATTCTCCCAGCCATCGATAAAACCCTCACCTTCCATGACCAAAGTTTGGAGTTAAATTTATCAACAATAGGCTTCTAATTTTTAACCCTTTTCATATTTGCTCCAATCGGGATTCCCAAAAAATTAAATGGCATTTTCCCGACTTTACAATTTAAACTTTTCGCCATACTTTCAATCTCTTCTTCTTGTACCCCTACCCCAAGTAAGTTGCACTTTCCCAAATTTATTTTTAGGCCCGAACAAAGGTAAAAGCATCTAAGAATTCTATTCAAATTCTTTATATTATTTTCCGACCATTCTCCTAAAAATATTGCATCATCCGCATAACATAAATGTGAAATCATGGGTCCATCCCTTGGTAAATCTACCCCTTTAAATAAGCCCACCTTTACCGCCCTTTTCATTATAACATCTAAAGCTTCAAGTGCTAGAATGAATAAAAACGGTGATAACGGATCCCCCTGTCTTAGCCCACGAGACATACTAAATTCCGTTGTTGGTGAGCCATTCACCAATACCGACGCTCTACTCGATGTTAAACTTGCCCCAACCCATTTTCTCCACAAAAGTGGGAAGTTCATCGCTTTTAAATTGGATAATAGAAACTTCCAATTTACTGAGTCGTGTGCCTTTTCAAAATCAATTTTCAATATAAAAATCTATTTTTTATTGCCTTTTGCCCAAGATATGATTTCATTTACAATTAGCGGTCCTTCCAAAATATATCTTCCTTCTATAAACACCGTCTGAGTATTACTCACCAAATCAGGAACTACTGGTTTTATTCTTTGAGCCAGTATTTTAGCGATAATTTTATAGATTGTTCCGATTACCGATATGGGACGAAAATTCTTTACTAATGATGGATCACGTACCTTTGGAATTAAAGTGATGAAAGTTGCGTTACATCTCACCGGAATGCTTGGATTATTGTGGAATTGCTTCAACATCTTCATTACAATAGGTTCAAAATGTATCCAATACTTCTTCATGAGTTTGAAAGTCATCCCATCCGGTCCCGGAGCCTTGTCTTCACCACATGCCCAGATTGCTTTTTTTACTTCTTTACTCGTAAAATTCTCCACCATTAATTTTGCTTGTGCCTCTGTTAACTTATTAAAGCCTCTCCTATCCATCCCCGGTCTCTTCTTCATAGGCTCCTCAAACATCTTCATAAAGACCATCATAATTCGTGTCTTAACTTCTTTTGGTTTGCCAATCGTCTTTCCATCTATTACAATTTTGTTTATCCGATTTCTTGCTTTCTGATAATTTACAATTTTGTGGAAAAATCCCGAGTTTTCATCCCCCAGTTTTGCCCTTTTGAATTTTGCCTTTTGCTTTAAGTCTGCTATCTTATGTCTTTCATGACTCCGAATAATGAGGCTCCCCTTCATTCTTGCCTCCTTTTCTTCATCTTTCAGTTTTCTTTGTTCAGCCCTTTGTTCTATTCTTTCCACCATCTGCTTTGCTTCCATAACCTCCTTTTCCTCCTTTTCTTTTTCCTTCTTCCTCCATTCTTTGATTTTTATATTTATATTTTTCAATAGAGCTCCCATATTCTTTATCCAATCTTCACCATTTACCTGTGTTTATATGGTACCAATTATTACCTCATCTATTCCTGCTTTTGACAACCACGAGTTATATAATTTGAACGGAGCCGGCCCATAATCCCTTGATAAACATGTTAAAAGTAACGGATTATGGTCCCATAACAATCTAGGCAAAGCTTCCAATTTTGCGCATGGCCATTTATTCATAAACGCATCACATACTAACACATGATCAATTTTACTCATACTTGATCCATTTTCTGTCATGAAAGTGAATCTTGATCCCATCATTTGATATTCCAATAACCCGGCTTCTACGATGAACTTGTTAAAAGCCATTGCACTGTTTGCATCAAACTTTGAAAACATTCCATCCTCTTCCATTCTGACTTCATTGTAATCTCCTGCCATTAACCAAATCCCTTCCCCCATGGTTTCTAATCCCTTCCCCATGGTTTCTGATTCTTAACAGATCTGTCACACCCCGACCACGTAAAACAACTAGACGTGGCGGAAACGTCGGGGAGTGTTGTAACAGAATCATTGTTTCATGACCATGGAATAAATAAATTTTGTTTTATTGAATAAATGAATTCATTGTTTTAATACAATCAAATAAGTACAACTATGATCTTCCAAGTTTTAAAGTTGTTAAGGCACGAGTCCATCCTAAGTGTAGTGTGTATCAACAATCATCACAAAACAGCACCTGAAACATGTGTAAAAATAGGTACGTCAGCATAAAAATGCCTGTGAGATACATAGGTTTTATGAAAGTAGGATTCATGACTTATAAGTTTAAGGAAAATGAATGTTTTAAGAAAAGTAGTCATGATCCTTGTAAATTGTTTTGTTTTGTAAATCATTTGAAAAGTGATAAACAAAACAATGATATATATTTATAAAAGAATAATGTATGGTTAAGTGAATAACCATGTAAAATGAGTTTGTATTGAATGTATTGTTCGAAAAACAATATTTTGATAAAAAGGCTTATAGTATATGTGAAAATATACTTTGGATTTTAAGAGAATCGAATGAGTGATGTATTAAAATATATTTCGATTCCAATATCGTTGACCCAAGTGTACTAAATAACGCCACGGTATGTAATGCAATGAAAACACTTATATATAAGAAGTACCAGCGGCGTATCTACCATGTTTTCATCACATTACACCCGTCCCGTTATCTAAACACTAACCAAAACCCAATCGTTAGATAGATAGTACATTAATATACTTTAGTTGTTTAAAATAATAGTTTGCAGGAGTATATTACAAGTATACTTCAGATTTATAAATAACATATTAAACTATGTTTTGGTTTCATGAATAACATATCAAAATATGCTTTGGATGTGAATAATAACATATTATACTATGTTTTGGTTGAATAAACAACATATTTAAGATATGTTTTGGTAGTTAATAACATATCAAAATATGCTTTGGATTTGATAAATAACATATCAAAATATGTTTTGGTTTGTTAACAAATTATATATGTTGGTTTTGTACAATACCACACATGAGAGTATATCAAACTATACTTTTGGGAGTATATCAAAATATACCATAAAAGTGTGATTTAAGAATTCATTCAGACCTAGTGCATCAAAATACACTTTTGAGACTATAGGGATACCACAAAGGCAATCCCTATTTGGATGGAGAAACAAATTGGTTTCAGACATTCCATGACAACAGGAACGGGGTGTCTAATCCTATAGCGCTATATCATACTACCAATCGGTCTGGTGAACATAAAATAAGTACAATTCAACATTTTTATTTTATGTTCTTTGAGAAATCAGTGTTTAAACCATAGATAGTCATTTAGTTTGTCAAATGATAAGTAATAACATGTATAATCAATTATACTTTGAAATCATGAAAATAACACATAGGTACACATGCTTCACCCCAAAACAGTTTGGAAAACAGTAAAATAGGGGAACTATGTACTCACTTGAGATTGCTTAGTAGTCCTTGAGTAACAACCAAACAATGCTAGAGATCACGGAAATCAAACGGCACCTAATATAGGTAACTACGTTAATAAACCGGACCTATATCGGAGGATCGGATAGAATGAGGGCTCGTAAACCAAATGAGTATGGGATGTAGTATGGTTTAACAAAGCCTACATACTAAAATGAAACCTAACCTAAGTGCTTTTGACCCGTTATGACCCGTTTAGGTAGCTTATGCTACTTTAACGCGTCGTTCGCGTAAAATGCGTTCGGAACGCCTAACTAGTCCTATGACAAGTAAAATATGCCTTAACATGTCTAATATTGTTACCAAATCAGTTTAGATAACAAAAGTTATGTTACATATGCTTAAAATGAATTTTGGCGTAAAAAGGGCATTTTGGTCATTTACCTAAGGCATATAAACTACATATCATACAACTAACTAAACATCGTGACCATAAGGTATAACCTCGGAAGGTTATTCCCTACATACTATGGTCACCTAATGTGTTTGGTCGGATCCTAATGATCGACCAAACGGGTCGGGTTCGAAAGTATAAGCGATTGTTTAGATCGCTTACCTTACGACCCTATATAAGCACTAAACTAAAAGTGACGAGCTAAGCATGTCAAAACATGCTTAACTAAGTTTAGAAAACAGGTTTGGTATCAAAACAAACGGTTTTGATACCTAAGAGTAGTTTGGTTACAAAATACGCAAGAATACGTATTTTGGCCGAAACTACGACTCGTCACTGAGCCTAGATAACGTGGTAATCAGTAGGTATAGTCAGTCACTAGGGACTATAACCATCGTGATCACGCTCACGGTATGAAGTTCAAACGAACTTCGCATTGACCATAAACTGGTCAATGCAGAAAGTCAAACAAAGTTTGACTTTAACGCTAAAAGAATAAAAGAACGAAGGAACACTTACAAAGGGTCTAAGAACGGAATGTTTGAATCCGAACACTCTCAGGTATGAAGTGTTAAACACAACAACTTAGAGAGCAAGTTCAGATTTCAAAGGTGTGGCTTTTTGCAAATGAAAGGGTTGGGTATTTATAGGATTATTAGAACGGTTAGGATCGTTTATCGAATAACGTGCTTTGATCTTGTCCCTACACTTGTTGCAACCTTGTGGTAACTCAAAATGGCCCCTCATGACCAGGAATTAACAAGTGGAATTGGGTTTGGAGGACATAAGAGCTGTTAACAGCTATTAAAACGACTTTTGCTGATCTGAAAGGGCCTCGCGTGACGCCTAGGGGGCTAGGTGTCACGCCTAGGTCCTTCTGATCAGCAAACAGTTTCCAAAGTTTCCATTTCAGTCCCCGTTGTGTATTAAGGCCATTTCCGACATGTTTAAGGCTCGTTAAGTCAACTTTAAGGCCCTAAAATGATGCCTAAACATTGTGGACATGAAACATGCTCAAAATTTCCCGGATGTCGGTTCGTTTGGTCGTACGATCGCGATATTCGCTTAATTACGACGGAATGCGCATAAGCGCAAAAAACGATACAAATTGCGTGACGAATGGATTTTTCTCATGCCAAACACTAAAATAAAATATTTTAGTGCTTACATAAATTTTGGATGTCCGGATGTATCCAGAACGTAAGTTATGCGCGAAAGTGCAAACTTATGCACTTTTTGACGCTTTTAGTCCCTGAATGACCCAAAAGTTTATTTTAGCACACCGAACCCCTCAAAGCCTATTTCTAAGCTATGTAAAGGATATTTATGGTATGTTTAACTTATGGTCATGTTTCGGAATGTCTGTTCTAGTACGAATCAGAATAGTTTCGCAGTTTGTCGAATTTAGTCCCTGTAAGCGAAATAAGTTGATTTTAGCATACCAAACCTTCCAAAACTTATTTCTAAGTTATGTAAAGGTTATTTAAGGTATGTTAAACCTATTTCACTATTCCGGAGTGTTCGTTGCATTAAACTGGTTATATTTACGCATCGGTGCGCGTATAACATTAAAGAAAGTGATTTAGAGCCCGAAATCGAACAAGAATTGATATGTGCAAATGATACATATATTTACAAAAATCCCAAGTATGAAATATAATATTTTGTTGGTTTGGTCTTTGTTTGATGGTTGAAGTGACACATGTGTCACAAGATCAGTCCATACATTTCTTTTCTTTGTCATGTCATTAGGTAAATATACATTTTCCAGATTTATTTTTTCTCCCACCCTTTCTATAAACCCTGAGATAACCACAAAATATTCAAATTTTATCGATTCCATCCTCCTGAATACCTAAGGATCCCAAGTTCTCGCTACTCCCCCTGATCTCCCCTGTGCATCTATTGTTTCAGACTCCATTTCTTCATTTGGCCAATATTTCCTAATTATTTCATCTCTTATCCCAATTATCTGAGTCTCTTGTAAAAACAAACAATTTACCTCATGTTCCCTAACTAACTTTTTAATCCACCCGGCCTTATCCTCTCCCCCTGCCCCCCTTATGTTCACAGAAATAAAATTCATGGTTGCAATTCCGTCTCCCTTTCTTCCTCCACTATCTCTCTTATCTGATTATGAAAATTACTTACCTTTATTTTCAAGATTTCCCCCACTGTAGTTGTTTCCTCCGTTTCCTTATCAATCTTTTTCTTCCTATTTGATCCTCTTGCATCCTCCTGTTTGCTCAATTTTTGGGTAACCTGTTCTTGATCGGTGGGAAGCTCTTCATTCGTTATATCTGTAATCACTTTTTCTTCACAATGCTCCGTTTCATCATTAATCTCCTGCTCTTCCTCTGCTTCTTTATTAATGTCTGGTATACTATCTTTCTCAATCTTCTGCTTTTAGCTTTGAATTTCACTGTGCACCTTTTCTTTCTTTTTGGTTGCTTCTGTCTGAGGGTTTGTCGACCAAATTAGGTCATCAAGACCAAAAGGGTCCATCGGGTCTGGTATACCCAAATTCAAATCTGGTATTGTTATATTTTCTTTTTTAAATGCTTGGCCCAAGATATCATATTCCTTTCTATCAGGCTTCCACTTTTTTCTAGGCCCAATAGTATCTTTCTTTTTTTATATGTTGGGCTTCAAAAACTCCTTTACTCATTGGCCCCTCCACCCAATTATTCTTATTTTCCGCGTTTTCTTTATTCAGAGAGAATGTTTCTCTGACTTCATTAATGTGAGTGTCTTCTTTATGATCTTCTTTATTCCCAAAGAACTCCTCCCAATTATCACCAAAGGGACTACTTTCTCTTACCCGTTCGTTACCCTCATTCTCGTAAACCTCATCAACCTTTTGACTACTCGTCCCTTCCTCTTCCCCGTTTCTGGTTACACCACTCACCGGAATCTGTTCTCTCATCCGAATGTCCTGGTTTTCCGGTGCCATGTTTTCTTCCACTTGTCACACCCTGGCTTTTGCGGAAGCGTGGGTTTATTTGGTGTGACTTCTTAATACCATAGCAACAATCATAACAATGCTATATGAAAATAAAACACAAGATGTTCATCCATTCATTAAGTTTTGTAATACCATAACATAATTGTCTTGAAACAATAACCCAAAAATAAGTTACAACCATGACTTGTTTAAAATTGAGTTCCCAATGGACTCCACAAAGACCTTAAATAAAACGAGGTTTGGAGACATGTGACCCGTCCAGGAAAGGGTTACACCTCCCAAACCCTACACCCCTGGATGCCATCTTTTATTTAATACGCAGCTTAATGTGCATCACCCGCCAGATCCGATCAATTCCCTTAAATACATGTAGTTGAAAAATCAACAAAAAGTTGAGCGAGTTCATGTGTATGTCTGTGTGTATAAACCGTTAAAGTACGTCCGTATGTATAAATGTCCCTGGTATGTAGCAATTAAGGAAAAAGAGATCACCAATGGGTTGCAAAGCCACTGGTATGTGTGACGTGATGCAGGAAAACTAAAACCTAGCAAATTTGTACCAGGCCTCGGCTGTAAGACACAGTCACCACTATGGGTCACCCCGACCTCATGGGTGTGGGCTCGCTACACCCAAATAGATCTATCACTCATGTCCCTCGGTCCTACGACGAGGATTAATGGCTTTAAGTGTTGTACCCACCACTCACATGATCTAAGTAGTAACCCTCCTTAAGCTAACCATACCATGTATAAAACGTTTTTAATAATCGTAACGTCAACACAAACTTGATCAGCTACCCGACGACCTACAACGTACTAATGTCTATTAGACGATCGGGCCGTGCCTTGCCTTTGTATTTACGTTTGGGTTACGATACTTTGATATTATTCCAAGTTATAACCTGTTGTTAAAATAATACTTATTTTAACTTACATTATATTTTTAGGTCTTGAAATAATAGTTAGGCAACTATTCCGTATTCATACTTCTCAAGTATTTTTATGTGTGTATGTCCTTCCCAAGGGTGATGTATTTATACATGTATTTTGGTAGTTCGAATAATATATTTTTAAGTCTCACTTAGAAAATATATAATAATTTATTTATCAAAAAATGATATGTCCCAAAATATATGTTTTTCCCAAAAATAATATATTCTCATTCTTTGTATCCAAATGATGTTTACCCCAAAAATATTCGTAAACGTATTTTTCCGGATTTATAAATGTGATGGTATTTTGCTAAGTTACATTATTTTTGTCCTAAATAATGTAACTAGTTCCCAGATGAACAAATAATCACACAAGCGTTTTAGTATGAAATATATATTCTAAATATATATTTATCCGCTTTTATTTTCGAAAACCCACCTCCGACACTTTAAAGTTTTGTAACAATACTCATGGCGAAGTTTACTTTGAAAGACAATGTTTAAAACATATTTGCAAATACTTGTTAGAAAATAATTTTCTAAGTCTTGGGATTTTTAGAAAATTTCGCCAGAGTTTCCCCTAAAAACGCAGGTGTCCATGCTAATAAGCATATCATTTTCTTTTCAAATTCAATCAACAATCAACAACAATTATCTTTTAAACAACTTTACATTACCGAGAGTAAAAACTATACTTGTTACACACAAATCATGAACTTAATAATTTCTGAAAACGCGTAGTAACTTAGTGAAGCTTTTAGTGGACTTAGTTACCTTCCGAAGTAAAGTTATTTCTTTAAAACCCATTCTCTTACAAAAGTTTAGTGTTTACAACTTGTAAACACTTTTTTATAAAAATAAAACTCTTGAACTCTTCTTGTAAATAAAAAGTTTCTACATTTATTTTATTTACAAAAGTATGTAAGAATATGTAAAGGTCATAACCTTTTAGAAATCGGTTCTTGAACTTGGTTTATTTAGAAAACCTCTTGTAAAACTTAGATCCACATGATCATCAAGTTATTTTGTTTACTAAAATTTCAAGAAAATTTATTTTTATTCAAGTTCATGATTAAACTAGAAGGTGGTTATTTATGTAACACAGAACCACTTTCTAATCTTCTTAAATCATATCTCTAAATTTTATTTAACAAGACTCATATGGTGATTAACATCACACAACCAAGAATCAACATAAAATCAACAATATGTTTATTACAACATCCTACTACAATATTTCAACTTCATGTTTCATTCATATGTAAACTTCAAGTTCACATTTTTAGTTCTTGTTTCCTTAGTGTTTTGAACATAAGTACCATACTACAATTTTTAGCCATAAAAACAATATGAACAAGGGTTCGACAAGGGCTTACTACTAGCACAAGGCTAGGGAAGTGTCTAGTGAAGAAGATGATGAGAAATGATGATGAACAAGCAAAAACAAAGCCCTTTTGAAGCTCCACAAGTTGCAACTTCCTTGAATCACCTTACAAGCTTGAATGGAACTTGAATAATGGATGAAGATGGTGGTTTAGTGGTGGTGATGGGGGCGGTTGAAGTGAGCCGAGAGAGGGAGAAGAGAGTGAGTGAGAGAGTGTGAATTATGTGAAGTATGGTTGTGATCTAGCATGCCATACTTAAATAGATGTCTTCCTATATTTTGTGCAACTCAACAAGCAACCAATCTATTAAAAAAAAAAGGAATTAAATCTAGTAGAAGATGTGTAGTATGGTGAAGATGATTTGGTGGGGTCCCTTGGGACCGATTTCGGTTTAGGGGGGGTTGGTTGTAACATTTGCAACTAAATGGTTAAAGGTTAGTTAGAAATCAAGTATAACTTCCATATGTTAGTTAGTTGCTTTTTAGTGGGTGTTATGGTAAACGGGGATCACGACTAGCCAAAAATAATAAAACTGTGTAATTGACAAAAATTTGGTGTCCCGGGTAATGTTCGGTTGTTCGGTTAAGTACCGTTCTGTTAAAGTGTTTAATTTGTCCGCAAAGTGTCTTTTATATATATTTTTGTAACACAATTAATCCCCGGCACTTAGGAAAGTATACAGGACCATTCTGCCATATTTTTGCACTTTACTAGTATGTTACAATGCTGAATTTTATAAATAAATGCAGATTTCTGCACTTAAAGTGTGTTTTAGGCACCTCCCGGCACTATAACTATCACCTAGTGACGCAGTTTTATGGTCCTCACTTCCCTACACTCCATACTAGTGTAGTACCTTGTCCCTGGCCCATACTGGCCTCAATAACATTTTATGTCTATGTGATGGCATTGTCAGCATGTTTCTGAATTATCCGTTCAGTGTGCTAACTTTGCTTTGTGCATCAAGTATGTCACTAAAGTTTGTGTGTAATAAATGGAGTGACTGTTTGAAATATGATGCATATGTATGTATGATACAAAATCATAAAGCAGTTTAAATTGTCAGTTGTAATCAAGCACAGTCATTAAGCACATAATTAGAGTTAATTAATTGTACGGATACCTGGTTTAGTGAGAGTTGTCACATTCTCCCCTCGTTAAGAAAATTTTGTCCCGAAATTTTCGGTTCTGCTTCTAGTTGCAGGGGTCTTGGGGAATAAATGTGGGTATTTTTCCTTCATTCGATCCTCACGTTCCCATGTGAATTCTGGGCGATGTCGTGCATTCCATCGAACCTTGACGAGCTTGACACTACTCCTGCATGTTTTGTTTACCTTCCAATCCGTAACCTCAACTGGTACTTCAATAAAGTGGAGTGTGTCGTCAACATGAACCTCGTCGGCATGAATGACAACCGTGTGTTGAGTTGGACACTTTTTCAAATTTGATACATGGAATCTATCATGAACGCCATTAAGTTCAGCAGGTAAATCCAACTTGTATGCTACAAGACCAATCCGTTCCAAGATTCTGAATGGACCAATGTATCTGGTGTTTAACTTCCCACACTTCCTAAAGCGTGCCACACCCTTCCAGGGTGAAACCTTCAACAATACCATGTCTCCCACCTCGAATTCCAAAGGTTTCTTCTGAGGTCCGCATAACACTTTTGTTGATCACGAGCCGCTTTAATGCGTTCTCGGATCTGCAAAATCTTGTCTGTTGTTTCCTGGTCCAATTCCGGACCAACTAGCTGTCTATCCCCCGCTTCTGCCCAGCATAAGGGTGATCGACACTTACGCCCATAGAGAGCTTCGAACGGTGCGGCTTGAATACTTGCATGGTAACTGTTATTGTATGAAAATTCGACCAATGGTAGGTGAGTGTCCCAACTTCCACCTAAATCCATTACACAAGCTCGCAACATGTCTTCCAACGTTTGAATCGTTCGTTCGCTCTGTCCGTTCGTTTGCGGGTGAAAAGCAGTACTCAGATTCAGCTGAGAACCAAAAGCTTCTTGAAAGGATTTCCAAATCCTTGACACGAAGCGTCCATCCCTATCAGAGAAAATTGAGAGAGGCACTCCATGTCGTGCAACAATTTCTCTCAGGTATATCTCAGCCAGTTTGCTCGTGTTATCTTTTTCCTTGATTAGCAAAAAGTGCGCAGACTTCGTTAGACGGTCTACTATCACCCAAATCATATCATGGCCCTTGGGCGTCCTTGGCAATTTCGTTATGAACTCCATAGAAATCTGTTCCCATTTCCATTGGGGTATTTCAGGTTGCTGCAAGAGACCTGAAGGCTTCTGGTATTCGGCCTTAACCTTGGGGCAAGTTAAACATTTGCCAACATATACAGCTACATCGCCTTTCATTCTTGGCCACCAATAAAAATCCCTTGGATCTTGGTACATCTTATCCGATCCTGGATGGATCGAGTACCGTGACTTGTGAGCTTCGTCAAAAATAACTTTTCTCAAACCACCAAAGAGAGGAACCCAAATTCTTCCCAAGAAACATAATGTTCCATCCTCCTTTGATACCAATTGCTTCTCCATTCCCCGGAGATACTCGTTCTCAAGAATCTCCCTTTTAAGAGCTTCCCTTTGCGCAGCACGAATGCGCAATGTGAGGTCCGTCTGAACAATCATTTCCAAAGCCCTAACCCTTATGGGCTTAATCCTTTCTTTCCGACTCAGGGCATCGGCGACTACATTCGCCTTCCCTGGGTGATACTTGATCTCACAATCGTAGTCATTCAACAATTCAACCCAGCGTCTTTGCCTCATGTTAAGCTCTTTTTGGTCGAATATATGTTGTAGGCTCTTGTGATCAGTAAATATTGTGCAGCATGTGCCATACAAGTAATGTCGGCAGATTTTCAAGGCGAATACCACTGCGCCTAATGCCAGGTCATGCATGGTATAATTCTTCTCGTGGACCTTCAATTGGCGTGAGGCATATGCTATAACCTTCTGTCCCTGCATCAGCACGCAACCTAAACCTTGGCGCGAGGCATCGCAATATACCACGAAGTCGTCCGTGCCTTCGGGTAGAGATAAGATTGGTGCGTCGCAAAGCTTGTTTTTCAATAACTGAAATGCCTCTTCTTGTTTGTCTCCCCAATCAAACTTCTTATCCTTCTATGTGAGAGAGGTTAAAGGTTGAGTGATTTTCGAAAAATCCTCAATGAATCTGCGATAATAGCCTGCCAATCATAGAAACTGTCGAATTTCAGTTGGCGTCTTTGGAGTCTCCCAATTCTTGACTGCTTCAATCTTTGTAGGATCCACATAGATTCCGTTTCCTTTAATCACATGACCAAGAAACTGAACTTCGCGTAACCAGAACTCGCACTTCGAGAACTTCGCATATAACTTCTCCTTTCTAAGCAGCTCTAAGATAGCTCTTAGATGACGCTCATGTTCTTCCTTTGTTTTAGAGTAGATCAGGATGTCGTCAATGAACACGATCACAAACTTATCAAGGTAGGGCTTGCAGATTCTGTTCATTAAATCCATGAATACCGCTGGTGCGTTTGTCAACCCGAACGACATAACCAGGAACTCATAATGCCCATAGCGAGTCCTAAAGGCCGTCTTTGGGATACTTTCCTCTTGTATCCTTAACTGATGATATCCTGATCGAAGGTCGATCTTTGAGTAAAAGCTTGAACCTTGTAATTGGTCGAACAGGTCGTCAATCCTTGGCAAAGGATATCTGTTCTTGATGGTCAACTTGTTCAGCTCCCGGTAGTCAATACACATGCGAAAACTACCATCCTTCTTCTTGACAAACAAAACTGGAGCTCCCCAAGGTGAGAAGCTTGGCCTGATGAATCCTTTGTCTAACAACTCCTGAAGTTGCGTTGACAATTCCTGCATTTCCGAAGGTGCAAGTCTATAAGGTGCCTTAGCCACAGGCGCGGCACCTGGAACTAAGTCAATATGGAACTCGACTTATCTTTGTGGCGGTAATCCTGGTAAGTCTTCTGGAAAGACTTCAGGATACTCCCGAACGACTGGAATGTCTTCAAGTTTCGGCTCAGTAGCTTCCTTATCTATGATGTGTGCCAAAAAGGCAACACATCCCTTCCTTAAACATCTTCCAGCTTTCAAACAACTAATGATCCTCAGAGGTGTATCGCACTTCTCCCCGTGTACTACTATCGCTTCTCCATTGGCCATTGGGATGCGAATGGTCTTCTTGTGACACACAATTTCGGCTTTGTTGCTTGACAACCAATCCATCCCTACTACCACGTCGAAGCTTCCCAACTCGACTGGCAGCAAATCCAGTGTAAATTCATGTTCTCCCAGCTCTATCACGCAACCCTTGATGACTTCATTTGTTTCCACTAGCTTTCCGTTAGCCAGTTCAATTGAGTATGGAATTTCTAACTTACTAGCAGTTAATCCAAGTATTTTCTTAAATTCTAGTGATACGAAACTATAATCGGCACCAGTATTGAAAAGCACAGATGCAAAGCGTTAGTTAATAGGGAAGGTACCAGTGACAACATTCGGGTCCTGGCGTGCTTCCCTTGCTCCAATGTTGAATACCCTTCCCCGAGCTTGATAGAGTTTTGGGCATTCACGTTTGAAATGCCCGATGTCTCCGCAGTTATAACATCCCGGTCCTTGGCCGTCACCATTCCCATTACCTTGATTGTTGTTGCGGTTCCCACCTTGATTACCACGATTCCCAACATTATCCCTATCACCATTCCTGCCAGTGCGGTTTCCATTCCCGTTACCTCCTCGATTGTTGTTCCTATTACCAAAACCTCCTTGGCCACCCCGGTCAGCACCAACCCACCATGTATCTTTCAAGTTACCAATTTTCCCACAAGATTCACATTTTCTATTTCTGCACTGGCCAGCATGATGATACTGGCATAATTCACACTTGGGCAGAGTGCCCATGTATCCTTTCCCTTTGTACTCATTGCCAGTTTTTACTTCAGCTGGCGGGTTCGTATCTCTCCTCTTGTTGGCACCGCCGGTACCCTTTTTAAAGTTAGAGAATTTTCTCTTGTTTTCTCCTGAGGATTCGACATGTGTTTCTTTCTTTTTCTGTTCAGAATTTGAAAACTTGTTGAGCCTAATAGCTTCCTCTGTCAGAGACACGCTCAAGTCTATAGCTTCAGTAATCGTTGCTGGTTTTGAAGATGTTACCATACTCATGATCTGGGGTGCCAGCCCCCAGATGAAACGCTCCACGCATTTGAACTCAGGCGTAACCATATAAGGTACCACATGGGACAAATCATGAAACCTCTGAACATATTTGGCGATCTTCGGGCCATCCATTTTAAGATTCCAAAATTCAGTCTCTAACTTCTGGATTTCCGCTCTAGAGCAGTATTTCTTTCTCTGGAGCTCTTTTAGCTCGTTCCACGTCAATGCGTAACCCGCTGCTTCTCCCAGGGTTTGGACCTGGAGATTCCACCACGACAGCGCTCCATCTATAAATAGACCAGAGATGTAGGTAACTTGCTGATCCGGTGCGCACTTGCTCATCCTTAGCACCGAATCGGTCTTTTCTGCCCATCTGAAAAATGCAACAGCACCTCCAGTGCCGTCAAAGTTAAGCGGTTTACAGTCCAGGAATTGTTTGTAAGTACAGCCTGTACAGGCAATATTATTAACAATCAGCATTAGTGGATGTGTAAAAAGCATCCAACGTAGCGTAATGTGCCTCAAGCGACTTAACATAACCATTTGGGGGATTGTTGTTGTTGTTTCTTCGGTTATTCCCACTAGGTTCACCACGCGAAGCCTCATAGTCTGCTATCGCTTTAGAAATTTGTTCCTGTAACTCCGCCTCTGTTGTGGGCAAACGTACAGCTCTTCGTGGAGGCATCTTCTAATAGAAGATCATATTGGTTAGGTCATAGTGGGTATAGTAAATAAGTAATGTGCGTATGTAATGACATTCATCAACCTCGTAACGGATAACATCTCATGTCGTAACCATAAAAAAATAAATCAACAATGCATGTAATGAGAATACTGCGATTGAGCTTTTATATAATCAAGACCACAATACAATGTTTACAAGTTTTCCAAATGTATTGTACATCCCAAAAGAGACTAAGGGTCACAATTCCCTTGTCTGAACTGTCTAGCCATATACTACAACCAAAAATCATATATCAACAGTCATGATGTCAAAATGCGGTCTTTAAAATGTTGTATAGTCTGGCTCAATCGCTGTCTTCTCATCAAAAGTAACACTACCTGCAACACACCAAAAAAATCGCTACGCTGATGGCGGAGGAGGAGGAAGATAAGAGAAAAGCAAACCACGCATGTGCACCCAATCCTCCTCAAGGGCATGAGTAACGCACAGCAAATAGGCAATCTGCTGCTCAGGTGAAAGGAAACGAACATCCGAATCAGGGGGTAGCGGGAGGGGAGCGTGTGGTGCGGCAAAAGGAGTCTGACAGTGACATGGAGGACGTGGAGTCCTCTCCAACTCAAGAACTCTCCGGCTCAGTGCCTCCTGCTGCATCTGTAGAGAGATCAGTATTTCCTCCGTGGAATACCCAACGTGGAAAGGGTGATAAGGATCCAATAACGGCATAACATTTGGTGAAGCCCACAGAAACGGCTCGCCCGAAGATACAAAGGGTGGTGTAGTGTGAGGAAACTGTGACATGACTGGTATAGCTGACGACATGGGTGGAACAAAAGCAGGATGAGGAATCTGCGGCATAAATTGGTCATCTCCTGACATAAAAGGTACGTAGCCAAAAGGCTGGCGCGACGAACCCTCCCCAGGACGTGGTGGAGGAATGTCCTGGAGGAACGTGATGGGAAGGTCGGTGCGATGGGTATCAGCTGTGCGCGGGTGGAACAATGGAACATCAACAGGTGCGGAAACAGGTGCGGTAGGGGGAGTGATTGGCAACACAAACGGAGGATAGTCATCATCCTCGATCCACCCATTACGGGTGTCAGCATAACGAGGGTCGATGTGAGTGGCGAAAGGTGTGTGGTCAGCATACCCACGGGCCGAATCAGGAAATAATGGTGCGATGTCTGGTAACTCAACAAAGACAGGGTCAGGCAGAGGTGCCACGACAGGAACCCCAACGACTGGTGGTGGAATGGCGGGAGCATCAATAACTGGTGGTACAGTAACGGGAGCATCATCATGAATAGGGTCGAGAGCAAGGACAGGCTCTTGTACTATATCGGGCTCTGGATCGACCGGAGCAGGCTGATGATCAGCAGGCATGACAAGAAACTGATCATCAGGAAGGACAGGAGCCTCAGCAGGCTGCTCCTCAAGGATCAACTCGTCCTCCTGGTCTAGATCGTGATCGAATGGGAAAATGGGGTCAAACTCGTCCTCCAACTCTATATCCTCATCATCGTCAAAACCAGGGATGAAACCGAATCCCAGCAGTGGGATGGGTGCCTCGGACATGTCTGTATCGGAGTCGGTGTCGGTGGGGTATCGCTATAACCCCAGCGCGTGGAGAGTGGAGAAAGCTACCGACTCAAAAGAATCTGGAACAGACGAATCAGAATGAATCTCCATATCAGGAATCTCAACCAAAGGAACAGCGACATCATCAGCAATTGGGGCCCCACCCTCATGGTCGTCCTCAGGGGGACCCTCGAAAAGATCGATGTCGTCATCGGACACAACATCAAGTGGCAAATCCTATACGGGAAATGCAATAAGTGGAATGGGAGCAGGGATCAAGGTAAGGGGTAGATCCCCATCAGGAAGGCCATCAGCAAGCTGAACGTCGTCACCGAAATCCGGTAACGCGAACGGCTGGAAATCGTCGTCGTCTGTACTGTCCGTATCAGATGTGTAGACCTCCGGGTCTGAGTGCATCGGGTCATCCGAATCTACCGCCACTGGGTCAGAAACTCCACTCGATGAAGACATAGCGTCTGTAATAACACAACCACAAAGTGCGCACATACATCAATAATAGTCAAGTAAGCATATAAGTTATAATCAATGTATGCAAGTAATCATCCTAGTCCTCCCAGTCTCTAAGACTAAATTATCCCCAATCTCTAAGATTGATCCCCTCAGTCTCTACGACTGAACCTCCCCAGCCACTAAGGCTGACTCCCTTAGTCTCTAGGACTGAACCTCTCCAGCCACTAAGGCTGACTCCCCCAGTCTCTAGGACTGAACCTCCCCAGCCACTAAGGCTGACACTCTCAGTCTCTAGGACTGAACTTCCCCAGCCACTAAGGCTGACATATGAATGTTGAACGGTGTATTTGTGCCTTTTGTTTGTAAAATGCTTGTGCCCCGGATCTGGACTTTTAGTGTATGCAATGTAAAATTGTTTGAAAACATTTTCGTGAGAGTCCTAGTGATCATAGTTTAGACTCGAGAATGAATCCTAGTTCGCTATGATCGAAGCTTTGATACCAAGCTGTCACACCCTGGCTTTTGCGGAAGCGTGGGTTTATTTGGTGTGACTTCTTAATACCATAGCAACAATCATAACAATGCTATATGAAAATAAAACACAAGACCCAAAAATAAGTTACAACCATGACTTGTTTAAAACTGAGTTCCCAATGGACTCCACAAAGACCTTAAATAAAACGAGGTTTGGAGACATGTGACCCGTCCAGGCAAGGGTTACACCTCCCAAACCCTACACCCCTGGATGACATCTTATATTTAATACGCAGCTTAACGTGCATCACCCGCCAGATCCGATCAATTCCCTGAAATACATGTAGTTGAAAAATCAACAAAAAGTTGAGTGAGTTCGTGTGTACGTCTGTGTGTATAAACCGTTAAACTACGTCCGTATGTATAAATGTCCCTGGTATGTAGCAATTAAGGAAAAAGAGATCACCAATGGGTTGCAAAGCCACTGGTATGTGTGACGTGATGCAGGAAAACTCAAACCTAGCAAATTTGTACCGGGCCTCGGCTGTAAGACACAGTCACCACTATGGGTCACCCCGACCTCATGTGTGTGGGCTCGCTACACCCAAATAGATCTATCACTCATGTCCCTCGGTCCTACGACGAGGATTAATGGCTTTAAGTGTTGTACCCACCACTCACATGATCTAAGTAGTAACCCTCCTTAAGCTAACCATACCATGTATAAAACGTTTGTAATAATTGTAACATGTATTTCACCCCCGAAGTATAAAACTGAAAACAATTAAAAGAAAAGGGGGACATGAACTCACTGTACTGCGTCTCCTGTATCGTAACGTCAACTCAAACTTGATCAGCTACCTGACGACCTACAACGTACTAATGTCTATTAGACGATCGGGCCGTGCCTTGCCTTTGTATTTACGTTTGCGTTACGATACTTTGATATTATTCCAAGTTATAACCTGTTGTTAAAATAATATTTATTTTAACTTACATTATATTTTTAGGTCTTGAAATAATAGTTAGGCAACTATTTAGTATTCATACTTCTCAAGTATTTTTATGTGTGTACGTCCTTCCCAAGGGTGGGGTATTTATACATGTATTTTGGTAGTTCGAATAATATATTTTTAAGTCTCACTTAGAAAATATATAATAATTTATTTATCAAAAAATGATATGTCCCAAAATATATGTTTTTCCCAAAAATAATATATTCTCATTCTTTGTATCCAAATGATGTTTACCCCAAAAATATTCGTAAACGTATTTTTCCGGATTTATAAATGTGATGGTATTTTGCTAAGTTACATTATTTTTGTCCTAAATAATGTAACTAGTTCCCAGATGAACAAATAATCACACAAGCGTTTTAGTATGAAATATATATTCTAAATATATATTTATCCGCTTTTATTTTCGAAAACCCACCTCCGACACTTTAAAGTTTTGTAACAATACTCATGGCGAAGTTTACTTTGAAAGACAATGTTTAAAACATATTTGCAAATACTTGTTAGAAAATAATTTTCTAAGTCTTGGGATTTTTAGAAAATTTCGCCAGAGTTTTCCCTAAAAACGGAGGTGTCCATGCTAATAAGCATATCATTTTCTTTTCAAATTCAATCAACAATCAACAACAATTATCTTTTAAACAACTTTACATTACCGAGAGTAAAAACTATACGTGTTACACACTAATCAAGAACTTGATACTTTCTGAAAACGCGTAGTAACTTAGTGAAGCTTTTAGTGGACTTAGTTACCTTCCGAAGTAAAGTTATTTCTTTAAAAACCATTCTCTTACAAAAGTTTAGTGTTTACAACTTGTAAACACTTTTTTATAAAAATTAAACTCTTGAACTCTTCTTGTAAATAAAAAGTTTCTACATTTATTTTATTTACAAAAGTATGTAAGAATATGTAAAGGTCATAACCTTTTAGAAATCGGCTCTTGAACTTGGTTTATTTAGAAAACCTCTTGTAAATCTTAGATCCACATGATCATCAAGTTATTTTGTTTACTAAAATTTCAAGAAAAATTTATTTTTATTCAAGTTCATGATTAAACTAGAAGGTGGTTATTTATGTAACACATAACCACTTTCTAATCTTGTTAAATCATATCTCTAAATTTTATTTAACAAGACTCATATGGTGATTAACATCACACAACCAAGAATCAACATAAAATCAACAATATGTTTACTACAACATCCTACTACAATATTTCATCTTCATGTTTCATTCATATGTAAACTTCAAGTTCGTATTTTTAGTTCTTGTTTCCTTAGTGTTTTGAACATAAGTACCATACTACAATTTTTAGCCATAAAAACAAGATGAACAAGGGTTTGACAAGAGCTTACTACTAGCACAAGGCTAGGGAAGTATCTAGTGAAGAAGATGATGAGAAATGATGATGAACAAGCAAGAACAAAGCCCTTTTGAAGCTCCACAAGTTGCAACTTCCCTGAATCACCATACAAGCTTGAATGGAACTTGAATAATGGATGAAGATGGTGGTTTAGTGGTGGTGATGGGGGCGGTTGAAGTGAGCCGAGAGAGGGAGAAGAGAGTGAGTGAGAGAGTGTGAATTATGTGAAGTATGGTTGTGATCTAGCATGCCATACTTAAATAGATGTCTTCCTATATTTTGTGCAACTCAACAAGCAACCAATCTATTAAAAAAAAGGAATTAAATCTAGTAGAAGATGTGTAGTATGGTGAAGATGATTTGGTGGGGTCCCTTGGGACCGATTTCGGTTTAGGGGGGGGGGGGGTTAGTTGTAACATTTGCAACTAAATGGTTAAAGGTTAGTTAGAAATCAAGTATAACTTCCATATGTTAGTTAGTTGCTTTTTAGTGGGTGTTATGGCAAACGGGGATCACGACTAGCCAAAAATAATAAAACTGTGTAATTGACAAAAATTTGGTGTCCCGGGTAATGTCCGGTTGTTCGGTTAAGTACCGTTCCGTTAAAGTGTTTAATTAGTCCGCAAAGTGTCTTTTATATATATATTTTTGTAACACAATTAATCCCCGGTACTTAGGAAAGTATACAGGACCATTCTGCCATATTTTTGCACTTTACTGGTATGTTACAATGCTGAATTTTATAAATAAATGCAGATTTCTGCACTTAAAGTGTGTTTTAGGCACTTCCCGGCACTATAACTATCACCTAGTGATGCAGTTTTATGGTCCTCACTTCCCTACACTCCATACTAGTGTAGTACCTTGTCCCTGGCCCATACTGGCCTCAATAACATTGTCTGTCTATGTGCTGGCATTGTCAGCATGTTTCTGAATTATCCGTTCAGTGTGCTAACTATGCTTTGTGCATCAAGTATGTTACTAAATTTTGTGTGTAATAAATGGAGTGACTGTTTGAAATATGATGCATATGTATGTATGATACAAAATCATAAAGCAGTTTAAATTGTCAGTTGTAATCAAGCACAGTCATTAATCACATAATTAGAGTTAATTAATTGTACGGATACCTGGTTTAGTGAGAGTTGTCACACCACTGGATTAATCAACAAGCACCTACCCGGGATAAATTCTGGTGCCCACATTCCTGATAGCTCCGACACCCATATCACGAATTCTTGTTCCCTGTATTTTACCTTTACTTTTTATCTAATCTCTTTTCTAGTATTTACTATTATTCCCATCCTTGTTTCATTTAAATATCCACTGTTCATATTGACCCTTTCCATAAACACTATTTTACCGATTGTCTTTCCAATTTTTTCACATACCTCCTTATTCCATAGCATAATCGGGATCCCTATCAGTTTTATCCATGCTAATCTTTCGAATTTTTCTGGTCCACCTTTCCATTCTTTGACGTCAGTGAATATCTCCTCCCAGCTGTCCTTGAAACTGACTCTAAAATCCTCGGCTTCTAGTTGTGACCCAAACGTGATAAGGAATTTAAGCCCTCCCAAATACCTGAGTTCCATCGTATTAGGAAATATTACTGGTAAGATCTCACCCACTGTTTTCAGTTTCTCCATGTCTTTAACTTCTGTTATAACTGATCTTTTCTTCCAAGTTCTGGTGGTCTCTGTTTCCTCTCCTCCAATCTGTATCACTTTCTCACTCTCTTCATTCTTTCTCTTCCCGGCCAAGATGTCTCTATACGTTGTTTGTTCATTCGTGTTTCCAATTACTTCATGTCTGTTCCTATTTCTTTCATTGTTACCTTGGTTCTGCCCTTTGTTCGTTTCCTGTCTCGTATTTCTGTGTCCTCCTTGACCTTCATTTTTACGTTCCCCTGGACCTTCTCGCCGTCCTCCCTTTTGTTCCAGTTTTCTTTCCTTTACGAACTTCGATACGTTAACCTTGATCCTTTTGTTCCCTATCCATACATTATTTAAAGCCTGCAACAATTTTGTTTGATCTCTGTTCCTTTTGAAATGGACAAAATCAAAGACCCTACCTGCCTAATCCCTTCTTTTTGGTACTACCGTATCACATATACATCCGCATGGTTGACATTCAATCCACAGGTCTCTCCCAGTAGTCCATTCTGGCAGGTTTGCTACATAAAAAGTTGTTGCTTTTTCGCCATAATTCTACTTTGGTTTCTTCCCTGGGACGTCTATCCATGGCCTTTCATTTTCACCATCCTCCATCGTTCCTTCTTTCACCCTCCATACTTTTCTCACCTTATCTTCCTGTCTCTCTAATACCATTTCTCCGTATGTCCTTAACAGTCTAACACGAGGCTTTAAAAGGTTAATATAATTCATATCGATCATGCTGGACTATAAAGATAGTCGCGATCAATGACAGACCTACTAAGCAATCAAGGCCCGGAAAAACAGTTAAGGATTGAGAATGGCAGATTCCGGCGAACCCCTGACGGTGAATGGAAGGATCAAAAGTCGAGTTAGAAAGAAAGGTCGAGCCAAGATATCCGGCGACCTCGCTCGCTATCCCTGCAGTCTCCTCTTCCTCGAGCCTCCGGCAAGTTCGAAAGGGCGGCAACTGTTGAAGTTCTTGAGAGAATTCTTAGGGTCGTGGTAATTATTCAAAATTCCTTGTTCTAAAACTGTATGCGTGGACCAAGTATATCATCAAAAAGAATCAAATATGATGAACCGAGAAGTTGACTTTCATTATATAAATTGAAACACGCCAAGTCCAAAGCAACAAACCAAACCACCGAAAGCTTATTTATTTAAATTTGGTTTATGAACCTGTTTGTAGATTCATAACCCAAATTTAAATAAATAAGCTTTCGGTGGTTTGGTTTGTTGCTTTGGACTTGGCGTGTTTTAATTTATATAATGAAAGTCAACTTCTCGGTTCATCATATTTGATTCTTTTTTATGATATACTTGGTCCACGCACACAGTTTTAGAACAAGGAATTTAGAAAATTACCACAGCCCTAAGAATTCCTATACCCTGTTCCAGCTTGAAAAAATGTGTTCTCGCGCCTTAACGAAATAAATAATTTAAACTAGTTTTTCATACAACCATGAACCGTTGAAAAAAATACAACATTCGATAAACAATGCAATTAACAAAATACAAAATATAGTATTCGAACGAGTGACATACCGTAAAAGCTAATAAGCTAATAGTTAACCAATCATTTTTAAAGACTTCCTTGCATTCTTGATTGCAAATTGGCGAATCAACTCTTCACAGTTTAAATCATACCAGAATTCGAAAAAAATAGAATTAGGGCCTGAATTTGACAATCGTTTTTTATAAATTACCAACAATATAGTCTTCAATGCAACAGAAAAAGGGCATGAATTCGACAATAACTAATCACCTAAACAAGGGCATGAATTCAACAAAAAGAAATAAAATAATTAATAAGGGCCTGAATGAGTGAATTCGACCAAAAACAAAACATAACAACAACTGAAGTACTGAACAAGATCCGATTGACGATTGATGATTTGATGTTTACTTGAATACGTGATCCGTGATCGTGAGACTGAGTTCGTTGAACAGACTGTATCCGTGGTGGCCCGTGGTTGCGTGCAAGACTGAAATCGAAGAACAAAAGAGTGCAGACTCTATGGCTTCTGTGTGTAGACTCTGCGAGTCATTCTTCGAACCAGGCCAGTCTCCTACTCTCCTGCTTACGCCATTTCAATATCCACAAGGCACTAGTTGCCGCCCAACATGGACTAATTGTTTTTTATTAGTTTTTAAAATCAGTTGGGTATTGGGCTCACCAACCTAATTCCAATGGGCTAACTAATCTAAACCATATGACCTTTTTTGTAAGTGGTCCTATGTGATGTTAGTATTTGTTTGACTGTACACTATTAAATTCTTTTTTACATATATAATATCAGATTCTTTTAAAAAATTACGTGCCCTACGAAATCACGGGACCTGGTCGATGGTCCTCCCCGCCCACCTCCAAAGCCGGCCCTGATAATTTTTCGCAACCTCCGGCCCCTATCCTTGGGAACGGGCGGCCGCGAACCAGTATCAGTGGTATCGGTGTTTATCAATTTGGCAGCGGAATTTACATCAGGACCGTAGTTAGGAAATATTTTATCAGAGTAAAATACCACGCTTTTATGATAATAAATACATGGGAAAAACCCAACTTTCCATTACAAACATGTTTATAGGGATAAACCCTGGTTTACTCAAATAAAACATCTTCTTTATTTAGGTAACTTTTATAGCCACATTTTCCAAGCCTTCAGTGCTCTCCAGCTGGCTTCTATTTGGCTTTCACATTTTTTTACATGAAACGCGTTTTAAAAACATATGTCAGTGGGAAATACTGGTGTGTGAATCCCAGTTTAATCAAAACAATTTTATCATTTTACAGTATTGAGGGCAATCCAGCAATTACATTTGTTTACATCTATTCAGTTACCACCCACGGCACTGTCAATCCTGACTTGTGGAAATGTTACTACTCACAATGTAGTAACTCATTTTGTATACAAAACCCCAACATACCGACGATAATTATAGAATTACAAATACTCAATCACTGTCAATCATAATGTAAAACAATTGAGGTTTTGTAAAAACAATTTACAAAAAGGTTTCACAAAAAGAAGGATTACTCACATTGCTAATTTAGATAATTCCATATGACTTCCTGGTTATAATCTATTAATTAAACAATGCTCATGCGTTAGTATAATAACCCAAATTTACATTAGTTATACCCTCCCCGAGACAGAAGTCCAACGACTAAGTCAGGCAGAGCCTCGATGTAACACCCCTAAAATATAAACCTTTTTATTTTAAATTCGATGACTTTGATAAATAAAACGAACTAACTAGAAATAAAGATAACCTATTTAGATGAAAGTCTCGTAGTGACACGTAAGTGGGTTAAAACACCTAAAACATGAACTAAACTATAGTTGGGGGACTAAAGTTGTTAAATTTGAAACTTATAATATTAAAACAAAAATTAAAAACCCAAACACACACAAGAGTGTGTGTCTGCTTCGTACAAAACACAGGGGACGACCAAGAAACCCCCATCAAACCCTAACTCACACAAATCTCACAAATTGAAGGCTCAAATCAGTTCCAAATCAAAATCCGAGCATAGAATAGTGATCTCCTCTGAAAAGGGGTCATAAGGTATGTAAATTTCATAGAAAAGTTCCATCTAAATTTCTGGATGAATATAAGAAATTCGAAATTTATGTTGCATGATTGTTGTATGGATGGATTTGAAGTGAAATAGTGCCTAGGAATAAACCCTAGTCATTAGATTGATGAAATTAAGCTCAATACTTATGAATTCCATAATCACCAATGTAGGTGATTAGTGGGTTTTGTAGAAACATGATAAACACTAGGATTATGATTGTTATTCTAGTGTAATTTGAGTTCTATAAAGTGATTTCAGAATATGATATGAAAAATTTACATGAACATGCTTGATTGATGATAATCTTAGCTAAAAGAACAAGCTATGAATATGATTATGAATTGTGTAAAATTCTGCTCTCAAGGTGTTTGTAAAAATGCCTAAAAGAAGGCTTAAAACTGGAAATTTGAACTAAAATGCATATTTGTAAATTATGGCGAACTATGCGTTATATGTTAATAAAAGAGTTCTAAACAGTTTGCGGTTGAACTCTATAGGAAAGGAAACCGGAACGTCAAGTGGACAAGCTGGTGGTGACGCGCGTTTGAAGGGTGTGCTTTGAAGGTATGTAACATGTTTTGTTACATTATGTTAACTCGATATTGTAGACATTCAATGATATGCTTAGAATAAGGAATTGCATTAGTTGAAGTGACGATGGTCACTACATAATTGAACGAGTCGAAACTAGAATAGAAAATGTTTGGTTGATGTTGAAATGGTGGATTCCATAAATCAGCCAAACGGGTCAAAGAAATGCGTGTTGTTTTGATATTATGAAAATTTTAAAAGATCCCTTGCCGTTTGTAAATCATAAGAGCGTTAACCATGGAATTGGTAATGATACGCCAGTGATTGTAAGCCCCGGAAGGTGGGTAAATACGCCTTGTGGTCGTAAAAATTGTTAGTGGTTGATTTAGTGCAAAACTATACGGGTCAAATAAATACATTAGGCATTTATAGATTTCTAGTCCGTAGACTTAATTTTCGATACGATGATCATGATAGACGCGTTGGTAATTTAATTATGGGCGCATAGGAAAAAGAATCACCTAAAACGGACACTTAGATAAAAAGTTATGAGCTTTTAAAGTTGAAATTGTGAAAATTGGTGCTGGGCAGCAGATACAGGATTTCAACCTGCACTCGCTGGAAAAAGGAGTCCCCCGCGGCACGCGACAGAGATCCTCAGACCTGTTGCGACACGCGAAAGCGCTCGCGGGGCGCGAAAGTTTTACATGAGTCTGTCGCGTGGCGCGACAGACTAAAAATTGAGTTTTTGTTTTGTTTTCCTATTGTTTGATATTGGGACATGTTTATATGCATTTTAAACTTTTCAAAACTAACATTTAACGTGGTTTTGACATCAGGTGACATGGGTCTCGCTCCGGATGACGATCAAGCATGATTTCAAGAACCGAACACCACTTTTAAAGCTTCCGCGTTTATCTATCTTTGTTGTAGACAATGTTTATGTTGTAAACACTTAAATTATCATTTTGGATGTTTTAAACTAGTTAGTAGTTAACTAGAATATTGTTACTATGAAAACTTCCATTTTGTCTAACTTATGAAATGATGCATTTCCTTTTAAAAAATGCGTATTTTATATTAAAATCTTAATTAAATGAGATGGGTGTTACAAGTTGGTAATCAGAGCTCAAGGTTCTTAACAAAGTGTGTTCGGTTCAAGCTTGATCAAACATCCGGTAAGAATTAGTTATTTTAGTAGATTTTATTAAATGTTGGAAAAAGAGATATGAATGGATGTGCACGGGAAGAATGTGTTAACACGCTCAAACCCGGAAAGTGCACTAAATAAGAACTGTTAAAGCAAGTTACAGACTTGGCTAAACCGAAGTGAATAAAATATATGTTATAAATGAAATGTTTAACAATTGGTATAAACATTTCAGTTTCAAGATGACGGAAAAGGGTAGCAATGATGCGGTGCCGACGGTCACCGAACAAATGAAAGAGGTGATTGCCGAAGAGGTAGGAAAGGCAATCGAAAATAGTCTATCCGGTTTTATAGACAAAATCCAAAATACGGTGCTTTCGTTAGTTGAAGAACGGGTTAAAAGGTTGGAAGAAAATGTCAACCGTATGAAGGAAAAATCCAGAGAACGTAAGGGTTGTTCATACAAAGAGTTTATGGTGTGTAAACCGCCAATTTACAACGGGGAAGTTGACCCGATAATATGCCAAAGATGGCTAAGTTATGTTGAAGGGGTGTTTGAGATGACCCATTGTGACGTAAGCGATTATGTGGCTTACGGGACGGGTCAGTTAAGGGGTCAAGCCAATGATTGGTGGGATAATAAAAAGAAGGAAATCGGAGCCAAAGCTGCAAAGGCCATGACGTGGGACGAGTTTAAGGTACCATTCCTTAAACACCACAGTCCAAAAGCGGTCATCAACATAATTAAGGAGGAATTCATCCAGTTGAGACAAAAGGGTGAATCAATTGATAAGATCACTTGTATTTTCATGGATAAGCTGAGATTTTGCGATGAGCTAGTGACTACCGAAGAGCAGAAGATATACTATTATTATAATACGTTAAGCACTGAATATCGGGAGTTCATGATTCCTTCGAAGTACGAGACCCTCACGGAAATCATTAACACCACCGGGGAGCGGGAGATCGAGTTAAAGAAACAAATATAGAGGGGCGAGCGAAGGGAGCAGGATGTGAATCCAAGTCCTACAAAGAAGGCGAGAACATCGGAGCCGACACGAAAGCTGGATGCGAAAAGCGGGTCGCCGAGTTGTAAAGTTTGTGGGAAAGGGCACATGGGTGAGTGCCGCTTCAAGGACAAACTGTGTCCCGTATGCGAGAAGACGGGACACACAGCATCACATTGTCTGGGAAAGGTTTCTGTTTGCTACAAGTGTTACCAACCGGGCCACAAAAAGTCAGAATGCCCGGACTTGGTTGGGAAGAAGGAGAATAAAGAATCTCCATGTGACAACCCGAATTCTCAACGTTAGTGACGTTTTGCTTTGTGATCTTAACTTCTCATTATCCCTCTTCTTTGCGTTAAACGTTCTGTTCGTATTACTCCGTTAAACTTATTGGTACGATAATTTGTTAATTAATAATTTGGCACTTTGGGTCGTACACCTTTTGGGCCGCATGTTCACATAATTAAACCCAACAATGTATCGGCCCATCACACACCCATATGTTATCTTTTTCTTATAGGATGATCTCGGCCCAACATGTGTAATCGCAGCCGAACTCCTATACGTAACATGACCACCGACCCACTTGTGTTTTAGGCACTAAACTTGGATGTTACGCAATATTTTTTTTATATATATCCCTCCCAAATATTATAAACCAAACCCCACTATTTTTCCTCACCCTTCTACCCTTGGACGGCAACTCACCCCTGTCGAAACCCTACCCCTCTTGACTTAAGGACGTGATTGAATAGAGTATATTGGAAAATAACTTATCTGCCGAGCAAACCAAGGTGAGTTCACACTCTTTCCAAGGCATGGGATTCCCAAGGGTTGGGAATGGGTTAAAGAACTGAACGGTAACTACAAACTTGCGTATTCCCCATACAACAGGATACGTACGACCATAAGACCATCACTCTATCATTTGAAGTCCCTCATTTATCGACTTAATCGCCGAGGCCTATGGCGAGAGGGTCATTAGTAGATAGCGCTATTAGGTTTAACAAACCTCACACCGTGTCGTCCGAACGGGCGTGTACTAATGGACTATGGGCAAAGGGTCAGTGCTGATAGACATTGACTTAGGGCACCTCTTACATTTTTGTAGCAGTCGATACGCGTGGTCTAGTAACACATGGGAAGCCACCACTAATCTTCGCAAACATGTCTGGGAGACCGCGATACGCATTAACACGATACATGGTTTACAAAACGAACATATGATTTACGAAACGAATGCTATATCTAAACAACCAACTGTAAACTCGCTCAACTTTGTTGTTGATTCGTTGCTACATGCCTTGCAGGTCGTTAGGTACTCATGGAGCTCGCACAGGGAGGCGTGGTCGTTGTGGGACATGGCAGTGTGTGCCATGCTAAAAACATTACTTTATTTCATACTTAATACTTACTTTGGGTTTTACAATTATGCTTCCGCTAAACACTTAACTACGTTTTGGTTTGGAACACCTTTCATATTGTGTGATTGAATTTTACGTATTACTTGTTATGTTCAATATGATTGGTGGCTTGATCCAGGTCAGTCACGCCTCCAAGCGGTGATACTCCGCGTGTGGATTTTGGGGGTGTGACATTACCTGTACGGTACCAAGTGCACCATTTACACTAATCACAAGAGTCTCGAGCATATCTTCAAGCAAAAGGAGTTGAACATGCGACAACGTCGATGGGTCGAACTACTGAATGATTACGAATGTGCCATCAAGTACCATCCGGGCAAGGCAAATGTTGTGGCTGACGCCCTCAGTCGAAAGGATACTACACCTAGGCGTGTGCGAGCATTACAACTTACCATCCAGTCTAGTCTTCCTGCACAGATACGAGATGCTCAGGTAGAAGCAATAAAACCAGAAAACGTTAGGGCTGAAGCCCTACGTGGCTCAAGACAGCGATTAGAACAAAAGGAAGACGGTGCCTATTACGTAACAGGACACATTTGGGTCCCACACTATGGAAACTTACGCGAGCTGGTGATGGATGAAGCACATAAGTCTCGTTACTCAGTACATCCAGGTTCGGATAAGATGTACCACGACCTCAGAACTACGTATTGGTGGCCTAGCATGAAAGCTCACATTGCAACTTATGTTAGCAAGTGTTTGACTTGTGCGAGAGTCAAGACTGAATATCAGAAACCATCGGGCCTACTCCAACAACCAGAGATACCACAATGGAAATGGGAGCAAATTTCCATGGATTTTGTTACTGGCCTGCCAAGATCTCAACGTGGGAATGATACTATTTCGGTGATCGTGGATCGACTCAGAAAGTCTGCACACTTCTTGGCTATCAAGGAAACGGATAAGTTCTCCACTCTAGCAGACGTCTATCTTAAGGAAGTGGTTTCGAGGCACGGGGTGCCAACCTATATTATTTCCGATCGTGATGCACGTTTTACTTCAGAACTGTGGCAAGCGATGCACAAATCTTTTGGCTCATGATTAGACATGAGCACAGCTTACCATCCGCAAACAGATGGGCAGTCTGAACGCACCATCCAAACTCTAGAAGACATGCTTCGTGCATGTGTAATCGATTTCGGAAACGGCTAGGAAAAACACCTCCCGTTAGTGGTATTTTCGTATAACAATAGTTACCACACCAGCATTCAAGCCGCTCCATTCGAGGCATTGTACGGGCGTAAATGCCGATCACCTCTTTGTTGGGCAGAGGTGGGTGATAGTCAGATCACGGGTCCAGAACTGGTGGTAGACGCAACGGAAAGAATTGCTCAGATACGACAACGCATGGCGGCAGCTCGCGACCGTCAGAAAGCCTACGCAAACAAGCGCAGGAAACCACTCGAATTCCAGGTTGGGGATCGAGTGCTACTCAAAGTTTCACCCTGGAAGGGTGTGGTTCGCTTTGGAAAAAGGGGCAAACTCAATCCGCGATATGTTAGACCGTTCGAAATCATAGAGAAAATAGGCAAAGTGGCCTACAAACTAAACCTACCAGCGGAACTCAGTGCAGTTCACAACGTTTTTCACGTGTCGAATCTGAAGAAGTGTCTGTCTGATGAGACCCTCGTAGTCCCTCTCAAGGAACTCACTATCGACGAACAGCTGCGATTTGTCGAAGAACCAATTGAAATCACGGACCGGGACATTAAGGTCCTCAAGCACACCAGAATACCTCTTGTTCGAGTTCGTTGGAACTCCCGTCGTGGCCCAGAGTTTACCTGGGAACGAGAAGATCAAATGAAACTCAAGTATCCCCAGTTATTCGGAAACAGTGCAACCACTACTGAGGCTGAAGCTACTACAGAATTTCAGGACGAAATTCCAAATCAACGAGGGGATGATGTGACACCCCAGGAAAACCAGTAAACTACACAACACAACTAGCTTCCTCAGTAACCACGTGCTAAATTTCGGGACGAAATTTCTTTCAACTTGGGGATGATGTAACAACCCGAATTCTCAACGTTAGTGACGTTTTACTTTGTGATCTTAACTTCTCATTATCCCTCTTCTTTGCGTTAAACGTTCCATTCGTATTACTCCGTTAAACTTATTGGTACGATAATTTGTTAATTAATAATTTGGCACTTTGGGTCGTACACCTTTTGGGCCGCATGTTCACATAATTAAACCCAACAATGTATCGGCCCATTACACACCCATATGTTATCTTTTTCTTATAGGATGATCTCGGCCTAACATGTGTAATCGCAGCCGAACTCCTATACGTAACATGACCACCGACCCACTTGTGTTTTAGGCACTAAACTTGGATGTTACGCAATATTTTTTTTTATATATATCCCTCTCAAATATTATAAACCAAACCCCACTATTTTTCCTCACCCTTCTACCCTTGGACGGCAACTCACCCCTGTCGAAACCCTACCCCTCTTGACTTCAGGACGTGATTAAATAGAGTATATTGGCAAATAACTTATCTGTCGAGCAAACCAAGGTGAGTTCACACTCTTTCCAAGGCATGGGATTCCCAAGGGTTGGGAATGGGTTAAAGAACTGAACGGTAACTACAAACTTGCGTATTCCCCATACAACAGGATACGTACGACCATAAAACCATCACTCTATCATTTGAAGTCCCTCATTTATCGACTTAATCGCCGAGGCCTATGGCGAGCGGGTCATTAGTAGATAGCGCTATTAGGTTTAACAAACCTCACACCGTGTCGTCCGAAGGGGCGTGTACTAATGGACTATGGACAAAGGGTCAGTGCTGATAGACATTGACTTTGGGAACCTCTTACATTTTCGTAGCAATCGATACGCGTGGTCTAGTAATACATGGGAAGCCCCCACTTATCTTCGCAAACATGTCTGGGAGACCGCGATACGCATTAACACGATACATGGTTTACAAAACGAACATATGATTTACGAAATGAATGCTATAACTAAACAACCAACTGTGAACTCGCTCAACTTTGTTGTTGATTCGTTGCTACATGCCTTGCAGGTCGTTAGGTACTCATGGAGCTTGCACAGGGAGGCGTGGTCGTTGTGGGACATGGCAGTGTGTGCCATGCTAAAAACATTACTTTATTTCATACTTAATACTTACTTTAGGTTTTACAATTATGCTTCCGCTAAACACTTAACTACGTTTTGGTTTGGAACACCTTTCATATTGTGTGATTGAATTTTACGTATTACTTGTTATGTTCAATATGATTGGTGGCTTGATCCAGGTCAGTCACGCCTCCAAGCGGTGATACTCCGCATGTGGATTTTGGGGGTGTGACACTCCAATAGAAACTCCAAAGGCGAAGGCTAGATCCTTCCAACTAACTGCGGCTGAAGCAAAGACAGAACCTGATGTGGTCTCAGGTATATTCACAATAAACTCGATTCCTGCACGTGTATTATTTGATACGTGTGCGAATAAATCCTTTATTTCACATGGATTTATTCGACATCCTTCATTTGTATTGACGAAATTATCTGTGCCCTTAGAAGTTGAAATAGGGGATAATAAGAGTTTCATAGTGTGTGATGGTTGTCAAGGCTGTAAATTGAGTATCGATGACGAAGAATACTCAATAGATCTAATCCCGATGTCGATGGGAGAATTCGAAGGGGTTGTTGAGACGGATTGGCTATCCCGACACCACGCAAAAGTCACAAGCTTACCATCTATTCGAAGGTGTGTTTTCGTAAAGAGATAAAGTTAACATCTCCGAGCGGAAAACACGTTACCATCTATGCGAGAAAGGCGGCAATCCCATGATATGCTCGATGTTGAAAGCTCACAAGCTTATGAGGAATGAATGTAGAGCGTTTATGATATACGCGAATGAACCAGGGAAAGAATTACCGAAGATTGAAGACGTACCGGTGGTGCGTGATTATGAAGACGTGTTCCCGGAAGACTTGCCCGGAATATGTCACACCCTGACTTTTGCGGAAGCATGATTATGGTGTGACTTTCTTAATATCATTGCATTCAATCATAACATCAACTAAATGATAAAACCATAGATTTGTCATCCATAAAATAAGTTTAAAACATAACAACATTGTTTTAAAAACGTAGACTTCAAATTTAATTTTTACAATCATACAAAATGTTTATGAGTTCACTAAGGACTCATCAAAAGATATTAAACAACACCAAGGTTTGGAAGGCGTATCTCGTCCAGGAAAGAGACACACTGACAAACTTAAAGACCATGGATGACATCTTTATTCTTAACGCAACATAAAAACTTCCAACGCCCGCCAGATCCGCTTACAAATTCCCTGAAATACATCTAGTTTGAAAACATCAACAAAAGTTGAGCGAGTTCATGTGTTCGTTTGTGTGTATGTATAAACCTTTGAAAACGTTGTAAGTATGTATGTAAGTCCCCGGTATCTAGCAATAAGGAAAAAAAGAGATCACCAATGGGTTGCAAAGCCAATGGTATGTGTGAAGTGATGCAGGAAGACTTCAAACCTAGCAGATTTTGTCAGTAAGACATAGTCACCACATGGCCACTCAACGGACTCAGGGGTGGGGCTCGCTACACCCAAATAGATCTATCACTCATGTCCCTCGGTCCTACGACGAGGATTAATGGCCTTAAGTGTTGTACCCACCACTCACATGATCAAGCAGTAACCTTCCTTAGCTAACCATACCAAGTATAAAAAGTTTGTAAACAATTGTAACATGTATTCACCCTCGAAGTATAAAACTGAAAACAGTAAAAGAAAAGAGGGACATGAACTCACAGTTTTGCGTCTTCGGTACTCGTAACTCAAATCTCCTCAGCAAACACGACTACCTACAAGGTTCTAATGTCTATTAGACGAACGGGTCGTGCCTTGTCTTAGTATTTACGTTTTTGAGTTACATTTTTGAGATTATTCCAAGTTGTAATTACTTGTTAAAATAATTATTATTTTAACTTTAAATTATGTTTAATTTTGGATTAATTGTTTAAACAGTATTTTCATAATAATACTTCTCAAGTATTTCCTTCCCAAGGATGGGGGTATCTTATACATGTATATCTGTATTCTTGTATTGGTATATCTTGCCATGTGTTGGCGTCGTATTCCGGTGTGTACGTATTTTCTTAATGAATATCCAATATATTCCCAAAACAATATATTTTCAAGTCTTACTTAGAAAATATAGATAAACTTATTTTGTCCAAAAATACTGTATTTCCAGAAAATATATATTTTTCCCAAAAATCATATATCTTCTAAATACTCTAGGAAAATATATTTTTACTTCCAAAAATAATATATTTTCTCTTTGTCGCAAATATGATATACTTTTTAATAATAACAAAAATCATATTCTCCTTTCTTTCGTATCCAAAATAATATTTACCAAAAACATATTTATAACGGTATTCTCCGGAATATTTTGTAAGTTACGTTCTATCGTTCGGTTCCACAATATTATGTGTGTAACTTATATATTTATTCCTTGTGATTTTTGGTATTATTTTGGATTGTAATTTCTTGGTATTTTGTCAAGTTATATTATTTCAAACCCTAAAATAATATAACTACTACACAACGTATACAAATAATCACACACAATGTGTCCTTAATGTAAATATATATTCTAAATGCATATTTACCCATTTTTATTTGTAAAAACCAACCTCCAATACTTGTATTTTTGTAACAAATCTTATGGCAAAGTTTATATTGAAAACCATAGTTAAAATACACTTGTAAATACTTGTTAGAAATTATTTTTCTAAGTGTTTATATTTTTAGAAAATTTTGCCATAGTTTCCCCTAAAAATGGAGGTGTCCATGCTATCAAAGCATATCATTTTCTTTTCAAAAATCATCACAAACAATCAACAATTAACACTAGACAACTTACACTTACCAAGTGTCCAAAACTATACAATTTACATAACAACATGAACTTGATCTTTCACAAAAACTTGTAGTAACTTGGTGGTGTTTTTAGTAGGTTTAGTTACCCTTTAAAGTGTGTTTACTTCTTTAAAAATCTCATTTTTGGAAGATTTAGGTGTTTACAACTTACTAGATGATTTCCACAAAAATCATTCTTTTGTATTTTTCTTGTAAACAATGTATTCTTATACTTGTTTCACCACTAGAAACATGATTAGCTTCTTTAAAAACAATGTTTATACATATCTTGTTATTTAACTTGGTTTCTTTGGAAAAACTATTTTAGAAATCATTCACCCACAAGACTTGTATTTTGTTTAAATCATCATCACATGAAAACAACTTCTATTATTCAAGTTCATGTAAACATAAGGCATGATGATCTTGGTCTTTCACAAGATCATCACATTAACTTACTAGATCATGTGTTTAATCACAATCTAGAGGTTCCATATGATGTCTAACATCACTAACACTAATGATCAATCAACAAGAAGCAAATCAACATGATTTCATATGTTACTAAGCTTATGTTAGAGATTTATGATTATGTCTTTTAGTGTTCATCATGTTTATCAATGTACATCATCTTTTAACCAACAACATATGAAGTAACAAGAGATCATAAGGGCCTTACTACTAGCACAAGGCTAGGGAAGAACACTTGAAGATGAAGATGACAAAACTGATGGATAATAGCAAATGGGGGAGGTCCTTCAAGATCCACAAGCTCCATGCTTCTTAATCTATCTTCTAACACCTTGTGTACACCTTAGAATGTATGAGAATGAGATGGAAATAAGGGTGGTGGTGGTGCTTGTTTGTGGCCGTGAGGTGGGAGGAAGAAGGTGTGTGTGAAGTGTAGGTGATAATGAGAGCTAAGGACCTTCTTATAATCATGTTTAACTATTACCCATTGGTTATTATGTCCCATTTGTACACAACACAATCTTAAGCAATCCAAGGAAGATCAAGAGAGGATCTTGCAAGATCAAGAGAAGATTATGGTGGGGCCACACCTTGTGACCGTCCACTTAAGGGGGGGAGGGTCTTGGTTGTTGTTTAATGATAAGTAAGGTTTAATGGTTAGATTCTAAGTGTAGTGCTTATTGTTTATGCATATTATGTGTTATATAGTATGTTAGGGTGTTCGGGAATCATAACTAGCTCAGAAACATTAAAACAATGCTTCTAGTATAATTTTGGTGTTCCGGGTAGTGTCCGGTTGTTCGGTTAGATACCGGTTCGTTAAAGTGTCAAACTATATCGTTTAGTGTCCTTTATGTTACCTTTTATGACACTTTTAATTCCCGACACTTAGGAAAGCATTCAGGACCATTTAGTCATATTTTTGGATGTTACTAGCATGTTAAAATGCTGATTTTTGCTGAAATATGCAGAATTCTGCACTTAATGTGAGTTTTAGGCACTTTCCGGCACTTTAACTATCACCTAGTAAAGCAGTTTTGTGGTCCTTACTTCCCTACACACTATACTAGTGTAAAACTTGGTTTCTGGCTCATACTTGGTCTCAAAACACTGTCTGTCTATGTACTGAACCCCGTCAGCATTTTTCTGTCTTATGTTTTAACTGTGCTAACTATGCTTTGTGCATCTTGTATGACAATAAAGTTTGTATGTAATAATGATGTGTCATTATGCAATATGTGATGCACATGTAAGTATGATGCAGTAATCAGAAAGCAGTTTAAGTCATTAATTGTAATTCAGCACAATCATTAAGCCCTAATCAAGATTAATTAATTGTACGGATACCTGCAATTTAACAGTTGTCACATTCTCCCCCTGTTAAGAAAATTTCGTCCTCGAAATTTGTTCTACCTTAACTCCTTAGGGTTACATTATGCGTGTATGTATATGGACAATATTGAGGTAGATAACCACAAAACCGAATCAAATCTTATTCACATCAGATGATTCCAGGAATATATTACAACAACACGAATCCAATGGTTAAAAGGTATGTGCTCTTAGCATTTGATGTCAAAGGACATGAGATGTATAGTTGTAGAATCTAGTGTAACTTAGTCAACAGGGGTGCAACAAAGGAGTTTCGACCGTTGGATTCTCAAACAATCGGTCACAATATGTAAACGAGTTTTCACAAACCATGGCATCCGCTATATGAACTCAAAATCAACAACTTGAATATGAAAATGATCTGTCAACTTTCGAATAAATATATGGTAAGGATTAGTGTGTTGACATTCTTGAATTACGAAAATACACTGAATGAAATACAAGCGAATCTGGTGTATCATTGTCTTAATTCGTAGTTGCATCAGGAATGTTTAAATGACAAGTCAAACAAAAGTATATGTAGTTTTGTGTGAAGCGATTGACCATGATTACCACAAGCTACAAATTTGTAATGACACCACAAGGTGTCGTAATTGACATATTTCAATAATAGCGGTGACCGAACAAGTTCACCATGTTTGTAAACAAATGAAAGTGTATTGAAGCAATTCTAAAAATTTAATTTAAACAGCGTCATGGGGTTTTCAATCGAATGTGCAACATCAAAGAACTACTATTTCTGAGTGGAGATGGAAAAACAATAAACACTGCAAGGTATTCAATTTGTAACGAAAGAATCGTTAGGAGGTACACCGTGATATGAAATGAATCTAGGTACCATGCAACTGTGTTGAGACCGTTTTTACCGTGATAAACAAAACGGATTTAGAACAAATAAATATACAATTAAATCCGTGTATGGGGTGCATAACCAAATTAGCGCAAGCTTCAATTCTGTGAAAGTATCACCGCTAGGTATCGAAACCAACAAACAATTTAGTGGAGTCATAGACCAACCAAGTCTACTATGACTCGAAATGAAAGAATCTTTGCAAAATATTTGAATATGATGCTCCCAATACATCATATGACGTCTTAAACTGAATATGCGAAATGGATAAGTTCAAGCAATTGAACTTGGTTCTAGTGTAATCCGACAATAAACGTATGTATCAACAAGGGAATCTCAGCATGGTTACGAAGATGAACTATGAATGTAACTTGAAAGAAAAGAAGTTTCAAGAAAGTTAGTTGACTTGATAACAAAGGAGCCAACAATTACAATAACGTAGGTTATTCGAATCATAAACCAATAGTTAGCTTTAGCAAAATAATATTTGAACTTTAATGAAGCGTTTATTCGAAATGAAACCACCTGCTTAGCAAAAGGTGCATGCGTAACATATAAGTTTCCAAGTAGCGAAGCAATGAGTATCTGCTAAAATGAAGAAATGACCAAGTATTCGAAGCAAATATGCGTTCGCTCTCAGCGAAGAAAATCAACGCGATGCAACTACCATCAAGGGGAGTAGAGATGCAAACATCTACTCGCTAGAAGCAAAAGTGAGGATTTCAACAAAAGAAATTTAAGTACTTTATGTTTGGTTAACTAAAATGGCATATATGTCAGGTTACTGGTGTTTGATTGAGCTAACAGATGTGGTTCCTAAGTAACAACCCATACGAGTTTGGACCTGAGTTCCCAAAGACCCTAAGTACATGTTTTCTAGATTCTCAGAGTTTCGTATTCGGTGTAAAATTGTTCTGTGCATCGTGTAGGAAACACCATTTTTGTGTACGTTTAAAACAAGTTATTGTCCCACAATTTCCTCGGTATACTTTCTTCCTGAATTCACAGCTAATGACACTTGATCATCGATCAGTCGTGTAATAGTAGTTGGATCCTCACAGTTAGTTAAGTAAGAAATTCGTTAATCCTCAGTAAGAGTTACCGAATCTTGTTGGTTAGCTCGTTCGGCTCCTGGTAGTTGATGCTCATTTGAAAATCATCGTCCTTCTTCTTGACGAGCAGGACTGGGGTTACTCAAAACGGGAAACTTGGTCTATTATCTTCCTTCTCCATCGACTTCTGAGGTTACACTGACAATCCTTGCATCTCCGAAGGTGTAAGTCGCTAAGGTGCATTGACTGCAGGCGCGGCGCCTGGAATCAAATCGATGCGAAATTCAACTTGTCGTGGAGGAGATAATTCTGGCAAGTCTTCGGGGAAGACTTCAGGATATTTCCTTATCACAGGAATATCTTCGAGTTTTGGTTCTTCGGCTCCCTTGTCCACGACATGAGCCAAGAAAACAACACATCCTATTCGTAACAACTTTCGTGCCTTCAAGCAATTAGTAATTTGTAGAGGTGTTTCCTGCTTCATGAGTCACGATCGTTTCTTCATTCGCCATCGGGATATGGATATCAATGTCCGCTTGATCGCTCGACAACCAATCCATCCCACTTACCTCGTCGAAGCTTCCCAACTCAGCTGGTAGTAGATCAAGCGTAAACTCACGCTCTTCGGGTTCTATCTTGCCATTTCCAATTACTTCGTTGGCTTCCACTAGCTTCCCATTATCTAGTTCTATCAAGTGCGGGTTATCTAACTTACTTGCTACTAAACCAAGTATACTCTCAAACTCTAGAGATGCAAAGCTAAAATTTGCAATAGTATCTAGCAGCACAGATGCATGATATTGACTAATATGGGACGTACGATATCCATGCTTGAATTCCCGGCGTGTCTCCCTAGCTCCGGTGTTGAGCTTTCATTCTTGTGCCTGATTGTTTTTAGGGCAATATTTTTTTAAATGCTTTTTGCTTCCACAGTTAAAACAACCTTGAGCACGTTTCTGTTTGTCACTCGTTCTGCCTTGATAATTGTCATTGTCGTTGTTTCCTCCGTGATTCTCGCTACCATCTTGGCCTCCATTACTACGTTCAGTATCTTGCCTACAAGTTTCCTTAGGATGCCCCCTCTTGCCATAGTTATCACATTTTCCATATTTACATCGCCCGACATGATAATGTAGACAATTGTTGCACTTAGGTAGGATACCCATGTAGTCTTTTTCCTTTTTGGCCTTCTTCTTGTTACTCGCCCGACTAACCTTCTTGAAATTTGCGAGCTTTCTCTTGTTATCTCCAGATGACTCTATAGGAGTCTCCTATTTTTCTTCCGTAGTGGAAAATTTTCCTAGTGTAACCGCTTCTTCAGTGAGTGCCACGCTTATGTCGATAGCCTCAGTGATTGTTGGAGGTTTTGATGTTGTTACCAGGCTTAGGATCTGAGGTGCCAATCCCCCGATGAAGCATTTGATCTTCCTTCATTCTAGTTCCACCAAACGCGAAGCAACTTGTGATAAATCGTCAAATCTCTGCACATACTCAGTTATCTTTAGACCTTCCATTTTTAAGTTCCACAGTTCAGTCTCCAACTTCTGGACTTCTGCCTTAGAGCAATATCTTTTACGCATTAGTTCTTTCAGTTCGTCCCATGTCAAAGCATACGCAGCAGTCTCGCCCATTGTCTGAACCTGAAGGTTCCACCATGACAGAACCCCATCTTGAAATAGTCCGGCTATGTACGTGACCTGATGTTCTGGGGCGCATTTACTTGATCGCAAAACATAATCCGTTTTCTCAACCCAACGCACAAAAGCTAAGGCACCCCTAGTGCCGTTGAATTCTCGAGGTTTGTGGTCCAAGAACTGCTTGTAGGTGCAGCCGTTGGGTGGATTGTTTCCTGAGGTACCTCTGCTACGTTCGGAGCGAAGGGCCTCGTGCTGTGCAATGGCCTGTGAGATGCGCTCTTCTAATTTTGTCGCTGTCGCTGGCAGATGGCTGTTGGTATCGATGTTCCCTTGTATCGACATCTTCTAAGAAGAATATTGGTTAGGTCACGTCTTATTTGTTTAGGGAGTGCATATAGTTGTTTTAGAGGTCATACGTATATACACATAATAGATTATCAGATCAACCAATCAAGCAATAGCATAATCATAGTATAACCAAGAAATTTGGGAATTTCGTTTAATGAGAGCATAGCAAGCAAGCACGTAGCATTATAATTATAGCACACACATATAGATCAACAACGTGCTTAACGAAGACATAGCGACTGAGCTTTCATTGGTTATTGGCCACAAAGTATTGTCGCATGTTTAATGATGATTGGGCTCTCATTATTCTCCGACCACAATTGCATTGTCTTACAAAATGTATCACATCAAAAGGGACACAGGGTCACCCTACCCTTGTCCAACAAGTATATCAGTGTATCAAAATCACGTAGTCAGAAGTGGTCTTCAAAAGTCTCCACAATCCCGGCTTATCATTAGTGTCTTTACCCAAATGTAATGCAATCCGCACTCCTCCTTGAGCTCGTATATACGCCAAAGTAATTAACTGATCTGCTGCTAGAGCATCAAAAACCTGGGAAAGGTGTAATAGCAGCAGGTGAGAGTGCAAAAGGAATCTTTGATAAATGTAGAGGACCAAAGTATACTGGCAATAGACAGGGTGGAGGACGTGGTGTCAGCTCAAGCTCCAAAACTCTGCGACTCGTATCCTCAAATTGTAGCTGATGTTACAGGAGCAACTCATCCCGTGTGTAACCTCCATAATGTGAGGGATGGTAAGGGTCTAAACTCAGCATAGTGTATGATAGGAACCTTCGAAATTGCTCGTCCAGCGGTGTAGAGGTGAAAGTAGCAGACAGTGCGGCCTGTGAGGTCGGGGAAAATGCTGTTGTAGCTAAAGGATCGTCATGCGGGTGCTGACCTGGAGTACCTTTCCGGGGTGCGGGTAGGTCCTGAAAGAAAGCGATAGGCATGTCGGTGCAATGGACGTCGGTCTCCATAGGAGCCATATCAGCGGGTGTTGGTGCGGGAAAAAACGTCTCAACCAAAAAAAAGATCATCAGGTGCAGGTATTGGGTCAGGTATAAGGGGTGTAATGTCTGGTCAACCAAAAGAAACATGGTCAGGATCAGGAATCGGCTCAAGATCATTAGGCGCAATATCAGGCTGACCCAAAAGGAGCAGAAGCTAGCTAAGGAGCATGCTCTGGGTCGTGTAAAGGTGTGGCGCCTCGAGCAGGTGATAGTGTAGTAGTCATAACAGCGTCATCGTCTGAGTTAGTAGTAGAAAGCTGTAATCCGGCCGTCTGTAAGGCTGCAGATGTCACAGACTCAAAGGAGTCTGAAATCGAGTGTATACTAGAATCAGGGGATAGCTTGTTAACAGGGGTCTCAAGAAGTGAAATTAGTAACAACGTTCTCGTCTAACTTTCCATTATCATGGGCGTCATCAGGAGGACCATCGATAAACATGTCAACGTCATCATCAACTATTCGTCGAGTAGCCAACCTTCGGAAGGAATGTCCACAGGAGGCGCGTCGTCGAGGATCGGAGCCATAGTGTGCTCACCATCAGGATGACCAGTGATGAAGTGGTCATGGACTGAAACAAGAGTGACAGAAGGATTCTTATCAGAGAAACCATCAGCAAGGATAAAGCATCACCAAAATCTGGTAGCGCGGACTGTTGGAAGTCGTCCTCGTCCTTGGTCAGCATGTCAGGATCACTACGTAAATATCTCCGGCGTTGATGCAATCTCATTATCTATGGCGGTGGCCGTAGGGTTATCAATGTCTGATAACTCGCTTTCTAAAATAAAGTGACATGTGTGCCGGTACGTAATAATCATAGCATGTATATCCATAGTAATCACTAACAATTAGTGTATGCAAACAAAGGTAATTTATCATGTAGTCATGTATTCACATTATTCTTCATGTAACTTTCTATCATTCCTAGTCTCTCAGACTAAACTTCCCATTTTCCCATACTGAATTTCCCAGTCTCTCAGACTAAAACTCCCAGTTTCCCAAACTGCCCCAACTAGTCTCTCAGACTAACTACCTAGTCTCTCAGACTGAACTACCCAGTCTCTCAGACTGAATCTCTCAGATTAAACTCCCAGTCTCTCAGACTGCCCCAGCTAGTCTCTCAGATAACTCCCTAGTCTCTCAGACTGACCTCCACAGTCTCTCAGACTGAACTATAAATGAATTCTTTGAAATGTGATTTGTGTCTTTTGTTTGTAAAAATGTTTGTTCCTGGATCTGGAAGCTTTGTGTATGCAATGAAAACATGTTGTGAAAACATTTTCGTGAGAGCCCTAATGATCGTAGTCTAGACTCGAGAAAGAATCCTAGTTCGCTATGATCGAAGCTCTGATACCTAGCTGTCACACCCTGACTTTTGCGGAAGCGTGATTATGGTGTGACTTTCTTAATATCATTGCATTCAATCATAACATCAACTAAATGATAAAACCATAGATTTGTCATCCATAAAATAAGTTTAAAACATAACAACATTGTTTTAAAAACGTAGACTTCAAATTTAATTTTTACAATCATACAAAATGTTTATGAGTTCACTAAGGACTCATCAAAAGATATTAAACAACACCAAGGTTTGGAAGGCGTATCTCGTCCAGGAAAGAGACACACTGACAAACTTAAAGACCATGGATGACATCTTTATTCTTAACGCAACATAAAAACTTCCAACGCCCGCCAGATCCGCTTACAAATTCCCTGAAATACATCTAGTTTGAAAACATCAACAAAAGTTGAGCGAGTTCATGTGTTCGTTTGTGTGTATGTATAAACCTTTGAAAACGTTGTAAGTAGGTATGTAAGTCCCTGGTATGTAGCAATAAGGAAAAAAAGAGATCACCAATGGGTTGCAAAGCCAATGGTATGTGTGAAGTGATGCAGGAAGACTTCAAACCTAGCAGATTTTGTCAGTAAGACATAGTCACCACATGGTCCACTGAACGGACTCAGGGGTGGGGCTCGCTACACCCAAATAGATCTATCACTCATGTCCCTCGGTCCTACGACGAGGATTAATGGCCTTAAGTGTTGTACCCACCACTCACATGATCAAGCAGTAACCCTCCTTAGCTAACCATACCATGTATAAAAAGTTTGTAAACAATTGTAACATGTATTTCACCCCTGAATTATAAAACTGAAAACAATAAAAGAAAAGGGGGACACGAACTCACAGTTTTGCGTCTTCGGTACTCGTAACTCAAATCTCGTCAGCAAACACGATTACCTACAAGGTTCTAATGTCTATTAGACGAACGGGTCGTGCCTTGTCTTAGTATTTACGTTTTTGAGTTACGTTTCTAAGATTATTCCAAGTTGTAATTACTTGTTAAAACAATGATTATTTTAACTTTAAATTATGTTTAGTTTTGGAATAATTGTTTAAACAGTATTTTCGTAATAATACTTCTCAAGCATTACCTTCCCAAGGATGGGGGTATCTTATACATGTATATCTGTATTCTTGTATTGGTATATCTTGCCATGTGTTGGCGTCGTATTCCGGTGTGTACGTATTTTCTTAATGAATATCCAATATATTCCCAAAACAATATATTTTCAAGTCTTACTTAGAAAATATAGATAAACTTATTTTGTCCAAAAATACTGTATTTCCAGAAAATATATATTTTTCCCAAAAATCATATATCTTCTAAATACTCTATGAAAATATATTTTTACTTCCAAAAATAATATATTTTCTCTTTGTCTCAAATATGATATACTTTGTAATAATAACAAAAATCATATTCTGATTTCTTTCGTATCGAAAATAATATTTACCAAAAACATATTTATAACGGTATTCTCCGGAATATTTTGTAAGTTGCGTTCTATCGTTCGGTTCCACAATATTATGTGTGTAACTTATATATTTATTCCTTGTGATTTTTGGTATTATTTCGGATTGTAATTTCTTGGTATTTTGCCAAGTTATATTATTTCAAACCCTAAAATAATATAACTACTACACAAAGTATACAAATAATCACACACAATGTGTCCTCAATGTAAATATATATTCTAAATGCATATTTACCATTTTTATTTATAAAAACCAACCTCCAATACTTGTATTTTTGTAACAAATCTTATGGCAAAGTTTATATTTAAAACCATAGTTAAAATACACGTGTAAATACTTGTTAGAAATTGTTTTTCTAAGTGTTTATATTTTTAGAAAATTTTGCCATAGTTTCCCCTAAAAATGGAGGTGTCCATGCTATCAAAGCATATCAGTTTCTTTTCAAAAATTATCACAAATAATCAACAATTAACCCTAGACAACTTACACTTACCAAGTGTCCAAAACTATACAATTTACATAACAACATGAACTTTATCTTTCACAAAAACTTGTAGTAACTTGGTGGTGTTTTTAGTAGGTTTAGTTACCCTTTAAAGTGTGTTTACTTCTTTAAAAATATCATTCTTGGAAGATTTAGGTGTTTACAACTTACTAGATGATTTTCACAAAAATCATTCTTTTGTATTTTTCTTGTAAACAATGTATTTTTATACTTGTTTCACCACTAGAAACATGATTAGCTTCTTTAAAAACTATGTTTATACATATCTTGTTATTTAACTTGGTTTCTTTGGAAAAACTATTTTAGAAATCATTCACTCACAAGACTTGTATTTTTTTTAAATCATCATCACATGAAAACAACTTCTATTATTCAAGTTCATGTAAACATAAGGCATGATGATCTTGGTCTTTCACAAGATCATCACATTAACTTACTAGATCATGTGTTTAATCACAATCTAGTAGGTTCCATATGATGTCTAACATCACTAACACTAATGATCAATCAACAAGAAGCAAATAAACACAAATCAACATGATTTCATATGTTACTAAGCTTATGTTAGAGATTTATGATTATGTCTTTTAGTGTTCATCATGTTTATCAATGTACATCATCTTTTAACCAACAACATATGAAGTAACAAGAGATCATAAGGGCTTTACTACTAGCACAAGGCTAGGGAAGAACACTTGAAGATGAAGATGACAAAAGTGATGGATAATAGCAAATGGGGGAGGTCCTTCAAGATCCAAAAGCTCCAAGCTTCTTAATCTATCTTCTAACACCTTGTGTACACCTTAGAATGTATGAGAATGAGATGGAAATAAGGGTGGTGGTGGTGCTTGTTTGTGGCCGTGAGGTGGGAGGAAGAAGGGAGGAAGAAGGTGTGTGTGAAGTGTAGGTGATAATGAGAGTTAAGGACCTTCTTATAATCATGTTTAACTATTACCCATTGGTTATTGTGTCCCATTTATACACAAGACAATCTTAAGCAATCCAAGGAAGATCAAGAGAGGATCTTGCAAGATCAAGAGAAGATTATGGTGGGGCCACACCTTGTGACCGTCCACTTAAGGGAAGTAAGGTTTAATGGTTAGATTCTAAGTGTAGTGCTTAGTGTTTATGCATATTATGTGTTATATAGTATGTTAGGGTGTTCGGGAATCATAACTAGCTCAGAAACATTAAAACAATGCTTCTAGTATAATTTTGGTGTTCCGGGTAGTGTCCGGTTGTTCGGTTAGATACCGGTTCGTTAAAGTGTCAAACTATACCGTTTAGTGTCCTTTATGTTACCTTTTATGACACTTTTAATTCCCGACACTTAGGAAAGCATTCAGGGCCATTTAGTCATATTTTTGCATGTTACTAGCATGTTAAAATGCTGATTTTTGCTGAAATATGCAGAATTCTGCACTTAATGTGAGTTTTAGGCACTTTCCGGCACTTTAACTATCACCTAGTAAAGCAGTTTTGTGGTCCTTACTTCCCTACACACTATACTAGTGTAAAACTTGGTTTCTAGCTCATACTGGGTCTCAAAACACTGTCTGTCTATGTACTGAACCCCGTCAGCATTTTTCTGTCTTATGTTTTAACTGTGCTAACTATGCTTTGTGTATCTTGTATGACAATAAAGTTTGTATGTAATAATGATGTGTCATTATGCAATATGTGATGCACATGTAAGTATGATGCAGTAATCAAAAAGCAGTTTAAGTCATTAATTGTAATTCAACACAGTTATTAAGCACTAATCAAGATTAATTAATTGTATGGATACCTGCAATTTGACAGTTGTTACAGAATACCGCCCGAACAAGAGGTAGAGTTTGGAATCAAATTGATTCCGGGCACAAAACCCGTAGCTAAGGCGCCGTACCGACCCGCGCCATCAGAGTTACAAGAACCAATGTCGCAAATTCAAGAATTGCTCGATAAAGGATTTATAAGGCCGAGTTTGTCTCCTTGGGGCGCACCGGTATTGTTCGTGAAAAAGAAAGACGGAAGCATGCGAATGTGTATCAATTACCGGGAGTTAAACAAACTCACGATAAAGAATCGATACCCGCTTCTGAGAATAGATGATTTATTCGACCAACTACAAGGTGTGAACTGGTTTTCGAAAATTGACCTTAGATCGGGATACCATCAATTAAAGGTCATGGAAGAAGACGTTCTGAAAACGGCCTTTCGTTCTCGGTACGTGCACTACGAGTTCCTCGTAATGTCCTTTGGATTCACGAATGCACCCCCGGCTTTCATGGACCTCATGAACCGGGTTTGCAAGCCTATGTTGTACAAGTCAGTAATCGTGTTTATCGTCGACATTCTAGTGTATTCGAAAAATGAGGCGGATCACACGCATCATTTACAGGAGGTGTTAGAGACGCTCAAACGAGAAAGATTGTATGTGAAATTTTCAAAGTGTGTCTTTTGGTTACGAGAGGTACAATTCCTCGGCCACATCATAAGTGCCGATAGAATATTGGTAGATCCGTCAAAGATAGAAGCTGTCACACCCCCAAATTCCCACCTAGGGTATGTCCCTATTGGAGGTGCAACGATCCAACAAAGAGCCACTAATCATATCAAACACATTCGATAAAATAATAAAGTACTTGTCTGTAAAAGAAATACTGTTTGTAAGTTTAAATAAAACCAAGTAATCAGCGGAAGCAAAGTAAATAGTTTGAAATGCAAAGTAATGTATCAGAAATCATTAAGTTAAATACGCCCTGTAAGACCATGCCCACTCCAGCTGCTCCAGATGGCAAGTCCCAAAGTACCTCAGCTAACGACCTACAAGCATGCAAACAAGTGTGTCAGACTACGCTGGTGAGTTCATAGTTTTAGGAAACGTTTGTTACCAGTTGTGTGTTAAACAGTTCAATAACCAATGCAAGTAATATTGTTAATATCTCTTTTCCGAACAAGACGGCTCCTGAAATACATGACTGCCCTTCCCACGTACTCCTATCTAGTACTGGGCCCTGACTGGGTCATTAGTTCACATCCGTCCTATCTAGGAGCGGTGTGAGGGTGCCAAACCTAAGTAGCGCTACCAACTAATACCCGTTACCCTCCAGGTAACATAATAAGGGACTTACAAAAATGATAGGTGAGAATATTAACCAATATACCCGTTTTTACCCAAACCACTGACTGTCCCCAACCACTGGGACGCATGCTCGAATGTAGTGAACTCACCTTAGGGTTGCTCGGTAAGACTTGTTACTTGTTTATCAATTAATCACGCCCGTCCTAACATGGTTACTATCGATAGTCAGTTTCTTAAACACTTAACGCCAGCCGTAACACATATTACACAAGTAATATTCACACATCATTATTCACATTGTAGCATATCATCATGCAATCTAACAGTGTTATGTATCATAATATTACATAATAGGTGTTGCACCCTACCATACAGTTTGTTTACACGTCCACACCCAAGTATTAGATTACATTTCCTAACATTCATGCAAGAGGGTAGGTGCTACTGATTAATCCAAGGCCCAACATAATAGGTGTTGCACCCTACCATACAGTTTGTTTACACGTAACACATATTACCAATTCTGGTTGAAGTCACAATCATCACATTCATCATGCCTTCCTCTATTCAAGAAATAACAAGTTACTGTTTAACAAATATGTTAACATTCAGATCGAATATCAACCACATCATCTACCTCATACATTTAAGTCATCGATTACTAGAACACTAATACATTCTAATTAACCTGTTGATGTTACACGAGTATGCCACTGGTTCCCTATCATATGTTCATGAAAAATACTAACATACAATATCACATATGAGCATAATCCATGCCGTCATCAAGACACCATCACATCAATGTGTGAACAAGCATTTCGATAGTGTTATATCCTTCATTCATCGATTCACAACAGTAGCATATAATCATGATGTAATAGATTCTAGTCTACAACCTATGCACCTATATTTGTCATTTAAGTCATGCAAGCTATGTATCCATAATAGGCCATTGTCATACACGTATATATCCTTTATCACATCTCATCATTCATGCATATCACATGCCTACTGACAACTTTATTATGTACCTTCCTGTTTTGAGTTTGGTTGCACATGGGTCAACATTTATTTCATGTATAGCCTATTAATCATACCTAGTCTATCAATCATGCTCACACACAACCGATTGGCATCAATATCAAGCATCATGCATATAATATACTTACACACAACCCAATATCAGCCACTAACAACTAACATGTAATATCGATTTTATGTGTATTAATCATGAAATCGCATAAACACAAGCATCAAATAGACGTACTAACCCACAAGTTTTGATCGACGACTAATGCACTCGAAAAGGGTCTGCTACTGTTGCCGCACGAACTTGGGGAAGGGGTAGGGTTTATTCTTGTGATAATGATCGAGATATATGCACGCCCCCTCCCCTTAATATAAATCGAAATAATGTGGGCCGAACCCACATGTGCTAATCTATTACGTAAATGGGCTTCTAATACCCATGAATGGCTTAATAACCCAAGTGATGGTTTGGCTTGTGCGACTTGTGTGAATTGGTTTCAACACAAGTGTGGACCAAACACAAAAGGTAATAAGGGTATATGTGGGTGTAGCACAAAGTCGCGTTTATGCTCAACAGTTTTACCCTAGCTAGTAACATAAAGTACCAAGAACGGCAATTAACAAGAAAGACAAGGAATTAACGAGGAATCAAGATTACCAACTAACCTTGGAATTTCGGGTTGTCACAGAAGCCGTGTTGAAATGGAGCCCGCCGAAGAATCCTTCAGAAATTAGAAGTTTCTTAGGGCTTGCGGGCAATTACAGGAGATTGATTCAGGATTTGTCCAAGATTGCTTAACCACTAACTCAATTAACTCGGAAGGAGGAAATATTCTTATGGGGTGTTGAACAGGAAAAGGCGTTCCAAATGCTAAAAGAGAAGTTAACTCACACTCCGGTATTAACGTTGCCGGACGGAGTCGAAGATTTGGTAGTCTACTCGGATGCTTCACATTCAGGGCTCAGATGTGTTTTGATGCAACGAGGCAAAGTGATAGCTTATGCCTCGAGGCAACTAAAGGTGCACGATAAGAAATACCCCACACACGATCTTGAATTGGCGGCGGTGGTATTTGCATTAAAAATATGGAGGCACTATTTATACGGAGTAAAGTGCACCATATTTACCGACCACAAGAGCTTAAAATATTTCTTCGGTCAGAAGGAGTTAAATATGCGGCAAAGGCGATGGTTGGACACGGTAAAAGACTATTGAAGGGGTAAGGTCCCAAAAACCTCATAATAAATACTTGGGACCATACCACAACCTTGCTTTTCAACCTTTAACCTTGCGCGGCCGCGCACTGGTCTTACAAAAGAAAAGCTTAAGAAATAAGCAACAGTCAACACTTGCGCGCTAAAAGGAAATCATAAGTCCTTGTGCTTTCTCCCATGAGCAAAGGATGAAAATCCTAAATTAAACACTTTCGCTCAATATCCAGACTTTGATATTATTTACCCAGACTTGGGATTTATTTATCCAGCTGATTCCACACAATAAGGAGCCACACCAGATTACAGCAATAATCTTCTAGAAGGGATTCAATCGTGCACCACTAAGACGGTTATAACCGTCTGGACATGTGTCGTCATCTCAGGGCTCCCTGAAATCACAACGATATCATGTAAATGGAGAGTAATCTCTACTTGATCACTTTCCACGTGGCAAATCCCCAGCCATAGATCTAATTAGCGATCCGTGTGCACTAACGTCGGATCGAGAAGTTTGGCGAAAGGAGATGTAACCGCTTACGGGGTTAGCATCTTCCGTTAACTTTTCATTAACGGGTTTTCCCGCCCAAAAGACTCCCGGCTATAAATATGAGAAACAACCCAGGTATGAATTCAAGTTACGCACACTTCTTAAATACATCTTCTTCTTCATAACCCATACTTATTCTCACACCGGAGTTGGGTCAAGGAGAGAACCCTTTTCTCCCCTTGGCGAGGCTAACGGTGCTTCTTTTTTGCAGAGTTATCGGAGAAGGAGATCAGTTGCAATCGAATCAAACGAGAGGAAACTTACCTTTTTATGCGGATTCAAACCCCCTAGATAATTGATTCCGATCGATTAATCTAGTGTTTCTTCATTGGCGCCCACCGATTCCTCTGTTTTTTCAGTTTTTATCTCGTTTCGATTCAGTTGCCTTATTCTCTGTTTTCACATGGCAGAGAATTCATTATCTCACCCATCAGGTCTTCGATCTGAGTTCGAGGGTTCTACAACCCAAAATACCCAGATTAACGGAATCATGGGAGCAAACGAAAACAACGGTCATTCAGACAGAAAGAATTTCTCAGATCAAATCATAGAGAGATCCCCAGAGTATTGGTTTAACAGATGCCAGATTTCTTTAAACACAATTGTTATGCAAATTGCCAGATCCGAGTTCCCAAACATCAGATCTGGTGAAGAAATTGACACTGTAGTATTGGACCCACCAACACCCTGTCGGGGGGACATCCAATCTAGTCGTAATGTTGATATACGTCAATAATCCAGAAATAGCAGCCATCAGAAAGCTAAATCAAAACATATAAACATGGTACAAGGGGGCCCTTCACGAAGGCCAAATAAACGGTGTCATGATCAACATTGGGGGGAACAACAAGTTGTGTTTCCTGTTGTTCCCGGAGGCCCTCAGGAAGAACGACCAGTAATTATTACTGGTATCTTCGGCCATTACCGGACGGACGATATGTTCATAGATCCGGGAAGCTCGATGGACATCATATACGAACAATGTTTCAAACAACTTGACCCAGAAGACAAAGCACGTCTAGAACCGGTTGATTTTCCTCTCACCGGATTTTGCAATGAAGCTGTATTCCCATTAGGGCAGATAGCTTTTCCTGTGACTCTATCTGATGGTGAGCATTCACGAACAGTCACAGTAAATTTCATGGTCATGCCAGCAACATCGCGCCGTGATGTTTTGCTTGGAAGAAGGTCACAAAGAGAATTCAGCATGATCACTTCCATCCCACATGCTGCATGCAGATTCCCAACAGAAACCGGAGTAGCAATACTATACTCAAGCAAAGAAGTCATGTACGTAGATGACGAGCCACCGACGAAGGTAGCCAAACCCTCAACATCAAACGAACCAGAGAAATGGGTTCTGAATGATGCATATCCAGAACAGACTATTCAGCTAGGGCACGCCATTTCCCCGGCAACACGAGCACAGTTAAAAGAGTTATTGTCTAATAACAAAGACATATTTGCTTGGTGCCCAGCAGACATGACTGGCGTACCGCGCGATATAGCGCAACATTGTCTGAACATCCGACCCTCAGCAGAACCTGTTGCTCAGGGAAGGCGCAGCTTCAGCGATGAGAAAGCAAAAGCTATGGACGAGCAAGTGACAGAGCTACTTAACGCTGGAATCTTACGCGAGGTTCAATACCATAGATGGGTCGCGAACCCAGTAATGGTCCAAAAACACAGTGGAGGATGGAGAATGTGCGTCGACTTTAAAGACCTGAATAAAGCATGCCCAAAAAATTGCTACGCGCTTCCCGAGATAGACAAAAAAGTCGACTCTCTAGCGTCATTTCGATGGAAATGCTTTCTTGATTGTTATAAAGGTTATCATCAGGTCCAAATGAAAGAAGAAGACGAAGATAAAACCGCATTTCGAACAGACAAGGGCATCTTCTGTTATACAAAAATGCCCTTCGGCTTGCGCAACGCAGGCGCAACTTACCAACGCTTAATGGACACAGTTTTCAGAGGTGACATTGGCAAGACAGTCGAAGTATACATGGATGACCTCGTCATCATCAGCCACGAGGAAGACATGATGCTCGCCAATATTCAGCGCACGTTCGATTCTTTGCGCAGCGTAAACTTGAAACTCAACCCAATGAAATGCTCCTTCGGCATGGAGGAGGGGAAATTTTTGGGCTTTATAGTCACAAGAGACGGTTTTAAAGTAAACCCGGAGAAAGTACAGGCAATCCAGTTAATGCCATCACCTGCAACAATAAAAGAAATGCAAAGACTCACCAGACGTCTCGCAGCCCTGAACAGATTCTTGGCAAATCACGCAACAAAGTCTTATCCATTCATCAGCACGCTGCGAAACTACGCGAAGAAAACCCACTTCCAGTGGACACCTGAAGCAGAAGCAGCCTTCAAACAAATGAAGGAATGTTTAATTCAGCTGCCAACGCTGACCGCACCAAGAGAAAAAGAACCACTAATTTTATATTTATCTGCTGCGGAAGTAGCAGTAGGTGTAGTATTAATGGTAGAACGAGAAAACATTCAAACTCCAATTTACTATATAAGCAAAATGCTCACTGGCCCGGAAACTCGTTATTCAATGATAGAAAAGCTAGTCTTAGCACTAGTACATGCATCACGACGCCTAAGTCGGTACTTTTCGGGCCACGTCATCACAGTTCTCACCAATTACCACTTAGGCCAAATCTTATCTAAACCTGACGTGGCGGGACGATTGGCTAAGTGGGCTATCGAGCTAGGAGGATACAATATCCTCTACAGACCAAGACCAGCAATCAAAGGGCAAGTTCTAGCGGACTTTGCCACAGAGGTTCCCATCGACAAAGTTCAAGAGTGCGAGGCAATCCAGAACCCTATTCCTGTTTTCGACGATAGAGTCTGGACCTTGCACACAGACGGTGCTTCTAACGATGACGGAGCAGGGGCAGGTCTCCGGCTAGTCAGCCCGGACGACCATGAACTTACATATGCCATACGCCTAGACTTCCGAAGCACTAACAACGAAGCAGAATACGAAGCGTTTTTAGAAGGCCTTCGTTTAGCGCTTAAAATGGGGGCAAGAAACCTCGAAGCTAATGTTGATTCAAAGTTAGTAGCTGAACAAGTTAATGGGCACTACGATGCAAAAGGAGAAGCTATGGCGTTGTACTTAGAACAAGCGCGAATGTTAATTTTTCAATTCCAAACGTTCAAAGTCAACCATATAAACAGAAGTGAAAACAAACATGCGGACGCATTGAGCAAACTGGCCGCAACCAGCTTTAAGCACTTAGCAAAAGAAGTACGCATAGAGGTACTGTCCAATCCCTCTGTTCCTCTCAAACAAGTCAACATCATAGAGATCGGCAGTCCGTCCTGGATGTCCCCGATCATCTTATACTTGCAGCACGGGAAACTCCTAGAGGAAAAAGCAGAAGCCAGGAAAATTCAGAATAAAGCAATAAACTACGAAATGGAGGAAGACATTCTATACAGAAAGTCATTCATGGGACCATTACTCCGATGCGTTGACAAGACAGACGCGCAATACCTGATCAGAGAAATCCATGAAGGCTTGTGCGGAATACACGCCGGACCACGCATGGTAGTAGCTAAAATAATGAGCGCAGGATATTATTGGCCGGGAATGCACGTTGACGCGGTAGAAATATTACGGAAATGCGCAGCATGCCAACGTCACGCCCCAAAGACGCTCCGACCAAAGAACCACTAGTACCGGTCACGTCTGCCTGGCCATTCCAACAATGGGGCATTGATCTCGTTGGCCCATTTCCTGACGTGCCAAGCGCAGTAAAATTCATCATTGTAGCAGTCGACTACTTCACGAAGTGGGTTGAAGCTAAAGCCTTGGCCTCAACCACAGCAATGGTAATCCGCAAATTCATATGGGAACATATTATTTGCAGATTTGGATTACCATTGCGCATCATTTCTGACAACGGCACTAACTTTTCCTCAGAAGATCTACAGAAATGGTTCAAGGAAATGAAAACTGAACACAACTTTGCCTCTGTGGCACACCCGCAAGCAAACGGCCAAGTCGAAAGCATCAACAAACAAATAGTCGACGGCATTAAAGCACGATTGGGCACAGCGCGCAGAGGATGGGTTGATGAACTCCCTAGCATCCTATGGGCACATCGAACAATGCCAAAGACTAGCATGGGAGAGACTCCATTTAATCTGGTCTACGGGTCTGAAGCCGTAATCCCAGCCGAAATCGACCTACCGTCACCGCGCATGATAGCCATGGAAAAACAACACAATGAGCAAGAGCGAAGAATGGATTTAGACCTTCTTGAAGAAAGGCGCGAGAACGCCGCCATCACAGAAGCAAGGTACAAATCCAAACTCGAAAAATATTACAACGCGCGCGTACGCGTGTGTACCTTTGTCCCCGGTGATTTCGTCTTGCGCGACAATGAAGCGTCAAATGCAGAAAAACTGGGAAAATTAGCGCCAAAATGGGAAGGACCATACATCATCAATGAGGTCCTAGGTAAAGGGGCATACACCCTAAAAAGAATCGACGGGACTCTAGTTCCCCGCACCTGGAATGCGCAGCAGCTGCGCAGGTGTTACATATAGGACAAATCATTCAGAGGCAATGTATTTCCTATTTACACTTGTATTACAAGCCTCGCGCTTTATTAATACAAACATTATTTTCATGCTTGTTACGGTTTGTTACAAATTGCATGTAATTCTTTTGGGTAGCGCGAAAACAATATGGTGAACATTGTATACCTCATGAACAGTCTGGAAAAAGCGCAACATAAGCGCATATTCTAGACAAAGGTTCACACATGAGCACAATACCATCTCTCATTCGCTCCACCTGACCAAAGCAATTAAAACACATGCAACATATTGTAATCCAAACATACGAAAGCAAACAAAATCTACGGGTACAGCAGTACACCAAAATGTATATATCATCAAGTGTAGCATAAACACTTCATAACAAGATCATGGCAATGATCTTCAAAAATTTTTAGCACCAAAACTAGCAAATTTACAAAAAAACATTAAAAAGAACTAGCTCTAAGGCTAACACCTAACCAGCATCGGGACCATCATCAACAATGGGCACCTGCTCGCACCGGCGATTCTTCCGGCGTTGATACACCAACTGGCAAACTCCTTTCCGGATCATTGGAAAACTAGCTGTCAAGCCATCAGCATCCAGCACAGTGATACCATCATCAGCGACACCTTTGTGCCGGAAAACTTTACAGTCGGAACCAACAGCCACCGAAGAAGCAGGATTGACCGGCCCCTTTGCCTTAACAGCAACTAAAGGTGGTGAGCTAGAAAGAAGCACGAGGCCCTCAGCAGCCTCATAAACCCTAAACACGTCCAACAAAAGACGAGTACGATAAGAACGTTTCATCTTCTTTGCCAAAAATCAACAAGAAGATAACAGAATCCATCAAGCATATATATAGGCAAGTTAACTCCGGGAAAAGAGAAGGTCATGATCACCTGTCAAATATCTTTTCCAGATGGCGCTACAGGAGCAAATGTCATATCCCCATTAATAAAGTCTGACAAGCGCCATTACATATCCCAAAGTAAGAAGACAAAATATCGCAAATACAAATTTTTTATTACAAACTAACTTCATCAAACGTCAGGTCATGATTACAAGAGAGCAAAAGTCATAATTTCCCCTAAAAACCCCCTTTTAAAATTAAATCTTCTCATAGAAGATTCTCTATTTTTTCGCGCCAAAAGCATTTTCTTTCTTATAAGTCCAGTGCTCCACTTATTGGCATAAGTACAACACTAGACTGGGGGGACTTGAAAGGGTAAGGTCCCAAAAACCTCATAATAAATACTTGGGACCATACCACAACCTTGCTTTTCAACCTTTAACCTTGCGCGGCCGCGCACTGGTCTTACAAAAGAAAAGCTTAAGAAACAAGCAACAGTCAACACTTGCGCGCTAAAAGGAAATCATGAGTCCTTGCGCTTTCTCCCATGAGCAAAGGATGAAAATCCTAAATTAAACACTTCCGCTCAATATCCAGACTTTGATATTATTTACCCAGACTTGGGATTTATTTATCCAGCTGATGCCACACAATAAGGAGCCACACCAGATTACAGCAATAATCTTCTAGAAGGGATTCAATCGTGCACCACTAAGACGGTTATAACCGTCTGGACACGTGTCATCATCTCAGGGCTCCCTGAAATCACAACGATAGCATGTAAATGGAGAGTAATCTCCACTTGATCACTTTCCACGTGGCAAATCCCCAGCCATAGATCTAATTAGCGATCCGTGTGCACTAACATCGGATCGAGAAGTTTGACGAAAGGAGATGTAACCGCTTACGGGGTTAGCATCTTCCGTTAACTTTTCATTAACGGGTTTTCCCGCCCAAAAGACTCCCGGCTATAAATATGAGAAACAACCCAGGTATGAATTCAAGTTACACACACTTCTCAAATACATCTTCTTCTTCATAACCCATTGTTGGTGCATTCATCTGTCGTCTTCGTCTTATGTCGAGTCTCGGGTTCGTTGCAGATTTGAACAAGTGTGACATCATCATTATGACATCATCATGTGACATCATAATGATGACATCACAATTTAGAACTCATGAAACAAGTTTTAAGATGTTGACCGTTTGAACATAGGTTACGTTTGAATGTTGTATCGTTTGAAAGGGTTCCGTTTGAAAGTGTTGTATCATTTTCAAACGGAAGGGTCTTCCCCTATAAATACCCTTATGTCTAATTCATTTGTAACTTTCCGGCCAAAGCAACGAAGTGCTGCCGAAGTGTTGTCAGGTTGTAAACGTCTTCCAAATCAATGATACAACAGTTTTAAGCGTGAATCTAGCTGATTTGAACTCTACACGTCTGTTTCCGCCTTTCGTTTAGAGATAAACTCTTCTGATCGACTCGTTTGGGTCTGAAAACGATCCTACACCCATACTTATTCTCACACCGGAGTCGGGTCAAGGAGAGAACCCTTTTCTCCCCTTGGCGAGGCTAACGGTGCTTCTTTTTTGCAGAGTTATCGGAGAAGGAGATCAGTTGCAATCGAATCAAACGAGAGGAAACTTACCTTTTTATGCGGATTCAAACCCCCTAGATAATTGATTCCGATCGATTAATCTAGTGTTTCTTCAACTATGACTGCGAGATACATTACCACCCTGGGAAGGCCAATGTTGTGGCAGATGCTTTGAGTAGGAAAACGGATTATGTTCCAATACGAGTGCGGTTGACGCAGCTTGTTGTAACCTCGGGTCTACTTGAACGAATCCGAGAAGCACAAGCCGAGGCGATAAAAGACGATAATTGGAAAAGAGAAAGAATCGTTGGCCAGTTGAAAGAGTTAACGGATAATAACAATGGGTTGAAAACCCGGATTGGCAGAATATGGATTCCTAATTCGTGTGGAGTCAAAAAGCTTCTACTCTATGAAGCACACAAAAGTCGTTACTCTATCCATCCGGGAGCGACCAAGATGTATAATGACCTGAAGCAAAATTACTGGTGGCCCGGAATAAAAAGGGATGTGGCTAAGTATGTTGAAAAATGCTTGACTTGTTTACAAGTCAAGGCGGAACACCAAACTACCAAAGACGAACCGAGGATTTGACGCCATATGGGTGGTTGTTGATAGACTGACGAAAAGTGCTCACTTTATTCCTATAGGTGAGACTTATACATCAGAAAAGATGTCGGAGGTGTATACCAATGAAATAGTGGCACGCCACGGAGTACCGGTATCCATCATGTCTGACAGGGATACCCGGTTTACATCAAACTTCTGGCGAGATTTTCAAGAACAGATAGGAACGAAACTTTTTATCAGCACTGCATACCATCCTCAGATAGATGGTGTAACATCTGTGCTTATAATCATTGTGAACAGTTCAATTATCAATAAAAAAAAGTTATTTGATCCCAATGTTTGTTTGGTTATGTTTTACATTTTTCATGTTTTGACTTTTGTTCAATTTCAAACTCTATATCACTTTCTGGAGAGTTATACGCAAACTGGTGCGTAAACGTAATCAGTTTAATGCGACAAATACTCCGGAACATCAACATATACTTAACATACCTTAAATAACCTTTACATAACTTAGAAATAAGTTTTGAAGGCTTTGTTATGGCAAAAACAAGTTAATTCACCTATAGGGACTAAATTTGACAAACTGCGAAAGTATGCCAATTTGAACTGTAACAGACATTCCGGAAGATGACCATAAGTTAAACATACCATAAAAATCCTTTACATAGCTTAGAAATAGGCTTTGAGGGGTTCGGTGTGCTAAAATAAACTTTTGGGTCATTCAGGAACTAAAAGCGTCAAAAAAATGCATAAGTTTGCACTTTCGCGCATAACTTACGTTCTGAATACATCCGGACATCCAAAAATTTATGTAAACACTAAAATATTTTATTTTAGTGTTTGGCATGATAAAAATCCATTCGTCGCGCAATTTGGATCGTTATTCGCGCTTATGCGCATGTCGTCGTAATTAAGCGAACATCGCGATCGTACGACCAAACGAACCGACATCCAGGATATTTTTGAGCATGTTTCATGTCCACAATGTTTAGGCATCATTTTAGGGCCTTAAAGTTGACTTAACGAGCCTTAAATATGTCAGAAATGGCCTTAATACACAACGGGGACTGAAATGGAAACTTTGTAAACTGTTTGCTGATTAGAAGGACCTAGGCGTGACACCTAGCCCCCTAGGCATCACACGAGGCCCTTTCAGATCAGCAAAGGTTGTTTAATCAATTGTTAACAGCTCCCAAACACTCCAAAGGCTAATGCCACATGTTAATCCCTGATGTTGGGGGGGCATTTTGAGTTACCACAAGTTGGCAACAAGTGTAGGGACAAGATCAAAGCACGGTATTCGAGGAACGATCCTAACGGTTCCAAGAATCCTATAAATACCCAACCCTTTCACAACTCAAAACCCACAAATCTGATCTCAAAGCTCTAAGTTGAAGTCATTGCTTCATACCTGAGCTATTCGATCAAGTTTTACTAGCGGGGACCCTTTGTAAGTGTTCCTTCGTTCTTTTATCGCTTTTCTAGTCCGAAAGTCAAACTATGTTTGACTTTCTACGTTGACCAGTTTATGGTCAACACGAAGTTCAGTTGAACTTCAAAACGTGAGCGTGATCACGATGGTTATAGTCCCTAGTGACTATACCTACTGATTACCACGTTATCTAGGCTCAGTGACGAGTCGTAGTTTCGGCCAAAATGCGCATTCTTGCGTATTTTGTAACCAAACTACTCTTAGGTATCAAAACCGTTTGTTTTGATACCAAACCTATTTTCTAAACTTAGTTAAGCATGTTTTAACATGTTTAGCTCGTCACTATTAGTTTAGTGCTTATATAGGGTTGTAAGGTAAGCGATCTAAACAATCGCTTATACTTTCGAACCCGATCCGTTTGGTCGATCATTAGGATCCGACCAAACACACTAGGTGACCATAGTTGTATAGGGAATAACCTTCCGAGGTTATACCATATGGTCACATCGTTTGAGTAGTTGTGAGATAGGTAGTAAATATGCCTTAGGTAAATTACCAAAATGCCCTTTTTACGCCAAAATTCATTTTAAGCATATGTAACATAACTTTTGGTATCTAAACTGATTTGGTAACAATATTAGACATGTTAAGGCATATTTTACTTGTCATAGGACTAGTTAGGCGTTCCGAACGCGTTTTACGCGAACGACGCGTTAAAGTAGCATAAGCTACCTAAACGGGTCGTAATGGGTCGTAAGCACTTAGGTTAGGTTTCATTTTAGTATGTGGGCTTTGTTAAACCATATTACACGAGTCTCCATACTCGTTTGGTTTACGAACCCTCATTCTATCCAATCCTCCGATTTAGGTCCAGTATATTAACATAGTTACCTATATTAGGTGCCGTTTGATATCCGTGATCTCTAGCATTGTTTGGTTGTTACTCAAGGACTACTAAGCAATCTCAAGTGAGTACATAGACCCCTCTTTTACTATTTTCAAACTGTTTTGGGGTGAAACACATGTGCCTACTTGTTACTTTCATGCTTTCCATGTTTTCACATCATATACTTGCTATGTTCGTTAGTACATTTATAGTACATGATTTACATTACATTGTTTTGCTATGTATGTTTACTTAGCATACTTAGTACATTGTTTAACTTTACATTTCTGCTATGTATGTTGACTGATAGCATGCTAGCACATTGATTTCCATGACTTTTCTGCTTCGTATGTTAACTTAGCATACTTAGTACATTGTTTTCATATAACATGTTCACATTTTCTATGACATTTGGTTTGCACAAATGGGACTTATATACGTTCATTAACATTAGCTACGCCGCTCGGTAGTAAGTACTGGTACCATAGGACTTGACAAATCCCATTCCTGACATCCCGGGTTTGTTTGGATGTAAGGAATAACTGAATCCGATAACATTTCTTTTGATAACCTTGACTTAGGGTTATCCGACTGTCTCAAGGCTTGAATGTATGCGTTAACTTACAACATAAGTGTTTGTATCAATGTAACATGCATTACTTTACAAAACATAACTTTTTGATATATTCAAAATACTTTGTTTTGTACATTTTTACAATTGGTTTATGTAACAACACACTACTTACCAGACATAACATTTGCTACACATTACTTGACTACATTTGGACTATTAACATTTGATATGATTTATACAAGGACTTTTGACAATTGGTTTAAACATAGACTTTATACATTGGTGGTTTGTTTAAGTGACTTAAGTAACGAGATGTGAGTAATATGATACAAGCATGGTGGATACGCCGCTGGTACTTCCTATATATAAGTGTTTGTATTATATTACATATCATAGCGTTATTTAAATCATTCAATTTGGACATATACATTTTACACAAGTAACACGATTCTCACAAGACTTTGGTTTACAAACAATTTACTTTATACAACACATTTTACTTGGTTATACATTTAACCACACATTATTCTTTTATTTATACATATCATTTGATCTTATCGCTTTTTAAATGATTTACAAAACAAAACAATTTACAAGGTTCATGACTGACTTTTGCTAAACAACTTTTTCTAAACTTATAAGTCATGAATTCTATTTTCACAAAACCTATGTATCTCACAGGCATTTTTATGCTGACGTACCTATTTTCACATGTGTTTTCAGGAGCTGTCGTTTAGGATGATGATCGTGACACTAGGTCGGACCTGTGCCTTAGAGACTTAAAATAAAGATAGAACTAGTTTAATTATGTTCTGAACTCTTTATTTTCCTGGTTTGAGACAATGTAACACTCTTGTTTGTTAAATAAAATATAACTTTGTATGCCATGGTTGTGAAACAATAATTCTGTTACAACACTTCCCGACGTTTCCGCCATGATTTGATGTCCTACGTGGTCGGGGTGTGACAGAAGGGCAGAGTGAAAGAACGATACAGACACTAGAAGACATGTTGAGGGCGTGTATTTTCGATTTTGGGGGTAGTTGGGACGTGTATTTACCGTTAGCATAATTTTCTTATAACAACTGTTATCATGCCAGTATCGGCATGGCCCCGTATGAGATGCTATATGGTAGAAAATATAGAACCCCGGTGTGTTGGGGTGAGGTGGGTCCGCGTGAACTGGCCCATAAAGACGTAGTTCAAGCCACTAATGAGAAAATTGATGTGGTTCGACAAAAGATGAAAACCGATTGAATTTCAGGTGGGCGACAGAGTTATGCTAAAAGTATCCCCATGGAAGGGCGTTATCCGATTCAGAAAAAGAGGGAAACTAAGCCCGAGGTTTATTGGGCCATTCAAAATCAATGAACGGGTTGGCAAGGTAGCATATCGCCTTGAATTACCGGAAGAATTGAGCGGAATCCATGGCACGTTTCATGTATCACAACTCCGAAAGTGCTTAGCTGAGGAAACGTCTGATATCCACTACGATGACATCGAGGTGGATAATAGCCTTAACTATGCGGTAAGACGAATTGAGGTTCTAGATCGGAAGGTTAAAGATTTGCGAAATAAGAAAATTGATCAAGTGAAGATCAAGTGGGACCATAGAAAGGGTTTGAATACTACGTGGGAATCCGAAGAGGAGATGCGGCGTCTCTACCCAACATTATTCGGTACGTATTCCGGTTTTGAGGACAAAACCCTATTAAGGGGGTAGACTTGTAACACCCCTAAAATATAAACCTTTTTATTTTAAATTTGATGACGTTGATAAATAAAACGAACTAACTAGAAATAAAGATAACCTAGTTAGATGAAAGTCTCATAGTGACACGTCAGTGGGTTAAAACACCTAAAACATGAACTAAACTATAGTTGGGGGACTAAAGTTGTTAAATTTGAAACTTATAATATTAAAACAAAAATTAAAAACCCAAACACACACAAGAGTGTGTGTCTGGTTCGTACAAAACGTAGGGGGCGACCAAGAAACCCCCATCAAACCCTAACTCACACAAATCTCATAAATTGAAGGCTCAAATCAGTTCCAAATCAAAATCCGAGCATAGAATAGTGATCTCCTCTGAAAAGGGGTCATAAGGTATGTAAATTTCATAGAAAATTTCCATCTAAATTTCTGGATGAATATAAGAAATTCGAAATTTATGTTGCATGATTGTTGTATGGATGGATTTGAAGTGAAATAGTGCCTAGGAATAAACCCTAGTCATTAGATTGATGAAATTAAGCTCAATACTTGTGAATTCCATAATCACCAATGTAGGTGATTAGTGGGTTTTGTAGAAACATGATAAACACTAGGATTATGATTGTTATTCTAGTGTAATTTGAGTTCTATAAAGTGATTTCAGAATATGATATGAAAAATTTACATGAACATGCTTGATTGATGATAATCTTAGCTAAAAGAACAAGCTATGAATATGATTATGAATTGTGTAAAATTTTGCTCTCAAGGTGTTTGTAAAAATGCCTAAAAGAAGGCTTAAAACTGGAAATTTGAACTAAAACGCATATATGTAAATTATGGCGAACTATGCGTTATATGGTAATAAAAGAGTTCTAAACGGTTTGCGGTTGAACTCTATAGGAAAGGAAACCGGAACGTCAAGTGTACAAGCTGGTGGTGACGCGCGTTTGAAGGGTGTGCTTTGAAGGTATGTAACCTGTTTCGTTACATTATGTTAACTTGATATTGTAGACATTCAAAGATATGCTTAGAATAAGGAATTGCATTAGTTGAAGTGACGATGGTCACTACATAATTGAATGAGTCGAAACTAGAATAGAAAATGTTTGGTTGATGTTGAAATGGTGGATTCCATAAATCAGCCAAACGGGTCAAAGAAATGCGTGTTGTTTTGATATTATGAAAATGTTAAAAGATCCCTTGGCGATTGTAAATCATAAGAGCATTAACCTTGGAATTGGTAATGCTACGCCACTGATTGTAAGCCCCGGAAGGTGGGTAAATACGCCTTGTGGTCGTAAAAATTGGTAGTGGTTGATTTAGTGCAAAACTATACGGGTCAAATAAATACATTAGGCATTTATAGACTTCTAGTCCGTACACTTAATTTTCGACATGATGATCATGATAGACGCGTTGGTAATTTAATTACGGAGGAATAGGAAAAAGAATCACCTAAAACGGACACTTAGATAAAAAGTTATGAGCTTTTAAAGTTGAAATTGTGAAAATTGGTGCTGGGCAGCAGATGCAGGATTTCAACCTGCACTCGCTGGAAAAAGGGGTCCCCGCGGCACGCGACAGAGATCCTCAGATCTGTCATGACACGCGAGAGCGCTCGCGGGGCGCGAAGGTTTTACATGAGTCTGTCGCGTGGCGCGACAGACTAAAAATTGAGTTTTTGTTTTGTTTTCCAATTGTTTGATATTGGGACATGTTTATATGCATTTTCACCTTGTCAAAACTAACATTTAACGTGGTTTTGACATCAGGTGACATGGGTCTCGCTCCGGATGACGATCAAGCATGATTTCAAGAACCGAACACTACTTTTAAAGCTTCCGCGTTTATCTATCTTTGTTGTAGACAATGTTTATGTTGTAAACACTTAAATTATCATTTTGTATGTTTTAAACTAGTTAGTAGTTAACTATAATATTGTTACTATGAAAACTTCCATTTTGTCTAACTTATGAAATGATGCATTTCCTTTTAAACAATGTGTATTTTATATTAAAATCTTAATTAAATGAGACGGGTGTTACACTCGACATGCGTTACGGAGCACTAGATCAATCGAGCAACGTATCTAATACGTAACCGGGGGTTATAATACTTACATCGAGGCAGAGCTTCGCTAATTAGGCGGGTATTATACCCGAGAGTATTTCTAATATTTAGAAATTTGAGAGAGAATTCGAAGTTTGAACGATTCTCAACTGAAGCCGATCGATCCTATTTAAAGGGCTGTTCAGATGGTTTCTCGCGCCCCGCGACAGAGATAAGGGGGTCTGTCGTGCCCCGCGAGCTAGGCTAGGGTAGGCCCTAGCTTGGCTGATTCGGCAACTAGCTTCCACACGTAACGTGACACGTGGCACGATCTGGTGCGGCCCGTGACGGATCAAGCACAGTCTGTTGCGCCCCGCGACAGACTTATAATATTGTTTTTATTTGATTTTTATTAAATTAAATGTATTCCGGGCCGTGTTTCGTATACGGGGTGCATTTTAGGACGTATAGGGTTGTTATAAATATTTTAGGAGGGTTGTTATATAATTACTATAATACTAATTTATTAATAATGAAACTTAATTATATAGCTGTATTCTTGATCTAGTTCCAACTTGTGTTGGTATTTATCAGGTGTAAATATGTGATGGGAACAAGGAGAACAAGAACATAATATAGCCTAATGTAATCTTTATTCACTAATCGGATGCTTTCAAAGCTTATGCAAATGAAAGTGGAAGACGAAAGTGGGTTTTCATCTGAACGATTCACAGGTTCAGATGGAAGCGGTAATTGAAGGTGAGGGCGGCCAGACGGTTCTCCCATGAATTTCTTGTCGGTGAATCTGAGGGGAGTCCGGGACTCCAGGAAGGTGGAGTGGGTGAGGGGTCTGAAGACTACTCATGGTGCTCACTTTGTCGTGATTCAGGAAACAAAGATGGCAGGTAACTTTAATTTTTCGGTCAACCGTTTTGGGGGCAGAACACTGATGCATTACAAAACTGTGGAGGCACTAACTACTTGGGATCCCACTGTGTTTGAAAAATTCGGAGCGATAAAGAACCGTAATTTCTTAGCAATGGCTGGCTAGCTTCGAATGACCAGAGAGGTTGCGTTTGTTGTTAATGTATATGCACAGAAAGATCTGATTGAAATACGAGCTTTGTGGGGGGAATTGTTGCAGCTTAGGAGATCACAACCCGAGATGTGGGTCTTTCTTGGCGATTTCAATGATGTAAGACAACCCGAAGATAGATTTAACTCTGAATTTATTAGCTTGAATGCTCATTTATTCAACCAATTTATTGAAGACGCGGATTTAGTCGAATACCAAATGGGCGGCAAGAAATTCACACACAGGTTGGATAATGGTACCAAGATGAGTAAATTGGAGAGGTTTCTGGTAAGCCGAGATTTCATGGGAAAATGCTCGTTGGCTTCGGTATGGTACTATCTTAGGAATCACCTTATCTTCATTTTAGTAAATTGTCTCACTTATACATTCCAGCATAAAAAAGATTTGGATCCAACCTTGGTGAATCATCTTTTCTTCAAATTGTCTACAACTTTTAGTTAATTTAGTTCTTAAACAAACTCACAACCAATTGATTTTACTTTCAGTAATTAGTTAATCATATATTAAACCGAAAAAACCGAAAATATAAACAAAAACACTTACAATAACAATACTTCTCGTAGTTCAACGCCTGACTTACTCTCTCTAATAATGTAACAAAGGGACAACTTTATACTTATTTTTGATTGATCCTTCGACATCAGTCATCGGGGTCGAAGTGATTTATCACCTGCTACGAAATTTTAGAGGGATGAATGTTAGCGAGGATGCATATAGATCAAGAAAGTGAAAGAGTCAAGAGATAGAGAAAAGAATTGTTTTATTAATTTTTTTAGTGATAGATAAATTAGTTTTGTTTTTTTGATTTTTTTGAAACCCAGTCAGTCAGTTTAGGAACTTGGATTGCAAGCCAAGAGAATCTATAAATATCGAGTTTTATATGAATTTCTTTATTAAATGGTTGAGGCAAGTTATTTCTCAATGATCTTGTTCTTGGGTGAGGGCAGTCGGAGTGGGAGCTGGGGAGGGCTCGGTGAGAGCCGACCCCGGACCAGAGACACCAGCCCCCAGATTCAGGAGTTTTTTTGTTACCTAAATTAGGTGACTCACCAAACAAACGAACACATATACATAAGTGTTAAGTTACGTAAGGGCCAAAGTGCCTTTCTCTTTCATTGATATCCAATATATATACACAACATAATCTCCTATTTTGGAGGAGAAATACATAAATATTTACATTCCTAAGATATCATCTATTACACCCCCGCAGTCGAAACTAGAGGTGGCCGAATGTTGAGACTGGATCGGAAGTCTTCGAACATAATCCACGGGAGGCCTTTAGTAAAAATATCAGCAATCTGATAACGAGATGGCACATGTAACACTCGAACGACACCGCGTTGAACAAGTTCATGAACAAAATGTATATCCAGTTCAATATGTTTTGTCCGCTGATGTTGAACTGGATTACCTGTTAAGTATACCGCACTATTTTTGTCATAAAAAACGATGCTAGCTTTGTACATTGGCTTGCGAAGATCAAGTAACAAATTGCGAAGCCAAGACAACTCAGATACAACGTTAGCAACGCCACGATACTCAGCTTCGGCACTGGAGCGAGAGACGACTGCTTGACGCTTTGAGGACCAAGAAAGAAGATTGGTACCAAGATAGACATAATACCCAGACGTAGACTTGCGTGTATCAGGGCAACCTGCCCAATCTGCATCAGTATAGGCACGAAGAGAAAAATCCTTGGAAGAACCCAAGGTAAGTCCATACGAAGATGTGCCTTGTAGGTAACGAATAATGCGTTTTAGAGCATTCCAATGATCAATACGCGGAGAGTGCATTTGCATGAAGACTTGCTGAACTGCATAGCTAATGTCGGGTCTAGTAAAAGTCAGATATTGAAGCGCAGCAGCCAAACTGCGATACTGAGTAGGATTGTCAAACACAGCCGAAGATGAGGCACTAAGTTTAGGTTTAGAGTCAACCGGAGTGGCAACGGGATTACACGAGTGCATGCCAGCTCGTTCGATAATGTCTATGGCGTAAGGTTTCTGAGTGAGAAACATAGAATCACCCATGCGGGTTACTTGAATACCCAAGAAATGACTAAGAGGCCCAAGGTCTTTCATAGCAAACTCGTCGCCCAGACGCTTCAGGAGAAGATCACGAAGTCGATTGTTAGAGGTCATGAGAATGATATCATCCACATAGATCAAGAGATAGGCAGTGTCGAGACCGTGATGGTATACAAAGAGAGAATTGTCACACCTACTTTGCTGAAAACCAATGGAGAGGACAAAATCAGTGAATCTTTGATACCATGCACGAGGCGCCTGCTTAAGCCCGTATAGAGATTTCTTCAATAAGCACACGTGGTCGGGAAACTGTCTATGGCGGAATCCCATAGGCTGGTACATGTAAACTGTCTCTGTTAAAGAGGTAAGGACAAAACAGTCCGTATAGTAGCCGGTTTAACGACCGGACTAAAAGTGTCACCACAATCCACACCAATTTGTTGATTACTCCCATCACACACTAACCGGGCTTTATATCATTCCAAAGAACCGTCTGACTTGTACTTATGTTTAAACAACCATAAACTTCGTAAAACATGCATATGCGGTTGTCTAGGTACCAATTCCCACGTCTTATTTTTAATAAGGGCATTAAATTCGATGGACATAGCATTATACCATTCCGGTACGGACAAAGCATCTTTTGGGTTTTTCGGTATGGAAGCAAGAACGGAAGAATTAAGATTAAACAGTTGCTTCGGCTTTGAGATGTCGTCCATCGCACGAGTGCGAATGGTGCGAGTGGAATGAGGAGCAACGGGGGGTGGGGACGAAGAGGATGAGGATGTCGGGGAGTTGACAGCGGGTGAGGTGGACGGTGGTGAGACAGAACTGGTCGGGGGAGTATTTTGAACGAGGTGTGGAGGGGTGTTTGGAGTGTGGGCCTGGGCCGAGGAGGGAGAAACGATAGGTGAAGGGGGGCGGATTGGGATGTGGGCTGTGATTAGGAGATTGGGTAAGGGATACATTTGGGCCTCAACTTGGGCTTGTATGGGCAGTGGAAGTAAAGAAAGGATATGGTGAACCGTGTAAGGAGGGAGCAGTGGGTGTGGAAACAGTGGGTTGGGGAGTTAATTTATTTGTGAGGGGATTTGTAGGAAAAGATTGTAAGGGTATGTTGATACTTGAGATTGAGAAATGGGGTGAAGAAAGTGAGAGAGAAAGTCATAGTTTGAGAGATTACGTTGAAGAGAATTTTCATATGGGAAAATTGTTTCGTCAAAAATCACGTGACGACTAATGACAACTTTATTCGTAGCAAGGTCAAGACATTTGTATCCGCGATGGTTTGGCGGATACCCTAAGAAAACAAATGGCATGGATCGATGTTCAAGTTTGTGAATTGTGGTGTGAGTAATTAGAGGGAAACATAAGCACCCGAAAACCCGTAGGTGTGTATAAGAGGGGCGAGATTGATAAAGACATTGTGTGGGAGAAGTGTAGTTTAAAAGACGACTAGGTAAAATATTTATAAGGTATGTGGCAACATCTAGAGCGTGATGCCAAAAGGTGTTTGGAAGGGACGCGTGAGCTAATAGGGTACGAATGAGGTTATTAATGGTCCGTATTTTTCGTTCGACTTTGCCATTTTGAGACGAAGTATGAGGACACGAAAACCGAAAATGCATGCCATGTTGACGACAAAACTCGTGAAAGGACGAATTGACGTATTCTGTTCCATTATCACATTGGAACTGTTTAATTTTAAGTTGAAATTGTGTCATAATAAAAGTAGCAAAGGTTGTAAATGTGGAAAACACTTGAGATTTGTTTGATAAAGGAAAGGTCCGTAAAAAAATTGTGAAGTCATCAAGTAAAAGCATATAGTATCGATGACCACCACTGCTTAAAACAGGTGAGGTCCAAAGATCACTGTGTATAATGTCAAAAGGCATAAACGTAACATTAATAGAATTAGCAAAAGGTAACCGAATTTGTTTTCCAAACACACATGACTGACAAAAAGAAGGTTTCAAATTTCCACAAGATATAAATTGAGACTGTTTAAGAGAATTAAGTAAATTGGAGCCGGGATGACCGAGGCGTCGATGCCAAGTATCTTGAGAGATGGCAGCAAAAGTGGACGGCATAGAGAACTTGATGACTTGTTTAGGATCGAGAATGTAGAGATCGCCCGAACTATTGCATCGTAGGATAGGGGTCCGGGTCTTGAGGTCCTTCACAAGAAAACCAAAAGGGTCAAACTCAACTGAGACGCTATTGTCAGTCGTAAAACGACGAACTGAAATTAAATTTTTTATTAGAGCAGGAGCAAAAAGAACATTATTGAGTTTAAAAGGAGGAAGAGGGGGTTGAAGTATTTGGTTGCCATGTCCGAGAACCGGAATAGTATGACCATTACCAACGAGAATATTGCGACAAATGCCATTATTAAAAAAAGATGAGAAGTTACCCGGATTTGGTGTCATATTTGTAGTGGCCCCCGTATCCATGGTGTAGAGTGGCTGTTCATATTCCGATGAAGCATAACTAGCAACATATGTTTGAGCGGGTCGAGGACCAAGATGACCGGGTCCGGTAGTGTTGACGCGTTCTTGTTGTTGTTGGGCCGTCGGGTATGGACAAGGAGGAATCATATTCCACGGACCCCAAGCATGAGGCAAATATGTGGGCTGTGGGCCGGCCCATGGGGCATAGGAAAAAGTCCACTGTGGGTAATTCTGGGAGAAGTTATTGGAGCCGGATGTGTTCCCACGGCCCCTGTTGGTACTGCCGCGGCCCCTTCCGCGGCCACGGCCGCGACCACGTCCGCGAGTGTTGTCCCGAGAGGAGTCCGAGGAACGAGAGTCATACCGTGATTGTTCACGAGGTGTGTCGGTACGATTATTGGACGTAGTAACTAAGGCAGTCCCCGCGGCTTGAGCCGCATTGCGAGCTTGATTAACCTTGCGCGATTCAGCCATGCAGAGGCGAGACCGGGTCTCATAGAAATCAGGAAGAGGACTGGTTTGCTGAATTATCATTGCCGTGCCCTCGTATTGTTCCGTAAGACCCATTAGGAGCTAAAGTACCAGTTGTTCCTCGGTGATAGGAGAGCCAACGTTGGTGAGTTGATCGAAGATAACTTTTAAAGCTTGACAGTAGGCAGTCATGGAGGGAAATTGATCAAGTCTGGTGTTGGCGAACTTATTGTTCAAGTCAATGGTTCGGGTAGCCTTGTTATCCTGAAAGACGTTAGCGAGGGCCGTCCATGTCGCATAGGCATAGGTGTTGGGTTTAAGAATAGTGTGAAGAAGATCAGTGGAAATCGTTCCATAGATCCATTGTAGAACAATGGAGTCTAGACGTTCCCACGACGCCGTTGATGCCGGTTTTTCTTTATCTTTGTCGTTGTCGGAGGAGGAAGAAGAAGTAGAGTCCTTGGGTAGAAGATGATCGTAAACATCGTACGATTTGCAGTGAATCTTGAAAAGTTCGGACCAGGCGGTGTAGTGGCCGTTTTCAATGTCGAGAAGAATGGGGATAAGAGCTTTGATGTTGGTTACGGTAACTGCAGGGTGAACAGGGGATGACATGGTGATGAATGAAGGAGGGATATCGACAGAAAAATAGAAGGATGGTGGGAGATGTTGTGACGGCAGCGGAGGTGGGAAGGATCGGCTAGGGTTAGATGAATTGGTTTGATACTATGTTAAGTTACGTAATGGCCAAAGTGCCTTTCTCTTTCATTGATATCCAATATATATACACAACATAATCTCCTATTTTGGAGGAGAGATATAAAAATATTTACATTCCTAAGATATCATCTATTAATAAGGCTAGGCGGGGTGGTCCGTTATGGACCATCCATAACGCGTTGAACCATCACGAAACACCGCCGCCGCACCATCCATAACGCGTGAAAAACAAAACGCGTTGAACCGATAACGCGTTGAACTTTTGAAAATATGGACCGTTGTTGATTTTTTGACCGTTTTAAAACGGTAATATTCATTAAAAAAAAAACTTTAAACCATTTATCTATTTATATCTCCATTTTAAACCATTTTACACACACCAATCTACATCTTTTAAACCATTTTAAACCCATTTCACACAATTTTTATATCTTTCTCAAATGGAATTCCCTACGGATTCGACGTTTCCGATGTCTAGCGATAGTGATACCGAGTCGTCTTCCGACAACGAAACGCTAAAATATTTTGTGTCGGTGTATAACGAGCTTGATGCCGAGTCGTTTAGAGATCGGTTTCGTTTACCCAAAGAATTATTTTTAAAGATTGTTGGAGACATCGAAGCAAGCGAGGAATGGTTTCAAGAAGGTTACGAGGGGCAAACCAAGTTTCACGCCGATACAAAAATGCACGTCCGCCATTCGCCAACTAGCGACAGGTAACCCTCCCGATCAATATGATGAATACCTAGCTATGTCGGAAAGAACTTCACGTGAATGTTTGCAATTTTTTTGCAACGCGATCATTAAGTTGTATGCTAACGAGTTTTTACGTAAACCGACGAGCCACGACATCTCACGTATTTACGCCACACACGAGGCTAGATGGCATTTTCCCGGGATGCTCGGTAGCATCAATTGTACACATATCGAGTGGAAAAATTGTCCAAGAGAGTTGCGAGGGGCGTATGTTAGGGGAGACATCAAAAGACCAACCATCATACTAGAAGCGGTGGCGTCGAATGATTTATGGATTTGGCATTCGTATTTCGGTGTTCCATGTTCAAATAACGACATCAATGTGTTGCACACGTCGCCGTTGTTCCAAAGTGTAACCGATGGTACCGCTTCTTCCTCTCCTTTCTATGTTAACGGTCGACATTACAGACGAGGCTTTTTTCTTGTGGGTGGTATCTACCCGTCTTGGTCTGTTTTTGTGAAAGCTCCCTCATTTCCTGTCGAGGCTAAAGAAATCGTGTTCAAAAAATTGCAATAATCGGCAAGAAAAGATGTTGAGAGGACATTTGGTGTTTTAAAGGGTAGATGGGGTATACTACACCGACCGGTTCGTGCGACGACCAAGAAATCAATACATAGCATAGTGTATGCATGTATCATATTGCACAATATGCTGATCAAAGAAGACGGGCGTGCAATATCCCCGGATTGGGTGCCGGATCCTCCTACACAAGTTCAAGTTCCACAAAATATTCATCTGGAATTGCGTAATGAAGAAACTCACTTTCGGTTGAGATACGATTTAATCGAACTAGTAGGTTCTCTAGGTTTGGAGTTTCATGATTCGGACGAGGAGTAGGTTTTTTTTTTTAAATTGTATGTTTCTAGTATGTTAAATTGAAGTAGTATGTTTTAAATTTAATGAAATTTTTAATTTTAGTGTTTTATTGTTAATTTCTAATTTAAAATAAAAAATTAAAAAAAATTAGTGAAATTTATAATTTTGTTTTAAAATAAAATTAAAAATTTCTAATTTTAAAATGAAAATTAAAAAAATTTCGGAGTGATAGAATTCCATCACTAGTGATACCACCCCCTACATTTCTATCACTAGTGATAGAATATTAGGTGATGACATGGCATGATTTGATTGGATAGTGGGAGTGATAGAAAACTATCACTAGTGACCACCCTCCTCCCCTAAGTCTATATATACTAACACACATACAATACATATATATAGATACACATATATACACATATTTGAGTGTTTATATATACTAATTATTTTTTTAATTAAAATTAAATGTGAAATATGAAACCGAGGATGACTTCCTGCAATTTAGGGAAAAATAGAGAAAACGGTACGCCCCCCTCCACCTAGATATTATACTATGCACGGGACCACGGAAACCACGTTCTTCTATTTTCAAAACCCGCATCATACCACTAGCTACATTTCAAAAGTATCAACTGATGGTGGAACAAGAAGAAAATTGAATATTCAACCACGATGCTTTGCCTGTGAATTGATCCATATCAACTTTAGCAAATTCACGCTTTGAAGTTTTCAGTTTTCAATTAATATATGATAGTTAGAGAGTTGAATGAACAGTGGTTAATATGATGATTCATCATCACAATTGTTTTAATCATGCCACGTTATCACTTAGCTTCTCTAATTTTCCCCCTCATCTCCTCATCTTATGAACAATCTGGTGAATTCATCGCTCAATTTCAATCAACTTTCACTCAACTTCTCTCAATATCTCTATCATCAGTACCACACCAGACACCAGCACCAGCTCCTCTTTTAATCGCCATCGTCATTGTCACCATGACTACAGATGTTCTTCGACGTCGTTATCCCACAGTCACCAGTAGCCGCTTTTAGCCTCATCAGAACCGTCTCCTCCTCGTACCATCTCTACCGTAGGCGACAGATTTTGGTGATAGCAGTCATCACTCAGGTGGACCTTCGGCCGCATTGACTCCTTAGCTGATTTCACCGGTAAGATTTCTTCATTGATGTTTGGAAATTTAATAGTTTTCCATGTCTGCGGTGTGTCATTTGGTAGTTCCGGTTGATTTTTGGGTTTATAAAACGTTGCACACCAAGTGTTTCATGATTTGCCAACGCAATTTTTTGGCCTTTTTGGTGTACTCATTGTCAACATATTGTTTGTACGTTGTTCTTTAATGTCAAAATAAGGTTATATTGGTCACCAAATTGACAAATTGCTTTGCCAAAGTAAGTATGAAGAGATAAGGTCTTTTACACGATGCTTAACTTAAAGTAGTTATATACCATAGAACTGTTGTCTTTGCTTTTATTTAAAAGCAGATATTGCTTGTAGAAGTTTGGCTAGTGATTTAAGGAGATACTTTTAAGGCCCTTTGGAAGTGTTTTTTTTAATTCAAAACACATATTATGGTTTTACTCTAATTTTAATTTAGATTTATGCTAAACATGTAGACCAGATGCCTTTTTAAAAAAGCTAGACTGGATGATAGTCACAATGGGTTTGTATGTATTAAGACATTTTTCACTCAATTATCTCATGAGCAGATTTGCGAGTTTTTATTACATAAAGCGAATTGTCTTGGCATATTCAAAGCTGTGCATCCGAAAGTGATAATGGGTTTGTATGTGTTAAGACATTTTTCACTCAATTATCTCATGACCAGATTTGCGAGTTTTTAATACATAAAGCGAATTGTGTTGGCATATTCAAAGCTGAGCATCCGAAATCAGCTTTGATTTTCAAGTTCGAGTTAAACTTATTATATTCAAAATGAATGAGCGTTTGGCATTTGGTACCGGTAAAAAATTTCTCGTGACCAAAAGTTTTGGGTACTGATTCGGTTCACGTTTTCGGTACCGGTTTTTTCGGTTCGGTCATAAAAAACTTAAAAGAGCTTAGTTTTTTAATTAAATTTTGTTTTACTTTTTTTTTTCCTACATTTGGTCATTCTTTGGTTGCCATTTAGCACAGTGTTTGCTTATCACATTTAGTTCGGTACCCGCTTTTTTACGTTTTCGGTAACGGTTTTTCCGGTTTTGTCCGGGTACCAGTGCCGATATTTGGCAGATTTCGGAACGGGTATTTTATATATAGTTTCTTTAACTCAATCTATTTTTTCTATATATATTCAAGGTCGAGTTAAACTTAATATATTCAAAATGAATAAGCATTTGGCATTTGGTACCGGTAAAAAATGTCTCGTGCCGGAAAATTTCCGGTACCGATTCGATACCCGCTTTTACACGTTTTCAGTACCGATTTTCCCGGTTCGGTCATAAAAAACTTAAAAGAGCTTACTTTTTTTTATTAAATTTTACTTTACTTTTTTTCCTAGATTTTCATCTATATACTTATGGGCGCATACGTTTGTATAAGAAATAGTAGATAATAATTTATAGTAAAGTTTGACTCACCTCACGAGCAACAAGATCATCTGGGGAGGTGCTAAGTGTTGCTTCATATTGTTGCAGCTATGTCTATAACAAATGAAAAGCATGTTCAGAGCATAGGATATCTTATAATATGAACCAATGTTGATTGTTCGCTAGGCAATAACCTTATTTTAATAAACTGGTGGTTCCTTTTTTAACTAGCATATTTTTCTTAGATTTGGTCGTTGTTTGGTTACCATTTAGCGCAGTGTTTGCTTATCACATTTAGTTCAGTACCCACTTTTTTACGTTTTCGGTAACGGTTTTTCCGGTTTTGTCCAGGTACCAGTGCCGTTATTTGGTTTTTTCGTTTCTGTCCGGGTACCAGTGCCGATATTTGGCAGATTTCGGTACGGGTATTTTATATATAGTTTCTTTAATTCAATTTATTTTTTCTTCAGTTCCTTTTTTAACTGGCATAGCAAAATAAATGCATTAATATTTAACAACGTCGCTATATAAGCTAAGCATTTGAAATCAGCTTTGATTTTCAAGGTCGAGTTAAACTTATTATATTCAAAATGAATAAGCGTTTGGCATTTGGTACCACTAAAAAATTTCTCGTGCCGAAAAGTTTTCGGTACCCGCTCTTACACGTTTTCGGTACCCGGTTTTCCCGGTTCGGTCATAAAAAACTTAAAAGAGCTTAGTTTTTTTATTAAATTTTACTTTACTTTTTTCCTAAATTTGGTCGTTGTTTGGTTGCCATTTAGCACAGTGTTTGCTTATCACATTTAGTTCGGTACCCACTTTTTTACGTTTTCGGTAACAGTTTTTTCAGTTCGGTCCGGGTACCAGTGCCGATATTTGACAGATTTCGGTACGGGTATTTTATGTATAGTTTCTTTAATTTTTTTTATTTTTTCTTCATATACTTTTTGATTCCTTTTTTTACTGGCATAGCGAAATAAATGCTATAATATTTAAGAATATCGTTATATAAGTTGTTAATTTGTCATTCTCTTGTGCAGGGGCGATACACAATTTCTTGATACACCAGAGGTTCTTTTAAGTTGTTTGATGCAGGTATGTTAAGTGAGATACATCATTTGCTGTTAGCTTCTAGGAACAAAATATACATACATTTTGAATGTTTATTAGGGGAGTTTTTATGCTTTGAGGTATTGTATACCCTGTTTTGACATCTACATATCGTCCCAGTATCCACGTTCCAAACGACCCCGCATTGTGTCGTCTTCAACGGATGTTGCGTCTTCTTCTGATTCGTCTTTTGATGCTTCATCGACCTCGTGTCGGCAAACATCTCATCGAAGCGCGATGCTGCGTTTTAGGGCTGCAATGGCAGCTGTTGATTCCGTTGGTTTCGCAGCTCTTGCTTTACAGTCCCCAGATTACATTGACATGGGGTTGTGTACAGAAGTGTGTGAGTATTGTGGAGCTCTTTTTTGGTTCCAGGAACGACTAACATCGTTTCCAATAAGTGTTCATCCACGTTATAATCGTTGTTGTCGATGTGGCAGAATAAAATTGCAATACCCATCTGAACCGCCAGATTTATTGAAATCTTTGTTTTCGGATACCCAATTTATGTTAAACATTCGTGCATACAACACTATGTTTTGCATGACATTGTTTGGTGCTGTTGTCGATGATGCAATAAACAAGGGTGGTGGCCCCTATGTGTTCAAGGTTGCCGGCCAGGTTTCACACTGGTTGGGTTCTCTGTGCCCTTCTTCTGGTGATGGTCCCCGCTTTTTGCAAATGTATGTTTACCATAGTGAACATGAGATTGCAAATAGGTTGCGCTTCTTTCCAACTATCGGCTCGGATCATACTGCAGCAGAAACTGTTGCCGCACTCGCTCAGATGTTAGATCATGTAAACCCGTATGTACGGTTATTTAGATCTGCTAGGGAATTGTGTTCTCAAGCCGACATTCCAGATTTTGAAATCAGGCTTCACAATCATGTTCGTGACAATCGTTATTCTACCCCTGCTTCGCATACTCTTGGTGCCATAGTCTGTGACAACAGCCAATTGTCCGCAGATTTTGATGTCGTCATCAAAAGTAAAGATAACACTCCTCATAGGGTAAGCAAGCTTCACTCAGCTTATATGCCTCTGCAATACCCACTCCTTTTTTCGTGTGCTGAACAAGGTTGGTCGCCAGATCTTAAGCTGACTCGAACTGAACCTACAACGGCCGATGAAGAAGTGCCTGATAACCGGAATTTAACACCTATAATGTTCTACAGTTATCAAATGCATGATCGTGAGAATGTGTACACTCATATACTGAGGGCATCCAAATTGTTACAACAGTATTTGGTAGACGCCTACATTTGTGTAGAACATTGTCGTTTGGATTACTATAGAGCGAACCAGGACTAATTCCGATGTGAGTTTTTTCAAGGTGTTCAGAATGCAGTTTCGAGAGGGGATACTGACGCGAGTACCATAGGAAAGCGTGTCATATTACCTTCTTCGTTTACGGGTGGACCAAGATATATGTATAAGCATTATCAAGATGCGCTTGCGATATGCCGTGTGCATGGTAATCCTCAGTATTTCATCACATTTACATGCAATGTTTGTTGGCCGGAAATAACAAGGGAAATTAGTCGGGTGGGTGCTACTAATGCGCAAGATAGGCCTGATATCATCGCTAGAGTCTTCCAGATGAAGGTTCATGTATTTATCAAGCACTTGTGAAATAGGAAACCATTTGGAGATGTCACTGCAGGTAACTATAAATATAACCTTTGTTTATAGTTTAGACCTGTTATGTGGCTTACATACTGTGGTATTCCCTCTTTGCGCAGATTTATACACAAATGAATTTCAAAAAAGAGGCCTGCCACATTGTCACACGCTTTTATGGGTGTCTAATGCGTATGGTATACGCAATGCTGAACAGGTGGATCACTATATATCGGCTGAACTTCCTGATCCTGTTCTCAAACCTATTCTCCACAGGATTGTGACAGATTGTATGTTGCACGGTCCTTGCGGTTTAGCACGCATGGGTTCTCCCTGCATGAAAGATGGAGTATGCAAAAAGAATTTTCCTAAGCCATATGAAGATGTCACACGGTTTGATCATGCGGGTTATGTTCACTATAAGAGATCGTCAGCGTGTGAACCGTTTGTAAAAAATGGCGTTCCTTTAGACAACGGGTATGTTGTTTCATACAACGCAAATTTGTTAATGCACTTTGAAGCACATATAAACGTAGAATACTGCGGTTGGACTATGCTGATCAAATACTTATTCAAATACATCTCCAAAGTTGCTGATCGTATTCAGTTTGCGTTAACACGTGATAGACAAGGTGGAGATCCAGCTGACATCCCGGAGGTCATAGACGAGATCAAAAATTATACAGATGGCCGATTCATATGTCCACATGCGGCAATGTGGAGGATATCCAGTTTTCCGATACATCATAGGAATCCCCCAGTTCAAGTTTTAGCTGTTCACTTGGAAGGAAAGCAGAACCTTACTTTTAGACAGTCACAAAGGCTTTCGGATATTACTAGCAATTCAAATATTGGTAAAACAACCTTAACAGAATGGTTTGTGAATAATACCAATGAGATGTCCAACGGGGGTAACTCCGGCTTGTCAGGTGTTAACCTTCGGTACATTGATTACCTAATGAAGTACCGTTGGGATATGTCATCAAAAAAATGGATACGAAGAAGAAGTAAAAGGGAGCCAACAATCGGTAGGCTTACATACGTGCATCCAACATATGGAGAAGTCTTTTATTTACGGCTTCTACTCAATTTTCAAAGAGGATTTTGTTCTTTTGCAGATGTGCGTACAGTCTCAGGAACTGTAATGCCAACATTTAGAGAAGCGTGTGAAAGGCTTGGTTTAATCGGAGACGACAAAGAATGGGCCACCACTATTGAAGAGGCTGCCGAGTGGGCTACAACTGCTGAACTAAGATCTCTCTTTATTTGCATGCTCCTTCACTGTGATGTTTCAAGTCCTCGAAGGTTGTGGGAGGCAAATTGGAGATGCATGTTTGACGACATAAACCGTAGTATAGGCCTTGCAGTTACCACTCATTCAGCAGTTATAGACGATCAAGATCTACAACAGTATGTCCTACGGGAATTGGAAACTCTTCTTGATACGAACTCAACTTCACGTTCGTTGGTTGAGTACGGTCTACCAATGCCAGATGCTTCTGTAGTTTCAGCGCTTGGGAAGAGCCTTCTTTTAGAAGAGAAAAGCTATGACAGAGACGCCTTACGCGTTGAACACATGACGAGGGCCTTCGACCAGGGCAACTAGCTGTATACAATGCAGTTATGTCTTCAATTGAAAATGGAACTCAAAGTTTATTGTTTGTTTACGGCCATGGTGGAACCGGAAAGACATACTTATGGAAAACGATCATTGCACGTCTAAGATCAAGAGGTGAAGTTGTACTTGCTGTCGCAGCATCAGGTATCGCATCACTGTTGCTTCCATCTGGTAGGACTGCACACTCCAGATTTAAAATCCCATTGGAACTATCTGAAGAGTCCATTTGTTACATAAAGAAGAAGTCAAACCTATGTAATTTGCTTTTACAAACCACTCTAATAATATGGGACGAGGCTCCAATGAGTGATCGTAAATGCTTTGAGTCCATGGATAAGACACTTAAGGATTTAACATCAAACACTTCACAATATTTTGGCAGAAAATCAGTTTTACTAGGAGGCGACTTCAGGTAAACATTACCAGTAAAACCTAAAGGCACAAAGGCTGAGGTTATTGCAGCTTGTCTACCCAATTCATACTTATGGAAACATTTTACTGTGTATAGGCTCACTGAAAACATGCACATAAATTCTCTTTCAACAACCTCAGCCACAGGAGCACAGTTGCAAAATTTTTCAGAATGGCTCCTAAGAATTGGGGACGGGAAGGAAGGTCTCGTCGTGGATTTTGCTGAACCTGACATCAGAAAGATTGAAATACCACCCGAGTTCACACTAAAGGACCCGAATGATGGCCTTCAAAATCTTATTTCTTTCGTCTATGATGCTCAACTACTAGCAAACCCATCACCAGCTGCAATATCAGAACGTGCTATTATATGCCCAAAGAACGACACAGTTGACGAGATCAATGACTTGGTTCATGCAATGTCGTCTGGGGAATGCACCTCATATTTTAGAACTGATTCAATGGTTCCACATTCAAAGGATGGAAGCGAGATAGATGCTATGTACCCACCTGAATACTTAAATGTGCTTAATTTCAATGGTATTCCCAGTCATTGTTTACGCCTTAAAAGAAATAGCCCTATCATGTTAATGCGTAACATGGATCCAAAAAACGGCTTATGTAATGGTACTCGACTTTTGGTAACACAACTGCTTCCACGAGTGATTGAGGCCCGCATTATAATTGGAACGTCAGTTGGTAAGGAAGTATACATACCGAGAATCAATTTTGTGCACGACACTAAAGATATACCGTTTGTGTTTACACATCGTCAATTCCCAGTTAAAATCTGCTATGCAATGACTATAAACAAGATTCAAGGCCAATCACTCAAAAAAGTTGGGCTCTACTTACCTGGGCCTGTTTTTAGTCACGGCCAACTATACGCCGCCTTATCACGAGCTACCTCACCAAATTCATTGAAAATACTCACATCAAATAAGGCAGGCGAACAAAACAACACAACGTTAAATATTGTTTACACAGACCTGCTAAATGACATTAATTCACAACAGGTTATATTCTGAGTTTCTGACTGTTACTAATAAAAAATTCTTGTTCACATCAAACGTACATACACCATTTTACAACTATGATAGCTACTGTCGTTTTGAAAATTAATATAACTTATTAAATACGTGTTTTTCCCTTTAAACGTGTTTCTGAAAATGGACAGCAACAGAATATCGGGATTGCGACCCAATGGCCCAGCACCAGCGCTAGAAGTGCGTGTCATTCGGAAGTGGGTGCCTAAGTATCGTGAAAACGAATTGCATTTTGTCTTCGTTGATGAAGAGGTATACATGCTTTCCGAATTTCTGGAGAAACGCCTAATGATCTGATATATAAACATATCTGATATATAATTTTCTCTTTGTTGCAGAAAACAAATAAGGAAAGTGTAGGATATAGACTTACTGAAATTATAATCTCATATATAAACAATGTCTACTAATTCATGGATTTAAATCACTGTTAGGTCACCTCTTAATAGAACATTAATCAGTATATTATTTCTCTGATTTATGATGATATTTTCCTATTATTTAATTATGTGTATATACCTCACCAGAATTATAGATGTAGATTCTAAAAAAAATATGTTTCCTTACAAAAATTGGCAGGGAATGGGGATCCAGGCTTTTGTGAAAGGAAAAAACTGCAAAAATCTTGACTCAAAACTATGCCTACAAACATGCTATCAAATAAAAGGTTATGGATGCACGGAACCAGACAACTTTACGAACACATTGACCCACCCAACTATAATGAACCTTGGGAACGCCACTGTCATCACCTCAATTCCAGACAATGAAAACATACTGAAACAATACTTCGACCTAGCCACACGCAGAAGAGCAGAATTCCAAGCGAAAACAGAAGGGGTTATAGGTACGCGTTAAACATTTTGTTAACAACATATTAGTAAACGAGTACCAACATTTATGTCACCATTTATATAAACAACCTGATAACAGATTACATCGGACTGCTGGTACGGCGAATTGAGGACAAAAGAACTAACGACAATAGACCCTATGTTGTTTTATCATTCAAAGACTACAGGTAAGCTACAAACAACCTATCTAATAATTTTTAAATTTTATCACCAAAACACTTATAGCTGAATGCGTTTAACAGCAATCAAGACATTACAGTTGCACTCTGGGAAGAAATAGCCACAGTCAAAAGTCGGTTCAACAGGGCTGAAATAGACGCTGCATCAGCACCTATAATACTAGCAATGAAAGCATTAAAAGCAAAGATATATTATGGCCGTGGAATCACAGGAACACTACAGCTATCTTCAACAAGTGCTACACATGTCTACCTAAATCCACAAACAGTAGAGACTGAAACTTTAAAAGAAATGTAAGAATAGTTGTAACAATTCAGGAATTAAATTAGTTATTATTAACAACACATAACACCCTATCTCCATGCTAAACAGGTACGAAAAATCGGATATGCACAACTGCGAAATCACTACGACAACAGACCTAGAGGTTCCTATTTCACACCTACTCCAAGGCAATTCTGGGATAATTGTAAGCACTTCGCAAATACTATATCTATATACAAGTTTAGGTATAAACACCGTACTTAAAAAATGCAGGGCAAGCGTTTCACAATAATGGGGAAAATAACATAAATCATGTCAGACAAGAGTTGGCACTACAATGCATGTCCTAAATGTCGTCAAACAATGATACAAACAGGTTCTGAATGGTTCTGTGTAGATGATGGGACCTATGACAAGGCAGTTTACATGTGGGTATCTATTAAACTCAATTCTATAAGGAAATCACAAGATACTAACACAAAACGAAATGCAGGTACCGAATACCGGTCAAAATCTCAGACAACACAGGAACAATCAACGGCACCGTCTTTGATCAAGCAGCCGATAAACTTCTTCAACAAACATACATGTGCAGAGACACTAACCAAAGAGAACCAAACCCAGCTGCTCCAATCGATGAAAAATAGGGAAGCACAGTTCCAGGTTCAGGCAGAACAAGATATCAAAAACCGTTCAATACGCTGCACTGTCAACAGCGCAAACTATGTTCAAACACAAACAACAAACTACACCTCTACTAGCACACCACCTATAACAACCCCAAAACCAGTAACACCGCCACCAACAAGACAAAACACAACCTCAGCAAAACTTTCGCTGAACATACTCGAAGGTACACAAAATTCTGCATATTTACCCATTAACCATTTTCATAGCTACCACTTCCACTTTTCATTTTTAGATACAAACACATATAATGCAATGCCGGTAGACATGGTAAACTATAGTCATTGTAGTATTGAATTAACTTTATCTCCGCATAGCAACATATTATAAGGACATGCCTATACTATCATTAGACATCACGCCTAAACCATTATTAACTACAGGTCCTGAAGCTATGACGTCGAAAAAAGTACGAGATGATGACACGACTGACTGAGGCACCAAGTCACCAATGAAGGCATGGGGGGTCAAACAAAACACATGAAACCGTATTGAATTTTGTATAAAAAGCCATAGCATGTAAACAAGTCTAATATGTAGTAAATGCCTGTACTTCCGTTTAATGTAAAAAAACTTAATATGCTAACAAATCTAATACATAAACGTGCACCATAAGAAACGCCCTTTTGAAAACAACTGAAAAAAAAGAACGCCTAACGCGCGGAATCTAAAGCACTAGTTAAACATAGAATTGTATTTCATACTCTTTTTAAAAAAAAAAACTTTTCTGGACTTCATAGTAATATACAAAATGTTTTCAAATAAATAAATAAAAGAGTTTTCCAACATGGTCTACTAGCCGTTCAAAAAAAAAGTAACCCTTCTTTGAATACAACAGCTTTTACTTTATTATTTAGTGTTCCTAAACAATTTAAACATTAATTCTTTCCATTAATTGGTGTGTTCCTCTTTGACTTGGCTTGCTTTATAGTTTATAATACGATGAAAGTCAAACTTTTCTATTCATCAAATCACATTTGATGCTTTAAGATGATATACTTGGTACACCATACATGAAATGTGCAATTTTAAAAAATGGTTTTCATATAAAGATCGAGTATTAATTTATTGAATATTGAAACTGTCAAATGTCAAGTATTACTACTCGGTCTCCGTGATTAAGATCCAGCTTGTTTTTTTTTAAAGTATGAAGTTTATCTTTCTCCTTGCTTCCTTGCACCTCCATATATGGTTGACTTTCATTCTCCCACAAAGACTATATATACCAACCCTCCATGCAATGTCTCAACATCATCATCTCATTTACGAAATACATTACTTATAACCTCAAAGACAAATCTTTGACACACAAATCTTTGTTACTAATGGAGATTTCCTCCTTAAGCAAAACGGTTGCTTTGTTGGTTCTTCTGTTTGCCACACTCACAACCTTGTCACTAGGTCAAGGCAACCGCGGTAGTGGCAGCGCCACCCGTCTTGGTTATTACAGGTCCTCCTGCCCTAGGGCCGAATCCATAGTTCAGTCTGCTGTTCGGTCTGCTGTCCAAGCCAACCCAACAATCGCACCTGGTTTACTAAGGATGTTCTTCCATGACTGCTTTGTCAATGGTTGTGATGCATCTATACTAATTGACGGACCCACAACTGAGAAGTCAGCAGGCCCAAACTCTCTCTTGAGAGGCTTTCAAGTTATTGATGCTGCAAAGTCCCAGCTCGAAACAGCCTGCCCAGGAGTGGTCTCATGTGCTGATATCGTTGCTCTTGCTGCACGTGATTCTGTGGTCTTGGTAAGTAGATATTTTCTTAACAGTTAACCCTAGCTTCTGATGCTGTGTGTACATTAAAAACTTGTAGTTATATATGTTTATTGCTTAATCATTTTTTTTTGATATATTATTGCAGACCGGTGGACGTAGTTGGCAGGTACAATTAGGACGTAGAGATGGACTGGTTTCACAAGCATCGGATACCGCAAACTTGCCTGCCTTTAATGACCCTATTAGTGTCCAAATCAGAAAGTTTGCTGATAAAGGCCTCAACACCCAAGATCTTGTTACTCTTGTCGGTAAGTAGAGCAAAAAAATGTACAGCAACTACTGCACATATAGAATGTTATGGCTATAAAAATAATTAAACGTTGCGACTTATTTTTATTTAAAGGTGGACACACTATTGGAACAGCAGCGTGTGCATTATTCAGCTACAGATTATACAACTTCAACAATACCAATGGACCTGACCCTGATATAAACCCAGCATTCCTACCACAACTCCGAGCACTTTGCCCCAATGGTGGCGATGCATTAAGACGTGTGGCGCTTGATACAGGTAGCGATAATAGCTTCGGCAATTCATTCTATGAAAACTTGAGGAATGGAAGGGGAGTTATTGAATCCGATGCAAAGCTATGGAGTGACCGCAGGACTCAGAGGTTTGTACAACGGTATTTGGGGGGAAGGGGGCAAACTGGATCGAGATTTAACGCAGAGTTTGGAAGAGCAATGGTGAAGATGGGTAATATTGAGGTGAAAACAGGGACACAAGGTGAAATTCGTAGAGTGTGTACTGCAACCAATTGATAAGATTCATAAGAATGTGAGTTTAACACAATCCAGAAGTTGTTAATAGAATGAACTTTCAAAACATTCATTGAAAATTGTATTGATTTGTTTTACTTGCAATAAGATCAAAGATTGAATTGTTTAATCAAGAATGTTTTCTTTTCAACTTTTTAGATGATTTTCTCCTAGACGTGAAAGATATTCTTAAAAGTGTAGTTCAATATATTCTAATCAACAACTAAGCTAAATATATTTGAAAGTTGTACATACTACCATAAAGGCCTTCTTCCCTCTCTCCTCCCCAGTCACATTTATCGCCTTTACCCAAATTCGACTCACCGATTTCTCTTGGTTCCACATCCAACAAATGGCCATGAAGGCTGACCGCAATGGAAACGGTTTCCTTTATTTCAAAGGGAAAAAAAGAAAGGCAAACAGTTTGTGGACTTCAAATACACTAGATATGCCCCAATGAAACCCTTAGATTGCTGGTGAGGCAGGGAATAATGTTTTATGATATTTGTACAGAATCATAAGGACTAAATTGTTGTCGGATTTAAGGATTACATAATGCTAGGGTGGCATGAGGGCAGTGGTGGATCTAGGGGTGCCCAGGATACCCCTCAACTTTTTTGGCAAAGTGTAATTTTTTTTTTCATTTTATATATATCGCCACTCATGTGTACACTGGTTTCTTTTCTAAATCCGCCACTATATACACAAATTCTTTTTTTGGGATACCCCTGAATGTCTCTTCTAGATCCGCTAATGCATGAGCGTAGAACTTGCATGTACATTGAATCAACATTAGTTATAATTTTAGTGATACCTATACATGTACACCTAGTAAGCTTTGTGGTGCGTTTAGTTCGAAAGATATTTGTCGTAGAACTGAAATTTGTTAGAAGAATAGGAACTTGACGAAATAGGATTTGAGAATAAATTTTGACCCATTTAAAGAAAATGAAATCTATATTTATTAAATTTGCATTGCATGAGATGGCTTAGGACTTGTCGCCAATTTGAAACAGAATCAATCTTGAATATAACCTAGTTTCAACCTATTGCTATGTGTAATTTCAATGCAAGACCTGTTCCAATTAAAACAAAAAATCTGAACATAACCTGGTTTCGATCTAGTGTTAATGCAAAAATGGTTCCAATCAAAACAGATAACACACTAGTTTAAAGATTCAGTGGTTACAGTAACTATAGAGAAGCCAATGTTTGTGTCTCGCTGAAATTCTATCGATTGACACCCTTTTACCTTGAAAATTAAATCGTTTCGCGCTTTCCATATTGCCCAGCAAGAGGCGAGAATAATCACCTGAATTAAACATATCTTCTTCTCATTCACCACCACGTCTTTGTGCACTTGGAGGAGATCTCGAACCATGAACGCATATAGCTGGGGTATATTGCACCACAGGCTCACCTTTTGCCACATCATGGCTGCAAAATAACATGATACAAAGAGATGTTCGGCATCTTCTTCTGTGTCCCCACACAGTCGACAAAGTGTCGGGCCCCGTTTTGCTTCTTCAAGACTGCAAGCCTTTGTGTGTCACGAGTCGGTCTTGCTCGGCCCTCCATGCAAATATGTTTCTTTTTTGAGACCCATTTAACCAAAGCATATGGGTAGTAGGGAACCACATATCTTCCAAGCATATCCCTGCACGAAGCTACTGAAAATTCCCCCATTCGAATTGAGAGTCCAACTCAAGTATCTTGACCAGTGGCGGACCCAGGATTTTTTTCCTGGGAGTGCGGAAATTTTTTAAAGATTTTAGACCCCTAGCTATATAAAAAAATCGGTTCATAGCGGGTCGGATCGGGTTGGGTCATGTAAAACAAGTAAACACAAACAAACAAAGTTTCATAGCGGGTCGGGTCGGGTCAATTTCAATTTTCAAACAATCAAACCCTAGTTCCTACCTTCCTATCACATTAACAAACAAAAAAGCATCAAAGTTTAAACCCTCCCTACTTCTATTTCTCTTAATCATTAAATAAAAGAACAAAAAAACTTATCTAAAATATACCTTGGTCTATAATTAGAAGAATTCGGCAAAAAAAAGTGGTACAACCCCTTTCCTCTTGAGAAATTGCGCTATAACATCCCTACTCAAGGTTCCTATCACAAACAAAGTGATCCATGACCATTGGTTCATCGTCCCATAACATAATGTTTCAATTTTAATTTTCAACTATTCAAGCAATCAAGCCCTAGAATTGTGTAATCACCCCTACAAATCATCTAAATAACATATTCATCCTAAAAATCATCTAAACAACCATACGCAACGTCAAAACACACGATTTTTCATACCTATTTAAGTTTTTTACTACCCCTTTTCTCATATAATATTAAGAAAAATCATATAAAAAACATAAAAACTTATCGTTTATCGGTGTCCGGTTGGTTTGGAGCGGATTCCGGTCACGTTGATGTCGGATTCCGGCTGATATCGGCTGCTGCAGTGTTGGCTGATGAAGATCGCTGGCAGGACAGGAGGCACAGAGCACGCACAGTCGCACAGAGGGAGGGCGAGAGAGGAATTGAAGGGTTTTTCGGCTTATTTTAACTGTTTTAGTTTTAACTTAGGTGGGTTAATGGGCTAGATTATTAGTGGACTATTGATAAGTTTATATAATGGGTTTGGTTTGGGTTTAGGTAGTATAAGTTTATATAATATAGGTATTTTTTTTAAAATCAGACTTTACTAAATTTTTTTTAATATAATCCATAATATTTTTAATATAATTCAAGTTTTGGTCCGCTAATTCTTTTCCAATCTTGCTATCCAAATAATCACCCCTATTTAGTAAACTATGCTTGACTCTAGTAACATTTGACCGAAATTAATGACCAAATATCCTTGAATAACTATGGATAATTTTAGTTAGAGTAAACCTCAATTATATATATATATATATATATAGAGAGAGAGAGAGAGAGAGAGAGAGTAGGAGTTGGGTGGAAAGTGTGTTTTTCCTAGAAAGTCTAGGAAGCAATAAGAACGCGACATGTGGCATTGAAGGATTTTATCTAAAAGGGCATTTATGTACTTTCACAATCTATTTTTATTTTAGGAAATTATCTTCAATAACTAACTATCCATAAATTTCAGAATTTATTGTTTTCGATTTCTGATCTCACGTAATATCAATCATTCATTCGTTTTCTTGCTGGAATCTATCAGCATGTTCTTGGTACTGTGTTTTAACAGTTTGTTCTTGGTGATGTGTTTTAACAGCAAACAGATTCATACAGCTGTGTTTTATTATTCAGATTCATATAGTTGTGTTTTAACAGCAAGCAGATTCATACAGTTGTGTTTTAGCATTCAGATTCATACAGCTGTGTTTTAACAGCAAGCAGATTCATACAGTTGTGTTTTAGCATTCAGATTCAAACAGTTGTGTTTTAACAGCAAGCAGATGCATACAGTTGTGTTTTAGCATTCAGATTCATACAGTTGTGTTTTAACAGCAAGCAGATTCATACAGTTATGTTTTAGCATTCAGATTCATACATGTGTGTTTTAACAGCAAGCAGATTCATACAGTTGTGTTTTAACAGCAAGCATATTCATACAGTTGTGTTTTAGCATTCAGATTCATACAACTGTGTTTTAACAGCAAGCAGATTCATACAAATGTGTTTTATCATTCAGATTCATACAGCTGTGTTTTAACAGCAAGCAGATTCATACAAATGTGTTTTATCATTCAGATTCATACAGCTGTGTTTTAACAGCAATTCAGATTCATACAGCTGTGTTTTAACAGCAAGCAGATTCATACAAATGTGTTTTACATCAGCAAATTTCGCCCCAGCTTTCGATCGGCTTCCGGTAACTGTTCCGCAGCTATTTATCCTTTCCAAAGTTTCCTGCTTTTTGAATCTCTTCCCTACAACCAGCAAAATACCGTCAATTACAAACAAGAATCACCCGTAATCGCTTTGTAAAACACGCAGTACAATGAAAACTTGATCTTACGTATATGGAACAAGGAAAATCCCTTATGATTCTTCCCACAAATTTTGCAACCTGATGTACTACCTTTAGCATCTGATTTCTTTGCTGATTCATTCGTTCTTGCTTTCTTGGCAGGGCTTGGATTTACATCTTGTGCCCTTCGTTCAGCCCGTTCTATACTCTTCTTCAATTCAATCTCCCTTTCCCGAGCAGCATTGACAATCTCGGTAAGGGTCTCGTACTTTGAAGGGGTTATGAACTCTCTATATTCCGCGCTTAGCATGTTATGATAATAATAGACCTTTTGCTCTTCATTCGTTATCAGATCATCACAGAACTTCATCTTGTCCATAAACATCCCCGTGATCTTGTCTATGGATTCACCTTTGTGTCTGAGTTGCATGAACTCTTCTTTGATTTTATTTATGACCGCCTTGGGACTATGGTGTTTAAGAAAAGGCATCTTAAACTCCTCCCATGTCATGGCCTTAGCCGCTTCACTTCCAATCTCCTTCTTTTTGTTATCCCACCAATCTTTCGCTTGACTCCTTAGTTGACCCGTACCATAGGCTACGTAGTCTTCTTCGTCACAATGGGTTCTCTCGAATACCCCTTCGATGTCACTTAGCCATCGTTGGCACACTATTGGGTCAACCTCTCCATTATATGTTGGTGGTTTACAAGCCATGAATTCCTTGTATGAACAAGGCTTTCGTCCTCCACGCTTTTCCTTTGCTACATTTGAATCATCTTCCAGTTTCTTGATTCTGTCTTCTACTATTGATAAAATTGTGTTTTGAATTTTATCAATAAAGCCCGACAAACTGTTTTCGATCGCCTTTCCAACTTCTTCGGCAATCACTTCTTTCATTTGTTCGGTGACTCTTGGCACCGCATTATCATTGTCTCCATCAGCCATCTCGATTTCTGAAATGTTTACATAGATTTGTTAAACATTCCATTTATAACACATGCTTTACTTGTTTTGATTTAATCAAGTTCATAACTTGATTTAATCATTCTTGTTTCAATTCAATCAAGTTCGTAACTTGATTTAGTCATTCTTGTTTCAATTTAATCAAGTTCGTAACTTGATTTAGTAATTCTTGTTTCAATTTAATCAAGTTCGTAACTTGATTTAGTAATTCTTGTTTCATGCATTTCTTGTTTTTGAGTGAGCTTATACACACTCTTTTCATTTTCATGCATATTTATTCATTTCTCATTCTATACGTAATACTTAATTTATTAACAAAATAAGTTAATTCTTACCAGATGATCGATCAAGCTTGAACCGAACACTTATTGACAACCTTGAGCTCTGATTACCAACTTGTAACACCATTGTTATATTACTAGATTTAATGACTTAATTACTTTGCATATCATGCCAAAAGTTATTGTTTACAAGAAAGACAAGTCTTAAAGTTTTTATCTAGACACAACATTCACATATTTATCCTACGAAACCATATTCAAGACATAAGATACAATTGTTTACAAAATTTTTAAACAAAAGATCAAGTGCGGAAGCGTTAAACTTTGTGTTCGGTTCGTCTTGATAGCTTGATCATCATCCTACTACTTGATATTCCTGAAAACTGAGATGTTTATCATAAAACATTAATAACGGAGGTCTTAAAACTAATACATACCGAAACTACATTCCATGAATTGAAAAATAAAAATTTCAAAACTTTTCTGACTCTACCGTAACTTACGGTCCCACCGTAAGTTACGGTAGACAATTTTCCAATAAGGGTTCCACCGTAAATCAGTAGATCCTCACCGTAAACTTCTGGCATCTACCGTATATTACGGTACCACCGTAATTTACGGTATTACCTAGGAATTTCATGTTTTGTTTGTTTGATCATTCACCAAACCCCAACCCTCGGATTTCGGTATTATTGGATATCTATAATAAAATCTGGTATTTCTAGTATGTTATATAATATCCCATATCAACAATCAACATATTATAATCCGGAACATTAACCATGTCTAACTTGATTATTTGACCCGTTTGGCTCGTCTAAGGAATCCTCCTAGTTGACGACTACCAACGAGTACCAGCCAAAATTAAATCAATCAATCAATATAACGACTTCATTGCTTAATTCAAAACAACTCTTGTTCAAATTTCAATTACACATAAAATCATCCGGTATAATAAATGTAACGGGTCAAGTTACATACCTTAGCGCACGCCCTTCAACCGTGAGTCACCACCGGCTTGTCCACTCGACGTTCCGGTATCTTGTCCTATAGAGTTCAATGCTATCTTGTTTAGAACTCTTTGTAAACCATATTTCACATAATAGTTAAAACATCGCGATTAGGCGTTTTAACTACAAAATTCTAATTTTCAAGTCTTCTTTGAGGCATTTCAACAAACACTTCATATGCAGAATTTTTATACCTTTAGTAATCAACTTCTTAACTTGCTAATTAGCTAACTTGACAACAATAAAGCCCTCCTATAGTGTTTTAAGCATCATATCTTTCTGAAATCACTTTCAACAATCAAATTACACTAGAATAATCATCCTAAACCCTAGTGTTCATCTTCATCTTGTAAAACCCACAACCCACCTTCAAGGTGTTCATGGAGCTTTCTGAATTTGGTCATGATTTCTCAAATAGTTAGCTAGGTTTTACTTCTAAACACCTAATCAACTTTAATCTAACCAAATAACACACATACAAGCATCTAATTTCAGATTTCCAAAATCATGAGAATTTCAAGTTGATAGATTTCATCAAATTTCACATACCTTAGAATCCTCTTGCAATGAGGATTACGATTCTAGGCTCAATTCTCGATTTCTACTTGGATTAACCCTTCAATTTTGCAAGATTATGAGATTTTAGGGTTTTGGAGAAGTGGGTGCCGCCCCCTGTGATGTTCTGGTCGACCAGACTCTTGAAAAAAAAGGGTGTTTGATTTATTTTTATTTAGTAAATTAAATTTAGTTTCAAATTTAGCAATTTAGGCCCCTCAACTTTGTTCAACATATCTTTTAGTAGCTCTAAACCCTATTATAGGCTATTTCTAGTAAACTAACTAACTAGGTTAAAATTCTAGTTAGTAAATTCTTGTCTATTTATACTTTATAGTTCCAATATAAAGTTTTATATTTTCGGGGTGTTACAAGTCCACCCCCTTAAAAAGGGTTTCGTCCCCGAAACCGATTTACGTACCAAATAAAGTAGGGTGAAGACGTCGCATCTCCTCTTCGGACTCCCACGTAGTGTCCGAACCCTTTCTATGCTCCCATTTAACCTTGACTTGTTCAATTTGTTTATTTCGTAGATGTTTGACCTTTCGGTCCAAAATCTTCACCGGTCTCACAGCATAATTCAAACTATTATCCACTTCGATATCGTCGTAATGAATATAGTCCATTTCGTCCGCTAAGCACTTTCTTAGTTGTGACACGTGGAACGTGCCATGGATTCCACTTAACTCCTCCGGTAATTCAAGACGGTAAGCTAACTTGCCAACTTTCCCGATAATTTTAAATGGTCCAATAAACCTTGGGCTTAGTTTTCCCCTTTTTCTGATCTAATAACACCTTTCCATGGGGAAACTTTTAGCATGACTCTGTCACCAACTTGGAATTCATTTGGCCTTTTCCTTTTATCAACGTACGCCTTTTGCCTGTCTTGAGCCGCTTTCAAGTGTGCCCGAACTTTATCGATCTTTTCATTTGTGGCTCGTACTATATCTTGGTGGGCGAGTTCACGTGGACCCACTTCACCCCAACATACTGGAGTTCGACACTTCCTACCGTAAAGCATTTCGTACGGTGCCATCTTAATACTAGATTGGTAACTGTTGTTATACGAAAACTCTACTAACGGTAGATGAACATCCCAACTGCCTCCAAAGTCGATTATACACGCCCGTAGCATGTCTCCCAATATTTGTATTGTTCTTTCACTTTGCCCATCCGTTTGAGGATGGTACGCGGTGCTAATGAACAATTTGGTTCCCATTTGCTCTTGGAAATCTCGCCAAAAATTCGAAGTAAACCGGGTATCCCTATCAGACACGATGGACACCGGCACCCCATGACGGGCTATTATTTCATTTGTATAAACTTCCGACATCTTTTCTGACGTGTAAGTCTCACGAATCGGAATGAAGTGAGCACTTTTCGTCAATCTATCCACCACTACCCATATGGCATCAAAACCACGATTCGTCCTAGGCAGTTTGGTTAACAGGTCCATTGTAATATGTTCCCATTTCCAAACCGGAATTTCCAACGGTTGGAGTTTGCCATAGGGTTTCTGATGCTCCGCCTTGACTTGTAAACATGTCAAGCATTTTTCCACATACTTCGCCACATCCCTCTTCATTCCGGGCCACCAATAATTTTGTTTCAAATCATTGTACATCTTGGTCGCACCCGGATGAATTGAATAACGGGATTTATGAGCTTCATCAAGTAGAAGCGCCTTTACTCCACAGGTATGTGGGACCCATATCCTTCCGGATCGAGTCTTCAACCCATGGTTCCCTTCCGACAAATCTTTTAATTGACCAATTATTCTTTCTTTCTTCCAATTCTCTTCTTTTACTGCTTCTAACTGCGCCTCTCGAATACGTTCAAGTATACCCGAGGTCACCACAAGTTGCATCGACCTCACTCGTATTGGGACATAATCCGCTTTTCTGCTTAGAGCGTCCGCTACCACGTTTGCTTTTCCAGGGTGATAGTGTATCTCACAATCGTAGTCCTTCACCGTTTCCAACCATCGCCTTTGTCGCATATTTAACTCCTTCTGATCAAAGAAGTATTTCAAGCTCTTGTGATCGGTGAATATGGTGCACTTTACCCCATACAAATAATGCCTCCATATTTTTAACGCAAACACTACCGCTGCCAATTCGAGATCGTGCGTGGGGTATTTCTTCTCGTGTATCTTCAATTGTCTCGAGGCATAGGCTATTACCTTGCCCCGTTGCATCAATACGCAACCGAGCCCCGATAATGAAGCATCCGAATAGACCACCATGTCTTCGACTCCGTCTGGCAAAGTCAGTACCGGAGCTTGAGTTAACTTTTCTTTTAGCGTTTGAAACGCTTTTTCTTGATTGATTCCCCAAATAAACCTTGCTTTCTTTTGGGTTAGTTTTGTTAGCGGCGACGCAATTTTGGAGAAATCTTGAATGAATCTCTTATAGTACCCTGCAAGCCCCAAAAAGCTTCTAATTTCTGAAGGGTTCTTCGGGGGTTTCCATTTTGACACAGCCTCTATCTTTGACGGATCCACCAATACTCCGTCAGCATTTATAACATGGCCTAAGAATTGAACCTCTCGTAACCAAAAGGCGCATTTAGAGAATTTTGCATATAACTTCTCTCGCCTAAGTGTCTCTAACACTTCTTGTAAATGGTGCGCGTGTTCGGCTTCATTTTTCGAGTACACCAAGATATCATCGATAAACACGATGACCGACTTATCCAACATTGGCTTGCAAACCCGGTTCATGAGGTCCATGAAAGCAGCGGGTGCATTCGTTAGCCCAAATGACATCACGAGGAATTCGTAATGTCCGTATCTCGTGCGAAAAGCCGTCTTCGGCACATCTTCTTCTTTGACCTTTAGTTGATGATATCCCGATCTAAGGTCAATTTTGGAAAACCAATTCGCACCTTGTAGTTGGTCGAATAAATCATCTATCCTCGGGAGCGGGTATCGGTTCTTTACCGTGAGTTTGTTTAACTCCCGGTAATCAATACACATACGCATGCTCCCGTCTTTCTTTCTCACGAACAATACCGGTGCGCCCCAAGGAGACACACTCGGCCTTATGAATCCCTTGTCAAGCAGGTCTTGGATTTGGGACATCAACTCTTGTAGTTCCGACGGCGCAAGTCGGTACGGGGCTTTTGCTACAGGTTTCGCGCCCGGAATCAATTCGATCCCGAACTCTACTTCCCGTTCAGGCGGTATCCCCGGTAAATCTTCCGGAAAAACATCTTCATAATCTCGTACTACCGGTACATCTCCAATCTTTCGTGATTCTTTCTCGGTCTCACTTGCATAAATTATGAATGCCTTGCATCCTCGCTTCATGAGCTTGTGAGCTTTCAACATCGAACATACTATGGGGTTGCCTCGTTTTTCGCCATAAATGGTGACGTGTTTTCCGCTCGGAGATGTTAGTTTTATCTCTTTGCGAAAACACACGACCTTTGCATGGTATTGAGATAGCCAATCCATCCCCACGACTACTTGGAATTCTCCCATCGACATCGGGATTAGATTTATCAAATATTCTTCATCATCAATGCTCAGTTTACAATTTTCACATACATCACAAACAATAAAACTTTTGTTATTACCTATCTCTACTTCTAAAGGCACAGGTAATTTGGTTAAAACAAATGAAGGATGTCGAATAAACCCATATGAAACAAAGGATTTATTCGCACCCGTATCAAATAACACGTGTGCGGGAATTGAATTTACAGCAAATATACCTGAGACCACGTCAGGTTCAATCTTCGCTTCTGCGGCAGTTAGTTGGAAAGATCTTGCCTTTGCTTTCGGGGCTTCACCTTTCGATTCTTGCCCATCCTTCTTTCCGACCAATTCCGGGCATTCCGACTTCTTGTGACCCGTTCGATAACAGTTGTAACAAACCGTCACTTTCTCCGGGCATGACATAGCCATATGTCCCGTTTTCTTGCATATGGGACAAGGCTTATCCTTGTAACGACATTCGCCCTTATGATTCTTCCCACAAATTTTGCAACCTGATGTACTACCTTTAGCATCTGATTTCTTTGCTGATTCATTCGTTCTTGCTTTCTTGGCAGGGCTTGGATTTACATCTTGTGCCCTTCGTTCACCCCGTTCTATACTCTTCTTCAATTCAATCTCCCTTTCCCGAGCAGCATTGACAATCTCGGTAAGGGTCTCGTACTTTGAAGGGGTTATGAACTCTCTATATTCCGCGCTTAGCATGTTATGATAATAATAGACCTTTTGCTCTTCATTCGTTATCAGATCATCACAGAACTTCATCTTGTCCATAAACATCCCCGTGATCTTGTCTATGGATTCACCTTTGTGTCTGAGTTGCATGAACTCTTCTTTGATTTTATTTATGACCGCCTTGGGACTATGGTGTTTAAGAAAAGGCATCTTAAACTCCTCCCATGTCATGGCCTTAGCCGCTTCACTTCCAATCTCCTTCTTTTTGTTATCCCACCAATCTTTCGCTTGACTCCTTAGTTGACCCGTACCATAGGCTACGTAGTCTTCTTCGTCACAATGGGTTCTCTCGAATACCCCTTCGATGTCACTTAGCCATCGTTGGCACACTATTGGGTCAACCTCTCCATTATATGTTGGTGGTTTACAAGCCATGAATTCCTTGTATGAACAAGGCTTTCGTCCTCCACGCTTTTCCTTTGCTACATTTGAATCATCTTCCAGTTTCTTGATTCTGTCTTCTACTATTGATAAAATTGTGTTTTGAATTTTATCAATAAAGCCCGACAAACTGTTTTCGATCGCCTTTCCAACTTCTTCGGCAATCACTTCTTTCATTTGTTCGGTGACTCTTGGCACCGCATTATCATTGTCTCCATCAGCCATCTCGATTTCTGAAATGTTTACATAGATTTGTTAAACATTCCATTTATAACACATGCTTTACTTGTTTTGATTTAATCAAGTTCATAACTTGATTTAATCATTCTTGTTTCAATTCAATCAAGTTCGTAACTTGATTTAGTCATTCTTGTTTCAATTTAATCAAGTTCGTAACTTGATTTAGTAATTCTTGTTTCAATTTAATCAAGTTCGTAACTTGATTTAGTAATTCTTGTTTCATGCATTTCTTGTTTTTGAGTGAGCTTATACACACTCTTTTCATTTTCATGCATATTTATTCATTTCTCATTCTATACGTAATACTTAATTTATTAACAAAATAAGTTAATTCTTACCAGATGATCGATCAAGCTTGAACCGAACACTTATTGACAACCTTGAGCTCTGATTACCAACTTGTAACACCATTGTTATATTACTAGATTTAATGACTTAATTACTTTGCATATCATGCCAAAAGTTATTGTTTACAAGAAAGACAAGTCTTAAAGTTTTTATCTAGACACAACATTCACATATTTATCCTACGAAACCATATTCAAGACATAAGATACAATTGTTTACAAAATTTTTAAACAAAAGATCAAGTGCGGAAGCGTTAAACTTTGTGTTCGGTTCGTCTTGATAGCTTGATCATCATCCTACTACTTGATATTCCTGAAAACTGAGATGTTTATCATAAAACATTAATAACGGAGGTCTTAAAACTAATACATACCGAAACTACATTCCATGAATTGAAAAATAAAAATTTCAAAACTTTTCTGACTCTACCGTAACTTACGGTCCCACCGTAAGTTACGGTAGACAATTTTCCAATAAGGGTTCCACCGTAAATCAGTAGATCCTCACCGTAAACTTCTGGCATCTACCGTATATTACGGTACCACCGTAATTTACGGTATTACCTAGGAATTTCATGTTTTGTTTGTTTGATCATTCACCAAACCCCAACCCTCGGATTTCGGTATTATTGGATATCTATAATAAAATCTGGTATTTCTAGTATGTTATATAATATCCCATATCAACAATCAACATATTATAATCCGGAACATTAACCATGTCTAACTTGATTATTTGACCCGTTTGGCTCGTCTAAGGAATCCTCCTAGTTGACGACTACCAACGAGTACCAGCCAAAATTAAATCAATCAATCAATATAACGACTTCATTGCTTAATTCAAAACAACTCTTGTTCAAATTTCAATTACACATAAAATCATCCGGTATAATAAATGTAACGGGTCAAGTTACATACCTTAGCGCACGCCCTTCAACCGTGAGTCACCACCGGCTTGTCCACTCGACGTTCCGGTATCTTGTCCTATAGAGTTCAATGCTATCTTGTTTAGAACTCTTTGTAAACCATATTTCACATAATAGTTAAAACATCGCGATTAGGCGTTTTAACTACAAAATTCTAATTTTCAAGTCTTCTTTGAGGCATTTCAACAAACACTTCATATGCAGAATTTTTATACCTTTAGTAATCAACTTCTTAACTTGCTAATTAGCTAACTTGACAACAATAAAGCCCTCCTATAGTGTTTTAAGCATCATATCTTTCTGAATTCACTTTCAACAATCAAATTACACTAGAATAATCATCCTAAACCCTAGTGTTCATCTTCATCTTGTAAAACCCACAACCCACCTTCAAGGTGTTCATGGAGCTTTCTGAATTTGGTCATGATTTCTCAAATAGTTAGCTAGGTTTTACTTCTAAACACCTAATCAACTTTAATCTAACCAAATAACACACATGCAAGCATCTAATTTCAGATTTCCAAAATCATGAGAATTTCAAGTTGATAGATTTCATCAAATTTCACATACCTTAGAATCCTCTTGCAATGAGGATTACGATTCTAGGCTCAATTCTCGATTTCTACTTGGATTAACCCTTCAATTTTGCAAGATTATGAGATTTTAGGGTTTTGGAGAAGTGGGTGTCGCCCCCTGTGATGTTCTGGTCGACCAGACTCTTGAAAAAAAAGGATGTTTGATTTATTTTTATTTAGTAAATTAAATTTAGTTTCAAATTTAGCAATTTAGGCCCCTCAACTTTGTTCAACATATCTTTTAGTAGCTCTAAACCCTATTATAGGCTATTTCTAGTAAACTAACTAACTAGGTTAAAATTCTAGTTAGTAAATTCTTGTCTATTTATAGTTTATAGTTCTAATATAAAGTTTTATATTTTCGGGGTGTTACATTTCCGAATTTGGGTTTAGAGAGAGAAAGAGAGAGAGAGAGGGAAATTGGCGTGAATTAAGGAGATGTGATATCTCTGACGGTTATTTTTGATTGGTTTAAAACACACATAAGGACGAAATTGCCCCTACTAATTTAAAACAATCTATTAAATATAGTTAATTGTTACAAGATTGCCATTGATTTAATCTCAACCCTTAAACACACCAATCGGATGGACAAGATCGCTTCCTAGACTTTCTAGGAAAAACACACTTTCCGTAGGAACCCTACTCTATATATATATATATAAAGACTTATAGATTTCAACATGGCTCACCAACTCTTGGTTTGTGCCAAGCCTAACATATAGACCGTGGTAGACAAGTCGCATTACAAAGTTTTGGTTTATCATGGAGCGCTAGCATATAGACCGTGCAGGCCAACATCTACCAAAATGGGATAACCCTACTATTATATGTGTTGTCACATACCATGAGTGTACCAATAGGTTTCACACCACTAATTTAGAACACTCACAAGATCAAAGATCAAAACCAGATCACAAGCCTCATTAACGAAGAAGAAGGGTACTGAATTTCCCAAACCAACTCGATTTTCGGTACCGACATTTTGTGTTTTCCGTACTGGTTTTTAACTTCAGATACCTGTTCGTACCGGTACAGGTACCGAATGATACTGTACCGGGCATTTTCCGTAATGTTGCCCATTTTTTGGGATTTTTAATACCAGTATTTTTGGTATCAGTACCGGTTAGTACCGATTTTTTGGTACCAAGCTCATTCCTAGTTGAGATATTTTTTCTTGCTTATGACCCTTCGCTCCACCCATCTTTGAAAATATTGTTGTTGTATATATACAATGTTATATTTTCTTCACGTTATATTAAGGTTGTGTATATATGTTATAGCCTATGTTATATTTTTTTCTTCACATGATATTATATATAATATTAAAGAAGAAAAGATGAAAAGTGTTCTATAACATCTACTGTATGTTTTAGAAGTTTATCAACTTTTTTGTGCTTTATTCTATTTTGTCATTTATTATAAACTTTTTCATTTACAGTCTATTAGTTTTACTGTTGTTTTTTTTCTTTAACTCTAACCAAATTAATTTTATACCCGTAAATAGTTTTTTTAACAAACATGTTAATGCAGTTTTAGAAATATTTTTTTATTTTTCTTTTTCTTTATTACTAGTGGGAAATCCGCACGTTGCCGCTGATGCTACAATATAGGGCGTGAACATATCACCACCTTACCATCAACACCTACCATTTACTATACCTGTGTTAAATATTAAATTCACATCTAGCAATTTTGAAATTTTGATGATATAATAAGTGAATTCTATTTGTGCTCTTAACATGACAATAGATCGAATCCGCGCAATATTAATTTAGGTTTTTTTAAGTTTCAGTCTCCTCAAAATAGAACTATTGGGAGTGTCCGCGGCAACCCGCAGGTATTTATGTTGTTTGGCCCAAAGCAACATACCACATTGAGCATTTCCTTCTTTTTGTTTTGGAACTGGAGAGCCAGCATGCCCATAGTCCCATCTAAGAAGGAAAAAAAAGGTAACAGATTTGCAAACCAAAAGGAAGGAATGCCTATTCCATATATTTTTATAAAACAAAGAAAGTTGTAATTGACTTTTAAGACAAAACTCCTTCAAGTTGATAAAAAGCGCCTCCTAACCTTTTGTGCATACCTAATCTTCTTGGCAAAAAAAAAAGTTGCTATTACACCTTTTAGGATAAACAAAATAGAATGAATCAGTTCCAAGCTAACTACTCTGGTGGACCATATTTATCTACTCAATTCTCGAACTTCCAAGATTTCCATTAACCTTTTTGGTGGCATTATAAATTTAGGTAAAATTTGTATTATGCAAAATATCTATAACATTACATGAAAGAACTTAAAAAGCTTAATCTTGATGTGAAATTAAAAAAGAAATTACCAAAACTAACCTGGCAATGAATACATAATTGGAAGTGCCCAATTGTTCAACCTTTTGTTCATAGAGCCTTTTACTCTTTAAACAGGGTATTGCCGTTGAATAACACCGACAAAACAAACGAAATAACATGAAAGAGTCGCCCTTAAGACAAAACACACAAACTGCGAGTGCGTAACTCTAGCGTTTAGACCTGAGGCGATAAGATGAACAGATCGGTTGGGTTGGTAACGGGTCAGAAGACATAGTCTGCTCAATCGCCATAACATTGAAACCTGAAAACCAACCTGAGTAAAGGCCAATTTCACAAACAAAACCATATAAGAATAGGTGAAAGAAGGTGTATCTTCATTTCTTAATAGTGTATTTTATTTTAATGAAAATGTCTAAAAGACAATAAAACAAACCTTTGGACGAAAGTCGCAAAAGCGGCCAAACCTTATGGAAGAAAATGACATTTTACTTTTTAAGTCCCAACTGTAGGATCGTTTTGTGACCCAAACGAGTCGTTCAGAAGAGATTTAATCCGTTTCAGAGGCGGAAACTAAGAAACGGATGTTGAAACAGCTTGCGTATCACTTTTAAACACTGATTATATTGATTTACTATCGATTACAATCAGTCTTCACACCGGCAGCACCTCGGTATGGAATCTAGTCTCTCTACCTTGCTACCTTCAAATGATAAATTACAATCCTATATATAGTGCTAGCTTGATAGCTTGAAATGACACATACACATTCAAGCTACCAGACACGTTCAAGCTATCAGACACTTTCAAGCTAACAGACATCTCAAGCTATCAGACATGTTCAAGCTACCAGACATCTCAAGCTATCAGACATGTTCAAGCTACCACACATGTTCAGATCCGCAACAAGCTCGAGACTCGACATAAGACGAAGACGACAGATGAATGCACTAACAGACTCCCCCTCAGATGTTGACGAGTCTTAAGTGTCGAGTCTTCGCATCTTCAGTCTTTATCAGTCTCTTTTCTTTCTTAGCATATACCAGGATTTTCTCTTTGGCTCTAACCTCATCAGACTCCCCCTCTCATCATGATGGGATCGCCGTCTGGAATTAGCTATCACCTTGAGATCAATCCCTGGCTTTATATCTGTTTAAGCTCATTTCCTACACAAATTTTCTCATCACCACATAAGTTTTCACTTAAATCAATAAGAAAAACTTACTAGCAATAGTTACATCAAGTTCAAATTAATGATCTCGATTAACTAATCAAACTTTTCTTTTTTTTCAAAACAAATTTCTCAATTCAATACACACAATCCCAAACCAGTTCATCTTGTTTAGCACTTGAAATTTTGAAAATCAGCTCATCAACATCAGTTGTCGAAACTCTTTTTGGATTTTTCAAAAAATGTAAACTAAACAGAAATATAAAACCAGAAATGAAATATTTACAAACAATATTTTTGTGAGTTTGCGAAAGAGGATCATATCAGTTTATGTGACAAATCACTAGCACCGTTAAGCTTTAAACATTTTCAGCTCTAAACGATTCACGTTGATTGACGATATTGTTGTCCACATAAACTCAATCTAAAAACTTTCAATCTGCTTACCGATACGTTAAGGTATATTAATATAGCACTAAAATTCTTATGGACCCCACGATCTCAGCATATCCCCTCATCATGCAATACACTGACTCAAGTAATGCCTTTAAACTTTATCAACTGTGATTTGTGCGAAAATAAAGCAGAATGTTTAAACATTAACAATCAGGTCGATACTTCCGTATACGCAGAGAAAGTCCAATGTTTAAACAAAATAAGAAAAATAAAACAAGTTGAAGTTGTTTAGGCTTTAACCACCAGGTCGATACTCCCGTATACGCAGAGGAGGTCCAAAGCTTAAACGAAACACCAAAGAAAATAAAGCAGAACGTTTAGGCAACAACATCCAGGTCGATACTCACGTATACGCAGAGGATGTCCGATGCTTAAACAAAATAAAGAAATAAAACAAGTTTAAATCTTTGCAAAATGAAATGCACAATCACAGCGACTTTTCAGCAAAGTTGTGAAAGTTCACAAACTTAACCAGTTTTATGACTTTCGACAATCAGCGATTACTGAGTAGGCACACAGTCAAGAAGGACAAAACTAAGTACTATGCTTTCAATCATGTTTCCCACTAGAACTAGGCTTTTTGCTTTAGGTTTGTATCGTTATCGCAGATCTACTAGTCTAGCTGAGCCTATCGTCACATCTTTAGTGAGATCGTTTATCACATTTTATCTCTCCATTTCTTTAGCATGTTGTGACAGTCCAACTGATCTACTATCATTTCCTCTTTTTCACAACAAAACTCATTTTTTGCTTTTTTCAATGTTTTTGACATTTTCAAATTTTCTAATTTTTTTAAAATTTTTACTCCCCCTAAAATCAAAATATGTCTCAATTTTGATTTTCTGGGAAAATTTGAAAACAAGCTGTACAAGAAATGTGACAACATGATGAGAATCACTTCAATTCTCCATTCACTTGGCTTGAACAATCAGAACTCCCCCTTTCACAAAACTATTTTCTCATAATGATTTCAAAACACTTAAGTTTGTTTTCATCAGAATGATTTTTCCGGAAAATAAGTTTTGTTGGTTTTACCACTTGTAAAGTTAGGGGTTTGGTTCATCATTTTGTTTTCTTCAATCACTTGTAAAAACTAACATTTTTAAGATCAATCCACAAACATCACTTGTAGAAAAATCAAGTACAACTTAATGTCCATGATTTACCACTTGTAAGTCGAAATATCACATTCGTGAATTTCTCAAGAAATGTGCCGATACCTGTTCCACGCTTACCAACCTGGGAACTCCGGCAAGTCAGGTTTTTCATTTAAACAGATTCACCCAAGCCTGACTGTCCTTGGGTGATTTTGAATTCTTGTTCAACAATGGTGGAAAATTTGCATCATCCATTGTTAAACCTGAATTCTCCATTTTTACCTCAACCAATGGCTCCTCTGGCTTTGACGAACCAGAATCATTGCCTGCACATGGCTTGTCTGACTTCAACATGTCAGATTCATCGCCTAAAGGTGGCTTGTCTGACTTTAACATGTCAGATTCATCGCCGACCATTTTCTTCTTCTTTTCTTCTTTCGTCCTCAGATTTGTATCTGATGAATTCGTCTTGCTTGACTTTGCAATCGAGGGAGTAGATTCATCAGAACTCTTATTTTTAACAGATGAACCCGAGGACAAAATCTTCTCGAGATACTCTCTGGCCTTCTTCCTCTTCTTTCTCAGTCTGTCTTTTTGCCCTTGAGAAAGCTTCACTTTCATTTCCTGAACTTTAGGTTCTTGAACCTTCTGTTCTTTGGGCTTTGCTTCGACTTTGACTGGTTTCTTCTTTGCCATTTTCTGAGATTCAACCCTCGATCTTCCCTTTGATCTCATTGGGCAATCTCTAGCAATATGGCCAATGATGTTACAGTTAAAGCATCTCCTTGATTCAAACCTCCAACTCTGGCAGTTAACAGCAATGTGTCCTTGATAGCCGCATCTGTAACACACTCTGTTATCGTACCAATCACCACTTCCAGTCCAAACATTCAGATCATAGCATTGTTTGGCTTGGTGATAATCATTTCTCCTCCTAAAAGCTGGATTTGACTTTGAAGCACTGTGGTCCGACCTGCACCACTTATTACCAACAATTTTTGAGTTTTGATTTTCTAATTTTTGTGATTTTTGATTACGATTGGATGATTGAACTGATGAGCTTTTATTCTTGTTTTGACCATTTTCTGAATTTTTAACTTTTTGTTTCTGTTCCACTTTCTTCTTCAAAGGTTTTTGCGTAGAGCATTCTCCCTTTTCAGTTGATTGCAGAACAGTTTTCTGAAACTTTTCTTTTAATTTCAAAAATATTTTCTTTTTCTCATTTTCAGCATCAGACTCTGACTCAGACTCATCTGCTGAATAAAACTCTTCATTTTTATCATCAGTTTTATCATCACAATCTTCAACTTTGACTTTGTCAAAGTTTGTGACATAGTCACTTATTGGAACAGAATTGATCGGTTTTGGACAGGGATAATCTGGTGTTGATGACAAAGTCTCAAAACCTTTCAATTTATCTTCAAGCTCTTGGAGTTTAATCCGAGCTTTTTCAGCTTCATTTTCAAGTCGAATGATTTTCTAAAGATGAGAATTTATTTCAATTTGTTTTTCAAGATTATTTTTAAAAATAGCAGATTTCTCATCTTCTAAAATCTTCATTTGACTTTGAAAATCTTTTTCAAATTTCAATTTTTCATTTTCAAATTCTTTTTCTTTTTCTTTCAAAATCTCGTTTTCTAATGTCAAACTGTTCAAATTACTTAACAGTTTGTCATTTTCTGATTTCAACCTCTCACAATTTTCCTTCATTTCAAGAATCTGTTTATCAGCAGATTTCTTTTCATTCTTCTTCACTGAAATCTCTTCAGTTTGTTCCTCTCCCACTTGGACACCTTTACTTTTGCTCTTCTTTAATATTGATTTTCCACTTTGACTTTTCTTCTTCTCAGCATTGATCACTATCTGTTCTTCAATCTTTTTAATGAGTGGAGAAATTGTCAGTTGAGAAAATTCTCCAGAAGTCTTCAAGTTTAAGATATAATTTTTCCATTCTTCTTGAGGTAAAGCACTGACAAATTTTTCAATCCATTCTTCTGATTCTTTTTTAATACCCTTCTCAGACATTGAGCGAACAAGATGGCTATACCTCTCAATGATACTCTTTGTACTTTCTCCTGGACAACCTGAAAATGAATCAAATTCCTTATTTAATACATTTATTCTATCAAGTGTTTCTTTTGTCATTTTAAAGAAATTGATATCCATGATTCGGAAACGAAGAATTTCTCAAACAAGCTTTCACACAAACTGATTCTCCTCGTAACACAATAATACTGTTTCAGGCGGCAGACGATTTCAAGCTACCAGGCTGTTTGAAGCTGTCAGACGATTTCAAGCTACCAGGCTGTTTGAAGCTGTCAGACGATTTCAAGCTACCAGGCTGTTTGAAGCTGTCACACGATTTCAAGCTACCAGGCTGTTTGAAGCTGTCAAACGATTTCAAGCTACCAGGCTGTTTGAAGCTGTCAGACGATTTCAAGCTATCATGCTGTTTGAAGCTGTCAGACGATTTCAAGCTATCATGCTGTTTGAAGCTGTCACACGATTTCAAGCTATCAGGCTGGTTTTGTCATTTTTAGTCCGAGTTTAACCATAAAACTTTCAAGGGTTTGTCTATGTCCAATTTCGAGTGCACTGTGAAAATTTGAACCAATTCGGACCGTGAAATCTCGTTCAATTGAAGAAAGAAGGTGTAGAAGCAGAATTAGTGATGAAAACGAGCTGTTTTTGCGAAATCTCTTCCTCCTGAGCTCTGATACCACTTGTAGGATCGTTTTGTGACCCAAACGAGTCGTTCAGAAGAGATTTAATCCGTTTCAGAGGCGGAAACTAAGAAACGGATGTTGAAACAGCTTGCGTATCACTTTTAAACACTGATTATATTGATTTACTATCGATTACAATCAGTCTTCACACCGGCAGCACCTCGGTATGGAATCTAGTCTCTCTACCTTGCTACCTTCAAATGACAAATTACAATCCTATATATAGTGCTAGCTTGATAGCTTGAAATGACACATACACATTCAAGCTACCAGACACGTTCAAGCTATCAGACACTTTCAAGCTAACAGACATCTCAAGCTATCAGACATGTTCAAGCTACCAGACATCTCAAGCTATCAGACATGTTCAAGCTACCACACATGTTCAGATCCGCAACAAGCTCGAGACTCAACATAAGACGAAGACGACAGATGAATGCACTAACACCAACCAGTCAGGTTTGCAACATCTAAATAAACTACACGCGTACATGATATGCATACAAGATGCGGAGAGAAAATACCTTTCTTTACACACTCGGGATACAAAAACGTTGCATTAAATTCCTTGTCTTTGGTACAAATGTACCAAACATCATCGGTTTAAAATCAGAAGGGCAGAATTCCCACTCGTCAAACACGTCATCAGATGTAATACGATCCTCTTCATAGAATCCACATCTCTTACATTTTGTACTTCAAATTTCATAAGAGGCTGAAAATACAAAACAACTTCAACTCATTTAAAAAAATAATACTAAAGATAGCATTACATATCTATAAATAGTTCATCTTTCTTACACGAATGAATAAAAAAGCCACAAAGAGACATCTACTTATAGACATCGATTTAGCAAATATGAGATATGATTTACAAAATCATTTTAAGTCTTTAGATGAAAATCGCAAAACTGGCCACACCTCAGGACGAAAATGGCATTTTACTCTAAATAGAATTATATCATCTTTCCCTACATACCTGAAAAGATTCTTCTCCCCTGAACGTATATAGGTTCTTTTTCTTCTCAACGTCTGGTAGATATGTCTTGTTCTCCCCACTACATCGAAAGTAGACTGTGGGTGTTGATGTTAGCAATTCATGGGTTGTATATATTTCGAGAGAATGAAGTGTAACAACTGCTGAAAACAATACTTCTGCAAACAAAAGGGGCAACTAAAAAACTGTAGGAAACTGGATCAAGCAAACGGCTAAAACACAATGGTTTTATGTAACTAATAGTAATCACATTAAAAAGACATAGCCTGCTAAATCACCACAACATTGAACCAGCAAAATCAACATTGAAACATAGGTCATTTAACAACCATCAATACACACATATAGATCCCAAATAACTAATATGCATATTAATTGTTTATGCAAACTTCGCTATTGATTTGTGTCAGTTCCATCCGAACAACAGCTAACAAACCAAAACCCAATCGAACCCATACGTTATTCGGTTTGGTTTAAACGATTTACGTTTAGATTGGAAAACATCATATGTAATTTGGTTTGGTTTGATCAATTTTGGTTTAAACTGAAACACTGAATATGTAATTGGGTTCAGTTTTTAATTTGGTTTTCAATTAAATCAGTTTAAAACAGAATAGCAAACAGAGGTTGGATGAATCTGTCTGGATTTCATGTACTTTCCTCCTCCCAGTCAATGTTTGCTTCAATGAGGTTTGCTTCAATTTAAAGCTTTGAAGGCCAGTTCCCAGGTATTGATGACCGACCGACATCCTTTATAAGCTTTCAAAGCCCGTCTTCAAAGCTTCAATTTCAATAAAGTAAACCCATTGAAAACCAAATTTCTCAATTATCAACATACAATTCGATCCATTACGACATAAAAAAAACATCAACATGATTTATCAAATATTGAATGAGAAACAAAAAATAAAACAAGCAAATTAAGCTTGTAAGACGAAGCACCTAGGGTTACGGGTTACCTGTTTCTGAATCGTCGTAGGTGGATCTCAAATCAACTTGATTCTTCGTTTTCACCTTGCGGGTTTGACATCGAACCTTTGATTTTTTGAACAATCTCACAAGATCTGGTCGATTGATAGAAGCTTTAAGATTCGGTTAGAGGGAAGATGAGATTCTTCGCCATTGATGACCTAGGTTTTCACCGGTCTTTCATACCTTCATCTCATGATTACTTTAAACCTGCTACATATATCCCTTTCATTTCATTTCGAGCGTTTCCACTATAATCAAACTAATTTCATCAAATCACAAACTAAAATCCACCAATGGCCAAAAACATATTATTAAAGTGAGTATATATTACTATAACAAACTAAATATACTCCACACAAGGTATAAACTTAAATATATCAAATACAAAAACAATAATTATGATAAAACAAACACATACCTTTCATTAATCTTGTTCCTTCTATGTTGGTCCGTCACCGAATGCTTGGACCTAGTAGCATCACTATTCTTCCCATCTGCAATATCCCCAATTCAATAAACACCTAAAATTACAAAAATTTCACAAAAAACAATCAAACTGAAAGGAAAAAAACATGCCTTTTGAAGATGGGTTATTTATCTTTTTGGTGCAGTAATTAAAATTAAATGACCAGATTAGATGCAACTCAAAACCCATTCAGTGTAATGCAGTTTCACCTTAATCATGTTCGTTTCAGATTGAAACCAATATAGACCCTAAAGGATTAATACACCAGAAGTTTAAACATGATCTATAAATCAGTAAATCACACAACTAATATCATAATATGAAGATACATCAAGATATGAGGATAAATTTCTCTTACTTTAGTGCAGGCGACAAATGGCTCCGGCTAGGGTTTCTGATTCCGACTGTTCACCAAAGTAGAAACACTTAAGCCTTTCTTGCATTGATACAAATCTTAAATGTGTGACCTAAATATTACACAAAATGTAACAGTCATTAAGAAAACGAAGAAAGTTACAGAGAGAGAGAGTGATGAGGTCGATATGGGAGGAAGAAAGGGAATCAAAAGGCTTCGTTAGTTTAAATGATGGTGGCAATTAAGTTCAGTAAATACAAGCGTTTCTTTCTGTGGCAATTAAAGTCAAGGAGGGTGAATTGTCAATTGTGGCCTTTCGGCGTCTTAAAATACCAAACACTTTCCTATTTTCTCTGCTTATACAATGTTGTATATGCTGCTTCTAATGTTGTACATGATGTAAAATTACATTTTAGTACGTCACTTCTCCTTTTTAATATATTATAGATACAAGCGTTTCTTTCTGTGGCAATTAAAGTCAAGGAGGGTGAATTGTCAATTGTGCCCTTCCGGCGTCTTAAAATACCAAACACTTTCCTATTTTCTCTGCTTATACAATGTTGTATATGCTGCTTCTAATGTTGTACATGATGTAAAATTACATTTTAGTACGTCACTTCTCCTTTTTAATATATTATAGATAACGAGTTTGGCAATAATTTTTTTAGTTTAATATTTTTTAATGAACACGTCGATACTATTTTGAACATGTTTTTTAACTTATTTTTCTTTGCTATAACAAGCACGCCAAAAACGACCAAGTTTCTATCGTTTTCTTTTTCATTTACCTTAATTTTACCTTTGTTATTTACTATATCGTTTTACCTTTGGTTATTATTTTGATATTCAGAGCCGGGTTATGGCGCAAATAGTATAACCCATTAATATATCATTTTAATTAATTTTACAAATTTGTTTATCGGTTGTCATGGTATGCAATACATTCTGAATTCTAACCGCATCTTTGCGCAACGCACGAGTAACTACGACCCTAGTTAAGTATTAAAATCTTCTTTTACAACAGTGGCTTCTTAATTATTCTTTTAATACCCCTTATATATAGGACTCTAAATGAACCGGACGAACATGAACAAGCCCTTGTTATTGTTCGTTCGTTAAGAATATAATGTGTTCACGAACAGTTCATGAACACTTACGGAACAAGATTTTATATTCGTGCAGAAAAGGAACGTGTTCATGAACACAAACGAAGACATACAATCGGCGAAGACAGCGGTGGCTAGAGGTGGATGGCGAGAGGGAGCTACGCTATACCCTGAAGCCCTAATCGTTGTATGAAGGTCGTTAGTATTTTTCAATGTGAATAATGAGAAGGAAAAGGGAACGGTGCAATAAATAAGGTGGAGATAGGGCTTCCTATTTTATTTGTTTAGGTAATGAGATAAATAAGAATCAAAGAATATAAAAATTACCACACTATAAATAAGCAGCATGTTGTTGCTTCATATGCTTGTACCCTATGCATAGGGTGTTTCCAAAAAAAAAAACTTAATTTTTCACTTTTAACCTATAAGTTTTTTATCTTTTACATTTTAACATTTTTGAATTTTTTTAATTTTAACCTTAAAACTTTTCATCTTTTACAATTTAACACAAACACTTTTTTTTGTTCAACTTTAGTCCCTCATACTTTTATCTTTCACGAGTTTTTTCGTTTTATTGCGAGTCAACACGCCGCAACGTACATGGGGGTTCAATGTTTTTTCGTCTGTTTTTTTAGTTCGACAGGCCCCGTCGCAACACGTCTATTTTTCTCCGTTTGACAAGTTTATCGCAACGCGGAGGTCCCAGATGGACTTAGTTATTCTTTTCTACATTTTATATTACGTCTAACTTTTGCATTAACATGACGCAATCGGTGTGCGTGGTTCAACACTTTTACGTCTGTTTTTTGTTCGATGTTATTTATTCCTTTTTTATTTATTTTGTTTTTACGAGCTTTTCTGATGTTGGTGGTTGCTGGCAATGGTGTGGCATTAGTGCTACTTGGCATGATTTTACGAACGTATTTAACCAATTAAGCTTTCTATTAATAATTTGTTTCGAGTTTACCTCTATACCTCCTTTACTTAAAAAAAAATTTACGTGCATATTTTTATGTATGTGTTTGTATGAATTCAATTTGCTCTACGTTTCGACGTAAACTTTTTCTGAAAAAGAGCTAGGTTAAATATAATATGTTTTCCTATAAGAAAACCATTTTTAGGTACATATTTTTTTGTACGTTTCGGTATAAATTCATGTTGTTGTATCTTTTGATGTAAACTATTTTGGGAAACGAGTCAGATTAAATATAATATGTTTTCGTGCTTATTTTATGAATGTTTTGTAAAATTTGTTTCGAATCGAGTGGATGGGAAACGAGTCAGATCAAATATAATATGTTTTCGTGCTTATTTTATGAATGTTTTGTAAAATTTGTTTCGAATCGAGTGGAGTCAAATCAGAGTTTCTTTTTTTCCGTTTTTTTTTTCAAAATCTCTAATTAATCTCTTTTAATTATATGTGTCAACTTTTCCGTTACATGTGTTACATTTTCTATGTATGAGTCGGGTCACATATAATACGTTATGATTGTACGGTATAAATTTGATTTACTTTATGTTTTGATCCTATCACAATGCTTACTTATATAGGTTACATTGAGTTCAATCGGAAATGTCGAAACACGCATTTTCATATGATTAACGCATCACATAACGTTTGGGCTAATCCATTCGATGTTTGCAACGTACCCACGCGGCAACGCGCGCGGGTCTTATTCCTAGTTTAGATAAAATAATAAATGCTAAAAAAATCTTTAGTAAACAACACATTACCAAACGTTCACGAATGCAATTGAACGAACGAGACATTTGTTGGTGTTCGTTCATTTAAATAATCGAATGAAATTTCTTGTTCATTTTCGCTCGTTAATTAAACGAACAAACGAGACATTTCTAAAACTTTTTCGTAAACTGTTCCTATCTATATCAACTAATATTTGTTTAAATATCTTTTGTAATGATGAAGGCGTCGTATTTACTTATTGGGGCCGTTGGTTGGAAAGTTAGGACTGATGCAATCTTCAAAGCAAATGACTTGAAGACAGAGCTCAACTTTTTTTTTTTTTACGGCAAATTTTGGATCACTGACGGACTACTGGAGTATCATCGTGCCACCAGTGGAACCATCTGATCATATCCATCTCCACGAGGCATAATGCCTATACACCAATTCAGGAGGAAACCCAATAAATATGGGAAAACCCCCCTTGTGGGAATCGAACCCAGGACCTATTAGTCCAAAGTCTTATCGCACCCCTAAGATACCACCAGGCTATAAAGCCATGGGTATAATTTTTCAATTTTCGTATTTATGGATTCTAAATAGGAACAATAAAGTCAAAGTTTCATGGATCGAGTGGTTGAAAACTAAACTCTTGGTTTTGTAATTTCTTATTGATGTTTGGTAGGCTTTTTCTAATCATCATCCTTTATCTAATCTTTTTGCCATTAAATTAAAATATATATAATAATAATTGCGATAACAATAATAATAAAGAAAAACGAGTCTAATTGAGTTAACACTATTTCCGCTCATAAATATCAAGTCATTCTTAACACAATGCATATAGAAAACATTATATAACAACGAAACCTTAGATTTAATCGTATAATCTTTGATATCATTCCATATTGAAGAAAACTATAAAATTTCAAACCATAAATTCAAACCACATATGAATCATGTTCAACCAATATCCTTATCAATTGGTTGCCGTACAAATTCTACGAATCTCACCTTGTTTTCCTGTCTTCACCTCAACATTACCCATCTTCACCATGGCTCTTCCAAACTCAACATCGAATCTCAATCCAAGTAGCCCCCGAAATCCCAGGAACCGTTGAACAAACCTTTGTGTTCTTGGATCACTCCATAGCTTTGCATCCGATTCAATAACTCCACGTCCATTCCTTAGGTTTGCATAGAAGGACTCACCAAAGCTATTAACGCTACCTGTATCAAGCGCCACACGCCTCAACGCATTACCACCATTGGGGCAAAGTGCTCGTAGCTGTGGTAGGAATGATGAGTTAATATCAGGGTCGGGTCTATTGGTATTGTTGAAGTTGTATAATCTATAGCTGAATAATGCACAAGCTGCTGTTCCAATTGTGTGTCCACCTGGCATACAAAAAGTTACACAGTTTAACTTATGATTATTGAATGTTGAAACATCATCCTTGAATTACATGTAGCAATGTTATTTTGCTCTACTTACCAACAAGAGTAACAAGATCTTGAATGTCAAGACCTTTATCCGCAAACTTTTTGATTTGGACACTTATAGAGTCGTTAAAAGCGGGCAAGTTTGCGGTATCAGAACCTCGAGAAACCAATCCGTCTCTACGTCCTAATGGCACCTGCCAGCTATGCCCACCGGTCTGCAAGATGTCATGCAGTGAAAATTAACGACAAAACAACACAATTAAGCAGTTAACTATATGTTCTTAAACTAGAACAAGTGTAAGAAAGCATTTGATTACCAGGACCACAGAATCACGGGCAGCAAGGGCAAGAATGTCCGAACAAGAGACCACTCCTGGGCAGGCTTTTTCTAGCTTGGACTTTGCAGCATCAATAACTTCAAAGCCTCTCAAGAAAGCGTTTGGGCCTGCTGACTTCTCAGTTGAGGATCCGTTAATTAGTATAGATGCATCACAACCATTGATAAAGCAGTCATGGAAGAACATCCTTAGTAAACCAGGTGCGATTGTTGGGTTGGCTCGGACCGCAGACTCAACCGCAGATTGGACTACGGACTCCACTGTAGGGCAGGTGGACTTGTAGAAGCCAACTCGAGTGCCTCCACCGCCACCGTGATAGCCTTGGACGAGTGCCAAGTTTGTGAGTGTGGCTAACAGGAGAACCAACAAGATGCCTGTTTTGTTAAGGGAAGAAGCCTCCATCATAACCCAAGATTTTTTATGGATTCAAAGAATTGTATGTGAAGTATTGTTATTTTTTTAGTGTGTGAGATGATGGTATACATTGCCGGGAGGGGAGGTATATATAGGCGTTAGAGGAATGACAAATGTCAACCGTATATCGATTCAAAACTCAAATAATTTAATATGGAGGACCAAGTAAATAGTGAAAATGAAACCTTCTGACTTCTCCAAACAAGTGGAAATAAAACGATAATTTTACACATTCAAATAAGAATAAATGATTCATTCTCCACTATTGTGTAATTAGTACATGAACGGTAGAGGGAGCAATCTTGACCTAAAGCTTTCTAAGTGGGTCAGTTTGGTTTGCTTTTAAAATTATATGGGTTGTTTGGGTAAGATATTTTAAGTAATTGGGTCACAATAGTTCACTTGAAATTCCATCTTTTTATTTTCGGGTCAAAGCTGGTCGACAACATTAAAGAAATGGGTCGATGTGGGTTAGTGTCTTAAAGAAACGGGTCAGGTTTCGGATCGGAATGGGTTTCGAGACAGCACAAGTATCCGCACGCGACGGGTTACGGCACGAAACGGGTTTTGGATCGGAACGTGTTCAGTTCAAATTGAGTTTCGGGCCGAGACGGATTTCGGCATCGGAACGGGGGCGGTTCGGGTCAGGTTTCGGACACGGGTTTCTACACGGGACGGGTTTTGGATCACAATGGGTTTTGGGCCGACACAAGTTTCCGCACTAGACGAGTTTCGGGTCGGGACGAGTTTCGTACCGTTTCGACGCGAACCGTTTCGACCAGGACCGTTTCGAATCGAACCTGTACAGTATTGGAACCGTGACAAACCGATATCAACCGTACAAAATCGTTTCTGGTATCGGTATTATCAAAACTGTTATTGACATTTGACATGTAGAACACAATGTATTTACTAGCACGATATGTCTATTGGCAGTGTCAAAACGAGTATAACACGGCGTATTTACTAGCTAAATTGAAAGTTGTCGGTCGATGTAAAATATGGAACTATAGATTGCAAGTGTCAAAATGAGTATATTATCTCACCAAATCCATCTGACGTGACGTAGATATTTCATGAATGTCCATAATTCAACTTGCAGAAATTAGTACTTTTTTATTTATGATTGTAAAAAGTCATTGTTCCGTGGCAATTAAGGCTGGTGGGTATGGTGATAGACCATCCTTAGAGGATGATCCGCCACGTAGGCGCCACGTCATAGTCCTCCCAAGGATGGTCCATCCTCCAAAACTAGAGGGCATGGGAGGATGGTCCTAGTTATAGTCCTCCACCACTTTTATGTTTTTTTATTTTTTTTAATCTTCAACTTTTTTTAACATTTAACAAATAAAGTAACAAAAAATTTTCATTAATATTAAAAAACATTACATAAACTTAAAAAAAAATTAAACTTAAAAAAAAAAATTAAAAAAAAACATAAACTTAAAAAAAATAAACTTAAAAATATTCTAATATATTAAAATAAGCTACTAGTCTTCGTCTTCCATGTCGTGGCCGGGTTCGTTTTGAGCGTTGTTCCAAATGTACTCCACCAAGTCCGCTTGTAGGTTTTGATGTGTGTACTCGTTACGTAGAGCGAACATGTTCAAATCTTGTTGTTCCCCACTAACTGGAACAGAATTTCCAGTAGACGCGTTTTCGTCGTACTCGCATATCGCTCTACCTTCGTCTTCAATGACCATGTTATGAAGGATGATACAAGCGTACATAATGTGAGAGAGATGTGAGATTGTAGTAGTTGAAAAGTTGTGAAAAAATGTGTAAAAGAGGTGAGTATTTATAAAAGTGGGAGTGATTTGGGTGTTTTTTGGAATTATTACCGTTTGAAAATATAATTTAAATTAGAAATTAATTTTTTTTATAACGGTTACTTTTGGTCTTGGGCCCCACACTTTTGGACCGTCGCAATCGGCGATAAAGGGACGTTGAGGACGGGACGTGGGGGGGGGGGGCGGCACGGTGTTCAAACCGTCGCCGATCCAAGACGGACCGGGGACGACCCCATACCGTGTAGTCTAAGTTGATATGGTCGACATATGACATATGTATGTCCTCGTCTCCGACTTGTTCGATATTATTTAAGAGTATGAATTTTTCCAAAAGAAGAATAGTTCTCCGATGTTAGACAACCGAGAAACAACTATATGCATAATCAAATAGTGTTTGGTATGATAACAGCTGGAATGTCTTGTTTAAGAGATAGATGATTAACTAATGTCACTAAAGTCTTAACCACTTTCATTTATAAAATGTAATGTAACGTTTTTCACGAAACCCTATTTTGTGTCATCAATTTGGTAAAAATGCAATACCGTCCATGCAAAATCTTCACCAATTGGTATTCATGCACTGTTAAGCAAATACGTACCTGGTTTAACTCAAAATGCTACCACATTTATTGAAGTTTCAGTTTCTTCAAAATTCTATACATAAGATGTGTGTTCGAAAATATTTTGAAAGACATGCTTAATTGTCACCTTGTAAACATGTTTATAACATCAAATAATCTCGATTAATATATAATGATATATTCAAAGTTAAACTTGACCTAACAGTTTCTTCAAGAACTGTTTTCTTACCAAAACCATGCGTGATCGGAATTTGGTATTGAATACGATGACATAATGATGTAGAGTGTGTTACGATAACGAAGAGCAAAACACGTTGATTCTGCGAATACCCGTGTTGATCTTCCCAAACCCCCAAAATTCAACCCAAAGGGCACATAATTTGAAGTGAAAATTGAGTAAATTCAAAATTGATGTCTGACTATCCAACTTATAAAAGAAACATATAAATAATGACCGAAATTCGAAATGGGCACAAAAAGGTCATGGGCCAAACACAAGCTCAAAAACAAAATGCCCAAAACACCGAAAAAAACATAAAAAAGATAAATAATTAATAGAAATAAATGTTTTTTTTTTGCCCGGACGATGACCCAAACCGCCGTAGGCGTTTGCAGCAAGATGGAGCTCGTTCTCACGATCGTTTCGCCTGGTCGCACGCCCAAAACAGACCCCCGTAGCCCAAGTTAGAGCCATTTTAGTGAAACCCCTTTTGTCACACGATCTTAGGCCTCCAAATACAAGATGACCCGCTCCTCCACACTTAGACCCGCATCACATAATCCAATATATACACATTATCACCAATAATCAGTGCCCTAGGCAAACAGATAATGAATGTCCAAGGTTGATTACTATCAATGTGTTTTGACTTTTGACCACACTGGTTGTGATTTAGAAGAAAAATTCATTGTGAAGTGTGTTAAGAGCAACCCAGGATGCATGATCTTCTAATTAAAATTGTTTTCACTCACGTTATCAAACACAAATCCGTAAACTTATCATGGATAAAGCAGATAAATTGATGCGTATCATGTATAAAGCAGATAATTATATATAAAAAATATAAGAAACTATAACTAATTAAAAAAAGCAATTTGCTTTTTAAATCCACTACCTTCTGACTTAATTTAGACACATTAAACAAAAAAAAAAAAAAAAAAAAAAAAACCCTCATTTATTCAATTAAACTCATTTACCCAACTAAACTCATTAGCCCAAGAAATTATCTTATACTCGCTAAACCACACACTACCTGCAAATGTAGCGGTCGTAAGTAGTAAAACAAGTAAGTCCGGGTATCGAACCGTAGACACAATAATAACGACTCTTGATACTAAACCTCTCTATCGACCCTTAGCCTAATAATTTCGTTTTGTGAGAGAATGGTTACTTTTAAACTAAAAGGAAAATGAAACAAATAGATGACCAAACAAACAACAAGCGTAGATAGCTAGAGAATGGACTCGAACTCAAGTATGAGAAAAATAGGTTACTTCGACAAAAATCCCTAGAATGATGAATAAAATCTTAACCTTGGTTTTAAATGAAGATTTTGTCTAACTCGATAAACCCCCGGAAGGCAAACCGAACTCAATAATATGACAAGCGATGAAGTGCTAAAATGCACTGACTCGATTTATCGACCACCAAGTCACACAACAATCAGGTATAAAGTAATTTATGTACTAATACTACCTAACAACGCCCAACTAATAATCTAGCAATTCTAGATTAGATTTCTCACATGTAGAAAGGATTGCATGTTTTAATCAACTGGTTTTAATAATTATTAAACTTGAATTAGATTTCTCACCTTCAATGTCTAGACTGAATCCCGACTCTAAATTATATTTCTAAGTATCTAGAGCAATGAAACCAACAAAAAATTATCAAACCAATCAATATCAACATTCAAATAATTAGATTTAGTTTTCTAAGTTATAACATTTAAATCAACACATTCATTCAAAAACAAAAGTTAATCATTCAAACAATTTGTTTAGCTCGTCAATCCTAAGAAACCATAACAAGTTTAGCTACTCATAGTCGGATGCGGAACACAATAAATTTAAAGTGAATATGTTCAGAAAACATTTTCATGAGATTATTCCAAAAATATTTAGATCATAGTTTTTATATTGTAGTATGTCCTAATTCTAGTAATCCACTACTAACTTAACCAACTAATTCTATCCTCTAGTATTTTGTTAATAACACAGCTATTAAGTCTGAAATTGTGAAAATGAATAATAAGACAAATTTATAAAGATAATAAACAACTTATGATATTATATGTTGAAAATATCAATTCTAGACAAATTAATAAAATTCATTTTATAGTGTTTTATAAGTCCAAAATTCATCCTTATATTTTATTTTTATTTAAAATCACTAAATTTATTGAAAAGACTAAATTTGTGTTTAACGTTTAATTAGTCATTTTATTACTAAATAATTTTGTCATGAGTCATGAATTTATAAAAAGTCCAAGTCTTGTATATTTCATGGAAAATCAGAAAATAATATTCATGATATCCTATGTTGAGAAGTTTCATATTTTTTTATATCTTTCTATACAACTTGTTTAAAATTCACATGAAATTCAGTTGATTTCCAAAAATCCTCAAAATTTACACAAACTATTCTCACATGTAAATGATCAATATCATATATTCAATTTCATCAAAACACAATCCTAGAAACAAAAGCCACAAAATCTATCTACAAAGAACCCTAAAATATGAAGAAATCAAATTCAAATCTGTGTGCCCTCCTATCACATAAATGGATAGTAGAGTCTTGTAGAGCATGAAAGATTAAGCAAGTTAGGCTTTAGAATTACCTAGGTTAAAGAATGAAAGAGAAATCGTAAAATCAAGTTCCAAGCCCTAGCTTTGATCTTTGCTTAAATTCGCGGATTTTGAGTGTTGTTAATGGGATTTGAAAGTGAAGATTGTTTTGAAATGTTTCCAGAACTCATTTAGCATCAATTTTATAACTTGGTATGATTGAATTTAACGAAACCGATTCATGTTCTTGAGTTTATCTTAGGGGAACTTAATTTGGATTAAGAGGATTAATTATATGGGTGTTATGAAGTAATTAAATGATAAGGACTTGTTCTCTCCTCAAAACCAAAACGAATGGGTTGATCTCGAAGCTTAAACATCACATAACCAGGTCGTTTATATCGGTTCTAGTTTTAAGTGAGTTCGGGTTACGGTGGGTATGGGAAACGAAGAAGAAGGGTTGGTGTCGTTTAGAGAATTGGGCATTTGGGGGCTGGATGTCGTTTGGGGGTTAGGTTTTAAACCAAACTAAACGGATTCCATCATAAGGAAACACGTAGCCCAACGGGTGCGCTGGTTATTTGTCAAACCTAAGGGGCCTGGTTCGTCTCCCGCTAACTCTTCCCCTTTTTTTCTCCCTTTTTTTTGTTTACCAAATTTCAATAGTTGACGTATCAGACTGTAACACCCTAAAATTTTTACTGGAATTAATCACTAGATTTATACATATTTGTACCCAAAGATACTAAATTTACATAAGTTTTAGAAGTATCAAAAACCATAGTCAACACTTGACTAAATTAGAACATTCAAAGTTGTTTGAAAACTTATATACACCCCATGAACAAAGATTCAGTAAGATTAAGACACATAGCGGAAGCTTCAAAAGTTGTGTTCGGTTCTTTCGTCAATGCTTGATCACCATCCGTACGATTCCATCTAAACACCTAGGGTCAAAACCGTTAAAAATGTTAGTTTTGACTTTGGTACGTAATATTTAAACATATAATCTCATCATCAAATTTAAAATAAAATAAAATTGAAATTCCTGAGTTCACCGTAAATTACGGTGTTACCGTAATTTACGGTGAGTTTTGAAGACATAAGACCACCGTAAAACAGGAGGTTTCTACCGTAAACAATTACCATCCACCGTAAATTACGGTACTACCGTAATTTACGGTAGTACCTGGAGTTTCAACTTTCCCTTTGTTTGATTTTCACACCAAGATTCTAACTCTCGAATTTCAGTTCATCTAAGATACCGAAACATTAAAATCTCATATTACTTAAATGATGTGTATAAACCAATCATCAAAGATCTTTCAATCATAATCCGACATAATAATCATGCTTCGTCAGATTGTTTGACCCGTTTAGACACCAAGAGTTAATCACCAACAATGTAATTCAAATCTCATTTTCTAACAATTGTTTTGACCCGTCTCATTAGATTAAAACGACAAGTCACTTCCATGATATATTAATTTATCTTGTTTACCATGTTTACGATCTACAACCTATATCTATCAAATAATACATAATGTAACGAAACGATAATTTCGTACCTTTAGAGCACGCCTTTCCCCCGTGAATTCCCTTCGGCTTGTCCGCTTGATGATCCGGACTCTTTGCCTAGAAAATTCAGTTTTACAACTTGTTTAGAACTCTTTCCATGACCATATTCATATCATTGTGAAACATGATCAAATCTGCGTTCTCATCAAATTTAACATCAAAATCCTCACTTAGGCATTTCTACAAACACCTAACGGGTCAGATTTTCCTACCATCATCTCCAAGTTCATGACTTGCAAATTAAACCTCAAATTTCACTTTAATTAGTAAACCTTGCACACATTTTAGCATCAATATCACAGGAATTACCTCCTATAATGAAATTTATACTAGAATTATCATTCAAATCCTAGTGTTCATCATCATCTTATAAAACCCATAACCTAGCTTCCATGGATTCATAGAATTCCCTGAATTTGGGCATGATTTCTCAAATAGTTAGCTAGGTTTTACTTCTAAACACCTATTCAACTTCAATCTAACCAAATAACACACATGCAAGCATCTAATTTCAGATTTTCAAAATCATGAAAATTTCAAGTTGATAGATTTCATCAAATTTCACATACCTTAGAATCCTCTTGCAATGAGGATTACAATTCTAGGCTCAATTCTCGATTTCTACTTGGATTAACCCTTCAATTTGCAAGATTATGAGATTTTAGGGTTTTGGAGAAGTGGGTGTCGCCCCTGAGGATTTCTGGTCGACCAGGGATTTCCAAGTGGGGTTAAGTTTGTGTTTTGTTTAGTTATTAGAATTAAGTTTTCAATTTTAACAACTTAACCCCCTTCACTTTGATCAATATAGATTTTAGTGAACTTTAACTCTACTTTATGGTTATTTCTAGATTTTTAACTAATTAGGTTAAATTTCCTAGTTAGTAAATTCTCGTTTATTTAAACCTTATTAATTCCAGTTTAAGGTTTTACATTTTTCGGGGTGTTACAAGTCCACCCCCCTTAAAAGGGTTTCGTCCTCGAAACCGCAATACGTACCAAATAAAGTAGGGTGAAGACGTCGCATCTCCTCTTCGGACTCCCATGTAGTGTCCGAACCCTTCCTATGCTCCCATTTGACTTTGACTTGTTCGATTTGTTTATTTCGTAAACGTTTGACCTTTCTGTCTAAAATTTCAACCGGTCTCACCACATAATTTAGACTATTATCCACTTCGATATCATCGTAATGGATATAGGTCGTTTCGTCCGCTAAACACTTTCTTAATTGAGATACGTGAAACGTGCCATGGATTCCACTTAGCTCCTCCGGTAGTTCAAGACGGTAAGCTACTTTGCCAGCTCTCCCGATAATTTTAAATGGCCCGATAAACCTTGGGCTTAACTTCCCCTTCTTTCTAAATCTAATAACACCTTTCCATGGGGACACTTTTAGCATGACCATGTCACCGACTTGAAATTCAATTGGCCTTTTCCTTTTATCAACATACGCCTTTTGCCTGTCTTGAGCCGCTTTCAAGTGTGCCCGAACTTTATCGATCTTTTCGTTCGTGGCTCGTACTATGTCTTGGTGGGCGAGTTCACGTGGACCCACTTCACCCCAACAAACCGGGGTTCGACACTTCCTACCGTAAAGTAGTTCGTATGGTGCCATTTTAATACTAGATTGGTAACTGTTGTTGTACGAAAACTCGACTAACGGTAGGTGAACATCCCAACTGCCTCCAAAGTCGATTATACACGCCCGTAGCATATCTCCCAATATTTGTATCGTTCTTTCACTTTGTCCATCCGTTTGAGGATGGTACGCAGTGCTAATGAACAACTTGGTCCCCATTTGTTCTTGGAAATCGCGCCAGAAATTCGAAGTAAACCGGGTATCCCTATCCGACACGATGGACACCGGCACTCCATGACGTGCTATGATTTCATTGGTATAGACTTCTGACATCTTTTCTGACGTATAAGTCTCACGAATCGGAATGAAGTGAGCACTTTTCGTCAATCTATCCACCACCACCCATATGGCATCAAAACCACGACTCGTCTTAGGCAGCTTGGTTAACAGGTCCATTGTAATATGTTCCCATTTCCAAATCGGAATTTCTAACGGTTGGAGCTTACCGTATGGTTTCTGGTGCTCCGCCTTGACTTGTAAACATGTCAAACATTTTTCCACATATTTCGCCACGTCCCTCTTCATTCCGGGCCACCAATAATTTTGTTTCAAATCATTGTACATCTTGGTCGCACCCGGATGAATTGAATAACGGGATTTATGAGCTTCTTCAAGTAGAAGCGCTTTTACTCCACAGGTATGTGGGACCCATATCCTTCCGGATCGAGTCTTTAACCCGTGATTCCCATCCGACAAGTCTTTCAACTGACCAATTATTCTTTCCTTCTTCCAATTCTCTTCTTTTACTGCTTCTAATTGCGCCTCTCGAATACGTTCAAGTATACCCGAGGTTACCACGAGTTGCATCGATCGTACTCGTATCGGGACATAATCCGCTTTTCTGCTCAGAGCGTCCGCTACCACATTTGCCTTTCCGGGGTGATAATGTATCTCACAATCATAGTCTTTCACCGTTTCCAACCATCGCCTTTGTCGCATATTTAACTCCTTCTGATCGAAGAAGTATTTCAAGCTCTTGTGGTCGGTGAATATGGTGCATTTTACCCCATACAAATAATGCCTCCATATTTTTAATGCAAATACCACCGCTGCCAGCTCAAGATCGTGCGTGGGGTATTTCTTCTCGTGTATCTTCAATTGTCTCGAGGCATAGGCTATTACCTTGCCCCGTTGCATCAACACGCAACCGAGCCCCGATAATGAAGCATCCGAATAAACCACCATGTCTTCGACTCCGTCCGGCAATGTCAGTACCGGAGCTTGAGTTAGCCTTTCTTTTAGCGTCCGAAACGCTTTTTCTTGATCGACTCCCCAAGCAAACTTTGCTTTCTTTTGGGTTAACTTTGTTAGCGGCGATGCAATCTTGGAGAAATCTTGAATGAATCTCCTATAATATCCAGCAAGCCCCAAAAAGCTTCTAATTTCAGAAGGGTTCTTCGGGGAATTCCATTTTGACACTGCTTCTATCTTTGACGGATCCACCAATACTCCGTCGGCATTTATGACATGGCCTAAAAATTGAACCTCTCGTAACCAAAAGGCACATTTAGAGAATTTTGCATATAACTTCTCTCGCCTAAGTGTCTCTAACACTTCTTGTAAATGGTGTGCGTGTTCAGCTTCATTTTTCGAGTACACCAAGATATCATCGATAAACACGATGACCGACTTATCTAACATTGGCTTGCAAACCCGGTTCATGAGGTCCATGAAAGCCGCGGGCGCATTTGTCAGCCCAAATGACATCACGAGAAATTCGTAATGTCCGTACCTTGTGCGAAAAGCCGTCTTCGGCATGTCTTCTTCTTTGACCTTTAGTTGGTGATACCCCGACCTAAGGTCAATTTTTGAAAACCAACTCGCGCCTTGTAGTTGATCAAATAAGTCATCTATCCTCGGGAGCGGGTATCGGTTCTTTACCGTGAGTTTGTTTAACTCCCGATAGTCGATACACATGCGCATGCTCCCGTCCTTCTTTCTCACAAACAACACCGGTGCGCCCCAAGGAGACACACTCGGCCTTATAAATCCCTTGTCAAGCAAATCTTGAATTTGGGACATCAGCTCTTGTAATTCCGACGGTGCAAGTCGGTACGGGGCTTTTGCTACAGGTTTCGCGCCCGGAATCAATTCGATCCCGAACTCTACTTCCCGTTCAGGCGGTATCCCCGGTAAATCTTCCGGAAAAACATCTTCATAATCTCGTACTACCGGTACATCTCCAATCTTCCGTGACTCTTTCTCGGCCTCATTTGCATAAATTATGAATGCCTTGCATCCTCGCTTCATGAGCTTGTGAGCTTTCAACATCGAACATACTATGGGGTTGCCTCGTTTTTCGCCGTAAATGGTGACGTGTTTTCCGCTCGGAGATGTTAGTTTTATCTCTTTGCGAAAACACACGACCTTTGCATGGTATTGAGATAGCCAATCCATCCCCACGACTACTTGGAATTCTCCCATCGACATCGGGATTAGATTTATCAAATATTCTTCATCATCGATGCTCAGTTTACAATTTTCACATACATCACAAACAATAAAGCTTTTGTTATTACCTATCTCTACTTCTAAAGGCACAGGTAATTTTGTTAGAATAAATGAAGGATGTCGAATAAACCCATATGAAACAAAGGATTTATTCGCACCCGTATCAAATAACACGTGTGCGGGAATTGAATTTACAGCAAATATACCTGAGACCACGTCAGGTTCAATCTTCGCTTCTGCAGCAGTTAGTTGGAAAGATCTTGCCTTTGCTTTCGGGGCTTCACCTTTCGGTTCTTGCCCCTCCTTCTTTCCAACCAGTACCGGGCATTCCGACTTCTTGTGACCCGTTCGATAACAGTTGTAACAAACCGTCACTTTCTCCGGGCATGACATAGCCATATGTCCCGTTTTCTTGCATATAGGATAAGGCTTATCCTTGTAACGGCATTCACCCTTATGATTTTTCCCACAAATTTTGCAACCTGGTGTACTACCTTTAGCATCTGATCTCTTTGCTGTTTCATTTGTTCTTGCTTTCTTGGTAGGGCTTGGATTCACATCTAGTGCCCTTCGTTCACCCCGTTCTATACTCTTTTTCAATTCGATCTCCCTTTCCCGAGCAGCATTGACAATCTCGGTAAGGGTCTCGTACTTTGAAGGGGTTATGAACTCTCTATATTCCGCGCTTAGCATGTTATGATAATAATAGACCTTTTGCTCTTCATTCGTTATCAATTCATCACAGAACTTCATCTTGTCCATAAACATCCCCGTGATCTTGTCTATGGATTCACCTTTGTGTCTGAGTTGCATGAACTCTTCCTTGATTTTATTTACGACCGCCTTGGGACTATGGTGTTTAAGAAACGGCGTCTTAAACTCCTCCCAAGTCATGGCCTTAGCCGCTTCACTTCCAATCTCCTTCTTTTTGTTATCCCACCAATCTTTCGCTTGACTCCTTAGTTGACCCGTACCATAGGCTACGTAGTCTTCTTCGTCACAATGGGTTCTCTCGAATACCCCTTCGATGTCACTTAGCCATCGTTGGCACACTATTGGGTCAACCTCCCCATTATATGTTGGTGGTTTACAAGCCATGAATTCCTTGTATGAACAAGGCTTTCGTCCTCCACGCTTTTCCTTTGCTACATTTGAATCATCTTCCAGTTTCTTGATTCTATCTTCTACTATTGATAAAACCGTGTGTTGGATTTTATCAATAAAGCCTGACAAACTGTTTTCGATCGCCTTTCCAACCTCTTCGGCAATCACTTCCCTCACTTGTTCGGTGACTCTTGGCACCGCATTATCATTGCCTCCATCAGCCATCTCGATTTCTGAAATGTTTACATAGATTGTTAAACATTCCATTTATAACACATGCTTTACTTGTTTTGATTTAATCAAGTTCGTAACTTGATTTAATCATTCTTGTTTTAATTAAATCAAGTTCGTAACTTGATTTAATAATTCTTGTTTCTATTCAATCAAGTCCGTAACTTGATTTAATAATTCTTGTTTCATGCATTTCTTGTTTTTGAGTGAGCTTACACACTCTTTTCATTCATATTGTTCATTTCTCATTCTATACATAGTACATAATTTATTAACAAAACAAGTTAATTCTTACCGGACGATCGATCAAGCTTGAACCGAACACTTATTGACAACCATGAGCTCTGATACCAACTTGTAACACCCTAAAATTTTTACTGGAATTAATCACTAGATTTATACATATTTGTACCCAAAGATACTAAATTTACATAAGTTTTAGAAGTATCAAAAACCATAGTCAACACTTGACTAAATTAGAACATTCAAAGTTGTTTGAAAACTTATATACACCCCATGAACAAAGATTCAGTAAGATTAAGACACATAGCGGAAGCTTCAAAAGTTGTGTTCGGTTCTTTCGTCAATGCTTGATCACCATCCGTACGATTCCATCTAAACACCTAGGGTCAAAACCGTTAAAAATGTTAGTTTTGACTTTGGTACGTAATATTTAAACATATAATCTCATCATCAAATTTAAAATAAAATAAAATTGAAATTCCTGAGTTCACCGTAAATTACGGTGTTACCGTAATTTACGGTGAGTTTTGAAGACATAAGACCACCGTAAAACAGGAGGTTTCTACCGTAAACAATTACCATCCACCGTAAATTACGGTACTACCGTAATTTACGGTAGTACCTGGAGTTTCAACTTTCACTTTGTTTGATTTTCACACCAAGATTCTAACTCTCGAATTTCAGTTCATCTAAGATACCGAAACATTAAAATCTCATATTACTTAAATGATGTGTATAAACCAATCATCAAAGACTATGATTGTGAGATACATTATCACCCCGGAAAGGCAAATGTGGTAGCGGACGCCCTAAGCCGAAAAGCGGACTATGTCCCAATACGAGTGAGATCGATGCAACTCGTGGTAACCTCGGGTATACTTGAACGTATTCGAGAGGCGCAATTAGAAGCAGTAAAAGAAGAGAATTGGAAGAAGGAAAGAATAATTGGTCAGTTGAAAGACTTGTCGGATGGGAATCAGGGGTTGAAGACTCGATCCGGAAGGATATGGGTCCCACATACATGTGGAGTAAAGGTGCTTCTACTTGATGAAGCTCATAAATCCCGTTATTCAATTCATCCGGGTGCGACCAAGATGTACAATGATTTGAAACAAGATTATTGGTGGCCCGGAATGAAGAGGGATGTGGCGAAATATGTGGAAAAATGCTTGACATGTTTACAAGTCAAGGCGGAGCATCAGAAACCATACGGTAAACTCCAACCGTTATAAATTCCGGTTTGGAAATGGGAACATATTACAATGGACCTGTTAACCAAGCTGCCTAAGACGAATCGTGGTTTTGACGCCATATGGGTAGTGGTGGATAGATTGACGAAAAGTGCTCACTTCATTCCGATTCGTGAGACATACACGTCAGAAAAGATGTCAGAAGTCTATACCAATGAAATCATAGCACGTCATGGAGTGCCGGTGTCCATCGTGTCCGATAGGGATACCCGGTTTACTTCGAATTTCTGGCGTGATTTCCAAGAACAAATGGGGACCAAATTGTTCATAAGCACTGCGTACCATCCTCAAACGGATGGACAAAGTGAAAGAACGATACAAATATTGGGAGACATGCTACGGGCATGTATAATCGACTTTGGAGGCAGTTGGGATGTTCACCTACCGTTAGTCGAGTTTTCGTATAACAACAGTTACCAATCTAGTATTAAAATGGCACCATACGAACTGCTTTACGGAAGGAAATGTCGAACCCCGGTTTGTTGGGGTGAAGTGGGTCCACGTGAACTCGCCCATCAAGACATAGTCCGACCCAAAGATACTAAATTTACATAAGTTTTAGAAGTATCAAAAACCATAGTCAACACTTGACTAAATTAGAACATTCAAAGTTGTTTGAAAACTTATATACACCCCATGAACAAAGATTCAGTAAGATTAAGACACATAGCGGAAGCTTCAAAAGTTGTGTTCGGTTCTTTCGTCAATGCTTGATCACCATCCGTACGATTCCATCTAAACACCTAGGGTCAAAACCGTTAGAAATGTTAGTTTTGACTTTGGTACGTAATATTTAAACATATAATCTCATCATCAAATTTAAAATAAAATAAAATTGAAATTCCTGAGTTCACCGTAAATTACGGTGTTACCGTAATTTACGGTGAGTTTTGAAGACATAAGACCACCGTAAAACAGGAGGTTTCTACCGTAAACAATTACCATCCACCGTAAATTACGGTACTACCGTAATTTACGGTAGTACCTGGAGTTTCAACTTTCACTTTGTTTGATTTTCACACCAAGATTCTAACTCTCGAATTTCAGTTCATCTAAGATACCGAAACATTAAAATCTCATATTACTTAAATGATGTGTATAAACCAATCATCAAAGATCTTTCAATCATAATCCGACATAATAATCATGCTTCGTCAGATTGTTTGACCCGTTTAGCCACCAAGAGTTAATCACCAACAATGTAATTCAAATCTCATTTTCTAACAATTGTTTTGACCCGTCTCATTAGATTAAAACGACAAGTCACTTCCATGATATATTAATTTATCTTGTTTACCATGTTTACGATCTACAACCTATATCTATCAAATAATACATAATGTAACGAAACGATAATTTCGTACCTTTAGAGCACGCCTTTCCCCCGTGAATTCCCTTCGGCTTGTCCGCTTGATGATCCGGACTCTTTGCCTAGAAAATTCAGTTTTACAACTTGTTTAGAACTCTTTCCATGACCATATTCATATCATTGTGAAACATGATCAAATCTGCGTTCTCATCAAATTTAACATCAAAATCCTCACTTAGGCATTTCTACAAACACCTAACGGGTCAGATTTTCCTACCATCATCTCCAAGTTCATGACTTGCAAATTAAACCTCAAATTTCACTTTAATTAGTAAACCTTGCACACATTTTAGCATCAATATCACAGGAATTACCTCCTATAATGAAATTTATACTAGAATTATCATTCAAATCCTAGTGTTCATCATCATCTTATAAAACCCATAACCTAGCTTCCATGGATTCATAGAATTCCCTGAATTTGGGCATGATTTCTCAAATAGTTAGCTAGGTTTTACTTCTAAACACCTATTCAACTTCAATCTAACCAAATAACACACATGCAAGCATCTAATTTCAGATTTTCAAAATCATGAAAATTTCAAGTTGATAGATTTCATCAAATTTCACATACCTTAGAATCCTCTTGCAATGAGGATTACAATTCTAGGCTCAATTCTCGATTTCTACTTGGATTAACCCTTCAATTTGCAAGATTATGAGATTTTAGGGTTTTGGAGAAGTGGGTGTCGCCCCTGAGGATTTCTGGTCGACCAGGGATTTCCAAGTGGGGTTAAGTTTGTGTTTTGTTTAGTTATTAGAATTAAGTTTTCAATTTTAACAACTTAACCCCCTTCACTTTGATCAATATAGATTTTAGTGAACTTTAACTCTACTTTATGGTTATTTCTAGATTTTTAACTAATTAGGTTAAATTTCCTAGTTAGTAAATTCTCGTTTATTTAAACCTTATTAATTCCAGTTTAAGGTTTTACATTTTTCGGGGTGTTACAAGTCTAGAAATAGCTTATAGAGTGATTAAAAGCTATCAAACTATATGTTGAACAAAATAGAGGGACCATAGTTGTTAATTCTAAAACTTAATTAAAATGGGACAAATAAAAATAAACCAAACACCCCAAACATGGGTGTTGGTCGACCAGAAAGAAGCAGGGGGCGACATCCCCCAATCCAAGAACCCTAATCTCAAAAAACTCTTAAATTGAAGATGCAATTCTAATCCAAAACGAAATCCGAGTTTAGATTATCGATCCTCATCACAAGAGGATCATAAGGTATGTAAAAATTCGTGTTAATTCTTTTGTTTGAAATTCTCATGATTTTGGAAATCTGAAATTAGATGCTTGCATGTGTGTTATTTGGTTAGATTGAAGTTGAATAGGTGTTTAGAAGTGAAACCTAGTTAACTATTTGAGAAATCATGCCCAAATTCAGGGAATTCTATGAATCCATGGAAGCTAGGTTATGGGTTTTATAAGATGATGATGATCACTAGGATTTGAATGATAATTCTAGTATAAATTTCATTATAGGAGGTAATTCCTGTGATATTGATGCTAAAATGTGTGCAAGGTTTACTAATTAAAGTGAAATTTGAGGTTTAATTTGCAAGTCATGAACTTGGAGATGATGGTAGGAAAATCTGACCCGTTAGGTGTTTGTAGAAATGCCTAAGTGAGGATTTTGATGTTAAATTTGATGAGAACGCAGATTTGATCATGTTTCACAATGATATGAATATGGTCATGGAAAGAGTTCTAAACAAGTTGTAAAACTGAATTTTCTAGGCAAAGAGTCCGGATCATCAAGCGGACAAGCCGAAGGGAATTCACGGGGGAAAGGCGTGCTCTAAAGGTACGAATTTACCATTTCGTTACATTTGAGTTAAATTTGGTCGTTTAGCACTTTGAAATCCTTTGTTGTACAAAAAGTCGAGTTTGGATTAAGCGATGAACGTCGCCATGTCTAAAGATAGGTTAAATACTGGTTGGAACTCGTTAGTAGAGGTCTTAGAAGAAAATTTCTTTAGACAAGCTAAACGGGTCGATTAATCAAGTGAAGCATGATTATTACTTTGAAATAGCTCGGATTATTCCTTGATATCGATTAACATATAGATATATATTCAAAATAAGAAAATTTGATGTGTTGGTTTCTTATAAAACGGAATCCGTAAAAAATTGGTTTGAGTAAAATGAACAAACCAAATAAGACCATAATTTTCCAGCATACACCGTAAATTACGGTATTACCGTAATTTACGGTAGAAGTCCTGAGCTTTACGGTCATTCGCTACTGATTTACGGTGACCAAATAGTTCCAGGTCTCACCGTTAATTACGGTGATACCGTAATTTACGGTGGACTTTATATTTTTTTTTTATTATTTGCTTTTCAAGGTTTAAATGTTAGATCTTGTGTTTAAAATGTTATATAATGATGTCAAAACTAATGTTTAACGGTTTTGACCCTAGGTAACTAGGTGGACCTTACGGATGGTGATCAAGCAACGTCGAAGAACCGAACACGTCTTATGAAGCTTCCGCTATTATATGAATCTTTTGTAGCTCTTGTATATGGGTTGTAAACTCTTGTTAAACAATTTTTGAAACGTTTTAACTTAGTCATTAGTTGACTAAGGTTTTAATTACATATGATCTTTGTTAAAGAATGACGTGTATTTAAACTATATTTTGTTTAAATTTAAGGGTAAAATTTTAGGGTGTTACAAGTTGGTATCAAAGCTCATGGTTGTCAATAAGTGTTCGGTTCAAGCTTGATCGATCGTCCGGTAAGAATTAACTTGTTTTAGTAATAAATTATGCACTATGTATAGAATGAGAAATGAACAATATGCATGAAAAGAGTGTGTAAGCCCACTCGAAAACAAGAAATGAATCGAAACAAGAATGATCAAATCAAGTTACGGACTTGATTGAATAGAAACAAGAATGATCAAATCAAGTTACGGACTTGATTGAATAGAAATAAGAATGATCGAATCAAGCTACGGACTTGATTGAATAGAAACAAGAATGATTAAATCAAGTTATAAACTTGATTAAATCAAAACAAGTAAAGCAGGTATTATAAATGGAATGTTTAACAATCTATGTAAACATTTCAGAAATCGAGATGGCTGATGGAGACAATGATAATGCGGTGCCAAGAGTCACCGAACAAGTGAGGGAAGTGATTGCCGAAGAGGTTGGAAAGGCGATCGAAAACAGTTTGTCGGGCTTTATTGATAAAATCCAAAACACGGTTTTATCAATAGTGGAAGATAGAATCAAGAAACTAGAAGAAGATTCGAATATAGCAAAGGAAAAGCGTGGAGGACGAAAGCCTTGTTCATACAAGGAATTCATGGCTTGTAAGCCACCAACATATAATGGGGAGGTTGACCCAATAGTGTGCCAACGATGGCTAAGTGACATAGAAGGGGTATTCGAGAGAACCCATTGTGACGAAGAAGACTACGTAGCCTTTGGTACGGGTCAACTAAGGAATCAAGCGAAAGATTGGTGGGACAACAAAAAGAAGGAGATTGGAAGTGAAGCGGCTAAGGCCATGACTTGGGAGGAGTTTAAGACGCCGTTTCTTAAACACCATAGTCCCAAAGCGGTCATAAACAAGATCAAGGAAGAGTTCATGCAACTCAGACACAAGGGTGAATCCATAGACAAGATCACGGGGATGTTTATGGACAAGATGAAGTTCTGTGACGATTTGATAACGAATGAAGAGCAAAAGGTCTATTATTATCATAACATGCTAAGCGCGGAGTATAGAGAATTCATAACCCCTTCAAAGTATGAGACCCTTACCGAGATTGTCAATGCTGCTCGGGAAAGGGAGATTGAATTAAAGAAGAGTATAGAACGGGGTGAACGAAGGGCACAAGATGTGAATCCAAGCCCTGCCAAGAAAGCAAGAACGAATGAATCAGCAAAGAAATCAGAGGCTAAAGGTAGTACATCAGGTTGCAAGATTTGTGGGAAGAATCATAAGGGCGAATGTCGTTACAAGGATAAGCCTTGTCCCATATGCAAGAAAACGGGACATATGGCTATGTCATGCCCGGAGAAAGTGACGGTTTGTTACAACTGTTATCGAACGGGTCACAAGAAGTCGGAATGCCCAGAACTCGTTGGAAAGAAGGATGGGCAAGAACCGAAGGGTGAAGCCCCGAAAGCAAAGGCAAGATCTTTCCAACTAACTGCTGCAGAAGCGAAAATGGAACCTGACGTGGTCTCAGGTATATTTGCTGTAAATTCAATTCCCGCACACGTGTTATTTGATACGGGTGCGAATAAATCCTTTGTTTCATATGGGTTTATTCGACATCCTTCATTTATTCTAACAAAATTACCTGTGCCTTTAGAAGTAGAGATAGGTAATAACAAAAGTTTTATTGTTTGTGATGTATGTGAAAATTGTAAACTGAGCATCGATGATGAAGAATATTTGATAAATCTAATCCCGATGTCGATGGGAGAATTCCAAGTAGTCGTGGGGATGGATTGGCTATCTCAATACCATGCAAAGGTCGTGTGTTTTCGCAAAGAGATAAAACTAACATCTCCGAGCGGAAAACACGTCACCATTTATGGCGAAAAACGAGGCAACCCCATAGTATGTTCGATGTTGAAAGCTCACAAGCTCATGAAGCGAGGATGCAAGGCATTCATAATTTATGCAAATGAGACCGAGAAAGAATCACGGAAGATAGGAGATGTACCAGTAGTACGAGATTATGAAGATGTTTTTCCGGAAGATTTACCGGGGATACCGCCTGAACGGGAAGTAGAGTTCGGGATCGAATTGATTCCGGGCGCGAAACCAGTGGCAAAAGCCCCGTACCGACTTGCACCGTCGGAATTACAAGAGCTAATGTCCCAAATTCAAGATTTGCTTGACAAGGGATTTATAAGGCCGAGTGTGTCTCTTTGGGGCGCGCCGGTGTTGTTTGTAAGAAAGAAGGACGGGAGCATGCGCATGTGTATCGATTATCGGGAGTTAAACAAACTCACGGTAAAGAACCGATACCCGCTTCCGAGGATAGATGACTTATTTGATCAACTACAAGGCGCGAGTTGGTTTTCAAAAATTGACCTTAGGTCGGGGTATCACCAACTAAAGGTCAAAGAAGAAGATGTGCCGAAGACGGCTTTTCGCACAAGATACGGGCATTACGAATTTCTCGTGATGTCATTTGGGCTGACAAATGCGCCCGCGGCTTTCATGGACCTCATGAACCGGGTTTGCAAGCCAATGTTAGATAAGTCGGTCATCGTGTTTATCGATGATATCTTGGTGTACTCGAAAAGTGAAGCTGAACACGCACATCATTTACAAGAAGTGTTAGTGACACTGAGGCGGGAGAAGTTATATGCAAAATTCTCTAAATGTGCATTTTGGTTACGAGAGGTTCAATTTTTAGGTCATGTCATAAATGCCGACGGAGTACTGGTGGATCCGTCAAAGATAGAAGCAGTGTCAAAATGGAATTCCCCGAAGAACCCTTCTGAAATTAGAAGCTTTTTGGGGCTTGCTGGATATTATAGGAGATTCATTCAAGATTTCTCCAAGATCGCATCGCCGCTAACAAAGCTAACCCAAAAGAAAGCGAAGTTTGTTTGGGGAGTCGATCAAGAAAAAGCGTTTCGGACGCTAAAAGAAAGGTTAACTCAAGCTCCGGTACTGACATTGCCGGACGGAGTTGAAGACATGGTGGTTTATTCGGATGCTTCATTATCGGGGCTCGGTTGCGTGTTGATGCAACGGGGCAAGGTAATAGCCTATGCCTCGAGACAATTGAAAATACACGAGAAGAAATACCCCACGCACGATCTTGAGCTGGCAGCGGTGGTGTTTGCATTAAAAATATGGAGGCATTATTTGTATGGAGTAAAATGCACCATATTCACCGACCACAAGAGCTTAAAATACTTCTTCGATCAGAAGGAGTTAAATATGCGACAAAGGCGATGGTTGGAAACGGTGAAAGACTATGATTGTGAGATACATTATCACCCCGGAAAGGCAAATGTGGTAGCGGACGCCCTAAGCCGAAAAGCGGACTATGTCCCAATACGAGTGAGATCGATGCAACTCGTGGTAACCTCGGGTATACTTGAACGTATTCGAGAGGCGCAATTAGAAGCAGTAAAAGAAGAGAATTGGAAGAAGGAAAGAATAATTGGTCAGTTGAAAGACTTGTCGGATGGGAATCAGGGGTTAAAGACTCGATCCGGAAGGATATGGGTCCCACACACCTGTGGAGTAAAGGCGCTTCTACTTGATGAAGCTCATAAATCCCGTTATTCAGTTCATCCGGGTGCAACCAAGATGTACAATGATTTGAAACAAAATTATTGGTGGCCCGGAATGAAGAGGGACGTGGCGAAATATGTGGAAAAATGCTTGACATGTTTACAAGTCAAGGCGGAGCACCAGAAACCATACGGTAAACTCCAACCGTTAGAAATTCCGGTTTGGAAATGGGAACATATTACAATGGACCTGTTAACCAAGCTGCCTAAGACGAATCGTGGTTTTGACGCCGTATGAGTAGTGGTGGATAGATTGACGAAAAGTGCTCACTTCATTCCGATTCGTGAGACATACACGTCAGAAAAGATGTCAGAAGTCTATACCAATGAAATCATAGCACGTCATGGAGTGCCGGTGTCCATCGTGTCCGATAGGGATACCCGGTTTACTTCAAATTTCTGGCGTGATTTCCAAGAACAAATGGGGACCAAATTGTTCATAAGCACTGCGTACCATCCTCAAACGGATGGACAAAGTGAAAGAACGATACAAATATTGGGAGACATGCTACGGGCATGTATAATCGACTTTGGAGGCAGTTGGGATGTTCACCTACCGTTAGTCGAGTTTTCGTATAACAACAGTTACCAATCTAGTATTAAAATGGCACCATACGAACTGCTTTACGGTAGGAAATGTCGAACCCCGGTTTGTTGGGGTGAAGTGGGTCCACGTGAACTCGCCCATCAAGACATAGTCCGAGCCACGAACGAAAAGATCGATAAAGTTCGGGCACACTTGAAAGCGGCTCAAGACAGGCAAAAGGCGTACGTTGATAAAAGGAAAAGACCAATTGAATTTCAAGTCGGTGACATGGTCATGCTAAAAGAATCCCCATGGAAAGGTGTTATTAGATTTAGAAAGAAGGGGAAGTTAAGCCCAAGGTTTATCGGGCCATTTAAAATTATCGGAAGAGTTGGCAAGGTAGCTTACCGTCTTGAACTACCGGAGGAGCTGAATGGGATCCATGGCACGTTTCATGTATCGCAATTAAGAAAGTGCCTAGCAGACGAAACAACATATATCCATTACGACGATATCGAAGTGGATAATAGTCTAAATTATGTGGTGAGACCGGTTGAAATTTTAGACAGAAAGGTCAAACGTTTACGAAATAAACAAATTGACCAAGTCAAAGTCAAATGGGAGCATAGGAAAGGTTCGGACACTACATGGGAGTCCGAAGAGGAGATGCGACGTCTTCATCCTACACTATTTGGTACGTACCTTGGTTTCGGGGACTAAACCCTTTTTAAGAGGGGTGGACTTGTAACACCCCGAAAATATAAAGACATTATATCGGAATTATAAAGCATAAATAAATGGGAGTTTACTAACTAAGAATTTTAACCTAGTTAGTTAACTAGTCTAGAAATAGCTTATAGAGTGATTAAAAGCTATCAAACTATATGTTGAACAAAATAGAGGGACCATAGTTGTTAATTCTAAAACTTAATTAAAATGGGACAAATAAAAATAAACCAAACACCCCAAACATGGGTGTTGGTCGACCAGAAAGAAGCAGGGGGCGACATCCCCCAATCCAAGAACCCTAATCTCACAAAACTCTTAAATTGAAGATGCAATTCTAATCCAAAACGAAATCCGAGTTTAGATTATCGATCCTCATCAGAAGAGGATCATAAGGTATGTAAAAATTCGTGTTAATTCCTTTGTTTGAAATTCTCATGATTTTGGAAATCTGAAATTAGATGCTTGCATGTGTGTTATTTGGTTAGATTGAAGTTGAATAGGTGTTTAGAAGTGAAACCTAGTTAACTATTTGAGAAATCATGCCCAAATTCAGGGAATTCTATGAATCCATGGAAGCTAGGTTATGGGTTTTATAAGATGATGATGATCACTAGGATTTGAATGATAATTCTAGTATAAATTTCATTATAGGAGGTAATTCCTGTGATATTGATGCTAAAATGTGTGCAAGGTTTACTAATTAAAGTAAAATTTGAGGTTTAATTTGCAAGTCATGAACTTGGAGATGATGGTAGGAAAATCTGACCCGTTAGGTGTTTGTAGAAATGCCTAAGTGAGGATTTTGATGTTAAATTTGATGAGAACGCAGATTTGATCATGTTTCACAATGATATGAATATGGTCATGGAAAGAGTTCTAAACAAGTTGTAAAACTGAATTTTCTAGGCAAAGAGTCCGGATCATCAAGCGGACAAGCCGAAGGGAATTCACGGGGGAAAGGCGTGCTCTAAAGGTACGAATTTACCATTTCGTTACATTTGAGTTAAATTTGGTCGTTTAGCACTTTGAAATCCTTTGTTGTACAAAAAGTCGAGTTTGGATTAAGCGATGAACGTCGCCATGTCTAAAGATAGGTTAAATACTGGTTGGAACCCGTTAGTAGAGGTCTTAGAAGAAAATTTCTTTAGACAAGCTAAACGGGTCGATTAATCAAGTGAAGCATGATTATTACTTTGAAATAGCTCGGATTATTCCTTGATATCGATTAACATATAGATATATATTCAAAATAAGAAAATTTGATGTGTTGGTTTCTTATAAAACGGAATCCGTAAAAAATTGGTTTGAGTAAAATGAACAAACCAAATAAGACCATAATTTTCCAGCATACACCGTAAATTACGGTATTACCGTAATTTACGGTAGAAGTCCTGAGCTTTACGGTCATTCGCTACTGATTTACGGTGACCAAATAGTTCCAGGTCTCACCGTAAATTACGGTGATACCGTAATTTACGGTGGACTTTATATTTTTTTTATTATTTGCTTTTCAAGGTTTAAATGTTAGATCTTGTGTTTAAAATGTTATATAATGATGTCAAAACTAATGTTTAACGGTTTTGACCCTAGGTAACTAGGTGGACCTTACGGATGGTGATCAAGCAACGTCGAAGAACCGAACACGTCTTATGAAGCTTCCGCTATTATATGAATCTTTTGTAGCTCTTGTATATGGGTTGTAAACTCTTGTTAAACAATTTTTGAAACATTTTAACTTAGTCATTAGTTGACTAAGGTTTTAATTACATATGATCTTTGTTAAAGAATGACGTGTATTTAAACTATATTTTGTTTAAATTTAAGGGTAAAATTTTAGGGTGTTACAAGACTTGTAACACCCTAAAATTTTTACTGGAATTAATCACTAGATTTATACATATTTGTACCCAAAGATACTAAATTTACATAAGTTTTAGAAGTATCAAAAACCATAGTCAACACTTGACTAAATTAGAACATTCAAAGTTGTTTGAAAACTTATATACACCCCATGAACAAAGATTCAGTAAGATTAAGACACATAGCGGAAGCTTCAAAAGTTGTGTTCGGTTCTTTCGTCAATGCTTGATCACCATCCGTACGATTCCATCTAAACACCTAGGGTCAAAACCGTTAAAAATGTTAGTTTTGACTTTGGTACGTAATATTTAAACATATAATCTCATCATCAAATTTAAAATAAAATAAAATTGAAATTCCTGAGTTCACCGTAAATTACGGTGTTACCGTAATTTACGGTGAGTTTTGAAGACATAAGACCACCGTAAAACAGGAGGTTTCTACCGTAAACAATTACCATCCACCGTAAATTACGGTACTACCGTAATTTACGGTAGTACCTGGAGTTTCAACTTTCACTTTGTTTGATTTTCACACCAAGATTCTAACTCTCGAAAGTTAAATAATAAAGGTTTAAATAATTACGTATGAGCTCTGATACCAACTTGTAACACCCTAATATTTTACCCTTAAATTTAAAAACAAGATATAGTTTAAGTACACGTCATTCTTTAACAAAGATCATACGTAATTAAAACCTTAATCAACTAATGACTAAGTTTTAAAACGTTTCAAAAATTGTTTAACAATAGTTTACAACCCATATACAAGAGCTACAAAAGATTCATATAATAGCGGAAGCTTCATAAGACGTGTTCGGTTCTTCGGCGTTGCTTGATCACCATCCGTAAAGTCCATCTAGCTACCTAGGGTCAAAACCGTTAAACATTAGTTTTGACATCATTATATAGCATTTTAATTACAAGATCTAACATTAAAACCTTGAAAAGCAAATAAAATAAATAAAAAAAATAATAAGTCCACCGTAAATTACGGTATCACCGTAATTTACGGTGAGACCTGGAACTATTTGGTCACCGTAAATCAGTAGACCTTCGCCGTAAACAAGTTTGACCCTCACCGTAAATTATGGTACTACCGTAATTTACGGTGGAACCTGGAAATCAAATGTCTTGATTGTTTGGTTCATCTCATTCATCCCAAATCTTGTAAATTACATCAAATCGACCCATTACATCAATTCTAATATTTCTAATGATGTGACAGATATTAACTAACAATCATAGTATAGTCCGTCATATTCCGGAGTATAAATTATGTTTCACTCGATTATTTGACCCGTTTAGATACCAAGAGTTAATCATCAACAATGTAATACGTACATCGAATTTCTAACAATTGTTTTGACCCGTCTCACTTGATTAAGACAAAGGTCCCTTCCGTGTTATATTGAACTATCTTGTTCACCATGTTTTCGAAGATACAACATAAAACTATTAATTAATTTATGATGCAACGAAATAATAAATTCGTACCTTTAGAGCACGCCTTTCCCCCGTGAATTCCCTTCGGCTTGTCCGCTTGATGATCCGGACTCTTTGCCTAGAAAATTCAGTTTTACAACTTGTTTAGAACTCTTTCCATGACCATATTCATATCATTGTGAAACATGATCAAATCTGCGTTCTCATCAAATTTAACATGAAAATCCTCACTTAGGCATTTCTACAAACACCTAACGGGTCAGATTTTCCTACCATCATCTCCAAGTTCATGACTTGCAAATAAAACCTCAAATTTCACTTTAATTAGTAAACCTTGCACACATTTTAGCATCAATATCACAGGAATTATCTCCTATAATGAAATTTATACTAGAATTATCATTCAAATCCTAGTGATCATCATTATCTTATAAAACCCATAACCTAGCTTCCATGGATTCATAGAATTCCCTGAATTTGGGCATGATTTCTCAAATAGTTAACTAGGTTTTACTTCTAAACACCTATTTAACTTCAATCTAACCAAATAACACACATGCAAGCATCTAATTTCAGATTTCCAAAATCATGAGAATTTCAAACAAAGGATTTAACAAGAATTTTTACATACCTTATGATCCTCTTGTGATGAGGATCGATAATCTAAACTCGGATTTCGTTTTGGATTAGAATTTCATCTTCAATTTAAGAGTTTTGTGAGATTTAGGGTTCTTGGATTGGGGGTGTCGCCCCCTGCCTCTTTCTGGTCGACCAACACCCATGTTTGGGGTGTTTGGTTTATTTTATTTGTCCCATTTTAATTAAGTTTTAGAGTTAACAACTATGGTCCCTCTATTTTGTTCAAGATATAGTTTGATAGCTTTTAATCACTCTATAAGCTATTTCTAGACTAGTTAACTAACTAGGTTAAAATTCTTAGTTAGTAAACTCCCATTTATTTATGTTTTATAATTCCGATATAATGTCTTATATTTTTCGGGGTGTTACAAGTCCACCCCTCTTAAAAAGGGTTTCGTCCCCGAAACCAAGGTACGTACCAAATAGTGTAGGATGAAGACGTCGCATCTCCTCTTCGGACTCCCATGTAATGTCCGAACCTTTCCTATGCTCCCATTTGACTTTGACTTGGTCAATTTGTTTATTTCGTAAACGTTTGACCTTTCTGTCTAAAATTTCAACCGGTCTCACCACATAATTTAGACTATTATCCACTTCGATATCGTCGTAATGGATATATGTCATTTCGTCTGCTAGGCACTTTCTTAATTGCGATACATGAAACGTGCCATGGATCCCACTCAGCTCCTCCGGTAGTTCAAGACGGTAAGCTACCTTGCCAACTCTTCCGATAATTTTAAATGGCCCGATAAACCTTGGGCTTAACTTCCCCTTCTTTCTAAATCTAATAACACCTTTCCATGGGGACACTTTTAGCATGACCATGTCACCGACTTGAAATTCAATTGGTCTTTTCCTTTTATCAACGCACGATCTTGAGCTGGCCGCGGTGGTGTTTGCATTAAAAATATGGAGGCATTATTTGTATGGGGTAAAATGCACCATATTCACCGACCACAAGAGCTTAAAATACTTCTTCGATCAGAAGGAGTTAAATATGCGACAAAGGCGATGGTTGGAAACGGTGAAAGACTATGATTGTGAGATACATTATCACCCCGGAAAGGCAAATGTGGTAGCGGACGCCCTAAGCCGAAAAGCGGACTATGTCCCAATACGAGTGAGATCGATGCAACTCGTGGTAACCTCGGGTATACTTGAACGTATTCGAGAGGCACAATTAGAAGCAGTAAAAGAAGAGAATTGGAAGAAGGAAAGAATAATTGGTCAGTTGAAAGACTTGTCGGATGGGAATCAGGGGTTGAAGACTCGATCCGGAAGGATATAGGTCCCACATACATGTGGAGTAAAGGCGCTTCTACTTGATGAAGCTCATAAATCCCGTTATTCAATTCATCCGGGTGCGACCAAGATGTACAATGATTTGAAACAAGATTATTGGTGGCCCGGAATGAAGAGGGATGTGGCGAAATATGTGGAAAAATGCTTGACATGTTTACAAGTCAAGGCGGAGCATCAGAAACCATACGGTAAACTCCAACCGTTATAAATTCCGGTTTGGAAATGGGAACATATTACAATGGACCTGTTAACCAAGCTGCCTAAGACGAATCGTGGTTTTGACGCCATATGGGTAGTGGTGGATAGATTGACGAAAAGTGCTCACTTCATTCCGATTCGTGAGACATACACGTCAGAAAAGATGTCAGAAGTCTATACCAATGAAATCATAGCACGTCATGGAGTGCCGGTGTCCATCGTGTCCGATAGGGATACCCGGTTTACTTCGAATTTCTGGCGTGATTTCCAAGAACAAATGGGGACCAAATTGTTCATAAGCACTGCGTACCATCCTCAAACGGATGGACAAAGTGAAAGAACGATACAAATATTGGGAGACATGCTACGGGCATGTATAATCGACTTTGGAGGCAGTTGGGATGTTCACCTACCGTTAGTCGAGTTTTCGTATAACAACAGTTACCAATCTAGTATTAAAATGGCACCATACGAACTGCTTTACGGAAGGAAATGTCGAACCCCGGTTTGTTGGGGTGAAGTGGGTCCACGTGAACTCGCCCATCAAGACATAGTCCGACCCAAAGATACTAAATTTACATAAGTTTTAGAAGTATCAAAAACCATAGTCAACACTTGACTAAATTAGAACATTCAAAGTTGTTTGAAAACTTATATACACCCCATGAACAAAGATTCAGTAAGATTAAGACACATAGCGGAAGCTTCAAAAGTTGTGTTCGGTTCTTTCGTCAATGCTTGATCACCATCCGTACGATTCCATCTAAACACCTAGGGTCAAAACCGTTAGAAATGTTAGTTTTGACTTTGGTACGTAATATTTAAACATATAATCTCATCATCAAATTTAAAATAAAATAAAATTGAAATTCCTGAGTTCACCGTAAATTACGGTGTTACCGTAATTTACGGTGAGTTTTGAAGACATAAGACCACCGTAAAACAGGAGGTTTCTACCGTAAACAATTACCATCCACCGTAAATTACGGTACTACCGTAATTTACGGTAGTACCTGGAGTTTCAACTTTCACTTTGTTTGATTTTCACACCAAGATTCTAACTCTCGAATTTCAGTTCATCTAAGATACCGAAACATTAAAATCTCATATTACTTAAATGATGTGTATAAACCAATCATAAAAGATCTTTCAATCATAATCCGACATAATAATCATGCTTCGTCAGATTGTTTGACCCGTTTAGACACCAAGAGTTAATCACCAACAATGTAATTCAAATCTCATTTTCTAACAATTGTTTTGACCCGTCTCATTAGATTAAAACGACAAGTCACTTCCATGATATATTAATTTATCTTGTTTACCATGTTTACGATCTACAACCTATATCTATCAAATAATACATAATGTAACGAAACGATAATTTCGTACCTTTAGAGCACGCCTTTCCCCCGTGAATTCCCTTCGGCTTGTCCGCTTGATGATCCGGACTCTTTGCCTAGAAAATTCAGTTTTACAACTTGTTTAGAACTCTTTCCATGACCATATTCATATCATTGTGAAACATGATCAAATCTGCGTTCTCATCAAATTTAACATCAAAATCCTCACTTAGGCATTTCTACAAACACCTAACGGGTCAGATTTTCCTACCATCATCTCCAAGTTCATGACTTGCAAATTAAACCTCAAATTTCACTTTAATTAGTAAACCTTGCACACATTTTAGCATCAATATCACAGGAATTACCTCCTATAATGAAATTTATACTAGAATTATCATTCAAATCCTAGTGTTCATCATCATCTTATAAAACTCATAACCTAGCTTCCATGGATTCATAGAATTCCCTGAATTTGGGCATGATTTCTCAAATAGTTAGCTAGGTTTTACTTCTAAACACCTATTCAACTTCAATCTAACCAAATAACACACATGCAAGCATCTAATTTCAGATTTTCAAAATCATGAAAATTTCAAGTTGATAGATTTCATCAAATTTCACATACCTTAGAATCCTCTTGCAATGAGGATTACAATTCTAGGCTCAATTCTCGATTTCTACTTGGATTAACCCTTCAATTTGCAAGATTATGAGATTTTAGGGTTTTGGAGAAGTGGGTGTCGCCCCTGAGGATTTCTGGTCGACCAGGGATTTCCAAGTGGGGTTAAGTTTGTGTTTTGTTTAGTTATTAGAATTAAGTTTTCAATTTTAACAACTTAACCCCCTTCACTTTGATCAATATAGATTTTAGTGAACTTTAACTCTACTTTATGGTTATTTCTAGATTTTTAACTAATTAGGTTAAATTTCCTAGTTAGTAAATTCTCGTTTATTTAAACCTTATTAATTCCAGTTTAAGGTTTTACATTTTTCGGGGTGTTACAAGTCCACCCCCCTTAAAAGGGTTTCGTCCTCGAAACCGCAATACGTACCAAATAAAGTAGGGTGAAGACGTCGCATCTCCTCTTCGGACTCCCATGTAGTGTCCGAACCCTTCCTATGCTCCCATTTGACTTTGACTTGTTCGATTTGTTTATTTCGTAAACGTTTGACCTTTCTGTCTAAAATTTCAACCGGTCTCACCACATAATTTAGACTATTATCCACTTCGATATCATCGTAATGGATATAGGTCGTTTCGTCCGCTAAACACTTTCTTAATTGAGATACGTGAAACGTGCCATGGATTCCACTTAGCTCCTCCGGTAGTTCAAGACGGTAAGCTACTTTGCCAGCTCTCCCGATAATTTTAAATGGCCCGATAAACCTTGGGCTTAACTTCCCCTTCTTTCTAAATCTAATAACACCTTTCCATGGGGAAACTTTTAGCATGACCATGTCACCGACTTGAAATTCAATTGGCCTTTTCCTTTTATCAACATACGCCTTTTGCCTGTCTTGAGCCGCTTTCAAGTGTGCCCGAACTTTATCGATCTTTTCGTTCGTGGCTCGTACTATGTCTTGGTGGGCGAGTTCACGTGGACCCACTTCACCCCAACAAACCGGGGTTCGACACTTCCTACCGTAAAGTAGTTCGTATGGTGCCATTTTAATACTAGATTGGTAACTGTTGTTGTACGAAAACTCGACTAACGGTAGGTGAACATCCCAACTGCCTCCAAAGTCGATTATACACGCCCGTAGCATATCTCCCAATATTTGTATCGTTCTTTCACTTTGTCCATCCGTTTGAGGATGGTACGCAGTGCTAATGAACAACTTGGTCCCCATTTGTTCTTGGAAATCACGCCAGAAATTCGAAGTAAACCGGGTATCCCTATCCGACACGATGGACACCGGCACTCCATGACGTGCTATGATTTCGTTGGTATAGACTTCTGACATCTTTTCTGACGTATAAGTCTCACGAATCGGAATGAAGTGAGCACTTTTCGTCAATCTATCCACCACCACCCATATGGCATCAAAACCACGACTCGTCTTAGGCAGCTTGGTTAACAGGTCCATTGTAATATGTTCCCATTTCCAAATCGGAATTTCTAACGGTTGGAGCTTACCGTATGGTTTCTGGTGCTCCGTCTTGACTTGTAAACATGTCAAACATTTTTCCACATATTTCGCCACGTCCCTCTTCATTCCGGGCCACCAATAATTTTGTTTCAAATCATTGTACATCTTGGTCGCACCCGGATGAATTGAATAACGGGATTTATGAGCTTCTTCAAGTAGAAGCGCTTTTACTCCACAGGTATGTGGGACCCATATCCTTCTGGATCGAGTCTTTAACCCGTGATTCCCATCCGACAAGTCTTTCACCTGACCAATTATTCTTTCCTTCTTCCAATTCTCTTCTTTTACTGCTTCTAATTGCGCCTCTCGAATACGTTCAAGTATACCCGAGGTTACCACGAGTTGCATCGATCGTACTCGTATCGGGACATAATCCGCTTTTCTGCTCAGAGCGTCCGCTACCACATTTGCCTTTCCGGGGTGATAATGTATCTCACAATCATAGTGTTTCACCGTTTCCAACCATCGCCTTTGTCGCATATTTAACTCCTTCTGATCGAAGAAGTATTTCAAGCTCTTGTGGTCGGTGAATATGGTGCATTTTACCCCATACAAATAATGCCTCCATATTTTTAATGCAAATACCACCGCTGCCAGCTCAAGATCGTGCGTGGGGTATTTCTTCTCGTGTATCTTCAATTGTCTCGAGGCATAGGCTATTACCTTGCCCCGTTGCATCAACACGCAACCGAGCCCCGATAATGAAGCATCCGAATAAACCACCATGTCTTCGACTCCGTCCGGCAATGTCAGTACCGGAGCTTGAGTTAGCCTTTCTTTTAGCGTCCGAAACGCTTTTTCTTGATCGACTCCCCAAGCAAACTTTGCTTTCTTTTGGGTTAACTTTGTTAGCGGCGATGCAATCTTGGAGAAATCTTGAATGAATCTCCTATAATATCCAGCAAGCCCCAAAAAGCTTCTAATTTCAGAAGGGTTCTTCGGGGAATTCCATTTTGACACTGCTTCTATCTTTGACGGATCCACCAATACTCCGTCGGCATTTATGACATGGCCTAAAAATTGAACCTCTCGTAACCAAAAGGCACATTTAGAGAATTTTGCATATAACTTCTCTCGCCTAAGTGTCTCTAACACTTCTTGTAAATGGTGTGCGTGTTCAGCTTCATTTTTCGAGTACACCAAGATATCATCGATAAACACGATGACCGACTTATCTAACATTGACTTGCAAACCCGGTTCATGAGGTCCATGAAAGCCGCGGGCGCATTTGTCAGCCCAAATGACATCACGAGAAATTCGTAATGTCCGTACCTTGTGCGAAAAGCCGTCTTCGGCACGTCTTCTTCTTTGACCTTTAGTTGGTGATACCCCGACCTAAGGTCAATTTTTGAAAACCAACTCGCGCCTTGTAGTTGATCAAATAAGTCATCTATCCTCGGGAGCGGGTATCGGTTCTTTACCGTGAGTTTGTTTAACTCCCGATAGTCGATACACATGCGCATGCTCCCGTCCTTCTTTCTCACAAACAACACCGGTGCGCCCCAAGGAGACACACTCGGCCTTATAAATCCCTTGTCAAGCAAATCTTGAATTTGGGACATCAGCTCTTGTAATTCCGACGGTGCAAGTCGGTACGGGGCTTTTGCTACAGGTTTCGCGCCCGGAATCAATTCGATCCCGAACTCTACTTCCCGTTCAGGCGGTATCCCCGGTAAATCTTCCGGAAAAACATCTTCATAATCTCGTACTACCGGTACATCTCCAATCTTCCGTGACTCTTTCTCGGCCTCATTTGCATAAATTATGAATGCCTTGCATCCTCGCTTCATGAGCTTGTGAGCTTTCAACATCGAACATACTATGGGGTTGCCTCGTTTTTCGCCGTAAATGGTGACGTGTTTTCCGCTCGGAGATGTTAGTTTTATCTCTTTGCGAAAACACACGACCTTTGCATGGTATTGAGATAGCCAATCCATCCCCACGACTACTTGGAATTCTCCCATCGACATCGGGATTAGATTTATCAAATATTCTTCATCATCGATGCTCAGTTTACAATTTTCACATACATCACAAACAATAAAGCTTTTGTTATTACCTATCTCTACTTCTAAAGGCACAGGTAATTTTGTTAGAATAAATGAAGGATGTCGAATAAACCCATATGAAACAAAGGATTTATTCGCACCCGTATCAAATAACACGTGTGCGGGAATTGAATTTACAGCAAATATACCTGAGACCACGTCAGGTTCAATCTTCGCTTCTGCAGCAGTTAGTTGGAAAGATCTTGCCTTTGCTTTCGGGGCTTCACCTTTCGGTTCTTGCCCCTCCTTCTTTCCAACCAGTTCCGGGCATTCCGACTTCTTGTGACCCGTTCGATAACAGTTGTAACAAACCGTCACTTTCTCCGGGCATGACATAGCCATATGTCCCGTTTTCTTGCATATAGGACAAGTCTTATCCTTGTAACGGCATTCACCCTTATGATTTTTCCCACAAATTTTGCAACCTGGTGTACTACCTTTAGCATCTGATCTCTTTGCTGTTTCATTTGTTCTTGCTTTCTTGGTAGGGCTTGGATTCACATCTAGTGCCCTTCGTTCACCCCGTTCTATACTCTTTTTCAATTCGATCTCCCTTTCCCGAGCAGCATTGACAATCTCGGTAAGGGTCTCGTACTTTGAAGGGGTTATGAACTCTCTATATTCCGCGCTTAGCATGTTATGATAATAATAGACCTTTTGCTCTTCATTCGTTATCAATTCATCACAGAACTTCATCTTGTCCATAAACATCCCCGTGATCTTGTCTATGGATTCACCTTTGTGTCTGAGTTGCATGAACTCTTCCTTGATTTTATTTATGACCGCCTTGGGACTATGGTGTTTAAGAAACGGCGTCTTAAACTCCTCCCAAGTCATGGCCTTAGCCGCTTCACTTCCAATCTCCTTCTTTTTGTTATCCCACCAATCTTTCGCTTGACTCCTTAGTTGACCCGTACCATAGGCTACGTAGTCTTCTTCGTCACAATGGGTTCTCTCGAATACCCCTTCGATGTCACTTAGCCATCGTTGGCACACTATTGGGTCAACCTCCCCATTATATGTTGGTGGTTTACAAGCCATGAATTCCTTGTATGAACAAGGCTTTCGTCCTCCACGCTTTTCCTTTGCTACATTTGAATCATCTTCCAGTTTGTCGGGCTTTATTGATAAAATCCAACACACGGTTTTATCAATAGTAGAAGATAGAATCAAGAAACTGGAAGATGATTCAAATGTAGCAAAGGAAAAGCGTGGAGGACGAAAGCCTTGTTCATACAAGGAATTCATGGCTTGTAAACCACCAACATATAATGGGGAGGTTGACCCAATAGTGTGCCAACGATGGCTAAGTGACATCGAAGGGGTATTCGAGAGAACCCATTGTGACGAAGAAGACTACGTAGCCTATGGTACGGGTCAACTAAGGAGTCAAGCGAAAGATTGGTGGGATAACAAAAAGAAGGAGATTGGAAGTGAAGCGGCTAAGGCCATGACTTGGGAGGAGTTTAAGACGCCGTTTCTTAAACACCATAGTCCCAAGGCGGTCGTAAATAAAATCAAGGAAGAGTTCATGCAACTCAGACACAAAGGTGAATCCATAGACAAGATCACGGGGATGTTTATGGACAAGATGAAGTTCTGTGATGAATTGATAACGAATGAAGAGCAAAAGGTCTATTATTATCATAACATGCTAAGCGCGGAATATAGAGAGTTCATAACCCCTTCAAAGTACGAGACCCTTACCGAGATTGTCAATGCTGCTCGGGAAAGGGAGATCGAATTGAAAAAGAGTATAGAACGGGGTGAACGAAGGGCACTAGATGTGAATCCAAGCCCTACCAAGAAAGCAAGAACAAATGAAACAGCAAAGAGATCAGATGCTAAAGGTAGTACACCAGGTTGCAAAATTTGTGGGAAAAATCATAAGGGTGAATGCCGTTACAAGGATAAGCCTTATCCTATATGCAAGAAAACGGGACATATGGCTATGTCATGCCCGGAGAAAGTGACGGTTTGTTACAACTGTTATCGAACGGGTCACAAGAAGTCGGAATGCCCGGTACTGGTTGGAAAGAAGGAGGGGCAAGAACCGAAAGGTGAAGCCCCGAAAGCAAAGGCAAGATCTTTCCAACTAACTGCTGCAGAAGCGAAGATTGAACCTGACGTGGTCTCAGGTATATTTGCTGTAAATTCAATTCCCGCACACGTGTTATTTGATACGGGTGCGAATAAATCCTTTGTTTCATATGGGTTTATTCGACATCCTTCATTTATTCTAACAAAATTACCTGTGCCTTTAGAAGTAGAGATAGGTAATAACAAAAGCTTTATTGTTTGTGATGTATGTGAAAATTGTAAACTGAGCATCGATGATGAAGAATATTTGATAAATCTAATCCCGATGTCGATGGGAGAATTCCAAGTAGTCGTGGGGATGGATTGGCTATCTCAATACCATGCAAAGGTCGTGTGTTTTCGCAAAGAGATAAAACTAACATCTCCGAGCGGAAAACACGTCACCATTTACGGCGAAAAACGAGGCAACCCCATAGTATGTTCGATGTTGAAAGCTCACAAGCTCATGAAGCGAGGATGCAAGGCATTCATAATTTATGCAAATGAGGCCGAGAAAGAGTCACGGAAGATTGGAGATGTACCGGTAGTACGAGATTATGAAGATGTTTTTCCGGAAGATTTACCGGGGATACCGCCTGAACGGGAAGTAGAGTTCGGGATCGAATTGATTCCGGGCGCGAAACCTGTAGCAAAAGCCCCGTACCGACTTGCACCGTCGGAATTACAAGAGCTGATGTCCCAAATTCAAGATTTGCTTGACAAGGGATTTATAAGGCCGAGTGTGTCTCCTTGGGGCGCACCGGTGTTGTTTGTGAGAAAGAAGGACGGGAGCATGCGCATGTGTATCGACTATCGGGAGTTAAACAAACTCACGGTAAAGAACCGATACCCGCTCCCGAGGATAGATGACTTATTTGATCAACTACAAGGCGCGAGTTGGTTTTCAAAAATTGACCTTAGGTCGGGGTATCACCAACTAAAGGTCAAAGAAGAAGACGTGCCGAAGACGGCTTTTCGCACAAGGTACGGACATTACGAATTTCTCGTGATGTCATTTGGGCTGACAAATGCGCCCGCGGCTTTCATGGACCTCATGAACCGGGTTTGCAAGCCAATGTTAGATAAGTCGGTCATCGTGTTTATCGATGATATCTTGGTGTACTCGAAAAATGAAGCTGAACACGCACACCATTTACAAGAAGTGTTAGAGACACTTAGGCGAGAGAAGTTATATGCAAAATTCTCTAAATGTGCCTTTTGGTTACGAGAGGTTCAATTTTTAGGCCATGTCATAAATGCCGACGGAGTATTGGTGGATCCATCAAAGATAGAAGCAGTGTCAAAATGGAATTCCCCGAAGAACCCTTCTGAAATTAGAAGCTTTTTGGGGCTTGCTGGATATTATAGGAGATTCATTCAAGATTTCTCCAAGATTGCATCGCCGCTAACAAAGTTAACCCAAAAGAAAGCAAAGTTTGCTTGGGGAGTCGATCAAGAAAAAGCGTTTCGGACGCTAAAAGAAAGGCTAACTCAAGATCCGGTACTGACATTGCCGGACGGAGTCGAAGACATGGTGGTTTATTCGGATGCTTCATTATCGGGGCTCGGTTGCGTGTTGATGCAACGGGGCAAGGTAATAGCCTATGCCTCGAGACAATTGAAGATACACGAGAAGAAATACCCCACGCACGATCTTGAGCTGGCAGCGGTGGTATTTGCATTAAAAATATGGAGGCATTATTTGTATTTTGGGATGAATGAGATGAACCAAACAATCAAGACATTTGATTTCCAGGTTCCACCGTAAATTACGGTAGTACCGTAATTTACGGTGAGGGTCAAACTTGTTTACGGCGAAGGTCTACTGATTTACGGTGACCAAATAGTTCCAGGTCTCACCGTAAATTACGGTGATACCGTAATTTACGGTGGACTTATTATTTTTTTTATTTATTTTATTTGCTTTTCAAGGTTTTAATGTTAGATCTTGTAATTAAAATGCTATATAATGATGTCAAAACTAATGTTTAACGGTTTTGACCCTAGGTAGCTAGATGGACTTTACGGATGGTGATCAAGCAACGCCGAAGAACCGAACACGTCTTATGAAGCTTCCGCTATTATATGAATCTTTTGTAGCTCTTGTATATGGGTTGTAAACTATTGTTAAACAATTTTTGAAACGTTTTAAAACTTAGTCATTAGTTGATTAAGGTTTTAATTACGTATGATCTTTGTTAAAGAATGACGTGTACTTAAACTATATCTTGTTTTTAAATTTAAGGGTAAAATATTAGGGTGTTACAAGTCAAGGCGGAGCACCAGAAACCATACGGTAAACTCCAACCGTTAGAAATTCCGGTTTGGAAATGGGAACATATTACAATGGACCTGTTAACCAAGCTGCCTAAGACGAATCGTGGTTTTGACGCCGTATGGGTAGTGGTGGATAGATTGACGAAAAGTGCTCACTTCATTCCGATTCGTGAGACATACACGTCAGAAAAGATGTCAGAAGTCTATACCAATGAAATCATAGCACGTCATGGAGTGCCGGTGTCCATCGTGTCCGATAGGGATACCCGGTTTACTTCGAATTTCTGGCGTGATTTCCAAGAACAAATGGGGACCAAATTGTTCATAAGCACTGCGTACCATCCTCAAACGGATGGACAAAGTGAAAGAACGATACAAATATTGGGAGACATGCTACGGGCATGTATAATCGACTTTGGAGGCAGTTGGGATGTTCACCTACCGTTAGTCGAGTTTTCGTATAACAACAGTTACCAATCTAGTATTAAAATGGCACCATACGAACTGCTTTACGGTAGGAAATGTCGAACCCCGGTTTGTTGGGGTGAAGTGGGTCCACGTGAACTCGCCCATCAAGACATAGTCCGAGCCACAAACGAAAAGATCGATAAAGTTCGGGCACACTTGAAAGCGGCTCAAGACAGGCAAAAGGCGTACGTTGATAAAAGGAAAAGACCAATTGAATTTCAAGTCGGTGACATGGTCATGCTAAAAGTGTCCCCATGGAAAGGTGTTATTAGATTTAGAAAGAAGGGGAAGTTAAGCCCAAGGTTTATCGGGCCATTTAAAATTATCGGAAGAGTTGGCAAGGTAGCTTACCGTCTTGAACTACCGGAGGAGCTGAATGGGATCCATGGCACGTTTCATGTATCGCAATTAAGAAAGTGCCTAGCAGACGAAACAACATATATCCATTATGACGATATCGAAGTGGATAATAGTCTAAATTATGTGGTGAGACCGGTTGAAATTTTAGACAGAAAGGTCAAACGTTTACGAAATAAACAAATTGACCAAGTCAAAGTCAAATGGGAGCATAGGAAAGGTTCGGACACTACATGGGAGTCCGAAGAGGAGATGCGACGTCTTCATCCTACACTATTTGGTACGTACCTTGGTTTCGGGGACGAAACCCTTTTTAAGAGGGGTGGACTTGTAACACCCCGAAAATATAAAGACATTATATCGGAATTATAAAGCATAAATAAATGGGAGTTTACTAACTAAGAATTTTAACCTAGTTAGTTAACTAGTCTAGAAATAGCTTATAGAGTGATTAAAAGCTATCAAACTATATGTTGAACAAAATAGAGGGACCATAGTTGTTAATTCTAAAACTTAATTAAAATGGGACAAATAAAAATAAACCAAACACCCCAAACATGGGTGTTGGTCGACCAGAAAGAAGCAGGGGGCGACATCCCCCAATCCAAGAACCCTAATCTCACAAAACTCTTAAATTGAAGATGCAATTCTAATCCAAAACGAAATCCGAGTTTAGATTATCGATCCTCATCACAAGAGGATCATAAGGTATGTAAAAATTCGCGTTAATTCCTTTGTTTGAAATTCTCATGATTTTGGAAATCTGAAATTAGATGCTTGCATGTGTGTTATTTGGTTAGATTGAAGTTGAATAGGTGTTTAGAAGTGAAACCTAGTTAACTATTTGAGAAATCATGCCCAAATTCAGGGAATTCTATGAATCCATGGAAGCTAGGTTATGGGTTTTATAAGATGATGATGATCACTAGGATTTGAATGATAATTCTAGTATAAATTTCATTATAGGAGGTAATTCCTGTGATATTGATGCTAAAATGTGTGCAAGGTTTACTAATTAAAGTGAAATTTGAGGTTTAATTTGCAAGTCATGAACTTGGAGATGATGGTAGGAAAATCTGACCCGTTAGGTGTTTGTAGAAATGCCCAAGTGAGGATTTTGATGTTAAATTTGATGAGAACGCAGATTTGATCATGTTTCACAATGATATGAATATGGTCATGGAAAGAGTTCTAAACAAGTTGTAAAACTGAATTTTCTAGGCAAAGAGTCCGGATCATCAAGCGGACAAGCCGAAGGGAATTCACGGGGGAAAGGCGTGCTCTAAAGGTACGAATTTACCATTTCGTTACATTTGAGTTAAATTTGGTCGTTTAGCACTTTGAAATCCTTTGTTGTACAAAAAGTCGAGTTTGGATTAAGCGATGAACGTCGCCATGTCTAAAGATAGGTTAAATACTGGTTGGAACCCGTTAGTAGAGGTCTTAGAAGAAAATTTCTTTAGACAAGCTAAACGGGTCGATTAATCAAGTGAAGCATGATTATTACTTTGAAATAGCTCGGATTATTCCTTGATATCGATTAACATATAGATATATATTCAAAATAAGAAAATTTGATGTGTTGGTTTCTTATAAAACGGAATCCGTAAAAATTGGTTTGAGTAAAATGAACAAACCAAATAAGACCATAATTTTCCAGCATACACCGTAAATTACGGTATTACCGTAATTTACGGTAGAAGTCCTGAGCTTTACGGTCATTCGCTACTGATTTACGGTGACCAAATAGTTCCAGGTCTCACCGTAAATTACGGTGATACCGTAATTTACGGTGGACTTTATATTTTTTTTTTATTATTTGCTTTTCAAGGTTTAAATGTTAGATCTTGTGTTTAAAATGTTATATAATGATGTCAAAACTAATGTTTAACGGTTTTGACCCTAGGTAACTAGGTGGACCTTACGGATGGTGATCAAGCAACGTCGAAGAACCGAACACGTCTTATGAAGCTTCCGCTATTATATGAATCTTTTGTAGCTCTTGTATATGGGTTGTAAACTCTTGTTAAACAATTTTTGAAACGTTTTAACTTAGTCATTAGTTGACTAAGGTTTTAATTACATATGATCTTTGTTAAAGAATGACGTGTATTTAAACTATATTTTGTTTAAATTTAAGGGTAAAATTTTAGGGTGTTACAAGTTGGTATCAGAGCCGTGGGTTGAGAGAATTGAATATGAAGTGGTATTCAAACTCAACCTTAGTGCTCTTATGGGGAGATGAAAGTTGACCCGAGACTTGATCACGAAACTAAAGACGGTTAAGGCGGCCTAAGGCCTAACTAACTGACCGGTATTGATAACGAGCTACTCGTGTTAACGAGTAATATAGAATGCCTTGTATTATCGTACAGGCTCTTATTAAATTGTAATGTTACTAATATTTTGTGAATATTTCAGATGTATGATTCCCGCATCTGAAGATGGCAGGAATTTGATGATCCACCAGACGTGAAGGTAGAAGGGTCGGAAGTATGAAGTAGTGCATGCTCATCAAGGACCTAAGCCAATTGATGATACCGAATAAAGGACGAACGACAATGAAAGCACACCAGGGCGAGTATCACCTAGGTGCACACTTTAATTTATTATATGAATAATATTATGCAACATTCAAGTAATGAATGACGGTTGCATACGGAATTAAGGCTTGGGAAACTGGATGAGATACCCATCTCGGGTGATGCTCCCAAGAGAAATTGGGCGGGTAATACGCATCATTCATAATTATGAATAATTAGAGTACAAAAGACTTCTGATTTAGAAACTCGGACGACGGTGATCATCCAAGTAGATATTCTTAGTAAGATCTTACTAAGGAAAAGTAACAATTACATTGATGAATGCGATTGCATAAAAGTTTATAAAATAAAAACATTCTACATGTTTTGAGACGAAAATGGGTAAAACTAATAATGGTTAAATAACAATAAAAAGTGGTTTTACCAAACAAAATCGGAGACACGAACATGAACTAAGGATTTACTTACATGGGAGGTAATGTGTTAGTTATAATAAGGTCATACGTACCATGTGTTGACTGCTTACCTTGGCCAAGTAACTAGTAAACACATGATACCATGAACTTCTTATAATAAATGCATATACGTCCAATGTAGTAAGGATGAGGTTAATGGAAATGGAATAATCCCATGAAAAGAATGTGGATGGTTTAAGCTTAAGTGCTTAAACATCATAATGGGTCAAGTAAACGTAAACGCAAACCGGGTAACGGGAGCGTGAGAAATGGACGTATTACCCAAGTGGAAAACGATCATAGTCGTGGACAATGATCGTAGAAAAGATAAAAAGGGAAAAGAAAGAAACAATGATGATAATTGTCATTCATGGTCTATAAGGCCATGAATGATGGATTCACATGTAAAACCAATGTATAAATGACCCACAGAGTCATAGAATGGAGGTATTCCATATAATGATCAAACATAGTCATGGGCTATGATTGGAAAAGAATAGAAATTGTATTGATGACCTAAATGCCCATGCTTGGTGGGAAGGAGAAAGAATATTAATTTTGGCACTCACGGTCTAAAGGGCCTTATGTGACAAAGGAAAAATGAGAATGAATGATATAAAGGGCCATGACGGGCTGGCAAAAAAATAATAATAATAAGAACGAATGATCTAGAGGTTCACGAGACCCTAATAGATTTCAAACATGAAAATAAATAATTTTCAAAACATAAAATGGATGTGTGACACCAAATACATTTAATGGATGGCACGGGTAAAGGGTGGTCTACGGGATCATCATGACTTCTGGTAATAAATAAAGGCAAGGGTCTATAGGACCAATGTGACCTTCGGGTCACGGATAAAAAGAAATGCCTAAAGAAATAGCTTACGGGGTAAAATTAAAAAGGGCATGCTGGTCAATTGTGTTAAGGCGTGGGAATCGGTGTGCGTACTTGTAAGTACACACGAAGGGCCCCTACTTACTTATTAAGTACGCAAGTATGGAAAAGTGTTTAGTTGTTTATAAATTGTAATATGGGAATATGAATGTAGGTAAGTACGTATGAGCCATATAGATATTTTTTTTTAATGAAGGAGAAGATAATACATAAATATGTCTAATTATGTGTATGATAATGGCGTTAAGCTCCTATGTGAATGAATTATGCAAGTAAAAAGAGAGAAATTAGAATGATAAATTGTAATAATAGTAGTGGCGGATGATAACTTGAAGTATACGAACTTCACGGGTGTATACATGAAGTGTCCGGACTTCATGGGGTAATAACATTGATGTCTAAGGACTTCATGGAAATGATAATAAGGATAAGTACCTCACGAGTGATTAGCTTGAAGCCTTAAGCTTCACGAGTGTCAAGTAAGATTTAATTCCCAAAAATTGTAACGTGTAAAACCAATGTTAAGTAATTGGGTAATCGTTGAAAAGTTACTTTCACGACATGTGGATGTAAAATAATTAGTAATCGTTTTCAAAACGTTTAAATACTTGGAGGTGGACTAAGATGTGAACGAAAAGTTAATTAATGATAAAGGAATTAAGAGGTGTTACCATGATTGAAATAAGTATGGACTAGAGGTTGAATAGCCTCATATAAAGGAAGGGGTTCATGTTAGAACTCGTGTTTAATATGAACATGTGTTTTAAATACGTTTAAATAGAGATGTTACAGGTGAAAAGATGGAAGGCGTGTGCGAGTTGCATAGGTGGTATGCAATGGGACTCAAACGAGCATGGATGAATGCTCTACTTGATCGTACACGTAAGTAAATTCTAAATGTGAAATCCATTTAATGGACACCTTTAGTTTAATGATAGTTAAATAATAGAATAACTCATTGCTTAAGCTTAAAGGCGCAAACAAGTGGGATGGTGATTAAACTATTAGGGTAATATCCTAATGTAGAGTATAATTCGGTTTCGAGGACGAAACTTGTTTAAGGGGGGTAAACTTGTAACATCCCGATTTTTCGTGGTATTAAAATATGTATAATCTTTCAAGTAAGTTTGTATTGGTGGAAATAGTATTTTATAACATCCCTAAAATACTAAATTTGGGTTATCATGTTTCATTATAATATTAACATAAAGTATTGTAACTAGGTATATTGAACCTAGTTAAAATATTAGTTATCTATTAGTGAAAATGGTGCTTTGACCAAATTAGATAACTAACCAAAACATAAGGGCCAAAAGTGAATATGCTAGAACCTTAGATAAATAAAAACAAAAAAAATAGAAAGGGAAAAAGAAAAGGGCGTGACCAGGAGGTCACCCCTGTGCGACGCAGGACAAGGAAGAAGGAGAAGGAGACTGATTTCACATGAGGATCACGAAATTGGAGGGTTGAAGTCTCGATTATGTCTTCTTTGCTTGATTCTAAGGCTCTAGTAAGTGATTTCATGTGTTGTTTGATGAAATTCAAAGTAGTGTTCTTCATGCTTTTTGTTCAAACCACAAAATTAGGGGTAATTGTGTGTGATTTTGGTGTTGAACAACCATAGTCTTTATGCTAAACTAATTGATTGTAACTTTTGAGTTATGGATTCATGTTGCATGTTATGATTTGGGTTCAAATTCAAGATTTGGTGATTAGGGTAGAGATGTATGGAAACCATGTGTGAAGTTGCTGACCAAAATCTGAGTAGAAACTAACGATCCTAAAACAACGATTATTTTGTTTAAAAACATAAAAGATGATACTATTTGAGAATTACAAAGAAAGTAGACATCTTTAATGATGAATTGGGTGTATGAGAGTTGATATAAGCGTAAAAATGGTGGAATATAGTTTATGCCCGCAAGGTGTTTGATTAAATGCCTAAACCAAAATAAAAGTGAGATTTTGAAAGTTTTGCCATGTTTACTTAATTTCTAATTATTTGCTAACAATAACTTGGTGTCTTGTAAACATAAAGCTTGGGTGAATCTAATGGTGAATGAGATTAACATAAAGTACATATGTAAATGTTATTTTCACTTGATCATCCAAATGGGTCTCTTGAGTGAATGAGTTAATTGGGTTGGATTATAACCCAAACTTATACACATTGGATAGTCGATGAAATTATGGTGAAAATGACCCGTATGTTATGACTAAACACAAATGCGTGATAACGGGTCAAATGGATGTTGATAAACCAATCAACAAGTTTGGGGTAAAAGAACGATTTAGAACACATGTTTGATGATGGGTTGGATAAGTAACTAGGTATTATGAGATAAATGCCCATGTTACGTGTTCTAATGATTTGCAAGTTTGATTTGTTGTCAAGATAGGTGGCATAACGTTTGGATGGCAACGGATCAAACGGGTGATAAAGCAACAAAATTCCTACGGGCAAAGGTGAGTGACTCGAGTATGTTTGGAGTCGCATTGATTTAAATAGTCTTATTGTTGGCTTAAATTTCTTATAGTTAAGGTGGTTTAATGAAACTTATTGAATATGGTTTAACTTAACAATAAGGTATTGTTTAAGCGATGTTTTGGGGGTTTTAACCCATCAAGAAAGAGTACACAATGTTAATGGGTCGAGATACCCAAATGCTGAAAATTCAGCTTATTTCTAGATTTTTGCTAGTCTTTAAAAATTCACAGAAAATCAACCGAATGTCCGTTCGGGGTGTATTTTATATCCACAGAAAGGTCTCGGAGTCACCGTTAATAAGAATTTTCGTTTGAAGTGAAATACTCACTATAAATATGGGAAAATACTGAATTACTACAGCTGCATAAAGTTGAGTGAAAAACATAAATTTTATAGTACTTGCGTAATCTTCGGGAATTTATAAGGAACCAATGGGATGTGATTATGTTATTGTTTTAAACCTCTATGTAGCTATATATATTACATGAGTTGAAGTGAGTGATTCCTTGAATATGGATGTGTATGCTAAATTAAAAAATCATGGGTGTTGTAACCTGCATGTGTAAAAAACATGTGTTTATTTAGTAGTGATTATGAATAAATGACACTTGTGTCGTAAAAAAAAACTATATAACGTATTGGAGTATGTTATGAATACATGTATGAATTATTAAGAGTATGTTAGATAATAATGATTCTTGATAATTGTATATATTGTCTAATGAATTACTACATAGATATGTGGCAGTTTACCATTTTATTTATATTGACCGAATCAATTTGATAATGGTTTACTTTGAAGTTCCTTGATTCTATATTAGTAGGGATATACATGAGATACAAAAAAAAAGGGCATCCATATTAGAATGGAGAAAGTCACAAAATGTGTGACTCGAGATAATGAAGTGGTGGTTCGATATTGTTTCGTTGGGCATTATGAGCATTGAATACTCCGTTATGTTTGGTACAAAATCATATTATGAGTCTTCACTTAACAAAAGCTAATATTTTGGTGTTTTCAATATAGGTGATAAGTCATGAAAATCAACGGGGTGACTTGAACCAGAATCATGAAAGAAGAAAACATCTCACAAGTCATTCACCAATAATCCGGTTCAATCTATATATTAGTCATAATTATGCTTACCGTAGGAATATATAATTTCTCGGTTGAGGCTAATAATATGGTTATGTGATATGATAGATTCGGGTGGTAGGAAGGCGAAAGTGATCAAGTTTTTGAAGCGGGTCAACGATGTGAAGATTTAGTGACGCCTTGTTCACTAAGTAATATGGGTTTTCTTATTGAGTCAAATTGACTTAGTTATTTGCATTTTAGAGTTTAACTTCAATGTTTATTTTAGCCAAGTGCTAGTATGTCAATGTAGTAGTGGGTTATATTTGTTTTATAAAAACCTTGGTAAATAAGCAGGTATTGTTTTCGTAAGGATTGGTCGTGATGCAAACGGGTCATGGCGAAATTTTCTAAAAGTGTGTTTGTAATTGTTTTATTAATCCGATTATGTGGATTAATAGATTTTAGGAATATTAACCTTTATTAGGTAATATTAATAAAAAGAAAAATCTGGGCCTATTTTCCGCAAAATATTATAATATTGTTTTTAACAAGTCGGTCGTTACAACTTTAATTTAATAAGGTTTAAATAATCACTAGATTTTACCCTTAAATTTAATCTAATGAGCTGGCAAAGTAGCTTACCGTCTTGAACTACCGGAGGAGCTAAGTGGAATCCATGGCACGTTTCACGTATCTCAATTAAGAAAGTGTTTAGCGGACGAAACGACCTATATCCATTACGATGATATCGAAGTGGATAATAGTCTAAATTATGTGGTAAGACCGGTTGAAATTTTAGACAGAAAGGTCAAACGTTTACGAAATAAACAAATCGAACAAGTCAAAGTCAAATGGGAGCATAGGAAGGGTTCGGACACTACACCTCAAAGTTCTAACTCAACTAACCTACATTCATAACCTTGCTTCCTTTACCTATGACATTATAGCCTAGTGGTATCTTGGTGGTGGGATAAGGCTTATGACCATTAGGTCATGAGTTCGATTCTCACAAGGGGGGTTTTCCCAGATTTATTGGGTTTCCTCCTGAATTGGTGTAGGGCATTATTGCCTAGTGGAGATGGATATGATCGGGTGGGTCCGCTGGTGGTACGATGATACTCCAGTGGTCCGTCAGTGATCCAAATTTGCCGTTCAAAAAAAAAAAAAAAAAAACCTTTCTTCCTTTATTTAATTTAAATATGTCAATAATTCATTTAATGAATCTAACGGGGATTTGTTATACAATCAATATTTTTAAACCAAAATATATTAATTAATTTAACACTTGACAATAGTATAAGTAATATAAAAAATCATATTTTTTTTATTTTGTTACTGTTCGGATCCGATTTATGAGTGGGTCGGATTTTTTAGGATCCGTTTTTGGCGGATGTTATAGATAAGACCCGACTATGTAGTTTTTTTCTACTTAGCAATTTCAAAAGAAAACTTTTCCTAATTAATTGTTCTTATCAATATCAACCATAGTTGTTAAAAGCCATCCCCTCTTGCGCCTAGGCCTATTTTTTAGGCGATGCGAGGCAGTTGCGCCTTAAGTCGAGGAAATTGCGCTTAAATTCTCCAGGTGATATGGTTCAGGTGTACATTCCGCGAGATTCCTAGATTCCAGAGAGATCCGTACTTTTATCTAGAGTTAATTATTGTTTTCGTCCCTGTGGTTTGTCAAAAATCACTATTTCAGTCCATTAGTTTAAAAATTGCGATTCTGTGGTTTCACTTTCGTAACCATTATAGTCCACCTTGTAACCATTTCACTCCCTATACTAAACAGAATAATGAATTGAAATGGTTACGAAAGTTAAACCACAAGGACTGAAATGGTTACGAAAGTGAAACCACAGGGACTGAAATCGCAATTTTTAAACTAATGGACTGAAATAGTGATTTTTGACAAATCACAGGGATGAAAACAGTAATTAACTCTTTTATCTAAGTAAAACTACTTTTCAGCACTAATAAACTAATATTTTAGAACTTTTGTTACTAAATAAATGATATAAAGTGTTATATAATAGATTTTGTTTAATTTATTTAAAGAATAGTATTCTTTTTCTATTACATAATATATTTTTATTTTTTTCCATTATGCGCTTTATTTTTCTTAGGCGGGGCCTATGTGTCTTGAGTGCGCCTAGCGCCTTTAATAACTATGATATCAACTGATATTTGTTATGCGTAATGTGACATTTGTTTAAATATCTTTTTTAATGAACCAATAACATACCGATCTTACAATTACATCGTGTTGGGGAATGCAGAAAAAACGATGTTTCTCACGAATAAAAGTTATAGTTATCTGGCCATGCATGGAGGAAAAATTTGGCTTGTTGGATCTCACCAGCCCTATAGCTATACATATTGTTAGGATCTGAGTTTCTTATGATTGTGTTTGTTTGAGATTAATGAAGATGAATGATAAACAATTGCAGCGGAAACTTAAATGAAACAAACTTTTCAACACAATCAAATGGAAGAAATGCTTTCAACACACATGTTTAACAGAGAATAGAATGATTATATTTATTACAATGATTCGAATACACTTGCATGCATGTAATACAATCTCCCCCTCAGCCTGAGCTCACAAATAGTTGTTCGTACAGAATGAGTTGTGAAGAAAGAGCTAATAGAATAGTACAGGGTACTGTTCTATTTGTAGTACAAAGCAAACCACTGAAGCATCTTTGCTGACGTCACCATGAAAGTGACATCTAACCTCCTAACAACCTACAACCACCGATCTATACAACCACTGTTGTCAAACAACTAATTACAATATAATACAAAGAAATAAACTAACTACAGCTTCTTCATTCCACTGCTTCTGCCCCAGCAGTGAATTGTCTTCAGCAGTACTTAAACTAAGGCAGTAGATTGACTCATCAGTGCTTTAGTCTTCAATAGTCTTTAACAGTCTTTAGTAGTTGTTGAAGATCAGCAGTTGTAGAAGAATAGTGGATGGAGGTCATCAGATGTAAGGACCACTTCCAAGGGGAAAGATTGAGTACAAACATCTGCTTTTTCTGGATCCACTGATCTGATCCAGATTTGGCTTTATCAACTGTTCCTTTAGTAGAGTTTAATCCCAACAATCTCCCCCAGGAACAGATAATGCCAAAAATCTTCATTATTCTTGGATCTTTATTGCCTCATAAAAAATTCCCTGACTTGACTTTTGAATTTTAATTCAAAGTCCAAGGAATCTGTATCATTTTCATCCTTTTACAGTGTGAGCTCAAGGAGATCCTGCAAATCTTCAACACTCAGGCCAAGTGCTTGTTCCCTTGATATGTGCTCCACTTTCCCATTGGATTTGAGCAATGTCAATATGTGGGTCTTTTGATCAGACTTCCACTTTAGTATTTTTGAACCCAATGGGTTTCTAGGGAGAGTTTTTATTTTTGATGAGTTTGGAGATGGAGGCCTGGTCATAACACTTTGAGCAGTGCTTGAAGGTTGTGCCAACTCAGGATTTTCTGCTATCATCTGCTGAAGGACCATTTTTATAATGTAATCCCCTTGTGCTTTATCAGCTTCAGTTTCTGCATCAATCTGCTATTGTTTCTTTCTTTGATACAGTATTGCACCAGGTGGAGCAGTGGATCTTTTGATAGGCAGTTTTGGTTGTCTGGTTGGAACCTCTGATTCCGGATAATCAGGTTTTTGTGTAACATTTGGATCCTTTTTTTCTCAACTCTTCCAACTTTTTGCAACTGGCTGTAACTTTATCCTCTGACCATCTTGTAACCTGATTCCTTGACTCAAAATCAGCAGCAATCAGCTCTTCTTTCATTCTCTTCTCAGGTACATTTTCCTTGTACTTTGACCAAACCGGAGGAGTGTGTTTCACTTTGTCTGTGTTCATCTTTTGCACTCTTTCTAACTCCTCCTTAAGCTCACCAATGGTCCATTCTTTATATTGAGCCTTATCTGCCTTGTATTTCTTGAATGCCATGATGTGATCAATGTAATATTTTCTCAGGCTTTCATCATCTCTTTATGAAAGTTTCTGACAGAGATCTTTTTAAAACTGTTCCAAAGTTCTGACTTGTTTGAGCAGATATTGGAAGTTCCTTTGGATCTCTTTGTCAGATTTTCCCTTTGTATTTCTTTTGGAGATATCCTCTGCTTGTTGAGCCTTTAACTTCAAATTTTCTTCTATGTTATTAGGCCTGGGATATCCTTGGAGAGATGGCAAATTCCTTTTAGCAAGGTCATCTTCAGAGTAGAAGGATTTTATCTCCGCTCTAACTGCTGGAAGATCTAATGGAAATTGGACCCCTGCAGGAACAATGATAGTCTTTAGATTGAAGGCTTGTACTGAAGAGAGTGGGTCAATGTTTGGAATGGTAGCAAGGGTCAGTGGTTGTGAAGATGTTGGAGGTGGTGAAAAATCATCATCTTCCAGTATTATCCTTCTCCTTTTTGGTTTAGGAGAGGTTGGTGGTGTTTTGGTGGGTTGAGTGGTGGTGATTTGAGTGGTAGGTGGCTGACTAACAACTGTTGAAACAACTAGTGTTTCAACCACTGTTGTCATTACAACTGATGATGTGTCATCAGCTGTCTTCTGCTTTTTGGCAGGTGGCTTTTGTGGTGGTGATGTGATTTGTGGTAAGTCAGTGGATTGAGTGGTGATGGCAGTGGTTGAAGTGTGTGTTGAAGTGGTGGCAGTTGTTGGGGTAACAGCTGTTGACACCACTGAAGTACCAACAGCTATTGATACAACAGGTGTTCCAACATCTGTTGGTTTGGAGGTTTGATGAGTGGAGTTTTTGGGAGTTTGGGGAGTATGCTTTGTGAGTCTGGAATGTGTGGATTTGGGTTGCCTCACTTTTCTAGTGGGCTGTCTTCTTTTGGGCTTAGGATTTTCTTGTTCATCCTTGGGCTCTGAAGTACCCTGTTCTTCCATCTCCATAAAAACTTTCTTCTCTTGCTCAATCCTTGATTTACCCTTTGCCTCCATATCCTTTTTCAGCCTTGCCTTTTGTCACACCCCGAAATTATCAGAGCTGGCGTGACTGGACTGGTATCTTCATTGAACGCCGGCTAAGTACTCGATTCTCCAATGGTTCTCCTATTCCAACCGTGCCATAACTTTCAAAGTAACCTGAGAAAGAAACATGCGAAAAATCAACGTAAAGTTGAGCGAGTTCATAGTTTGTTTGTAAAAGATTTGAAATAAATCTTTTTGAATAACCGGTTTTTGAAGTATTGTTGAGAAAATGAATTTAAAATCATTTTCTTGTCAAGTTATATGGAAACTTTGTATGGAAACATGGTATGTAACTTGTAGAATGTATCGGTAACTGAGTACTATGAATGTTTGAATGTAACTTGTAAAACGTATATGTAACTGAGTACTATGAATGTTTGTATGTATCATGTAGAATGTATCTGTAATCTGAGTACTATGAATGTTTTAATGTAACTTGTAAAACGTATATGTAACTGAGTATTATGAATGTTTGTATGTGTCATGTAGAATGTATCTGTAACTGAGTACTTATGAATGTTTGAGATCGCCAGTGGTTTGTGTAACAACCTTCGGTAAAACCAACACCTTCATAATATTTCCGACACCCTATTATATTATAGAATGTCTTAATATGTCTTATATTATACCTCGTATGTGAAAACCGAGCCCGAAATATGTTATAATTTATAAAATAAATCAAAAACCTTAAATATTGAGTTGAGGCGGGCCGCGTAGACCCACCTCAATAGTTCACGCGGGCGGTATCATGGTCTAAACCTGATATCATTGAATCCTTTAGTTCAAGCGGGCCGCGTAAGAGTTTTAGATAGTTAACGCGGGCCGCGAGAGATCCTGAAACGCGGAGACATCCGGTGTTGACACGTGTCGATATCGTGTCGGGTCTACTTGGTGACCGGGCTAAGCTATAGTGTTGACCAGGGTTGACGCGGGCCGCGTAACCCTGGCCTGTGTTTTACGCGGGCCGCGTGGGAGTCGTATATCAGAACTATAAATAGATGGCATCGGGTTTCAATTCAGTTCGCTCACATTTCAATTCTAAATCTCAATTTCTGTAGAAGAGATATTATATTCGAGTACTATACCCCTAATTAGCGAGGTTCTGCTCTGTTGTAAGTATTATAACCCCAGTTTCGTAATAGTTACGCTGCCCGATTGATTTAGGGTTTCGTAACAACTGTCGTCGTTCTGCCCGACGTAGTTGTTGGAATGCCGTCTCGGGGAGGGTATCATTAATATTTTCAAAGGGTTATGATACTAACCAATGTACATTTGTATAAATTATAGATTATATCCAGGAAACCCTTACGAAAAGCCTAAGATAGCAATGTGAGTTTATCCTCTATTTGTTAATCTTTTTGGTAATGTTTTACCAAACCTTAAATGTTTTACTATGAAATTTAGCAGTGATTGAGTCTTTGTAGTTCTTCAATTACTGCCGGTATGTTGGGGTTTTGTATACAAAATGTACTACACTGTGAGTAGTAAGTCGAGGATGACAATACGTTACCATTGGACAATGAGTTAGCCAATGGGTAATATGACCCACAAGTCAGGGTTGACAGTACTAATGGAGTAATTGTGTAGACATAAACAATGTGATCGCTCTCAATACTGTTCACTGTGACTTTTTATTTAAACTTGATTAAACTGGGATTCACTCACCAGTATTTCCGACTGACAAATATTTTTAAAACACGTTTCAGGTAACCCAATGTGACAACCAACTAGTAAAAGCCAGCTGGAGAGCACTGAAGGCTTGGGATAATGTGGCTATAAAAGTTACCAAATAAACGATGTTTTAAAATTTAAGAAAATAGGGTTTGTCCCTATAAATGTATTGTACTAAGAAACTTGGGTTTTACCCATGTGATTATTAATATTAAATGAGGTGGTTTTACTCTGATAAACATTTCCTAACTACGATCCTGATGTAAATTCCGCTGCAAGATTAAATAACTGATACCACCGAAACTCTGAGATCGCCTCCGCCCGTTCCCGGGAATCAGAGATCGGGGGTTGCGACAGTTTGCAAGGCCACTAACATGTGTCACGACATAGGAAGCCACCAAACCTAGGCATTTTTGTCGACTTTGACTGAGACACATAAACACTCATTGGTAGAAGTAGGCCAATAGTGGGGTTGCCTGAAACCCATTAGATCTAACCCTTTGTTCCACGGTCTGAATGTATACGTTGATTAATGGTGCTTATGGAACCCTATTCGGGACATGATCTAGAATGTTTTTCCTCAGTTTGATGTACCACTTTGTACTTGTATTTTTCTGAATTTTGGGAACTAGAATGCATGTGTAAGTACTTTTCGAAGAATACTCTTGCTTGAAAAACCGGTATAGATCATAAGCTTTTTCGTAAACCATTTATGTCCATTAAAACTTGTTTGTAAAATGGTTTAGAAATATGTAATTCATGTTTATTGAAAACCTTGAATGCTTTGCAAAATGTGCATGTCTTTTCACCCCGAAAACATTTAGGAAAATGTAAAACTGTAAAAAGGTGGGGTTATGAACTCACCTGAATATTCCTGTGCGAAGCTAGCTATATACGACTTTGTGATGTCGTTTCCAAGACGAGACTCGCTAGCGTGCATTCTACAATATTCCTAACATGGAATATCTAATAAGTTTCTAAATAAAAGCGGTAACTAACTTCGTGTCACCGAGCTCTACCGCATCATTGACCGAACGATTCGACTGTTAAGTTGTAAAGTAATTGGAAACGATTAGGTCATATTTGATAAGTATCGTTTATCGTTCTGAGAGATCGTTTATGTATATAGGAATATTCGTATGAAAGTAATATATAATAAACTTGTATTATATATGTTGCGTCTTGTATATATTTGCCAAAATATGCGTATATGCTATTTAGGCGTATAAAATAAATATGAAAAGTTATATTTATTTTATAAAAGAATCGTCGAGTTGTCGTGTTTGAAAATAAATATGACTATATTTATTTTAGAAAGAATTCGACTTGATTGTGTCGGTAATAAATATATAGCTATATTTATTTATGAAAGGATTCGTTTTGTACGATATTTGAAAATAAATATATAAACTATATTTATTTTTATAAAACGAATGCGTGTTATCGGCTTTTGAAACAATCTAAGTAATTATCTTGGTTTTGTAAAAAGAATTGTCGAGTTTTCGAAGTTTAAAATAACTAGATTGATTGTTGTAAACGATTTCAAAATCGTTGTTTTCGTAAGTTGTAAAGTGCCATTGTAAAACAAATATTCATTTGTATTTGGGTTTTTATAAAAGTTCCTCGGATTCTATAGGTTTCGTCCTTTAATAAAACGCGTTGTATATTACGGTTTTTCTCGAAAAACGGGTAGAGTTTCCTCTGTTTTTTGGACGGCCCCGACAACTAAAGTGTCGTTATTTATCAAGATTCAATCAATATCAAATCATCAATAGAGATAATTTTTTTATGAGACGGCAAAGTGTAAACTAAACGTTATATCAAATCGGTTCGAGCTCGTTCACGTTAATAGCATAAGAATTATTAAAACGACATAAAAAACTCGCGTCACTAAAATTCTTTACCGCTCTTCGCGTCGATCCGTTGACTGAGTTGACCGAGTCGACTCGCTGAGTTGACCAAGTCAACTTGAACCGCTTCTGCCACTAACAAATCTGACCGAACCGGACCCGATTTAAGCTGAACCCGAACCACACCAGGTCTGACCCATTGACCCGAGTTGACTGAGTTGACTCGGTTTGACCGAGTCAAACCGAGTTGAACCAACCTTTGACCAGTTTGACTTGTCTTGACCGGGACTGAACCGAAGCTAACCCGAACACAAATCCGAGACTGAACGAGCCGCATCTAACCCAAACCTGACTTGAACAAGGCTGACTCAAAACCGAACCGGAGAGGCTCATCGAAACCAACCACCATCACCGCCCCTGCCGCCGCCGTGAGCGGCGGCGCTGCTCCGCCTCCGTCTTTCTCTATCCTCCTGAGTCTCTCTCTCTCTCTCCTTCTCGTCTCTCCCTCTCGGTCCTCCTCTCGTGCTCGAACCCATCTCCGGAACCACCCACCACAGTGCCGTCGCCTGTGGTGGTGGTGGTGTTGCTGTCGCTGATATCCGCCACCACCAAAACGATGGTGGTGGCCGGCGGTATAAGAGAGGACGGGGGGGGTCGGCTGACTTGAGAGGGGAAATGAGGGAGTGGAGGTGTGTGGTTGATGTATGGATCGAAGAGAGGGAGGGTGTAGGTGAGGTAGGAAGAAGTTAGTCTTCTCTGTGTTTGTATAATATGTGAGAAGAGAAGAGAGAGTGAATGGGATTTTGTGTTGTCTGCACAATTAAAAGATTAGCATGGCCCCTATTTATACACTTGAATATGGGTTTTGTTTAGTGGTTAATATCATTATTTTCCAGCAATTTATTATCCATAAGTTCTTATGTTCCAAACTTTAGAGACCAAAAATCTTTAAGAGATTTTGTAAAGATTTTTCAGAGATTTGATGAGATTTTGCAAATCTTTTGTAGAGATTTGGCAATATTTTGTACAGTTCTTTTAATATCTAATATATTAGGTGTAGGTTTAGGCTTGTGGGTTTTGGGCTTGGGCCCAGGGCCCACAAGTCCATCTCATGTGTAAGTGGCCTGTAATTCCTACGAGACCCGATATCGCGACCCAAACTCCATAAGCATAAAAAAAATATTCGTGTAACATCCATATTTGTCGGTGTCGTCAGTATTTTGTAAGGTATCAGTCCGTTGTCGCGTAATATTCAGCAGATTTTCTGTAAATCACCACACGCGCACTGTATAGCTGAACAAACGTTCATGGGCACTCCAAGGGCCTGGTTAAGTTAATTAGCGTCGTAAACACTATTTATTATCACGTAATCACCTGTTAATCACGTACTTAAGAGCCGTAAATTACCGGTTGTCACAGTCTCCCCCTGTTAATGAAATTTCGTCCTCGAAATTTAGTTTACGTTAACTCCTTAGAGTTACTTTATGCGTAGAAAATACGAATAGTTCGAAAGTGAACGATCATGAAATCGATTCAAGACTTATTCGAATGATGTGAATTCAAGGACGTATCACAAGATGCAAATGAATTCTAGAAATGATTGCATCCAATAAATAAATTTAGATTTCAACAAGCTCAAATGTAATAGTTTGCATGAAACGCTCGATCATGATCAGCCTAAGATGCATGTTCTACCGACGCCACAAGGTGTCGTAGTGATAAAAAATATTTCAATAATAGTGGTGATCAAATAAGTATCACCTGTGTTTGAAGTCAAATGAAAGCGCAATAATAAATCGAAGCGGATTTAATCTAAATAAATAAATAATTAATTAAATCCGTGCATAAGATATGTAAACGAGATTAGCGCAAGCTTCAATTTAGTGAAGCGCCACCACAAGGTGTCGAACTTAACAAACGACTTAATGGAGTCGTAGACCGAACAAATCTACTACGACTCGGAACAATGAAACGCTTGTTAAAACGAATTCGAATATGATGTTTTCAACACAACATATGGTGTCTTGAATTGAATATGTGTAATGAACAAGTTCAAACAATTGAATTTGATTTCGGAACAAGCCGACAATAAATACATATATCGACAAGAAAACCTTCGGCATGGTCACAACGAAAAACCATGTATGTAACTTGAAAAGAAATTTCAAGAAAACGTGTTGACTTGATAACAAAGAAGCCAACAATTACAATAATGCGGGTCATTCGAATCACAAATCAATAATTAGATTTAGCGAAATAACATTTGAACTTTAATGAAACGCTTTATTCGAAACGAAACCACATGCGTAACAAACGATGCATGCGTAATATATGAATTTTCCATAAATGAAGCAAATGAATATTCGCTATACTGAAAGAAATGATCGTGACACAATGACCATCAAGAGGAGTAGATATGCGAAAATCTACTTAGTAAATGTGAAAGTCGAATTTTCAATAAAAGAAATTTGAGGACTTTACCTGGGGTTGCATGTGATGTCCGGTTGTTAGGTGACATTACCATGGAATGTCGAACATAGCGTATTTGTCGTTAACTGAAATAGGGGGAATGCGGAGACATGCATCTTCTTCTTAGCATGACTCATGTCGTTTGCAGGACCGCGTGCCAACTGCCGCTTCCTCGAAAGTCGTATGTGACGTACTTCAACCTCCGTTGATGTATAGCTTAAGTTTCACGTATACCTATGCACTAGTGTTTTGTTATGCGTAGGCTGCCTGCTCGGGAAGTCAAAATACCATAGACAATATGAATAATAGTGTGTGCCCGAGTTAATATTTGCGGTTCCTACGTGACGACCTTTAATGAACTTAGACATAAGCTTCTGAAGGTCTTAAATGCATGTTTTCTAATCTCTCAGAGTTTTGTGTACTGTATGTAATTGTTTTATGTACCGTGTGTATAACACCACAATAGCGTATATTTGAAAACAAAATCTTGACTGTTTGTTTTTCGGCAACGGTTGGAGACCATATTCGAGTCTTAGGTGTTCTGTATGTATTCAACGTTTTAATAATGTAAGTCCCCAGAGAAATACGAGGTTAGAGCCTAGGTATCTCTACAGAGAACCCTATTCGTTGTAACCTATAGCTCTGATACCAATCTGTCACACCCCGAAATTATCAGAGCTGGCGTGACTGGACTGGTATCTTCATTGCACAGCAGAAGCAAGTAAGCAAAGACTTTCTAGAAATTGAACGCCCGCTAAGTACTCGATTCTCCAATGGTTCTCCTATTCCAACCGTGCTATAACTTTGAAAAGTAACCTGAGAAAGAAACATGCGAAAAATCAACGTAAAGTTGAGCGAGTTCATAGTTTGTTTGTAAAAGATTTGAAATAAATCTTTTTGAATAACCGGTTTTTGAAGTATTGTTGAGAAAACGAATTTAAAATCATTTTCTTGTCAAGTTATATGGAAACATGGTATGTAACTTGTAGAATGTATCGGTAACTGAGTACTATGAATGTTTGAGTGTAACTTGTAAAACGTATATGTAACTGAGTACTATGAATGTTTGTATGTATCATGTAGAATGTATCTGTAATCTGAGTACTATGAATGTTTGAATGTAACTTGTAAAACGTATATGTAACTGAGTATTATGAATGTTTGTATGTGTCATGTAGAATGTATCTGTAACTGAGTACATATAAATGTTTGAGATCGCTAGTGGTTTGCAAGGCCACTAACATGTGTCACGACATAGGAAGCCACCAAACCTAGGCATTTTTGTCGACTTTGACTGAGACACAGAAGCACTCATTGGTAGAAGTAGGCCAAGAGTGGGGTTCCCTGAAACCCATTAGATCTAACCTTTTGTTCCGCGGTCTGAATGTATACGTTGATTAATGGTGCTTATGGAACACTATTCGGGACATGATCTAGAATGTTTTTCCTCAGTTTGATGTACCTCTTTGGACTTGTATTTTTCTGAATTTTGGGAACTAGAATGCATGTGTAAGTACTTTTCGAAGAATACTCTTGCTTGAAAAACCGGTATAGATCATAAGCATTTTGGTAAACCATTTATGTCCGTTAAAACTTGTTTGTAAAATGGTTTAGAAATATGTAATTCATGTTTATTGAAAACCTTGAATGCTTTGCAAAATGTGCATGTCTTTCCTACCCGAAAACATTTAGGAAAATGTAAAACTGTAAAAAGGTGGGGTTATGAACTCACCTGAATATTCCTGTGCGAAGCTAGCTATATACGACTTTGTGATGTCGTTTTCAAGACGAGACTCGCTAGCGTGCATTCTACAATATTCCTAACATGGAATATCTAATAAGTTTCTAAATAAAAGCGGTAACTAACTTCGTGTCACCGAGCTCTACCGCATCATTGACCGAACGATTCGACGGTTAAGTTGTAAAGTAATTGGAAACGATTAGGTCATATTTGATAAGTATCGTTTATCGTTCCGAGAGATCGTTTGTGTATATAGGAATATTCGTATGAAAGTAATATATAATAAACTTGTATTATATACGTTGCGTCTTGTATATATTTGCCAAAATATGCGTATATGTTGTTTAGGCGTATAAAATAAATATGAAAAGTTATATTTATTTTATAAAAGAATCGTCGAGTTGTCGTGTTTGAAAATAAGTATGACTATATTTATTTTAGAAAGAATTCGACTTGATTGTGTCGGAAATAAATATATAGCTATATTTATTTATGAAAGGATTCGTTTTGTACGATATTTGAAAATAAATATATAAACTATATTTATTTTTATAAAACGAATGCGTGTTATCGGCTTTTGAAACAATCTAAGTAATTATCTTGGTTTTAAAAAAAGAATTGTCGAGTTTTCGAAGTTTAAAATAACTAGATTGATTGTTGTAAACGATTTCAAAATCGTTGTTTTCGTAAGTTGTAAAGTGCCATTGTAAAACAAATATTCATTTGTATTTGGGTTTTTATAAAAGTTCCTCGGATTCTATAGGTTTCGTCCTTTAATAAAACACGTTGTATATTACGGTTTTTCTCGAAAAACGGGCAGAGTTTCCTCTGTTTTTGGACGGCCCCGACAACTAAAGTGTCGTTATTTATCAAGATTCAATCAATATCAAATCATCAATATAGATAAAAAAAATTTATGAGACGGCAAAGTGTAAACTAAACGTTATATCAAATCGGTTCGAGCTCGTTCACGTTAATAGCATAAGAATTATTAAAACGACATAAAAAAAACTCGCGTCACTAAAATTCTTTACCGCTCTTCGCGTTGATCCGTTGACTGAGATGACCGAGTCGACTCGCTGAGTTGACCGAGTCGACTCGCTGAGTTGACCGAGTCAACTTGAACCGCTTCTACCACTAACAAATCTGACCGAACCGTACCCGATTTGAGCTGAACCCGAACCACACCAGGTCTGACCCATTGACCCGAGTTGACTGAGCTGAACCCGAACCACACCTCTCGGTCCTCCTCTCGTTCTCGAACCCATCTCCGGCACCACCCACCACAGTGCCGCCGCCTGTGGTGGTGGTGGTGTTGCTGTCGCTGATATCCGCCACCACCAAAACGATGGTGGTGGCCGGCGGTATAAGAGAAGACGGGGGGGGGGGGGGGTCGGCTGACTTGAGAGGGGAAATGAGGGAGTGGAGGTGTGTGGTTATTGTATGGATCGAAGAAAGGGAGGGTGTAGGTGAGGTAGGAAGAAGTTAGTCTTCTCTGTGTTTGTATAATATGTCAGAAGAAAAGAGAGAGTGAATGAGATTTTGTGTTGTCTGCACAATTAAAAGATTAGCATGGCCCTATTTATACACTTGAATATGGGTTTTGTTTAGTGGTTAATATCATTATTTTCCAGCAATTTATTATCCATAAGTTCTTATGTTCCAAACTTTAGAGACCAAAAATCTTTTAGAGATTTTGTAGAGATTTTTCAGAGATTTGATGAGATTTTGCAAATCTTTTGTAGAGATTTGGCAATATTTTGTACAGATCTTATAAGATCTAATATATTAGGTGTAGGTTTAGGCTTGTGGGTTTTGGGCTTGGGCCTAGGGCCCACAAGTCCATCTCATGTGTAAGTGGCCCGTAATTCCTACGAGACCCGATATCGCGACCCAAACTCCATAAGCATAAAAAAAATATTCGTGTAACATCCATATTTGTCGGTGTCGTCAGTATTTTGTACGGTATCAGTCCGTTGTCGCGTAATATTCAGCAGATTTTCTGTAAATCACCACACGCGCACTGTATAGCTGAACAAACGTTCCTGGGCACTCCAAGGGCCTGGTTAAGTTAATTAGCGTCGTAAACACTATTTATTATCGCGTAATCACCTGTTAATCTCAAACTTAAGAGCCGTAAATTACCGGTTGTCATATCTTTTCATCAGCAAAGGCATTTAAGGTTACATCAACCTTTTTGGAACCATCTAGCCTGGGAAGATCTGCAGCCAAGTTAGATTTTGCATCTGGTTCAATGTACAAACCATCTTCCCATCCATTTTTCTTTATCTGCTTCATTTTCTCTTCCTTTTTGGCATCATTAGGTGGTGGGTTGTCCACAAAAATGATTGAAGAAGGAGCAGTGCCAGTAGTTTTCATCAAATGGGCCTTAATTGCCTTGATGTCTGCCTGTGTATCCTTGAACCTAGCTTCCATTAAATTTCTGATCTTTTGAACTTAAATTTCATGTTGCTGATCAGCATATTTTCTTTGTTGAATAAGCATAGGTTGAAATAAACTCCATAGCTTATTTGGAGTAGGAGCAGATGATGGAGCAGATGTTTGAGCTGATGAAGCAGTGGGTGGTGCCTTTTGTGCTTGTAACAACTGTTGCAGCATTGTTTTGATTTCTACAACAGTTGTGTCAATCTTGTCAACCCTCTCCGTCAATTCTCGGTACATTAAACCATCACCCAAGTTAATCGGATCATCTGATTTCCCACCAGTGGTGGTTGTATCAGTGGTTGACTTAGGAAAAGTATCCCAAAAATCATCCACTGATGCCCCTTTGTCTTGGTACTAGGGTCTTCTTTCTTCAAAAAAGGTTACCATTCTGATTGAACCATTAAATACTGGAAACACATCAGTGGATGCAATGTTTCCAAAAGAAGAAATTCCCTTCAAGGAAGTCTTATTAATGAAACTACTGTCCAAGTGTAAACCAGTGGGTTCAACACTTGTAGCTGCTTCACTTGAACTACCACCAAGAGATACTTGTATCTCATGGGGTGTAACCTCCTTAGTTGTTGGTGGGTTAGCAGCGATAGGGAGCTCAGACTCAGTCACTTGTTGAGGCATATTCTCAGTGATAGGTGGTTGAGAAGAACTGATTTCCGTGTGAGCTATATCAAGTGTATCCAACAAGGTTAATATATGTGGTGGAATTTGGGTAGTGAGTATGGGTGTAGAAAGAGAATTTGCCCCGGGAGCTGGGCTGTGGATGATGGAATCAAGTGATTCCAGAGCATCATAACGTGGTGTCCCTGTGGATACAACTTGTTCTTTTTTAGAAGAAGCAGGAGGAGTTTGAGGTTCAGGTTGAGATCTTTCAACCAACTACTGTGAGGAAGTAGCAGCAGTGGTTTCTTGTGACTTTTGTGTTGTCACTGGTAGTTGCTCTAGGATCTCATCTTCCAGAGTTACCTTTTTATGAGGTTTGGGGGGCTTTTGTGATTGTTTTTCTTTGGTCTTTTGGTGGTTTTAGGTGTGGGTTTCACAACAGTGGTTTTGCTGCTATGATCACCTTGAGCAGTGGGCTCAGCAGTAGATACCTGAGGAGCAATGGTTGCTGCTAAAGTCTGCTCAGGAACCTCTGCTTGTGTTTTGGAAACTTTTGACAGTTGTGTGAATTTTTCAGGAGTTAGGCTATTTATTTGACCAGGTTCTCCTAGGATAAGCACATGAGCATTATCCTTTGAAAATTTATTTTTAAAATAGTAGCTTAGGAACCTTGGAAATAGTAAAAATTATTTTTTTATTAACATTTTTAACCAGATCATTGAAGATCTCCTAGGAGTAGTTAAAATTTTCCTCATTCAATATAGCATAACCTAGGTATTGGATCTTCAATGGTATTTCATTGAAAGCAGTGGTCTTGTTTGACACACACATAAGGAGGGTATGAAATAAAAACCTTGTGGCAGGAGGAAAGCTGCCCTTTTGTAAAGTATCCTTTTTCATCTCCTCTTCATAACCTCTTTTAAGAAAGTCAGTTTGATACTCTGATTTTGGAAAAGAAGTTTTACCTTGAAGATCATTCAGTTCAAAGACTTCCGAGATGGTTTGTGGTGTTATTGTAACTGGAACTCCCTTTATCGAAGAATTAATGGCTAAGGGCTTTTTATCCTTAGATTCAAGATTAGCATTTTTCCAAAATTCTTGTTGGGTTGCCAGGTAAACTGTAGCATTATAAGTCAACAAAGTTTTGAACTTTGAAGACGAAAGAGCATCAATGACGGAATCGGAAGTTTTGGTGTGACTTGGTTTTACAAGTAGACCCAAGTAATTGTAAGGAGCTTTGAATGGAAGATCCATGATGATTTTGAGTGATTTCGAGAGGATGAAAACGATGAGTGATTTGAATGATTGCAATAGGAAGAAGACGAGGAGTGATTTTGAGAGAAATGGATGGTAACTGCTTTGAGAAAGGAATTTTGAATTCGATTCGATAGGTGAAAAACCCTGTTTGGGGGTTTTGATCAGGGTTTTATAAAGGGAAAAAGTGAATGCTGATGTGGCAGCGGTTACAAAAGATCTAACGGTCAAGTACTGCCCACGTGACAACCTCTGATGAATAATGGATGACAGTTGTTAGGAAACCACTGATGGAATAAGTATCAGTGGTTTGTGAAAGGGACAAATGAAAACAGTGGCAGACTTTGTACTATCAGTGGATAGCCATCCATCAGTGGGTTAAAACACTGATTTTGAACAACAGTGATTAACAAGGAAAATGAAGGAACAAAGGTTGACTTTCAGCAGTGGATAACACTATCAAACAGATGTTTGAACCAAAAACAGTGGTTATGGCAAACTTTTAAGGATTAATGAAAATTTTCATTTTTTAGCTATTTTTAAGGATTGATTTTTGATTTTCTGAAAACATTTTAATGCTTTTATTTATAGAAAAAAATTTTGCTTGTTATTCCATGTTCAGCATGCCAATCCTAGAGATCAAGCTTTCAAAGGTGGATGTGTCTAATGCTTTTGTTAGCACATCTGCCAGCTGATCTTTAGTTGGAACATGATGTAGAGAAATCAAACCTTTTTTCATAACAATCCCTCACAAAGTGATGTCGGATATCAATGTGCTTGGTGGTTGAATGGGAGACTGGATTTTTGATGATATTTTCTGCTGCCTGACTGTCCAACATGAGAGGTGTCTTTAAGGCAGTGATACCAAAATCCAGCAATTGATTTTGAAGCCATAACAGTTGGGCTGTGCAGCTTGCAGCAGCTATATACTCTGCCTCAGCAGTGGATGTTGAAACAGCTGCTTGCTTTTTGCTTTGTCAAGACACTAAGCAATTGCCTAGGAATTGGCACCCTCCTGATGTGTACTTTCTTGTTGTGTTACATCCAGCAAAGTCACTATCTAAGAAACCTGAAAGCTTGATATTTCCATCAGCTGGATACCAGATACCAAGTGTGGGAGCACCTTTTAGGTATCTGAATATCCTTTTTACAGTAATAAGGTTTGACTTTCTAGGGGCTGATTGGGATCTTGCACAAACACATGTTGCAAACATGATGTCTGGCCTAGATGCAGTTAGGTACAATAAAGACCCAATCATGCTTCTATAAAGAGTTTGATCAACCAAATCATCATTTTCATCAGACATGACTATTTTTGTGGTTGCAATGGGTGTACTACATGGTTTACAATCATCCATCTCAAATTTCTTTAAAAGTTCTTTGGCATATTTGCCTTGATGGATGAAAGTTCCATTTTGAAGTTGCCTTACTTGGAGACCAAGAAAGCACTGGAGTTCACCCATTGCACTCATCTCAAACTCAGCTGTCATGAGTTGTCTGAACTCTTGACACATTTTAGAACATATGCTTCCAAAAATGATGTCATCCACATAAATATGGACAATCATCAAGTTTTTCCCACTCCATTTTAAAAATAATGTTTTATCAATTTTACCTCTTGTGAACCCAATGGAAAGTAGAAAGGTGGAAAGAGTTTCATACCAGGCTATAGGTGCTTGTTTTAGTCCATACAAAGCTTTATTTAGCTTGTAGACATGATTTGGATTAAATGGATCCTCAAAACCTAGAGGTTGACAAACATATACCTCTTCTTGAATTTTGCCATAGAGGAATGCATTTTTGATATCCATTTGATACACCTTTATGTTGTGGTTGACAGCAAAGGCCAGGAATAATCTGATAGCTTCCAATCTTGCTACAGGGGCAAAAGTTTCATCATAGTCAATGCCCTCTTCCTGTCTGAACCCTTGAACCACGAGCCTTGCTTTTTTAAAGACCCACTTTGTGCCAATAGGACTCACACCCTCTGGCAGTGGTACAAGCTCCCAAACTTGTTGTCTTCTAAACTATTGGAGCTCCTCTTGCATTGCTTCTACCCAGCTGTTGTCTTTTAGTGCCTCTTGGTACTTGACTGGCTGATGGAGAGATAGAAAACCAGCAAAAAGACAGATGTTTTGGGATTGACTTCTTGTGAGCACCCCTTCACTGATGTTGCCAATGATTTGGTCAGGTGGATGAGACTTCAAGAAGATTAACTCTCCTATGTATGGAACAATGGCATTTAAGGGTGAGGGCTGCAGATGTGAATCATCTGAGCTAACCACTGATGGTGACTTTGATGATCCATCAGTGGCTTGAAATGGAGGTGGAGGAATAGGAGGAAGTGGTGTGAAAGCAGGCTGATTTTTATCCACTGTTTGGGGATTTTTATCAACAGTGCTTGAGGATGTGGAAGAAGGGGTTAACGAGTACTTTGGTCAACAACTGTTGAGGTAGCAGTGGTTGAGCTTTGACAGCTATTTTGAACATCTGCTGCTCTACCATTTGATGCAGACTTTTGTTGTGGAATGATGACTTCATATCCATAGTCTGATGGAGGACTTTGTGATGGACCTGCACTGTTAGTCTTGATAGACACATTTTCAAAGGTAAATTTATCAAGATCAAACAATTCTGCAGGATTTGCAGGGATTTTCATTGAAGAAAGTTCATTGAACTTCACATTCAAAGTCTCTTCCATTGTTTGGGTCTTTGTGTTAAACACTTTGTAGGCCTTATCAGTGGTTGAGTATCCCAAATGATATCCACTGTCTACTTTGGCTGCAAATTTTGAAATTGAGTCTTTTAAATTCAATATAAAGCATGGTCAGCCAAATACTTTAAAGTATGACATCAGTGGTTTGATTTTGTGCAGCAGTTCATAGGCAGCCTTTTTATGCCTGGGGTTGATTAAAACTCTATTCTGGACATAGCAAGCAGTGTTTACAGCTTCTGCCCAGAAAGTTAATGGCAAACCTGAATCAGCAAGCATGGTTCTGGCAGCCTCAATCAATGTCTGGTTCTTTCTTTCAATTAACGCCATTTTGCTCTAGTGTTCTTGGAATGTTGTACTGCCTTACAATTGCTTTTGACACACAAAACTCATCCAACTCCTTATTTCTGAACTTTGTGCCATTGTCACTCCTAAAGACTTTTACTGGCAAACAAATTGCTTTTCAACCTGTGTAACAAAGTCTTGCAAAATTCCTGCAGTCTCATCTTTGGAATGTAAGAAGTAAGTCCATGTAAACCTAGAAAAGTCATCTACAATTACCAAACAATATATTTTCTTTTTAATACTCATGACTTTTACTGGGACAAACAGATCCATGTGAAGCATTTGCAAGCACTTGGTTGTTTTGGACTCTTCAATGGACTTAAAAGAGCTTTAATGTTGTTTTCCTTTTTAAGCAAGAAACACAATGCTAACGACAGGTGAACAGTTTTGAGGAAGACCTCTTACTAACCCCTGTTTTGACAAAGCAGTGATTGTCTTGAGATTTGTGTGCCCCAATCTTCTGTGCCAAAGTTCTGTCTCTTTGTTAGAGGCAGCTGAGAACAAATAGGCATCAGTTCTTGGGTTCTCTTTTGACAAATCAACTACATAAACATTGCCACTTCTTTGAGCAACAAGTTGGGTTTTTCCATTTTTTTATTATTTCTTCAATCTTTTTAACCATTTCTGGTCCAACAATCCCACAACAATCCTTAGTAAAGAATGAGCCATAGCCCTTATCACTCATTTGTGAGACACTAAGGAGGTTGAATTTTAGATTGTCTATTAGATTGACATTTTCAAACTTAATATTACCAGATTGAACTGTACCAGACCCCATCACCTTCCCTTTACTATTATTACCAAAGGATATATCACCCCCTCCATGAGTTTTAAAATCTTTGAGTAGGGCTCTACATCCAGTCATGTGCCTGGAGCCTCCACTATCTACATACCAAAGACTATCTAAGCATGCAGAAGCTCCCTGCACATCAAGTAAAAGGTTAGTTCATTAGGGTCTCCAAAGCCAATAAGGCTTTGGAGGGGTCTCAACAGTGTCTGTGTTAAGTTCAGGTGGATGGACAGTGGTTAGCTCAGGGGTTTGGACAATTTTGGAACTGTTGTTCTCTAACCACTGTTGGGGGTCTTGCCCTATCAGCTGTTGATACCCAAAGGGATGCCTGTTCACTCTTGGTTTAGATGGCCTTTTGTAGGCTTCATAAGCACGTGGGACCCTTGGGTATGGTGGTTGACCTTTACCTCTTCGGTATTGGTTAGCAGGGGGTGCATCAGTCACCTGAACATCTCTTTTAACAGAGGTTTGGTTCAGCTGTTTGGTAACAGCTGTTTGGACTGGCACAAACAGTGGTTGATTCTTGACTTGTGGTTTTGATAAACTCAAGGATGTTTTTGAAGTGTACTCATTCTTTTTTACTTCAAAGGATTTGAGATACACACATTCTTGAGTGAGATGGTTTGATTTGCCACCGATGGTGCAGCTCTTGGCAGGCACAATTGTACTTTTTTTGTTAATATCATATGCCTTTAGATGAAAACAATCTTTGGTCACATGATTTTTCTTTTCACAAAAATCACAAAACAAGTTTTTAACCTTTTCTTTTCTTTTCTTTTCTTCTTTTCAGACTCCTTTGCAACAGAGGTTTGAACCACTGTTGGGATGTCCTTAAGAGGAATAACCTTGGCCTTAGGAGCCTTGACACCATCTATGGTTGTGAAATCCATGGGTTTGAAATTTTCAAGAATGTCACACTCATCAGACCATCTGGGTTTAAATTGATATTCCTCAATCTCTTCATAAGTTGAGGAGTCCATTGATCTTTCAAGTGTGATTTTGTTGCCATTTTTAGCAGTTATTTTAATTTCTTGGCCATTCTTGTTTGTGGGAATGATTTCAACTGAACCAGATTCATTTGCAGCATTGTTTTCAACTTGGTCATGTTTTCTAACACCTACACCAAATTTTACATTGCTTTTGATATGTTTTTCAAGCATAACTTCATAACCTTTGCAGGATTCCACCCATTTTTCACAAGTGATTTGGGTGGCTTCCAACTCCTTTTTGCAAACTGGATATTTTTCTATCATTGTTTGAAGTTGGTCTTTGGTTATGCTATGCTCTTGTTTGATGCTCCAAATCTCATTTTCTTTATCATTCAATTTGTTTTTCAGTTCTTTTAATGACTTTTCAAATTGAACTTCAGAAGTTAATAACCTATCCTAAGGTTTTCATTCACCTCTTCGATGTTAGCAAATGCTATGATGCATTTTTCTGAACACAGATTTTTTAGAACTTGAGGTGATACCTTGGTTGCAGTCATCATGGCACAATCACAGATATGATCATTATCTTCTTAACTTTTCTCTTCTTTTCCACCTTCTTTCTTTTGTTCTTCTTCTTTGAACCAGGGGTCGGACAGTGGTTCCAACAGGGCTTTTGAACTTTATCCCAACAGTATTTCATCAGCAACAGCAGTAACACCACTGCTTCAGCAATTTTGTCCACTTTTTCATCACTCGACTGTCCTTCTTCAGCTTCTAGCCCTTCTGGTATTGACTCTAATGCCATAAAACAGAATTCATCATTAGAAGTATCATTAGTAGCATAGAGTGCAGAGTTTTCATCACCTAGCTAATCAGGTAAGCTGCTCCAGTCAACAAAGTCTTGGGTGAAAAAGCTTTGCTGATCTGGTTGAACCACTTCTGGTGCCACTTGTTGAGGTGCAACTGGTTGCACTTGAACCTGAGGGACAGGGGCTTGGACATACTGAATTTGTGGAACAGTTGTTTGAACATAATGCACAGGAACAGTGGTTGCAGGGTGTGCATAGTGAGCAGTGTTTACATGAGCAGCAGGGGTATATTGGGCATAGTGCACATTGCTTTGGTTATTTTGTGGTCTAGGATTTGAGCTGGGATGTGTAATAATTGGTCCAGTGGTTTGACTCATGCATTCCCTAGCAAAATGACCTAGCCTATACACTTATAGCACTTAATCTTTGATTTATCCAGCCCAACTTTAAGATTCCCATGTAACCCTGGAAATTTTCTCCATGTCCTTTTGTAAAACTTGCTAGTTCTTACACTTAGCAATGCAAGTTGGTGCAAAATGTCCATTTCTTCTAAGTCAGTTGGATCAAAATGTTGTAAATCATTGAGTTCAAAGCACAAATTGTAAGAGTTCTTGCTTTCTCCATTTGTTGTGAAAGCATAATTGGATGAGTGAGGATCAGAGTTGAAGTTTCCACCAGCAGTTATGTCAATAAAGTGATCATAACTCTGATCCTTACTACTGCCAGACTCTTCCAGACCCAATAGAGATGTGTTGCCAAATGAGTAGTCATCTGCAACTTTGCCAGACTCTTGCAACTTCTTTTTCTGGTTTAACTTCCTTTCTTAGGTCAGAATTCTACCATGAAGTTGGGTCAGGGTGAGATCTTTGAACTCAACAGAATTTCTGGTTACAAAAGCAATTGTGTCCCATTTTTCAGGAAGTGACCTTAAAAACCTGCTATTAACAGTTGATTTAGGAAGTTCAGTTTTAACAAGCTTAAGTTCACTTATGAGACAACTAAATCGCTCAAACTGCTGTGTTAATGTTTCACCCTTAATGTGACAAAAGGTTTCATACTATGCTTCAAAATTTCCCTGTTGTTTTCAATTACTTATTCAGTTCCCCCAAATTGTTCCTTAAGTGCATCCCACAATTCCTTGGCACGGTTACAGTGTAACAGCTCAGCATAGATCTCATTGGGAAGTGCAGATGCAACGATGCTAAATTCCTTGGCATCCAGTTCAATTTTCTGAAAATCCTGGTCCGTATAGTTCTCAATTTTCTTAGGAACAAAGACCTTTAGATCCTCAGCACTCGGCACCATAGGAACGTGTGGTCCATAGATAACCGATTTCCAACATCCGGTGTTTTGTTGAGCTAGGATGTGACCCATCCTTCACTCCCAGATGTGGTATTCATTTCTTTTCAACATGGGTGGTTTGAAGAGAGAACCAATGTTGTTGTTCATATCTTGTGATTGTGATGTCATCCTGGTTGTTTTACAGGCACTGATTAATCAACATTGCTCGTGATTAACCCTTACTCTGTTTTTCAACGAAACGAACAATTTAAAAGTATCAACTATTATGAGCTGAACTATTTACGTCAAAATGATTGTTAGATCAAGTTTGACTGTCCAGGCTCTGATACCAATTGTTAGGATCTGAGTTTCTTATGATTGTGTTTGTTTGAGATAAATGAAGATGAATGATAAACAATTGCAGCGGAAACTTAAATGAAACAAACTTTTCAACACAATCAAATGGAAGAAATGCTTTCAACACACATGTTTAACAGAGAATCGAATGATCATATTTATTACAATAATTCGAATACACTTGCATGCATGTAATACAATCTCCCCCTCGGTCTGAGCTCACAGATAGGTGTTCGTACAGAATGAGCTGTGAAGAAAGAGCTAATAGAACAGTACAGGGTACTGTTCTATTTATAGTACAAAGCAAACCACTGAAGCATCTTTGATGACGTCACCATGAAAGTGACATCTAACCTCCTAACAACATACAACCAAAGATCTATACAAGCACTATTGTCAAACAAATGATTACAATATAATACAAATAAATAAACTAACTACTGCTTCTTCATTCCACTTCTTCAGCCCCAACAGTGCTTTGTCTTCAGCAGTACTTGAACTAAGGCAGTAGATTGACTCATCAGTGCTTTAGTCTTCAACAGTCTTTAATTGTCTTTAGCAGTTGTTGAAGATCAGCAGTTGTAGAAGAACAGTGGATGGAGGTCATCAGATGTTAGGACCACTTCCAAGGGGAAATATTGAGTACAAACATCTGCTTATTCTGGATCTACTGATCTGATCCAGTTTTGGCTTTATCAACTGTTCCTTTGGTAGAGTTCAATCCCAACACATACAACCTAAAGAGGTGTGTAGTTGGATTGATTCCTCTCGTCTTTGGAAGATTAACAAGAAAGAGGTAGAAGACGTCATATTTACATAATGGTGCGTCGTTTGGAAAGCTAGGAATGATGCAATCTTCAAAGCATATGACTTGAAAACAGAGCTCAACTATGTTACAATCGTTTAATTTCATATATAACAAAGAAACCTTTGATTCAATCATATAATCTTTGATATTATTCTATATTGAAGAAAACTACAAAAATTCAAACCATAAATTCAGACCACTTATGAATCATGTTCAACCAATATCCTTATCAATTGGTTGCCGTACAAACTCTACGAATTTCACCTCGTTTTCCTGTCTTCACCTCAACATTACCCATCTTCACCATGGCTCTTCCAAACTCAACATCGAATATTAATCCATGTAGTCCCCTATATCCCAGGAACCGTTGTACAAACCTTTGTGTTGTTGGATCACTCCATAACTTAGCATCTGATTCAATAACTCCGCGTCCATACTTTAAGTTAGCGTAGAAGGACCCGCCGAAGCTATTAACGCTACCTGTATCAAGCGCCACACGCCTCAACGCATTACCACCATTAGGGCAAAGTGCTCGTAGCTGTGGTAGGAATGATGGGTTAATATCAGGGTCGGGTCTATTGGTATTGTTGAAGTTGTATAATCTATAGCTAAATACTGCACAAGCTGCTGTTCCAATTGTGTGTCCACCTGGTATACAAAAAGTTACACAGTTTAACTTATGATTATTGATGTTGAAACATCATCCTTGAATTACATGTAGCAATGTTATTTTGCTCTACTTACCAACAAGAGTAACAAGATCTTGAATGTCAAGACCTTTATCCGCAAACTTTTTGATTTGGACACTTATAGAGTCGTTAAAAGCGGGCAAGTTTGCGGTATCAGAACCTCGAGAAACCAATCCGTCTCTACGACCTAATGGCACCTTCCAACTATGCCCACCGGTCTGCAATATGTCATGCAATGAAAATTAACGATAAAACACCACAAATAAGCAGTTAACTATATGTTCCTAAACTACAACAAATGTAAGAAAGCATGTGATTACCAGGACCACAGAATCACGGGCAGCAAGGGCAAGAATATCCGAGCAAGAGACCACTCCTGGGCAGGCCTTTTCTAGCTTGGACTTTGCAGCATCAATAACTTCAAAGCCTCTCAAGAAAGCGTTTGGGCCTGCTGACTTCTCAGTTGAGGGTCCGTTAATTAGTATAGATGCATCACAACCATTGATAAAGCAGTCATGGAAGAACATCCTTAGTAAACCAGGTGCGATTGTTGGATTCGCTTGTACCGCAGACTCAACCGCAGATTGGACTATGGACTCCACCCCCGGGCAGGTGGACTTATAGAAGCCAACTCGAGTGCCTCCACCACCACCCTGATAGCCTTGGACTAGTGCCAAGTTTGTGTGTGTGGCTAACAGGAGACCCAACAAGATAAGTGTTTTGCTAAGGGAAGAAAGCTCCATTAGCACCAAAGATTTATAATGAATATATTTATGTTTCGAAGAGTTGTATGTGAAGTGCTGTTATTTTTAGTGTGTGAGATGATGGTATATATTGCCGGAAGGGGAGGTAGGTATATATAGGCGTTGGGGGAATGACAAATGTCAACCGTATATGTATTCAAAAGTGAACTAGTTTAATATGGAGGAGCAAGTAAGGAGTGAAAATGAAACCTTCTGACTTCTCCAAACAAGTGGTATCTCACCAATGGATATAAAAGGATAATGTAACTCATTCAAATAAGAATAAAAGATTCATGTGAGTACATGAATTTTCATGTTAGGGTACAAGCCCTGTGATGGAACTCATGGAATTTTGACTTTTACATATTCTGAATTTTTCTAGGCTTTTTTTTTTTTTTTTTTATACTGAATATACAATGCTTTAAATTTAATAACACTTTCAACAACGTTCTCTTTAACGTATAAAATTATAAACATTTCATATATGATTTTGAATTGGTTGTGTTAGCAATTATATCTACATTATTGATCTGTAAAAATCAGGGCGGTAACTTTATTTTCCCTAAATTGTTGCTGCAAAGTGTAAGATAAAGTATCATTTTCACTATTTACTAAAAAACTTCACAAAGACATTAATCATAGCCCTAATGAAAGACCAGTTTTTATGGTGAGAACAGTTAAATGTTAATTTTGTAAAAAGAAATCATTTATAATTTATTTAACCAACTCATTGTTATAATCCTATACAAAATAAAAAAGTGGATGTGGTTAAAGATTTTTTTTTTTAATTTCAGTTCCTTTTCTTATATCCATATAAGTGTTTAACTCATTTAATATTTACTAAGTTTATTTTTTCTGTAATAATTCTTGTTCGTTAATTCTAGACATTACCATATAAATTTTGTTGGAAAAGAATTGTATTCATAATAAAGTGTTTTTATAAGCTATAACGAGTACTGAAAGCGTGAAAAACTAATATCAACCATACAACATTGGTACCTGTTTCGTTTTTATCGAAACCGGTACGATATTCGACTTCTAGAACACGACGTATTTAAGATGCACGGTGTGGTTTAGTGGCTAGATTGAAAGTGTCGAAACAAGTATAACACCGCGTATTTACTAGCTAATTTGAAAGTGTCAAAACGTATTTTCCAATCGATGTAAAATAAACACGACGTATATACTTATATCCAGATTGAAAGTGTCAAAACAAGTATATATATATAATTATCTCACCAAATCTAAGGTGATGTAAATATTTTATGAATGTTCATAATTCAACTTGTAGAAATTAATAGTAGTTTATACATGACTGTAAAGTCCATCGTTCGGTTGCAATTAATTACTTGATATGGTAGACATCTGTTTAGTCTCCGACTTGTTCGATATTCAGACAACTTAAAAACGAAGAAAAGGTCTCCAATGTGGGACCACCGAGAAATAACTAAAGCATAATCAAATAGGGTTTGGTATAATCATAGTTGGAATGTCTTGTTTAATTAAGTTAATGTTGATTATATAATGTCACTGAAACGCGATTATATAACTACACACTTTACCAATTTGATTTAAAACTTGTAAAGTTTTTCAGGAATCCCTATTTTGCGTCATTAATTTGATAAAAAAAAAAAATGCACCAAATAACCTTCCATTCATGGAAAACACATCTACGTCGCTTCTAATGGCTCACATGAACAATCCTAGTAACAAAGAACATGTCCCCATGTGATTTCGGTAGAACTCATCCCAACCGTGGTTTAACATAAATTCCTTTAGTTGTTCACCTTATGAATATGACTTGGCCGTGAATTAATGACCATGAAAATAGAGCGTAAGTTCTAATTATGATGAATCCGAGCTAAAAATACATCAACACTAAGCACCCTTCCATCCCACAAATCTGAAAACCCATGCACAATATATCCAACAATGCTTAGACCATTCTCATCTCTAGCAACATCCAACCGAGAGGCATCCCTAACGTCATAGCTCTCACAACAGAGTTTGTCATAATACACATGCCTTACCAAACAAGCCATGTCAGGATTTCCCTCACTACTAGAAAACTGCTATTTTTCCTACCAAAATTTCCTACGCATTTCCTACGAACGAAAATGGCTACACATTTCCTACGAAATTCCGACGTATTAAAAAGGGTCTTAGTTTTGTGACAAAAAAGCGACAAAAGAACGACAAATTGGTTTGCGTAGGAAAAGTGTAGGAAAATTCAGACCGATCTCCGACGGAATCCGTTTTCATTTTAACCATTAGTCGGAAATTCGTAGGAATTGTTATGCGTAGGAAAAGTGTAGGAAAATTCTGACCGATCTCCTACGGAATCCGTTTTCATTTTAATTATCGGTAGGAAATGCGTAGGAATCCAATTTATTATTAAAAAAAATTCATAATAAAATGAAATTACTGATATTAAAACATAAAGTTTTATTATTTATATCAATATATGTTATTTTTAAAATAAATTTATTTATATCCGTAGAAAAAGTGTAGGAAAATACCAACACAATTCCTACGAAATATGTTTCATTTCCTATCCGTAGGAAGTGTGTCAGAAATTATCGACAAATTGCTCACAAATTGCTCACGAAATATGTTTCATTTCCTATCCGTAGGTTTTTAATTAATATCCGTAGGAAATGTGTAGGAAAATATTGACTCAAATAGTATATATATAGAATTAAATCTAAGATATATCAGCTCCTGTACAGGAGGATAAACTGGTTAAGACACTTCGGTTATAACGTATAGGTCTCGAGTTCGATCCCAGGCACACACCGATCCAGGGGGAATTTCCCCTTTTTGGCCGATTTTTTTTCCGTAGGAATTGTGTAAGAAAATTAAAATATATAAATATTATATAATAAATATAAATATAATTGTTTTAAGCACAAAATTTTAAAAAATAAATATTCCGTAGGAAATGCGTCGGAAAGTTAAGAAAATTAATTCCGTGAGAAATAAGTAGGAGAATTCTAACGAAACATTTGTGTGGGAAAGGAGTAGGAAATTCCGTAGGAAATGCGTCAGAAAAAAATTACCCACGAGCAAAATTCCCACAGCCCATTTTCGTGGGAAATCCGTGGGTAAACGCAATTACCCACGGATTTCCTACGGAAATTGACGTGGGAAAAGTAGCAGTTTTCTAGTAGTGCCTGTAAAGTTTATCCATATGTTCATGTGGATTCTACCATATATATAATTTCGGGAAGGGTGCGAAGCACCCTCAACTCGCCCTCGCAATCCCACATGCGCACAAGCGTGGCATGAGCGATAAGTGTAATGTGGCGCGTTGATGGCATACTTGAAGGTTGGTTTGGGTGGCTTGGTTGTATATTTGAAGGTTAGTTTGGGTGGCTTGGCAATCGGTGTAAATGTGTACATAAAATAAAAGTTTACATAAACGGTTTTAAGAAGGGAATTTCTAAACTAAACCACACACTATGGAAAGTGTACTGACCGCAATGTAGCAACGTAAGTAAGACCGGATATCAATCCGTGGACATTGCTGCCGGGCCTTGATAATAAACCTTTATTGACTCCTAGACTAAATGATGAGTGGTTTTTTTATTAACAACTACAAAAGCGATAACATGACTAGATCCCAAGCAACGTGTGTGTAAAAGTGTATATAAAATAAAATCTTACACATAGTTTTAAAAAGGGAATCACTAAACTAGACCACACACTAAGGCAAGTATAATGATCACAATGTAGCAATGTAAGTCAGCCCAGATATCAATTAGTGGACATGGTCGGCTTTGGATAATAAACTTCTAATGACTTCTAGCCTAAATGATGAATGGTTTTTTTTTAATATTAACAACGACGAAAGCGGTAAACAGATAAACATGAAAACACGAGAAAACTAGAATAATGAATAAGGATGAACAACTGATTTTGGAAGAAAGATTAGACACTAAGGCAACCACCTAGGAAAGAATCCAACTAACATTTAATGTCTCAAATGAATGAATCGTATGAGTGACTCTAATGGTACGAAACTAAGGTTAACTACGTATGTTTCTACTCTCTAAGAAAACCAAAGACATGTGTGAATCATAGGGCAGGTTTGGTAAAATATCGAATGAGAGTTTACCCCTAGGCTTTCTAATCATAGCGTTGTGAAATATTATGACCCACAACCACAGGACAAAGGCAAGCTAAATCTAATCTAAAAAACTAGCCGAAAACACTAACACCACGAATGAAAGGATAAACACGCTGTTGCGAAATCTAAACCTAACAAACAATGGGTGGGAGTTTCTAAGCAATATCTATCACCCCTAGGCTTTAGATATGGTAGCACATTGGATCTTCTATCAAACTTTGGCTAAACCTCCAAAGATCATCTCTAATCAAGGTCTAGAACTAAAAACACCAAGTAATTAATCCCAACACACAAAACATAACCCAGAGGATACGAAATCAACCAAAAATCATGCAAGCATGAAAATGGCAATCGCAATCAAAAACATCACAGCACACATCCATAATCAATTGGAAAAGAAACAAGTTCTAAAATTGCCAAAACAAACATAAGAATCAAAACCATATCGGTCAAAACAAGTTAATCCATCAAACCTAGGCGATTACTAGGGATTAACCCCTCATCACAATTCTAAACATAAAAACCAAGTTTAATGTAGTGAACAGGATGAAATAACTTAAATCCAAAGTCAAACAAATGATAAAAACAAATGGCTGAAACTATTGGCACACCTTGGTTGGATATCTGCACACTTAGGGTTTACCTACGCTGCGTATAGGGTTACACTTATACGCTTCGTATAGAACTATACGTGGCGTATAAGTTGCATAGAATTCAGAGCTTGCCCAGCAATCATTGGCACATACAACCGGGGTTTATATACACTGCGTATAGAGCTATACGCAGCATATATAACCCATCAAATCTTTTTTTTTTTGTTATTTTGATGTTTTGTGGTATAAATTCTCATCCGTTTCCAACGTTAAATCGCTTAAAGTATATAACCGTTAATGTTATACCAATAATAATATATACCGTTAAATTGTTTTGGAAAACGTCTATATGATTCGAATATATTATATTGTTATCATTTAAATTAAATTATTATACCATGTCTAGTGTGGTTCGAATGCTATAAACGTTTAAATATCATACCGTTAATTATTTTTATATACTACATCTATAGGCTTATACGGATATTGTATGGTATCATATCGTATCGTATCGTATTGCATCATATCGTATCATATAGTGTATACTATAAGTCTCGTATAGGTTCCCTATAGGTCTTGTATATGTATATAGGCCTATACGGGACCTAAACCACACCTATAGTACTATACAAGACCTATACTACACCTATAGGCCTATACGGGTGTTATAGTATATTATCGTATCATATCGTATAGTGTAGTATAAGTCTCGTATAGGTTTCCTATAGGTCTTCTATATGCCTATAGGCTTATATGGGACCTAAACCACACCAATAGGCCTATACGGGACCTAAACCACACCTATAGGTCTATATGGGACCTCAACCACACATATAAGCATATACGGGACCTAAACCACACATATACGCCTATAAGGGACCTATAATACATCTACATGCTTATACGGGTGTTGTATGGTATCCTATAGTATTGTATCCTATTGTATCGTATCGTATAGTGTATGGTATAAGTCTCGTATAGATTCCCTGTAGGTCTTGTATATGCCTATAGGCCTACACGGGACCTAAACCACACCTATAGTACTATACAAGACCTATACTACACCTATAGGCCTATATGGGTGTTATATCGTATCGTATAGTATAGTATCGTATCGTATAGTGTTGTGTAAGTCTCGTATAGCTTTCCTATAGGTCTTGTATATGCCTATAGGCTTATACGGGACCTAAACCACACCAATAGGCCTATAAGTGAGCTATACGGGACATATACTACGCTATACAATACGATATCACACTAATACGCTTATATGATGTCAATACGTGACCTATACTACAAATATACGAGACGATATCCCACTTATAGGCTTATACGAGGTCAATACGTGACCTATACTACACCTATACGATACAATATTTATGGTATAAAATTGATTAATATTGTTGACGTATGCGTGTATATACATGTTTTTACAATGAATTTTACACACGATTCGGGTTTAAATTTATAAAAATGATTTATACTTCAACATTTAAAACACACACTAAAAGGCAAGTGTACCCCGTCATGTATGTAGTAAAGTATCGGTAAGAACCAAGTGTCGATCCAAGGATGTGGATGGATGCAATAATACAAAACCTTTGTCATTAAATTACCGGTAAAAAGATAAGTGGGTGATTTGTTAAAAACTAAAATATGACTAAACAAATATTTTTATAACATAATAGACTCCAAAATATAAAATTATATAAATTGCCTTGCTTTATGAACAACCAAAGTATATAAAATAAGTCGGTTTTTGGAACTTAAAACACTTGGTCAATTTTCCATTTTTCAAAGACAATCAGTATCCTTTTTGGGAATCCTAACATGACAACTCTTTGGAAAGTTAAAACGATAAAAACACTTTAACCACCTAAAATTGTTCTTTAACGCCCAATTGACAAATGTCTATGAAAATCCCCTAAATAAAAGTTAGTCATCCGTTAGGAGTTTTCTAACTTCACTTAATCAAGGAAAGTGACACCGATAAACACAATGTAACCACTGAAACAAGCATAAACTAGATTTATTTTACAAATCTTAAACATAAATTCATCAAGAAAGCAATTTTGGCCTAAACTACTAACAAGATTAACAACTTATGTCAAGAATTTGTAACAACACCATCTAACCCGTTAAGGTCCTTCCGTGAGGGAAAGCCTTCTTGATTAACATTAATTACCCCTTATTAAACCACTAACCATTTCTAGTCTCATGGTGTAAAGATTTTAAACAAGTTAAAAGTTTTCTAATACATGATAAATTAAGCTTCTTTTTACAAATATCTTAACTAACCACACACTAATCATCCAAGATAATTAACTATAATCAAGAATTCGACATCAATAAACAAGGTTGCAAACTAATCATCAAGGATTAACATAGAAAATGCTTCAAGTGTCATTACAAACATAATTAACATACTAATGGTTGTTTGTTAAGCAAGGATTACTAGTATTTTTGCCCATAGGCTACAATAATACATAAATCATCAACCAAAATGCTTGAATTATAACAAACAATGGAAAGATTCAAGAATCAAACCATAAACAAGCACTAGATTGAGAATCCGGATGATAACGGAGCTTATCGACACAATGGTGGCTTGATTCCAGGCAAAAGTTAAACCTCCGGAGCCTGATAAATCGCCTGAAAAGCTCCCAAAAGTCCAGAGTTGCGAACTGATTGCTCCCTTCTGTTTTTTATAACTTTTTCGAGTCGCACGGTCGTGCTAATAAAGTGCACGGCCGTGCACTGTTCACCATATCTTGTGACATCATCAAATCTTGGACCGGTCTTCAAATCAGCATGGTCATGCCGATCAACGCACAGTCATGCATCTCCGAGATGTGGCCGGCACGACCAACCACACTGGAAATGCTTCCGAGATCAAAGGCCTTACACGGTCGTTCCACTCATCGCATGATCGTGCGTTCCCAAGGTTCTCTTGCACGCCTGATCGCATTGGCTGTGCACTGCCTGGCTGGGTTTTGTCATCGGATCCGCACGGGAGTGCCGATTATCGCACGGTCGTGCGAGAGCTGTCAGACAGTTTTCACAGAATCTTCGTATCTCAGCCGTTTCGCTCGGAAAATCCTTGTTTTCTTCATCTTCTTATTTGGCACGCTGTTTGAGGCCTGTAAACAAAAATGTAGACGATTAAGTATCTAATCCTCGGTTTTACGGCCAAAAACGCGTAAAATGGGGGTAAAATGGGGGAATAAAGTATGTGTATTTTGGTGAATATCAAACCTCCCCACACTTGAACCTTGCTTGTCCTCAAGCAAGCTAAAATTAAAATGTAATAAAAGATAGTTTCTAGCGAAGAAATGAATTTACAAACTACCTACTAATACACATACGTACGGTTTAGTGGTTTTTCGAAAGGCAACGTCAAATGATTCAAACCAAACAAGCATATGCAAATATATGTAGAGATACCCAAAAAGCCGTGATTTCACTTCTGATTGACTTAGCACACTAATCTTCAAACACCTCACAATGTTCCCACATACTCGGCTTTATTTGTGAGACATACATAAAATGTGTATGTGTAAACACTCGATGCATAGACAATGAAACGTGTAATATTATAAGCTTGTCACAAGATCTTATCTCCACCAACTAACATGCGAAAAAATGTAAATCAAGATGTCTTTACAGGTTGTAAAGAAAGGCATGGGTGAAGGGTGTGGAATGGAAATTTTTAAGTGACTAAATGGTTAAAACTTGGTAATTACGTTTAACAAGCGTAATATAACTAAACTAAATATACTAATTCCTTAAAAAGACAAATTTTGTGTTATCGAGCTAATAAACGAAACTTCATTGTTTTAGCACTTAAAATTGCTCGAATTTTGTCGACTTCACCCTATTTTACGGCGTTTTATTTTCTGATTTTTTTTTTGTTTGCAAACTAATGCCTTTGTACAACAAACAATTAATTACAAAGAACGCTAGTTAAACAATAATTTTAACCGAGTTTTGACACAAAGGGTTAAAAATAAAAAAAGGCTAAATTTGGCTATGTGGGTTAATTGGTTGGATAAAAGAAAGAAAAACACGGAAAAAGGCTCAACATGGTTAATCCTAGTGGGTAGCGTAGGGTTTAGGGAAAGATAAAACAAAGAACAAGGCCAATAACAAAGGGTTTTCTAAGTGCCTCTATCATTTTTACACAATCTCACATGTTTATGGTCTCGAAAAGCATGCTAGTGACAAGTTCTAAACTACACGAGACATCCGACTCACTCCTACTCCGAAATGAACAAACATATAAAGAATCTAAGGCTCAAACATGCCCACATAATGGAAGGAATGGGTAAAAGTGTGAAAATTAACATGCAAGTCATTCTTTGTTTGCCACGTTTTTGTAGTTATCTTTTTTTCAAAATTTATTTGGCTTGTCGGTTCTTTATCATATCCGAAGCTTTCTAAAACAACAACTAACCGGTTTGTTTACTAAAAATATGTACAATTGATTGATTTTTTTTCTTAGGACAAACAAAGTCAAAATGTTAAACCCCCTCCCCACACTTGAACTTCGCATTATCCCCAATGCGAAACCCAAAATATAGAGAAAAAGGAGAATAACACTCACCTGAAGATGGCTGAAGATGGAATGAGGCTCCCATGCCGATTCTGCTATATCTTTCCGGTCCAACATGTGCTCCAAAGACCTGCATAGATGTCACAAAACACAGCACCTGGAACAATCTAGTTGCAACACAAACTATAAACTAGATAATAATAACGATAAGCATCCATACATAAACTAAGAAAATAAAGATAATGTCTGAAAAATAAAAACATATCCGAGGGTGTTTACAATAATAATCCAAAATGAACACCCGAAAAAACAAACTACTAAAATACTGAAAGAAACACCAAGTCAGAAGCTCCTCCACTACTCGTCGTCGGCATCACTACCGGTGCCAGATGTGCCCGCCCCGCCCTGGTCACTGGGGTTACTGAATGGGAACTACGGGGGCTCACTGAAGTAGCTGGGGTAAGCACTCTGAAGACCACCAAAGATATACGAAAACCTAGCATGCATCACCTGTCGCATGAAATCCTGATTCACTCGCAGCTGATCTTGATTTATTTGCATCTGCTGAAACTACCCGTAGAGCTCATGGTAAGATGGGATGCCGGGTTGCCAGTCCTGGTGCTGCTGGTACTCCTGGCTCTATGGTGAGTGTGGTGGCTGATCGTGTTCCTCATGATCATGCATTACTTCATCCTCCTCGTCAGCTGGCTCTGGTGGTAACGGATCCCAGACCTCGTTGTTTAACCCTCTTAACCTTTCGCCGTTATCGGTATCAACGACTAGCCCCATAGCTTTTAACGAGCGGGTGTCCACATACGTTCCTTCATGAACCAAAGTCAGACCTGCTACTACTTCATCAGTCATTATCCCCATTGCGTAGGCGATCTGAGTGACATATTGACCCCCGTGAATTTGGCTGCTGGAGGTCCTGCCAGAACTATGCATGAAATACTCAGCCATACGCGTGGCGAGGTTAATATGAACCCCGTCTGTGAGCGCGTATAAAAAGATGGCATCTGGTGTGGGACAGTTTCCAAACTATCCATGCGCCCCGCAATAGTATGGTTGAAAATATGATGCATGACCCGAAGCAGTGGGTCTCTCAGCCGTGATGCTTTGGCATTTCGAGGATCATACACTGGGCCATTAGCAACCCTTGCCGAAAATTCAGAACGCTCCTACTTGCTGGGAAAGGTATACTGCTCTGTGAAAAACTCGAAATCCATTTCATCTTCCGTGTAGATTCCGAGCCTTCTTCCCAACCTCCCAACTGTCCAACTCTACCATTGACTGCCCAGCTTGAAGTTAACCCGTTTCTTTCGTCTAAAATCCGGGTTTCGGCTCGCCTTGGGTTTATCGTAGGAGTACGTGGCAAAGAACTCCAAGGTAAGCTCAAGGTACACGGGTCGGTTGATGTCGACCAGTCGAGAGAACGGGAGTGATAACATTTCTGCCAGCCAGTCAGATTGGTTGAGTTCCTCCATTACATCCCAACTGAGCCTCCTTGGTATACCGATTTGATCTCTCCTCTGCCAAAGTTCAATGAGAGCGGTGAGGCAAGGATGGTATCGCGGGTTGTTTTGATCAAAATGAAGGAAAGGATGATTCATCTGCACGAGGAATTATTGTTAAAACAAGGAGGAACAGAAAAAATTTCAAACAGAGCAGCCTAGCACAGTATTATGAAGTTTCTGTTAAACTAATCTGGGCGATTGGCACGGGCGTGCCATATGTTGCACGGTCGTGAGTCACCGAGAATAGCCTTGGTACTCGCAACATGTCGGATCTGCACGGACGTGCCGATGGTAGCACTACCGTGCATCTCCGACATCACAGCAGACACTCGTGAACAACCACATCAGCACGACTGTGCCATAAGGTGCATTGCCGTGCGAATCGATTTTCAGGAGTTTTTCATCCTCAATCACTTGGAGAGCAATTTTTTTCTGAAAATCATCAAATTCCTGGTGATTGGGGGTTAGGAAACCGACTGGGTGTTCACGATTCGACTCATTCTTGCAAGGATTAGGGTTTCGTTTGTATTTATGAAGAGAACCCTAAAATTCCTTGAAGAAATCTGAAAAACCTAGGTTTAGAACGAGATTGAGACTGAAAATCAAGATGAAATACATACCTTATTCGAAGAATTCAAGAAATCTTGCAAAAAGTGGTGAAATTTTAGAGACGAAACTGGTCTGGAACGATGGTGCGACTAGGGTTCGCGAGTTTTGAAAAAGGGAGGGCAGAAAAGGCCTTTATATACTGAGTGGACAAAACTACCCCTGACAAGTCGCACGGTCGTGCAACAGGACGCACGGTCGTGCATTTCTGACGATAACTGATCATTGCACGTTGTTCTCAGAATGCACGAGGGTGTAAGTGCGGGTGCTGGCTTCAATCGGCACGGGCGTGCCGATGGTGGCACGGTCGTGCCAAACCTGCAGATCAGTGTATTTTCCACAGAACCCATCTTTAAGGGCTGTTTCGACCAATTTCCACCACTTTTGCAGTATGTAAACTGATTTAACAATTTTCTCACTCAGATTCTTCGTTCGGTATGCTCGAAAACTGTACAAACCTACGAGAGATGATTAAACACACCTTAAACACGGAAAAACAAAAAAACTAAAACTATGACAATTCTACCCATAAGCGTATAAGACGCGCCTGCTACATTTTTTATCATCGAGTCAATAGTGTAGACTCTCCTCCCCACACTAATGATGCATGCGGGGTATGGAGTTCGATAACCTCCACCGCCGACTCGATCGTCCCGGCCACATAAAGCTTCAAACGATGGCCATTCACTTTGAAAGTCACACCATCTGCATTCTCAATCGCGACGGTCCCATACGGAAACATCTCCTTCACCATATAAGGCCCCGTCCAAGGCGAGTGCAACTTTCCTGGAAATAAATGCAACCTCGAGTTGTAGAGTAAGACAAGGTCTCCCGCTTGGCATTTTTTATGTTCCTTCAAGCGTTTGTGGTGCAATCTCTTGGTTCGCTCTTTATACAATATGGAGCTTTCATAGGTATGATGTCGTAGCTCTTCCAGTTCATGAATCTGCTGGAACCGGGCTTCACCTTCGGTTTTTAGATCCAGATTTGCAGTTTTAAGAGCCCACATTGCCTTATGCTCCAACTCCACTAGTAGATGGCACGCTTTTCCATAAACAAGCCTAAAGGGAGTAATCGCAATAGTCGTCTTGTAAGCTGTCCGGAAAGCCCAAAGCGCCTCATCTAATTTTTCAGACCAATCCTTGCAGTTTTGACCAACCGACCGCTCAAGGATTTTCTTCAACCCCCGGTTAGTGACCTCCACTTGCCCACTTCTTTGTGGATGATAGGGCGTGGATAATCTATGGTGCACACCATATCAGGACAGACCTTTTTCAAGCTGGGTGTTGCAAAAATGTGTCCCTCTGTCACTAATCAGTGCCTTTGGTACACCAAACTGGGCAAACAAAGTCTTCAAAAACCTCACGACAACCCTGGAATCATTAGTGGGTAAGGCTTGTGCCTCAGCCCACATTGACACATAATCAACAGCAACCAGGATGTATTTGTTCCCACGTCAGGGGGGAAATGGTCCCATGATGTCTATTCCCCAAATATCAAAGACTTTACACACTTGAATCCAGTTTTGAGGCATCTCGTCACGTGCCGATATGTTGGTTGCCCTCTTGCAAGCATCGCATACACTGACCCATCTCAGCGCGTCACGAAATATTGTGGGCCAATAAAACCCGGAGTCTAGCACCTTCTTCGCGGTGAAATTGGCTCCGTGATGACCTCCTATAGGTCCCTCGTGACAATGGCGCAGAATGTCAGTTGCCTCCTTCCCAAACACACATCTCCGAATCACTTGGTCCGCTCCGACTCTAAATAGGAAAGAGTCGTCCCATATGTAATGCTTAAGGTCCGCAAAGAATTTCTTCTTTTGTTGATGCATCAATCCTTTGATAAGGATCCCACAAGCAACATAGATCGTGAAATCGGCGAACCAGGGTGACTCATCACATACCTCGACACTCATCAAAGACTCATGTGGGAAATTGTCATTTATCGGCTCCCAACGTGCGTCCTCAGTGTCTCCGTGCTCCAATCTAGAAAGATGGTCAGCCGCTACATTCAACGAACCCTTCTTATCCTGAATTTCAATGTCTAACTCCTGCAGCAATAGAATCCACCTGATAAGACGCGGTTTAGCGTCTTGCTTGCTGAACAGATATCGGATGGCCACGTGATCGGTATACACAATCATTTTTTACAGCACTAGATACAATCTAAATTTATCAAATACGAAAACTACGGCCAAAAGCTCCTTTTCTGTAGTAGTGTAGTTCTCCTGTGCATCATGAAGAGTCTTGCTGGTGTAGTAGATCGGATGAAAGTGCTTGTCCTTTCTTTGTCCCAGAACATCCCCTATCGCGAAATCACTTGCATCGTACATAATTTTAAAAGGCAAACTCCAGTCCGGTGCGACTAAGATGGGGGCCTCAACAAGCTTTTGCTTAAGAAGGTCAAAAGCCTTCAAGTAATCATCTCCAAAGATAAACGGAGCATCCTTTTCCAACAGACGGGTCATGGGCTTGGCGACTTTTGAAAAGTCCTTAATGAATCGCCTGTAGAATCTAGCATGACCTAGGAAGCTCCGTATCGCTCTCACTGAGGTGGGAGGTGGAAGTCGGGAAATGATGTCAACTTTTGCAGGATCGACTTCCATCCCTGCTTGCAAAATCTTATGTCCCAGAACTATGCCCTCTCTCACCATTAAGTGGAATTTCTCCCAGTTCTGGACAAGATTTGTCTCCTCGCACCTCTTTAACATCCTTTTCAAATTTTCCAAGCACTGATCGAAGGAATCCCCAAATACTAAAAAGTCATCCATGAATACTTCCATAGAATCCTCGATCATGTCATGGAAAATCGCAACCATGCATCGCTGGAAGGTAGCTGGTGCATTACCTAACCCGAAAGGCATACGCTGGTAGGCGAATGTGCCAAAGGGGCATGTAAAGGTAGTCTTCTCCTGATCCTCAGGAGCAATAGAATCTGAAAGTAGCTGGAAAATACATCCAGAAAACAGTAATAAGACTTCCCCGACAGACGTTCCAACATCTGGTCGATGAATGGAAGCGTGAAGTTATCCTTGCGGGTGGCATCATTGAGTTTGCGATAATCGATGCAAACACACCATCATGTGACCGTCTGGGCAGGTATAAGCTCGTTCCTATCATTTGTGACTACTAACATGCCTCCCTTTTTGGGCACTACCAGAATAGGACTAACCCAGACTGAGTCGGAAATGGGGTAGATCAAACCTGCATCCAGCAACTTTATCACCTGCTTTTTGACAACTTCTTGCATGTTCGGGTTCAATCTTCTCTGTGGCTATGCACACGGCTTGTAATGGTCCTCCATGAGAATTTTATGAGTGTAGAAGGAGGGGTTAATTCCTTTAATATCCATTATCTTCCAAGCGATTGCTTTTTTATGAAGTCGTAAAACACTGAGAAGTCTGCTCTTTTCCTCATCTGACAAAGATGATGAAATAATAACCGACAGACGACGCTCCTCGTCTAGAAATGCGTACTCCAAATGGGGCGGGAGCTCCTTAAGCTTCAAGGATGGAGGATCTTCAACTGAAGGCTTCGACTTTTCTTCATCTTCACGATGAATCTCTGTAACCGATCCGGACTCTGGGAACCATTATCACCAATCTAATAGACTGGCTATTCGAAATCGCGGCCCTCCTGCGTAATGCCATCTAGGTCCCCACACAACAGATGTGTGTCCGAATCAATCTCCTCAACCGTACCCTGGAAATGTGTGCTCACATAAGTGTCAATAATGTCATCATAGTAGAGCGCATCATCCTGACTCTGCGAGTGCTGCATTGACCGTTTGATGTCGAAGGTTACATGCTCATCATTCACTTGGAGTGTAATCTGGCCCGCAGCTACATCTACAATGGTCCGGCCGTTATTCAAGAATGGACGTCCGAGTATCAAAGGCACCCTAGAATCCTCATCCATATCCAGGATAACAAAGTCCACGGGAAACACAAACTTATCAATCTTAACAAGCATATTCTCAACAACCCGCGTGGATACTTGATAGAACGATCAGCTAGTCGAATGCTCATCCGTGTAGGTGACGGCTCACTTAGATCCAGCTTGGTAAAAACCTTATAAGGCATAAGGTTAATGCTCGCTCCTAAATCAGCTAACGCATGACTAACAGACCTATTTCCAATAAGGCAAGGAAGTGTGAAGCTGCCTGGATCTCCCATCTTCATACGCAGACTGTTTTGAAGAATAACTAAGCAACTCTCATTCATCACTACACAAGACATATCCTTGATTTTTTGCTTGTTCGAGAGGATATCCATTAAAAACTTCACGTACTTAGGCATTTGAGCTAAGGCTTCAACAAATGGTATGTATGTGTAACTGTTTGAACATCTCAAGAAACTTACCATATTGTTCTTCATTCTTCTATTTCTTCAGCCTGCCTTGGTACGGAACTAGAGGAATTTAATCTTTGACTGGCTTCTGGAGTTGTGTTGAACTTTCTAGGACTCGCCTAGTGTGCACCTCATCCGAAGTATCAGTCGGGACCGCCTCAGTGATCGGTGGTGAGTCCGACGTGTCGGGTCCGGTGGTTTTACCACTCCTAGTGTGACACCCGGCTTTTCAGGCCGTACCATACGATAGTAATATGTGTAGTTAACATGTAAGAAGGTTGTATGTGACTGATTGTGATATTTATATATGATATTTGATGTGTTGGTAAATTCAAACGTTTATAAAAATTATGTTGGCAACGATAAAACAAACGCTTATCGCGTAACGATTAAAATGAGAAACGAACCTCGGTGACCACCTGATCAATGTTAAAATCCTAAAAATAGTTTGTTATGATTAGAATAGTAATTTTAATAATATCCGTGAGGAAAAATAAATTAAAACGCTAAGAAACTCTATTTTTTGAGTTTGAGCACGTACTGCGCGATACTGCGCGTATTAGACAAAATACTGTCAACGCAACCAGTCAAGGCAACTGGTAAATATTTCAGTAATAATTATAAGTGATTATTTTATAGAATGATAAAAATAATTTAAAACGCACTAAAACGGGATTAACACGCTAGATAAAATACCCGGTAATCAATAAAATACCTATTTTTGAACTAATATACATATAACATATGTATCTATATATAATGTGTGTGAGGATGGGGATGTGTGGCGGCAATGTGGGCTGCCCACATTCTCTTGAACCATGCAATTGGACACTTGTCCATTCTAGAGAATGATGAGAGATGATTACTACTCTAACATCTTCCATTACTTGCATATTCTTAAGAAATTCATTTCAAAAACATCATTCTCTCTCTCTACTTAAGCATCTCGGCCGAACACCCCTCACACACACCCATTCACGATTTTCAAACTATTTCATGAAGATTCATAAACATTACAAGATGATTTCAAGCTTGTAAGGAGGTTTGGAGGTGATTTCAAGTAGATTCAAGCAAGAACAAGGCCTTATATCATCATCTTTTTCAAAAACCCACTAAGAAATCTTGAAGGTATAAACTTATTTTCAAAACCACATTCTTGATTTTTAGTAATAATAGAGATGATTGAAGGTTTCTCTTGAACTTGGAATTAATCACAAACTTGAAACAAACAATGAATGAGATTTTAAACAAAATAAAAATGGGTGTATGCATGTATGTATATATGGCCGAATGTGTGTGTATGTATGTGTATAAGTTGTATTTTGGTTTTTGATGAAAGAGTTCTAGATTATTTGATTTCTTGAAAAATATGATGCATGAAGGAATTTGTAGTTGTAATACAAGAATGTTCTAAAGTGATTAGAGATTTGAAAGTGATATATTGAAAAGTAAATTTTTGGAAGTATGTGTGTGTATATATTTCGTATATATATGTGTGTATATATATATATATATATATATATATATATATATATGTATGCATGTATGTAAAAGTTGTTATACAATCTTAAACATGAAAGACATAGGCATGAATGGATATGAATGATTTGAATGATTATGATGATATGTGTAATATTTGTAAGAATATGATGTTAGCGAGTTCTAGAGTATGATTAAATCATAAGTGATGATAATGATGATGTATGAGTGCAATAGATGCACATATGTGAACTTACATGATGATGTGAAGGCATGAAATGATCATATGAGTATGATTTGATAAAAATTGGATACTAAAATGAAGTTATTTTAAGGTGTTTAGTGACATATAATTTTGTCATGATGTTTACTAGTTTTGCATGTTGTACTTGGTGCTTTAAAAGTTCAAAAATACGTGAAATCGCATGATTTATGTGACTTACAAAAAAACTGCACTAATCTTTTTAATCAGTAAATAATGTGTATTGTGTTAAAATATCAAGTCATTCCGAGTTGGGATGATTATAGTAATGTTCAACGCAAAACTATGCGTTAAAACGGTCAAAAATCGGCTTTTCGAGTGATTTTTATAAAACTGATTTAGATCAGTAAGTAAACTAATATTTTTAGTTTAATAACAAGTATTTTAACTAATTTTAAGTTCACTTGGTGTTTGGTTGGTCATACGTGACTTCCGACGACTGAAAATGTTACCGAATCGCTAAAATACGCATTTTTCAATGAACACTAGTATGGGTAATTTTTGGGTGAACCTTATGTGTTAAGATGTGTTATGTGATTTAAACATGTAAATGTGAAAATATGTTAAGTTTTAACATGAAATTGGAAATTTAGAATATGCATGTGTACTTGTGCGTTTTTATGTGATAGAAACGGTGAAAATCACGTTAAATGTGTAACTTGTTTGTCGAGCATGAAAATTGGTACATATAAGATATATTATGTATACTTGCCTTAAAAATGACAAAATAGATAAGTTAACGAAATTACGCGTGTTTCGATAAAAAATTATGTGAACGTTTATGTATATATATTACGACGCGCAAATCGTAGATATATTACGTATAAATGGGAGTGTTAATGGATTTACAAGATAACTGTCACCAATAAAATCGTTCAAGTCTCAAAATCTTAAAAATGTATATATATGAACTCATATATATATATTAACGTGCCAACATAATAAAAAACGTGAACTTTTCGAGAAAATCTCAAAGTTATGTGGCAATTCTAAGAAACGGAGAAACTTAGGATTTTTGTGATGAATATTGATTTAAAAATCGTTCCTATATATATAATAGGACGTGTAAAAATCAATCTCTGGGATTGCGCTATTTAAAATACGCACCCAAAGGTGAGTGTTACTAAACCCCTCTTTTTACTGCTTTGTATATATTTTGAGGGTAGAACATGCCAATAAAAGGGTTTAGTAATGTTTTTGAATTAAAACATACCTTTTAATATAAATTATATATTTTCGTTGAAAATATATGTAGTTTGAAAAATCATACGTTCCGAGATAAAACGTTTTTGATGAATGAATGTTTGGAGGAGAAACTGGGATGGTACGGTGTTTCCGAGGAGAAACAGACCGTGAAGTTGGAACGAATGTTGCCTGGTCTCAAGAGAGTAAGTAACAGCATCGGATTACATTTCGGTGGGGATTTCGGGGGATTCGTACAACTTCGTATATTAAATTTGTCATATTAGTAGGATATATATATTGTACGTGAGGCAGACATCATATATGGTCTCAATATGGACCCTGCGGCCATGATGTCGTTTAATCGATTAAGTAATGTACGCGAGGAATTGTTGGTAGATCTATCGGGTTGACAACCCCGTCGTGACCGGTCGCCCCGTGTCAAGTCAAACGATGAATTTAGATTCTGGTTATTGTCTAGCATTGATTATCTCTGCATGGTAAATATATAGTTCGTATTGTCAAGCTAACATACGAGTATGAAAATTGACGCTATGAATTTAATATACAAAACTTGGGAAAATGCCTTAATGTCGGGTTTTTGAACTTACGACGGATGACCCATGGATTTTATTAAGGAAGTAAAATGGACTTTCTAAAAATATTATATGGATGTTTTACAATAAACACATAATCAGAAAGTTTTCCTTTGGATTGAATTGTTTAGATTTTTAATATGTGAACTCACCTTCCTTTGTGTTGACACTTGATTTTAAACGTGTTCTACAGGTACTTGAGTTCGGCTTCGGGAATCATGGCGTATCTTGTGTTTGATGATGCATGTTGTGTTACTTAAAAATGTTGGACTACTTTTAAAACTTTCTGGGACGAATATAATAAGATTCGCGAGAATCAAAGACAACTTAACTTATGTGGTTATGTCGTGGTTTTTAAAATGTGATGTTTAAATAACTTATGTTTTAAAATAAGTCAATATGTCCAACAAATAAGTGCATCGTTCAACAAGATATAAATGGGCACCAACTTCCGTCACCACTACGTTAAATATTCCGCTGCGACGTTTTTGGGGTGTGACAGAAGTTGGTATCAGAGCCAATGGTTGTTAGCGAACTAGATGTTTTCGGGAGAAAACACTAGACTTCAACCGAAGAATTTTGAGATATAAAGTCCAAAATTCTCGAAGCCAAGAATTTTAAATAAACATAGAAAATTTTATCAGGTATGAAAACCATTATGTGTTTACGTGCATACGTGATTTTCTGTTTATTTGGCCTTATGTGTTTACGACCCTGCTGCTTTTGCCAGCCAGGTAGACCCCCGATACGCTTTCACTAGCAATGGGTGGATAGATAATGATGATAATGTTCCTCTCTCGATCCATGAGACGGGACGATCATCTGGCATTATACTAGTTATCGGAGATGTGATTAGAGGTGTCCCTACTGTCGGAGGATCTCCCAGTATCGCACCAGTGGTGGACGCCACTATTGTCACGGCTCGACCGTTAGGGCCATCAATCGTCCCACTTGCTGCTGCGATCGAGCCTGTTGCTGAGATCCCTCCACCTGTTTTGTCTGAGTCTTCTTTGCCTGTCTTAGAGTCACAGGCTCCTATTATGCCACTGTTAGTCTATTATCGGCGTAGGAAGAGGACTAGGCCCGCTGGGGATATCGCATCTACATCAACAGCTCGCCACACTGCGGAGAGATCTGGACTCAGCCAAAGGAAAGGCGAAGTAGCTCGAGGGACAGATGGATGAGCACGAGGAGTTAAAGGTTTTAGACGATATTGCGAGAGACGAGATGCATTGGAGGATAGTGGCTCTAGAGAAACTTGTCAAGGAGATGTTAGAATTTCTAGGTTTGAAGCGTTGATGTTTGTTATTGTTTGTTTGTTGTTTGTTTTGAGGAGTTGTATTGTTAGACATTTTTTATACTCTTTTTGTTTGGGGCCTGCGTGCCAGTTTCATTTTTGGATATTATGTGGGAATTTTGTGTGAACTTGTTATGGGTTTCAACATAGACATGCCAAGGATAGTCATTTTGTACTGAAAACAAGTTTGAATAATTTCTATAATGAATGTTAATGATTTACTTTTGGATTAAAAAATTTTCTCATTAATATGTGGATATTATACATGCGCAATGTTTGGTCCACTAACATTTAATGATTGAATTATTTTTGGTTATCGTCTTATGTGAATATTATTATTGTTGTAATAATAGAAACGACGAAATGCCGCCAAAAGCAAGACAGGGTCCTGGATTACCTACCACACCGGAAGAACTGGCTCAACGCATAGCCCAACACATTAATACTACCATGGAACAGCTCAATGTTAACCAAAATTATGGTCAGGGACGTGGACGTGGTGCACACGGGCAAGGTTTTGGTGGGGCACATAATGGAAATCCTCCAGGTAAAATGTGATCGGAAAGTTTTAGTAGTTCATGTGTTATGATATCATTGGAACGTATTCCTGATTTTCATTAACGTTATTGAACAGTGCACAGATATACATATAAAACATTCCAGGGCTGTAACCCACGATCATTTACCGGTGCTGAAGGACCCTTAGATATCACTCGATGAATTGAGAAAATAGAATCTATCATGGCAATCAGTGGTTATGCTGCTGATCAGTGGGTGAGATATGCTTCTTGTTCTTTTCTTGATGAGGCGCTGTCCTGGTGGAACTCACAAGTTCAAATTTTGGGTGAAGACGCTGCCTACGGTCTGACCTGGAACGAACTTAAAGAGATGCTCCTGAAAGAGTATTGCCCGCGCAGTGAAATTCAGAAAATCGAGACCGACTTCTGGAACCTAACCATGGAAGGTCTGAATGTCAGGGCTTACACTTCTCGTTTTAACGACTTGGCGAGGATAGTTCCACGAATGGTTACTCCCGAATATGTAAAGGTAGAAAGGTAATTCTGGGGATTGTTGCCACCAATTCGCAGTATGGTTACATCCGCGAAACCTACCACCTACCTAGAGGCTACTACATTGGCAAAATCGTTAGCCGATGACGCTGCTCACAAAAGTGGTCTTTATAAAAAGGAGGAAACCGGGAAGTCATCGGGCAAGGCCAAAGCAGATGCGAAATCTGAATGGTCGGGGCGTTCTGAGACTAAGACTGAAGATTCGAAGAAACGCAAGTCCGAGAGCTCGAGGAAGGAAACTGAATAGAAGTGCGACAGGAAACGTAGTTCGTGGAAGGCGTATGTAGCAAGTTCTAACAGCTCTAGAAAGGATAACGCCAGAGATAGCCGGAGTGGTTCTAAGAGAAAGATTCGCGAGGAAGAGCAGAAAAAATGTCACAGATGTGGACGAATTAGACATATTGCCCGCGAGTGCTATGCCAAAAGTACTCTGGAAGGAACGAAACTTGAAGGATGCTTTCATTGCGGGGAACACGGACATTTCAAGAAGGATTGTCCTAAGGCAAAGGGCCAGAATGCCAGGGGTAGAGCGTTCGAGCTAAACGCTGGCAAGGCACATGACGATCCTGCTGTTGTCACTGGTATGTTTTTTTATCAATAACCATTCTGCGTTCGTACTCTTTGATACCGAAGCTGACTTGAGTTTTGTCTCGAAAAACTTTGAACCATTTTTGTGTTCACCTACAAGTAAGCTAGGTAAGAAGTACTAGATAGAACTAGCAAATGGTAAACTGATAGAGACTAGCGAAGTTGTTCGCGACTGTAGTATTCAGTTAGATGATCATAAGTTTAGTATCGATTTATTACAAGTGGAGCTGGGAAGCTTCGACGTAGTTGTGGGAATGGATTGGCTGTCCAAGAACAAAGCGGAGATTGTTTGCTCGAAGAGGCAAGTGCGGATACCTCGTCCTGGTGGTGGCAAAGCGATAGTTGTCCACGGAGATCGATCGAGTCGAGTGTCGAGTGTCGTTAGTGTTATTAAGATGTCCAAGATGTTGCGAAAAGGTTATCCTGCGTTCTTGGTCAACGTGGTGGATACGAAGGCCAAATGTAGGAAGATCGAAGAGATTCCTATTGTTTGTGATTATCCAGAAGTTTTTCCTGAAGACTTACCTGGATTACCCCCTACGAGATAGATCGAGTTCCGAATCGATCTGGTACCTGGTGCTGCACCAATTGCAAAATCTCCTTATAGATTGGCACCATCTGAAATTATTGAAATGTCGAACAGCTTCAAGAGCTATTAGACAAAGGTTTCATTCGACCGAGTCTTTCACCATGGGGAGCACCTGTCTTGTTCGTGAAGAAGAAAGATGGATCATTCAGGATGTGTATTTATTACAGGGAGCTGAACAAGTTGACTATCAAGAATCAGTACCTTTTACTGAGGATTGACGATTTATTCGACCAGCTTCAGGGGTCCAGCTACTACTCAAAGATAGATTTGCGTTCAGGGTATCATCAGTTGAAGGTTGATGACGAAGATATCCCGAAGACAGCTTTTTGAACACGATATGGCCATTACGAGTTCCGAGTCATGCCTTTTGGCCTAACTAATGCACCAGCTGTGTTCATGGATCTCATGAACAAGGTATGCCAACCCTATTTTGATAAATTCGTGATAGTATTCATCTACAACATACTTATCTATTCGCGAATGAAAGAAGATCATGAGCACCATCTAAAGTTGATTTTGGAGTTGTTGAAGGAAGAGAAGTTGTATGCCAAGTTCTCTAAATGTGAGTTCTGGGTTCGAGAAGTTCATTTTCTCGGACATGTCATAAATGATAAAGGTATACATGTAGATCCGTCTAAGATCGAAGCAATTAAAAATTGGGAAGCGCCAAAGACTCCATCGGAGGTGCAACAATTCTTAGGGCTTGCTGGGTATTACCGGAGATTCATTGAGAATTTCTCTAGAATAGCGCAGCCATTGACGCTGTTGACCCAGAAGGAGAGGAAGTTTGATTGGACGGAGAAGCAAGAGGAACCTTTTCAGACGTTGAAGGAAAAGCTCTGCAGTGCACCTATTCTTTCCCTTCCTGAGGGAAGTAATGATTTCATTGTATATTGTGATGCTTCACATTTGGGCCTTGGATGAGTTCTAATGCAAAGAGACAAAGTGATAGCCTATGCATCCAGACAATTGAAAGTGCACGAGAAGAACTACACAACACATGATTTGGAGCTTGGAGCTGTTGTGTTTGCTCTGAAGATCTGGAGACACTACTTGTATGGCACGAAGTGTACGATATACACGGACCATAAGAGCCTCCAGCACATCCTCGATCAGAAGGAGCTCAACATGCGACAACGACGTTGGGTAGAATTACTTAATGATTACGAGTGTGATATCCGTTATCACCCAGGGAAAGCAAACGTTGTTGCAGATGCGCTCAGCAGGAAGGAACGGGAAAAGCCTCTACGTGTGCGCGCTATGGGTTTGACCATACAGACGAGTTTGACTAATCGAATTCGTAATGCACAATGAGAAGCTTTGAAGGATGAAAGTTTAAGAAAAGAAGGTTTGAAGGGCTTGGAATGTAAACTGATATCAAAAGCGGATGAAGTGATGTACTTCATGAACCGAGTTTGGGTTCCGCTTAGAGGTAACCTCCGTGAATTGGTTATGAATGAAGCTCATAAATCCAAGTATTCCATTCACCCAGGTACTACCAAAATGTATCAGGACATTAAGGAGTTTTACTGGTGGCCGAAGATGAAGAGAGACATTACGGTGTACATGAGTAAATGTCTGGCGTGCTCTAAGGTTAAGGCAGAGCATCAGAAGCCGTCTGGGCTTCTGCAGCAACTAGAGATTCCTAAGTGGAAATGGGAACATCTTACGATGGACTTTATCACCAAGTTACCCTGTACGTCGTGTGGACACAATATGATCTGGGTAATTGTGAATCGATTGACAAAGTCTGCTCATTTCCTGGCGCTTAAGGAAACAGACAGTACGGAGAAGATATCGCAGTTGTACTTTAACGAGATTGTAGCCCGTCATGGAGTACCAGTGTTAATCATTTCGGATAGAGACGGACGATTTGACTCCAGGTTTTGGTGATCTCTCCAAAAATCGTTGGGTTCTCGTTTGGATATGAGTACTACATATCATCCTCAAACGGATGGTCAGAGCGAAAGGACCATTCAGACATTAGAGGATATGTTGAGAGCATGTGCGATAGATTTCGGTGGAAGTCGGGATACTCATTTGCCTTTGGCAGATTTTTCTTACAAAAATAGTTACCACGCTAGCATTAAGGCCGCTCCGTTTGAAGCCCTGTATGGAAGAAAGTGTTGATCACCACTCTGTTGTGCTGAAGTCGGCGAGAAGCATTTGACCGGACCCGAGCTTATTCAGGAGACCACGGACAAAGTAATCCAAATTAAGAATAGGTTGAAGGCTGTCGCGGATCGACAGAAGAGTTATGCAAACAATCGAAGGAAGCCGCTGGAGTTTCAGGTCGGTGATATATTCATGTTGAAGGTATCGCCATGGAAGGGCGTTATGAGGTTTGGGAAAGGGGGATAGCTGAGCCCGCGTTATATAGGTCCTTTCGAAATCGCATCTCGAGTTGGACCAGTCGCATATAGGCTTAAGCTGCCGCTAGAACTGAGTGGAGTTCATGATGTATTTCAAATCTCCAACCTGAAAAAGTGTCTATCAGACGAGACACTAATTATACCCCCTGGAGAGGTTCGAGTAGACGATAAACTGAGGTTTATTGAGGAACCAGTGGAGGACTGGATTGGAAAACCCAGAAACTCAGGAGGAGTAGGATTAAGTTGGTCAAGGTCCGCTGGGATTCTAAGCGTGGACCTAAGTTTTCACCTGGGAGCGACAGGACCAAATGCAACAGAAATATCCTCATCTCTTCCCACTGAGTGCGAAAACGAAACCTGTGAAGTAGAATTTCTGGGACGAAATTCTCTAAACAGGGGGAGACTGTGATACCCGGCTTTTCAGGCCGTACCGTATGATAGTAATATGTGTAGTGAACATGTAAGAAGGCTGTATGTGACTGATTGTGATATTTATATATGATATTTGATGTGTTGGTAAATTCAAACGTTTATAAAAATTATGTTGGCAACGATAAAACAAACGCTTATCGCGTAACGATTAAAATGCGAAACGAACGTCGATGACCACCCGATCAATGTTAAAATCCTAAAAATAGTCTGTTATGATTTGAATAGTAATTTTAATCATATCTGTGAGTAAAAATAAATTAAAACGCTAAGAAACTCTGTTTTTCGAGTTTGAGCGTGTACTGCGCGTATTAGACAAAATACTGTCAACGCAGCCATTCAAGGCAACTGGTAATTATTTCAGTAATAATTTTAAGTGATTATTTTTATAGAATGATAAAAATAATTTAAAACGCACTAAAACGGGATTAAAACGCTAGATAAAATACCCGGTAATCAGTAAAATACCTGTTTTTGAACTAATATACATATAACATATGTATGTATATATAATGTGTGTGAGGATGGGGATGTGTGGCGGCAATGTGGGCTGCCCACATTCTCTTGAACATTGCAATTGGACACTTGTCCATTCTAGAGAATGATGAGAGATAATTACTACTCCAACATCTTCCATTACTTGCATATTCTCAAGAAATTCATTTCAAAAACATCATTCTCTCTCTCTCCTTAAGCATCTCGGCCGAACACCCCTCACACACACCCATTCAAGATTTTCAAACTATTTCATAAAGATTCAAAGACATTACAAGGTGATTTCAAGCTTGTAAGGAGGTTTGGATGTGATTTCAAGTAGATTCAAGCAAGAACAAGGCCTTATATCATCATCTTTTTCAAAAACCCACTAAGAAATCTTGAAGGTATAAACTTATTTTCAAAACCACATTCTTGATTTTTAGTAATGATAGAGATGATTGAAGGTTTCTCTTGAACTTGGAATTAATCACAAACTTGAAACTAACAATGAATGAGATTTTAAACAAAATAAAAATGGGTGTATGCATGTATGTATATATGGCCGAATGTGTGTGTATGTATGTGTATAAGTTGTATTTTGATTTTTGATGAAAGAGTTCTTGATTATTTGATTGCTTGAAAAATATGATGCATGAAGGAATTTGTAGTTGTAATACAAGAATGTTCTAAAGTGATCAGAGATTTGAAAGTGATATATTGAAAAGTAAATTTTTGGAAGTATGTGTGTGTATATATTTCGTATATATGTATGTATATATGTATGCATGCATGTAAAAGTTGTTATACAATCCTAAACATGAAAGACATAGGCATGAATGGATATGAATGATTTGAATGATTATGATGATATGTGTAATATTTGTAAGAATATGATGTTAGTGAGTTTTAGAGTATGATTAAATCATAAGTGATGATAATGATGATGTATGAGTGCATTACATGCACATATGTGAACTTACATGATGATGTGAAGGCATGAAATGATCATATGAGTATGATTTGATAAAAATTGGATACTAAAATGAAGTTATTTTAAGGTGTTTAGTGACATATAATTTTGTCATGATGTTTACTAGTCTTGCATGTTGTACATGGTGCTTTAAAAGTTGTAAAATACGTGAAATCGCATGATTTATGTGACTTACACAAAAACTGCACTAATCTGATTATAACTACCATTTTAATTAGTAAATGATGTGTATTGTGTTAAAATATCAAGTCATTCCGAGTTGGGATGATTATAGTAATGTTCAACGCAAAACTATGCGTTAAAAAAAGTCAAAAATCGGATTTTCGAGTGATTTTTATAAAACTGATTTAGATCAGTAAGTAAACTGATATTTTTAGTTTAATAACAAGTATTTTAACTAATTTTAAGTTCACTTGGTGTTTGGTTGGTCATACGTGACTTCCGACGCCTGAAAATGTTACCGAATCGCTAAAATACGCATTTTTCAATGAACACTAGTATGGGTAATTTTTCGGTGAACCTTATGTGTTAAGATGTGTTATGTGATTTAAACATGTTAATGTGAAAATAGGTTCAGTTTTAACATGAATTTGGAAATTTAGATTATGCATGTGTACTTGTGCGTTTTTATGTGATAGAAACAGTGAAAATCGCATTAAATGTGTAACTTGTTTGTCGAGCATGAAAATTGGTACATATAAGATATTTTATGTATACTTTCATTAAAAATGACAAAATAGATAAGTTAACAAAATTACGCGTGTTTTGATAATAAATTATGTGAACGTTTATGTATATATATTACGACGCGCAAATCGTAGATATATTACGTATAAACGGGAGTGTTAATGGATTTACAAGATAACGGTCACCAATAAAATCGTTCAAGTCCTAAAATCTTAAAAATGTATATATATGAACTCATATATATATTAACGTGCCAACATAATAAAAAAAACGTGAACTTTTCAAGAAAATCTCAAAGTTATGTGACAATTCTAAGAAACGGAGAAACTTAGGATTTTTGTTATGTATATTGATTTAAAAATCGTTTCTATATATATAATAGGACGTTTAGAAATCAATCTCTGGGATTGCGCTTTTTAAAATACGCACCCAAATGTGAGTGTCACTAACCCCTCTTTTTACTGCTTTGTATATATTTTTGGGGTAGAACACGCCAATAAAAGGGTTTAATAATATTTTTGGATTAAAACATACCTTTTAATATAAATTATATATTTTCGTTGAAAATATATGGAGTTTGATAAATCATACGTTTCGAGATAAAACGTTTTTGATGAATGAATGTTTGGAGGATAAACTGGGATGGTACGGTGTTTTTTAGAAGAAACTGTGACAACTCGAAATTTAGAACGTTTCGTTGTATGCTTAAACGTGTGAATAGTTAAACTTATGTGATTAATGATAAGCTACAACCTTTTATATGATTATGTGTGATGTTACATGTGTGCTTATGTGTATGTATTCGAGTATGTCTAGGAGCCGATAGCCATGAACCCGACTCGAGACCATGTAGTCTCGAGTGAACTAGTGTGACATACGGGCCGGTTGGGCCGTGCACCTCACCCGAAGCCCACTAGGGTACACCAATGTAGACTAGTATATAAACTAAGTGGATAACCATAGGTGCCATTTCTTTGGACAACATACTCTCCTCTACACACACTCTTCATCCTCTCACTAAAACCCTAAACACTAAACATCACCTCTTCTCCTTCTTCTCGGATCCAACCAACCGACCACCAAAGGGATTCTCGGACTTGCTTGTTCACACCAAACAAAGCTTCATCTTTCACCACCTCACAACCGGTTAGTGAATCTATGATGTTTGTTGTTGTTTAATAAGGGTATGAATGATAGAACTTAACTAGTGTGGTGTATGCTTGATAATGTTTGTGAACCGAATGTGTATTGTGTTTTGAGTTGATAATGATGTATGATAATCGGTTGAGCATGTTTGATAGTACACATTGATGTTAAGTTAGTGTTCATGATACTTGTGGTTAATGATTCTTGTTATACATTTCGGATTGATTGCATGATGAGCTAATGATGTTTGTGATTCAATGTGATTTAAACCATAAATGCTTGGTGTTCATGAAATCGGTGTATGATGCTCATATTATTCGGATTTGTTGTTGGAATGCTCGATTGTTATTCATGTTATGAAGACGGATTGCATGCTCTTAGGTTACAAATCAAAATGTTTTGTTACAAGATAAGCTTGTTGTCTAGTTAGGATTGATGATGCTTGTCCGAAAATGCAAGAACTTATGAACAAATGTTGAATGAAGATATGAATATCCGAATATGTGTTGAATGTGTTTTGAATATTTGATGAACATGAAGAACTTGTTGAATATCATAAGAACATGGTTGAATATTTGAAATCTGATTTGTTTGATCCATTTTTAGTAAATTGCTAGACAAGAAACATGTTTAAGGATTTTGGTTGGATAGTACAAACTGCATGAAATCAGAATGTTAGTGGATAGTACACTGTTCCGAATCAGCTCCTGTCCACTCGTAACCATCAGTTGCGACTCGAAACCAAGCACAACGAGTCGAAATCTCCCGGTTGCGACATCAGTTGCGAGTCGCAAACACCCGGTTGCGACTCGAAACCACACCGGATCAAGCACAAACCTTGTGACTCGAAACCACCGTTGCGAGTCCAGTTGCGACTCGTAACCAAAACAGCATGGACCGAAACCATGGTTGCGACTCCGGTTGCGAGTCGCAAACGCCTAATTGCGACTCGAGACTATACACGCTGTTTGGGCTTTCACCTCAATTCGGACTTAGTTGATTTGGGCCGGACTCTTGGGCCTAGTGTACAGACCTTATATTACTGTTGAACGTAAATGTTGATGAACTGCTATGATTAAACGTGTAACCCATACGTGCACTACTTGAATACGAACCTGATTGTATGATACAACTATGATAGGACGTGAGTAGCCACAACATTGCTTGTTTGACTTTTCTGTGTTTCTACCGAGCAAACCAAGGTGAGTTCACACCCTCTACAAAGCATGGGATTCCCAGGGGTCGGGAATTGGGGTTAAGGAACTAGGTTCCTCGTCCTCCTTGGGTAGGACAGCAAAGGTTCAGGAATGTAATTCCTCGTCCTCACGGACAGATAACTCGTACTAGACCAAAACTCTATCACGAAGTCCCTCATTTTTATATCGACTTAATCGCCGGGCCAATGGCGAGCGGGTCATTAGTTAGATAGCGCTATTTAGGTCTGACAAACCTCACACCGTGCCGCAGAGGACGGGCGTGAACTAATGGATCTGGGGCACGTCAATGATGATAGACATTGACAGTTTCAGGGCACTTAAACATGACTACAGTCAGCAGTCGATATGGTAACGAGTCTAGTAGATACATGGGGTAGCCCCCACGGCCGAAATGCCAGATAACTAACACGGGGTAGCCCCCACGGCAGGATTGCCAGAGTAACCGGGAATAAACAAGTCACGTTTTTAACTATGGGGTAACCCCCACGGCAGGATGCCAGCTAAAGGAAACTGTTTTCAAAACAACTTAAAACGAACACCCAACCGTGAACTCACTCAACTTGTTGTTGACTCGTTACTACATGCTTTGCAGGTCCTTAGGTTTCTTAGCTGGAGCTTGCATGGAGGAGGATCGTTGTGGGACATGGACGACTGTGTGCCATGTTAAACTATGAAACAATTAAACTTATGTTTTGATTTAAGACTTATGCTTCCGCTTGCAACTTAACTATGTGTTTGTTTGGACACCAATTGTATTGGTTAAACTTTTATATCTTTTAACTCGCATGTTCAATATGATTGGTGGCTGGATCCTGGTCAGTCACGCCTCCAAGCAGTAGTACTCCGCAGGTGGATTTTGGGGGTGTGACAGATTGGTATCAGAGCCATTGGTTATAGAGAACTTGGTTTTAATAAAGGGGAAAACGTTTTTGTTAAAACCAGACTATAACCTGTACAGTGCTCAACGATCCACAACGATGCTTCACTCCACATGCAAGGCTCGACATTCTAGGTAATATGATCTGTGCATATATTGCCTACTTGCTAGTTACATAGTACATTGCTTATGGTATGCTTGGTTAGTATAACTACTGTTGCTTGAACACGTGCGTGCTTACTCTATCCTATCATCGCACTTTCGCGAACCCCTCTCACTCACGTTCTTCTTGGTATGAAGATCATGTCTGGACGCGTTAACATGACACAAGCCCAGTTGACGGCTTTGATCAACGAACGAGTTGCCGCAGCACTTGCAGCTGCACACGCAGGAGGTATATCCTGCAGACCGAACTCATTCTAGGATCTTTAGGATCCTACTCTCGTGAACCAACTTTTGTGTTAAAGTCTGTCTTTTCTTTCGCTCACATTAGGTCAACACGTTCAGCCACCCGTGTGCACTTTTAAGACTTTCATGGACTGCCGACCGACTACTTTTAGCGGCACTGAAGGAGCAGTAGGTCTCCTACACTGGTTTGAGAAGCTGGAATCCGTGTTCGAAATGTGTGAATGCCCTGAGGCGCGCAGGGTGAAGTACGCTACCGGTACTCTCGAGGGTTTAGCCCTCACATGGTGGAACGCTCAAGTTCAAATGCTAGGGTTGGTTGCTGCCAACGCCACCCCATGGGAAACTTTTAAGGAGATGATCAAAGAAGAATACTGCAGTCGTGATGAGATTCACAAACTGGAAGTGGAGTTCTTCAACCTCAAGATGACGGGGTCTGAAATTGAAGCTTATGTGAAAAGGTCGAACGAACTGGCAATTCTGTGCCCTACTATGGTGGATCCTCCCATCAAACGCATCGAACTGTTCCTTCAGGGCTTAGTGCCGGAAATCCAAAGTCATGTGACTTCAGCGAACCTCGCCACCTACCAGCAAACCGTTCAGTTGGCTCACCGTCTCACGGATCAAGCGGTGGAGCAGAACAAGTTACCAAAACGCATTGGCGCTGCAACTACTACTGGTACCTCTAGTGACAACAAACGGAAATGGGATGGAACTTCAAGTAAGGGTTCGACTTCTGTTCAGTCCCAGTCTCAGCAGAGAAAGACTGAGGACTACAAGAGCCCTAATCAGCAATCGTCTGGTGGTGGATACAAAGGAAATCATCCCAAATGCAATCGCTGCAGCCTGCACCACAGCGGACCATGCACCAGGGGCAACTGTCATCGGTGCAACAAGCCTGGTCATGCTGCAAAGGATTGCAGGAGCTTATACCCCGCCAATCAGAATCGTCAGCAAGCTCAACAGAACCAGCGCCAGCAGCAGCAGCAAGGTGACAACCAAGGGTGCTTTCAGTGTGGAGCTGAGGGTCACTTCAAGAGAGACTGTCCCCAACTGAACAGGAACCAGAACAACAACAACAACAATAACAACAATCAGGGGAATGGTAACAATGGGAACAACAACAACAATAGCGCCAGGGGGCGGATGTTTGTGATCGGCCAAGGTGAAGCAAGGAATGACCCCAATGTTGTGGCGGGTAAGTTCCTTCTCGACGACTTTTATGTTTCAGTTTTATTTGATTCGGGTGCCGATACTAGCTACGTGTCACTAGAAGTTAGTCGAATGCTTAAGCGTATTCCAACCCCTTTGAACAACAAGCACACCGTAGAGCTAGCAAATGGTAAGAGTTTAGAAGCCACACACGTAGTCAAGGGTTGTAAACTTATTCTCGCTGACCAGACCTTCTCTATCGACCTCATTCCTATCGTCTTGGGTAGTTTCGACGTTGTCATTGGGATGGATTGGTTATCCCAACACCGAGCAGAGATTCTTTGCAACGAGAAGGTTGTCCGTATTCCAGGTCCCGATGGTGAACCTCTCATGATTCATGGCGACAAGAGGAGTGCTGTTGAGAACGTCATTTCTCTCCTTAAGGCCCAAAAGTACTTGCGAAAGGGCCACACTGCTATTTTGGCTCTTATTACTGACACCACGGAGAAAGAGAAGAAGATAGAAGATTTCCCAGTTGTACGCGATTATCCAGAGGTATTCCCTGAGGAATTACCTGGTCTTCCGCCTCATCGCCAAGTCGAGTTTCAAATTGAACTAGCTCCTGGAGCTGCACCTATCGCTCGTGCACCTTATCGTTTAGCCCCATCAGAGTTGAAAGAACTCTCCACGCAATTACAAGAGCTCCTGGATAAGGGTTTTATTCGTCCAAGCTCATCGCCCTGGGGAGCTCCAGTGCTATTTGTGAAGAAGAAGGACGGTACTTTCAGAATGTGCATCGATTACCGGGAACTCAACAAGGTGACGGTGAAGAATCGTTATCCTCTACCGCGTATCGACGACTTGTTCGACCAGTTGCAAGGATCGAGCTACTATTCGAAAATCGATTTAAGATCGGGTTATCACCAGCTGAGAGTCCGGGAAGAGGACGTCTCCAAGACAGCTTTTAGAACACGATACGACACTATGAGTTTTTGGTCATGCCTTTTGGGATGACAAACGCACCTGCGGTTTTCATGGACTTGATGAACCGAGTGTGCAAGCCTTACTTAGACAAGTTCGTTATAGTCTTCATCGACGACATCCTGATCTATTCCAAGAGTCGGGAGGAACATGAGCAGCATCTGCGACTTATTCTGGAACTCCTTCGAACAGAACAACTTTATGCAAAGTTCTCGAAATGCGACTTCTGGCTTCGAGAAGTCCATTTCCTAGGCCACGTGGTGAACAAGGATGGGATTCATGTGGATCCATCCAAGATAGACTCGATTAAGAACTGGCCTGCGCCTCGCACACCAAAGGAAATTCGCCAATTCTTGGGTTTGGCGGGATACTACCGGAGATTCATAAAGGATTTTTCTAAGATTGCACAGCCTCTCACCTCACTAACGCAGAAGGGCGTTGTTTATCGCTGGGGAAACGCACAGGAGTTGGCATTTCAGCACCTAAAGGATAGACTTTGTAGCGCACCTATCCTTTCCTTGCCGGAGGGCACAGACGATTTTGTGGTTTATTGTGACGCATCAATTCAAGGTCTGGGTTGCGTGTTGATGCAACGAGATAAAGTTATAGCCTACGCCTCACGTCAACTCAAGGTTCATGAAAAGAACTACACTACGCACGATTTAGAGCTGGGAGCTGTTGTTTTTGCACTTAAATTATGGCGGCATTACCTGTATGGTACCAAGTGCGCCATCTACACCGACCACAGGAGCCTCGAGCATATCTTCAAGCAGAAGGAACTGAATATGCGGCAACGACGATGGGTCGAGTTGCTAAGTGACTACGAGTGCGCAATCAGATATCACCCGGGCAAAGCCAATGTTGTGGCTGACGCCCTCAGTCGGAAGGACACTGCGCCTAAGCGTGTGCGAGCTTTACAACTCACGATCCACTCTAGTCTCCCTTCCCAGATACGAGCAGCTCAGATAGAAGCGCTGAAACCAGAAAACGTCCGGGCCGAAGCCCTACGCGGATCGAGGCAACGCTTAGAACAGAAGGAAGACGGTGCTTACTACGTAACGGGACGCGTTTGGGTCCCACTCTATGGCAACCTACGAGAACTTGTGATGGACGAAGCACACAAGTCTCGCTACTCGGTACATCCGGGGTCGGATAAAATGTACCACGACATCAAGACTACGTACTGGTGGCCTAGCATGAAGGCCCACATAGCGACCTACGTCAGCAAGTGTTTGACTTGTGCAAGGGTCAAGTCGGAATACCAGAAACCATCAGGCCTGCTCCAACAACCAGAAATACCTCAGTGGAAATGGGAGCAAATTTCCATGGATTTTGTTACTGGCCTACCTAGATCCCAGCGCGGGAACGATACTATTTGGGTGATCGTGGATCGACTCACAAAATCTGCACACTTCTTGGCTATCAAGGAAACGGATAAGTTCTCCACTCTCGCAGAAATATACATCAAGGAAATTGTTTCGAGGCACGGGGTGCCCACCTCCATTATCTCAGATCGAGATGCACGTTTCACTTCAGAGCTGTGGCAAGCAATGCACAAATCCTTCGGCTCACGACTAGACATGAGCACAGCGTACCATCCTCAGACGGACGGGCAGTCCGAGCGCACTATTCAAACCTTAGAAGACATGCTTCGTGCATGTGTAATCGACTTTGGCAACCGCTGGGAAAAGCATCTGCCACTTGTGGAATTCTCGTACAATAACAGCTACCACACCAGCATTGGAGCTGCTCCGTTTGAGGCATTGTACAGACGTAAATGCCGGTCTCCTCTTTGCTGGGCAGAGGTGGGAGATAGTCAGATCACTGGTCCAGAATATGTGGTAGATACAACCGAGCAGATCGCTCAGATACGGAAACGCATGACAGCCGCTCGTGAACGTCAGAAAGTTTACGCCGACATGGGCAGGAAACCACTTGAGCTCCAGGTTGGGGAGCGGGTACTACTCAAAGTTTCACCCTGGAAGGGTGTGGTTCGTTTTGGTAAACGCGGTAAACTCAACCCACGATACGTTGGACCTTTCGAGGTCATTGAGAAAATAGGCAGGGTGGCCTACAGATTAAACTTACCAGCGGAACTCGGTGCAGTTCACAACGTGTTTCACGTGTCGAATCTGAAGCAGTGTCCGTCAGATGAGACCCACGTAGTTCCTTTGAAGGAACTCACTATCGACGAGCAGTTACGATTCGTCGAGGAACCAGTCGAGATCACGGACCGGGATGTTAAGGTCCTCAAGAGCACCAGAATACCTCTCGTTCGAGTTCGTTGGAACTCACGTCGCGGCCCAGAGTTCACCTGGGAGCGCGAAGAACAGATGAAACAAAAGTATCCCCAACTGTTCGCAAACAGTACACCCACTACTGAGGCTGAAGCTACGGAATTTCGGGACGAAATTCCAGATCAACGGGGGGTGGATGTGACACCCCAGGAAAACCAGGAAAACCAAACAACTTAACTAGCTTCCTCAGTGAGTGCCTACCAAATTTCGGGACGAAATTTCTTTCAACTTGGGGATGATGTGACAACTCGAAATTTAGAACGTTTCGTTGTATGCTTAAACGTGTGAATAGTTAAACTTATGTGATTAATGATAAGCTACAACCTTTTATATGATTATGTGTGATGTTACATGTGTGCTTATGTGTATGTATTCGAGTATGTCTAGGAGCCGATAGCCATGAACCCGACTCGAGACCATGTAGTCTCGAGTGAACTAGTGTGACATACGGGCCGGTTGGGCCGTGCACCTCACCCGAAGCCCACTAGGGTACACCAATGTAGACTAGTATATAAACTAAGTGGATAACCATAGGTGCCATTTCTTTGGACAACATACTCTCCTCTACACACACTCTTCATCCTCTCACTAAAACCCTAAACACTAAACATCACCTCTTCTCCTTCTTCTCGGATCCAACCAACCGACCACCAAAGGGATTCTCGGACTTGCTTGTTCACACCAAACAAAGCTTCATCTTTCACCACCTCACAACCGGTTAGTGAATCTATGATGTTTGTTGTTGTTTAATAAGGGTATGAATGATAGAACTTAACTAGTGTGGTGTATGCTTGATAATGTTTGTGAACCGAATGTGTATTGTGTTTTGAGTTGATAATGATGTATGATAATCGGTTGAGCATGTTTGATAGTACACATTGATGTTAAGTTAGTGTTCATGATACTTGTGGTTAATGATTCTTGTTATACATTTCGGATTGATTGCATGATGAGCTAATGATGTTTGTGATTCAATGTGATTTAAACCATAAATGCTTGGTGTTCATGAAATCGGTGTATGATGCTCATATTATTCGGATTTGTTGTTGGAATGCTCGATTGTTATTCATGTTATGAAGACGGATTGCATGCTCTTAGGTTACAAATCAAAATGTTTTGTTACAAGATAAGCTTGTTGTCTAGTTAGGATTGATGATGCTTGTCCGAAAATGCAAGAACTTATGAACAAATGTTGAATGAAGATATGAATATCCGAATATGTGTTGAATGTGTTTTGAATATTTGATGAACATGAAGAACTTGTTGAATATCATAAGAACATGGTTGAATATTTGAAATCTAATTTGTTTGATCCATTTTTAGTAAATTGCTAGACAAGAAACATGTTTAAGGATTTTGGTTGGATAGTACAAACTGCATGAAATCAGAATGTTAGTGGATAGTACACTGTTCCGAATCAGCTCCTGTCCACTCGTAACCATCAGTTGCGACTCGAAACCAAGCACAACGAGTCGAAATCTCCCGGTTGCGACATCAGTTGCGAGTCGCAAACACCCGGTTGCGACTCGAAACCACACCGGATCAAGCACAAACCTTGTGACTCGAAACCACCGTTGCGAGTCCAGTTGCGACTCGTAACCAAAACAGCATGGACCGAAACCATGGTTGCGACTCCGGTTGCGAGTCGCAAACGCCTAATTGCGACTCGAGACTATACACGCTGTTTGGGCTTTCACCTCAATTCGGACTTAGTTGATTTGGGCCGGACTCTTGGGCCTAGTGTACAGACCTTATATTACTGTTGAACGTAAATGTTGATGAACTGCTATGATTAAACGTGTAACCCATACGTGCACTACTTGAATACGAACCTGATTGTATGATACAACTATGATAGGACGTGAGTAGCCACAACATTGCTTGTTTGACTTTTCTGTGTTTCTACCGAGCAAACCAAGGTGAGTTCACACCCTCTACAAAGCATGGGATTCCCAGGGGTCGGGAATTGGGGTTAAGGAACTAGGTTCCTCGTCCTCCTTGGGTAGGACAGCAAAGGTTCAGGAATGTAATTCCTCGTCCTCACGGACAGATAACTCGTACTAGACCAAAACTCTATCACGAAGTCCCTCATTTTTATATCGACTTAATCGCCGGGCCAATGGCGAGCGGGTCATTAGTTAGATAGCGCTATTTAGGTCTGACAAACCTCACACCGTGCCGCAGAGGACGGGCGTGAACTAATGGATCTGGGGCACGTCAATGATGATAGACATTGACAGTTTCAGGGCACTTAAACATGACTACAGTCAGCAGTCGATATGGTAACGAGTCTAGTAGATACATGGGGTAGCCCCCACGGCCGAAATGCCAGATAACTAACACGGGGTAGCCCCCACGGCAGGATTGCCAGAGTAACCGGGAATAAACAAGTCACGTTTTTAACTATGGGGTAACCCCCACGGCAGGATGCCAGCTAAAGGAAACTGTTTTCAAAACAACTTAAAACGAACACCCAACCGTGAACTCACTCAACTTGTTGTTGACTCGTTACTACATGCTTTGCAGGTCCTTAGGTTTCTTAGCTGGAGCTTGCATGGAGGAGGATCGTTGTGGGACATGGACGACTGTGTGCCATGTTAAACTATGAAACAATTAAACTTATGTTTTGATTTAAGACTTATGCTTCCGCTTGCAACTTAACTATGTGTTTGTTTGGACACCAATTGTATTGGTTAAACTTTTATATCTTTTAACTCGCATGTTCAATATGATTGGTGGCTGGATCCTGGTCAGTCACGCCTCCAAGCAGTAGTACTCCGCAGGTGGATTTTGGGGGTGTGACAGAAACAGACCGTGAAGTTGGAACGAATGCTGCCTGGTCTCAAGAGAGTAAGTAACAGCATCGGCTTACATTTCGGTGGGGATTTCAGGGGATTCGTACAACTTCATATATTAAATTCGTCATATTAGTAGGATATATATATTGTACGTGAGGCAGACATCATATATGGTCTCAATATGGACCCTGCGCCCTTGATGTCGTTTAATCGATTAAGTAATGTACGTGAGGAATTGTTAGTAGATCTATCGGGTTGACAACCCCGTCGTGACCAGTCGCCCCGTGTCAAGTCAAACGACGAATTTAGATTCTGGTTATTGTCTAGCATTGATTATCCCTGCATGGTAAATATATAGTTCGTATTGTCTAGCTAACATACGAGTCTGAAAATTGATGCTATGAATTTAATATACAAAACTTGGGAAAATGCCTTAATGTCGGGTTTTTGAACTTACGACGGATGACCCATGGATTTTATTAAGGAAGTAAAATTGACTTTCTAAAAATATTATATGGATGTTTTACAATAAACACATAATCAGAAAGTTTTCCTTTGGATTGAATTGTTTAGATTTTGAATATGTGAACTCACCTTCCTTTGTGTTGACACTTGATTTTAAACGTGTTCTACAGGTACTTGAGTTCGGCTTCGGGAATCATGGCGTATCTTGTGTTTGATGATGCATGTTGTGTTACTTAAAAATGTTGGACTACTTTTAAAATTTTCTTGGATGAATGTAATAAGATCCGCGAGGATCAAAGACAACTTAACTTATGTGGTTATGTCGTGGTTTTTAAAATGTGATGTTTAAATAACTTATGTTTTAAAATAAGTCAATATGTCCAACAAATAAGTGCATCGTTCAACAAGATATAAATGAGCACCAACATCTGTCACCATTACGTTAAATATTCCGCTACGACGTTTTTGGGGTGTGACACCTAGTCATCACGGCATTCACATGCCCTCGCGGATTCGGCTCGGTATTGCATGGAAGACCACCTGGGGGTCTCACCAACATCATTTTAGTCAACTGACGAACCTGATTCTCAATGTTCTGAATCGAGTCCTTCTGACTACACATCTCTCCCTCGTGAGCTAAGAAACGTTCCTCACTTTGTTCATATCGCTTCTCAGCTAGTTGATTTGCACTAGTGGAGCTGCTCAGAAGTTGAGCCATCATCTCTTGCAGCTTGGAATTTGCTTAAGGGGCTTGTTGCTGGGAACTACTCCCGGCACCCTGATTTTGATACGAATAAGGACGTGGCTGAAAAGATTGATTGTAAGGCTGGTATGGCTGACCTTGAGCATGCGGTGGTGCTGGAGCTCGCTGAGCAAATCCTAGTGGGTTTTGATTACCCATATTTGCTCTCCACCCAAAATTCGGGTGATTCCTCCATCCCGGGTTGTACGTGTTGTTGTAGGGATTATTCTGTGGCCTCACTTGATTGCTGAGAAAGTCTACTTCCTCCTGGCCATCGTACATAACTCCCTGGAAACACGCACCCAGCTCGTGCGATACTCCGCACTGCTCACACCCAAAACTAGCCTGTGCAGCCATCTGGGATCTATCAAACTTTGCCGACAATGCCGAAATCTGTGCAGTGATAGCCGTGTAGTCATCAACAGCATGAACTCCTGGGCGAGACGATGTACGGCTACTCTCTCCATCTCGACGTGAACTCGACTTTAACGCAGATTTTTTGATAATAGCGTAAGCTTCATTAGGCGTCTTCGTCCCCAGATCGCCTCTTGCGTGTACATCTAACCGTCCTGCATGTCGTAGTTGAGTCCTTGGTAAAACGTCAAACCTAACTGCCTCCTGGAGAAACCGTGGTGCGGAACATCAAGTAGTAAGTCCTTAAATCGCTCCCAATCTGCATGTAACGACTCTCCCTCATCCTGTCAAAATGTCACAATCTGGTTCCTTAACTTAGTCGTTTTCTCAGGCGGGAAGTACTTTTGCATAAACAATTCTGCAAGCTCATCACATGTCCTGATGGACCCTGCAGGAAATGACATAAGCCAAGCTCTAGCTTTGTCACGCAGCGAAAACGGAAACAATCGCAACCGAATAGCATCATCCGAAACATCCCGAATCTTGAAATATGAACATACATCAAGAAAAGCAGCAATATGTCGACCGGGATCCTCATGCTCATGTCCATCAAACTGCACTGAATTTTGCACCATATTTATAATACTAGATTTTATTTCAAAATTAGGCGCTACTACCGTCGACCGGACAATGCTTGGCTCCAGGCCTACACCTCCGGGTTGATTTGACTCATTCAGTGGTCGTTCGTCGTCCGCCATGTTGATGTTTCCTGCGTCCCCTGAGCCCTCGACCTCAGCGGGTACCACCTGCTCGTCCTCAGTTGCTGCGAGTTGCAGCGTAACCGCGTGGGATCTCTCACGAAGACGTCTCCTCATATCACGCTCGGGTTCGTCGGAAGGCTCAACAGCGTTGGGAGCGGGAGTTGAGGACATCAACCTGCAAACGAAAAATTGACACACGTGAATATTATATTATTATAATAAATCTGTTTTTTTTTTCTGTTATATAGCAGATTTTCTATTTAAAGGGCTGGAAAATTTTGTAAAAATTCAGATTTATGCCCGGAATTTTATAAAAATCAAAACAAATAATAAATAATTGAATCGGCTAGTACAAAAACAATTTTTCGGTTTCGAAAATTCAAGAAATAAAAGAATAATTAGTTCGAATTCGAACAAATAAATGAAATAAAAATTTTACAAGTGTTTACATAAGCTTGAAAACAAATGAATTAAATAAAAAACAAGAAATATTAACAAACAAATAAATAAATAAATAATCAGGAAAATATTTACGAATATTCACAAATATGTACACCGATATGATATTGACTTAGGTCGTTCCTAAAGCTCGCCACATCCCCAGCAACGGCGCCAAAAACTTGACATGTGCGTGTATATACATGTTTTTACAATGAAATTTACACACGATTTGGGTTTAAATTTATAAAAATGATTTATACTTCAACATTTAAAACACACACTAAAAGGCAAGTGTACCCCGTCATGTATGTAGTAAAGTATCGGTAAGAACCAAGTGTCGATCCAAGGATGTGGGCGGATGCAATAATACTAAACCTTTGTCATTAAATTACAGGTAAAAAGATAAGTGGGTGATTTGTTAAAAACTAAAATATGACTAAACAAATATTTTTATAACATAATAGACTCCAAAATATAAAATTATATAAATAGCCTTGCTTTATGAACAACCAAAGTATATAAACTAAGTCGGTTTTTGCCACTTAAAACACTTGGTCAATTTTCCATTTTTCAAAGACAATTAGTATCCCCTTCGGGAATCCTAACATGTCAACTCTTTGGAAAGTTAAAACGATAAACACACTTTAACCACCTAAAATTGTTCTTTAACGCCCAATTAACAAATGTCTATGAAAATCCCCTAAAGAAAAGTTAGCCATTCATTAGGAGTTTTCTAACTTCACTTAATCAAGGAAAGTGACACCGATAAACACAATGTAACCACCGAGACAAGCATAAACTAGATTAAATCACAACCGAGTTCATTTTACAAATCTTAAACATAAATTCATCAAGAAAGCAATTTTGGCCTAAACTACTAACAAGATTAACAATTTATGTCCAGAATTTGTAACAACACCATCTAACCCGTTAAGGTCCTTCCGTGTGGGAAAGCCTTCTTGATTAACATTAATTACCCCTTATTAAACCACTAATCATTTCCAGTCTCATAGTGTAAACATTTTAAACAAGTTAAAAGTTTACTAATACATGATTAATTAAGCTTCTTTTTACAAATATCTTAATTAACCACACACTAATCATCCAATATAATTAACTATAATCAAGAATTCAACATCAATAAACAAGGTTGCAAACTAATCATCAAGGATTAACATAGAAAATGCTTCAAGTGTCATTACAAACATAATTAACATACTAATGGTTGTTGGTTAAGCAAGGATTACTAGTATTTTTGCCCATAGGCTACAATAATACATAAATCATCAACCAAAATGCTTGAATTATAACAAAACAATGGAAAGATTCAAGAATCAAACCATAAACAAGCACTAGATTGAGAATCTGGATGATAACGGAGCTTATCGGCACAATGGTGGCTTGATTCCGGGCAAAAGTTAAACCTCCGGAGCCTGATAAATCGCCTGAAAAGCTCCCAAAAGTCCAGAGTTGCGAACTGATTGCTCCCTTCTGTTTTTTATAACTTTTTCGAGTCGCACGGTCGTGCACTGTTCACCATATCTTATGACATCAGCAAATCTTGGACCGGTCTTCAGATCAGCACGGTCATTCCAATCGACGCACGATCATGTATCTCCAAGATGTGGCCGGCACGACCAACCACACTGGCAGTGCTTCCAAGATCAAAGGCCCTGCACGGTCATTCCACTCATTGCACGGTCGTGCGTTCCCGAGGTTCTCTTGCATGCCTGATCGCATTGGTTGTGCACTGCCTGGCTGGGTTTGTTCATCGGATCCGCACGGGAGTGCCGATTATCGCACGGTCGTGCGAGAGCTGTCAGACAGTTTTCACAGAATCTTCGTATCTCAGCCGTTTCGCTCGGAAAATCCTCATTTTCTTCATCTTCTTATTTGGCATGCTATTTGAGGCCTATAAACAAAAATGTACACGATTAAGTATCCAATCCTGGGTTTTACGGCCAAAAACGCGTAAAATGGGGGTAAAATGGGGGAATAAAGTATGTGTATTTTGGTGAATATCAATTGTATAAAAAAGCTTGTAAGAAATACTTAATTTTTTTATTTAAAATAGAAAACTTTTTTTTTATAAAATATACTAAAACCAATAGTGTATAAATGTTTCAAAAAAAACCTTTATATACGGCGTGTATAGGTCTATACGCAGCGTATATAAAGGGTCAAAAAGGCAATTTTACCCCTGTATAGCCCCCAACTCTGGGATAAAATGGTCTTTTTTACCAAACTTGCCCCATATATACGCCACATACAGGGCTATATGCGGCGTATAGTAAAAAAGAGCATTTTACCCCTACATTGGGGGCTATACGCAGCCAAAAACAGGGGTAACATTGTCTTTTGACCCTTTATATACACTGCGTATAGATCTATACGCAGCGTACATAAAGGGTAGTTTTAATATTTAACCCCAAACCTGTGGTAAAATTATCTTTTTAACCCTTTATATACGCCGCGTACAAGCCTATACGCAGCGTATATAAAGGGTGTATTTAAAAAAACATTTTTAAGTATCGTATCGTATAGTTTAAGTGACATACAAACCTCGTATAAGTCTCATATAGGTATTGTATCTTCATATAAGCCTATACGGGTGTTATATCATATCGTATAGTAGAGTATCGTATCGTATAGTATAGCATAAGTCTCGTATAGGTTTACTATAGGTCTTGTATATGCCTATAGGCTTATACGGGACCTAAACCACACCTATAGGCCTATACAGGACCTTAACCACACCTATAGGCCTATACGGGACCTTAACCACATATAAGCCTATACGGGACCTAAACCACATATATAGGCCTATAAGGGACCTATACTACATCTATAGGCTTATACAGGTGTTGTACGAAATCCTATAGTATCGTATCGTATCATATAGTGTATAGTAAAAGTCTCGTATAGGTTCCCTGTAGATCTTGTATATGCCTATAGGCCTATATGGTACCTAAACCACACCTATAGTACTACACAAGACCTATACTACACCTATAGGCCTATACAGGTGTTATATCGTATCGTATAGTATAATACCGTATCGTATGGTGTAGTATATGTCTCGTATAGGTTTCCTATAGGTCTTGTATATGCCTATAGGCTTATACGGGACCTAAACCACACCAATAGGCCTATACGGGACCTAAACCACACCTATAGGCCTATACGGGACCTCAACCACACATATAAGTCTATACGGGACATAAACCACACATATAGGCCTATAAGGGACCTATACTACATCTATAGGCTTATACAGGTGTTGTAGGGTATCCTATGGTATCGTATCGTATTGCATCATATCGTATCGTATAGTGTATAGTATAAGTCTCGTATAGGTTCCCTGTAGGTCTTGTATATGCCTATAGGCCTACACAAGACCTAAACCACACCTATAGTACTATAATAGACCTATACTACACCTATAGGCCTATACAGGTGTTATATCGTATCGTATAGTATAGTATCATATCGTATAGTATAGTGTAGTATAAGTCTCGTGTAGGTTTCCTATACGTCTTGTATATGCCTATTGGCTTATACGGGACCTAAACCACACCAATAGGCCTATAATGGAGCTATACGGGACATATACTACGCTATACGATACTATATCACACTTATAGGCTTATTCGAGGTCAATACGTGACATATATTACACCTATACGATACGATATCACACTTATATGCTTATACGAGGTCAATACGTGACCTATACTACACCTATACGATATGATATTTATCGTATAAAATTGATTAATATTGTATATAAAAGCTTGTAAGAAGTACTTGATTTTTTATTTATTTATAATAGAAAACTTTTTTTATAAAATTTACTAAAACCAATAATGTATTAATGTTTCTAAAAAAACCTTTATATACGCTGCATATAGGTCTATACGCAGCGTATATAAAGGGTCAAAAAGGCAATTTTACCCCTGGTTTGGGATCCGCATAGACCCAACTCAGGGGTAAAAGTGTCTTTTTTAATAAACTTGCCCCACATATAAGCCACATACAGGGCTATATGCGGCGTATAGTAAAAAAGACCATTTTACCCCTGCATTGGGGGCTGTACGTAGCCAAAAACAGGGGTAACATTGTCTTTTTGACCCTTTATACACGCTGCGTATAGGTCTATACGCAGCGTATATAACTTTGTGAAAAACTGATGCCTCAAACCTTCCAAAATGACCCAAAAAATCTGATGGTTTATATACGTTGTGTATAAAGCTATACGCAGCGTATATAAACCCTTGTTTGATGTGCAATGATTGCTGATAAGGCTCTGAAATCCATGGTTTATATACGTTGTGTATAGCTCTATACGCAACGTATAGAGGTAACCCTATACGCTGCGTATAGGTCTATATGCAGCGTAGGTAAAGGTAGGGATTGTTAGCGTTTGATGTGCATATAGGAAACATTGTGTGCCAATATGCACACCCAAACAAAAAACTAAACCAACCGGTAAGTCTTCAAGCTCAACTCTTCACTCTAGATGCTTCCATCTTAAAACTGATGATTTAGATGCTTTCCATGGCCATTTCCAAGCTCTAGGGTTCGAACAATAAGGGTTAAAGTTGTCCTAGGCGTTTTTAAATCAAAATTTCAGTTTTCGGCTCAACATGGCGGTTGTGGTTAGCTACGCCTCTAACACGTGAGTCAACATCTGTTACTTATTTTTGTGATGTATAATTAACGGAGGGGTATCCACACATCCCCTAAAAGTATCTACACATCCCCCAAACCCTATACACCCCTCATTGCCCAATACGCCTCAAAATGACCCCCCCCCCCATATGCCCCTCATAGCTCTATACGTTAGAAAATGGTTCCTGCCATTTAATTAATGCCAATCATTGAGTGTCAGCCAATGATTACCCGATGATTGGGATGTAAATATGGAACTTTATTTTATTTGATGGATGTTTTAGTATGAGTAAGTTGTGAAATATTTATAAAAGAAAATTAATAGATTTTTTATAAAATGTTGTTATAAAAAAATGTGTTAATATTATAAAACGTCATGTTTTTATTAGAAGAAAATATCATCGTTTTTTAAAAAAAAATGTGCATATGTTTTTTTTATTAAGTATTATTATTAAAAACTTCACATGAATTGTGTATATTATAAAATGTCAAATTTTTATAAGTATTATTAAATGTACATTTTTTTATAAAACAAATTGTATATATTATAATAAAGTTTTTTATTTATGAATTATTATTATGTCTTTAATTGTCAAAAATTTTAAATGTCAAATTTTTATTAAATGAGTATTATTATAAAATATTACTAAATGAGTATTATTATGTCTTTAATTGTCAGATTTTTAAATGTCAAATTTTATTAAATGGGTATATTGTAACATTTTATTAAATGTCAATTTCTTTATTTATCAATTATTATTATGTCTTTAGTTGTTTTTCACTTGTCATTTATTAACCATAACGAATTATGTATATTATAAAATGTCAAATTTTTATACGTATTATTAAATGTCAAAAAAAATTTATAAAACGAATTGTATATATTATAATAAAGTTCTTTATTTATGAATTAATATTATGTCTTTAATTGTCAAATTTTTATTAAATGAGTATTATTATGTCTTTAATTGTCAATTTTTTAAATGTCAAATTTTATTAAATGAGCATATTATAACATTTTATTAAATGTCAATTTTTTTATTTATCAATTATTATTATGTCTTTAATTGTTTTTCATTTGTCATTTATTAACCATAACGCAACAAGAAACGTAATTCAAAATGTAATTAAACATCGTTTATATTAGTATACAAAAATGTCACTTTCATACAAAATGTAACGCCTAAACCCTATATCCTAAATCGCTAATTGTTACATATTCTTGAATTCTTGCAAAGGAAAACGATGGGTGTAACACACAAACACCAAGACAGGCCGACTGTCTCGAAAAAGTGTACCAAACCCTACCTTCCAACGGGGTTTCTGCTTCCCATCTACCACATTTCAATGGAACAAGTGATCAGGAGGTTGGAGAAGTGGAGTCGAGATTTCCTTTATTAACCATCGTCAAGTCTTCCGCACCCCCTCGGGATGGTGAGTGCAGTGGCATTCCCGTTGGTGGAAGGCTCATGAGAACACTAATGAACGCCTCACTTGAAGGACATGTTGTTGGGCAGACTGGTTGGCTAGCGTCACTGGGAGCTAACGACGACACAGGCTACTCCGATCACACGTAATCCTAGATCGGTGTTCTAGTGCATGAATCTGAAATACAAACGCAGTTTCTCCATAAGGCTCATGAGAACACTAATGAACGCCTCACTTGAAGGACATGTTGTAGGGCAGACTGGATGGCTAGCGTCACTGGGAGCTAACGACGCCACAGGCTACTCCGATCACACGTAATCCTAGATCGGTGTTCTAGTGCATGAATCTGAAATACAAACGCAGTTTCTCCATAAGGATTACGCTACGACCACCATCAAAACACCGACTTTCGATATCCTGCTAATAAAAAAATACAATTATGGATTAGACTCTGCATTCGGAAATATATTGTAAAAATAAAAATAAAAACAAATTCAAACACCACCACCTACCACGGCACCACCATAGCCCACCACCACCCTTAACCACCTCATCTACCTCCAAAGCCGACCCACCACCACCACCACCACAACCGACCCACCACCACCACCCCAGCCGACCCACCACCACCACCACCCCCCAACCGACCCACCACCACCACCACCCCAGCCGACCCACTACCACCACCACCACCCACCGTCAAACACCTAACCACCGTCAAACCTAAGCCCGTCAATCCCCACCACCGTCAAACCCCAACAACGAAAAAAACAACCACAACCCCAACACCACCACAAACGACTGAAATAAAACCACAAAAAAACCTTGAATATTACGACCGTATAGAGAGATACGAGAGCAAAAACTATACAAGAGACAAAGAATCCGTGCGTGTGTGTTCCCTTCAGGATCGTCATCGTGTGGTCCAGAGCTCAGGTCCAAAAATTCACTTTACATGTGTACTTATCACCAGGGATCTTCGTTTTAACTACAAAAGGAAACAAACTTCAATACGCTGCTCATAGCTCAATGAGAGGCGTATAGAAGTAAACTTTCTGCCAACTTTTCAGAAAATGTAAGTATATACGCGACTCATCAGGCTATACGCACGTATAACCTGAAAAGGTGTCAGAATCCGTACAGTCATACGTGGCGTATTGACCTATGAGCGGCTTATCGACTTTTTTTTAAAAGCTTGTGATACGTATCAAAAGTTGCAAATGATCCATAACCATCTTCACAATCACAAATTCACAATGGTTTTTTGCAAATGTGGTAGGACGTCTGCACTAAGAACATCTTGGACCGAAGCTAATCCCGAACGTCAATTTTACACTTGCCACAGTATGGTATGTTTTTTAAGCCATGTTTTTTAACACTTAAAGCCATGTTTTTTTACTTTATGAACATACTAAATAAAAATAAAAATTAAAAAAAAATCGGGTATATGATTGGGTATATACTCAGGTATTTTTGCCATCCCTACTTTGAAACACTAATTCGTCTTCCATTTCAGCGTTCTAGGTGTAACTTCTTTGTGTGGCACGGTCCTCCCATGTATCATCGGGCATGTGTGGTCATCAAAGGACTGATGGAGTCGAAGGCTGTGCATGAAGACGAAGTCAAGTATTTGAAAGAGGATGTTCGAATGTATAAATGGAGAGTCGTGGAATTGGAAGATAATCATTCAAGGGTTGTTCGTAAGAGGGAAAGTCATTTGATAATCAGTTAGATTTTTTTTGTGTTGTTGTCTTGTTATTTTTCATTGTTAGTATTTAAGTTTATGCAAGACATGTAATCGAATATTAATTATAAATGTCGTTTTCTAATATTATTATAAATATTAAGTTTTAAAAAAAATGTTGTTTTTTTAATAAGTCGACTAATTATAAATAACAAAAGGAACAAACACTCATCAAGTTACAAATGTTTAAACATACCAAAATGAAATAAATATTTGTCCATTGATGCCCAACACATAACCAAAATAAACAACAAGAAATAAGTATTTGTTCATACATGCCCACAAATATTTAACAAATAAAGTTCACCCAACAAATAGAAATACTACAACTCCATGTCGTCACCGGTGTCGTCAGAATCATCACCACCACTTGTCATATGGATCTGCGTAGTGGACGTGCCTGCCTGCGTCCCGGACGGGCCTGCTTCCATGTCGGTACCTGGATACACTCGTGGATGTGGCGGGGGTCGAACCGCCAACCCTTCCTGGGTACGTCTCTCGGCCTCACTAGCCATCACCCACTCCATCAAATCCTCCATCCGGTCCATCCGCATGTCCATCCGCTGAAACTGCTGTGTCCAGCTCACCATCATATCGCCCTGACCCGCCACCAGCCTCTCAAGGAGACACTGGGTGGACTGAGGAAACCTCACTTCATGATAAACACGTCGAGGAATCTGTGGTGGCCCCTGTGAATGCCCCTGGTCAACCTCAGGCTCCACGTCTCCATCCATAATAGGCACGTCAGCAACATGCGGCATCTCCACCTCCCCAGCCTCAAGTTGTGCCTGGTCCACCAGAACATCGGCCCGGGTACATGAGAGGAAAGTTCACCGTTATCTGCATCCCTCTCATCGTCCTAAGATCTAAGGGCTATAAAGGTGCTGGCACCGGAATATCATCGAGGAATGGAAAATATTGGCCGCAATGCTGGGCAATACGAGTGATAAACGCCCTTCCATTCAAACAGCAACGCCTCTACCTTTGCTGTATGAGGCGAAATACTCTGCCAGACAGCGATGGACGCCGCACGGTGTGCCTGTATGTAAGCAGTACAGAAAGAACAGATCTACCTTCGTGACCTACTCGTTGTTTTTGCCACGCGCAGAGATCGACGTGGTAATGCAGCGGTGTATGTAACGAACGAGTGGGTTAGGAATCGTCGATACTCGGGCCTTCTTACCGTAGGGTCCAGGACATAGGGTGGGCTACCAAGCAAACAACTGATCATCAGGCATAGCCGTGATTACGGTGGTATAAATTTCCTGAACCAACTCATCGTCGGTATAGAACCCGGTGGAAATAGCAAACTGACGCAGTGACATATTTTGTCGCTGCCCGAACAAACAGAAAGATACCTCAAGAGACAGTGGTTCCACGTTTGGATCGTCCATATCCGAATTCGGCCGGTCAGCTGGCCGTGAATGAAACACGAACGTGGCTAAAAACTCCACCATCATGGTCCTATAAGACGGCCCAACCGCCACTGTCACACCCCGAAAATACCACATACGAAAAACCCCGCTAGGCGTGTCACGTACCAGGATCTAGCCACTAATCATGTTGAACTCATAATAAGTTTTCAAATGGATTTGCCAATTATAAATAAAAGTACTAAACAATAAGTTTAATAAAAATCCAACAAGTTCAGTGGAAGCAAGAAATAAACCATAGTTTAAATGTTTCAAAACAAATGTGTGTAATCAATAATCCCGTCATGTGTATCCCATCAGTTCGACCCATGACCACTCCAGCCACTAAAGACAGCAAGTTCCAAATCCACGAAATCTAACGACCTGCGAGCATGCAACAAGTGTATCAGACAAAGCTGGAGAGTTCATAGTTTTGTGAAAACGTTAGTTACCAAGTGTTTAGTTCAGTTCATAAATAATGTTGATAATAACTCAAGTACCGTACATGATGGCTACCAGACTGTTTTGTCCATCTCCATTGCCCCCTATCTAAGCAATGGTCATGATTTAAGGTCATTAGTTCACGCCCGTGCTCTCAGGTACGGTGTGAGGTTGCCAAGCCTAATAGCCCTATCAACTAATACCCCGTTACCTCTCAGGTAACTAATCGGTATATGATGGGACTTAAAGTGATAGGAAAAGAATGTATTATCTAACATTCTAGTTTTACCCAAAAGACTTATCCCTCTCAGGGATACCCATTTGACTGTCCCACCCACCGGGATGCATGCTCAGGAGAAATGAACTCACCTTTGATTTGCTCGGTAAGACTAGTTACGTGCTCAAGTTGCTCAAACCAATCCTAACATGGTTACCATTAACGATCAGTTTTGTAAACATTTAGATTACATACCTGATGCTCACATAACACCATTAGCATACCAGCAAAGCATGTAACATGATACTAATCATGACAGTTAATTAGGCACTTATCAGTTCACAGTCATCACATAACAAGCACTTGATTCGTATACACACAAAACACCTAGTTACCATCTTGCATACAATGCACATACTCTCATGATAATTTTTGTCATTCAGTACACGCATTGGTTCATAACCCAGCTTCACAATTTCAATTAACACCATAGTTTGGCATGTCACAAAGTTAATCACATTTTATGATTACACTACTGTTTAGGTCACCTATACATCATGCATCACCAACATCTCTTAACTACTTAATATGGTATTTATAACAAAGCTCGGCCCAGCCAGGTTCGGCCCAACTCAATTACGCGGCCGGGTTCCCTCCTGTGCGATCCGTTTCTGGTTCGTGGCACGTAACCAATGACTGGTTTCTAGGTTATGTGGCCCAGCACAATTACATGACCCATACAAAGTGTGTGATCCATCCAAATAGATCTGTGATCATCATGTACACATAATTTTCTAAAATATTAACATCATGCCAACCTGATTCAATATTAAACATAGATAATATTCCAACTATACACTGCCCTCAATCATCAACTATCACTAAATATGCTACCACATTTTAAAGTTCAACAGTTACTTGTTATGATATATTCATCATGAACTCGATTTTATACATATTCAGATTATAGCCAAGGCCCTTCATGCTAACGGAAATATACGCAGTCACAAATCCTCAAAATACCCATGTTCGATGCAAAAATCAAGGTTAATGAAGGATGTTAATCACACCTATGCGGCAGGAATTATACGATCATATCATGCACAGCTTTTTAACACATCTCCTGAACAAGATTAATTTATATAACCCTACCATCATTTATGTTATAACATAAAACTCACAATCATGATCGACTCCATATCAAGATGCATACTGCCAAGAACAATCTTACGACAATCAAAACGAGTACAAGGATACTAACCAAGAATCGTAGAAGAAAAAGGATGCTTCAACTGAGGAGTGGAACTCCGGCCACACGGGTTGCCGCCGGTACAAGAGGGGACGAGAGAGGTGTTAGGGTTTGCTATGTTTCCAAATCAAAGTTTACGTATCCCCCTTCCCCAGTTGTATACGTAACCTATGGTGGGTTTGGGCTCGAGTGGTTCAGACCTATGATAGCATGTGTGGGCCAAAGTGAAGTGGTTGCTAAAGGGGTGTGTATGTGGCCCAACATACTCGCGGCCCAAATATATGTTGTGTGTGTGGCCCAACCGCACCTGCGGTCTAAATATACAAGTATATTGTTTAACGGGGTTATAATATACGTTAGGGTTTAACAGAGTTATAATAGCACAGAACATTTAACAACTTTCATCTAAGTAAAGAACATTGAAGAGGAATAATGAAAAGTTAGGATCACGAGATTAAACGACACTAACCTTGAAAGTTCAGGTTGTCACATCATCCCCAACTTGAAAGAAATTTCGTCCCGAAATTTGATAAGTAACCACAGAGAAGTGAAGTGATAAATCAAGATTGCTGCAGATTTTCCTCAGGTGCCACATCATCCCCAACTTGAAGTGGAATTTGGTCCCGAAATTCACTAGTGTTATCAGAATTAGGTTGATCAGCAGGGAAGAGTTGAAGATATTTGAGCTTCATCTGATCCTCGTGCTCCCACGTGAACTCCGGTCCACACCTTGAGTTCCAACGAACCATCACGATCGAGATTTGACTATGCTTGCGAACCCTGACTTCCCGATCCTCGATTTCGATAGGTTCTTCGACAAACTGCAACTTGTCGTCAATCTTGAGCTCTTGAAACGGCACAACCAGTGTTTCATCAGACAAACACTTCTTTAATTGCGAAACATGGAAGACATCATGAACATTACCCAACTCAGCAGGTAGCTCTAACTTGTAAGCCACCTCACCGATTCACTCCAGAATTTTAAATGGTCCAACATAACGCGGATTGAGCTTGCCACGCTTCCCAAAGCGTACTACACCCTTCCACGGCGAAACTTTCAACATAACATGGTCGCCCACGGTGAACTCCAAAGGTTTCCCACGCTTTTCAGAGTAGCTTTTCTGACGGCCGCGCGCTGCCGCCATACGGTTTCTGATCTGGACAATCTTTTCCGCCCATGGTCGCCCACGGTGAACTCCAAAGTTCAGGACCTATGATCTGATTGTCACCTACCACAGCCCAACAAAGAAGAGAACGGCATTTCCGCCCATACAATGCTTCGAACGAAGCGGCCAGAATATTGGTATGGTAGCTGTTGTTGTACGAGAACTCTATCAACAGTAAATGTTTCTCCCAGCCTTTGCCAAAATCGATCACACATGCACGCAGCATGTCTTCAAGTGTCTGAATGGTTCGTTCACTTTGACCATCTGTCTGTGGGTGATAAGCAGTACTCATATCGAGACGTGAACCGAATGACCTATGCATTGACTGCCATAAATCGGAAATGAAACACGGATCACGATCAGAGATGATAGAGGTTGGGCACCCCGTGCCTGGAAACCACTTCCCTAAGATAAATAGCTGCAAGTTGTGAGAACTTATCTGTTTCCTTGATTGCTAGAATATATGCTGACTTCGTGAGACGGTCAACGATCACCCAAATGGTATCGTTTCCGCTTTGAGTTCTTGGCAAACCTGTGACGAAATCCATAGCGATTTGCTCCCATTTCCACATGGGTATTTCTGGTTGCTGAAGTAGGCCTGAGGGTTTTTGGTACTCCACTTTGACTTTAGCACAAGTCAAACACTTACTCACATATGTCACTATGTGAGCTTTCATCCTCGGCCACCAATACATCACTTTAAGGTCCTGATACATTTTATCTGAACCCGGGTGAACTGAATACCGAGACTTATGCGTTTCGTCCATCACAAGCTCTCTAAGATTACCATACAAAGGAACCCATATTCGCTCCATGAAGTAGAGAATACCATCAGATCTCTCTACAAGTCGTTTTCCATGCCCCGCAAATACTCAGCTTTATAGTTTTCTTCTTTCAATGCTTCGGTCTGAGTGGAACGAATTTGATCAGGTAAGTTAGAGTGGATAGTGAGCTACAGAGCGCGAACACGCTTAGGCTTCGTCTCCTTGCGACTAAGGGCATCAGCTACAACGTTAGCTTTACCTGGATGATATTTGATGGCACAGTCGTAGTCGTTCAAAAGTTCTACCCAACGACGCTGTCGCATGTTCAACTCTTTCTGGTCGAAAATATGTTAAAGGCTCCTGTGATCAGTATAGATAGTGCATTTGGTACCGTACAGATAATGCCTCCAGATCTTTAGTGTGAATATCACGGCCCCCAACTCCAAGTCGTGAGTCGTGTAGTTCTTCTCATGAACCTTCAACTACCGAGAAGTGTAAGCTATTACCTTCTCGCGTTGCATCAGTACGCAACCAAGACCCTGAATAGAAGCATCACAATATACCACAAAATCCTCGGTACCTTCAGGTAGAGACAAGATCAGTGCACTGCAGAGTTTCTGTTTCAAGAGTTGGAAAGCATCCTCCTGTTTCGTTCCCCAAGAGTATACAACGCCCTTCTGTGTCAATGAGGTAAGAGGTTGAGCGATCTTTGAGAAATCGTTGATGAATCTGCGATAGTACCCGGCAAGACCAAGAAATTGTCGCACCTCCGAAGGATTCTTCGGTGCCGCCCAATTTCTGATAGCATCAATCTTAGCAGGATCCACGTGTATCCCCTTTTCGTTAACAATGTGGCCAAGAAAGTATACTTCTCGAATCCAGAAATCACATTTAGAAAAATTGGCGTAGAGTTGCTCCTTCCTCAGGAGCTCTAAGATTAGACGTAAGTGTCGCTCGTGGTCTTCCTTGCTCTTGGAGTAGATCAAGATGTCGTCGATGAAAACAATAACAAAATCGTTGAGATACGGTTTGCACACGCGGTTCATGAGATCCATGAAAACCGCTGGTGCGTTAGTCAACCCAAACGGCATAACCAAAAACTCATAATGGCCATACTGCATTCGAAAAGCCGTTCTGGGAACATCCTCCTCTCGGACTCGCACCTGATGATAGCCCGATCTTAAATCGATCTTTGAATAAAAACTTGACCCTTGCAGCTGGTCAAACAGATCATCGATACGTGGTAAAGGATAACGGTTCTTAACGGTCACCTTGTTGAGTTCACGGTAATCTATACACATTCGAAAGGACCCGTCTTTCTTCTTCACAAACAGAACTGGGGCTCCCCAAGGCGAAGAACTGGGTCGGATAAAACCTCTATCCAACAGCTCTTGGAGTTGATTTGACAGCTCTTGCAACTCACCTGGTGCAAGACGATAAGGAGCATGGGCAATCGGAGCTGCTCCTGGTCTAAGGTCAATCTGAAATTCCACCTGACGATGTGGAGGTAAACCAGGAAGCTCTCCAGGAAACACATCAGAAAACTCACGAAAAACTGGAAGGTCTTTGATCCTCCTTTCTTCAGGTTGAGAATCAGTAACAAGAGCTAGAATAGCAGGGTAGCCCTTTCGTAAGCACTTCTGGGCTTTCATAGCTGAGATGATACCAACCATTGCACCAATTCGATGACCTTGAACCGAAAAGGATTCTCCACTAGGGAGAGGGATACGCACGATTTTCTCCAAACAAATAATTTCGGCGTGGTGCTTAGACAACCAATCCATACCAACGACCACATCAAAACTTCCAAGGGTAACAGGGAGTAGGTCAATATCGAACACTTGACCCATAAGATCGAGTTTGCACCCAACAAGAACATGTGAAGCTTCAATCGATTTTCCATCAGTTAGTTCTACTACATGTTTGGTTACAAGAGGTGTAGGAGTTAACCCTAGCTGACAACTGAACCCCAAAGACACATAACTCTAATCGGCACCAGAGTTGAATAATACAGAAGCAAATAGATTGTTTACTGAAAACGTACCGGTCACCACGTTGCCGTCATTCCTAGCCTCCCCAACACCAATAGTAAACACTCTCCCACGTTCACCGTTCCCACCATTGTTCCCATTGTGATTATTCCCAGTATTGTTGTTATTATTACCAGTATTCTGATTCAGCTGAGGACAATCCCACCTGAAATGACCCTCGTCACCACACTGAAAACAACCCTTGCGATTACCCTGATTCTGCTGAGGCAGCTGTCTATCCTGTTGTTGTGGCTGCTGTTGCTGTGGGGGTTGCTGCGGCTGCTGTCTAGGGAGTGGAGCCATGCAATCTCTAGCCATGTGACCCACTTTGTTGCACCTGTGACAGACTCGGGTACACGGCCCACGATGATGAAAGTTTCACCTATTACACTTTGGCTGCTTCCCTGCGTAAGAACTCTGATTCGAATTGCTGCTCTGGTTCTGATTAATAGAAGATGACTGACTAAAGCTGCGGTTGCTACCGGTGTCTGGCTTCTTTTGTGACTGTATCGAATTGGACGCCTTGTCCACATCCTTCCATTTACGCTTGCTGTCAGTGGTGGGAGTAGTAGCTGTAGCAATAGTAGCAAAAACACGCGGTGGTAGCGAGCCACGCTCCACCTCCTGATCCGTGATCTTATGGGCTAGACGTATGATTCGAGGCAGGTTGTCAAGATTTGCAGAAGTGACCAAACTCTTGACTGACGGTGCTAACCCTTTGATGTACAATTCAATTCTTCGGGGTGGTGGTCGTGATAAGTTAGGACACATATTCGCGAGCTCATGTGACCTTTTTGTATACACTTCAATTTCTGACCCTTCCATCTTCAAATTGTAGTACTCGTTCTCAAGCTTCTGAATCTCATCACGAGGACAGTACTCCTCTTGCATCAACTCCTTGAAATCATCCCAAGTAGTTGCATTAGCCATTTCGATGCCCAACATTTGCCCCTGGGCATTCCACCAAGTTAAGGCACCATCCTCCAATGTGCCTGTAGCATACTTCACCCGGTCCCCCACGGGGCAGTTACACATAGTAAAGACCGATTCTGCCTTCTCAAACCAACATAGGAGTCCCACAGCTCCTTCAGTCCCACTAAACATCTTAAACGTGCAGACAGGTGGATTTTTTTGATTCTGATGCACCTGTTGACCTATTGACGAAAGAACATACAACACACAAGTAAGATTCGAATACACGGCATAAGGACAAGAAGTATTTGGCACATGTCGTACCAGCTTGCTGAGCTGCCAAAGCTTCAGCCACACGAGTGTTGATCAGATTAGTTAATTCGGCCTGAGTCATAGCAATGTGGCCACGTCCACCACCGCGGCCTCCACCACGTCCACTCATGATTCTATATAAGAAAAGGGAAAGGTTATAATTCGAGTTTGAGTAGGAGTCAAACATTACTATGACTTCCATAGACTACCGAGTTCTATCATTACGTCAGACAACAGAGCGAAACCCCTTTCGCACTTGTCAAGCCTCACTGGGACTCACATGCACCCCACATTATTATTATGTGTGCACCCATAATAATAATCCAGTTTGCATGTTTATCTCAGCTCTTCCCAACTCGTTCTAAAAGGTTCCTCAAATTAGAGTAGTAGGACAAAAACACCACAACATAGATTATGACAGTTCAGAGGAGTGTCACCCAATCATAGCACATAACATGGGTTGGTAACACAGGAACTCATATTGCAGTGCCAAGTGTGCATTCACGTGTAATGTCATACATAAGTATACACTAGATATGTTATGCAATAAGTAAACGAGATACGAACCTTGCAATCTGGAGCTGAGTGTCATGGTTGATTTCAGAACTGTTCAGTTATAGTCTGGTTTTATAAAAACGTTTTAAAACTAAGTTCAATATAACCAGTGTCTCTGATACCAAACTGTCACACCCCCAAAATACCACATATGGAAAACCCCGCTAGGAGTGTGGCGTACCAGGATCTAGCCACTAATCATGTTGAAATCATAATAAGTTTTCAAATGGATTTTTCAATTATAAATAAAATGTACTAAACAATAAGTTTAATAAAAATCCAACAAGTTCAGCGAAAGTAATAAATAAACCATAGTTTAAATGTTTCAAAGCAAATGTGTGTAATCAATAATCCCGTCATGTGTATCCCATCAGTTCGACCCATGACCACTCCAGACAGCAAGTTCCAAATCCAAGAAATCTGACGACCAGCGAGCATGCAACAAGTGTATCAGACAAAGCTGGCGAGTTCATAGTTTGTGAAAACGTAGTTACCAAGTGTTTAGTTCAGTTCATAAATAATGTTGATAATAACTCAAGTACCATACAAGATGGCTACCATATTGTTTTGCCCGTCCCCACTGCCCCCTATCTAAGCAATGGTCATGATTTAAGGTCATTAGTTCACGCCCGTCCTCTCAGGTACGGTGTGAGGTTGCCAAGCCTAATAGTGCTATCAACTAATACCCCGTTTCCTCTCAGGTAACTATTCGGTATATGATGGGACTTAAAGTGATAGGAAAAGAGTGTATTATCTAACATTCTAGTTTTACCCAAAAGACTTATCCCTCTCAGGGATACCCATTTGACTGTCCCACCCACCAGGACGCATGCTCAGGAGAAATGAACTCACCTTTGATTTGCTTGGTAAGACTAGTTACGTGCTCAAGTTGCTCAAACCAATCCTAACATGGTTACCATTAACGATTAGTTTTGTAAACATTTAGATTACATACCCGATGCTCACATTACACCATTAGCATACCAGCAAAGCATGTAACATGATACTAATCATGACAGTTAATTAGGCACCTATCAGTTCACAGTCATCACATAACAAGCACTTGATTCTTATGCACACAAAACACCTAGTTACCATCTTGCATACGATGCACATACTCTCATGATAATTTTTGTCATTCAGTACACGCATTGGTTCATAACCCAGCTTCACAATTTCAATTAACACCATAGTTTGGCATGTCACAAAGTTAATCACATTTTATGATTACACTACTATTGGGTCACCTATACATCATGCATCACCAACATCTCTTAACTACTTAATATGGTATTTATAACAAAGCTCGGCCCAGCCAGGTTCAGCCCAACTCAATTACGCGGCCCGGTTCCCTCCTCTGCGATCCATTTCTGGTCCGTGGCCCGTAACCAATGACGAGTTTCTAGGTTATGCGGCCCAGCACAATTACATGACCCATACAAAGTGTACGATCCATCCAAATAGATCTGTGATCATCATGTACACATAATTTTCTAAAATATTAACATCATGCCAACCTGATTCAATGTTAAACATAGATAATATTCCAACTATACACTGCCCTCAATCATCAACTATCACTAAATATGCTACCACATTTTAAAGTTCAACAGTTACTTGTTATGATATATTCATCATGAACTCGATTTTATACATATTCAGATTATAGGCAAGGCCCTTAATGCTAAAGGAAATATACGCAGTCACAGATCCTCAAAATACGCATGTTCGATGCAAAAATCAAGGTTAATGAAGGATGTGAATCATACCTATGCGGCAGGAATTATACGATCATATCATGCACAGCTTTTTAATACATCTCCTGAACATGATTAATTTATATAACCCCGCCATCATTTATGTTATAACATAAAACTCACAATCATGATCGACTCCATATCAAGACGGATACGGCCAAGAACAATCTTACGACAATCAAAATGAGTACAAGGATACTAACCAAGAATCGTGGAAGAAAAAGGATGCTTCAACTAAGGTGTGGAACTCCGGCCACACGGGTTGCCGCCGGTACAAGAGGGGACGAGAGAGGTGTTAGGGTTTGCTATGTTTCCAAATCATAGTTTACGTATCGCCCTTCCCCACTTGTATACGTAACCCATGGTGGGTTTGGGCTCGAGTGGTTCGGGCCTATGATAGCATGTGTGGGCCAAAGTGAAGTGGTTGCTAAAGGGGTGTGTATGTGGCCCAACACACTCGCGGCCCAAATATATGTTGTGTGTGTGGCCCAACCGCACATGCGGTCCAAATATACAAGTATATTGTTTAACGGGGTTATAATGTACGTTTAGGGTTAACAGAGTTATAATAGCACAGAACATTTAACAAGTTTCATTTAAGCAAAGAACATTGCAGAGGAATAATGAAAAGTTAGGATAACGAGATTAAATGACACTAACCTTGAAAGTACGGGTTGTCACAGCCACCAAAAACATGCGATCCCACGGGGAATTATCCCTGATTAAACCCCGGGCCCTCTCCTCCTCCCCGACTTCCCATAAAGCATCCTATGACAACGCCCTCTGCCGCCTCACCCTCATATGTCGCAACCTGGTAAAATGTTTATACTCCCTAGACCCATTTGGGTAGTCCATATAGGGAATACCCGAACAATCACCCCCGACCATCGGATCGAATCCAAGCGTCGGTCCCACACCAAACTCCTCCTCATCTGACGACATATCTGCAAGAATTAATATATAATACGCGCCAAATATTAATAAAATTATAACATATGTTAATAATCAATTATATAGAATCATAAAATATTCCGTTTCAGTTACGTGTCAACTTACAAACGTATAACAATTTTTGTTAACCAATTTTATAGAGTTCTAAAATAATTCGTGTCAAATATTAATAAAATTATAACATATTTTAATAATAAATTTTATAGATAATTTTTTTCGTTTCGGTTACGTGTCAAATTATAAACTTATAACAATTTTATTAACCAATTTTATAGAATTATAATTTTTTTTGTTTCAGTTACGTGTCAAATTATAAACTTGTAACAATTCTTATTAACCAATTTTATAGCCGACCCACCACTACCACCACACACGACCCGCCGCCACCACCACAGTCGACACCCGCCGCCACCACCACAGTCGACCCCCACCACCACCACAACCGACCACCACCACCACTACAGCCGACCCGCCACCACCGTCAAACACCCCACCACCGTGAAACACCTAACCACCGTGAAACCCTAACCGCCGTCAAACACCTAACCACCGTCAAACACCTAACCACCGTTAAACACCTAACCACAGTCAAACACCACCACCGTCAAACACCACTACCGTCAAACACCATCACCGTCAAACACCTAACCACCGTCAAACACCTAACCATCGTCAAACATCAAATCACCATTAAACACCTAACCACCGTCAAACCCTAACCACCGTCAAACACCACCACCGTCAAAGACCACCGCCGTGAAACACCTAACCACCTTCAAACACCACCACCCTCAAACACCTAACCATCGTCAAACACATACCCACCGTCAAACACCACCACCATCACCATCAAACACATAACAACCATCAAACATCACCACCGGCCAAAATTTTAAAAAAAATCAAAAAGAGACACAGGAAAGATGAAATGAGTCACTAACCTCTTGTGAAAATCCGGAGCGTGTAGCTTGATATGAGAGAGATCGAGTATACGAGAGAGAGCGTTTGTGTGTGTTTTTTTGGTGTTTAGTGTGTGTGTTTGAATTTTTAGGTCTATATTCCCCTTTAGTCAAACAAGAAAAGGTGTTTGGCGACCAGGAGATGCGTATGGATCAATGAGCACCGTATAGGGAGTTTTTTTTTTCTTTTTTAATCTATGAAACTTATCATTTATGTATAAGTGAATTAAGAATCAGGAACGGGTGAGACACTTGTCCTAGTGGAAGGAACTGGTGCACGTAACTGAGAGGTCTTGAATTCGATCCGGGCAGACACCTGTTTGAGGCCGGTTTTTGGCATTTTTTGGGGATTTTTAATTTATGAAACATATAACTTCTATATAAAGAGAATTAAGAATCAAGATTATGAACGGTTAGACACTAGTCCCAGTGGAAGGGACGGGTGCACGTTAGTGAGAGGTCTCGAGTTTGATCCGCGTAGATACTGGTTTGGGGCCGATTTTTTGGCATTTTTTGAGATTATTCATTCATTTATTTATTTATTTATTTATTATTTATCTTAATATTGATTCCTTTTCTCTAATTAAAAGAAAAAAAAACAGATTTAATTTTATTTTGAGTCAACTTTTTCAATTCCTTTTAAAACAATAGTTTTCTTTTCGTTGAGTTCTATTTCTACCTAGTAACGCAGTTTGATGTTACCCTGTTTAATACGAGACATGTAGATTGTCTCCCACCCAAAAAAAAAGTAAAATAAGATAAAAAAGGGAGTTGTAAGATTCACTCATAATTTGGCGTATGAAGCTTCAGGGATGATAACGCACGGGGAAAATAGGGAAAAAATTCCGAATAGACGAAAGCGTGATAAATAAAATACCACCTAACGATTTCTTTACTATTTATAGGTTAAATAAAATCATAATATTTATTGTTTATAGTTTAATTATATTCAAGAGAAAAATGAATTAAACATTAAAAGAGAAAAATTAATAAAACAATCAAAACTTAAAAATTAATTAAACAATTAAAACAGAAAAATTAATTAAACATTAAACGAGAAAAAATTATTAAACATTAAAACATAAAAACTAGTTAAACAATTAAAACAGAAAAATGAATTAAACATTAAAAGAGAAAAATTAATTAAACAGACTAAACAAGAAAAATTAAGTAAACAATTAAAACAGAAAAATTAATAATGAATTAAAAACTAATGAATTTTTAATATACTTATAAAAATTTGACATCTTATAAATACACAATTCATTTCATAAAATATGAAGTTTTAAATAATAATAATAATAATAATAATAATAATACTTAATAAAAAACATATGCACGTTTTTAAAAAAAAAACAATGATATTTTCTTATAATAAAAATATGATGTTTTATAATATTAACGCATTTTTAATAACAACATTTCAACATTTAAGCAATGGTGTTTGTCAAACTTAATTCCCGATGTTCGATGGTCTGGAGGTTTACCCGAACCATTCCATTTTATCGATCGCATATGTCGAAGGTGGTCGTTTCATCATGGTTAAGTTAACGGATGATTGCCCAATGCCAGTACCAAAAGGACTTTAAAATATACACCGAAGTATAGAAGCTATGGAATGGAAGACAATGTGCATGTCTCGTACTACACAGCGTAGGGCGTTACTAGGTAGTAATAGAACTCCACGAAATGAATTTGTTAACTTGTCAAAGGTGTAACATCCGTGAAATATAGTGCACGCATCAGTTTTTTTATAAAAAAATGTTAATTAGAATGTTTTATATATAAAAACCCTTAATTAAATCACAAGATTTTTTTAAATATTAAAACCATACGCATCGTATAGGGCAAGGAGACGCGTATACAAGCACCTATACGGTGCTCATTGCCCAATACAATTCCCATGGTGGACACTCTATACGATCCTCATTCACCCATACGCCTCCCCTGGTTGAACTATTCACTAGCATCGGGCAATCATCCGTTAACTTAACCAAGATGAAATGGCCACCTTTGACATAAGCTATCAATAAAATGGAATGGTTCGGGTAAACCTCCGGACCATCGAACATCGGGAAGTAAGTTTGACAAACACCATTGCTTAAATGTTGAAATGTTATTATTAAAAACGTGTTAATATTATAAAACATCATGTTTTTATTATAAGAAAATATCATTGTTTTTTTTAATGTGCATATGTTTTTTTATTAGGTATTATTATTATTATTATTTAAAACTTCATATTTTATGAAATGACTTGTGTATATTATAAAATGTCAATTTTTTATAAGTATTATTATATGTCAAAAAAAAAATTTATAAAACGAATTGTATATGTTTTTTATTAAGTATTATTATTTAAAACTTCATATTTTATGAAATGAATTGTGAATATATTAAAATGTCAAATTTTTATAAGTATTATTAAATGTCAAATTTTTTTATAAAAAGAATTCTATATATTATAATAAAGTTTTTTATTTATGAATTATTATTATGTCTTTAGTTGTCAAATTTTTATTAAACGAGTATTGTTATGAAATATTATTGAATGAGTATTATTATTATTATTATTATTATTATTATTATTATTATTATTATTATTATTATTATTATTATGTCTTTAATTGTCAAATTTTTAAATGTCAAATTTTATTAAATGAGTATATTATAACATTTTATTAAATGTCAATTTTTTTACTTATCAATTATTATTATGTCTTTAATTGTTTTTTTCTTGCCATTTATTAACCATAACGCAATAAAGAAACATAATTCAAAATGTAATTAAACATCGTTTTATATTAAAACACAAAACATGTCACTTTGATACAAAATGTAATGACTAAACCCTAAATCGCTAATTGTTACATATTCTTAAATTCTTGCAAAGGTAAACGATAGGTGTACACCCAAATACCAAGACATGCTAACTGTCTTTAAATTGTGTATCGGTACCCTATCTCCAGCATGAAGAACCAATTCATCCAACGTGCTTTACACTTCCCCATCTCTCACATGAAGAACCTCCGACCCGATCTGGCGCTCCCTCGGGATGGTTGGTATAGAAGCATTCTCGTTGGTGGATACCGGTTGAGAACATTAATAGACGTCTCTCTTGGAAGGACATGCAATGGGTTGTAATAGGTTGTGGTTAAGCTAAAATGACATTAGCTAAAATGGCTAGCGTCACTAGGAGCTGAGCACAATGTAGTCCAACCCGATCACACGTAATCCTAGATCGACGTCCTAGTGCGTGAATCTGAAATACGAACGCAGGCCGACTGTCTTTGAATTGTGTACCGGTACCCCATATTTAACATGAAGAACAAATCCACCCTAATAGTAGTTCGCTTCCCCATCTCTCCAACATGAAGAACCAATCCATCCAGAAGGAGTTCTCCCTCGGGATGGTGGGTGCATAAGCATTCTCGTTGGTGGACGTCCTAGTTCATGAATCGGGAATACGAACGAAGTTAAGCGTTTGAATCTGAAATACGAACGCAGCATACTTCTCCATAAGGATTACGCTACCACCACCGTCAAAACACCGACTTTCGATATCCTGTTAATAAAACATACAACTATAGCATTAGACTCGACATTCGTAAATATATTGTAAAAAAAAAAAACAAATCCAAGCACCACCACAACCACCACCCACCACAGCACCACCATAGCCCACCACCAACCTTAACCGCTTCAACCACCTCCACAACCGCCTAACCACCACCACCACCACAACCACCATCACCACAGCCGACCCACCACCACCACCAGCACAGCCGCCTCACCACCACAGCCACCACCACAACCGCCTAACCACCACCACCACAGCCGACCACAACCACCACCACCACCACAGCCGACCCACCACCACCATAGCCGCCCCACCACCCACCGTGAAATGCTAACCACCGTTAATCCCCACTATCGTCAAACCCCACCAACGATAACAACAACCACAGCCTCAACACCACCATAAACGGCCAAAATAAAACCAAAAAATAAGATTGAAGATTAATCAATAAAATATGGAATACAAACTAACCTTGAATATTCCGACCGTATTGAGAGATACAAGACCGAGAACGATACGAGAGCGGATCCTCATCGTGTGGTCCAGAGTTCGTCTTGTGAAAATCGTGTGGTCCAGAGCGTTTGTGTGTGTGTTTTTGTGTTTTAGTATGTGTGTTTGAATCTTTTAGATCTACTTAGCCCTTTATTAAAGCTAAAAAAAAGTGTTTGTCCACCAGGAGAGGCGTATGGCTCAATGAGAATCGTATAGGGTGTCCATCAGGGGAATTATATTAGGCAATGAGCACCGTATAGATGCTTGTTTTTTTTTCTTTTTTAATCTATAAAACTTATCATTTATGTATAAGAGAATTAACAATCAACATTGTGAACAGGTTAGACACTTGTCCCGGTGGAAGGGACGGGTGCACGTAATTGAGAGGTCTCAAGTTCGATCCGTGTAGAAAACGGTTTAGGGCCGATTTTTTGCATTTTCTTAGATATTTTATTTATTTATTTATCTATCTTAGTATTAATTCATTTTCTTAAAAAAAACAGATTTCATTTTTATTTTGAGTCAACAGTTTCAATTCCTTTTAAAACAATAGTTTTATTTTATTTTGTACTATTTTCTTTTATAAAGCACTTTAATTAACATTTTTTATAAAAAAGTTGTTGCGTACACTATATTTGACGGATAACACAATTTAATTTAATTATATTAAAGAGAAAAATGAATTAAACATTATAAGAGAAAAACTAATAAAACAATTAAAACATAAAAATTAATTAAACAACTAAAACATAAACATTAATAAATTCATTGCGTACACTATATTTCATGGATGTTACACCTATAACAAGTTAATATATTCTTTTCGTCGAGTTCTATTACTATCTAGTAACGCCCTACCATGTGTAATACGAGACATGTACATCGTCTCTCATTCTATAGCTTCCATACTTCGGTATATATTCCAAAGTCCATTTGGTACTGGCATCGGGCAATCATCCGTTAACTTAACCATGATGAAATGGCCACCTTCGACATAAGCGATCGTTAAAATGGAATGGTTCGGGTAAACCTGCGGTCCATCGAACATCTGGAAGTAAGTTTGACAAACACCGTTGCTTAAATGTTGAACAATCACACCAATTTTTTGAGCCACCAAGAACCCTGTGTGGGGCAACAACATCCGGCATGCCTTTGGTGCAGGTTCCACATTTAACCAATTTATCGATCGATACACTTTGTTGTAACATCCCGGTTCGAAAGAGTCAAGTATATGCCACCAGCACTTTTTGTTAATGAACATCTCGTCGAGTAGCTGTTGGCGGACCCACTTCCACTGATCCTGCTCCAACCCCAAACCCATAGCTATGGATCGAAACCCACAGTTACCGTCCGACTGGGCATCTTCGATATGTGTTATGTATCTCCGATACATAGATGAAAGCCAATCCTTAAAACGCTCGATCATGTTTTTGTACCTATAATTGGCAAATAAATAGAGGAAAAAAAGTGTGATAAAACCCAAGCGGGTCAGGATGGGTTAAAATCACTTATTTAAGTAAAAATAGTCAAAAAAAATTAAAAAAATAAATATTCAAAATAATTCAAAAAGAATTTTTAAAAATTCTAAAAATGTCAAAATATTCTAAAAAAATCGAAAAATTCAAATTAATTTAAAAATATTCTAAAAATATTCTAAAAATATTCAAAAAAAATTCAAAAAAAAACTAAAAAAACTAAAAAATATTAAAAAAATAAAAAATTGAAACAGAATTCTAAAAATATGTATGTATGTACGTATGTACCTGTGCCCGGCCAACAGTGGAGAGTCTTTATCTATAATCGGAATCGTATTTTTTTCTTTACTTTTCTTTGAACGAGTACGTCGCACAACTGGCTTTTGAGTGTAGTCGTTCCTCTGTGATTCGGGTTGTTTATCTTTACGTCTCGCAAGCTCCTCATTCTTTTGTTGTTTTGCTTTCGTAGTTGGGTGGCCCTGGGTATCTTGTTGTACCTCAGGCGGTTGATGGTTAGTCATAGTTGGATTCACCACCGCTTTCATCTTCGACAACATACTTTTTAACACTATAAGTGGTTGCGCCTGTAGTTGTTGTGTGAGTCTATCCATTTCCGCCTGAATATTACAATCGTCTTGATTAAGTTTTTATGTCCAAAATCAAGTTTTGTCCAAAATTTGTCTATCGCGGCAAGTGGAATTTTGCAACCTGTTTTTCAAAAATCATAGTTAAAACATGAAGTATAATGATGATTATATATTGTATGGACCGAAGTATATGTTATAGTTGTTATATTACCTGTACTTTCCCACCACTCCATCTGACAAGCACATAGCAACCCACAACGCATAGAAAGCTGGTGGCCACAAGTCCCCCTGCTACCCTCAACGCATGTAGCTTTTTCCTCTCGACAAGCAACAACTCTAAGGCTTTTTGGGAAACATTACCGCGTAGGTTATCAAAAAATGGTATTCTATGGTCCCCCATTTGCATGGACTTGCTCTCCTGAGAACTAAGTTTTATTTGTATATGTTGTGACTCTACAACTTTGCCAACAAGCCACACAAATCTATGGAGCGAGTTTTTTAGCCCTTTAATGTATCTCTTAAACTTATAATGTTGGTTTTCAACACTGTTGGTTGTATGTTGACCAAAATTGGGGACTGTGTTAGTCCAAGCTGAAACGAACTTTTCTTTATAATCTTTCAGCCACACATTATACAAATAGTCCAGAACATCTGAAAAAAAAATAGAATACAACAATTTGTAATGTTTGTATGTATATATGTATGGATGAATGTATGTAAACTAATATAATATGTACCTGACTGTTCGTCGTTAGTTAGTCGCGTGAAAAGCCGCTCAAAGTTATAATTGTATAGCGTCGGAGTGGGAGAACTACACACTCGAGACCAAGAAAGCTTGAATATTTTCCAGTCTTCATCCGTAAATTTTTCCCGATAGTGTTTTAGAATATTCTGTGAGATGTGCCACCTACATAGCAATTTGGAAGCTTTTGGGAATACTTTATCGCAAGCATTCATTAAACCTTGATCCCTCTCTGTTACAATTACAAGTGGCTCCATACAATCTACCAACAATTCTTTGAGCTTCTCCAAGACCCATAAGAAGTTATCTTGTTTTTCTATAGAGACAAACGCATGAGCCACACAAAACGACTTGTGTGTCGATGTCACACGCACAACTTTAATAAACGAAAGCTTATACTCATTTGTTTTGTAGGTATCATCAATCATCAACACATGTAGGAATGCACGCCACATGTTGTACGAGTCCAGATGAATGAAAAAAACCTCCTCGACCGCGTTTGTGGAGGGATTCACCCTGGTGAAATAAACGTACCTTTCTTCTTGCAACATGTTCTCCAATATCTGCATTGGAGTTCGATCTCTGTAGATTTTGAGTTTAATCTTTTTTATCATGTTTTGTATGTCTTGTAGAATGCACACGCTGTGTGGGTTTTGTTTTCTTATGGTTAAATGTATATTCGTAGGGTCCATGTTTTGCAGATAAAGCCTCTCCACCAGTGATTCTTCATCCGGGGTCAGCCTTCTAGCAAACGCGTGGCCCTCGAGAAATTCTGCAAGCTTATGGTTATGAATGTTTTTCTTCTCCACAAGGCTTCAATTACTACTATTTGTGTCTAGTTTTCCTATCAGACTAAAAGGACAGCCAACCTTTTTCCTACCAGAACGCCGAATTGTTGCTTTACTTTTGGGTTCGTCGCCACGATCGCATTGCAACCATATCTTCACTGTCCTTGCTGACGAACCTTCGCCCTTTGTTATCGTTCGTTGGGTCACAATGACGTAACCTTTCGCAACTTCTCTTTTGTAACCCAATTCTTCAACTCTTCAAGTGACCCAAATACCTCAAAAAAATGGTACATTAGAAATCCACATAAATGAAATTAATATATTAATTTGTCGAAAAAACAATAAAAAAAATCGGGTTGAACATCGGGTTTGGGTTACTATGTATGACACATTTTCGGGTTTGTATGAAATTTCGGGTCATACATTTTCTAGTTTTAATCAGTATACATGGCTCACTTAGAACCATGTTCCCTTCCCTCATCTTTGCTGCACTTGTGTTGTTTCTTTTTTAATATATAAAACATATAATTTCTGTATAAGAGACTTAAGAATCAGGCTCATAAACGGGTGAGACACTTGTCCCAGTGGAAGGGACGGGTGCACATAACTGAGAGGTCTTGAGTTCGATCCGGGCAGACACCGCTTTGAGGGCGGTTTTTGGCATTTTTGGGAATTTTTAATTTATGAAACATATAATTTCTGTATAAGAGAATTAAGAATCAGGATCATGAACAAGTTAGACACTTGTCCCAGTGGAAGGGACGGGTGCACGTAATTGAGAAGTCTCGAGTTTGATCCGTGTAGATACCGGTTTGGGGCTGGTTTTTGGCAATTTTGGCATTTTTTGGGATTATATATATATATATATATATATATATATATATATATATATATATAGATATAGAAAGTATAATGTACAAAAGGCCTTATCGTACTTCACGTACGCGACAAATCTGACCGTCTGATTTTGTGTCATTACATGGAGCAGATTATCACGCATGGATCAATGTTTTGTGATTATTACGCATGGGAAACATAATAACGCATGTGTATAATAAGCATGTGGGTAATTATGCATGTGGTAAACTAATCACGCAAGTATCAAAGACTGAAAATAATCACGCATGGAAAATAATCACGCATGGATCTGATGGCCAGTATTGTCGCGTACGTGAAGTATGATAAGGCCTTTTGTATGTTAACCGCTCCCTATATATATATATATATATATATATTACTTCCTTTTCTTTTAAAAAGAAAAAAGAAAAACCAGATTTCATTTTTATTTTGAGTCAACATATTAGTAAATATATAATATTCTACATATTTATTCCATATCTCAACACTTATATAGATTACAACATGTTTGACTAATCTTAGGCTTGTAAACGAACCAAACGTTCAGTTTAGATTCGTTTATGTAACACCCATAAAATATAGATTTTTATATTATAAGCTAAATGTCGGTTATGGTCAAGATAGAATAACTAGGAATAAATAACCTAGTTAACCATAAATCTTGAAGTAATAAGGAAACTTGGTTAAAACACCCTTTATGAAAACTTAAACAAGTGGGGGGACTAAACTTGACAAAAAGTTAGGCGGTTCATAAATTAATAAACAAAACACCACAACACACACTTGTGTGTGTTTTCTGGTCGTGTAACCCACAGGAGCTAAAAGGGCTCTCAAAACTCAAACCCTAACTTGCAAAATTGATCAAATCAAGAAGGCAAATCGAGTTCAAATAAAAAACCAAGCTCAAACTAGTGATCACTCAAGTGAGAATGTCACAAGGTATGTCGAATTTCGTGTTTTGGTTACATCTTGAATTCTTGATGAACATATGAAAAATCAAAATTGAGCTTGAATGATTGATGTTTGGATGGAACTAGGATGAAATCATGTCTAGGAACAAACCCTAGTCAATAGTTTGTTGAATTAGTGTTCATAACTTTGAAGTTCATAATCATCCATTTTGGTGTTTAATAGGTTTTATAGAATAATGAAGAACACTAGAATTATGATCCTAAATTGGGTGTTATTGAGCTCCATGAAGTAAGTATAGATGTTGATATGTAAACTAGACATTTGAAATTGTGAAAAATGTTCAAACTTAGCTAAATAACTAGTCATGAAACTTGATTGTTGATTTTGTAAAATTATGCCCTTTAGGTGTTTGTTGAAATGCCTAAAAGAAAGCTAAATGTTGAAATTTCGAACAAAAAACGCATATTTGAATGTTATGGTTAATTATGTGTTATATGATATATGCTGATGTGGTTGAAGCATCTGTTAATGAACAAAAAACGCATATTTGAATGTTATGCTTAATCTGGTTCCATTGGTTCCTCAAAAGTCTCCTGCTCACCAGAAATATGAAAATATGCTGATGTGGTTGAAGCATCTGTTAATGAACATATTAAGTGAGGTTCTATTTTTAGATTTCTTTTTCATTTGATGATTGAAGTGTAGAGTACAAGTTTTTAGTGTTAGTTAATGTAAATGTATGCAATTGAACCCTATATCATTATAGTTGAGACTTGATTCATTCAATGGGTGCCAAACTCATCTATTTCCAGTTCCACCAGAAAGCACCAGTTTGTATCAGCAGTCCAGCACCTTCACGGGCTTCAAGTATGTGTGTTCCTACACTCATTCTTACATTGTTTGTGTAAGAATTTTCTATTCATGGCTATCTCAAGTGCCTATTTTTTTTTACTGAATATGTTTCTGTAATGTTTATTTTTATGTATGTATTTATTTCGTTGTACCTTTTGTGATTGAGACGCTTTCGGACCCACCATTGATTGAGATGTAACACATAGGAGGATAGAGTGATCTAAGAGGTTCAAAAGCTTCAGAATGTGGGGGGCCAATATATCACCCACTCTGAAGGTGAATATACATAAGAAAGGTGGGAGGTTTATTGGTACTCCAAGGACTGACTCTACCACTCCCATTACTGGTAAAAGTGGTAAAAGTCAGTGAGGGGATAACCATTGCTCACCTGCATAGGTTAAATAAAAAATTAAATCTGCTTGGAATGTGAAATGGTTGATGAAGTGTTTTATCTACTTCAGACGAGCAATTGCAGGGTGCGACGGGGGATGAAGACGAGTCTGCGGTACATATCACAAACGGAAAGCAAGCGGAAGTTGCAGCCAAGAGAATATTCTTGAATGTTGCTAAACCAGGCTCCAAGTAAATTATATATTTTAATTTAATGTTTTTAATCGATTTTGTGTTTAACCATTTTTTACTGGTTCATGTTTTGTGTGGTAAAAATATGATATATAGGTTTGTAAACGAGCTGAGCTGCAATTGAGTTACTTGAGATTGGCCTTGAATCGAGCCAAGCATAGACCTCATTTAATAAACAAGCGCGAGCTACGCTTATGGAGCTTGACTAGGTTCGCAAGCATGCTTGAATCTATTCTATATATATATTTTTCTATGTTTTTCTTTCAACTAGAGAAAACAAGTAGTGTTAAATATATACATGTTTGAAAAATTAGTGTTAATATATACATCTTTCAAGTAGCTTTAAATATATACAGGTTTGAACATCTGTTTATCTCTGATTGCAGGTGCCCGCTTTTTTAGAAGTTTTGATTTCACGCCCTAGTTCATCGCTTCATTACTTGCTAATGTTAGTTGTGGTCTATTGTTGATGTTATGTTGTTGTTCCTCACAGGGCCAGATCGGTAGTAGTGGCAGTGTTCTATAAGTGACTGATGGCTCTAAGGACTATGGTTTGTTTTTCGGTCATCTCCCCATTTCCGGTGAGAAGGGGCGAACTTTCAAGTACGTTTTTGTGTGCCATAATGTAAAATGACTTATAAGTTTTAACAATTTTTAATGATTATTATGTCTTTCCAGGTCGCCTTTTATTGCTTGTGAGATCTTTACTTGTGAAGTCGATATCATTCTTAAAGCCTTGGTGGAGGATGATTAGGTACAAAATACTTGATCTTTTTTCTAAGGTTATGTAGTTAAAAATCACAATTTAGAAGGGTGAAGTAACTAAATAAGTTTTTTCATATATTGTTGCAGTTGATGAACATGTTGTTCTCTTTCCTTGAACCAGAACACCCTCATGGTGCTCTTCTGGCTGGATATTTCAGTAAAGTAAGTTCATCCGACTGTCAATTTTAGTTTTTTTTTACTATATTAATCTGTTACTTTTTTTATTCTACAAGTTGTATGCCTGCTGTTGCGGAAGACAGTTTCCTTAATGAACTATATCTAAGTAATTTGCCTATCATTTTGAACTCTATACAATGAAACTTATCTTATAATGCTTTCATTTCACTTGAATATTTAAGTTTTTTTATGATTTGGTGGCCAAACGCATCAGGGTATTATCAAAAAGCTGGTTGACCTGATAGGAATTACATCCATCATGGAGGTGAATTTTATGAAGTTACTATGCCTTACCAGTTACCAATGTATTTGCGCCCATTGATTCTTAATTCTTAATTCCTATACAGGTTCTTATTCGACTGATTGGCGCTGATGAACATCTTTACACAAGCTATGTAGATTCAATGCACTGGCTAGAAGATACAAATGTGTTGGAGATGATTGTTGATAAGTTCAGTTCCACGGTAAGTTTAAATTATCTATCGATGAATAGGTATTACCAGCAACCATATTATGTGATTTATCGTTTGACAGTAGATCTTTTCCTTTACCCCTTACTAATTTTGATTCAACGTATCCCAAAAGTTTCATGTGAAGAAAATTAAACTTTTATTGTTTGTTTATATTACTTAGAAGACCAATATCTCCATTAAAGTTTTAGCCTTTTAGGACGTGACAACATTGAGTAAAGTTATATGCTTAATCACCAAACAGAAACTTGAGATAGTTTATGTTGTCTTATAAAGTATTGTTATTAACTCTTTGGCGTCATTTAATGAAACACCAAATGTTTCAGGTGTGTCAAGTTGTTACGTATTCAAAATTCGATTGCAAGAGTATGCTCAAAAGGCAGGACTCAACACCCCTATTTATCATACTATCAAGGAAGGCCCTTCACACTAGCCAGTATTCAGGTCAAATGTCGTAGTAAATGAGGAAAGCTATCATTCCCTGACCGGATTTTTGAATCGAAAGGCGGCTGAACAATCTGCTGCTGAAGTTGCTCTCATTGAAATTGCTAAAAGTGGTGCAACAGATAAAAGCGTCTCTCATCCCGTGGTAACTATTACTTTGTCAAATTTCTCATTAATTGTGTAGGTTCTCTTCTAACTGACGATAATAATAGGGAAAACATGATCATTTACATTAGATGGGTAGCTTTGGTCTTCCTTTAAAAACGTATAGAGATAAAATTTAGAAGTAAAATGCCATTTTTGTCCATGAGGTTTGGCCAGTTTTACGACTTCATCCAAATGGTTGTTTTTTCGCATTTGGATCCAAAAGGTTTGAACTCTTATGTTCTCTTTTTAGAACAAAAATGAAACAAAAGTTATATTGATGTGTGTAAAATGCAACATATAAATTACATCAAATGAGGCATAAAACTAACCCTTTTTTAGTACTAATATTGGAAAAAGAGTGTTTTTGTCTTCCTTTTGTATTTTCAGGATTAAATGAGCTCAAAAACGCAAAAGAAGCAAAAAGACAGCTAAATCCAACATAAATACAAGAAAAGGAACATTAGTGGATTGCCCGAACCCTCAACGGCACCTTCCAAAGCAAAATAGAGAAAACAGAAGGCTGAACACGCCCCGTGCTCAGCCAGCACGGGGTCGTGCCCAAGAAGCAGCAGAAAAGACAAACCTATAGAAGCTTCTATTGCCCACCACGGGGTCGTGCTCAGCGGACACGGGGGCGTGCCGAAAGTACTGCAGGCGCATTAATTGTAATTGCGAATTACAATTAATGAAGAGAGAGAGTGTCAGACGGGCACGGGGCCGTGCCCAGCGAACACGGGGCCGTGCCCAGGCCTCTGTTCAGCCTATAAATAGGAGTGCTTGGTTTCATTGCAACTCATCCCTTGGCACACCACCTCTCTCACACTTCATCCACCACCCACCACCATCACAACACCATCATCCACCACCATCATCCATTGTCCATCATAGAGTGTGTGAGTCGTCTCGGGATCCAAGATTGATCGTAAGAGTTCTTGACAATCAAGGCCATGTTTGCCTAAGTCTCTTACATCACTTGGTGAAGACAAAGTGTCTAGTATAATACTTTTTATTTCTAATCTTTTGCACTTTTTATTTGGTTTTGTATTAATGACTTTAATAACTAGTTACTTATGTTGAAGGTGATCTTTCCTTATCGTTTGTCCGTGGTGTCTTGGCATTATTTTACTGTCTATATAAAATAAAGGATTTTCACCATTCATATCTCCACGGTCTATATGGAGGTATGTTGGCTACCTGGTCGGGGGTTAAGGGAACGGTTTGGTAAAGGTCTTGCCATTGTTCAGCGTTTAGAGGTCCTGCAATGGACCTGGGTCAAATTTAGTAGGACCTCCTTCAATACTTCACGGTATTGGGTGGCGGGGGTCCAAACTCTTTGATCCCCTCATAAGTTAACTACTATTAATACTATAACCCGGCTATTTAGGACTGTATCCCTGCTGACTCAGACTACTTAGCCGAGGGTAACGTCACCGCCAAAAGTGGGGCCTACCACAATACTGCATTAATAACTTAATTCATTATCTTCCAATAATCCACCCCTTTAGGATTGTATCCCTGCTGACTCAAACTACTGGGGTGAGAGTAACGTCACCTTCAAAAGAGGGGCCTACTACAATAACTAAGATAATCTCTTAATTATGTGCAAAAGTGCGGAAATAATCAAAGGTTATACTAGATACGAGTCGGAACCAAGTGATTCATCTTGTCTATCTGTTTTTATTTTATTTTTATTTTCAGCATTTTAGTTAGCTTTTATTTTTCTTAGTTTAAAACATTTTTCCAAACTTTTATTTTGGTTAGACGTTGAGGATAAACCGGTACTAAAAGCTCTTGTGTCCTTGGACGACCTCGGTATCTTACCAACGCTATGCTACACTCAACGATGGGTGCACTTGCCCATATGTGTGTTTAGTGTTAGTGAAATATCGTGTTTTATAAATTTAAAACTTGGCTAAAATAAGTGTTAAAAAGGGCTTAAAATATACACCTAAAATATATAACACTTTCACGCACATCAAGTTTTTGGCGCCGCTGCCGGGGACACAAGGATTTTAAGAAAGCTTAAAATCAACGGCCTAATCAGTTTTTTTTTCAAAACCTTTTTAAACGCGCGCACATTTTTCTGCATTTAGTTTAGTTTTGCATTTACAGTATCCTGTACACGGGGCCGTGTTCACTGAACACGGGGCCGTGCTGCAGATTTTTCATAAACGCCCAGTAACAGTAGCTTGAACACGGGCCGTGCTCACTGAACACGCCCCGTGCTCAACTAGATCAGTTAATTTAATTAAAACGCCCAGATACAGATTCTGAACACGGGGCCGTGTCCACTCAACACGGGGCCGTGTCCAGCCTCTGTTTCCGTTTTTATTTTTGTTTTCTGATCTCGAGACTCGGTTGTGGTCTGCTGAGTGATTCTTATGGATCAATACTCAGGAGGTTACAACTACACCTATGATGAGGATGATTATAGGGGTAATTATTGCACAAATTGTCGTAATACACGTTCAATTCAAGATAATCACTCGTACCAACCATCCAATCCATACACTTACTATGAGGAACCCAGGTACGAACCATCAACTTCATACACATCCTATGAAGACCAAAGGTATGAACCTCCTCCCTCATACTCATATTTTGATGAACCAAGGTATGAGCCTTCTTACTCATACTTTGAGGAACCAAGGTATGAGCCACCACCTTCATATGCTTATTATGAGGAACCTTGGCATGAACAACCCACCTCATATGAGTATTATGAAGAACACAATTACGAACCTTATCCATCATATGCTTACAATGAAGAACAATGGTGCGAACCATCAACTTCATATGGGTATTATGAGGAACAAAGGGTCGAACAACCGGATTCAAGCTTAGAAAATAATGATTCTTTTTCTATAACCGAAGTGACCGATAGGATATTAGAGCACATTAGAGTTATCGATCGATGTATAAAAGAAGCTCGCGCAAGGGAAGAGGAGTCCCGCGCGAGAGAAGAATTAAAAAGGGAAGAGATAACTAAAAATGAAAAAATGGAAGAACAAATAAGTGAAAAACCGACACATGAGTTAAACAACGAAAAAGGTGAGTCCGACAACGTTAAAATCCAAGAAGAGTCTAATTTTGAAGAAATTCATCTCTTGTCACCTTCTTTCGAAAATCATTGTTTAGTACCCACTCATGCTAAGTTTCTAAAAGAGTTAAACACTAACACTAAAATTGAAAAAACAGTAAGTGTTAAGTTAACTAATGATCAAACTTCACTAATAAAAGAAGACCCATTTGAAATTAACATCACACCGGTTCCATGTTTCTTTCAAAATTCATTTATTAGTAATGTCACAATCGATAAAGATCTTTGTGTTAACATAATGCCTAACTACCTTTTCGAAAAATTGAGTATTAGTGATTTTTCTCCACTTCAAATACCCATTTTTCTATCCAATCGGAAAGTAATAAAATCAATCGGTATAGTTGAAGATGTCTTGGTTCAAACAAATCAAATGGTGGTTCCAACCGACTTTGTCATCCTCGATGACGCTCCTCTAGTGTTGGGGCGACCATTTGTAAAGACATACGAAGCTTTGAAAAACCGGAAGTTCAATAATCTACCTCTTCAATTAGGGGCATTTAAAAGAAGTGTCGATCTCGAACGATCAATGAAATATCCATTCGGCAATAATGACCCCCTAATTGAAGATGAAGATGAGCCACCCGATACAAGTGAAGAGACGGACCACTTTGTTGAAGAAGAGGTCGCCATAGAACAAACTTTTAAAGTTCTTGATCGAAACGAGCAACCAAATAAGGAGTCTCCTAAAGACCCACCACTTGAGCTCAAAGAACTTCCAAAAGGTTTGGAATATGCTTTTCTAGACAAAGATGGTAAATTACCTGTAATTATTTCGTCTAAATTAGATAACCTAGAAAAAGAAAAACTAGTTAGTCTTTTGAAAAAACACAAAAATGCAATAGCTTGGAAACTTGTTGACATAAAAGGAATTAGTCCTTCTATGTGCACACACAAAATTTTGATGAACGATGACTACAAATCTGTCATACAACCACAACGTCGAGTAAATCCAAATGTTCAAGAAGTGGTTAAAAATGAAGTCATCAAATTACTTGACGCAGGACTTATCTATCCTATTTCCGATAGTCCTTGGGTAAGTCCCGTCCAAGTAGTTCCAAAGAAAGGAGGTATGACGGTAATTACTAATGAAAAAAATGAATTAATACCGACAAGAACCGTCACAGGATGGAGAGTATGTATAGATTATAGACGATTAAATGAAGCAACAAGAAAGGATCATTTTCCTTTACCCTTCATTGATCAGATGTTAGAAAGATTATCCGGTCATAAATTTTACTGTTTCTTGGATGGTTTTTCAGGTTACTTTCAAATCCCGATAGCACCCGAAGACCAAGAAAAGACAACATTCACATGCCCCTATGGAACTTTTGCATATCGACGCATGCCGTTTGGTCTATGTAATGCCCCCGCAACATTCCAACGTTGCATGGTAGCCATTTTCCATGACATGATAGAAAAGACAATGGAAGTCTTCATGGACGACTTTTCTATCTTTGGGGATTCATACGACCAATGCCTCGATAACCTTGAACGAATGCTATCCCGATGTGAGGAAACTAACCTCGCCCTTAATTGGGAAAAATGCCATTTCATGGTAACGGAGGGAATAGTACTCGGTCACAAGATCTCAAGCGAAGGAATGGAGGTGGATCGAGCCAAAATAGATACCATTTCTAGGTTACCTCCTCCATCCTCCGTAAGAGCGATTAGAAGTTTCCTAGGGCATGCCGGATTTTATAGGAGGTTTATCAAAGACTTTTCAAAAATCTCAAGACCTCTAACAAAGTTACTTGAAAAAGATGCTCCTTTCATCTTTGACAAGGATTGCAATCAAGCATTTCTAACCCTGAAGGAAATGCTAGTCAATGCACCTATCATGATAGCACCTGATTGGAAATTTCCTTTTGAAATCATGTGCGATGCTAGTGACTTTGCAGTTGGAGCTGTCTTGGGACAGAGAAAAGAAAAGCATTTCCACCCAATATATTATGCTAGTAAAACACTTAACGATGCACAAGAAAATTACACAACAACTGAAAAAGAGTTACTAGCTGTGGTATTTGCTTTTGATAAATTTCGCTCTTATCTTGTTCTTTCTAAAACTATAGTCTACACAGACCATGCAGCCATTCGATATCTCTTTAAGAAGCAAGACGCAAAACCACGTTTGATTAGGTGGATTCTACTCCTCCAAGAATTCGACATTGAAATCAAAGACAAAAGAGGAGCAGAAAATACCGCAGCAGATCATCTTTCGCGCTTAGAAGACCCAGCTTTGGAGGCGACCAGGGGCGAGCAAATCAACGAAAAATTCCCAACTGAATCCCTGGAGAGGGTGGAATTTAAGGAAGAACCATGGTACGCCGACTTTGCCAACTACTTAGCTAGTGGAATAGTCGCAAAAGGATGGCCACATCATCAAAGAAAAAAATTCTTTGCCAATGTGAAACACTATTTTTGGGAAGATCCATATCTTTTCAAAATGTGTGCCGACCAACTCGTCAGACGATGCGTACATGGTAGTGAGGCCCGAAGAATTCTTCGCCATTGTCACGAAGGTCCATACGGAGGACATCATGGTGCTGCCAGTACCGCACGAAAGGTATTTGATTCAGGATTTTATTGGCCAACCATTTACAAAGATGCCCAAAATCTTGTAAAGACATGTGATGCTTGCCAAAGAACAGGTAATATTTCTTCCAAAAACGAAATGCCACAAAATGGCATTCTTGTTTGTGAAATTTTTGATGTGTGGGGACTCGACTTTATGGGACCTTTTCCACCATCGAAAGGAAACAAATACATACTTGTGGCAGTAGATTACCTGTCTAAATGGGCCGAGGCCGAAGCACTTCCAACAAATGATGGAAGAGTAGTGGTAAGATTTCTGAAAAAATTATTCTCTCGTTTTGGCACACCCAAAGCTTTAATAAGTGATAGAGGTACCCATTTTTGTAATCATCAACTTGAAAAATTTTTAACAAGATATGGGGTCTATCACCGGGTTTCGACAGCTTATCACCCTCAAACAAACGGACAAGCCGAAGTGACCAATAGAGGGTTAAAACGAATACTTGAAAAAACCGTAGGGTTAAATAGAAAGGAATGGGCTGATAAATTAGATGATGCTTTATGGGCTTTTCGAACTGCTTATAAAACAACGATAGGTACAACCCCATATAAGCTAGTCTATGGAAAAAGTTGCCACTTGCCAGTAGAAATTGCACACAAAGCCTACTGGGCAATCAAAAATGTAAACTTAGATCTAGAATTTGCTGGTAAAAATCGATTTTGTCAAATAAATGAATTAGACGAACTTAGGAATTATGCATACTCAAACTCTGAAATTTATAAGGAAAGAATGAAAGATTGGCATGACAAACATATTAAACCTAATGAATTTCGGGTAGGAGATTTAGTTCTTTTGTTTAATTCACGACTTCGATTGTTTCCTGGTAAATTAAAGTCTAGGTGGTCAGGACCTTTTTCCGTCACCCATATTTTTCCACACGGTGCAGTAGAAATTAAACCTCGAAATGGGTCACCATTTAAAGTCAATGGCCAACGGCTGAAACTCTATCAAGGATTTATTGAGGATGAGGAAGAAGAGATCTCGCTTCAAACCGTGGAAGAATAAAAACATCATGCCTGGTAAGTTATGAACGATTGAGGCGGCAAAATAAAGCGGTAAGTTTTCTAAACCATAGCTTAAAGGAGAAAGGGGCACTCACACGCGCACTAAAAAAAAAAAAAAAAAAAAAAAAAAAAAGAGGCTCGACACGAGGCCGTGTCCGCTGGACACGGGGCCGTGTTCGCGCTGCAGACGGGATAAAACCCCTTTTTCAAAACAGTTTCTTCATTCCACACGCCCCGTTTCCCCACAAAAGCTCTGGTTCCAGGCGATTTTCCGCGAGATTCCAACGTCTCTTACCAATCTAACAACGTCAAGATGGCCAGGAAGTTTACTAGATTCAACGCCAATGAGCTAGATGCAAGAGCTCGATACGAGCTTCTCCAAACAAGGCCGGAGGAATACCCGAGGCAGGCATGCACAGAACTACTAACCTTGGTGAATCAAATTGACCGTTTCAACAACATTGTCACGGGACCACTCAGAGTCGCACTAACAACCCGACTCCGTTCTGTTCATGAATGCACCTTGGAAGTCTACAGCACCTTTGCATTCAGGTCAAGGTGCGAGCCGTTCGATGAAGAAGGGGTGTCATTCAGGTGTGGCGGAACGAGGTATTCGATTTCCATGGCACAATTCGGGTCGATTATCGGGTTGTATGCGGAGGAGGATGCGGGAGACGAAGGAAATACAGGGGGGTTGAGAGAGATCGAAGACAACGAGCGCCAAGCCATGTGGGCTCAGATTGGGGAAGGGTTCTACAATCCGAGCAGCACTAAGAGTACCAAGCTGAGGGATCCGCTTTACAGATACATTCATAGGCTCCTCGGCTACTCTCTTAGCCAAAGGCATGACAGTGGTGGCGTCGTTGGGTTAAGAGATTTGCTTGTCCTCCATTGCATTCACAACCGTAGGCCGCTCGATGCTCCGTACCTTATGCTCCGAAACATGCATCACAACCGCCTTGCTAGTGCACCAACTCCTCTTTTCTTCGGGGGGTGGGTGCACCGTCTCTTCAGGCACTTCGCCCACATTCCGAGGGCATTTGAGAGAAGCCCATGGTCGGGTACGGTGGATATTCACATATGCCGCTCGATGAACCTGGTTTATGAGGCAGAAGATGGGACGGTAACCTTTCAAAGGATGCAAGGTCATGCATGGAACCCGCAAGAAGCACTTGTCCTCCCAGCACCGCAACATCATCAGTACCAATACCCACCCCACGGTGATCCGGGCCAATCATCCTCCTCGGGAGGCAGTTTTCCTAATTTTCAAAGTTTGCATGATTTGTTGCAGGAAAACCTCATGTGTACTCGGAACACCTATAACATGGCGAGCAACACCTACCACCGGGTCGGAGCTATCGAGAGAAACCTATCCGAGATACAAGAAGACGTCGGATACATACGAGACCACATTGCACGCCATGGAGGGGGTGACGATGATGATGATGATGATGATGATGCCATGGAATAGGCGGGAGGAGAATAGGAGGAAGCGGTTGATTGGTGGCTCCTCAGGTTAACCCTTTGCAATCTTGAACAATTGATGGCCTGCGTGCCAAGTGTTAGACAATTTACTTTTCCTAACTATTTTCTGCATTTTATTTTTCTTACTTTATGCGTGGAACAATTAACTTTGGTAACGTAGGATGTTGGTATTGCTTGGTGTGGTATTAAGTGTTCAGACATGTACAAACCAAGGCTTAAGGTGTTAAGCCTCAGCACCTATAAGGCTAGGATGGAAAAACCGGAGGACGAAACCTGTTTTTCAGGCTTCTAGACTGTCCACACGGGGACGTGTCCAGCTAGCACGCCCCCGTGCTCACCTCCCTGACCTGCTGTTTGGCTTCTGTTCGGCAGAATTTTGTCAGACACGTGGCCGTGTCCAGTGGACACGGGGCCGTGTCCACCTTCTGTAAGTTCTTGTTACTGGCACCTGAACACGGGGTCGTGCCCACTCAACACGGGGCCGTGTTCAGTGCCCAGTAACGCAAATTTTTGCTTTTTAAACACTATTTTACACATCTAATCAACCTAAAAATTTATTTTTGGGACACATTGAGGACAATGTGTAATTTAAGTGTGGGGGGGATGCTAAACCTTGAATCTTGCAAGTCCTAAATACAAGCCTTACACAAAACTCTATTGGAACCGCTAATCACCCCAAATTTTTTCAAAAATTTCATTTTTTTTTACTTGTCTAGGTTTAACTCGGGAAATTCAAGCTCTCAAAAAGGTTATATTTTTACAAATTTACAACCGATAGCGTAGTGATAAAAAGAACCAACATAAGAAAATTATGAAAAGGCATGACAAACTTATTTAAAATTTGATTATATATACTTGATCACATAAAAACCCATTCCCACAAAAGTGAGTTTTGAGCCTTTATTGAGCACTCAATTTCATACCATTTGACTAAATGCTCATTTTTCGTTTCTTGTGTGAATAGCCGCTTGGTTCTTACGACTCTAGAACTTGCCATGACAATACATTCCCGGTCCTTATCAACTTAAACCCGAGTAAGTACATGATGGAGGCATTAGGACTAACCCCTTGTTCATTTCTACACCATTATTTTTCTTTTTTTCACCACCTACCCAAAAATCCCCCTAGTTAGCCCATTTGAGCCTAAACCTTTTCGTTTCATCACCCAAAACAAAAACCCTTTCACCCACCAAAACCTTTTTCATTTTTAACCCTTTATTTTAGTAACAAGTTCGGTTCTTCGAAAAAAAAAAAAAAAAAAAAAAAAAAAGAGAAAAAATGAAGCAAAAAGAAAATAAACAAACAAAGTAATCAAAAATAACTTTGTTTGAATAAAAGCTTCATCAAAAATAAAAAGTTGCAAAAATACGAAAACCGACACTTGTTACGCTTTTTAGCCCTTTTTCTACTAACCACTAACCCAACCACCTACCTTTAACCCTAGCCAACCCTTAACCCACAAAGTCCTCTTGATATCTACAAAGGTATAAAAGTTAAAAAGGAGGAGGATTGATTTCTTGGCAAGCCTATGGTAGGAATAAGTTCCATGCCGCTCTCGAGTGATTCACTAAAAATACACCTTCGGCCGAGTGTGAGTGATTTCCCCGCGAGGTATGTGAACTTGTATATAAATATAATTTTAAAAAAGGCATGTTATGCCCAAATAAGTAATTTCTTTTATGAACAGTTCTAAATAAATCATTACGAATAGGAGTGTAAATAAATAAAAATAAAACCCCAAAAAGATCTTGGAAATCCCGACACTCTATGACAAGCCCAAAACCTTCTCTTCTACCTATTCCATTTGGGAGTGTAAGCCAAATATTAAAGAGTTTTGCTTGAGGACAAGCAAAAGTTCAAGTGTGGGGGTATTTGATGTGTGTAAAATGCAACATATAAATTACATCAAATGAGGCATAAAACTAACCTTTTTTTAGTACTAATATTGGAAAAAGAGTGTTTTTGTCTTCCTTTTGTATTTTCAGGATTAAATGAGCTCAAAAACGCAAAAGAAGCAAAAAGACAGCTAAATCCAACATAAATACAAGAAAAGGAACATTAGTGGATTGCCCGAACCCTCAACGGCACCTTCCAAAGCAAAATAGAGAAAACAGAAGGCTGAACACGCCCCGTGCTCAGCCAGCACGGGGTCGTGCCCAAGAAGCAGCAGAAAAGACAAACCTATAGAAGCTTCTATTGCCCACCACGGGGTCGTGCTCAGCGGACACGGGGGCGTGCCGAAAGTACTGCAGGCGCATTAATTGTAATTGCGAATTACAATTAATGAAGAGAGAGAGTGTCAGACGGGCACGGGGCTGTGCCCAGCGAACACGGGGCCGTGCCCAGGCCTCTGTTCAGCCTATAAATAGGAGTGCTTGGTTTCATTGCAACTCATCCCTTGGCACACCACCTCTCTCACACTTCATCCACCACCCACCACCATCACAACACCATCATCCACCACCATCATCCATTGTCCATCATAGAGTGTGTGAGTCGTCTCGGGATCCAAGATTGATCGTAAGAGTTCTTGACAATCAAGGCCATGTTTGCCTAAGTCTCTTACATCACTTGGTGAAGACAAAGTGTCTAGTATAATACTTTTTATTTCTAATCTTTTGCACTTTTTATTTGGTTTTGTATTAATGACTTTAATAACTAGTTACTTATGTTGAAGGTGATCTTTCCTTATCGTTTGTCCGTGGTGTCTTGGCATTATTTTACTGTCTATATAAAATAAAGGATTTTCACCATTCATATCTCCACGGTCTATATGGAGGTATGTTGGCTACCTGGTCGGGGGTTAAGGGAACGGTTTGGTAAAGGTCTTGCCATTGTTCAGCGTTTAGAGGTCCTGCAATGGACCTGGGTCAAATTTAGTAGGACCTTCTTCAATACTTCACGGTATTGGATGGCGGGGGTCCAAACTCTTTGATCCCCTCATAAGTTAACTACTATTAATACTATAACCCGGCTATTTAGGACTGTATCCCTGCTGACTCAGACTACTTAGCCGAGGGTAACGTCACCGCCAAAAGCGGGGCCTACCACAATACTGCATTAATAACTTAATTCATTATCTTCCAATAATCCACCCCTTTAGGATTGTATCCCTGCTGACTCAAACTACTGGGGTGAGAGTAACGTCACCTTCAAAAGAGGGGCCTACTACAATAACTAAGATAATCTCTTAATTATGTGCAAAAGTGCGGAAATAATCAAAGGTTATACTAGATACGAGTCGGAACCAAGTGATTCATCTTGTCTATCTGTTTTTATTTTATTTTTATTTTCAGCATTTTAGTTAGCTTTTATTTTTCTTAGTTTAAAACATTTTTCCAAACGTTTATTTTGGTTAGACGTTGAGGATAAACCGGTACTAAAAGCTCTTGTGTCCTTGGACGACCTCGGTATCTTACCAACGCTATGCTACACTCAACGATGGGTGCACTTGCCCATATGTGTGTTTAGTGTTAGTGAAATATCGTGTTTTATAAATTTAAAACTTGGCTAAAATAAGTGTTAAAAAGGGCTTAAAATATACACCTAAAATATATAACACTTTCACGCACATCATATATTTATATATATAAATACTTTGATACACAAATTTATAGCACAACTATTTGTTCACCAGTTGGTATGGATTTCATAGAATTGGTATTACTAACATCACACTTTTAGATTAAGGCATGGATTTTCAAAGCAAGCAAAGTTTGATATATAGGTCATCAGTCAGTCAATTTTTCTGAATACTATCATTGTTTTCCTATTTGATTTGATTTATCTACTATATAACGGGTAAAAATGATATTGTGAGAGTTTCCGAAACTTAAAAAGATATACATGAAAACTTAAACTTTTAGAAAGATGTATGTAAAGTTACTCCAAAGTTATGTTATATCAATAATAATATAATATATTGAATAATGGTGCAACTTGATTGAGACGAGTTTGATATACCCACCTTGAGTCTTGCACCATTGGAAACTATGACTTTTGCTTATGAGCTTTTGACTCTTTAGCCAACGTATATGTTTTTGTTTTTTCTTTACGAAAAGCATACATACTTATAAACACTTAATATATATTTTTTTATCATTTTTGTCCATCAGCCAATGGGGACATGATTTCGTCCAGATTATAGAGTACCAGGGGTGTCTTAAGCAAAAAATTTCAGATGTTCCAGTAATGGTGGTGATTGCTACTGCGACAAAGTCAGTTCGTAAGGTATTATTGTTCATTTGTTACGCTTTAAGAGGTGACAATTTAAACCCATTTACTTAAGAGTAGATATATTTGGCTTGTGTGATTGTGTTTCATCTCAAACTGATCGTCAAATTAAAAAAGGATAAGGGAACAAGTCAGATGGGTTGAAAGTCACCCAATAGACTAAAGATTACAATCTTTTATAAATGTGTTGGTGTTTGGACTTTCCATCGAAACTAATTATTTGATTGTTGTGACTTGAAGTCGCAATAATCAAGTAATATGTTCCGATGAACATATAATGCTTCTAGAAATGTGATTATATAAGGTTCAAATAACCAATTCAACACCAGCTGCAAAAACTCATTATCTAATAGTACACTAAGAATACTAATTTACCAGTTACTTTTAACAATTTAAGAGACTTCAACTTTACTTTCATTTTCACAAAAATGTCACGATTGGTCATCATGTTTAGTAATTTATTAAACAAGCAAAATTTGCCAAATGCTCAAACATTTACTTTTTTTAACAGCTTAAATTACACTAAATCCGTCTTCAGTGGGGCTCGAACCCTTGACCTTATGGAGAACAACATCTTAACTCCAATGGCTTTGCCAATTAAACCCAACCCCCACCCCACTCAAACATTTACTTATGTGATTATTATAACTTTAAGAAAACACATTCAAACACCATCCTCATAGTCTGTTTATTATAGCTTATTGTTTGATTTCAATTATTCTTTGTTGTTAGTTCATCTGAGCAAATTTACAAATTACGACCAACATTTATCTATATATTATATCATGCAGCTTTCGGGAACGATGTAGCAAGGTGTTACAATTGTTATCTCCCCTCTACTGTCTCTCATCAAGGACCGAATAGTTACTTTGAACCTCAAGTTTGGAGTAAAATGTTGTTTCATTCTTTTTTTTTTATAAATTATTCTTTGTTGGTTTCTATAGTATTTTTGTATATTATGCTTGCGGTTCTAGATTTTCGTCAAAATATAGGAATACCATGTGTATTTATTTAACGACTTGTGATTTTTTCTCACTCATTTTTTTCAGTTCATTGTAATTGAATATTTACATAAGAAATGGAACGTTTCTATCATTTCAAATTTTATCTCAACACCATTAAAAATTAAATATTTTACTTTGAATAACCCGTGTAACACATGGATATATAGACATGGGCGGATCCAGGGGGGTTCCTGGGTTCCCGGGAACCCCCTTCGTTTGGAAAAAATGGAAAATTTTAGGGTAAACCTTGTATGATTTGGAAAAAAATAGTGAGAATTAGTGAGAATCTAACAAAAGGAACCCCCCTAAAAATATTTCCTGGATTCGCCACTGTACATAGACTATGTTGTATATAAAGAGATCTTCAATGAGTTGTGAAATTTTATGGTATTCATGTATTTCAATTATTTGATGTACTCTCTATCATTTATGTTAGTATTTGAACGTATATATAATTAAATTATTTACATCAACACTGTTAAAGTATAATTTTTTTTATAGCCACCCGTGTAATTACACGGGTACTTAGACTAGTTTACTTAATAAACAACCTTAATCATGGCCCTAATTAAAGACTACGTTATGACAGCTAGATGTCAATTATATTTGTAAAAAGAAAAACATTTATTTAACCAACTTATTGTATATATTTATCAACCAACTTATAGTAATAATCTTAAAGCATACGTGTATCAGTTACTATATTGCATCCATTCCATGCTGATCAAGATGTTTACTGTAATGCACTAAAGTTATAAAAAGTTAAAATAAATACCAATAGAAAACAATAACGTATCTAACTAACTAGATTGAAATTGTCAAACCGAGTATAGTATCTCACCAAAGCTAACATGATGTAAATATTTTATGAATGTTCATAAAATTCAACTTAAAGAATAGTCAGAAATATTTTATCATTGTAAAAGTCCATCGTCTGATATGGTCGACACATGTTTCCGCCTCCGACTTGTTCGATTTTATTTAAGGTTAAGAAATTTTCAAATTAGTTTGAATGTATAGTCAGAAATTTTAAAAACGAAGAAGTTTTCCGATGTGGGACAACCAGAGCCGGCCTTAGGGCAATTATTCGCAAGCCCTAGCTTTAGGCCACAAACCACACAAGGCCCCCATTTTTAGTAAAAAAAGTGTATGTTAATTGTTTCTTTTAAGCATTTTGCTAAACTCTTTCTTCTTAAATTTTTTATTAGGTGCTTATTCCTTATTATTTTGTATATTAATTAGGTGCTTTGCGAGTTCTTTTTAGTTTATTATAGTTGGTCGTCACTCAGATAAAGTAGGTGGGTTTATAACAACGGAATTTGGAAAAAAAAAAAACCTCAAATTTCTATTTCGCTTTTGGCCACCAAAATGGTTGAGCCGGCCCCTGGGGACAACCGTGAAATAAGTAAGCATAATCAAATAGGGTTTGGTACAATCACAGCTGGAATGTGTTGCTGAAAAATAGATAATGTTGATTAAATAATGTCACTAAAAAGCGATTGCTTAACTACTCCACACTTAACCAATTTGATTTAAAAATATAAGGTTTTTCACGAATCCCTATTTTGTGCAGAACAGTTCATGTAAAATCTTAAATGAGTATTCATACAATATTGTTGAGAAAATACGTTCCTGGTTTAACCCAAAATGCTGCCACATTTATCGAAGTTTCAATTTCTCCTAATTTCTATACATTATATGTATGTTCCAAAGTATTATAAAAGACGTGTTTGTCACCTTTGTAATCATGTTTCTAACATCAAATAACCTTGATTAATATACAGTAACTCAAAGTTAAACTTGACCTACTTTAGAACACATTTTCTTCAAGAGTTATTTTTTTTGGGTGTGCCTATTGGCACACCAAATCCTAGCAAAACTAGGGTTTATATACGCAACGTATAAGTCAATACGCAGCATATATGGTTAACCCTCTACGCTGCGTATTGACCTATATGATGCGTATATAAACCATGTATCTCAGTGCCAAAAAACCAATCATTGCACAGAAAACAAGGTTTATATACGCTGCGTATAGGTCTCTACGCAGCGTATATAAACCATCTGAAAATTTGGAGTCATTTTGTTAGGTTTAAAGCATCAGTTTTTCACAAGGTTTATATACGCTGCGTGGAGACCTATACGCAGCGTATATAAAGGTCTGAAAATGTCATTTATACCCTTGTGTTGAGGCTATACGAAGCCAAATACAAGGGTAGTTGTGTCATTTTTGTCTCACACGCTGTGTAGGGATCTATACGCAGCGTATATAAAGCTCCATTTTTGTTGTTTTTTTTTTTGTATATTCCTTTGTTTATTTATAAAAAAAAAAAATTATTTATAAAAAAACAATAATATTGGTAATAAAAATATAAATTATAAATATTAAAAATCATAAAAATATTATGAATTATAAAAATTAAAAATAATACAAATATTATGAATTATAAAAATAAAAAATAATACAAATATTATGAATTACAAGACCTACAGAGAACCTATACGAGACTTACACTATACACTATACGATACGATACGATATAACACCCGTATAGGCCTATAGGCGTGGTTTAGGTCTCGTATTGACCTCGTATAAGCCTAGAAGTGTGATATCGTATCGTATAGGTGTGGTTTAGGTTTCGTATTGACCTCGTATAAGCCTATAAGTGTGACATCGTATCGTATAGGTGTAGTATAGGTCACGTATTGACCTCGTATAAGCCTATAAGTGTGATATCGTTTGGTATAGCGTAGTATATGTCCCGTATTGACCTCGTATAAGCCTATAACTGTGATATCGTATGATCGTATCGTATAGCGTAGTATAGGTCGCGTATTGACCTCGAATAAGCCTATAAGTGTGATATCGTATCGTATAGGTGTAGTATAGGTCACGTATTGACCTCGTATAAGCCTATAAGTGGGATATCGTATCGTATAGCGTAGTATATGTCCCGTATAGGCCTATAGGTGTGGTTTAGATCCCGTATAGCCCTATAGGTGTGGTTTAGGTCCCGTATAGGCCTATAGGTGTGGTTTAGGTCCCGTATAGGCCTATACAGGACCTAAACCACACCTATAGGCTTATACGGGACCTAAACCACACCTATAGGCCTATACGGGTGTTATTGTATAGTATAGTATTGTATCGTATCGTATCATATAGTGTGTAGTATAAGTCTCGTATAGGTTTCCTATAGGTCTTGTATATGCATATAGGGCTATACGGTACCTAAACCACACCTATAGGCCTATACGTGACCTATATTGCACTTATACGATACGATATCACACTTATAGGCTTATACGAGGTCAATACGGGACCTATACTACACCTATACGATACGATATCACACTTATAGGCTTATACAAGGTCAATACGGCACCTATACCACACCTATAGGCCTATACGGGTGTTATATCGTATCGTATCGTATAGTGTATAGTATAAGTCTCGTATAGGTTCCCTGTAGGTCTTGTAATTCATAATATTTGTATTATTTTTAATTTTTATAATTCATAATATTTGTATTATTTTTAATATTTATAATTTATATTTGTATTATTTACCAATAATATTATTTTTTTATAAATAAACAAAGGAATACACAAAAAAATACAAAATGGAGCTTTATATACGCTGCGTATAGATTCCTACGCAGGGTATGAGACAAAAATGACACAACTACCCTTGTATTTGGCTTCATATAGCCTCAACACAAGGGTATAAAGGACATTTTCTGACCTTTATATACGCTGCGTATAGGTCTTTACTCAGCGTATATAAAGGGTAGTTTTTTTATTTTTAACCCCAAACCTGTGGTAAAATTATCTTTTTAACCCTTATAGTGTATATACGCTGCGTATAGACCTATACGCATCGTATATAAAGGTCTGAAAATGTCCTTTATACCCTTGTGTTGAGGCTATACGAAGCCAAATACAAGGGTAGTTGTGTCATTTTTGTCTCATACGCTGCGTATGGATCTATACGCAGCGTATATAAAGCTCCATTTTTTGTTGTATTTTTTTTTTTGTGTATTCCTTTGTTTATTTATAAAAAAAAGAAAATTATTTATAAAAAAACAATAATATTGGTAATACAAATATAAATTATAAATATTAAAAATAATACAAATACTATGAATTATAAAAATAAAAAATAATACAAATATTATGAATTACAAGACCTACAGAGAACCTATACGAGACTTACACTATACCCTATACGATACGATACGATACGATATAACACCCGTATAGGCCTATAGCCGTGGTTTAGGTCCCGTATTGACCTCGTATAAGCCTAGAAGTGTGATATCGTATCGTATAGGTGTGGTTTAGGTCTCGTATTGACCTCGTATAAGCCTATAAGTGTGATATCGGATCGTATAGGTGTAGTATAGGTCACGTATTGACCTCGTATAAGCCTATAAGTGTGATATCGTATCGTATAGCGTAGTATACGTCCCGTATTGACCTCGTATAAGCCTATAACTGTGATATCGTATCGTATAGCGTAGTATAGGTCACGTATTGACCTCGTATAAGCCTATAAGTGTGATATCGTATCGTATAGGTGTAGTATGGGTCACGTATTGACCTCGTATAAGCCTATAAGTGTGATATCGTATCGTATAGCGTAGTATATGTCCCGTATAGGCCTATAGGTGTGGTTTAGATCCCGTATAGTCCTATAGGTATGGTTTAGGCCCCGTATAGGCCTATAGGTGTTGTTTAGGTCCCGTATAGGCCTATACGGGACCTAAACCATACCTTTAGGCCTATACGGGACCTAAACCACACCTATAGGCCTATACGGGTGTTATTGTATAGTATAGTATCGTATCGTATCATATAGTGTATAGTATAAGTCTCGTATAGGTTTCCTATAGGTCTTTTATATGCATATAGGCCTATACGGGACCTAAACCACACCTATAGACCTATGCGGTACTTAAACCACACCTATAGGCCTATACGGGACCTATACTACACTTATACGATACGATATCACACTTATAGGCTTATACGAGGTCAATACGGGACCTATACTACGCTATACGATACGATATCACACTTATAGGCTTATACGAGGTCAATACGGGACCTATACCACACCTATAGGCCTATACGGGTGTTATATCGTATCGTATCGTATAGTGTATAGTATAAGTCTCGTATAGGTTCCCTGTAGGTCTTGTAATTCATAATATTTGTATTATTTTTAATTTTTATAATTCACAATATTTGTATTATTTTTAATATTTATAATTTATATTTGTATTATTCGTATCGTAACGTTGGAACCGGGTGAGAATTTATACCACAAATACATCAAAATAGCAAAAATTCTGATGGGTTATATACGTTGCGTATAGCTCTATACGCAGCATATATAAACCCTTGTTTTCTGTGCAATGATTGCTGATAAGGCTCTGAAATCTATGGTTTATATACGCTGAGTATAGCTCTATACGCAGCGTATAGGGTTAACCCTATACGCTGCGTATAGACCTATACGCAGCGTAGGTAAACCCTAAGTGTGCCGATAGCCAACCAAGGTGTGAAGATAGTTTGGCCCTTTTTTTTTACCAAAACCATGTGATCAGATTCGGTATTGAATATGTTGACATAACTCGATATGCATTGTCACCAATAATGCAACACCTTAGGCAAACATACATAGCTTGTCCACATAACAGATATTAAGTCATTAGGAGTGTCCAACATTAAGTACTATCAAGTGTTTTGGCCACAATTTGTTATGAATGTGAAGAAAACTTTATAGTTTAATGTGTTTGGCTGAGAGCAAGACAGTCGCATGAACTCCTTGGAAGTTTTCACTCAAGTAATAAAAACAAATTCGTACAGATAAATCTAATTCGTACCAAGGTTGTGTTGGGGATAATCAGAATTGCTTGGATAAATCTGAAGTCGTGTAATCATTTCCAGATCAAACAATTGAAGTGGCTACGTATCTTTGATCGGATAAAATCAGAACTGATTCTAGATTTCTGTATGAAACTTTGATTGAGAGATTTTGAGGGATTTTCCAAAGTTCGAAATTGATATGCGAGAGCGTATTTTCAGTTGTTTCCACAACTGCTTGCGGTTTATTCTTTTGAACAAAACACCTTTAGTCCCTCAAGTTCCAAAAATGCATATTTAGCCCGAAATTAAATTTCTGATGCATTTTCAGTAAAGGACTTCTGCATTTTTGACCCCAGCCAGGGGCTCTGCCTCTTGGACCCCGCCAGGGGTTGCCGCCCCTTGGACCTCGCTTCTCTCGGGGGCGCTGCCCCCTTGGATCCCCCATTAGTCCCGATGACATTCAAATAAGTGTGCACTCTTATTTGAATGTCACACGCAATCTCAAATTACACTAAAATATCCAACATACCTCCCCCATTTTAGTGTAATAATAGATTAACTAACTTATTCACAGCAATCAAAACAAACTAACGCATAAATGAAATGTCGTGACGATTGAATTTCATATTAGTATATTACACATTCCAAATATTCGAATTTAAGGGTGTCTCTAAGGATTGAACCCTTGATATTCATACTGAATACATGAAGATAATATACACATTAGTTTACATACATAAATCTAACTTGACACTATCTTTTACTAGCTTATGTCCCTATCCTTCATAAGTATATCAAAGCCAATTCCAAGCTTCTTGAAGCAGCTAAACTTCATGCTCATATAGGTAGCTCTTTTACTCTTACACCTGCAAATGCAATTTTTCAAAAGAGCTATTAAGAAGATATACCTCAACCTTCCTTAACTTACGGATCTAAACACATACCTTTTGGGATAATTTTAATGTTGTGTTCCAAACTCTAGATGTTAAGCTTTCCACATTGAATTCGGCACCTAACGTCATATTAGGTGGGAATTAGGTATCTTAACATGGGAGTTTTCAGATGGACTTTAACCCTAATCCCACAGCTGATCCTTTCAGGAGATCTCTAGTTAACCCTTTGGTTAAATGATCAGCTAAGTTCTGTTGAGTTCTCACATACTCAACCGAAATCACACCATGCATGATGAGCTAACGAACCATGCTGTGTCTCACACCTAAGTGTCTACACTTGCCATTATACACTTGACTATATGCCTTAGCCAGTGTAGCTTCACTATCACACCTTATAGAAATGGGAGACATTGGTTTTGGCTGTCACACCCCGACCACGTAAAGCAACTAGACTTGGCGGAAACGTCGGGGAGTGTTGTAACAGAATCATTGTTTCATAACCATGGAATAAATAAATTCTGTTTTATTGAATAAATGAACTCATTGTTTTAATACAATCAAATAAGTACAACTATGATCTTCCAATTTTTAAAGTTGCTAAGGCACGAGTCCATCCTAAATGTAGCATGTATCAACAATCATTGCAAAGCAGTACCTGAAACATGTGTAAAAATAGGTACGTCAGCATAAAAATCTCTGTGAGATACATAGGTTTTGTGAAAATAGGATTCATGACTTGTAAGTTTAAGAAAATGTTTAATAAAGTTTAGTCATGAACCTTGTAAATTGATTTGTTTTGTAAATCGTTTGAAAAACAATAAGATTAGATGATATGTATAAATAAATGTAAGGTTAAATGAATTTGTATAAGATAAGTTGCTTGTAAAATAATATTTTGATAAAAAAAGCTTATAGTATATTTGAAAATATACTTTGGGTTTTAAAAGAATCGAATGAGTAATATATTAAAGTATATTTCAGTTCCAATATCGTTAACCCAAGTGTACTAAATAACGCCACGGTATATAATGCAACGAAAACACTTATATATAAGAAGTACCAGCGGCGTATCTACCATGTTTTCATCACATTACACCCGTCCCGTTATCTAAACACTAACCAAAACCCAATCGATAGATAGATAGTACATTAAATATACCTTCGTTGTTTAAAATAATAGTTTTAAGTAGTATATTACAAGTATACTTCGGATTTATAAATAACATATTAAACTATGTTTTGGTTTTATAAATAACATATCAAAATATGCTTTGGATGTGATAAATAACATATTAAACTATGTTTTGGTTTTGTAAATAACATATCAAAATATGCTTTGGATGATTAACAAAATATATGTTGGTTTTGTACAATATCACACATGGGAGCATATCAAACTATACTTTTGGGAGTATAACTAAATATACAAAAATAATGTGATTTAAGAATTCATTCAGACCTAGTGCATCAAAATACACCTTTGAGACTATAGGGATACCACAAAGGAAATCCCTATTTGGATGGAGAAACAAATTGGTTTCAGACATTCCATGACAACAGGAATGGGGTGTCAAATACTATAGCGCTATATCATACTACCAACCGGTCTGGTGAACAAAATAAGTACAATTCAACAATTAATGTTATAGTCTCTGAAAATCAGTGTTTAAACCATAGATAGTCATTCAGTTTGTCGACAGATAAGTACTAACATGTATAATCAATTATACTTTTGGAAAACATGAAAATAACAGATAGGTACACATGCTTCACCCCAAAACAGTTTGAAAACAGTAAAAGAGGGGAACTATGTACTCACTTGAGATTTCTTAGAAGTCCTAGGATAACCACCAAGCAATGCTAGAGATCACGGAAATCAAACGACACCTAATATAGGTAACTATGTTAATATACCGGACCTAAATCGGAGGATCGGATAGAATGAGGGTTCGTAAACCAAATGAGTATGGGAACTCATGTAGTATGGTTTAACAAAGCCTACATACTAAATGAAACCTAACCTAAGTGCTTACGACCCATTACGACCCGTTTAGGTAGCTTATGCTACTTTAACTCGCCGTTCGCGTAAATCGCGTTCGGAACGCCTAACTAGTCCTATGATAAGTAAAATATGCCTTAACATGTCTAATATTGTTACTAAATCAGTTTAGATACCAAAAGTTATGTTACATATGTTTAAAATGAATTTTGGCATCAAAAGGGTATTTTGGTAATTTACCTAAGGCATATAAACTACCTATCATACAACTACTTAAACGAAGCGACCATAAGGTATAACCTCGGAAGGTTATTCCCTATATACTATGGTCACCTAATGTGTTTGGTCGGATCCTAATGATCGACCAAATGGGTCGGGTTCGAAGGTATAAGCGATTTATCAGATCGCTTACCCTTACGACCCTAGACAACGTGGTAATCAGTAGGCATAGTCACAAGGGACTATAACCATCGTGATTACGCTCACGTTGCGAAGTTCAAACGAACTTCGCATTGACCATAAACAGGTCAATGCAGAAAGTCAAACAAAGTTTGACTTTCGGACTCGAAAAGCAATAAAAGAACGAAGGAATACTTACAAAGGGTCCCTGAATGCTAATCTTGATTCAAGTAGCTCAGGTATGAAACAATGGTTTCAACTTAGAGCTTCTCAAATCATATTCTTGTGGGTTTTGCAATGGGGATGGATGGGTATTTATAGATTTCGGTTCACCGTTAGGATCGTTTCTTGGATAACGTGCCTTGATCTCACCCGTACACTTGTCGGAATGTTGTGGTAGCTCATTTTGCCCCCACCACAAGAGTTTGACATGTGGCCTTGGCCTTTGGGGTGTTTGAAAGGCTGTTAACAGCTGTTTATACATTGAATCTGGTCTGGGAGACTGACGCGGGCCGCGTAAGGTATCACCTTGGTTTTACACGGGCCGCCTGGCCTGTCTGATCAGCAACCAACTTTCAGAAATGACAGTGTTGGTCCCTGTTGTGTTTTAAGGCCATTCCCAACACTTCTAAGGCCCGTAAAGCCAACTTTAAGGCCCTAAAATGATGCCTTAACATTGTGGACATGAAACATGCTCAAAAATATTTCGGATGTTGGTTCGTTTGGTCGTACGAACGCGATGTTCGCTTAATTACGACGGAATGCGCACAAGTGTGAAAAACGATCCAAAATGCGTGACGAATGGATTTTTCTTATGCCAAACACTAAAATAAAATATTTTAGTGGTTACATAAATTTTTGGATCTCCGGATGTATTCAGATCGTAAGTTATGCGCGAAGGTGCAAACTTGTGCACCTTTTGATGCTTTTAGTCCCTGAATGACCCAAAAGTTTATTTTAGCATACCGAACCCCTCAAAGCCTATTTCTAAGCTATATAAAGGATATTTAAGGTGTGTTTAACTTATAGTCATGTTCCGGAATGTTTGTTACAGTTCAAATTGGCATACTTTCGCAGTTTGTCGAATTAAGTCCATGTAAGCGATTAAACTTGATTTTGGCATACCAAAGCCTTCAAAACTTATTTCTAAGTTATGTAAAGGTTATTTAAGGTATGTTAAGCCTATTTCACTATTCCGGAGTGTTTGTTGGATTAAACTGGTTATATTTACGCATCAGAGCGCGTATAACCCTCCAGAAAGCGATTTAAAGCTTAAAATCGAACAAGAGTTGATATGTGCAAACGATACACATATTTTTTTACAAATCCCAAGTATGAAATATAATATTTCAGTGGTTTGGTTTTTTTTATGGTTGAAGTGGCACAGGTGTCACAGTCTCCCCTACTTTAGGAAATTTCATCCCGAAATTTAATTCTAGAGGAAACTTGTGAAGACAGCTGTGACGGTTTCGCCTTCTAATAGATCCATTGAACCCTTAAGTGAAACTCTGGGCCATGTTAGGACTCTTAGCGAATTTGTTAACCCTCAAAGTGAATTCCTTGTAGTAGTAAAACATGGAATTTTGAACTACGGATAGAAGAACGTTTCTTATGAAGACTTATCATAGGAAACTTGTGTGTGCTTGAAATCAGAATTGGGAAGTGTAAGATAAAATGACATCGGTCAAGGTCCCAGACTTCTCCCGTATCATTATTCTTGTCACTATAGGTCTTAACACATGACAAAGCTTCCTGTGGTTTCTGTGCACTGAATTTTCATAATTATGTAGGCCTCCATAATTACGTAATCCCTTGCACAGTCCGCACAGTTCATTTCATAATGCGTAGAGGAAAAATCAATTGAATAAACATGAAGCGACCTGACTAGACCACCAAAGGATCTTTTCAACTAGATCAACGAACATTCTTTTTAACTAGATCAACACATGATCTTCTTAACTAGACCGTCGTACGATCTCCTTAAATAGACCACTTAAGGGATCTTTTTAATTATATCATCACATGATATTTCTAATCAGATTTTCAAAATCAATCTGTTTAACCAGACCATTCAAGAGGTCCAATTATAGAATAGTACTTTATAACCCAAGGGACTTAACTACAATGTTGAAGTCCATTAAGGATTTAAGATAGTATCTTTGGATATCCTATTATGAATCTCTCGTATGAGATATGGAAGATTCTATGAGGATTTGGATGGATCACATACAACCACAAAACATGTAAGAAAAACACATAAGCACAAATTTAGTTAACTTGATTCTTTAATTCGTTATCTTTGGGCATGGACATTTAAAGCACACTAGGAATCCAATCCATGGATTTCATTTGGCACTTTAATCATTTTCAAGGATCCATCTATAAAGATAGAAGGATTTTCAATAAGAGTTTGGCTTTGTTTCTTAAAAGAAACGAGTGTTTAAGGTTCTTGGGGAGATCACAAGTGATCATAAAATGACAGAACCACACGAGTAGTTTGTCTTTGGGTTGACATCATAAGGTTGCATCAAGCATTCACATAAACGCATAAATTTTGCAGAAATAAAAACAACAAATCTTTATTTATGTAACAACCGAATTGTCTTGAAGTGTCAAAAGATAACAACCAAGGAATTACAAAACACTAATTGTTCACTGCTGCATCATTGTTTCCGTTTGCCTCATTGATGTTAAACACTCGTCCACGCGCTGGAGGTATATTAACAAGTCTTGGGCAATTGTTCCTGTAGTGGGTAAGGTCACCACGGTTATAACATGACCCCGGAGGGAACCGTGCTTGAACAGCAGCAGGGTTTGCAGCAGCTTGATTTGCATAACGACAAACATTGATTAAATGTCCCAACCGCCCACAGTGGGTACATTTGTGACACTTCTCTTGCTCTAGATGATGACAGTTGCACTTGTTGCACAAAGGTGCGGTACCAACATAGTTTTGCCTTTTGCGAGGTTGTGCTGGCTAGTTTGGAGCAACCTGTTTGTCTTGAGCAGTTACTGTCACTCCCCCAAAATCCACCATGCGGAGTATCACCGCTTGGAGGCGTGACATGACCAGGATCGAGCCACCAATCATATTGAACAACACAATTAAGTAAATGAAACCAACTACAATACGATTGGTGACCTAAAGAAGGTAACCGATTTTAAGATAACAGCGGAAGCATAAAACGTAAATCTAAAAGCATAAGTCCATAGTTTGTAAGTTAAAGTTCAAACATAAGTTCCATAGGTTTATAAAGTTCAATTATTAAGTATGGGATATAACAACCCATATTCCACAACAACCTTCTCCTCATGCAAGCTCCAAAAGCACCTAGCGACCTGTAAGGCATGTAACAACGAGTCAACAACAAAATTGAGTGAGTTCACGTTTGGTTGTTTGGTTTTAAGTTGTTTCTGAAAAACGTGGTTTGACTTTTGTTGGCTTATTTGCCGTGGGGGTTACCCCTAAGTTGAAAGTATGTTTAACCATTTCCTTTTTCTTTACCCAAACCGTATCCATAATTAGTGGGGGCTTTCCCCGTTTGAACTACTAGACGGTATGATATCGACTGCTACGCAAATAAGTTGTGCCCTATATCAGTGTCTATCATCACTGACAATCTGCCATAGTCCATTAGTACACGCCCGTCCGACTGGCACGGTGTGAGGTTTGTTAAACCTAATAGCGCTATTAACTAATGACCCGCTCGCCATTGGCCTCGGCGATTAAGTCGATATAATTTGAGGGACTTCATGATAGAGTTTTGTCTAGCTAGTTTTAAGGTTGTTGTCCTACCCAAGGAGGACGAACGTACGTACGTATTCTGCACCAGGAGAATTCGTAGGATTAATAATGGCATCCTGCCTATGGAGGATGGCCGTACATATCCTACCCAAGGAGAATATGTAGATCCCGTTTTAATTTCTTTAACCCATTCCCAACCACCGGGAATCCCATGCCTTAGAAAGTGTGAACTCACCTCGGTTTGCTCGGTTAGATTCTCAATATAGCTAACAGTCAAGGTCGGTCAATCACGTCCTAGTATGATTTACCAGTTAGTCATTTAGTGGTTTTCAAATAGAACACAAAGTTCCTACACTATCTATCACACAACATGCATCATTTTAACGGTTTATGCCCATCTAGTTTCCCATCCATTCCCTACTCAAAATCAAACATATGATAATGCACATAACATATATAACATGTTAGATCATTCACAGATAGCATACTCGACATTTAGACACGCGAGTCACAACTTATGTCATTTCAGCATTAATATTCAAAACCGGCTGTTTTCGGACATTTTAATAAAATAGTTAAATTATTCCAAAAATTCCCAAATTTTTATAGGATGTCTTAAACGTTCCATATTTTAATGTGTAAAAATATCAGGGTCCAGTTCATTACCAATATTTTATAAAAATTCATATTACGGACTGAACTCAGATTTATGTATTTCTGAACACAGTCCACGGAACAATTTATTAAAAATTCATCGAGTGTCCGATTTACGAAATTCCAGTGGGGTAATTACAAATGAATCGGTTTTCATCTATTGTACAAATTTCATGGTCCGATTCATCACAAAACTCAGGTTATGACTGAAAGTATGACACCCATTTATTGCTGTCAAAATTCAGCTTAGGTTGCTGTTACAAATTAACACTTTAAAAATAGTAAACGGAGTCCAAAAATTACGATTCCGGTTCCATTAGAACCGTATTTCATAATAACATATTTTAGATTCAAAATATCGGTTTTTCGTTGAATTTATGCCCTGTTTACAGCCAACTGAAGTTGTCTGTAAAGTATGGACAGATTGCTGTTTTTAGTCTCTAGCTTACTAGTTTGTGTTCGGTTGATTTCCGTTAGCAAGTTTATTAATCACAACAACATCAAACATCAATATTGACTAACAAATCATCAGATAATCACAACTATGCAGGATTTATAAGATTTACACACATATCTTTTCTTTATCCATCATTAAACACTTATGTTCAAGACTTTGAGTTTTGTTCTTTAGTATTCTTAACTTTCAACCATTATATCACCTATTAACCACCATAAACAAGATCAAGATGATGATTAGAGACACTTACTACTAGCTCAAGGCTAGGGAAGAAACAAGGCGTAAAAGTGGTGGTTAAAAGAAAACGAGAGCGGTCCTTCCACTTCCGAGAGCACCGAGCTTCGTTGTTCACCTTTGTGCACCTTGAGGAGGCCTTGGATTGCTTGGATGATAATCGAAAATGGTGTTGTGTAAGAGGGGTGTTTCAGCCGAGAGTTTAAGAGGGAGGAGAGAAGAGTATTGAGTTGTGGTGTGAGATGAAGAAGGTTAGTGGTTCCTTATATCCTCAAATTTTATTAACCAATGGACTTATTGTCCCCTTGAGTACATACATGATCAAACAAGTTCCAAGAAAGAGATATTAGAGGATTTAGAAGATTTGAGCAAAATCTTGGGTGTGGGGTCCCATAAGGGACGGTCATGTGAGGGGGGGGGGTATGGTTGGGGTGTAATGATCTAGTTAGGAGTTGGTTGTAATCTAATGATATAGTTTGTGTGTTATTATATGTTATATCATATTAGGTGTGTTAAGGTGTTCAGGGACCCTAACTAGCTCAGAAAAGGAAAAACAATGTCATTGACAATATTTTTATGTTCCGGTTAAAGTCCGGTTGTTCGGTTTGACACTGTTCCGTTAAAGTGCTTAATTAATTCGTAAAGCGTCCTATATATATATTTTTATAACGTTTTTAATTTTCAACACTCAGGAAAATATAACGGACTATTTAGTGACATTTCTGTACACTATTAGTATATTAACAAGTACATGTAAGTATAACACAGATATCAGAAGCAGTTAAATGATTCAGCACAGTCATCAAGCACTTTAATTTTCATTAATAAATTGTACGGAATACATGGGATTTTGAGGGTTGTCACATTCTCCCCCTGTTAAGAGAATTTCGTCCCGAAATTTAGCGCGTGGTTACTGAGGAAGCTAGTTAAGTTGCGTTGTTTTCCTGGTTTTCCTGGGGTGTCACATCATCCCCCCGTTGATTTGGAATTTCGTCCCGAAATTCTACAGTAGCTTCAGCCTCAGTAGTGGTTGCGTTTTTCTTAAACAGTTGGGGATACTTGAGTTTCATCTGGTCTTCTCGTTCCCAGGTATATTCTGGGCCATGACGAGCATTCCAACGAACTCGGACCAGAGGTATCCTGGTATGCTTGAGGATCTTAACGTCTCGATCCGTAATCTCTACTGGTTCCTCGACGAATCGCATCTGGTCGTCGATTGTGAGTTCCTTAAGAGGAACTATGAGGGTCTCATCTGACAGACACTTCTTCAGATTCGACACATGGAAAAAGTTGTGAACTCCGCTGAGTTCTTCAGGTAGGTTCAACCTGTAGGCGACTTTGCCAATTTTCTCGGTGACTTTGAATGGTCCGACATAACGCGGATTGAGTTTGCCTCGTTTGCCAAAAAGGACTACACCTTTCCAAGGTGAGACTTTGAGTAGCACTCGATCCCCAACCTGGAGCTCGAGTGGTTTTCTTCCCTTATCAGCATAGCTTTTCTGACGGTCACGAGCTGCCACTATTCGCTGTCGTATCTGAGCAATTCTCTCGGTGGTATCTACCACAAGTTCTGGGCCAGTGATTTGGCTGTCACCAACTTCTGCCCAACAGAGAGGTGATCGGCATTTACGTCCGTACAATGCCTCGAACGGAGCGGCCTGAATGCTGGTGTGGTAGCTGTTGTTATACGAAAACTCCACTAGCGGGAGGTGCTTTTCCCAGCCATTACCAAAATCGATTACACATGCCCTAAGCATGTCTTCAAGGGTTTGGATGGTGCGTTCAGATTGCCCATCTGTCTGCGGGTGATAAGCGGTGCTCATATCCAAACGTGAGCCAAAAGACTTGTGCATTGCTTGCCACAGTTCAGAAGTAAAACGCGTGTCACGATCAGATATAATAGAGGTTGGCACTCCGTGCCTTGACACTACTTCCTTTAGATAAATGCCTGCAAGAGTAGAAAACTTATCCGTTTCTTTGATGGCCAGAAAATGTGCAAACTTGGTCAGTCGATCTACGATCACCCAAATGGTATCGTTTCCGCGTTGAGATCTAGGCAGGCCGATAACGAAATCCATGGAAATTTGCTCCCATTTCCATTTCGAGATCTTCGGTTGTTGAAGTAGGCCTGATGGTTTCTGATATTCAGACTTGACTCTCGCACAAGTCAAGCACTTACTGACGTAGGTTGCTATGTGGGCTTTCATGCCAGGCCACCAATACGTAGTCTTGAGGTCGTGGTACATCTTGTCCGAACCAAGGTGTACCGAATAACGAGACTTATGTACTTCATCCATCACAAGCTCGCGTAAGTTGCCATAAAGTGGAACCCAGATGCGTCCGTTAACATAGTAGGCACCGTCTTCCTTTAGTTCCAGCAGCTACCTCGATCCTCGTAAGGATTCAGCCCTGATGTTCTCTGCTTTCAATGCTTCAACTTGAGCATCACGAATTTGAGCGGGAAGGCTAGAGTGAATGGTAAGCTGTAGAGCACGTACACGCCTAGGTATAGTATCCTTTCGACTGAGGGCGTCGGCCACAATATTGGCTTTGCCCGGATGATATTTGATAGCGCATTCATAATCGTTCAAGAGCTCAACCCATCGGTGTTGACGCATGTTTAACTCCTTTTGCTTGAAGATATGCTCGAGACTCCTGTGATCGGTGTAAATGGTGCACTTGGTACCGTACAGGTAATGTCTCCATATCTTAAGCGCGAACACAACTGCTCCCAGCTCCAGGTCGTGAGTAGTGTAATTTCTTTCGTGAACCTTAAGTTGACGTGATGCGTAGGCAATGACCTTGTCTCGTTGCATCAACACGCAACCAAGTACTTGGATGGAAGCATCGCAGTAAACCACAAAATCGTCTGTGCCCTCAGGCAATGAGAGGATAGGCGCGCTACAAAGTCTATCCTTCAAGTGCTGAAATGCGGACTCCTGTGCATCACCCCAACGATAGATGACACCCTTCTGAGTCAGTGAAGTGAGAGGTTGCGCAATCTTGGAGAAATCTTTTATAAACCTTCTGTAATATCCGGCCAAACCCAAAAATTGGCGGATTTCTGTTGGTGTACGGGGTGCAGGCCAGTTCTTGATCGAGTCAACCTTGGATGGATCTACATGAATCCCATCCTTGTTTACCACATGGCCTAGGAAGTGGACTTCGCGAAGCCAGAAGTCACATTTCGAAAACTTGGCATACAACTGTTCTTTTCAAAGAAGTTCCAGCATAAGTCGTAGATGCTGCTCGTGTTCCTCCTGACTCTTAGAATAGATCAGGATATCGTCGATGAACACAATAACGAACTTATCCAGGTAAGGCTTGCACACTCGGTTCATGAGATCCATGAAGACCGCTGGTGCATTCGTCAGCCCGAATGGCATAACCAGAAACTCGTAATGGCCGTAACGAGTTCTGAATGCTGTTTTGGAGACGTCCTCCTCTCGGACTCTCAGCTGATGGTATCCCGATCTCAAATCAATCTTAGAGTAATAGCTCGACCCTTGCAGCTGGTCGAATAAGTCGTCAATACGTGGAAGAGGATAACGTTTCTTCACAGTCACCTTGTTAAGCTCGCGATAGTCAATACACATTCTGAAAGTACCATCTTTCTTCTTTACGAACAAGACTGGAGCTCCCCAGGGCGAAGAGCTAGGACGTATAAAACCCTTTTCCAAGAGTTCTTGTAGTTGTGTGGACAGTTCTTCAAGTTCTGATGGAGCTAGACGATATAGTGCTCGAGCTACAGGCGCTGCTCCAGGAGCTAGCTCGATTTGAAACTCAACTTGGCGATGAGGCGGAAGACCAGGTAATTCCTCAGGAAATACCTCGGGAAAGTCGCGCACTATAGGAATGTCTTCAATTCTCTTCTCTTCCGTGGATGTGTCAGTAACGAGTGCCAGAATGGCAGTGTGGCCCTTTCGCAAACATTTATGAGCCTTAAGGAAAGAGATGATGCCTTCGACAGCACCACTCTTGTCACCACGAATCACGAGGGGTTCTTTATCAGAATGAGGAATGCGGACGATTTTATCCTTGCAAACAATCTCCGCTTGATGATGAGATAGCCAATCCATCCCAATAACGACGTCGAAACTACCAAGTGTGATAGGAACAAGATCGATAGGGAAAGTCTGACCAGCTAAGATGAGGTTACAACCTTTAACTACGTGTGTGGCTTCAAGACTTTTACCATTTGCTAGCTCTACCGCGTGTTTGGTGTTCAATAGTGTTGGGGTGCGCTTAAGCATTTGGCTAACTTTTAAGGACACATAACTAGTATCGGCACCCGAATCGAATAAAACAGTAACAAAGAAGTCATCCAGAAGAAACTTACCCATCACAACGTTGGGATCGTTCCTTGCTTCTCCCTGACCAATTACGAACACACGACCCCTTGCTCCATTACCATTGTTGTTTCCCCCATTGCCGCCTCCATTGTTGCCTCCATTGTTATTCCCATTGTGGTTCCCATTTCCTTGGTTATTGTTCTGGTTTTGGTTCAGCTGGGGGCAGTTCCTCTTAAAGTGGCCTTCAGCGCCACACTGAAAGCATCCTTTGTTGCCCTGCTGCTGCTGATGGTGATTCTGTGGAGCTTGTTGTTGTTGTTGGCGATTCTGATTTGCAGGACGCGGGCTCCTGCAATCCTTAGCTTCGTGACCCAGCTTTTGACATCTCTGACAGCGACCTTTGTTGCACTGCCCGCTGTGATGTTTGTTGCACCGGTTGCACTTGGGGTGGTTCCCTCAGTATCCACCCTGTCCTTGGTTACCAGAAGATTGCTGACCAGGACTCTGGTAGTCATCAGTCTTTCGCTGCTGAGACTGAACTGAAGTAGAACCCTTTCCGGAGTTCCCATCCCATTTTCGCTTGTTGTCGGTAGGTGCATCAGAAGTAGCTGTGGCACTGATACGTTTGGGTAGCCTGTTTTGCTCCACCGCCTGGTCGGTGAGACGATGAGCCAACTTGATAATTTGCTGAATGGTACCCAGGTTGGCTGAAGTTACGTGACTTTGAATCTCTGGTACCAGGCCCTTGAGGTACAGCTCAATACGTTTGATGGGAGGGTCCACCATAGTTGGACACAGGATGGCCAGCTCGTTTGACCTCTTAGTATACGCCTCAATCTCAGACCCCGTCATCTTCAGATTGTAAAATTCCACCTCTAGCTTGTGGATGTCATCCCGACTACAGTACTCCTCCTTGATCAGCACTTTGAAACCATTCCAGGGTGTGGCTTTAGCAACTGCCAGTCCTAGTAGTTGAACTTGTGCCTTCCACCAGGTTAACGCAGCTCCTTCAAGTGTTCCGGTAGCATATTTCACCCTACGGTCTTCGGGGCATTCACACATCTCGAAAACAGACTCAAGCTTTTCAAACCAGTGAAGAAGGCCAACTACTCCTTCGGTGCCACTGAAAGTGGTAGGTCAGCAGTCCATGAACGTCTTGAACGTGCACACAGGAGTTTGAGCATGTTGACCTGTTGCGCGAGAATAAAAGACAAGATTAAGCTCGAGGGTTGGTTTGCGAAGGTAGGATCTAAACGTCCTAAGGTGGGTTGATATGGCAGGTTATACCTTCTGCAGGGACAGCTGCGAGTGCCTCAGCAACTCGTTCGTTGATCAAAGCCGTCAGCTGGGCTTGAGTTAGGTTCAAACGTCCACCCATGATCTTCACAACGAAATAACGTAGGTGAGAAAAGTGTCGCGAAAGTGCGTAAGTGTGGGACGATAGTAGAGAGTAAGCACACAAGGTTCAAATAGCAATTACCACATTATCTAATGCACAGTGAGAACTATCTAACCGACAATATAACATAAATCATACCACTTATGGTGTCGAGTCTTGCACGTGGAGCGAAGCGTCGTTGTGGATCGTTGAGCACTGTACAGGTTATAGTCTGGTTTTATCAAAAAATATTTTCCCCTTTTTAAAACCAAGTTCACTATAACCAATGGCTCTGATACCAATCTGTCACACCCCCAAAATCCACCATGCGGAGTATCACCGCTTGGAGGCGTGACATGACCAGGATCGAGCCACCAATCATATTGAACAACACAATTAAGTAAATGAAACCAACTACAATACGATTGGTGACCTAAAGAAGGTAACCGATTTTAAGATAACAGCGGAAGCATAAAACGTAAATCCAAAAGCATAAGTCCATAGTTTGTAAGTTAAAGTTCAAACATAAGTTCCATAGGTTTATAAAGTTCAATTATTAAGTATGGGATATAACAACCCATATTCCACAACAACCTTCTCCTCATGCAAGCTCCAAAAGCACCTAGCGACCTGTAAGGCATGTAACAACGAGTCAACAACAAAATTGAGTGAGTTCACGTTTGGTTGTTTGGTTTTAAGTTGTTTCTGAAAAACGTGGTTTGACTTTCGTTGGCTTATTTGCCGTGGGGGTTACCCCTAAGTTGAAAGTATGTTTAACCATTTCCTTTTTCTTTACCCAAACCGTATCCATAATTAGTGGGGGCTTTCCCCGTTTGAACTACTAGACGGTATGATATCGACTGCTACGCAAATAAGTTGTGCCCTATATCAGTGTCTATCATCACTGACAATCTGCCATAGTCCATTAGTACACGCCCGTCTGACTGGCACGGTGTGAGGTTTGTTAAACCTAATAGCGCTATTAACTAATGACCCGCTCGCCATTGGCCTCGGCGATTAAGTCGATATAATTTGAGGGACTTCATGATAGAGTTTTGTCTAGCTAGTTTTAAGGTTGTTGTCCTACCCAAGGAGGACGAATGTACATATTCTGCACTAGGAGAATTCGTAGGATTAATAATGGCATCCTGCCTATGGAGGATGGCCGTACATATCCTACCCAAGGAGAATATGTAGATCCCGTTTTAATTTCTTTAACCCATTCCCAACCACCGGGAATCCCATGCCTTAGAAAGTGTGAACTCACCTCGGTTTGCTCGGTTAGATTCTCAATATAGCTAACAGTCAAGGTCGGTCAATCACGTCCTAGTATGATTTACCAGTTAGTCATTTAGTGGTTTTCAAATAGAACACAAAGTTCCTACACGTATCTATCACACAACATGCATCATTTTAACGGTTTATGCCCATCTAGTTTCCCATCCATTCCCTACTCAAAATCAAACATATGATAATGCACATAACATATATAACATGTTAGATCATTCACAGATAGTATACTCGACATTTAGACACGCGAGTCACAACTTATGTCATTTCAGCATTAATATTCAAAACCGGCTGTTTTCAGACATTTTAATAAAATAGTTAAATTATTCCAAAAATTCCCAAATTTTTACAAGATGTCTTAAACGTTCCATATTTTATTGTGTAAAAATATCAGGGTCCGGTTCATTACCAATATTTTATAAAAATTCATATTCCGGACTGAACTCAGATTTATGTATTTCTGACCACAGTCCACGGAACAATTTATTAAAAATTCATCGAGTGTCCGATTTACGAAATTCCAGTGGGGTAATTACAAATGCATCGGTTTTCATCTACTGTACAAATTTCATGGTCCGATTCATCACAAAACTCAGGTTATGACTGAAAGTATGACACCCATTTATTGCTGTCAAAATTCAGCTTAGGTTGCTGTTACAAATTAACACTTTAAAAATAGTAAACGGAGTCCAAAAATTACGATTCCGGTGCCATTAGAACCGTATTTCATAAATACATATTTTAGATTTAAAATATCGGTTTTTCGTTGAATTTATGCCCTGTTTACAGCCAACTGAAGTTGGCTGTAAAGCATGGACAGATTGCTATTTTTAGCCTCTAGCTTACTAGTTTGTGTTCGGTTGATTTCCGTTAGCAAGTTTATTAATCACAACAACATCAAACATCAATATTGACTAACAAATCATCAGATAATCACAACTATGCAGGATTTATAAGATTTACACACATATCTTTTCTTTATCCATCATTAAACACTTATGTTCAAGACTTTGAGTTTTGTTCTTTAGTATTCTTAACTTTCAACCATTATATCACCTATTAACCACCATAAACAAGATCAAGATGATGATTAGAGACACTTACTACTAGCTCAAGGCTAGGGAAGAAACAAGGCGTAAAAGTGGTGGTTAAAAGAAAACGAGAGCGGTCCTTCCACTTCCGAGAGCACCGAGCTTCGTTGTTCACCTTTGTGCACCTTGAGGAGGCCTTGGATTGCTTGGATGATAATCGAAAATGGTGTTGTGTAAGAGGGGTGTTTCAGCCGAGAGTTTAAGAGGGAGGAGAGAAGAGTATTGAGTTGTGGTGTGAGATGAAGAAGGTTAGTGGTTCCTTATATCCTCAAATTTTATTAACCAATGGACTTATTGTCCCCTTGAGTACATACATGATCAAACAAGTTCCAAGAAAGAGATATTATAGGATTTAGAAGATTTGAGCAAAATCTTGGGTGTGGGGTCCCATAAGGGACGGTCATGTGAGGGGGGGGGGTATGGTTGGGGTGTAATGATCTAGTTAGGAGTTGGTTGTAATCTAATGATATAGTTTGTGTGTTATTATATGTTATATCATATTAGGTGTGTTAAGGTGTTCAGGGACCCTAACTAGCTCAGAAAAGGAAAAACAATGTCATTGACAATATTTTTATGTTCCGGTTAAAGTCCGGTTGTTCGGTTTGACACTGTTCCGTTAAAGTGCTTAATTAATTCGTAAAGCGTCCTATATATATATTTTTATAACGTTTTTAATTTTCAACACTCAGGAAAATATAACGGACTATTTAGTGACCTTTCTGTACACGATTAGTATATTAACAAGTACATGTAAGTATAACACAGATATCAGAAGCAGTTAAATGATTCAGCACAGTCATCAAGCACTTTAATTTTCATTAATAAATTGTACGGAATACATGGGATTTTGAGGGTTGTCACATTCTCCCCCTGTTAAGAGAATTTCGTCCCGAAATTTAGCGCGTGGTTACTGAGGAAGCTAGTTAAGTTGCGTTGTTTTCCTGGTTTTCCTGGGGTGTCACATCATCCCCCCGTTGATTTGGAATTTCGTCCCGAAATTCTGCAGTAGCTTCAGCCTCAGTAGTGGTTACGTTTTTCTTAAACAGTTGGGGATACTTGAGTTTCATCTGGTCTTCTCGTTCCCAGGTGTATTCTGGGCCACGACGAGCATTCCAACGAACTCGGACCAGAGGTATCCTGGTATGCTTGAGGATCTTAACGTCTCGATCCGTAATCTCTACTGGTTCCTCGACGAATCGCAGCTGGTCCTCGATTGTGAGTTCCTTAAGAGGAACTATGAGGGTCTCATCTGACAGACACTTCTTCAGATTCGACAAATGGAAAACGTTGTGAACTCCGCTGAGTTCTTCAGGTAGGTTCAACCTGTAGGCAACTTCGCTAATTTTCTCGGTGACTTCGAATGGTCCGACATAACTCGGATTGAGTTTGCCTCGTTTGCCAAAGCGGACTACACCTTTCCAAGGTGAGACTTTGAGTAGCACTCGATCCCCAACCTGGAGCTCGAGTGGTTTTCTTCCCTTATCAGCATAGCTTTTCTGACGGTCACGAGCTGCCGCCATTCGCTGTCGTATCTGAGCAATTCTCTCGGTGGTATCTACCACAAGTTCTGGGCCAGTGATTTGGCTGTCACCAACTTCTGCCCAACAGAGAGGTGATCGGCATTTACATCCGTACAATGCCTCGAACGGAGCGGCCTGAATGCTGGTGTGGTAGCTGTTGTTATACGAAAACTCTACTAGCGGGAGGTGCTTTTCCAAGCCATTACCAAAATCGATTACACATGCCCTAAGCATGTCTTCAAGGGTTTGGATGGTGTGTTCAGATTGCCCATCTGTCTGCGGGTGATAAGCGGTGCTCATATCCAAACGTGAGCCAAAAGACTTGTGCATTGCTTGCCACAGTTCAGAAGTAAAACGCGCGTCACGATCAGATATAATAGAGGTTGGCACTTCGTGCCTTGACACTACTTCCTTTAGATAAATGTCTGCAAGAGTAGAAAACTTATCCGTTTCTTTGATGGCCAGAAAATGTGCAGACTTGGTCAGTCGATCTATGATCACCCAAATGGTATCGTTTCCGCGTTGAGATCTAGGCAGGCCGGTAACGAAATCCATGGAAATTTGCTCCCATTTCCATTTCGGGATCTCCGGTTGTTGAAGTAGGGCTGATGGTTTCTGATATTCAGACTTGACTCTCGCACAAGTCAAGCACTTACTGACGTAGGTTGCTATGTGGGCTTTCATGCCAGGCCACCAATACGTAGTCTTGAGGTCGTGGTACATCTTGTCCGAACCAGGGTGTACCGAATAACGAGACTTATGTGCTTCATCCATCACAAGCTCGCGTAAGTTGCCAAAAAGTGGAACCCAGATGCGTCCGTTAACATAGTAGGCACCGTCTTCCTTTAGTTCCAGCCGCTGCCTCGATCCTCGTAAGGATTCAACCCTGATGTTCTCTGCTTTCAATGCTTCAACTTGAGCATCACGAATTTGAGCGGGAAGGCTAGAGTGAATGGTAAGCTGTAGAGCACGTACACGCCTAGGTATAGTATCCTTTCGACTGAGGGCATCGGCCACAACATTGGCTTTGCCCGGATGATATTTTTATGTTCCGGTTAAAGTCCGGTTGTTCGGTTTGACACTGTTCTGTTAAAGTGCTTAATTAATTCGTAAAGCGTCCTATATATATATTTTTATAACGTTTTTAATTTTCAACACTCAGGAAAATATAACGGACTATTTAGTGACCTTTCTGTACACTATTAGTATATTAACAAGTACATGTAAGTATAACACAGATATCAGAAGCAGTTAAATGATTCAGCACAGTCATCAAGCACTTTAATTTTCATTAATAAATTGTACGGAATACATGGGATTTTGAGGGTTGTCACAGTTACAGCGTAGTTTTGAGAGGCTTTGCGCTTCTTCTTCTTGGACACCTCAACATTTTCTTCCTTTGGTTCCACTTGAGCAGTCTTATCAGATGGTCTTGAGTCGCCCTTCCGAAACAGCTTGCGCTTCCTGATATGGGATTCAGTCAGAGTGGCAGCCAATTCAATGGCTTGTCTGACAGTAGTATGGTTGCTGCCAGTAACGATATCCTGAACTACGTCAGGAAGACCATCAATGTATTTCTCAATCGCCTTTTCCAGAGGCGTAACCATAGTAGGGCATAACAAGCTCAATTCCTCATAGCGGTCAGTATAGGCTCGATGTTCCCCACTGTCTTGCTTCAAATCATCAAATTCCCTTTCTAGAGCCCTTAGCTCATGACGAGGACAGAATTCCTTCATCATAAGAGCCCTAAGTTCAGCCCAAGTCTATGCTAATGCAACCTCAGCACTGCGGTCTCTCATAACCCCGTTCCACCACGTAAGAGCCCTCTTCTGAAACACACTCGAAGAAAACTCGACCTTGCGATTTTCAGGACATTGAACGTGACGGAAAGTATTCTCAATGCTCTTGAACCATTGAAGAAGCCCAGTTGCTCCCTCAGAACCACTAAACTTGAGCGGTTTAGCCGAGTTAAAATTCTTGAAATTGCATGGAGCATTGTTGTTGTTGATGGCTTGAATCATTTGATCATAAAGATTTGGGAAGGCAGCAGCCATTTGCTGTGCGATGATTTCCGCCAGTTCGGCATTCGCCATCTGATTGTCGCGTCGAGGAGGCATTCTAAAAGAGGAAATATGAAAGGAAACGAGTGAGAGAATTAGACGAAAAGAATGAGATGAAACAAATCTGATGAAAGCAAGGATATTGGTCATTTGTTTGTTACTACAAAGCAAAAAACGACCCCGGTGATTAATCAATGTAAATAGGTCAAAAATAATGTATCGCGAAGACATGCTCGCCTATAAGTGGACACTCACCCCAAGAATTCCCAGGTAAGAGTGACTGGTCCGATTATGTGGATTTGTACGAACACTCTAGCCTTAGACAGAAAACTCAGGGTACAGACACCCACCCTTCCAGTTTGCACGTGTTCACATTATTTAGACCAACTTTGACGGGATTTGAAAACTTAGAGGGTTCAAAACCATATAATAAATCATCCTAGAACAGATGATTAGTTTTCAAAGAGGGATAGAAATTTGTGTTTCTTATTGTGGTTGTCACCTAAGAATAAGTGACGGTATTGTTTTAAAACTAAACACAAGAAAACTTGTGTTAGGGTCCTAGGAAGGTTATAGTCTAGGTCAAAGCATTACTAATAACCTAATTCCCTATAACCATTGGCTCTGATACCAACTTTTCTGTCACACCCCGACCACGTAAAGCAACTAGACGTGGCGAAAACGTCGGGGAGTGTTGTAACAGAATCATTGTTTCATAACCATGGAATAAATAAATTCTGTTTTATTGAATAAATGAACTCATTGTTTTAATACAATCAAATAAGTACAACTATGATCTTCCAATTTTTAAAGTTGCTAAGGCACGAGTCCATCCTAAATGTAGCATGTATCAACAATCATTGCAAAGCAGTACCTGAAACATATGTAAAAATAGGTACGTCAGCATAAAAATGCCTGTGAGATACATAGGTTTTGTGAAAATAGGATTCATGACTTGTAAGTTTAAGAAAATGTTTAATAAAGTTTAGTCATGAACCTTGTAAATTGATTTGTTTTGTAAATCGTTTGAAAAACAATAAGATCAGATGATATGTATAAATAAATGTAAGGTTAAATGAATAACCATGTAAAATGAGTTTGTATAAGATAAGTTGCTTGTAAAACAATATTTTGATAAAAAAAAAAGGCTTATAGTATATTTGAAAATATACTTTGGGTTTTAAGAGAATCGAATGAGTAATATATTAAAGTATATTTCAGTTCCAATATCGTTAACCCAAGTGTACTAAATAACGCCACGGTATATAATGCAACGAAAACACTTATATATAAGAAGTACCAGCGGCGTATCTACCATGTTTTCATCACATTACACCCGTCCCGTTATCTAAACACTAACCAAAACCCAATCGATAGATAGATAGTACATTAAATATACCTTCGTTGTTTAAAATAATAGTTTTAAGTAGTATATTACAAGTATACTTCGGATTTATAAATAACATATTAAACTATGTTTTGGTTTTATAAATAACATATCAAAATATGCTTTGGATGTGATAAATAACATATTAAACTATGTTTTGGTTTTGTAAATAACATATCAAAATATGCTTTGGATGATTAACAAAATATATGTTGGTTTTGTACAATATCACACATGGGAGCATATCAAACTATACTTTTGGGAGTATAACTAAATATACAAAAATAATGTGATTTAAGAATTCATTCAGACCTAGTGCATCAAAATACACCTTTGAGACTATAGGGATACCACAAAGGAAATCCCTATTTGGATGGAGAAACAAATTGATTTCAGACATTCCATGACAACAGGAATGGGGTGTCAAATCCTATAGCGCTATATCATACTACCAACCGGTCTGGTGAACAAAATAAGTACAATTCAACAATTAATGTTATAGTCTCTGAAAATCAGTGTTTAAACCAACTTTCAAAAATGACAGTTTTGGTCCCTGTTGTGTTTTAAGGCCATTCCCGACACTTCTAAGGCCCATAAAGCCAACTTTAAGGCCCTAAAATGATGCCTAAACATTGTGGACAAGAAACATGCTCAAAAATATGTCGGATGTTGGTTCGTTTGGTCGTACGAACGCGATGTTCCCTTAATTACGACGGATTGCGCACAAGTGCGAAAAACGATCCAAAATGCGTGACGAATGGATTTTTCTTATGCCAAACACTAAAATAAAATATTTTAGTGCTTACATAAATTTTTGGATGTCCGGATGTATTCAGATCGTAAGTTATGCGCGAAGGTGCAAACTTGTGCACTTTTTGACGCTTTTAGTCCCTGAATGACCCAAAAGTTTATTTTAGCATACCGAACCCCTCAAAGCCTATTTCTAAGCTATATAAAGGATATTTAAGGTGTGTTTAACTTATGGTCATGTTCCGGAATGTTCGTTACAGTTCAAATTGGCATACTTTCGTAGTTTGTCGAATTAAGTCCCTGTAAGCGATTAAACTTGATTTTGGCATACCAAAGCCTTCAAAACTTATTTCTAAGTTATGTAAAGGTTATTTAAGGTATGTTAAGCCTATTTCACTATTCTGGAGTGTTCGTTGGATTAAACTGGTTATATTTACGCATCAGAGCGCGTATAACCCTCTAGAAAGCGATTTAAAGCTTAAAATAGAACAAGAGTTGATATGTGCAAACGATACACATATTTTTTTACAAATACCAAGTATGAAATATAATATTTCAGTGGTTTGGCATTTGTTTGATGGTTGAAGTGGCACAGGTGTCACATTGGCCACAATGGAATCTCATAAACCAAGTTTCTTAGCCAGTCAGCTTCCTTACCAGCTGCATCTAAGGCTACAAACTCAGATTCCATAGTTGAGTTAGTTATACAGGTCTGTTTCTTTGAAGCCCAAGAAATTGCACCTCCCCCAAATAGGAATACCCAACCACTTGTGGAAGAATGATCTTCCTTATTGTTTATCCAACTTGCATCTGAATATCCTTCGATCACAGAAGGAAATCCAATGTAAGTCAAACCATAATCAATGGTTCCTTTCAAGTATTTGAATACTCGATCTAATGCTTGCCAGTGATGAGTACTAGGATTGCTAGTAAATCTACTAAGCTTTCCAACAGCATATGCTATATCTGGTCTGGTACTGATCATAGCATACATAAGTGATCCAATTGCTCTTGAGTACTCAAGTGGAGATACTATAATACCTTTAGTAGGTAATAACTTCAAACTAGGATCAATAGGAGTACTTACGGGAGAACAATCCTTGAAATTAAACTTGTTCAAGATCTTCTCAATGTAGTGTGATTGAGAGATTGAAATGCCCCTGTTCTCACGTTTGATTTTAATACCTAAAATCACCTCAGCCTCCCTCATATCTTTCATAGAAAACTTAGATGATAAAAATTCCTTTATTCTATCAACTTGATCTTGGTTAGTGCCAAAAATCAACATATCATCTACATACAAACAGATCATGACTCCTTTTCCAGAAGCATTAAACTTGTTATAAACACATTTAACTGCTTGGTTTAAAACAAAACCATTAGACAATACAATCTCATCAAACTTTTGATGCCACTTTTTAGGTGCTTGCTTCAAGCCATAAAGAGATTTAATTAGTTTACACACCTTGTTTTCACTACTAGGCATAACAAACCCTTCTGGTTGTTTTATGTAAATCTTCTCATCTAATTCACCATTTAAAAATGCAGTTTTCACGTCTATTTGGTGAATTGCAAGATTATGTATAGCATCAAGTGCTAATAAAATCTAATGGTGGATATCCTTGCTACAGGAGCATATGTATCAAAGAAGTCAATACCCTCCTTTTGTCTAAATCTGTAACACCCGTCTAAATTTACTTGAAATTAATAATAGTTCATACCATTTTAGATAAAGGATGCCTAATTAACATAGATTTCATAAGTAAAGTTCATACGTAGCAAAGACCTTAGTCAACTAACGACTAAGTTAAAACATCCAAAAGTTGTTTAACAATTGGTTTACAACCCATAAACATAGTCTATTAAAGGTTAAAACATTGTGGAAGCTTCAAAAGTTGTGTTCGGTTCTTCAAAAGCTTGCTTGACCGTCATTCGTAATCTTTGAATACCTAGAAACTGAAATGTTTATGTTAAACATTAGTATTAAAGTACTTAAAAATAATACATAATCGAAACTACGTTTAAAACGGATTCGATTTAACTATGATATGCAAACATTTACATAATTTTTAGAACTCTACCGTAACTTACGGTACCTACCGTAAGTTACGGTAGACACTTGAAACTTCTGGTCTACCGTAAACCAGTAGAAAACCACCGTAAGCATCCTGATCTCTATCGTAAGTTACGGTGGACACCGTAACTTACGGTAGTCCCTGTAACTTTATGTTTTGGCTTTTTGTTTGTTTTGCCCAAACCCATTTCTCGGATTTCTCATTCTAACCAACCAACACACTAATTTTTCATATTCTAATAGGTCTTTTATAAATGTTAACAAAGACCGAGTAACCATACTACAATGCATTACCATGCCTTATTTGGTTATTTGACCCGTTTAGCTCATCTAAGGAATCCTCCATTTTTTATGACTACCAATGAGGTCTAACCAATTTCTTGGCCTATTATTCGAACTAGCGAACATTATCGCTTAATTCCAACTCAACTTTTATTCATAAATCAATTACATATATACTTAATATCAAAATTTACTCAAATGTAACGAATCAAGTTACATACCTTCAAAGCACACCCTTTAGTCGTGCGTCTACACCGGCTTGTCCGCTCGTAGCTACGGTTTCCTTTCCTATAGAGTTCAATCACATTGTATTTAGAACTCCATTTCAATCATATATCGCATAATTTGTCAAATCATCACAATCATGCGTTTAAACTTTAAATTTCAATTTCGAGCCTTCTTTGAGGCATTTTTACAAACACTTAACGGGCAGAATTTTATATTATTCATGTCCAAGTTCATAGCTTGCTATTTCGCTAAATTAACATCAATTAAGCTTTCATATATCATTAAACATCATCATTTCAGAAATCACTTCCTATGACCCATATTACACTAGAATAATCATTCTAAACCCTAGTGTTCACTAGTTTCCCACAAAACCCATGAATCACCTTCCTTGTGTTCATGAGATTTTCAGGAATTAACCATGATTTCACATGTAGTTGTCTAGGTTTTACTTCTAGACACCATCTCATCACTAAGCTAACCAAATCACAAACATGCATCATCTAATTTCAGATATCCCAATTTCATGAGAATTTCAAACAGAGAATTAACACTAAATTTTACATACCTTGTAACCCCCTTGTGATGAGGATCACTAATCTATGTTCGGACTTTGATTTGGATTGAGTTTGATCCTTCAATTTAGAGATTTTATGCTGAACTAGGGTTTTGATGAACTTGGTCGCCCCCCCCCCCCTGCTCTTGTCTGGTCGATCTCACACACGTATGTGTGTTTGAGATTTCTATTTTTCTTGTTTTATTAAACTAAATTTTAGTTTAAGCACTTTTGGTCCCTCTAATTTCCTTTAGTCCCCATTTTTGTCCTTTAACCACCCACTAGTCATTATCTAACTAGGTTAGTGTCACCCCTAGTTAGTTTGTTTTACTAATTTATTTACAAATAAAATTGCAAATTTTATGAACTTGTATTTTCGGGATGTTACAAGTCCATCCCCCTTAAAAGGGTTTCATCCCCGAAACCGAAGTACGTACCAAATAATGTAGGGTAGAGACGTCGCATCTCCTCTTCAGACTCCAACGTAATATCTGAACCTTTCCTATGCTCCCACTTGATCTTGACTTGATCTATTTGTTTATTTCGCAAGTGCTTAATCTTTCGATCTAAAATTTCTATGGGCTTTACAATATAATTCAAGCGATCATCCACTTTGATATCATGTAATGAACATAAGTTGTCTCATCCGCTAGACATTTCCGAAGATGTGACACATGAAATGTGCTATAAATTCTGCTTAGTTCCTCCAGTAGTTCAAGGCGGTAAGCTACCTTTCCTACCCGTTCTATAATCGCAAACGGCCCGATAAATCTTGGGATTAATTTTCCTCTTTTTCTAAACCTGATAACCCCCTTCCATGGGGATACTTTGAGCATGACTTTGTCACCAACCTGGAATTCGATTGGCTTCTTCCTTTTGTCAGCATACGCCTTTTGTCTATCTTGAGCCGCTTTCAAGTGTGCCCGAACCACATCAATCTTTTCCTTAGTGGCTCGTACTATATCTTGGTGGGCGAGTTCACGTGGACCCACTTCACCCCAACATACCGGGGTTCGGCATTCCTACCATAGAGCATTTCGTACGGTGCCATCTTAATACTAGCATGATAGCTGTTGTTATACGAAAACTCGACCAATGGTAGATAAACATCCCAACTTCCTCCAAAGTCGATTATACACGCCCGTAACATGTCTTCCAATGTTTGTATTGTTCTTTCACTCTGTCCGTCTGTTTGAGGATGGTACGCAGTGCTAATGAACAATTTTGTTCCCATTTGCTCTTGGAAATCTCGCCATAAATTTGAAGTGAACCGGGTATCCCTATCAGACACGATGGATACCGGTACTCCATGATGTGCTATTATCTCATTAGTGTAAACTTCTGACATCTTTTCTGACGTATAAGTCTCACGAATCGGAATGAAGTGAGCACTTTTCGTCAATCTATCCACCACTACCCATATGGCATCGAAACCGCGGTTTGTCTTTGGTAGTTTGGTTAATAGGTCCATCGTAATATGTTCCCATTTCCAAACCGGAATTTCCAACGGTTGAAGTTTACCGTATGGTTTTTGGTGCTCCGCCTTGACTTGTAAACATGTCAAGCATTTTTCCACGTACTTCACCACATCTATTTTCATTCCGGGCCACCAATAGTTTTGCTTTAAGTCGTTATACATTTTGGTCGCTCCCGGATGGATGGAATAACGGGACTTATGAGCTTCATCGAGTAGAAGCTTTTTAACTCCACATGTGTTAGGAACCCAAATTCTGTTGAAACGTGTTTTCAAACCTTGGTTGCCCTCTTCGAGATCTTTAACTTGGCCAACAATCCTTTCCTTTCTCCAGTTTTCTGTCTTTACTGCTTCATCTTGTGCCTCTTGGATCCGTTCAAGTAAGCCCGAGGTCACAATGAGTTGCAATGATCGTACTCGTATCGGGACATAATCTGTCTTTCTGCTTAGGGCATCCGCCACCACATTTGCCCTTCCGGGGTGATAATGTATTTCACAGTCGAAATCTTTCACCGTTTCTAACCATCGCCTTTGTCGCATATTTAACTCCTTCTGATCGAAGAAGTATTTCAAGCTCTTGTGATCGGTGAATATGGTGCACTTTACCCCATATAAGTAGTGCCTCCATATTTTTAATGCAAATACCACCGCAGCTAACTCGAGATCGTGCGTGGGATATTTCTTCTCGTGTATCTTCAATTGCCTCGAGGCATAAGCTATTACTTTGCCCCGTTGCATCAAAACGCATCCGAGCCCCGATAGTGAAGCATCCGAATAAACCACCAAGTCTTCGACCCCGTCTGGCAAGGTTAGTACCGGAGCTTGAGTTAATTTCTCTTTTAGCGTTTGAAACGCTCTTTCTTGATCGACACCCCAAATGAACTTTTCTTCCTTCCGGGTCAGCTTTGTTAGCGGCGACGCAATCTTGGAGAAATCTTGAATGAATCTCCTATAGTATCCCGCAAGCCCCAAAAAGCTTCTAATTTCTGAAGGGTTCCTCGGGGAATTCCATTTCGACATAGCCTCGATCTTTGACGGATCTACCAATACTCCATCGGCACTTATGATGTGGCCGAGAAATTGCACTTCTCGTAGCCAAAAGGCACACTTAGAGAATTTCGCATACAACCTCTCTCGTCTAAGTATCTCTAACACCTCTCGTAAGTGGTGTGCATGTTCAGCTTTGCTTTTTGAGTACACCAAAATATCATCGATAAACACGATGACTGATTTATCCAACATCGGTTTGCAAACCCGGTTCATGAGGCCCATGAAAGCCGCGGGTGCATTTGTCAGCCCAAATAACATCACGAGGAATTCGTAATGTCCATATCGCATGCGGAAAGCCGTCTTCGGCACATCTTCTTCCTTGACCTTTAATTGGTGATACCCCGATCTAAGGTCAATTTTCGAAAAGCAGTTCGCACCTTGTAATTGGTCGAATAAATCATCTATCCTCGGAAGCGGGTATCGGTTCTTTACCGTGAGTTTGTTTAACTCCCGGTAATCAATACACATGCGCATGCTTCCGTCTTTCTTTTTCACGAACAGTACCGGTGCGCCCCAAGGTGACACACTCGGCCTTATGAATCCTTTGTCAAGCAGATCTTGAATTTGGGACATCAACTCTTGTAATTCCGACGGTGCGAGTCGGTACGGTACTTTTGCTACGGGTTTTGTGCCCGGAATCAATTCGATCCCGAACTCTACTTCCCGTTCAGGCGGTATCCCCGGTAAATCCTCTGGAAACACATCTTCATAGTCTCGTACTACCGGTACATCTTTAATCTTCAGTGATTCTTTCTCGGGCTCATTCGTGTATATCATGAATGCCTTGCATCCTCGCTTCATAAGCTTGTGAGCTTTCAACATTGAGCATACTATAGGGTTGCCTCCTTTTTCGCCATAGATAGTGACGTGTTTCCCGCTCGGAGATGTTAGTTTTATCTCTTTACGAAAACACACGACCTTTGCATGGTGCTGAGATAGCCAATCCATCCCAACGACTACTTGAAATTCCCCCATTGACATCGGGATTAGGTCTATCAAGTATTCCTCATCGTCAATGCTTAATTTGCAGCCTCGACAAACATCACAAACTATAAAACTTTTGTTCTCCCCTATTTCAACTTCTAAGGGCACAGATAATTTCGTCAATACAAATGAAGGATGTCGAATAAATCCATGCGAAATGAAGGATTTATTCGCACCCGTATCAAACAATACACATGATGGAATTGAGTTAATTGTGAATATATGTAACACCTCGCAAATTTCGGGTTTAATATTAAAACGACACGTGTCATGTAAGACAAAAACGCGTTGAAAACCCGGATTTAATAAAGATGTTTTCGGTAGGATTTAAAGTGGCGTCATGTTAAATTATTACCTCTGAACACCTCAATTATAAATCCCAAGACCCGATATAATATTTTAAACATCTATGCACCCTCAATTCAGGGAATTATTGCCAATAATGGAATTGGAAAAGTATGATTGATCCCAAGAAGAAAATGAATGGTAAACCGATGTTTTCGGGTCTTGTTTATGCATTCATTTGAAACATTGGATAATGGTAGGGTATGTTCAAGCATATAGACACTTATGGGAGGCCCCCTACTGATAAAATAAGTCCACAAGTCGTTTATAACGGCTGCCCTTTCGAAACATCAACAAACAACAAAATTCTGATTCAGCAAGGGCGTCGCGTAGCGCGACGGCCCCTCGCGCTACGCGAGGGTGTGCCCAGCGACAGCTGACCTGCTGTTGGCTGTTGTGTGCGATTGTGACCCCCTTGGCCGGTTTTTCTTGCACATGCATGGCCCCTAGACATCCCTACACACTACTTACAAGTGTTGATCAATTGTGGATGGCCCTAGACTTGGTTGTCACTTGCTTGTGGTGCTTGATTCTTGTATATAAAGACCCCTCATGTCACAACCATTCCTCACATCAATTGCAAACAATCTGAGCATTGGAGGAGCTTACAATCTGATTGAAGGCCTTCCTAATCATCCATTAATCATCTAGTAAGTTGCTTAACCCTTCTAAATTAATTCTAGCTTAGTAATTAGCTTAAAAGTCAATATATCGAGCTTAACGGTTGACTTTGTGATTAAGCAACGATAGCTCAGTCGTATGTCAAATTAAAAGTACCGTTAGATAGGTAATTATATGGGTATTAAACCCTTATAAGGGCAAGTACCAATTCCAGACCTAACTAGGTCGTTTGTCGGGTCAAACGTTGACCGAAAAAGTCAACAGAATTGCAAATTATGATTTAATACACGATTAATGATCCGAGAGGCGTGTAACCTGTTTTAACCTTAATATAACTTGGTAATAAGTATAAAAACTTGTCTACGCTTGCCCGACTCGACAAATTTCTGTTTAAACCCGGTTCGGAACCGAAAGGCGCAAAACCTTGACTTTTGCTTTGACTTCGGTTCTGACCCGTTTTAGTTTGAATTAGACATGCCTTAAAGTCTCATTAGGATTGGGTTACATGCTAGTATAAGTCTCTGTACTTGTTTCATTGATTATCCGATGCATGCACACGTTTCCGTTAATCGCTTAAATTGGACCATAACGCCCTTATGACCTTACAACGAGAATTTTGAAAATGTGGAAGTACAATAATCTTAGTTACTGATTAATTAACATGTACGGAAATTTTCACGTCAATCGGAGGTCTAGATTAGGAGATATGCGCATTAGCGTAAATAATAAGCTTTTTATTAATTAAACGGCGCGATTAACGCATAGCCTATCTAAACCCGATTTTCGGTACCAAAACTTTTACCCACTGATGTTAAATAATATTTTGGGATTTTTGAAGATTTTTAATTATTTTTAAACTGATCTTAAGCTAGGCTTATCGCATTGATTCGGTTAATACCGAATATGCCCTTTTAGGCCATAAAACGAGTTTTACGAATCCGATTGATACCAATCCAATTGCCACTGATCTAAAATAATAAATATAGTATTTTGAACCTGTTTTGCTGATCAGAAAACTCAGATTGGTATTTTGACCCGTACGTCGCTTAAAACGGCTTTATACGCGTATTAAACGCGTAGTTTAGTATTAAAACCATTTTGCCACGTAAGACTTAATACCATTAGACATAACCTGTTAAGTTAAGATGTTTTTCTGATTTAATCAGACCCGTATCTCAGAAGTACTATAAATCCCTTTTTATGGTCGTTAAAATGACCAAAATACCCCTACGGGGCATAATTAGGGAATAAACTCGTTATGGGCATTATGGAAGATATCATAATGATATCACAACATATTTAAAGCGTATTAACTTAGGAAACCTGTTCGCGACCCTTTCGGTTACCCGTTATGCATTATACGCGTTCGGTTCGGTTTATGTAACTAGTTTGCATAAACTAGCCGAAACGGGTCAAACAATATCATTTTTATCTCAAAATCCAGAATGTGAATATTAAACCCATATTAAACAAGTCCTCAACTTGTCGGGTCTAAATCACATTCTATCCGGTCTTCGCTAATCGTGCGTACGAACCGTATCTTTAAAACTGACCGGTCTAAGCTTAAGCTTAATTAAAGATCCGTTAGTATTCTAATAGGTTATATTAAACCTTCGTTCTAGATTAGGAGAACCAGTAAAAGCTATCTGCAGTTTATTCAATTAAGGATTTATACTTGCAAAGGTAAATACTTTTAACTTATTTTCCCTATACGGGCTTGGGTTACGGTACATAGCGTACCGCTTGATCGAGCATCAAATCTTCCACGCTTAGTGGTTAATTGAATAATTTGATCGGCTCGTTTTAAACAGATGTGTTTACTTTACAGCCTTTGGGGGGTTAATGACCATGTCCCGGATATCCCTGGCATTATCTTACGAGATAGCCACGACCTGAGCACGGGGTGTAGGCGTACTCCCGTGTATAACTCACATAAGTGGTGTGTCTATTGATCTTTAACCCGGAATACGTTCCGGGCTACTGAACGCATAAGTAACATGTAAATCGTTCACAAGATTATAATATTAAATAATTCTCCCAAGTTAATAAAAATGTTTATGCCATGTGCATCCAAACAAATTTTTAATCATTTTATAAAATGAGTCGGTTGAATGTATTTACCAGTGTAAACTGACGTATTTTCCCAAAAAGATTAAATGCAGGTACTAGGCGAAATAGGCTGGGATTCTCCTAAGCATCATTAGAAGTCTCGCAAGCTTTAGATGCCGAAGTCTGTTGAACAATTAAATGTTATTTTGTTTCGATCCTACTGTGGATAAACACCGGATAATTGTGACTTTGTTTACAATAAATAAATTCGGTTGTATCTTATTTTAAATTTGCTTCCGCTGTGCATTATTATATTGTGTTGTTTGACTATTACGTTGCCAACCACGTCACGATACTCCCCCACCGGGCCCACCGGTGACACGTGGAAATCGGGGTGTGACAATATACCTGAGACCACATCGGGTTCTGTTTTTGCTTCAGCCGCGGTAAGTTGGAAGGACCTAGCCTTCGCTTTGGGAGCTTCTGCTGAAGACTCTATTATGTCTCTCTTTCCAATCAACTCGGGATATTCAGACTTTTTGTGGCCGGGTTGATAACATTTGTAACAAACAGAAACTTTTCCGGGACATAGCGATGCAGTGTGCCCCGTCTTCCCACATACCGGACACGGCTTGTCTTTGAAGCGGCACTCACCTTTGTGCCCCTTTCCACATACTTTGCAACTTGGCGACCCACCTTTAGCCTCCACTTTCTTCCCCGATTCAGCAGTTCTAGCTTTCTTTGTAGGGCTTGGATTCACATCCTGTGCCCTTCGCTCACCCCTTTCAACTTTTTCTTTAACTCGATTTCCCGCTCCCGGGCGGTGTTGATGATTTCTGTGAGAGTTTCATATTTTGAGGGAGTCATAAACTCCCGGTACTCAGCACTCAGCATGTTGTAATAATAGTATATCTTATGCTCTTCAGTGGTGACTAACTCGTCACAAAATCTCAGCTTATCCATGAAGATGCCCGTGATCTTATCAATTGATTCTCCCTTTTGTCTTAACTGGATAAATTCCTCTTTGATCCTGTTGATAACTGCTTTGGGGCTATGGTGTTTAAGGAACGGCACCTTAAACTCATCCCAAGTCATGACCCTTGCCGCTTCGGCTCCCATTTCCTTCTTTTTATTGTCCCACCAATCCTTGGCTTGATTTCTCAATTGACCCGTTCCGTAAGCAACAAAGTCACCTACGTAACAGTGGGTTCATTCAAACACTCCTTCGACGTCACTTATCCATCTTTGGCAGATTATCGGGTCAACTTCCCCGTTATAAATTGGCGGTTTGCACGCCATAAATTCTTTATATGAGCACCCTTTACGATCTCCCGTTTTCTCCTTCATAAGGTTGACACTATCCTCCAACCTTTTAACTCGCTCTTCAACAAGCGACAACACCGTGCTTTGAATTTTGTCTATAAACCCGGATAGACTACCTTCAATTGCCTTCCCTGCTTCTTCGGCAATTATTTCTTTAATTTGTTCGGTGCTTGTTTGCACCGGATTATCATCGTTTCCATCAGACATCGTGAAACTGAAATGTTTACATTTAAGCGTTAAACATTTCATTTATAACATTACTTCATTTGTTTCGGTTTAGCCAAGTTCCCAACTTGCTTTAACCGTTCACATTTTGTGCACTTTCCGGGTTTGAGTGTGTTAACACGCTCTTCCCATGCACATCAATTCATTTCTTATTTCTTACATAATTATAATCTGTTAAAATAATAAGTTAATTCTTACCGGACGATCGATCAAGCTTGAACCGAACACTTGTTGACAACCTTAAGCTCTGATTACCAACTTGTAACACCCGTCTAAATTTACTTGAAATTAATAATAGTTCATACCATTTTAGATAAAGGATGCCTAATTAACATAGATTTCATAAGTAAAGTTCATACGTAGCAAAGACCTTAGTCAACTAACGACTAAGTTAAAACATCCAAAAGTTGTTTAACAATTGGTTTACAACCCATAAACATAGTCTATTAAAGGTTAAAACATTGCGGAAGCTTCAAAAGTTGTGTTCGGTTCTTCAAAAGCTTGCTTGGCCGTCATCCGTAATCTTTGAATACCTAGAAACTGAAATGTTTATGTTAAACATTAGTATTAAAGTACTTAAAAATAATACATAATCGAAACTACGTTTAAAACGGATTCGATTTAACTATGATATGCAAACATTTACATAATTTTCAGAACTCTACCGTAACTTACGGTACCTACCGTAAGTTACGGTAGACACTTGAAACTTCTGGTCTACCGTAAACCAGTAGAAAACCACCGTAAGCATCCTGATCTCTATCGTAAGTTACGGTGGACACCGTAACTTACGGTAGTCCCTGTAACTTTATGTTTTGGCTTTTTGTTTGTTTTGCCCAAACCCATTTCTCGGATTTCTCATTCTAACCAACCAACACACTGATTTTTCATATTCTAATAGGTCTTTTATAAATGTTAACAAAGACCGAGTAACCATACAACAATGCATTACCATGCCTTATTTGGTTATTTGACCCGTTTAGCTCATCTAAGGAATCCTCCATTTTTTATGACTACCAATGAGGTCTAACCAATTTCTTGGCCTATTATTCGAACTAGCGAACATTATCGCTTAATTCCAACTCAACTTTTATTCACAAATCAATTACATATATACTAAATATCAAAATTTACTCAAATGTAACGAATCAAGTTACATACCTTCAAAGCACACCCTTTAGTCGTGCGTCTACACCGGCTTGTCCGCTCGTAGCTCCGGTTTCCTTTCCTATAGAGTTCAATCACATTGTATTTAGAACTCCATTTCAATCATATATCGCATAATTTGTCAAATCATCACAATCATGCGTTTAAACTTTAAATTTCAATTTCGAGCCTTCTTTGAGGCATTTTTACAAACACTTAACGGGCAGAATTTTATATTATTCATATCCAAGTTCATAGCTTGCTATTTCGCTAAATTAACATCAATTCAGCTTTCATATATCATTAAACATCATCATTTCAGAAATCACTTCCTATGACCCATATTACACTAGAATAATCATTCTAAACCCTAGTGTTCACTAGTTTCCCACAAAACCCATGAATCACCTTCCTTGTGTTCATGAGATTTTCAGGAATTAACCATGATTTCACATGTAGTTGTCTAGGTTTTACTTCTAGACACCATCTCATCACTAAGCTAACCAAATCACAAACATGCATCATCTAATTTCAGATATCCCAATTTCATGAGAATTTCAAACAGAGAATTAACACCAAATTTTACATACCTTGTAACCCCCTTGTGATGAGGATCACTAATCTATGTTCGGACTTTGATTTGGATTGAGTTTGATCCTTCAATTTAGAGATTTTATGCTGAACTAGGGTTTTGATGAACTTGGTCGCCCCCCCCCCCCCCCTGCTCTTGTCTGGTCGATCTCACACACGTATGTGTGTTTGAGATTTCTATTTTTCTTGTTTTATTAAACTAAATTTTAGTTTAAGCACTTTTGGTCCCTCTAATTTCCTTTAGTCCCCTTTTTGTCCTTTAACTACCCACTAGTCATTATCTAACTAGGTTAGTGTCACCCCTAGTTAGTTTATTTTACTAATTTATTTACAAATAAAATTGCAAATTTTATGAACTTATATTTTCGGGATGTTACAAAATCCTTGGATTACCAATCTGGCTTTGAACTTATCAATAGTACCATCCACCTTCATCTTCCTCTTGAAGATCCATTTACTTCCCAATGGTTTACAACCACGAGGTAAATCTACCAATTTCCAAGTGTTATTTTGCAAGATAGAATCCATTTCATCTTGGATGGCTTCTTTCCAAAAGGAAACATCCCTTAAAGCCATTGATTCACTATATGTCTTTGGATCCTCATCAACATTGAAACAATATTGATATTGAAAATTAATATCAATCCTAGATCCCTCAACTAAGTAAAGTTGAAAATCGTCACCATAAGACTTGGCCTTTCTTTCTCTTGAACTCCTTCTTGGTTCAGTGCTAGTTGAAGGCATAATTTCTTTTCCACTCGAAATCTTCAAAGAAGGATTCATATCCTTTGGCCTAGGTATAGATGTGAATCTTTCTTCATCATATTCTTCATTTCCACTTCTTGCCTCAATAACCGTATGTACTGACACGTGGTCATTTGGTTCTATTACATAAACCTGTGAGCGAATGAATGCTCAGCATATCCAATGAAAATTGTTAGTACATTACGTCTGTAGCTTCCGTCAGCATGTAGTCATATTTTGTTCTGTGTTTATGTTTATTGTCTGAATGTATGTATGTAGTTAGCAGGACAACTCAGGAATAGGGTCTGTATGTAAAAGTGTTGTTTGGGACAAGTTGAACTCGTACGGATGGCAATACGCACGTATGGCCATACGCACGGATGACTTATCCGCACGGATGACTTATCCGCACGGATAAGTCATACGCGCGGATGATCACACGTACGGGTGAGTCATACGTACGGGTAGCCCACCCACACGGACAACACTTATTAGTATCCTGAGTCTGTCTATAAATAGTAGGTCCGGTGCAACTTTGTAAGAACTTTTTGACACACGCACGGGTAGTCTGTACGTTCACAGGAACTTTGTGACTTTCAGAACGATTAATAGAACGAACAGACAAGAAGTTAAACGTTGAATTCTCTGTTGCATAAATCTGTGATTTGTCTTAATGGATTCCGCACACTAAGACGAAATCGATTCATCTTGTTCCTAAGATCAGATCCTGTATCAACGGGACCAACAAGTGGTATCAGAGCATCCAGGGAGCTGAATCGAGATCAACAACACTGAATTCACCGGAATTCAAGTTTCATTTGCCGATCAAAGTCGAATTTCACCAGAGATTTGACTTCTGTTACCGATTTGACTCAAATTTCACCAGAAATTTGACGGATTTCTTCTATATCTACTTAGATCTTTCAATTGTTCTTCATTTGTCACCATAAAATCAGAAAAACCTAAAATTGAGCAAGAATCTACGGTTAAAATTTGTTAAAATCGATATCAATCAACTCGCAATCATTCAAAATATAATCCTACTTAGTTTCATAATCAGAATCAATCTAAAACTAGATCAAATTCATCAAAAAATCATGTTTAGTTATTCGTATTTGATGACGTCATTCACCCGTGCGGACAGCTGTCTGAACGATTTGGATTAGTTCGTTACTGCAAAGTTGTTTGCTGACATCATCATTGTTACACGCATGGTTTACAATCCGTGCGGATAACCAGAATAGTCAAAAAGTCAAAGCTAACCGTGCGCACAACCATCCGAGCGGGTTACCGTCCGTGCGGATAGACTTTGTTTTCATACGAATTCCTGTTCGAACGGATAACTATCCGGTTCAAGTGTTTGAAGTTTTTAAAATTTGTAAAAATTTTCTAAGTGTTTGAAAATTGTTTCAGGTACTTGAAATGGAAGAATTCATGAATCCCTTCAGTGAGATGTATGCCTTCGCGGGTAATTCTGGAGACGATACTTCAAATCGTTCAAATGAAAATCCCAATCCGAATCCAAAGAAAACGTTATCCGATGCACTAAGTGTTGAAAGCGTATATGGTACCTACAACAAACCACCAAAGCTAATGGCAATAGAAGAATATAATCGGTGGGCAAAAAGATTCGAAGAATGGATGAAAGCCTTTTCATATCCGAGCTGGAAGAACTTAAAAAATGGTTTTGCTTCAGAAAGACGAGATTTTGAGAATATGTCAGAAGGAGATGAAATAGATAACTATATAGCTGAACAAAAATGCATTGCTTTGATTCATCAATCCGTAAGAGACGACATTATTTCACTCATTGAATACACAAACGCAAAAGATCTATGGGCAAAGTTAAATAAAAAATGTGTAGGAAGTGAAGAAATAATCAAAAACAAAAAGAAATTGTTGAGAAAGGAGTTTGATTTGTTCGGATGTTTAAAAGGTGAATCTGTTTGTAAAATGATTGAAAGATTTGGACACTTAAAGTTGGAATTGGCAAGGCACGGAGTAAACTATCCACCAGAGGATCTTATTGACAAATTGTTCGATTCACTACCAGAGGAGATGGATTGGCAGTACTACGCAATGATGTTAAAGAACACAATTAAACCTGAAAGTTTGACTGTCGACTTGCTGATTGAAAGACTAGAAAGTCATGAATTGGAGATAAAGAAAAACAAAGTTAATCATCCATCATATCAACAAAACATGGAGTTGTACTATCCAAAGAGTATGATTCCGAAGAATGTTTCTCCAAGAACTGCTTTCTCCGCTGAAAACACAAATACTTCAAGTAAAGAAAATCCAAGCTCAAACAGTGGTTTTCATGGAGGTTTTTCATCCAACATTCCAAGTCAGGGATCCTCTTCAAGTTCTTCAAGTCAACAACAATCTGTTCCTAAGAACGCATTTTCTTGCAACATTGCGATCGATTTGAAGAATGCTCAAAATTTTGATGAAGAATCGGCCAAACAGCAGATGTTCTTTCTAGCATCTGTTCTGGAGTCATACGAAGGGTTAGTAGCCGGGAAGATAGGTAATACCAATCTGACGAAAGAAGATTATGATCAGATTGATCCCGAGGAGATGGAGCTGATCGATATTCGTTGGGCTATGGCCAGTGCTGTTCGTAGAGCACAACGATTCATGGAAATTACCGGCAGAAAGACAATTGGTGGTGCATCTACTAAGCTGGGATTTGATAAATCGAAAGTGACATGCTTCAAATGTAAGCAGAAGGGTCACTTCAAACGAGAATGCAGAAATGCATATGCCGATGAGTCAGAAAACCCTTTCAGAGATGATTATTACAAGAGAGCAATCTATCACCAGAATAAATCTGAGCCACCCAGATTGAAGCAAGTTGAAGACAACAAAGAGAAGTCTAGAGCTCTTGCCGTAATCCATGATGACGAAGGTTATGATTGGAGCGAGCTATTGCCTGAAGAAGATGCTGTGGGTTATGCATTCGTGACAAAAATTATTCCTTATAAAGACATGAGAACTGAAGAAGAAAAATTCGTCAACCGAAGAATGAAAGCTCAAACCAGAATGAGCAGAGTTTATAACACTTACAAAGAAGCAAAAAGAGCAAAAAGGTGGGATGCCGACAGAGAGTGTTACCTTGATCCTCAAGGAAACATTGCAGTTAACCCAGATTCCATCAATATTGATGCTCTTACCCAACAATTTGCTGAGGAAGAAGAAGCGAGACAAAGAGAATGGTGGGGAGGTGGTGATGAGAAACAAGTTGAGAAAGAAGAAAAAGTCAAAGAAGCAGAACAGAAACCCAAGTCAAAGAATGCTGATGATGGAATCATTGATACATCACAAGAGCTAACGGCTGAAAACTTGAGGAAGATGGCAGATAAAGTTCTTGCTGCAAAAGAACTTGAGGTAGTTTCTAGTTCTGGAACTGAGTCAACAAACAAGGTCAGTTCAAATGGTACACTTGAGTCAGGTAAGATTGATAAATCGGAAAATGACTGCAAAAATTGCATGAAAGAGTGCAAAGTTTGTAGTACAATCACTTACTTCAGTGGTAAGAAGATTGAAGAGTTGACTAGTAAAGTCAAAAGTGTTGAAGATCAAATCTTAAACCGTGACAAAATGCTGAAAGCTTCGAATAATAGATCAAAAGAATTAGCTGATAAAATTGAAAATGATAAAAATGACATTGAAAGAATAAGAAAAGAAAATGAAAAATTGATTATTGAAAGTCGTAAAATTTCTGAAAGTTTTGAGAAGCTAAAGCGAACGGTTAAAGATTCTGATGAGAGAAACAGTAAAACAACAAAAGAAAATCTTCAACTATCAGGAGTTCTTCGAGTAAAAGAGGAGCTAATTAACCAACAACTTGATGATATTGCAAAATTGAAACTTTAGTTTGAAGAAGCTAAAATTGAGAATGAACGTATTAATCTAAAACTGAGCAGTTACAACTCTGCAAGCTTTGTTTTGCAACACATTGTTCCAAAACCCATTGGTAAAACCAAAGCTGGCGAAGATGTATACTGTGATGGAACTGGGGTGGGGTTTCATCAAGTTCCACCACCGGTTCTAAACAATTTCTCAAAGAAGCAATCTGGGTTGGTTAATGATGAGATTGAAACAAATGAGATAAAATTGCCAGAATCAATAGATGTAACATTTTCTTCATCTTCATCATCCGATGACAGTGTTCAAACTGAGATCATAAAAGGCATGGCTGAAAGTGCCTTGGATAGTGATTCGACTGAAGATGAAGAATGTTTTCTAAACAACTACATTCCGAAACCAAAATCTAAAAACAACTTAAATGATGAACCGGGTTTTGTGATGTACAAGATGTCTGGTTCTGATAAGTTGTATTCAGACTTTGAGTTTCCATTGGAGAATGTTAATGTGAAGAAATTGAAAAATGTTTTCAAACTGGTTGAAATTGATTTGTCCGAAGTGGACAGTTTGAAACAAACAAAGAGACATATGAATTTTGAGAAAGATAAAGCTTACTATAAGAAACCTGTTATTCCACCACGTTTTTCTAACAATTATCAAAGTAAATGGTTGGGAGGATATCAGGGTAGTAAGAATTATCAGAAAAGGAATGTTCAGAACAAAAAGTTTGCTGTGAAAAAGGTGTTTGTGAACAGTTCAAGTTCACTTTCAGAAGAAGAGTCTGAAATCTTTTTAAAATCAAACGAAGAGTTCTTTGAAAAGAAGGCCTCACAGCCTCAGTCTGAAGGTTCAAGTCGGGTAATTGACACCCGAACATGTTTCAAATGTAATCAAGTTGGACATATTGCACGAAAGTGTACCAACTTGAAGCCTAAGACTGAAACTGTGAAGAATTCTATCAAGAAAGATGTTGTGAAAAGAAAGGCTCCATTGATTGTTGAGAAAAATGTTTTGAGAAATGATAACACCAAGATCAAAACTGAGCCTGTTAAGATTTCGGTAACTAAAAATGATAAATTTTACCAACGGGTTGCCTCACCTCAACAAACATGTAAGCCAAAAATTGTCGAAAAGAAAGTTGATTCATCAAAGGTGTCTGAAACTGAAAAATCATCATCTTCTACCAAGAAGAAGTATGTACCTTTGGAGTTCTATGAGAAACAGAAATCGACTTCTGAAAAGAAGTATGTGGTGAAGAAAAATCAACCAGCTAATCAACCTCAAAAAGACAAATTTTTCTTATTCAAAGAGGTTGAAGTTGGAACTGCTGAAAGCCTTAAAATGAATGATAAAAACTTTCCGCCACTTTACACTAAAACAACTCACCTTAATTTCAAGTTACCCGAGTCAAAAGAGGCTTGGGTAGCATCAAAATCTCATTAAATGTTTTTTTGACATGTGCAGGAGCTTCCGAGATCCGTCTCACGTTGGATTATGGATAGTGGAGCTTCTCGGCACATGACTGGAAAGACAGCGCTGCTGTATGATGTCAGAAATTTTAATGGAGGTTATGTGGGGTTCGCAGGTAACCAAGGTGGTAGAATTGTAGGAGAAGGAACGTTATCCAATGGGATCGTCACGTTTGAGAGAGTTAACTACATTGCTGAGCTGGAAAATAATCTGCTAAGTATCTCACAGATATGTGACCGGATGTATACTACTCACTTCACAGACAAAGAGTGTTTGATTTTGAAACCAGGGTTTGTTATTCCTGAAGAATGGATCATCATGAGAGCTCCTAGAGTGAATGATCTGTATGTCTTAGACATGACTGTAGCAACTACAACAACGGGTCAAGCACACTGTTTTGTTTCAAGAGAAACAGAGAAAGAATCAAAGTTGTGGCATCGTAAGATGGGGCACATTCATCTTCGTAAAATGAATCATCTTGTGCACAATGATTTGGTTCTGGGAGTTCACATTAAAGGTTTTCATCTGGAACAAGAATGCATTAGTTGCATGAAAGGCAAACAAAAGAAAAAGTCACATCCCAAAAAGCAAGTCAATTCAGTCTCAAGACCGTTGGAGAGACTTCACATGGACCTATTTGGTCCTGTGAATGTCAAGAGTATTACTGGAGAACTTTATTGTCTTGTGGTTACTGATGATTATTCCAGATTCTCATGGGTGCTATTCTTGAAGTCAAAAGAGGAAACCTTTGACAGATTAAAGGGGCTATTCAAAAAGATTGAAAATTTGTACCAAAGGCGTATCAGAAGAATTAGAAGTGATAATGGTACTGAGTTCAAAAACAACAATATGGAAGAATATTGTGATGAAAGGGGTATCTTGCATGAGTTCAGTGCTCCGTACACTCCACAACAGAATGGAGTTGCAGAACGTAAAAACAGAACACTGATTGAAACGGCTAGAACAATGCTTGCTGATTCAAAGTTACCAATAAATTTCTGGGTAGAAGCTGTTTCCGCTGCATGCTACACGCTCAACAGAGTTCTAACTGTCAAGAAATTCAACAAAACATGCTTTGAGTTGATTAATAACCGAAAACCGAATTTGAAGTATCTTGAACCGTTCGGGTCACCCTGTACAGTTCTAGAACCTTTTGGAAAGATGGGTCCGAAGAGTTTTGAAGGAATATTTGTGGGATATGCAAGTCCTTTACGACGAGTTTTCGTTCCAAGTCTAAAGCGAATTATTGAAGCTCAAAATGTTGAATGTCAAGGTCACACAATGCCTCCACAGAATCCGGGTGACTCATGGCGTTTCAATTATGATGTTTTATGGGAGTCTTTCAACATGGAAGAAGAATCAGAGTTCTTTGATGAGTTGGATATTCTTAGAGAGTATGAAGACGAAAGGTTTCCAACAGAATCTTTTCGAAAACAACAAGCCTCAAATGATGTCGAGGCAGGTCCAAGCAATGCTGGAGAACATGACGATGTTGAAAATGATGTTGCTCAAGAAAATCAGACAGTAGAGAATGTCAATCAAGAATCTGAAAACAGACCAATATTCGATCATGATGATTCGGAATCTGAGGGGGAGCTAATCCAGTTTTCAAATCAAACTATTCCAGTTAGTGAAAAAGTTGCTGATCAAAACGTTACAAATTTGGAGAGTGAAGTAGATGTTTCAGGCGAAGTGATGCCAAGAACGCTTTCTTATCATCCTGAGGAACTGATAATCGGAGAACTGCAATCAGGCGTCCGCACTCGAAGACAACTTGATCAAGGGCTTACATGTTTTTACACTAAAGTTGCTCCTTTACAAACTGAATTCTCATTAAGTTGTTTTATTTCGCAGATAGAACCAAGGACGTACAAAGAGGCGCTTACTGAAGATTCGTGGGTAAATGCAATGCAGGAGGAGTTAAACCAATTCGAGAAGCTTGGCGTATGGAAGCTAGTAGATTTGCCCGATGGTCATCGAAAGATTAATACGAAATGGGTGTTTAAATGCAAGAGGGATGATCGAGGAGTTATCATTCGAAACAAAGCTCGACTCGTTGTCCAAGGTTTCAGTCAGCAGGAGGGAATAGATTTCACAGAAGTATATGCCCCTGTCGCAAGACTTGAAGCCATCAGAATCTTCCTTGCATTCGCATCATGGAAAGGATTTAAAGTTTTTCAGTTAGATGTGAAGTCGGCATTTCTCTATGGCAAAGTGAAAGAGGAGGTTTATGTCGGACAGCCACCGGGCTTCACCGACCCAATTCACAAAGATAAAGTTTATCTCCTTGATAAAGCATTGTACGGCTTACATCAGGCCCCGAGAGCCTGGTATGAGACCTTGTCTCAACATCTTTTAGCCAACCACTTCACTCGAGGAAAGATAGACGCCACTCTTTTCACAAAAGAAGTCGACGGGCATCTTCTGATTGTCCAAATTTATGTGGACGACATAATTTTCGGGTCAACAAATGAGAAACTCTGCAAAGATTTTGAACATGTTATGAAGCAGAAGTTTGAGATGTCCTCAATGGGTGAGATGAAGTTCTTCTTGGGACTTCAAGTTGATCAACTTCCTGAAGGAACTTTCATACATCAAACAAAATACGTTCATGATGTTCTGGAGAAATTCGGGATGTCAGGAATGTCACCAATTTCCACCCCATTAGCGACAAATCATGGGATACATCCTGATCTCACCGGAGAGAAGGTAGACGAAACATTATATCGTTCCATGATCGGCTCGTTAATGTACTTGACGGCATCAAGACCGGATATTATGTATCCAACCTGCCTCGCGGCGCGATTTCAGTCAAATCCTAGAGCTTCGCACATGGTAATTGTGAAAAGGATTCTACGCTACCTGAAAGGAACTCCATCTCTGGGGTTGTGGTATCCAAAAGATGGCGACTTCATGCTCGAAGGATATTCTGATTCTGATTTCGGATGCTGCAAAGTGAATGCTAAATCAACAACAGCAGGGTGCCAGTTTTTCGGACCACGATTGGTCACCTGGCAATGCAAGAAGCAGACCTCTGTCGCTTTATCCACTTGTGAAGCCGAATATGTATCTGCTAGCAGCTGCTGCTCTCAGATCCTGTGGATCCAGCAACAGATGCGAGACTACGGTTTGCAATTTCTTAACACCCCTATTTTTGTTGATAATGAGGCAGCAATTAACATAACAAAAAATCCTGTTCATCACGCTAAAACAAAACATATTGAAATTCGTCATCACTTCATCCGAGACTGTTTCGAGAAGAAGTTGATACGAATAGAGAAAATCCACACCGATGAACAAAAAGCTGACTTACATACCAAAGCTTTTGACAAAACTCGCTTTAAATATCTTTTGAAACTTAATGGTATGAAGTTATTATCGGATGCGGAGGAAATTGTTGGCGTTGATGAAGGTGCCACTGTAGATGATGTTGAGAAACAATCTGCAATGGTTTGTCGAATTTTTACTTGTTTTGGTTTTTAGGGGGAGATATTAATTTCAGAAAATACAAAAACAATAAAAATTTGAAAAAGCCAAAAACATTAGAAAATTTCAAAAACCCAAAAACATGATAAAATTTCAAAAAGAGTTTGTGTAAAAAGGGAAAATGATAGTACATTAGCTAGTCAGTTACTGTACGCTAAAGAAATGGAAAGTTCAAATACGTTAAACAGTCTCACTAATGATGTGTCGATAGGTTTTTACACATTTAGTAGATTTGTTCGGGATATAAACCTAAAATCTTACTTGCTTATTTCGTGGGGAACACCACTTGGATATATAGGTAACCCCTGAAATCTCGTTTGAAAGGTTTCATAATCTGATATACTAGGTCTTTATTCTCAATGATGTCTGGGGTATTATTCCGGGACTTCTGCTGAACGGTAGTTCTGACCTAGTCCCTGGATAATACTTTCTGCAAATGCTTGAAATATAGCATTAAAACCCTCAGCATGCTGAAACAATAAAATTGATAAACGCTGCTGTTGTAGCAAAAAGATCCTCTAAAGGGGACATACCTTAAAAGTCGAAGCCGATATCTCTCTGCGTATACGGAAGTATCGACCTGAGATCCCTCGGCCCTCGCATACCTAAATTATGTACAGATATCATTGATGTATACTCACCTGTAAGACTGATTATTGAGATTCTGGATACGGGAGTATATTCAAGAGGTGGGACACACGTATAAGTTTAAGTCTCTAAAACACTTAAACCTTATCCTGAACAGATTGAAATGTGTGTAAAAATTTAAGATGGATCAGTATATCGACAATCGAGGTGAATTGTTTAATGTTTGGCATGAAATTAAGCTTAATGGTACTTGTAACTTGTCGGAAGCTGATATGATTCCCTAACACGCTCACCAAAAATATGTTTGTAAATAGTTTACATTTACTGCTTTTATATTTCTGTTTTAGTCTATTTTGCTTCATTATAATTCCAAAAAGATTTTATTTTTCTGCTTTATTTTACGACAAACCAAAGTGGAGAGTTGATCTTCTGATTCGAAAGTGATAGAAGATGCAGGAAGTTTCTGGATTGGAAGATGAGTTTGGAGCTAATCATGACTAATTTGTAATTGATAGTGTGAAACACAAGTTCATTAAGTTGATACTTGTAATTTTTCAGAAAAATGATTGAACAAAATTTTCAAAAGTCAGTATTTTTTTTTGCTTCAGGTCAACCAAGGTCATTAAGTTGGACTTGGTCGACAAATTAAGTTTCTTGGGTCATTAAATTGAATCAAGCAACTTAAGTGGATTTCCAAAATCTGACAGAAGTTGAGAAAAATCAAAGTTTTCATTGAAAAAGTAAAGTGTGCCTCATTCGGATGTTCATCCGGACGGGTAGCCATACGCACGGATGGCAATGCGCTCGGGTGACCATACGCGTCTGAAGATTGTATAAATTGTGAGTCAAAGAGTCAGTCAAAGCTATACGCACGCACAACACTCTTTCTCTCTCACACTTTGACTTTCTGATTTTGGAATTCTTTGCACGGATCGTTGTTCTCGTTGGTTTGTACAACATTAGCAATGGCAAAGGTATGTTTTTCTAACTCAAATCTGCAATATTCCATTGTTTAATGTCTGTTCATCGATGTTCATCACGTATTTGTTCTTACGAAGCTTTAAATCTCAGATCTAGCCTGTGTTAGTTTGTTTTGTCTTGAATAAATCATAGGTTCTTGTTTAGAATGCTTAGATCTAGGATTTTACCGGATTAATTTGTGTTATAACATGCTAAAATCTGATAGATCTGATGTTTGAACGGTACGTAGTGTCGGGTAGGTTTTTGTTAAATTGATCTGTGTATAGGACGTTTTAGACATCATTGAACATAGGGTTTTGATCGTTTAAACATTCTCTGTGTAGATCTATGTTCAATTTTAGGTTTTGACATAGAAATTTTTGATGTTCATAAAATGTTCTTCATCTGTGACTTGTATCTGCACGTACAACTTGTACATGCGTATGGCAATCCGTGACACATCATGCTGTACGCACGTATGGTAATCCGTAGCAATGGCATGTTGTACGCGTGCATAGTAATACTTGACAAGTAATGCTGTACGCACGTATGACAATCCGTGTCAAGGACAGGCTGTACGCACGGATGGTAATCCGGAGCAATGCTATGTTGTACGCACGGATGGTAATCCGGAGCAATTCTATGTTGTACGCACGGATGACAATCCGTGGCAATGCTATGCTGTTCGCACGGATGACAATCCGTGACAACGCTATGCTGTACGCACGGGTGGCTATACGCGATGTAGACAAGCTGTCCGCACGGACAACTTATCTGCACAAAAAAGTCATGCGTACTGATAACTCTTCAAGTGTTATATCGTGCAACAAGTTTTCCTTGACAAAATATTTTGAGATCCCAAAAATTTTTAAAAATTGAATAAAATTTCTGCAGGATTGGGATAAAGCTCATAATATATATTGTGCTTTGGATGGTGTGTATACCGAAAACACAGTAGTTCAAGATGTTGCAAAGTTTTTGAGGGAAAGTAGAGTTTCTAAGGACTTAACTGATAAAACAGTAGTATATGAATCGCATGTGAAACGTTTTTGGACTGCTGCAAGATACGAAGAAAGTGATAAGACCATTTATTCAGCTGTATCAAAGAAAGATGAGAGTGGAAAAGATGTAGATTTAGAAATGAAAGTGACTGTTGGTATCATAAGGAGAGTGTTGAATTTAGGAGACAATGATAGTGATCCAACCATAGTTTCTGAACGTTTAGTAAAAGGATTGTGGTGTAGGATGGGTTTTGCTGGGAGTGTGAATGGAAGAATGCAGAAGACAAGCTTTAGCCATGCTTATAAGTTCATGATTCATTGTGTGCTTCATGCTTTGTCACACAGAAAAGGTGGATATGATGAAACTCAAGATTACATCATGAATATCATTACTTGTCTTGTTCTAAACAGACCATACAATATTTCTCAAGTAATTTTTGATCATATGACTGAGAATGTAAAGGATGGAAGCAAGAGGTTTCTTATGTATCCTAGATTTGTCCAGATGTTGATAGATGATCAGTTTCAAGGTTTAGAAAAGAAGAGCAGTGACATTTTGGGTCTAAGGCACATGACACCAGATACAATCAGCAGATTGATCAAAGGTCCAGATCCTGGAGCAAAGAGAATGATCTGCAAAATTTCAAATCCTAAATATGTAGCTCCAGAGAATGATGCATGGAGACATGAAGACAGCAATTCTGACAATGAAGATGACAAGATGAGTTTGTTCTATAAGAAGGATACAAGATGGTGGTGTGTCAAAGATGGAAAAAGGAAGAGAACTCCAAAGACGTCCCCTGCAGTTTCTATTCCAAAGAATGTGAAAAAGGGTATTGTGAAAGGGGGAGTCTCAAGGAAATTAGAATTTTTATACTGTGAAAATTTCTAATGATTTTGTGAAACATCTGTTTTGCAGGGTCTTCTAGAAAACAGCAGCACAAGCTGATAGATGAACAAGTTCTGGAGCCGTCAGCTGTTATTCAAGAGGGAACTGAGCTGTTATCACAATCTCTTGAAAATTTCTTAAAGAAAAATGAGGACGCTGCTCAAGGTGTTAAAGATCAAGAAGGAGTCGTTCAAGATCTTTCAACTGATGATGATTCTGAAACCACAATATCAGAATCTGAACTTGATCCTCTTACTCTTGGAAAAGGAAAAGTTCAGTTAAAGAAAAGGTTACCAAAGAAAAGGAAGGGATCAGATGAAGAAGATACAACTTATGATCCTGAGAATCCAAATAAACAAATCAAGAAAAGAAAAGCTGTTGTAGCAGGTCTCATTCCAAGAAGTGTTCGAGCAAGAAAAGGAGAAAGTCAAGTTCAAAAAGAACATGATGGCAAAGATCCTCAACATGTTAAATCTTCTCAACCAAAAGAAACAGAAGCAGAAAAACAGACGAGTCACGATGACTACATTGAAGTTACTGATGCTGGAGAATTTTATTCAAAGTTTCCAAAAGTACCAGAAAACATAGAGATTCCAAAATCGTCCTCACAACCAAAAGACTCAGATGATTTCTTTAGCTATTTGCCACATGCTTCAGGTGATCCATTAGAAGATCTGAATTTTGATGGTGACTTGTTCAACAATGATGCAGTGAGAATTCTTTCAAAGAAAGTCAAAGATCTTGAGAAAGAAAAAGAAAAAGCTGAAAATGAACGTGATCTGTTAAAAGAGCAAGTGAAAAAGATAATGAAAGCTCATGATCAACTTAGAACAGTGATGATCCAAGATGAACGCACCATGAAGAAGATAAAGGAAGATGGTGAAAGTAACACTAAAGTGATTGAAGCTCTTCTGGCAGAAATCTCTTCATTGAACGAGAAGTCAAAGAATCTCCAAGATGTAAATCAAACACTAAATCAACTTGTCAGTGAAATGAGTGAATCTACTTCAAACGAAATGAAAATAATGAAGTTGGAAATGGAAGCCATGAAAGCTGACAAAGTGATGAAAGATGAACAACTCAAGATGTTGTATTCTGTTGTAGAAAATCTTTTGAAGAAGGATGTTCATGCTGCTTACAATGAAATTGAAGTAAAGAAAGTTGAAGAGAGAAGACTTGAAAGAGAACGAAGACTGGCTGAGGATGCTGTACAAAAGAACAAAAGTATAGTTGAAGATGTTCAAGAAGCTGGTGGTTCCTCTCTTCAAGATGATGCTGAAATGATTGATGCTCAACATACTCAAGAACAAGTTGTACAAGATCAAGATTTCATGTTAGTTGGAGGGCCTTCTCAAATAATTGATTATGAAGAAATCATTCGTAGAGTTACTGTTACTCAAAAGAAGAAAAAGGCCAAAGAAGTGTTACTACTTGAATGGAAGACAAAGCAGTTTGTTCTTGTTGGAGATGCTTACATTGTGCCTCTCAACTCAAAAGATGGTCTTTACAGAATGAAAGTTATGAGAAGGAGAAAAGAAGCAAAGAAGGCTCGTGGAGAGGTTGTTAGTGATTCAGATGAAGAACTTCTTGTAGATGATGACAAAGATGGAGATGAGGAGAAAAACGATGAAGATGAGAAAGACGATGATAACCAGAAAGATAAGAAGAATGATGACGATGATCAAGGTTCGTCAGGATTGATTGTGAAGAATTCTATTAATGAGCAAAGGATAGAAGAGTTTCTAAATGATCAGATTAACGAGCAAGAAGATGATGATCATCAAGAAACTTCCTCTTCTGGAAATCAACATTCAGATCAGGTATTCCTTACAAATCCCACTGTCATTTTCTTACAAGATAAAAGTCAAGAGGTGATTGAAGTTAGTAGAACAAGGGAAGAAATGTTAGAAGAATTGGGTTTACAAGAAGGTAAATTTAAGTTCGATATTGAAGACGAGATTCCTGAAACTTCTGAAGACGTATTAGAGACCAGATATGCATTTGAAGCTGATAATTACAACGATGTAATAATTGAAGATGCTTCAGATTCATCTGATGATGAAGTTCAGTTTCATTACTCTGGGATCGATGCAACATTTCCTTCGTTGACGGAAATGTTTAAAGACCGAAATGTTGATGAAATCAGAAGGAAGATAGTGGAGAAAGTGTCAGCAGAAGGTATTCCAGATACTATACCAAGAGAAAATTTGGCAGAAGAAAGAAATAAATGGTTCAAAGTTATGCCAAAAGAGAGAAAGACACTTCGGGCTCTACAATTCTTTACACATGACAAAGAACTCTCTTGGGGTGACATTCTCTCATGGGGATATTTGGAAGACTTGAAAGTTTATGCAATCAGAAGAGAACAGGGAGTACAGTATTTTGAGTTCTTGTCTGATATCAAAACTCTACCTTGGTGGGATATAGATGAATTGGTAAAAACAAAGAATATCAAAGAATTCTACCATGGGTTAGATGTAAAGCAACATGATCAGAGGTTATGGAATTATGTGAAGCTGCAAGCTGAGAAAAGATATCCTGATTGGAAACCACACTTTCCTCAACGGATTGTCAGAATTCTAGAAAGTGGTGAGAAGGATATCACTCTGGATATCAAACCTCCAAGTTGTTTGAAGAATATGCCGTTAAGGGCAATGGAGCAAGATTTCCACGATGAGTTTGAAGGGTGGTTGTATAATCAAACTACAGCTGAAGCAATAATCTCGTTAAACAACAAGTCCACAGGAGAAGCTAGAAGGATCTGTGTGTTAGATCCTATGTGGCTTGTTAACTGCTCAAAGAAGGATATTGATTGTTTGTTTTACAACAAGATAGTATACGAGAGACCTGATCGAGAACAAGCTTTGCAATATCAAAAGGTTGTGGATGTTTGTTACGCGAAAGACATCAACTCTGGAAGATACTGGAAGACTAAATGGAGAGATCTAGAGATTGATGAGTTTTTGAAAGTATACAAGCGTGAACAACATTTTAAGAAGATTGCTGAAAGAGCTGCTATACAAGGAAGACGTAATTTGGGAATTGTTCCTCCAACAGATCAGACACCAATAGATTCCGAAGAAAACAAAATTCCAAAATGGGAACGAAAACGTGATGGAGATCCTGTCTACAGACATTGGTGGTTGACTGAGGGAAGACAAAAGAGAAAAAGAATGTTGGAAGAACAGGCTCAGAAAAGAAGAGAGAAAGCGCGTGAGCGAAGACGCAACAGAAGGAATTAAAAGACTATGCTGGAAGGTACTACAGCTACATTCGAGGGGGAGTCTGTTAGTACATTACGTCTGTAGCTTCCGTCAGCATGTAGTCATATTTTGTTCTGTGTTTATGTTTATTGTCTGAATGTATGTATGTAGTTAGCAGGACAACTCAGAAATAGGGTCTGTATGTAAAAGTGTTGTTTGGGACAAGTTGAACTCGTACGGATGGCAATACGCACGTATGGCCATACGCACGGATGACTTATCCGCACGGATAAGTCATATGCGCGGATGATCACACGTACGGGTGAGTCATACGTACGGGTAGCCCACCCACACGGACAACACTTATTAGTATCCTGAGTCTGTCTATAAATAGTAGGTCCGGTGCAACTTTGTAAGAACTTTTTGACACACGCACGGGTAGTCTGTACGTTCACAGGAACTTTGTGACTTTCAGAACGATTAATAGAACGAACAGACAAGAAGTTAAACGTTGAATTCTCTGTTGCATAAATCTGTGATTTGTCTTAATGGATTCCGCACACTAAGACGAAATCGATTCATCTTGTTCCTAAGATCAGATCCTGTATCAACGGGACCAACAAAAATGCATTTTATACCTCTTTCCCCTACGTTTCTTATCTTAGGATCAGTGAGCCTTACCACGGCTCTACAACCCCATACTCTCAGTTTTAGCAACTCGGGTGGTTTTTTATACCAAAGCTCAAAAGGGGTTGTTTTGTTCCTTTTATTAGGAACCCTGTTTAACAAATAGCAGGCTGTCAACATAGCCTCTCCCCAAAACCCATTATTTAGACCCGAATGAGACAACATGGTATTAACCATCTCTTTTAGAGTCCTATTCTTCCTTTCTGCCACACCATTTTGTTCCGGTGTGTAAGGAGCTGTGGTATGGTGTATTATTCCAGTTGATTGGAAATATTCCGGATCAAAATACTCACCACCTCTATCTGTATGTAGAGTTTTGATCAATTCACTTTGATGAAGCTCTACTTCTTGTTTATAGATTTTAAACTTTTCCAGAGCTTCATCTTTTGCATGTAACAAGTAAACATAACAGAATCTAGTAGCATTATCTATAAAGGTTACAACATACTTCTTGTTACCTAATGATGGTGTACCATGAAAATCACATAAATCACTATATATCAAATCTAACAGTTTACTTTCCCTAGTAACATGTTGAATGAATGGTTTTTTAGTTATTTTATTCAACTTGCAAATATGGCATTTTTCATTGGTTAAATTAACTGCCGGAATTAAACTCATTTTAGACATTTCCATAAGTCGTTTATAATGTACATGTCCTAATCTTGCATGCCATAATTCAGATTTAAACGAATTTACACTAGATGTAGAATCAATCATGCAAACGGAATTATCACTAAAAGGCACTTCTAGATTTAACATAATCATACCATTACATAAATAACCAAATCCGATAAAAGAACCATGTCTTGATAAGATATACTTGTCACATTCTAACACTTATTTGTACCTGCAATTATTTAATACAATACCGGATAACAAGTTTTTCCGAATGTCAGGTATAGACAATACATTACTTAAACTTAGAGTTTTTCCAGAAGTAAATACTAGTACTACACTTCCAATTCCGTGGATTGGCTCGGTTGCAACATTTCCCATCCTTAAAACAGATCCATCTTCAATTAATGTAAGGTCCTTGAACCATGTTCAATCCTTACATACATGACTTGTTGCTCCCGAGTCATACCACCAAGCAACAGAATCATCCTGCACATAAAATGCTTCAGAAATTAGTGAAAAATAATTCACATCCGAATTATTATTAAAGTTTAATTTCTGACCTTGTTGCTTTGGATCCTTAGTGGATCCACTAGTACCAGTTTCATTCTTGGCTTTGCCAACACGACAATCTCTCTTGAAGTGTCCTGGTTTACCACACTTCCAACAGCCTTGATCCTTGGTCTGTTTTGCATACTTCACAGCCTTGTTCTTGTTGTTAGACCTACTTTGAAACTTTCTTTTGTTGTTTCCCTTGTTAGAATTTTTTAAAGTAGGACCACTTTCTTCCACTATGTTAACAGAAGACCCACCAATGTTTTTGTCTTTGTTAGCATTTTCCATTGCCCGACAAGACTCCTCAATTCGAAAACAACTTCCAAGTTCAACCAGATTCATTTCCTCCTTCTTATGTTTTAAAGTATGTTTAAAATCTTTCCACGAAGGAGGAAGTTTATCAATGATAGATGGAACAGAAATTGCTTCATCCATCTTTAAACCATGTTGTTCGAATTGAACCAAAATTCTTAGACATTCATTGTATTATTCCAGGATGGGTCTACCATCAACCATTTTATAATTCATAAAATCACTGACTAAGAATTTCTTACTAGATGTGTCTTCAGCCATGTATTTGGCCTCTAGTAATTCCCACAGTTCTTTTGCAGATTCAACACTTTGATAAATATCGAAAAGAGAGTCACACATACCATTCAGAATATGCCCACGACATACGTAATCATCATTCAACCACTTTCCACGCTTCCTAGTTTGTTCCAGCGTCTCATCTGTCACTTCCTCGGGCATCAGGGTACTCAGAACGTACACCACTTTCAAAGTAGTCAACAGAAAATGCATCTTCTTTTGCCAGCGACGAAAATCTTACCCTTCAAACTTGTCCAATTTCGCAAATTTGTTCGTCATGTCCTTCACAGATTCACCACCGCTTGTCATCTTCACTGAATAGTTTAATCTTTGTTGGGGATAATCGAAATTGCTTGGATAAATCTAAAGTCGTGTAATCACTTTCAGATCAAACAATTGGAGTGGCTACCAATCTTTGATCGGATAAAAATCAGAATTAATTCTAGATTTCTGTATGAAACTTTGATTGAGAGATTTTGAGGGATTTTCCAAAGTTCGAAATTGATATGCGAGAGCGTATTTTCAGTTGTTTCCACAACTGCTTGCGGTTTATTCTTTTGAACAAAACACCTTTAGTCCCTCACGTTCCAAGAATGCATATTTAGCCCGAAATTGAATTTCTGATGCATTTTTTATAAAGGACTTCTACATTTTCGACCCCAACCAGGGGCTCTGCCCCTTGGACCCCGCTTCTCTCGGGGGTGCTGCCCCCGAACCCCCGCCAAGGGGGTGCTACCCCCTTGGATCCCATGTTAGTCCCGATGGCATTCAAATAAGTGTGCACTCTTATTTGAATGTCACACATCTCAAATTACACTAAAATATCCAATAGGTTGTACCAGGGTTCCGGAGTTACAAATGGCACTAAAGTCATTTTGTCCAGATTACTTTTGTTATGGATGAGAAGGAAACTTTATAGTTTATGCATGACCTCCTTGGAAGTTTTCACTCAGGTAATCAAAAACAAATTCGTAAACTTGTCATGGATAAAGCAGATAAATCTGATTCGTACTAGGGTTCGGGAAATGGCATCAAAATCGTTTTGTCCCGATTATGATGGTAGGGAAAACCTTATTAACGATTATAATCCCAAGGAGATGTTTGTAACACCTTTGGGAAATTAAACACTCTACACACTATACATATTGATCTCATGATGTAATCAAGTCACGAGACTAATATTGCAGTGAGACTAACGATAATACGTGTTGTAGGAACGTTCTAGGCATCTAGAATATTAGATAATCACACACTTAGCACCACAACAACCCAGTTTTTGCAACGTTTCAAACCATATATAAGAACAAGTCCTCGAAAATAACCACATAAAACCAAACAAACCTTCCCTCTACGGAATACGCCTTTATAAAGAACTAATCTTGGAATTAAATAAAAGTTAGGATCTATTTTGATTATATTTAAATTTGATTTACTTTTTTTAGATATATGAGTCATATTTTAGGAGTATGTTGTTTCTTTGAGAACAAGTTAAAATAGTCTTATAAATAGGATTAGCTTTTGTAGAATAGTAACCCATATCTCTGTTTTGGTGCATTTATTTGATTCATTTGTTTGACAATCTGGGCTAACAACTAGTATCGGAGCTAAGGTGTAGCTCATATCAGACGGTGAAGATCAAGAAACGGTTAAGAACGAAACGCGAGCCAAGATTGAAATCTTTTATTGAAGTCTTCTTTTACCAAACTGCCTTACCAACAGCGCCACCATAGTGTAACTGCACCACCGCCACACTCGCTCAAACAATTGTGTTTAAAGCTTTTGATGCGCCTCCTTTCATCAACGCTTGGTAGCCCCTCTCCTCAGCGTTTTTCAAGTCCTGGTCAGAATACGACTACACACGTCCCTGTGTGGTTGTTTTTCGATTCGGTAAAGTTTTTCGTTCAAATTTAGTTCAATTGCGTTCGTACGTAGAAATGGATATAGAAGGTTAATCATGATTGGAAGATTAAAGGCATATGAAGAAAGAAATAAGTTCAAGATTGTGAATGAAAGTTCATTCCAAAGTCAGCTCTTGTTCCTAAATCTGAAATGAAAGTTGATAAGTACCAAGTACGTGGTTGAGGATGTGAAAGATTTAATGGAAGAGAGAGAGAGGGTCCAAGATGGAATAATGAACATGATAATGAGCAAGGCGAACAGGGTCAAGACAAAAGGAGAAAGAACCCAGATGAATGGCAAGATAGTCAGAAGACTTTGAGATGCTACAATTGTGATAATATTGGGCACTACTCGAGTGAGTGCAAAGCACCAAGCTAAGGGAAAGAAGAAGTGATTGTGAAAAAGATGGAAGATGAAGATGATTGTGATCCCTCCTTGTTTATGGTGTCCTATTCCATTGAGAAAGTAAGTTTGTATAAAGAATAGGATATCCCAGGAATATTTGAAAAGGATGGAAAATAAGAAGGAACTTGGTACTTAGACAAGGGTGCAAATAACCACATGTCTAAAAAGAAAGAATTCTTCACTACTTTGAATGAACAAGTCTCGGGTCAAGTAAACTTTGGTAATGGATCCCTAATTGAAATCAAAGGTAAAGTGAGTTTAACCATGGTAAGTAAGAATGGCAAAAAGAAAACGTTTTGTGATGCTTTCTACATACCTAAGTTAAAAACCAATCTTCTTATTTAAGGGAAATTCAGTTTGGAATGATTCCAAAGTATTTGTCTGGAATTCATGAAAGTATTGGTCATGAACGAGTTGATGAGAAAAAGCAAGTCGAGAAAGAAGGTAGCAATGTGGCTTTAAAGTTGAACATGGAAAGAACGAATGCTAAGTTTCCATTCTTTCATTTGATTAAAATATAAGAAAATGCTCATGGGTTTTCCACCTGTATATATCTTCGTGTTTGTTCGTTTGTTTGATTCAGTTGCTTGACCATTTGGGCATTCTACATCGCAACAAATGGATCAAACTAACAATCCTATTAGCAACAAATATTTCCCCATGTGATATCTATATAACTCTTCCTAACCGTGGTTTGACATAAATTTCTTTAGTTGTCCATCTTAAGAATCACCTAGTCTTTGAAGAAATGACATTGAAAACATATTATAGTTCTAATATGATGGATCAAAGCTAGAAAATACATCACTACTTGACAAGAAACCATCCATCCCACAAATCTTAAAACTCAACACAATGTCCCCAACAATGCTTTGAACAATCCCATCTCTAGTAACATCCAACCAAGAGGCAAACCCAACCTTCATGTCTCTTAGAACAAACTTTGTCACAAATATACATGCCTTTCCAAATAAGTCATGCCATGAGTTCGTTATCAAGTTCGTCCATATGTTCATGCAGTTTTCACCAATTTAGTGACACTCATTAACATATAATTATATTTTTAAACTTTATGCACCAAAAAAAAATTAGGACAAGCATACCTACTTCTGGTTAAAAGTGAAAATTAGAGTTACGTTATAGCTAGCTATGGATATAATAAGCATTTGATGAATATGAAGACATTACCTTCTAATTTTGTTGGTATATAATCAATTAAATGCTCAAAGTAATGAAATAACATGTAGTATATTATTGTATCTCCAAAACAAAGAGACGTAAAAAGTTTCAAATAGAAAAGTACTCCCAACCAAATACATGAAATAAGGTACAGTTCGCAACTACTTCGACTAAGGGATAGTTCATAGATGTTCTAAAAGAAAGCTAGCAACCTAACTGAGCAATTGGTGACTCGCTATATGTTTGCATTATTTTCAACACCTTCCCCTAATTCAACCATTTTAACTCCTACTTTATGTCTAAAGAACATAAAATTTTTCTTCATAATGCCATGGTGAGGATGTGAAAATCGAACTCGAGATTTATTAGATACAAATCGAGATGCGAAATATCTCGATTTGTTGTATAAGATATTAAGAACACAAAAGATCGAAATATCAATCCAATTCTTGTATTGATGATGAAGCTTGAAAAAGTTTTGTAATGAACCCCTAGCTTTAGATCTTAGAAGTGTGTAAACTAAATTCCCCTAGATCCAAAGCCCTTTAGATATTGAAAGATTCTCTTGAGAACACTGAAGTGGGAAAATTTCATATTACCTTGATGACAAGTACAAAGACATACTAGAAAACATTATATCAGGGTGTCTTGATGTAAGATACATGAGGGGTCCAATCAAAGCATGATACAGTGTTATCAAGATCCTCCTCCTTGACATCACGAGTAAGGGACGGGCTAGTTTCAATGAGGGCTGAAGTAGGTTTACTGTCATAATTTATGGCAGGTCAATATATCATGCACATGTTTGGATTTATGAATCAAAGATCTATAATGATGAATTTGATCAATATACACTTTGTATAAAGGCATAATCGGTATATAAAAGCTCGAACAACATCATATGAAGTACAAATTAGCAAATTGAACTACAATGAACGTGAATTTAGTATTGAACACAAGAAGGTAAATAATAGAGGTTGTTGTATTCTATGAAAGGTGTTCAAAGTTACAAATGATCACATCTAACCTTCTAACACACATTACATAGATGTTTATACTTAAATATAAGAAACCCTAAAAACAGATTTAAGCCCCTAATAGTTTTTGCATGTACGGTATGTGAAAACTAGTTAACCATGCAAAAATTTCATCTTCTACAAGAATTATTCATATGGCATTTCACATGATCCAAAACCCTAAACCAATCTTTTTTTCCAAACTTAATTATTGTGCATTAGCCTATATAGATCCTTATGAAAGGACATCAAAAGCTGGTTTATGTGTATGGCATAATTCCAAGTTAAATTCTTCAAGAGTAATCATTTCCTTATAAAATGGTATTTCTAACTCTGTTTGCTTAGACGTGTTGTGTAAGACTGGGCACTTTAATACGGTATTAGCTGACGTGTCATCACGAAAAATTAATGTTTTTAGTGGTCGTTTAAAGAAAAACATCAAGAAACGTAATTTTCAAAGCATCCGCCTAAGGGAGATTGTAGGGTTTTGAAGTGGGGTTGAAGCAATTAAATCATGGAACTGACTTAAGATTGAAGATTAACTTTTGATGCGTAGCGAAATACTTCTCATGACCAACTAAATGTTATGTTGAGTGAAAGGTGAAATGTTCCACATGGTGAAATGTTTGTTCTTGATTCAATTGGTCTATAAAGAGGTAATAGTGCATGTAATTCTGTAACAAGTTCATTTCTAGAGAGTGATAGTAGCGAAAAATTTTCATTTCCAGAGAGTGATAGTAACAAAACTTGTACTTGTACTTGCACTTACTAGATTAAATCAAAGGCAATTTATTTAGATTCTTTGTGTTTACCAATTGCATAAGGTTTTTTAATTCATAATGTGTTGATCGTTTTATATTCGATTTCGAGTGCCAGAACCTTCTCAAATCCATTCCGCAAGTCTACAAGGTTTATGTTCATCTGATTCTTGTTAGAAGATATGTTCACACGGGCCTAGAAGTCTAAATGCTTCATTTGGTGAAAAATATTATCTAAGACATAAAGTTTTATATCTAACAGGAGATCAACTATACCTTTTGTAATGTCCAGGGATTCAGCTTCAACACTTGGTAGTGCAACAAATTTTTGTTTTCTTCTTCTCCAGGATATTAGGTTACCTCTTACAAATGTGAAGTGTCCTGATAAGGCTATTCAAGTGATTTGTATTTTATCGTAGTATGCACTAGTGTGTGTGTCCACACATTAAGATATTAATTTCGACCAAATAGAAAACCCTTATCAAGGCATTAGGTAACTTATTGTGTGCAAGGATGCGTCCATCTGAGCATATTAGCTTGTGATTCCCATTATATAAGCTATGTGTAGTTATGTATGTGCTAGGTATATTACTTTCCTACTAGCCATTGGTATCTTTCTTTGACATCTAGATATGTCTTACACTCTTACTGTTGTGAATATCATATTTTATCTTAATCATGGTTTCTACTAGTTTACAATCCATAAGCCTTGAATATGCTAGAAGATCCATGAATCCATGACGCATTTCCTTTGTGAGATATAAATTTCCTTGGTAAAATGTATTACTTCAATTCCAAGGAAATACTATAACCTTCAAGGTCTTTTTGGAAGACACTCCATGTCTGATGATGCTTCCTTTTTGTAATGGTCATGTCATCTACATAAATGATTAGATAAGTTTTTTTTCTCTTCCATCCTTTTTAAGAAGAGCAGGTAATTTGAGTTACTTTATCTGAGAGTGTGTATAGTGTGTGTTTTTTGATAAAACAGTGAATTAAATTGGGAAATTCAATCAAATAGTGATAAACAAATACATCAATCTAACACAACTGGATTTAGGAATGATTGCAAATGATTCATATCAAATTCATATTATGTAATGCAATCACAAGGTATAATTGTACTCCCCCTTACCAGGCGAACACTCTCTTACTTAGTTTTTTTGCTTTCAGCTCTAAGTGTTAATAAATACATTGAACAAACAAAACTATATATAGGAGGAGTGAACTATTGGTGATGTCATCATGAAAGAGACCCTTAACAACTTTATTAAATGATGTAAGTGCCAATAGTTATGAAAACTGCTAGATAGTTACACTGTTGCTTTTGATATGAGTTAGTGTGAACAGTTAGATTTCACAAAACTGCTGGTTGAGAACCAGCACTTCTAGAAATCCAGAACTTCGGTCTTTGACTTGTTGACTTGGTATTCTAGTCTTCAGCTTTTGACTTTGGTTGACTTGATTGTTGACTTGTTGACCAACACTTTGACAATCAACACTTATTCTTCTATACTCTAATCTTTGAAGGCAGTAGTCTGATACAGCAGTAGTTGGGGTAGCTGCTTTGCAAAGCTTTCAAGGGGAGAGTAACTGCTGGACTTGTGACTGTATTTTAGTCGGCGCCCGAGATTTTATGCTAGAGATCGTCAATTTTCAAGGGCTTTCCTTGGAAAAATCTTGAGTGTCTTATTGCATTTTCTTATATATTTTTAGCATAATTTAGAAAAAGCACACTTCCTCACTATAAATCCTATAGTAATTAGACAAGATGAATGTGACCCACATACAAAAGCCTAAAAACCGATCTATGATGCACAACCAGATAGTAAATGAAGTGCTACATTGAAACAACTCAACCTATCGATACCAAATCACACAACTAGAGATATGGAAAAGAAACTCACTTTAACACATTTTAATTGTGAAGCTAGTTTTAAATCGATACACTGAAAACCTAAAATCACCTAGACAAGATCGAACAAGAAGTGCGTGTGCAACAACCTAAAGGCTTTGGTGAAACAACTACTCTTTGGTGCTGTTTGTTTTTGCTTAAAACATCTGCAAGGAGCCTATGTCTTCAGGCGGGCAGACATAAGATGTTGAAGACTGTTTGTTTTTTTTAAGAAGATCTGAAAAGTGCTTTTATTAGCTTAAAAAAAGCCTATATCTAACATCTTCACAAACAATCAGATCTTCAAAACCCATCTTCCTCCTCTCTCTCTCTCTCTCTCTCTCTCTCTCTATCTCTCTCTCCCTCTTTAAAACCTAGCACCACCACCACCTCCCCTCCTTCCTCTCCTTGTTTCTCAACCGTACACCCATCTTCCTCGCACACCCATCCCCTCCTCTGGTCTGACCTCCGACAACTGGAGATGGATCCCGGCAACCGGAGATGGATCCCGGCAACCGAAGATGGTTCTCGTCGGCAGCAGTGGTTATGGTGGTGGTTCTCGTGGCAGCGTAGGCAGGGGTCGACATTCTCGACTTCAATCTTCGAATCATCGGCCAAATAGTCAGAGTTCTTGCTTGGAACTTTATTCCAGTTAAACCCCATGGTGGGTATTTGGAAATTATCAGGTGGTGTTTTGATGAAATTGGTACAACTAAATTTAATGCATTTTATTTGAACTCTGTCATCATGTGGTGTTTTGTGATTTGTGTAGAGGTTATTATTAGGGTTTGTGGAATATTATGAAGAAGATGTGAGTGGGGATCGATGATTGCGATGCAATTGAGGGAGAAGAGGATAAGAGGCTGTTTGTTTTTTCTAGGGTATAAAATGAAAGGGATGAGGGGAAAGTATTTGTGAAGACATTATCAATTTATAAAAACAAATAGTCTTATATTTTCAGTTTGCAGAGCTTCAGACCACATCTTCAGTTGCAGACATAAAAACAGATGAAATAAGCTTGCAGACAGTTTATGTCTGCAAAAACAAACAACACCTTCATTTGATGCTAGAGAAGTAACATAGATCATATCAACTTTAGCTACATGTCAGAAGATCACTCATGATCCATCTCATATGTTTGAGTATATCCTTTAGTTACAGGTCGCGCCTTGTATTTTTTAACATATCCATCTAGATTGTCTTTTGCCAAAGGCCTTTTAGTTCAGCGGCACTCCGTATTTCTCCCAAAGGGGATACCCGATTTTAAATCTTATTGCCTGCAAATTTCTCTTGGAAAGCAAGTCAGTGTGTTTTACGAGCCAATCGGTTTCCTCCTGCAATTGTTGGGCGTCATCCTCGAGCGTCAAAAACGGTTGTAATTTCGTCTAAGGTGTGGATTTATATTTAGGCTATGAAGAGGCATGCAACTGAGCCCGAACACACCATCGTTCAAAAAATAAAAACTGGATTGTCTTTTATCGTGAACACCCATATCCATCCGACTAGCTTTTTCTCCTATGCCTGCATTTTTCTCAAATCTCATTTCTTGGTAAAGCTTAAGCTTCCACGATTGCTCGTCTTCTTTGGTTTTTCCTGCATCCTCTAGTGTATTTTACATCAATCAAGAACCTTACCTATTTCTAAATAACTATATCCGCTCGAGAGCTTTTCACAATATTAGTATAGTCATAAACTCATAGTATTTAGCGTAAATTACCCTTTTTGTCCTTTATGTTTGTACCGGATTGCAATGGATAGCTTTTAACTTCAATAATTACAGTCACAGTACTTTATTTGCAAAAGCCGTTACACTCTACATCCTTTAACACTAACCAGATTAAAACTTTTAGTTAAGTTTATTCACTTAAAGGTATTTTGGTCAATTCATACTTTTATTTAAATGTTTAATAAATAAAACCAAAAAATACATATACATATCATCTTCCCCAATTTCCTAACCCTAAAACCCTAACCCCCTCATCCTACCTGTCGCCGCCACCACATCCTTCCACCACCACCACCACATCCTTCCACCACCACCACATTCGTTGAATAAAGTAAAAAAAAACATTGAAGTAAATTTAAATGAATGTTTTCAGTTTAAAGAAATTTGACAAGTGATTTAAAGTAAAAGAACCGTATCACATGTACCATTCCAATTACTTTCCGAAATTTCAGTAGGATAAAAGGGATGTACTTTAGCGATAACTTCATTTCTAGGCCGATTCAGTATTGTTTTACCAATTACACTCAGATTACATTGTTGAACTTGGGTGACAACAATTTTAGTGGCTCCATACCACTAGAATTAGGAAAGAGAACACCCTTTTTCTAAATTATTCTTGTTCATGAATAATCTTGTAGATTCCATTCCTCCCGATATAAATCTAAGATGGAAATGTTCTCAGTATCTTACAACATGCTCTCAGGTCCTTTGCCTACCAAATTATGTGTCTCTGGTCTTCTTAAACATTTTACTGTGAGCGACAATCACTTCTCCGGTCATGTACTAAAGAGCTTGAAAAACTGTAGCAGCTTAGTCAGAGTTCGTCTTTAAATCACCACAACGGGCACATATGGATGGATGGTTCATTGATTATCAACGGTGGTGGCGGCAGGATGTGGTGGTTAGGGTTTTAGGGTTAGGAAATTGAGAAAGATGATGTGTATATGCAATTTTTTTTGGTTTTAGGGTAAATTACACTTTTCGTCCTTTATGTTTATACCGGATTGCAATAGATGACCTTTAACTTCAATAATTACAGCCACATTCCTTTATCTGAAAAACTTATTACATCTTTCATCCTTTAACAATAACCAAGTTAAAAATTTAAGTTAATTATGACATGTGCCTAACACAGGGTATGTTAGTAATGTTACCTATTATATTGACAATATATATTTATACAAAACATAAATAGAAAGTCTCTCTTCTCATCCCATCTCTCTCTCTACCTACCTAGCCCCTCTCACTTCTCTTTCACCTGCAACTTTGAAGATCTGAACTACTGCAACTTTGAAGATCCAAATTCATCACACACAATCACTCATTGTCTTTTTTGTATACATCTACACCAAATAACAACACCCCCACCACTTAACTGTCACCTACACAGTACCACCAACCCACCATCGCACTTGAACCCTCTTTCTTACCTACAGAAGCATCTACATGAAAATGGCTTGAAAACATTACAAAAACAAAAACCCCTCTAAAACCCACGACCGCACAATAACAACTCACCGGAACTTCTCTGGAAAATCAACACGCTCTGATTTTACATACATCGTACCTAAAGTAGCCGATCCTCCAAAATCCAGCGACTTCAGTCCAGATCCGGGGATACAAGATCCGGCGACTTCAGTCCAATTCACTGATCTAGGGTATCTAACGAGATCATTGGGCTTGATTTGGTAGTTATGGTTCTGATTTAGGTTAAACATGTGCTCGATTTGGTATCTATCCCACGACTTCAGTCCGGTTTAGGCTCTCAGGCGACCCATATTTGACGGTATGGTTCTGATTTAGGTTAAACATGGGTTCAATTTGGTTTCTTCATTCAGATTCGGGTTTAGGGTTTCTAGATGGTAGGGTTTAGGGCTTGATCTGATCTAGGTGCTAGTTGTGTGAGGGTGGGGATGGCAGTGGTGGTGTACGCCGCCTATGCTAGTTGTGTGAGGGTTGTTTTGAGAAAGAGAGAGGAGTTTCATAAAGGAGAAAAACAAAGTCTTGAAAAGACAGAAACGCCCTCACATGAGGTGGACATGACCAGACTTAACTTAAATTTTTTACCTGGTTAGTAATAAAGGATGAAATGTGTAATGAGTTTTCCAAATAAAGGACTGTGACTATAATTATTAAAGTTAAAGATCATCTATTGCAATCTGGTATAAACATAAAGGACGAAAATTGTAATTTACCCTTGGTTTTATTTATTAAACATTTGCATCACTAGAAACCGGCCCACTTGCATAATTGTCCATCACAAAAGGCCATAAAAAGAGCCCATTTGCAACGACAAGATTCTCACCCAAACTTGAAACTTGAAACTTCAAACCCTCATCATCTCGGAGCTATGAGTTTGTCTTTGTTACAGGGCTATTCATCTCCAGAAGAAGAAGAAGAACAAGATAAACAACCATACCTCACCTCCGACGAAGACGAAGACCTACACAGCCCCAACAAACACGTTTCCGGTGACCCTACAACCGGCAACGATTTCAATAAGCCTTTGTTCGATCCACCCAATCCTTCCGCATCTTCTTCGCTTCCTTCTGCACTCGATGCATTTTCTGAAGTAATATTTCACTCTGTCTCTCTCAATTCATAAGTTTATTTGTTGAATCAAGTGTTTTTTTTTTTTTTTTCATTTAACCGGATTTTTCTGTTTTAGTGGAGTCAGATTTGATTTTTAGAAGTGAAATTGTGTGGTTTTGAAGTTAAGTCAGTGTGGATGATTGAATTGTTAGCATAGGTGGAAAATAGCTATGTGTTTGAGTAGTACTAATTTGATGTTCAAGGTTTAGGTTTATTTAATAATTAGTAGGAGAATGTGATTGTTTGATTTTTTGTGTATTTGATGGAGTAAATGTTAGGAGAAGAAAGTAAAAGGAGTTTATACAACTCTTCTTAGACTGTTATGGACCATGGGATTGTTAAATTAAATATATACATTGAAAATTAGGGTTAAGGTTAGTTAATTAGGTTAAGCCTTTTATAGTTAGGGTAAGATTATTGTCTGTATGTATCATACTTGTCAATAGCGGTCGCTATAGTGAATAGCGTAGCGTATAGGTCGAAAGTCGCTATAGGGTAATAGCGGAATTTCAGTTTTTTTAATATAAATAGCGATTGGATTTTAGGTTTTTGTTAAATATACATGTAAAATAGCGTATATACCAGGGTATTTTGATATAATATACATATAAATTTAAAAAAAAATTCTAGTGTATCGCTATTCGCTGTGTAGTATATAGGTACCTTATTGCTATTTGTCGCTATTCGCCATTAAGAACTATGGTGTGTGTGTGTTATATATGTATCTGAGTGAGGGTTTAAATGAGAACGCTAAATATTGCGAAAACGTGAGAACGAATTTAAAAACCACTAGAACTTGGTCTAAAACAATTCAAATTCGAATTTGTTTTACATTTATCATTATTATTCGAATACAATGTTGGAAATTAAATTTACTCGTTTAAATTTTTCATGTATTCGTAAATATTGAAAATTTACACATGTCTAAGTTTTCTTATTTACACATGTGTAAATTTGTTGTATTTAACAAATTTACACGTGTATAAATTTTAGTAATAGTGATTTTGAGAGAAGAAATAAATTATTTGATGTTGTAAATTCTTTTTGATGTTGTATTTTAATTACATTGAGGTTTGTATTAAAAAAATTGGTTTGATTGGGTTTCTCATTTGTTCTCACGGTTCTCGCAATATTTAGCGTTCTCAAGATAACCCTCCCCTATATATATATATATACATACACTCATAGTTATCAAAAGCGCTCGCCTGGTGCGCCTAGGCGCAATTTTCAGGCAAGGCGCAACCATTCCGCCCTGTTTCTTCAAAGGCGCGCTTCCAGTAAGTTTCCTGCAAAAATCGACTTTCCGGTGACTTTTTCGGCCAGATTCAAGCCCCGGTTTCCAACAAACTTCTACAAATTAGTGCCAAGTTTCGTATGGACCGATCTCTCGTTGGTGGATGCATAACTGGTGAGCAGAAAATTGAAGAAGAGAGAAGAAGATGATGAGAAAATAAGAAAACAAAGGACTTGGCTTAATAGATTAGGGGTTGTTTGGCAACATTTGAATGGTTAGGTGCTGAATCAGTAAGAGGTATGAACCATTAATTGCTGAACCAGTAAGAGGTCTGAACCATTAAGAGCTAGTATAAAGCTTAACCGTTCAGAGGCATATGTCTGACCAATTCAGATTAGAGGTCTTAACCATTCAGACTCGGTATAATGCTTACCTATTCAGAGGCAATTGTCTGAGCCATTCAGACATCTGCTCGTGAAACAAACAGTCTGAACCATTAAGTGCTGAACCAGTAAGAGGTCTGAACCATTAAGAGCCCCATTAAGAGGTAAACAAACAGCCCCTCATTTTAATTGTGTTTCCTTCAGAAAAGCTGCATTGATTTGCAGAAAGAAGACTGTGCACAAACAGTGACACCACATAGTTTTAAAAAATTCATTTTTCTTGCAAAATATTTCAAGTTATTACAAGTACAACAAGTACTCAACTAATTTTAACTTCAAAATATTTTCAGTTATCTTAAAAGATTTTAATTTTTTTTAACCTAGTTAGATGATTTTAATATGTAGTTATATTAGCTATATAAATATATTTAGAGAGTAATATTAATTTTATATACCTACAAGATATATATTTTTTTTTCAATACGTAACATATTTCTTTTTCATTTAAGTGCGCTTTTTTTTTCTCAGGCCCTCGCTTTTTTTGCGCTTTGCACCTAGGCCCCAGGCGAGACCTATGCGCCTTGAATTTGCCTAGCGCCCTTGATAACTATGCATACACTCATGTATTATATATTTAGAGACACAGAACTATACAATTATTCATGGTATCAGCGCAACTTTTAAAACAGCCTTCTACAAGTTGATGATGATGAGAGGCTATCTTACTAATTGTTGCAATATGTTATTGTCTTATTGACAATAGAGCCTACTAGCAATACGTTTAAGCTGATGGCCACACACTCTGTGTTAATGCAGCCATAGCCCTGGGCTTCTTGGCTTGCTGATCACCACTGCAATTATGATGATAGAGGTTAGGAACACCTAGCAAAGTTTTTCTATGTGCTTGGTTGGAGGTTTGATATCAACAGATTAAAGTTGTGCTTCTGGTGTGATACACTGATATTATTAGTTTAATGTTTACAAAATAAGCCCCTAATGATAATGTACATGGTACTCCAAATAGTTATTGCTGTTCCTTATATATTATGACAATTGATAGGGTTTGGGACATGTGGATGAGACATTTAAACCAGTGACCTGTATGCCTAGTGATAGTGCAACAATTCTATTACTGCTTTAGTATATTAATGTAGATCTTTGGCATACTGATGTTGTATCAATAAAATTTCCAGCATTGCTAATTGATGTTCTCAGTAATCCATCTGTCCCACGAGGCAGGAACATAAATACAATACTTTAGGATCTTTAAGTTGCTACAGGGTAAAAAATTTAAATGTTAGAATAGTTGCTCACTGTATATATCGGACTACTAGCACTGTTACATATAATCATATAAATTTTGCATCTGAAAGAACTTAGCTCTCACACAAAAGAACCATAATGAAGATAGTTGTTTAGGACGAAGGTATTCGACTATATTATTATTAGGTTTATACTATGAGCCCACGGCCCATTAGGTATCTCGGGTTTGCATCCGTTTTCTATATATTGTAATGCATTATTCATATAATACCAATCCAGTCTTTTACCATCTTACAGAAGGTAGTAAGTTTTTTTTTTTCTTTTTGTATTAACGGTGCACTTTGAGTTGAAGCCTAAAAGGTTTTTTCAACTTCAAAGTTGATGTAACTTCGTAAACTTCAGAAACTTTATTTTATATCTCTATGCAAAGGATGTGGATCCTTGGTGTTTTCTATGATTAAAAAAACGAAAAAGTAATCATAAATTGTTTACACATTTTTAGAACTCGTGACGTTATCATCATCTTTATTTACATAAATAAAGTAATTTACCATGTCCTCCGCATAAAAACTTTTTATACTTTCTTTTGAATACATAAAAACTTATTATACTTTCTTTTGAATAAATGGAGATTTCAAGACCACCACAGTTTCTAAACAACTCTGTTGGAGAATCGGCATCAGCAGACAAAGATAACGATGGTCAACTATGGCGGCATGGTCATCGGAGAAACCGTAGAGATAAAAATGACATGCCTGCAGGTAATTTCTCTTTCAACATTGCAACAACCTTTTTTATGCAAATTGGTAAATATTGTAAATAACTAGATCATATTACAATATGAGATTTCTTAAATGGTTTTTTTATAGGGGCTGTATTGCAGGCTAAAGCTCAGTTAGTTGGAATTCGTGATAGGGTAAGCAGTGATGCCTCTAATGCAACTTCAACCGAGTCCGTAGGATCTGCAAAACGTGTCATGACTGCAACTAATCCGAATGCAGAGGATGCTGCAGATCTTTTGAGGTACTTCTGAAAATGCTTTCTATTTCAGATAAAGAGTAGGTTGTTTTATAATTTCTACTCAGTACAACATTGTTTTTCTTTACAGGATGTGTGTGCAATGTGGGATACCGAAAACATTTTCTAATGCAAGAGGGATGGTGTGTCCGGTGTGTGGAGACCGCCCAATCAAAGAGACAGACGAATCAAAGAAGAAAGGATCTATGATTAAAGACAAGGAAAAGAATAAACGAATGAAAGGCCAGTCATCACACGCGACATGGAAGAGTGAAACAGAAATGCAGCTTCGACAACAGTTTGATTAACAGAAGTTAGTTCTCGAGCCTGTCGGTTTGTGATGTATGATCTATTTTATATTGAAATGGGATCTTTTTGAGTTTAGAAGTTTTATTATAAAGAGTTTGTTGCATGTACTATTTTGTAACCTAATTGTCCCATTGGCCTTGTAAGCTATGACATGATTTTACTCTATTCCAACGCTTTTCAACAAAATAATTAAAACTTGAATGCTTCATAAACCTTTTACAACATTATTTCTTTCAACATTTTTTTGTTAATACCCTCTTTTTGGCTGTGTGTAATGCATTGTCCCATTTTATGCCCCTCTTTAAAGATGGAACTCTGAATTTTTTTTATATATTTATTAATTTTTCTATGTATTTTAGCGAACTTATGTTATATTACCAATACAACTTTTAAAGATAAATAATATGTGATTATTTTTAGTTTATATATTAATTGTTTTTTTAAATCCGGTTTGGATAATCCGCTCTAGGTGTATAGAATCAAGTTTTAAGGACCTTTGAACCAGATAAAATTTATCCGGATTTTCACAATCCGGTATTGATCATCGTTCGAGTATATATGGGTTGTATAAAATCTGTGCACCTCTATCTCTTGGGGTGGTGTTTCACACCTACTCATGCCCAAATCGCTACCTATTACACAAGGCCTTGGTATCTTATTCTACCTTAATTAATTCACAATTTCAAAATTAATTTATGTAAAATATTATAGATATATATATTGATCCATTCACTTTATTCAGTATTTTGGTTACTTTATAAAGTTGATTCGTAAGTTTAGATAACTAGAATATGTCATTCAACATAAACAAATTAAAGAAAACAAGCTTGCTATGAATTTCGTAACGTGCTAAAACCACGCTAACTATACATAACTTATTTCATCACGTCATGAGCGTAACAAGACTTTTTCCCAAGTTACAACACTACTTACAGAACCAACAGAGCACCCGCATTCACAACGTGCAGAACCCGGGATCATCTTGGAGGTTCAAAATCATAAAGAGGTCAGTTTCTATAAACGACGAAAGGATATACACCAAGAAAGTGTAAAAGCCCGACTCGTCGTATACCTTGTGAATAATGACAGGCCAGGGCGAGCCTCTTGGATGACTTTATACATTATATAACACAACACTATATCAACAAAAACTCGGACCTAATTTCGCTCACCACCCATCGTGTCATTTGATTCACCCGCGCCCCGGAATAGACCCATGGCTCTGTTCATCATGGAAATGATAATTTTACAACAATCGGGTGCATATAATATATAACTAAAAAAACGTTGAGCTAGAAAGGATGTATATTTTACCAGATGTGCTACAGACCGATCTATAGGTCTATGAAACAGTAGATGTGCTACAGACCGATCTATAGGATTTGTATCGGTTTCCATATCCACGAGTCCACTGCACCAATAATCAGAATATTAAAACGATCAGGAAAAGAAGTGTCAACTCAAGCGGAATTAACGGATAACAAGAAATTGAACCGTACTTGTTAGTCCGTTCAGACATCAAAGGCACACCAAGATCAGTAACATCTGTGGCACCACTACTTAGACTTGGATTATTATGCCGTTGCTCTGCGCTTCTAGCCAAACGATACAGACTGTCCCTAATGCATAACTTGGTTCTCAAATCCAACTGAAAAGCACACATGTAAAAATAAAACAACTTTAGAAATTTGGCGAAAACAATAAAAGGTGCATGTTATGCGATGCTAAAGTAAGCCCAGAAAAACGTGCAGGTCAAGTACCTGATCCATAACCTGTTTTAGCTGGCGGAAACTAGTAGCTTCAAGTGAGATTTCATCCAACTTCGAACCACCAGAGGAGCTTTCTTGTACATTTAATAAACCCATATTCCTTTGATCATGTTCCTTTACTGATAGTTCGTCTCGATTCTCATCAGAAACCAATACATCTTTTGAAGACTGAAACATCATACCCGTCTGTCTCGAGCTTCCAATAACTAATGGCTGAAATCCTTGCGATTGTTTTCGCTCATCCATTTCAGCAGCATTCGCTTCAAATGAAGGATCACCAAAACTCTGGTTAGATGCATAGGACGACCCCACTGGGGAATAAGACTTAAGACCCTTGTGTTTGGTTTTAATGCCAGACAGCATCGGGACAGCTGCAGTTTGATGGAGATAATCTGGAGGTAGATAACTAGTGTCGCTCTGCATATGACCAAAATAATTCAGTTCCAGGTTTCTATACTGCTGCTGGTTGTCTACGGAGGTGAAAAGTTGGTCGGGTTTGTTGTTTGAAGTCAGCCCGCTGTCATTGCTTCTCGGGTCACTGATTTGATAAAAGGAACCGTTATCGGATCCTACTCCTTGTCCTGCTTTTTCCCCTTCAGTTTGATCATGATGTTTTGACGGCTTTTTCTGCATAGTGATCTGCCACAAGTACAAAGTTAGATATAACTTAAGTGTAAACAAAACACGGAGTTATAAAATATATATCGGACAACTGAGTAACACAACTTTGAATTCGGTCAACCGGTAAGAATGAACTTTATCAAGTTAACAATACATTCTAACTGGGTTTGTGAGTTGGATGGAAATGGCTACGAAAATGAAACGTTAGGGGTCCAGTTACAAAAAATTCTTATTTTGGATGTAACAAGCAAAAGTGCCCAAACCTCAGGGATGATTTTGGCATTTTACTCGAAATAAAATGTACTAACCTGATCTTTGAAATTAAGCTCATCTTTGCTTTCAGAGATACAGCTAGACCTGTGATTATTCGATTCTGGAGAACTATGATCCGGATGTAATATATTCTTTAAACCACTTGGCTCAGGACACGTGAATTTAAAATCCATCTTTAACGCTTCTTCAGTGCCCTCGATTCGATCCGACGTAAACCAGCCAAGTTCATCGTTATTGTCAGTAACACCTAGTCCAAACGACGAATCACAACTCCTGCATATGACAAACAAAGCATGCGTAAACGGTAAACTATTGCGTTACTTGAAAAGGAAAACCGAAAACATGTTTTTTATCGTTTCAAAGTAAGGCCTACCTTAACATCTTGTCAACATCCTCAAAGTTTCCTATATCAGACCAACTGTAGTATAAGAGATCACCTGATTCCTTATCCTGACAATTATTGTCAACATAACTGTACGAGTTATTATCACATGTAGCTGATGTGGCATAGCTGCTTTTGAAGCAATCATCAGGCATTCGAATGTCGTCAGATGCTAAATTTGGCATGTCTTTTACAATCTCACCGTCACACGAGCCGTTAAATACGCCTTGTGGTGCATGAGATGGTGATTCCTTTTCCATCATTTTCGTTTTCTTATCCAATGGCTTATTATAATCTTTTTCTTCCTTTTGTTGGTTAATAGTATGGGAAGCATCAAGGTTGCGAGTGTTGCTCAAAACGGGAGTTGTTTCACGTCAAAGTTTTTTTACAGTTGTCTCGTTCGGGTGAATTTCTACTAGACCGAGCGTTAGTGGGGTGTAATATCTTCAAGCTACAAAAATAGTCAGAAAGTAGCTGTAATACACGTTTTCGAAAACTTTTATTAAGTTCTATACAAACTGCAATGATATTATTCAATTATACGACATTTGGTATCAGAGGCGAAACACGTTCAGTTTCGACTCTGTTTCATTTCATAGCCAACAATCTATTTCTAGCCTACTGCCTTTTTTTAAAAGCGATGGAACACAAGAACTGTACAATGGAACAACAAATAAGAGAACTACAAGATCAACTGCAGGAGCTAACTTTTGCCAGGGGCGTAGCTCAGTAGTGTTATGTATACTATGTACGTTTCGTATAGAATTTTTTAGGTATATACGTTTTCGACCCCCGGGTTTTATAAGAAAAAAATTTACTTATATAGAATTTTTAGGTCCGGTGACTTCTGACCCCCCGGTGAAAATTTTCAAGCTTCGCCACTGACTTTTGCTATTTTCAAGTGTGTTAATTCAATTAGGTGAGTTAATATTCAGCCTTTGCTAGCTCGGTTTTCGCACATCGAGTGGTGATCTTAGGAACCAAAATCGATTCAAGTGGTGTATTTGTATCTTGAATTGACTTTGGAATCACCTTATGTGAATCTTGAGTGGTGAATATGTATCTCAAGTGACCTGTAGCCTATTCGTTTCGTTTGAATTCTAAATATTCTTGTCGTTTAATACTCTGATTTACATCAAAGTCACCAGTTCAGTCAAATACGAAGTTTTTAATCTTCATAAGTCTACATAAATTCTTTCACATTTTACGTGCATGAAGGGATTAATAACTTCTAGACATTATAACAGATGAGCCTTTTAAAAGGTACAACTCAATTTTTTAATGAATTTGTAAATGCTTAAAGCTCGTAATCCTGATAATTTATATGCTCTTGTTCATCTATAATTTATATGCTCTTGTTCATCCAGGACGTTAAAGATAACACGGACAAAGGTGAGTTAAATAGTTCAGGTGATATGATCTATTGCTCAACAAGTGATTAAGCTTCACATTATTGCATGAAATTGTCACTTGTGTTGCTTTTAAAACTGAAACTAAGGATACAAGTCGAGTCAAAAAAGGGACATAAAAGAAGTTCCCCACAACTACTAGAAGGTAAGTCAAGTGTCATTTACATGTGCAAGCAGTAAAATTCAATGCTTTATACTCCCATCATATTTCATGGTGAAGTTAGCTACAGGGAAAAAGACATCGCGTGATTTCATAACAAAAAAAGTTCTTCCATAAACTAAGATGAAAAAGAACAGCTATGATTCCTATGAGATATCAATAAAAGAATAACATTTCTATTTTCTACTCGCTGCAGTTGATCAACTAACAATACATCAATTCTTGTGCAATTATGCTAAAACAAAGCATTGAAGATCCTACCTCATACATACACAAGTCAGACATTCCTTCAAAATCTTCTATCCAGCACTTATGATGAAGCAAACGTCAAGATCGAAACTCATAACTAGCCCCAAGGTAAGTACACGAAAAAGCAGACCTAATCAATCACCACATCAAGTAACTATAACTATAATAATCTCATTCACTAACCTAATCAATCAAACCAGATAGCATCAAAATCATACTTCAATCCAATAAACATCAAACAACAACAACAAATCACCGCATCAAGTGACCGAAACAAACTCAAGTCACTTATCTAATCAACCAAATCATATTTCAACCAATAAACATCAAATAACAACAACGATTCACCGCATCAAGTGACCAAAACAATCTCACTCACTTATCTAACCAAACAATTCAAATTTCAATCAATAAACATCAAAATAACAACACAACTCATATTTCAAACCAATAAACATCAAATAACAACAATTCACCACATCAAGTGACCGAAACAATCTCAATCACTTCTCTAATCAAACAAATCATATTTCAACCAAAAAACATCAAATTACAACAACAAAATCACCACATCAAGTAAGATCTACACGAAAACTCACCGGAAAGTCAACAAATCATCCGAAATCTCCACCTAATTCCGCCGTAAACTCACCACTCGCTTCCAGTAAACCCTAGCTTTCCGAAACACGCGCTTACACAATAACAACTTGACAAATCTCGTTACGTTTTGCCGATTAGCTACAGAGAGAGAAACTGTGTGTGTTTTTGCGTGTGTGAGGGTGTGTGAGAGAGAGAAACACAGACTTTGTGCGCTGTGAATAAAAAATGAAAAATAATAGCATTAATCATGATAAAAATAAAAAATAAAATTGGGGGAAAAGTTAGGGACAACGAACGTGTGACACGTGGCAAGGAGATCAAAAGAGGGGCGGGGGGTAAAGAGGGTATCTAGCAATTCGTGGAGGAGACAGACGATCTGTTACTAACGTATGATTGGTCCACGTCAGCATTTATTGGTATCACGCGCAGACATGACCCTACACGTGCATGTTTCTTTTATATGGTGATTAAGTTAATGTGTGGGTTTAAATTAATCCCGTGACCCTTAATTATACCTATTTTTTTATGGTTGATTTGTTAGTGCTTGCCGACCATTCTATCGCAATTTTTTTTTTTTTTTTTTACGGCGAACAACAAGTCACGTTCATCACCAAATTTTGTACAAAGTTATATGGTTAGTAAACAACTAAGCCAACCATCAATTTACATTATCGCCTAACATACATAAACAAATTGATAAAGAAGCAAACATAATTAAAACCAAACTTATTTCTTTATCTTGCAACTTCAAACTGCACCCATTCTCTCCACTCCATATTCTCCTTTTTCCCCCGGCTTTTAATCCACATGAATGTAGTCGCCTGCATTTCCCCAAACACTGCGTCAATATTTACCCTTTTCCCCTCAAAGATATATTTGTTCCGTGCCTTCCAGAGTCCCCAGCAAGTCGCCATTATAATCATTTGTATCAGTTCCCTTTTATTTTGTATCGCAATTTGTTTATCTTGTGATTAGTATACATGCTTGTTAGTTTTAAATATAGATTAAATTATTAGGGTTAGGATATAATAGGAAGTTTATTTTGGTAGGAAGCCTAGGAAGTAATCTTGATCATCTATTTATTTAATCAAGGGCTAAGATTAAATGAGTGAAATTGAAGGAAAGAAAGGAGGCGCGTGGGTTTGTCTAGGGGCATTATAGTCAATCCAAGGCAATAGTTTTTTTCTCCTCCAATCCCCCCCCCCCCCCAATCTTTTAAACGTTAATAACTCTTTCATACGATATTATTTTTTTATAAAAACTGCACAAAAAACGAGCGTTTTTTTATCTTTAAAACGAGTATACAATTGCTATATTTTCGAAAAAAAATTCGAAAACCCAGTTGCGTAAAACGCAATGGAAAAAAAACATAAAAAAATGACATTTTTCTAAAACGCAATGCACCAAAAACACAAAGTAATGTCTTATTTGTAAAACGCAATGGCCAGAAAACACAAAGAAATGTCTTATTTCTAAAACGCAATAGCCTAAAAACACAAAAGAAAGTGTACTTTCTAAAACGCAATGCACCAAAAACACAAAGAAATGTCTTATTTCAAAAACGCAATGGCCAGAAAACACTTAAAATCTCTGTTTTCTAAAACGCAATGGACTGAAAACACATAAAAATGTGTTTTACCTAAAATGCAATGCACAAAAAACACAAAAAAAATGTCTTATTTGTAAAACGCAATGGCCAGAAAAGACTTAAAAATGTCTCCTTTCTAAAATGCAATGGCCTAAAAAACCAAAAGAAAGTGTTCTCTCTAAAACGCAATGGACTGAAAACACCTAAAAATGTGTTTTACCTAAAACGCAATGACTAAAAACACTTCAAAAATGTGTTTTATAAAACGCAATGGCCAGAAAACACATAAAAATATCTTAGTTCTAAAACGCAATGGCCTAAAAACACCAAATAAAGTGTTCTCTCTAAAACGCATTGAACTAGAAAAATAGTTTTGTCTTTGAATTGTCTGAACCAGGAAGTAGAAGATCAAAAACTGTCTACGAATGCAGTTTTCCAGCTCGACCCCAGCCAGGGGCTCTGCCCCTTGGACCCTGCTACCAGGGGCGCTGCCCCCGGACCCCCGCCAAGATCGTAAAACTTAATGATTAAATCAAAAACCCAGATCGTAAAAATGAAATTAAAGAATTTCTTACATGGATCGAAGCCGATTTCTTCAACGATTGCCGAAATTTGAATGATAGAAACACTTATAAGCGATCGAATCGAACGGATCGAGTGATTATCTTCAAAATCATGGGAAAAACGAGATTTTGTATGAAATTAAACTGAGTTTTATTCAAAATTTGAATGATAGAAACACATTGATCGGGTGTTTGAATCATTGATTGGTGACGAAAATCGCACTATAATGTAGTGATTATTGAGATAGTAAGTGAAGAAAATGTTGAAGATGATGGGTTTTGAAAATGGTGGGTTTTGAAGTTACTGGGGAGAAGAAGGAAGAAGAAAGGATACGATTGACTAAAATACCCTTTCTCTTTATTTTAAATTTTGCCACATGTCATAATTCTATTGCTTCCTATCATTCCTAGCCAAAATAAACTTTCTATTTGATCCTCACCCTAAATTATTATAGCGTTAAATTTTAATGTTTTATCAGTTGAAATAGTTTGAACCTGTGTGCTTACTAGTCGGATTAAATCGGATTTGATTGAATTGGTTTCAACAACTAGACCACATAATATTTTAAGTTTTGAACCCCCAACTAGCTCGCAACATGTACAACACTGCAACATCGATGGAGTGAGCACTATTAGTGATGCTGAGAACTGAGAATGTCTTCTGGATATTTACTATGAGAAGACATAAACCATAGTAGGATGTGTATGGAACAATCCTTTTCTAGTATATCGTGGATGGTTGGTGAGAATACCTACGGTTGTAGAGCTTGAACGAAAGCTCAGTGGAGGCAGGACTCTCAAAATCCAAATCGGTGGAGGCCGGACTTTTAAAAATTTAATATTTTACACTACCAAAAATTTTCAGAATTTTTTGGTAAAATTAACAGTACAAGCAAAAAAATCAGTGGGGGTCGGGGGAAGCTTCGCCCCCGAATACCTATATCGCATCGCATGTCTGATACATAGGCTTGCTACCTAGGTATCCTCTTACATGTTTTATTATGTCTCGAATCATCTTATCTCATATATGATGACATTTTATTTTATCACTAAAAGTTGCTTTATTGTTTATGTTCCTAGGTCTTTAATATGTCCAAATTTTTGTCTTTCCATATCATTTTGACACCATGCTAATACTAACATACAGGGTTGGCTCAACCTTTGTGGGGCCCAAAGCAATAACTAATATAGAGTTCTTTTCAGAAAAAATAAAAATAAGTTTACTTTCAACCCTATAACAATTACAAGAGATATTGTAGACGGATTACACAGATAAAACTTAATGATACTTTTGTGCCTTTTGTTTATGCGATGTTTGAATTGCCATTATTTGGTTTGTCTTTTCCTTTCTCACCGAATTTCCATATGTATACTTACAAGAGCTTTTAATTATTGTGGCCCTTAGAGAGGTGAGGCCCAAAGCTGTCACACCCTCAAAATCCACACGCGGAGTATTACCGCGAGGCATGTGACGACCAGGATCTTAGCCACAAATTATTTTGAACGGATTAGTTATTGTTATAAACATTAGCATAATTAGTGACCTAATTTAATTTTTTTCAAAACATAGTTTAAGTTCACAGCGGAAAGGGAAAGAAAACGCATCATAATTGAAACCACAAATTTATCATCATGTTACTTACGAACCACGCACTCCATCCGATTGCAACGTCCGTCCAGAGTTGTACCGAGCAACCTGCAAAGCATGCAGTAGAGTGTCAACATAACGTTGGCGAGTTCACGTGTTTGTAGTTTTCCAGTTTTAATTCCAAAAACTTGTTTCAACCAGTTAATTTATCCGTTTATACATGCCATGGGGAGCTACCCCATAAGTGAGCGACTAAACTGTTTTTCCAATACCGAATACTTACTTAACCGTACGTTTCCGCAGTGCCCCGTTTGTCAATGTTCTATCATCATTGACGGTTTGCCTGAGTCTATTAGTTCACGCCCGTTCCCAGTAACAAGGGTCGGTGTGAGGCTGGTTACACCTAAATAGCGCTATTAACTAATAACCCGTTCGCCAGGCCCCGGCGACTAATCGGTATTTAATGGTAGGGACTTAAGTGATAGAGTTTCGTTTAGTGTTGCTCGTTGCATTCCGTATAAACCGTAATTAACCAAGAGTTCCCAGTAACAAGGGAAGTAAGTAAGTTTGTTCCCAGTAACAAGGGAAGAAAAGTAAGTTTGTATCCCAGTAACAAGGGAAGAAAAGTAAGTTTGTATCCCAGTAACAAGGGTAGAAAAGTTAGTTTGTATCCCTCACAAGGAGACAGAAATACCGTATCCCGCACCAAGAGATAGTAAGCAATCCCAAACCAGGGAAAGTGTTTTGTTCCGTTTCCCAACCACCGGGAACGCATGCTTTAAGTAAAAAGTAGTGAACTCACCTTTGCTTTGCTCGGTAGTAAATTTACTCGTGTTAGGTTGGTCAACCCTACCCTATTATGGTTATACATATTTATTAGGTTCGTGTGCAAGTAACGTCGCGTATAAACTACACGTAGCACGTAAATTCACATTCCATATAATACACACACTTGCATAATGTACAGTAACACGTATCATACCAGCAAGCATGTTATTGGGCCTATTCTAACGCATGAACAATTAATCAACATCAGTTAGACATCAACAGTCAAACAACAACAACACTCGTACATAGTCCATAACACCCATTTTGTTCGGCCCAATAACCAAGTGAGTAGTTCAGTCGAAACCGGGTGGTCTCGACTCGAGACCCAGAGATCTCGAGTCGCAACCATGAGTTCCTGAGTCGAAATCAGATGATCTCGGGTTGTGAACATTTGAGTCGCAACCGCAGAGGTCTCGAATCGAGATCATGAGATCTCGAGTCGCAACCGTGCTGGTCTCGAATCGAGATCATGAGATCTCGAGTCGCAACCGTGCTGGTCTCGACTCCTGGAGCGCCTTGTCTGGTTTCGAGTTGTCCTTCAGTGGTCTCGAGTCGCAACCGTAAGGTCTCGACTCGCAGATTATGCAGACGTTTCTAGAATCCCTTATCCAGACCAGTGCCATCCAATCAAATTAACATGTACTGTCCAATCAAATTTCATTAACATGTTCTCAATTTCGTACACTTCTAGAATCAGATCAAAACACAAAGATTTCAAATATTCATAGCACCTTCAAAGAATTCATCATGTTCTTCATTTTACTTATTCACACCAGTTCAAACAAATCTAACCTGAATAATTCTAACATTGTTTTTATCAACATAACACCCACATCTATCGCCCTTATACAATCATCATCATCAAACATGGACACAGTCGACCCAACATTTAAAAATCATATTCTTAAGGCTCATGTACAGCAAAACATTTAACATATATGTCGAATTCCACAAATCAGCTAGTAACTACATATGTATCAAAAGTCTTCAACATTATCCACAAAAACACATTTTCATTTTGTAATTTGAAACCACAGAATTTTCAAATCAAACCTATTCAAATAAAACCTATTTTCATTTTTATAAATATACGGCAACTTGTAGTACAGTTCACTCTTTCATTTATTTCAAAAGATAAACAATTATATGCAAGGTCAAGAATCACAAGGATAATAACAATAACCACATACTAACCGGAAAAGAGTATGGAACGAGTGTGTGTACGACACCACTGTTTCTTCATTGAATCCGGGACCCGAAACCGGCAATCGACCCATCCACTGCCACTGCCTGACGTCTCCGGTGCGGCTCCGGCTGCCGTTAGTCTCCACCGTCGTCACCATCATCAGCACATCCGGAGGTGCGTGTGTGTCGGAGAAACGCCGCCGAAGTGCTAGCAGTCGCCGGCACCACCGGTGATTACGGTAGTCGGAAAGGAGCGAGGGAGAATGAGATTGAAAAGGGGGGTGTTTTGCAGTCGACCAGTATGAATGACGCTGGTGTCGCCGGTTGTCTCTGTGAGAGTTTACGAGCAAGAGGGGTTTAACAAGTGAGGATGTGGTCTGATTGTGTGTGTGTTTTAGGGAAGGAGAGGGTGAGGGGTAGGTTGTGGGGATTAGGGAGTGCTTGTCGGACAGAAGAAGGGGCGTCGGAAATCTATTCTCCGGTCGCCGGAGATCCCTGATCGGACAAGAGAAAGAGGGTGTGCGGCTGTAGTGATGGGGTTTTATTTTTATTTTTTTTTAGGAAGAAAAATGTGGGGTGAGGGATTATATTGTGTTTAGGGTATAGGTGAGTTGGGTTGGGCTTGGCCCATGCGTACGGATCCACCGAATGTAAGACATATTGCTAAGCCCATTCGAATAATCACAATTGTTAGTGTATATATGTGTGCTAAGTATTACCTGTTTGGTTCGAGTTATCCGTTAAGCGGGGTGTTTCTCTCGTCGCGGGTTATTATTATGTAATAAATAATAATAATAATAATAATAATAATAATAATAATAATAATAATAATAATAACAGGCTCGTCTCACGACGATTAGGGTCAAGGGTTCGAGTTGTCACAAAAGCAAAGACTTGATTTGACTTACCCTCAAACCGGCCTTGCTAACATATTATTATATCTTGTGTACTATTCTATTCTAATATCGTGGTCATGTTATGTTATATTGCTATTTGATTACTTGCAGAAGTTGTCAGCATTATCACTAGTAATCCTATTTATTGGATGATTATGTGGTTTTCACTACAGTTCCCAACCTTGTATTGCATCGGGCCTTATTTATATACTATTATTTTGCAACATATTGTTGCATTAGTAGTTGTATCAATTGCTTAAAGTTTAGTACAATTAATTTGCATTGTTGCATTATATTATATACTATTAATATTAATTTGAAAGATGTTGGTGTATAGTGTTTTGTACATGATGCTTAATAAGTTTTTTATGCATAGTTGTGTGGTACATGATGCTTAGTGATGTTGTACCCCATGTTTTTGGGTTTTTTTTTTTTAAATTCATGTTTCACTTTAAACCCAAAACTACTTGATTTTGTAATTTTAACCCAAAACTTTTTAGTTTTTCCAATTTAAGCTCACAACCCTTTTACTTTCAACTTTCAACTTTGATCCGTATGTTTTTCATATTTTGCAAAATTTTTCGTTTTACGTTTAGATATAAATTTTGCGACTTAACACGGCACAACGTGTGTGTGTGGTTCAACGATTTTACGTTTTGTTATACCCTTTATTCTAAATTTTGCGAGTTAACATGGGGCAACGTACGTGTGTGGTTCAGTGCGTTTACGTCGTCTATTTTTTTTTGTTTAATAAGTTCGTCACAACATACGAGTCCTAAATCGAGTTAGTTATTATTTCCTATTTTTATATGTTGGTCTAATTTTCCACGTTAAGACGCCGCAACTTCAATGTTGGTGGCCGTTGGCTATAGGGTGGCATTGGTGCTATTTTTCACGGTTTTACACCCCCACTGCAACGCGGGGAGCTTAATACGATAGGTTATTTATATGGATACAAGTCATGTAACGTAGTAATTATGATACCATTAATTGTATTGAGATTATTTGGTGAATTACTTATTTGTAAAAGATAGTAATACACACTTAACCGATAAAAACATCTTTAACACATTGTAAATGTGAATCTGATCAACAACATGTCAATTTCATTGGCCGCGGTGCAACGCGCGCGGGTTAATATTCTGGTTGTACTTAAATGTTAACTTCTTTACAATGAACTATTTGAATTTTATAAATGGAAGATTTTGGTTACATGTTTGATGAAACAATGGTTAACCGAGGTGGTTAACACACTGGTCTCGTCAAGTAGGGTTAATCCCTTCTTTCCGAGGATCGGTGGCTGGATCGTCCACTGGTCGATCTCCTGCACAAGGAAACAAACCATGACTCGTAACAAGGAGGATGGGGTGGGGGGTGCTCCTTGTTACCACTCTCCGGCGTGAGAATCAGTAATTTGCTTGGGAAGCAAAGTGTGATAGTAGTAGTAGTGAGAGAGTTGTGAAGAGATACCTCAAACCTGGTTTGGGATGGATATTTATAGCCGAGGAGTGAAGGAGGGTAGTTGAGTAGCTAGCCTGACATCGCACAGCCTCCTGTAGGTGTGTCAGGCCTGTCGATTACGGTGGTGATGCCACGTCCTGCTGTGGTGTCTGGCTGTTGCATACATGTGGGCTGACAAGTGACTGTTCTCAGTGCCACTTGCACTGTGGTGTCAGACCCACTTGCCTTGTGGGCAGGATGCGGTGCTGGGCCGCATCGCTGCTTGCGGTAACTGATGTTGTCCCCGCGTTCTTGTTCTGGCCAAGATGGATGCGGGATGCGGTGCCATGCCGCATCGCCGCTTGGTGACTGTTACTGTTGTCCAGATCCCTTGTCGTGACGAAAATGTTCATAAGATGCGGTGCCAGGCCGCATCGCTATGCGTAACATTCGTTCTCGTACTTAAGGTAAGTCTTCTCATCAATGGACAGATTGGTTTCAACCGCTGTGTTCGCGCGTGCCCGCACGGACACAGCTAAGTTCTTGCTGGTGGGGGTTTTTGATAAGGGTAATGGTCACTCGCGGTCGTGCTGATGCGAGATCTGGGACCATACCCCTTCAAGTCCCCCCAGTCTAGTGTTCCTTCCTTATGCAAGTTGCATGTGGGAGGGATACTGGACTATGGTGTCTAGAAGGTAGAATATGGGCCATGCAGATGGCTCCTACTTTCAGTAAATCAAGCTGCGGGTCCGGTGACGTCTCTTCCGTATCGGTGAGCAAGTTCCGTTTGATGCGGAATTCTCAGCCAAGGATTTGATCCGGTAATATGGTCTACCTTTTTCTGATGTCATCAGCCACCTATTGGTGTTTCAAACCAACCTTTGAAACGGTGACTGAAGATGTTAGCAGGGTTCGAACCAACATTTGAGATGGTGACGGAAGGTGTTAGCAGGGTTCGAACCAACCTTTGAGATGGTGACGGAAGGTGTCCGTTACCGCAACTCTAGTTGTAACCTCTGCGTCAGCTTAGGTAATGCTGTAAGTGCTTTGCTCAAGCTCTATGTTCATCAACTGGACATTCAACGATGATCCCTGCTTTGTGGGGTGTTCGTGTTCTTCCAGTTTAACTCGCAAGTAACCGCACGTCTTTTGCGATTTAGTTCTCTAGTAACCGCACGTCCTTTGTGGTTTAGCTCTCAAGTAACCGCACGTCCTTTTGCGGTTACCTCGTTGCTGCACAACGTTGGCCATGTGTGGTCGAGCTACGTGGGGTACTTGCGTCATTGTTGGCCGTGTTTGGTCGAACAATGTGAATCTGGACTATGGGCAAATACAGTGGCGAAGCTTCGCCCCCCCCCCCAATTTTTCGAAACCGGGGGGGTGGAAACGTATATACCTAAAAAATTTCTATACGAATTACTATTTATAACACTACGCATCGAAAAGTTCGAGGGGTCGGGTGCCCCCTCGGACTTCCACTAAGCTGCGCCCCTGGGCAAATAAACATGGTCATAGGCATGGTAGTGCCCACCATTGTTTATTCTATGTGGTCCATAGGTGGGCAAACAGAGTCATAAGCAGACTTGTTACCACTGTTCCTTAGCTACTTTCCTTCACGCTTTGGTGGAAAGTAGTTTTCCTTGACGTAGTGTTGCTGAAGGAGATCACCTTAGATACTTGGGAATCTGGGTGAAACTCGTCCGCATTCGTTCTGTAACCACTTTCCTTCACGCTTAGTTGGAAAGCAGTTTTCCTGGAAGTAGCTTTGATCAACCGCGTGGCGGTTTAGTTGTGGCTCTTCCGTAGCTACCGTCTACGTACTTGTATTTTGCCGCAAGTACTCGTGAGTGTCTGTGGTTTGCAGCAAAGAACTCGCTTCTAGAGAGTTTAAAGCTTGTATGTGGCTCTTGAAGGATCAGGAGTCAGGGTTGCTGATGTGCGGTTGCTCAGCATACTTGTCCTTTATCCTAAGGAGAAGCTGTTTGCGTCCCCTCTGTGGTTGTGAACCGGACACGAGGGATTTGAAACTTGAAGAAGCTTGCATCGAATGCGGTGTGCCGCATCCTGGGAAGCGGTTTTCGCAGTCCAAAGAACCACTCTGGTTCTGAGTATCTGACACACCTGTACGGGCTCGTGTGTGTCATCTCCGCATATTCCACGTGTGCTCGTAGGTATATGCGGATATTGGTTATACCCCTGTACATAATGTAGAGATATTTATTTTTGCCTTTTTTGAGGGGTATGTAAAAAACGACATGCGGTATGGGTTATGGTGCGGTAAACCAGAGAAACCGCATGCCGCTTATGTTTGGATATTGTTGTCGCTTTTGTGCTGCATACGTGGCCGAACGCACGTGTGAGTTGGTGAAAGTTGGTAGGATTTTCTGGCATGTGCTGAAATGAAAGGACGTTTGCCCGAGGTAATAAATGCACTATAGCAGAGAGTGTAAAAAGTCTCTTTTTTACAGGTGCGTGGGCGGCCACTCGCGCGTGGTAACCGTCAGCGGAAACGTCGCTGAACACGTGGCGTCGCATAATTCGCCATTTTTTAACGTGATGAGTCGGTTACTGCATCGCATTAATTGCGATGCGTATATAAGGGGAAACCATTCGTGGTTTCCTCTCACTTGTTCGAAATTTCAAAAATTCTACGGTGAAAGAAAGAGTGCTTCCATCGTCTTCTCCGATAAACTTGTCTGAAATTCCGGTGAGATTTCTGAGTTTCTTGTGAACTCATTTTGCTGTCTTCTTCTTTACATTCCCTGGTGGCTGAACCATCCAATCCACACCATGCTGAGGGTGAAAACCCTGATCCCTCTTCACCGGTGGTGGCGGAAGAGGAAGAAGAAGGTGGTAGTGCCCCCGGCGGGGGCCTACCAATGCTGAAGTGGTCGAAGGTTATGTTTAACAACCTGATGACCAGCATCCAGATGCCCCAGGAGTATGGGGCTGTCCTCCCACAGGAAGGTGAAACCGGTGCCGACGCTCCGGCCGGTTACGTCACCATGTGGGTTGATTCCTTCGTTGATGGTAACCTTCGTTTACCATTGACTGTGTTCGTTGCTGAGGTTTTGGAGTATTACAAACTCCATATCTCCCAGGTGAGACCGTTCGGGATGATTCATATTAGAAATTTTGAGTACACTTTTCGTGCTCTTGGTCTGGAAATTTCTGTTGAAAACTTCCGTCGGTTCTACCAGTTGACGGTGAACACCGGGTTCTTTTCTTTTGTCCAACGGTATGGGAGCCCTAAGCTGATGACCCCTCCGAAGGGTATTACAAAGTGGAAGACCAAGTTCTTCTACATTAAGGCTGCCGCGGTTGTTGCTAACATGACCTTGCGGAATGTTAATGAGACCATCCCTGCGGAGGATATTGCTCTTCCTAGTGCGGAGACAGTGGAGTGGTTCCCAAGGTTGAAGACTATTGAGCATAAGAAGCTGGACAACTTGCAGTTGTGGGTGCTGCGGATGATGTTGACCAGGCCTGATAGGAAGGCAAGGCCCGTTGTGCGGGAAAAGAGTAGTGGTAAGTATTTCTACTCTTTTGCGGCTTCCTTGTTTCCCTTTGTAGGCTACTGATTTTGTAAGTGTACTATCAGAGGACGCTGCCCTATGGAGGATATTTGATCCGACTTTCCTGGGAAAGGTTGAGTTACTTCCGTGTGCGGAAGGTGAAGGTTTTAATTTGACCATTGTTGACAACTTTCGCGTTCCTAAACGCGAAGCGCTGAATGCACCCCTGCCGCAAGGCAAAGGTATAATTCATAATCTTCTTACTTGCCTTATAAAGTTCATCTTGCTGATTTATTTGTTTGATGATTTAAACGCAGGTACTCATGGGTCCTTGGGAGAATTTGAGGTGAAAGGTGCCCCCAAGAAGCATGCGGAGAAAAAGCATGTGGAGAAAGCTGTGCGGGGTCGCGGGAAGAAAAATCCTGATCCTGCTGTTGTTCCTCCTTTGGTGCCGCTGGCGGTAGGTATCTCTAGTTCTCGTTTCCGCAGATACACCGATTACGTGGTAGTGTCTGACACCCTTGAGGGTTTGGGTTTTCCAGGTGGTGGTGCGATGGCAGGTGGATCCTCTGCGGGTTCCAAACCTGTTGATGAGAAGAGGAAGAGGAAGATAGATGATAAGGCTACTGGTGCCGGTGAGAAGAAGCGTCCGAGGATACAGACCAAACGGACAACTGCTGTTTCTCAGGCTAAGCCTGCGGTTATGTCTGGTAAGTGATTCATAACCTTTACAAGTGTTTTGTTATTGTAACTTGTATTTGATGGTTATTGTTGCTTTGTCTGCAGAACCGCAAGATGAAGACTTCTCTTTGTTTGATGCTCCTTCTTCCCCCCCCCCCCCCCCCCGCATAACACAGCTGCGGATGTGAGGGTTCATAAAGATTTTACCAGAAGCCCTTCCATGAAAGTGGTGAATGAGCCTTCTCCGCGGGCAGAGGATACTGGGAAGAAATCTGCGGCTCAGATCTTTGATACGGTGGATTCCCATGATAATATGATCTCCCCGCAGGATACTGATGATCTGAACCTGAAGTTTTCTGATGCTGAAAAGAAAAAATCTCCTGCTGCCGAGAAGGCTTCCGGTTCTGCTTCTGGGGGTGCGGGTTCTAAAGGGGCTCCTATTCAGCCTGACGAGTCTGAATTGGAGTTCTATTACCGCACCTATACTGAAGACCGGACTGTGAACTATCACCGTCCCCCTTGGAATGTTATGCAAGGGGATGATATTTCCGTTGATCCCTCCGCGTGTAGGGAGATTTTGGGTGGTTTGGGCACCCCGTTTGAAGTTAACCGGGCCCGCGCTTTGCCACGTGAGCTTCGGATCAATCAACTCTCCTTCATGCTTGTGGGGAGTTCCATAATGGCGAATGCCATTATGGAAGACTACAAGGTGCTGGGGCGCAAGGAGGAGGAAACTGCTCGCTTGCGGGCTGAGGCTGAAGAGTTGGTTAAGGCTGCTCGTGAGGGTGCGGAGCAGCTCAAAAGGGATAAGGCTGCCTTTGAGCAGCATAAGCAAACTGAGGAGTGGGCTGCAACTGCTGGTCTTAAACAGGTTCGTACCCTTGCCAAACTGCTCTCTGATGAGCGCAAGAGTTGGAAAGAAACACTTTCTAACGAGCGCAAGACTTGGAAAGAATCTTGGACCAAACAGAATGAAACGCTGTTTCGTGTTCGTCAGGAGCTTACTAACGTCAAGGCAGCGAATGCTGCTTTGGTTAAGGAGAAAGCCGCAGCTGTTGCGGTTGCTAAAGAGGCCAAGGAAGCGGAGGCTCGCACTGCCAGGGCTCTTGAAGAGGCCAAGGAGGCGGAGGCCCGTGCTGCCAAGGCTCTTGAAGAGGCAAATGCTGACCGCACCAACTTAACCAAAACTGTTAAGGGCCTCCAGGTATGAGTTTCTTTTACTCTTGAATTTGTATATATATTCCACAAATATGATTGATTGTCTTTGTATACTTGTGTTTTCCTTGTTGAAAGGCTGAAGTGCGGAGCCGGGTGGCCATTATTGAGAAGGTCACTGCCTGTGCTGCTGAAGCTGAAGCGCGGGCTAGGGATGCTGCCGAGGCTAGGGATAGCCTTGCTTCTTCATGTGATCAGCTCCAGGCCGATCGCGAATGGATGCGTGATCACGGCATTGGGCATGTAAGTATCCGGTGCCTTTGCTTTTGTTTAGATTTGCCTGTGAGAACCTTATTGCTTGTGCTTTGCAGATTGTTAGGGCTATCCTCGACGCACCTGAGAACGCAGCTGGTGTAGAGCAAATTAGGTTGCGTGCGCAGGAGGCTGGTTTTAAAGCTGGCTACAACCGTTGCATCAGTCATATCAACGTTTTAGCCCAAGGCAAATATACCGATGAAAGGTCCGGGTTCCATGGCGTGGATACTGAAGCGCGTCTTGATGCCGCTCTTGCAGCGTACAACGACATGTCCATTTCCGCCCTCGAAGAACTTGATAAATGCTTGGATGCGGAAGACTACGTGGACCGCTTGCGGTTGTTATATGCTGATGAGGAAAAGGAGGAAGAGACCGCTGGTGATGGCAAGGGTGGTGCGGAGTCCAGCGGTACAAAGAAAGACTAGGGTGGCCTGTGTGCCCTTTTTTGTTTCCTCGATGTAAATGTTTTAGGAACCTTATGTAAATCTCTTGTGCACCGCGTAGGTGTAGAAAATTTTTGAATATAAAGAACCGTTTTGTGCAAGTTGTACAAGTGTTTTTACTACTTGCATGTTTGAACTTGTATGAGTTAATGTTATTGTGAATAACACTAAGTCTGTATTTGTCTTTTGCATATCTAGGTGATATGCAAGTATGAAGAACTCTGCCCGCTGTAAAGCGCGATTAAGTATACTATATACCTTTGTCGTATGAGCATTAGTCAATTCCTATTTTTATCCCGTTAGGGTTTGGGAATTGTGTAGGCTTTATGAAAACCATATGTGCGTATCCAGCCGGATAGACATTTTACGTTTTGCCTTTGCTGGCCTATTACAATATTTTTGTGTGGTAACCACTTTGTGTGGGTATCGCGAATGAAGATTTTGCCAATCTGTTTTTGTAGATACCGCAAAGTGGAACACGCATTTGTAATAGGAGGAAATAAACAATATTGCATTCAATCCTTCATTTATTTATTTGAAAATGGCCTGCGGCCCGATAGGTTACATGTCAAATGTAAAAACATGCCTTACATGTAACATCGTCAGAGCTGTTGTGCATTCCATGTACGCGCGATAGGTTCGCCTTCTAACGTTTGTAGTTTATACGCGCCTTTGCCCAGGACCTCTTGGATGAGGTAGGGTCCTTCCCACTTGGGGGCAAGTTTCCCTGGGCGTTCTGCGTTAGATGCTTCATTGTCACGAAGGACATAGTCTCCCGAGTTGAAGGTACAAATGCGGACGCGTGCATTGTAGTACTTTTCAAGTTTGGTTTTGTACTTGGCCTCGTTAATTGCTGCGTTTTCACGCCTTTCCTCTAGGAGGTCCAAGTCAACCCTGCGTTCCTCACTGTTGTCTATTTTGTTGATAGCCAACATTCGGGGTGAGGGGAGACCTACTTCAGCGGGGATCACCGCCTCAGTGCCATAGACCGGGCTGAAGGGTGTCTCACCGTGACTTGTCTTTGGGCTTGTCCTGTGAGCCCATAGGATACTAGGGAGTTCATCGACCCAGCCTCGTCTGGCTGTTCCCAACCGTGCCTTGATGCCTTCGACTAAACTGTTATTGATACTCTCTACTTGGCCATTCCCTTGCGGATGCGCCACTGAGGAGAATATGTGTTCAATGTGTAGTTCCTTTAGCCATTTTTGAAAGTCGTCGGCAGCGAAGTTGGTGCCGTTGTCGGTAACTATGCACATCGGTAGACCGAAACGACAGATGATATGTTCCTAGATGAACTTCCTTGGTATCATAACGGTGGTTGAGGCGAGCGGTTTTGCCTCTACCCATTTTGTAAAGTAATCAACAGCCACTATGATAAACTTCACCGCAGCTGGTGCGTCTGGAAATGGTCCTACCACATCGATTGCCCATTTTTGGAACGGCCATGCAGTGGTGACGGGAATCAGGTTGTTCTTGGGGCGCAAGGTTTTAGGAGCATGCCGCTGACAATTGAAACACTTGCGCAGGATTTTGACCGCATCCAGGTGCATATCGGGCCAGTAATACCCGGCGTTCATAATTTTGGCCACCACCATGCGTGGACCCGCGTGTATGCCACACATTCCCTCGTGTATGTCTCTGATAAGGTACGTGGCATCTTGGGAGTCGACGCATCGTAGGAGTGGTCCCAGGTATGATTTACGGTATAAAATACCGTCTCCCATCTGATAATGACACGCTTTGTGTTGCAACTTACGTGCCTCTGCCTTGCTTTCGGGAGTAACACCTGATTGCAAGTATGCAATGATCGGTGTCATCCAGGATGTTGTACCGTACTGGATGACATTGACTTGGCGCAGGGGTACTGAAGGATTTTGAAGAATCTCGATGCGTACCTCTTTTGCCAGGTGTTGGAAGCTGGTGGATGCGAGTTTTGACAGTGCATCCGCGGGTTTGTTTTCACTCCTGTTGATATGGCGGATATTCAAGGAAGTGAACTTCGATTTCAGTTGCAAGGCTTGTTCGAGGTAGAGGATCATGATATCCCCTTTTGCGGCATAGTCGCCGCGACTCTGCCCTGCAACTAATAGTGAGTCGACGTGTGCCTCCAAATGTTGGACGCCGAGTTTGACTGCCAGACGTAGCCCTGCCAGTAGAGTCTCATACTCTGCCTCGTTGTTTGTGCTTTTGAAATCGAGACGGATTGCGTAGGTAAGCTCTTGGCCATCGGGGCTGACGAGTCGCAGACCCGCACATGCACCATCCTCGTTGGATGCACCATCGGTGTATAGTGCCCATGTTTCTGAGGAGGATGGTGGTGGTGTAGGGTTTTGTTCATCTTCGCATTCCTGAATGCGATTTGCCGGTACCTCAGCAACGAAATCAGCTAGAACTTGGCCTTTGATTGCGGGGCGCGGCTTATAATTCAGCGTGTGTGCACCCAGATCAATTGCCCATTTTGCTAATCTCCCAGAGATGTCGGGTTTGGATAGGATCGGGCCGATCCTATAGTTGGTTAACACCGTGATGACGTGGTTTACAAAGTAACATTGTAACCGTCTCGATGCGTGCACTAGTGCCAATACCAACTTCTCCATGATGGAGTATCTTGTCTCAGGGTCGTTGAGCATTTTGCTGATATAGTAGATGGGTGTTTGGACTCCCTCTCGCTCCACTATGAGTACCGCGCCTACTGCGTTGTCTGCGGCAGATAGGTACAAGATAAGTGGCTCACCCTTGCGTGGTGCGGTTAGAGTTGGGAGTTGAATCAAACATTCTTTCATTTCCCGGAAAGCTTTTTCGGCTTCTGCGGTCCATTGAAATTGTTCCTTTTTAAGCAGTTCCGCAGGGTTTTGATGAAAGGATAAGACTTAGCTGCATGGTTGGCTAAGAATCTATTTAGTGCGGCTAGCCTGCCGGCTAGTCGTTGCATTTCTTTCATCGTGGAAGGCGATGGCATACGCTCGATCGCCTGAACTTTCTCCGGGTTCACGATGAATCCAAGGAACTTGCCTTCCTCCATTCTAAACGAGCATTTCCCTGGATTGAGCTTCATGTTGACGCTTCGCAGAGTTTGGAATGTTCTTTCAATATCGTTGAGCATGGTGTCTTCCTCCATGCTCATGACGACCAGGTCGTCCATATAGATTTCAACACTTTTGCTGATTTGACCGCGAAAAGTGCCGTTCATCAACTTATGATAGGTTGCACCCGCGTTGCGCAACCCGAACGGCATTTTTGTGTAACAGTAATTCCCGGTAGGCGTGCGGAATACCGTTTTATCTTCGTCCTCGATTGCCATCTGTACCTGGTGGTAGCCTTTGTAACAATCAATGAAACACTTCCATCGAAATGGTGCGAGGTTATCGGCTTTCTCGTCGATCTCCGGAAGTGCGTAACAATCCTTGGGGCAAGCTTTGTTGAGATCTTTATAATCGACGCACATGCGCCAGCCCCCAGTTGGTTTTTCTACCATGACTGGGTTGGATAACCAAGTCTGGTATTTGACTTCCCGCAGGATGCCTGCGGAGAGTAGTTCTTGGACCTGCTCATTCATCGCCTCGTTCTTTGCAGATCCAAGGTGGCGTTGGCCTTGGATCACCGGCTTGATACCTTGAATGGTATTCAAGAAATGTTGCGCAATTTCGCGTGGTACCCCTGTCATGTCTGCGGGTGTCCACGCAAAAATATCTTGGTTCTTGAAGAGGAGCTGCTTCAGGCGCGCTCTGATGCTATGGGGCAAGGCGTGGCCCAACGTGACCGTTTGCTCTGGGTGTCTTGCGTTAAGAATCCATTTTTCTGGTTGCGTGTTGGGGGTAGGCCATGCAATCTTGGTCGGACGCAGTTCGTCTGACGACATGACCTCTCTGCGTGCGTAGATTATCGCGATCCCCGTTTCGGTTGGGAAACCGACAGCAGAGTGGGGTACGGACGTAATCATGTTGAAGTCGCCTTGAGACTCCCTCCCGAGAAGTACGTCGTATTTGGAGGTATGAGGTAAAACCATGAAGTTTACCTCCTCCGTTCGTGTGTGCCTTCCGTTGGTGAGGCGCACAGGAAAAGTGATTTAGCCCAGGGGGAATACGGTTTCCCCCGCAAACCCGGCCAAAGGGTAGTCTACCGGCTGCAACCGATCCTTGTCTTCTTGATCGAACTGGTTGAAGCATTGCTCGTATATGATGCAAGATGTACTGCCCGGGTCGAAGAATAGTCGCTCGGTGCAGTAGTGAGCCAGGTAGCCTGTGATAACGACGGCGCGCCTGTCGCGCGGTCCGCCTTGGACTATTAGAAAGACAACTTGCTCGTCTTTCCAGTCATTGTCCGGTCTTCTTGCCGCCTTGCGCGGCTTTCCTCGCCCTCCGTTGATCATGTGGGTTGAGGCCACGTACATGGCCCTCTTACCTGTAGAGGGGCCCTCGTTGTGGGGGGTGATGCGCTTGGTTTGTTTTTGCGCGGCTGGCAACAGATGTTGCAGCTTCCCCTCTTTTAGGGCTCGCTCAATCTCCAGTCGGAGACTGATGCAGTTGTTTGTTGTGTGGCCCGAGTCCTTGTGATACTCGCAATAGAGTGCGAGATCCTGGTTCTTCTTGGACTTCATCGGTTGGGCCGGTCGCAGGAATTGCGCGTCCGTAAAGAGGACGTCGCTTGGCGACTGGTTGATCTTGGTCCAGTTACGGTCCCGAGACTCCTACTTCGATGCCCTGTTTTCACGCTGGGCGTTGATTGTTGCCCTTGCGTCGGGCTAGTTGTTACGCGGGACATATGGCCTGGGATCGCTGCCGCAATTCCATGTATCCCGGTTGCGCTTGTTGTTGCGCTTGTGCTCTTGGCGGGAGGATTGACCTTCCGCTTGGGGTTGTGCCGTTGCCACGTGCGGTTTGAGGGACCGCTGGGTCTGGGCGTACGTCTTGACCGCGGCCATGACGTCTTCCCATTTCTTGGGCAAGCCTTCCTTGCCGGAGATGGTCATAACCATTTCTTCGTCCTTGATGGCTCGAATGAAATGGTTACGTGCCATTTGGTCCGCAATGTCGCCTATCTCCAGGCACTCTTTGTTGTAACGGACAACGAACGCCTCAAGAGATTCGTTGTCCCTGCGCCAGATGTTCATGACGTCCATAGAATCTCGTTCGTGACGTCGCTGCTGGCTAAAATGTGCGAGGAACTTTGCTTGCAAGTCCTCGAATGAGGCCATTGATCCCACTGGCAAAGAATCGAACCAAGCCCTCGCCAGACTCGTGAGGGTCTTGGGGAAAAATGACACCAGGTGGGCTCGTCCCACCTACCGTTGCACCCTGCACCGGTGAAGATGTTCATGTGATCGTCCGGGTCGGACAAACCATTGTATTTCCCAATGTTTAATGGGAATTTAGTGGTGGTGACATTGGCGTGGGCAATCTCCGGGGCGAACTTGGATTTTTCGGCCGCAGATTTCGGTCTGTAGGGTTGGCTCTGGTGGCTCTTTGCAGCGCGGAGGTATGTGGTGCGAGGGTGAGTGGGAGGAACATAGTTGCGTCCTCCTGGTCTACTGCTAGTGGCATGAGACTCCCCGCCATATGTATGGTCATCCGGATCGGTATGGCCATATCCTTCATGGTGGGACTGAGGTCCCAGCCGACTGTGGATGTCGGGGCCGCGGTGGGCTGTGGATTGCCACCTGTTTTCGCCATGAGGGCCCAGGCGGCTTTGTATTGGGCCTCTTCTGCCGGACCCGTATGAGGAATCATCCTCATTAATCGTGCGGACCTGACAGTAAGAGGAGCCGCGGTCTTCCCGCCTACTTCGGGAGGCTGGGTGCGTGGGGGCCCTGGCGTCGTATTGTAAAATACGAACCGCAGGTGTATGCGGTGCCGGGGTAGGCCCGACCGGTACTTGTGTTTCTGCGCAAGCTCTGTTGTATGATGCGGCCAGCAAAGCTTGTTGTTGGTCGTACCAGGCATGAAGGTTCATGTCTGGAGGTATCACAGCAGCGTACTGTGAAAGATCGTGTCCGAACGTAAGGGATGCGCCCCCTTGCATTGATGTGCCAATGTGGCCAGGATTTGGGGCTGGAAGAGCGGTCCCCGTAGGCCCTGTGTTTGCGGGGTTTAGATTATCCCCGGTAGTGTTGTTTAGACGATCAGACATAATCTTTGGATCGAAAGGGATGGTGGAAAAAAGTGCTAAGAGTAGCGGTGGGCGCCAATGATGAAACAATGGTTAACCGAGGTGGTTAACACACTGGTCTCGTCAAGTAGGGTTAATCCATTCTTTCCGAGGATCGCTGGCTGGATCATCCACTGGTCGATCTCCTGCACAAGGAAACAAACCGTGACTCATAACAAGGAGGATGGGGTGGGGGGTGCTCCTTGTTACCACTCTCCGGCGTGAGAATCAGTAATTTGCTTGGGAAGCAAAGTGTGATAGTAGTAGTAGTGAGAGAGTTGTGAAGAGATACCTCAAACCTGGTTTGGGATGGGTATTTATAGCGGAGGAGTGAAGGAGGGTAGTTGAGTAGCTAGCCTGACATCGCACAGCCTCCTGTAGGTGTGTCAGGCATGTCGATTACGGTGGTGATGCCACGTCCTGCTGTGGTGTCAGGCTGTTGCATACATGTGGGCTGACAAGTGACTGTTCTCAGTGCCACTTGCACTGTGGTGTCAGACCCACTTGCCTTGTGGGCAGGATGCGGTGCTGGGCCGCATCGCTGCTTGCGGTAACTGATGTTGTCCCCGCGTTCTTGTTCTGGCCAAGATGGATGCGGGATGCGGTGCCGTGCCGCATCGCCGCTTGGTGACTGTTACTATTGTCCAGATCCCTTGTCGTGACGAAAATGTTCATAAGATGCGGTGCCAGGCCGCATCGCTATGCGTAACATTCGTTCTCGTACTTAAGGTAAGTCTTCTCATCAATGGATAGATTGGTTTCAACCGCTGTGTTCGCGCGTGCCCGCACGGACACAGCTAAGTTCTTGCTGGTGGGGGTTTTTGATAAGGGTAATGGTCACTCGCGGTCGTGCTGACGCGAGATCTGGGACCATACCCCTTCAATGTTATAGATAAAAGATGTGGTTCTAAAATATAAAAGTTTTTAAAAAAGATTTTATTTTAACCAAGTTTGTTAAGTTATAAACAAAACTCTTTCGAATTGTATAAACCAATTAGTTTAAAGGTCTTTACTTCTATGTTAAAGTTCATGTTGAGGAATCATCAATTGCTTACGTGTGAGATGATTAAGGAAGGTTGCTTGGAGTGTAAGACAAGCAATTAATTAGACATATTAATTAGTTTATGAATAATTATCTAAGTGGTCCTAGTTGAGTTAGAATATGATGTTAAAAGATAATTATCGTGTAATTTATTAATGAGGAATCCTAGTTATAGTATAACACGATAGGTTAGCTATATATACCAATTGATTTGGTAGGGAAAATTGTAATCAAGGTTTTAAGTTTCAGTTTCCTTGATTATAAAGTATTTGGGTGTTTACCAAATTATAAATTACGTGTTACGATTCATACCACTGATACCAATTATCCTTCAATTGGCATTAGAGCGGAGCTTATTGAAAGACCAAGGGATCTGTGGTGATTGACGTACCTGGGAATCTGAGGGGTAGTCGATCTCGAAACAATAGCAATCAGGCCTGTGGAAATCAACCATATCTGCGTTCAAAGGTGTGATCGATTGGGTCCTTGTAAGGATCAAACTCGCATACAATGGGGTTCAATCGAAATAGAAGTTGTGCGCCAGAGCTGCTGCAACTCACCGGAGAGACAGTTCCTATCGGAACTACGCTGTTCGGAACCGGAAACCACGTCGCAAAAAGGAATCTTATTGACAAGTGTAAAGCGTATTAATCAGAGTTGTGTTATGACGAAGACCGTTCAAGAAACTATCTTTTTAAACGAAGAAAAAGTTTTGCCAAATAAATTTGAAGTCGATTCTAGCGAAAAAGATGTTTGGTACCTTGATAACGGAGCTAACAACCACATGACACGTAACCGGAGTTATTTTTGCAAAGTTAAATGAGCAGATAACTGATAGTGTGAAGTTTGGTGACGATTCGCGTGTGACGATTAAAGGAAAAGGATCAATTGTATTTGAAGGTAAAACCGGTGAACAAAATCTTTTAACCGATATTTATTATATCCCAGATTTGCAGAGTAACGTGATGAGTTTAGGTCAAGCAACCGAATTTGGATGCGAAATTCAAATGAAAGATAATTTTCTAACGATGTTTAATAGTAGTGGAAAATTATTAATGTGGTTGGCTCGTTCGAAAAATCGTTTGTACAAGGTGAAATTGAAAGTGGGCACTCCCGTTTGTCTTATGCGAGACTTGGACATGCTAGTTTCAATACCGTGGAGCACATGAATGGGATGGTTTTAGGAGTTCCAAAGATTCGTTACAAGAATAAGGTGTGTGAAGCGTGTATAGTTGGAAACAAACTCGAAAACCGTTCCTAAAGAAAACGTTTGTTCGAGTACCTCGAACGCTTGAATTAGTCAATGGTGATATATGTGGCCCAATTTCCCCATCGACCATGAAAGGTAACCATTATATTTTATTTTGATTGATAGTTTCTCACGATATATGTGGTCTTACTTGTTAATAGAGAAAAGTGGAGCATTTGAAAAAATAAAATATTTTAAGGTGATGGTGGAAAAGGGGATGGGTAATTAGCTCAAAACCTTACGAACCAATTGAGGTGGAGAGTTTACTTCCCGAGCGTTTAATCGTTTTTGTGATGAAGACAGTGTTACGAGACACTTGACAACCTGATGTGCCATCAATTATACATATTTTTAGTGCATAATTACCCTCTAATTGTAAGTACTTTTATGACTTTTTAGTTGAAATGTAAGACCCTTACTAATATTTAACGATTTTCATATATATATATATATATATATATATATATATATATATCGACTAAAATGTGTATTTACGATTACACATACTTATAAAAATACGGGTTTATTAAAACTTTTCTTACGATTAAAAACAGTACAACATAAAATGTATGAGTTCGTCATTAAAATTGACGATGAAACAATGTGCGTAAGCTTGTATCTTGATCGTGTTCGGTTCTTCATTGAGCTTGATCGTCCCCCGGTACTATAAGTTATACCTACAATTCATAAAACATGAATTGAATTAGTCATACATAGTTTAAAACATGTTTAAACGAGTTCGCGAGGCAAAACTGATTAAAATAAAAAAAATTCGCCGAAACAGTGTGCCGTCGCACCACGCGTCGGCACCACATTGCTCCCTCGCGTGGCGCTAGGGGTACCTTTTTCCAGCAAGTTCGTTTTTGAGACCTGCATTTTCCCAGCAATACCAGTTTTTACGGAAACGACCATAACTTATTCGTTATTGATCTGTTTTACACGATTCTTTTTCCTATGCAATCGTAATTTGATTCCCCATCACATGGAGTTAAAATTTGACATCCGGATTAACAATTTTATGGATTTTATGCCCTCAGCTTAAAATTCAATTATAATATTATTGACCCTTTTCGTAATTCATTAACCATACTTGTTTCTCATTTAATATAAGGTCATAAACTACTACTTTAACTCCCAATCTTTAACTTATACTTGTTACTTAGTGAATTACGCGGCCATTTTCTAAGTTATGCGCGTAATTCGTTTTGACCCGTTTAGAGCGATTTTTATGCATTTAAGCATCAAACTCGCTCTTCTCTTTTCACACTTCTCATTCCCACTTTAAAATACCCACTTATATTCCACCACAACTATTTTTGTGGTGGATTTTAACATAATGAACCAATTATCCCAAATTTTACCTTTCGGTTAGTCATTTTATGCAAACGACCCATTCTTAGGCATTTGACCCACGAAAGTTTATGCCTAATACTTTTATATGTATCTAAGGATTACATAATCATAATACAAGTTCCTAAACAACCCATAAGGGGCGTTTTCACGATTTACCCATCAAGGGCATTTTGGTCAACTTTAATCCCTCATTTTACAATGAAGGACTTTCACTAAATATTTGACCAAAATCGCACGTTTACTATAATCTTATTTATGCGTACCTGGCTCGGATCAACATATTGACCCGTTTTAAAACCTTGTCTCAATAAATTGCTAATTCATAGAATCGCTAATTCATAAGCCGTTTTATCCTGTGTGCATAAAACTCGACAAACACTTACTAGTCGTCAATTGTTAAATGGTATCAACATTACAATTTGCCCTTTTTTGGTCTAAACAACCAAACATTTTGTGCTTATATTTGAATGGTATTTATTTACCATTTCGTTAATTAACTCATTTCAGATTTTTCACCAATTAGTTAGGTCTCTTAAATCTGTTTCTTTCGCGTTTACCCAACATGGCTTATGCCACTTGGTGTCGTTTTAATCTTCAACTTTGATCCATTTATTTTTTACTGAATCACCGTTTTACCCTTTTTATTCGTTTAGGCTTACTTATAAAGTAGCCGTTCGAAAACTCATTTTATCTTAGTCCTTTCATGACTAAATTACCGTTTCACCCCTTTTTACCATTAACCATGGTTTTTATCATTTATATTTGTTCCGACCCGTATCATTTCGCGTCGGTAACCATATTTCGAATATTATGTTTATCGTATTTATAACTTATAGAATAAGCATGTATTCTACAAAAAGGGTGTAAGTTTTACTTACCTCTCATCCAAACTACGCTTTTTCTTCATACTTGGCTTGTTTGATCCACTTCCTTCCCAAGCTTCACCTAGCTTGTCAAGCGTCAAACCTGCGATCCCCATGCTTAGGTGATCACGAATTTATGTTTATGCATTGATTTGAGGCTAGAATCGACCTTCAATTTGATGAATTTGATTGTGTTAGGGTTTTGGCTCCTTGGAGCTCTCCTGGTCGTACGACATACACACACCTAGTGTGTGTGTTATGTCTAATTTCCAACATTTAACTCAAGTTTTCCCTTTTTGACATCTTGGGTCCCTCAAGTTTAGCTAAATGTTTAAACCCCCATATAACACTTACTAGGAATTAACCAATTCTCATAACTAGATTTAAATGTTCCTAGTTAACTTAGTGGGTTTGGGGAAGTTATAACCCAGTTTATTTTAAGTCCCGTTAACTTGGGCTTCTTATAAACTTTGTTTTCTCAAAAGCTTTTATTCTTTTTATTTTATTTAATATTAGGTTTAGTTATTTAAATCCTAATATTTACCGGCTTACTTTTTACAACTAACGGTATTTTACCCGTTCATTATTATTAACGTGGTTTGACTATCAAACCCGTTTTCGGGGTGTTACATGAAAATACTACCCAAATCGTTTCTGTTTGACAGATACAGGTTTCTAAGGTCTCTGGATTAAAAGAAGTGAAAAACGAGCAAAATCGAGGAAAAAATCCAAGAATCCAAGATTCTAAGGAAATCAGCAAAGTGCCAAATAGGCACTGCCGTGCCAGGTTATGGGAACACCCGTGCACAACACCTAGGAGCACAAAGTCAACAAGTCAACCCAAGAAATGGTCAACAGAATTCAACCCGAAGGCAGGCATGACCATGCACCCCTATGCACGCACGTGCTTAGCTAAAGACAAATCATAGAATCTTCGAGAACCGACAACAATGCCACCTGTTCAAGCCCAGTCAGGACACTTATCCATGCATGGTCGTGCATCTCTAGGCACGTCCGTGTCCATAACGGAATGCAACAGAAAGGATTAGGAAGAAACAAAGAAATTGTGGGGGAAAGGGGCAAGCACGACCATGCCCCCCTTAGGCACGGTCGTGCCTATCTGGTGATATCTCATAATGGTGGATTTAATCACAACCATGCATCGTTTGGGCATGGGATGCTCATTCCACCCTAGATTAAAGCTTCATGAAGGTTCCTATATGAGACAAAAAGGCAAGAGACAAAAGGGGACAAGAGTACACACAAGGACCATGCCTTGTCTCCCCAAGGAAAAGAAGCTTCTACAACTCCTTGGCCTCCAAGCCAAAATCTCATGATAAATAGAGGCCTTGGCTGCCCCATTTCAATTGATCCTTTTCTTCCTGGAATTCTAACATTCCTTCACCCTAAAGGGGGCTCTTATGCCCCCAAGACTCACCCTTGGAGTTTAGGGATCACTCCATAAAATACATGTAATAGGTTAGTTTAAGAGAGAGATAGAGAGAGAGAGAGAAAGAAAGAGAGAGGGAGAGAGAACTTGCAATCAACAACCCTTCTTTAAGTTGTTTAATCCTATCATACTTGATCTATTATGATTCACTCAATAATCATTGTTTATGGACAACCTGTGGCCATTATAGGCTAAACTACTTGTCTTACTTCGGTTGAAGATGAAGCTTGGTATGAATTAAATGTTTAATCTTTGGCAAAGAGGTGTGTTGTGTCATTAATAATTCTTTCTACCCTTTTTCTTTCATAATGAGCTTGTGATTGTTTTGATCTTTAATCTTATAGGAGTTCTTGATAACCAAAGAAGGTGAAGCTTATTAGACACTCATGGCGTGTAACAACCCATATTCTAATAATGGAAATACGATCTTGGAGAAGTGGTTGACCCATTTGTGGAAACACATCTTATGATCAACCCTCGTTTATCAAGAATATTGTTGTTGGCCTGCACGGTCTATTTGTTAGGCCTTAAATGTTAGCCAAAACTTGGTCTTTTGACTCGTCTAACACTGTCTATATGTTAGCCTTGGCGCGGTTCAAGAGTTGGTGAATCCATGTTAAAATACTATACGTCTTTATATATATTTTTATTATTATAACGCCACCAGTTAAATATAGATCAATCACCCTAATTAATCACAATTATCATTAGCACCTGTGGGGAGCACTTTCATATATCCTTGCTACCTTTGAAGTGAGACAAAGGTATGCTAAATAGAGGATCGCAAGCCATGGGAACCATGTAAAAGAAAGAAGAGTAGTTGGATGTAACTAACCCAAGATTAGGGGATTGTTCCTTAAAAAGAACCTTTCGCTATGATTGGGCAATGAATTATCTTTAATCGACTTTAATTCTATTTAACCTTAAAGTCACATCTTCTGAATCTAATTAAAATTTGTCGGTAACCTTATCTAGGAGTCAGGTCTTTGAGTTAATTAACCTCATCTCTTGCCAATACCTTAACTATAATTCATCCTAAGTGGATTCGAAGATCCAAAGCAACACTCTTCGTGCTCTTGATATTCCGTACTAATCGTCTATTACTTGCTTTTATTTTCTGGTTTTAAAATAAAAATAACAAAAGATAATTAATTAAACAAGTTGGTAATTTAAAGTAACTATCAAAATCGTATCCTTTGGGTTTGATACTTGGTTCTTATCTTAAGCTCTACTACAAACGATAGGTACACTTGCCTGTTGTGTGTGTCTAGCCTAAGTAAAAAATAATTTCTTATAAATTTAAAGCTAGGTGCAAGTCTCTAAATGTTATTAAGTTAACCCACCTAATACGTGCTAAGAGTTAGTAAATTAACTAGACCAACACATCACTAGACGACACACATCAAGTTTTTGGCGTCGTTGCCAGGGATACGATTATTTTAAGAAATATTTTGGACTACTAACAAGTTTACTTTTCATCTTTTGTTTTGTTTCGCAGGTATGGACTCACAAAGTCCACAATATATGGAGATCAAGTTTTTTGATATTGATGAGTATTATGCACAAGAAGGGTGTGAATTTTGTGGAGGTCCACATCTCACTTGTGAGTGTTCTTATTATGTGTGGGAGCCTATGAAGAATGAAGACATCTTCCATTCTCCGCCCCTAGATGGGCCACTTGAGCCATCACCTTCAATGCCCTCACTTTTTCCTCACAACCCTAATGATGAAATACACCACATTGAAACCTCACCCCTATATATTAAACCTCGACTTATTACCATATATACCATCACTGCCCGCTTCACCATTTCCTTACCCACCATCACCACCTAGCCTACCTTCCATTCCTAAACCCGATTTTTGGAGTCCGGTCAAGTCATTACAATATTTGGAGGAAATAAAATTCCAACTAAAAAGTATGAATGTGGTCGGGCTCCATAATGAAAAATACCATCCTCAATCTCTAGAAACCGACACGTGGTGTCCAAACAAGTCACTTTGTTACTTTGAAAAAATAAAGAACCATTTCACATGGCTTTACTCAAGCCATGGTCAAAATTATTCTTTAAAAATTATGGACCCCCAAAGGGAGAAATACAAGTCTACTCAACCAAAGAAGAAATCGCCAACCATCCTTGCACGCTCGTGCCCAATGATAGGCACGGTCGTGCACACCCTCCAAATAGCAGGCTTAGTAACGATAAAAGAATGGCACTTAAAGCTCAGAACATCGAGTTTTATAAGCCAAAGGAGGAACTTGCCCATTTCACACACATATATCAAGTTCAACCACAATATCCAGAAAAGTTTCAAGAAACCAACGCCAAGCAAAGTGGTGGTTCCAAACACACATCTTTTCCCTTATATATTGTACACTGTTTCATTTAGTTTGTATTCGTTTTTGTTTTTGTTTTTTTTTGGCTTGTACTTAGTTGTATGTGGTTTTATAGGTGTTCGTATGGAAATGGAGCAAAAACAAGCTTAAACGTTAAAGAAACGAGCACACGGGAGAATGAATGGGCTTATTGAAGGATTTTAATAGAATGGAAATGGATATTTAAGGATATGAGATGATAGAGAATTGAATTACAAAGAAGTAGGAGAAAATGGTGAAGAAAACGGATTTGAAACGAAGAAGTTATGGCGAAAACATTTTTCTAGAATTCGATACGCGTCGCGTCACGCGATCAATTCACCTAAACCCTCTCACGTGACGCGAGGGGATGTCAGCTCAGTGTGAAAAAACTTGATTTTAACCCTAATACGAAAATAACTAATCCCAGACGAACTAGAGCATACCAGAGACAAATTTTGGAGCATACGAAGGCTAAGGTTGAAGATTTGAAGCAATAGATCGAGATTTCTTGGGTGTTCATCATTCGGGTTTGACGTTTCTTTATTTTCCTTGATTCAAACCATGTTTGTTAAATTCGTTATCATTTGTGATTGTGTTTTGAAGATGATTATAGGCCAGATACTTTGCTACTACTGATGTGTGTTTGGTGTGATATGTTTTTATTGATATTTTAAGCCCTTTTTAACACAGTAGTCAAGTTTTAAATTTATAAAACACGATATTCTACTAACACTAAACACACACATGGGTAAGTGCACCCATCGTGAGCGTAGTATAGCGTTGGTAAGATACCGAGGTCGTCCAAGGACACAAGAGCTTTTAATACCGGTTTATCCTCAACGTCTAATCAAACTAAAATTTTTAGAAAAGGTTTTAAACATGAAAAATATAAACTAAAATGCTGAAATAAAAATAAAAATAAAACAGATAGACAAGATGAATCACTTGGATCCGACTCGCCTTTAATGTATCCTTTGATGATTTCCGCACTTTTGTACTTTTTAAGAGATTATCTTAGTTATAGTAGTAGGCCCCTCTTTTGAAGGTGACGTTACCCTCAACCCACTGGTTTGAGTCAGCAATGATACAATCCCAAAGGGTCGGAATATTGGAAGATAATTAATTAAGTTATTAATGCGAAAAGTGGTAGGCCCCTCTTTTGAAGGTGACATTACCCTCGGCTAAGTGGTTTTGAGTCAGCAGGGATACAATCTCAAGTAGCCGGTTTAATGTATTAACAGTAGTTTACATATGAGGGGATCAAGCCATTCGCACCCCCGCCATCCAATACGTATGGGTATTGAAGGAGGTCCTAGTAAGCTTGCCCCAGGTCCTTGCAGGATCTGTACACTGAACAAGGCAAGAACCTTACCAAGCCATTCCCTTAACCCCCGACCAGGTAGCCAACATATCTCTATATAGACCGTAGAGATATGAATGGTGAAAATCTTTTACTTTATATAGACAGTAAAGTAATGCCAAGACACCACGAACAAATGATAAGGAAGTTTCACCTTCAACATAAGAAACTAGTTATTAAAGTCATTAATACAAAACCAAATAAAAAGTGCGAAAAGATTAAAAATCAAAAGTACTACATTAAATGCTTGTCTTCACCAAGTGATGTAAGAGACTTAGCCAAACATGGCCTTTGATTGACAAGAACTCTTACGATCAATCTTGGATCCCGAGACTACTACACACACTCTAAGGTGGATGATGGATGATGGTGGTGGATGTGGGTGTTGTAGTGGTGGTGGAGTGGTGGAGTGGTGGAAAAGTGGGAGAGAGGTGGTTTGCAAAGGGATGCCTTTGAAGTGAGCCAAGCACCCCTATTTATAACCTGAACAGAAGCCCGACCACGGCCCCGTGTCCGCTGGACACGTCCCCATGGCCAACCATTTTTTCTTCCTTCATTAATTGCAATTGTCTGTATTAGGCTCCACGCAGCCTCGTGTTCGCTGGGCACGACCCCATGTGCAGAAGCGTATCTGTACTACCAAGATTTGCAAGATTCTGCGAATCTTAGCGTTGACCACGCCCCGTGCTGAGCTGGGCACGCCCCCGTGGTGGGCGTAGAAGCTTCCATAGCTTTGTCTTTTTCTGCAGACACCTGACCACGCCCCCGTGTCCAGTGGGCACGGGCCGGGGTCAGCCCTCTGTTTCTTGTTTTTGCTTGGGAAGATGTTGTCAAGGGGTCGGGCATGCCACGTTTATTCCTTTTCTTTGTATTTATGTTAGTTTTTGCTGCATATTTGTTCCTTTTGTTCATTTAAGCTCATTTGGTCCTGAAAATACAAAAGGAAGACAAAAACACACTTTTTCCAACATTAGTACTAAAAAAGGGTTAGTTTTATGCCTTATTTGATGTAATTTATATGTTGCATTTTACACACATCAAATACCCCCACACTTGAATCTTTGCTTGTCCTCAAGCAAAACTCTTTATTATGTGGCTTACATACCCAAATGGAATGGGTAGAAGAGAAGTTTTGGGCTTGTCTTGAGTGTCGGGAATCCAAGATCTTTATTGGGTTTTATTTTTATATTATTTACAATCCTATTCGTTATGATTTATTTCGAACGTTTCACAAGAGAAATTGCTTATTTGGGCATAACATGCCTTTTTAAAATTCCATTTATATACAAGTTCACATACCTCACGGGAGATCACTCAACACTCGGCCAAAAATGTATTTTTGTGAAACACTCGAGACCGGCATGGAACTTACTACTACCATAATCTTGCCAAGCGATCAATCCTCCTCCTTTTTATCTATAAACCTTTGTAAATATCAAGAGGACTTGGGGAAGGGTTAGGCTTGGGTTAAAGGTAGGTGGTTAGTAAAAAGGGCTAAAAGCGTAAAAAGAGTTGGTCGTCGTAAAACTTTTTGTTTTTGTGACTTTTATTCAAACTAAGCATTTTCAAACAAAGTTTCTTTGAGGAACTTGTTTGTTTATTGCTATACTTTCATTTTTTTTATAAGGAAATGTCACAAGAAGACCGAGCTTTCTACTAAAATAATGGGTTGAAAAGAAAAAGGTTTTGGTGGGTAAAGGGTGTTTGTTTTGTGGGTTTAGAAATGAAAAGGTTTAGGCTCAAAGGGGTTAACTAGGGGGATTTTTAGGTATGTGAAAAAGAGAATGAAAAATAATGGTGTTGAAAGGAAAATGGGTTAGTCCTAATGCCTCTATCATTTACTTACTTGGGTTTTAAGTTGGTAAGGACCGGGAATGTATCGTCGTGGCAAGTTCTAGAGTCGTAAGAACCAAGCGGCTATTTACACAAGAAACAAAAACTGGGCATTTAGTTTAAAGATGTATGCTTGTATGCTCAATAAAGGCTCAAAACTCACTTATTGTGGGAATGGGTTTGTAATGTGATCAAGTATATATAATCAAATTTTAACTAGATTTGTCATGCCGTTTCATAATTTTCTTATGTTGGTTCTTTTTATCACGACGCTATCGGTTGTAAATTTGTAAAAATATAACCTTTTTAGAACTTGTTATTCCTAAATTAAACCAAGACAAGTAAAAAAAAATGAAATGTTTTTGAAAAAAATTTGGGGTGATTAGCGGTAACAATAGAGTTTTGTGTAAGGCTTGTTATTAGGACTTGCAAAATTCAAGGTTTTAGCATCACCCCCCACACTTAAATTACACATTGTCCTCAATGTGTCCCAAAAACAAGTTTTTAGGTTGATTGAATGTGTGAAAAGGTGTTCAAAAACAGAATTTTATGTTATTGGGCGTCTAGCCACTGGCCCGTGTTGGTCCGGGCACGGCCCCGTGGTCAGAGTGCCAGTATCATTTTAAACAGAAGGCTGGGCACGGGGGCGTGTTTAGTGAGCACGGCCCCGTGTCCAGTTACCTGTACTGGGCGTTTTTTGTAGAACCTTGGGCACGGGGGCGTGTTGGGCTGAGCACGGCCCCGTGCTAAACTTGCTGTAATGAAGGAAAATTGTTGGGAGGCTCTGTTTTTATGCATGGGGTGTGGTTTTAAAGTTCCCTTGGTAACCTTCACCATTTCGAGTGTGTTTAACCATCACAACATCATCCAAACACCATTTATTAACTAAAAACCATCATTCATTAAAGAGTGAATTACATAATGCCTAGAAAATAAAAAGTACAAACTAAAAACTGGATAAGAAGGTCATAAAATTCAAGAAATCTTAAACCACAAAGAATTTCTAGCCTAGATGTTTTTATTATAAGAACAAAATTTCCGAAAAGATGATTCTTTCGGTTGAGAAAGGCTTGTAGAACTTCTTCTCCGGAAAGAGCCCCTCACACATCGTTAAGCCATTCTTCTATCTCCCGGGGGAGAAGGAAGGCGGGCTCATTGTCTTCCTCGTGTTGAGGAGGTGCGACTTCTACCAGAACCTCTTGTAAGGCGTCAATAGGAGGTTCCGGGGGAATGTCGTCCCATCCGGTGGGATTAATAACATCTTGTGCCAAGTTCCAATCTTCTTGGGGAAAGATCAGTTCCATAGGAGGCATTGCAAGAATATTCAACCTTTGGTGCAAAAGGTTAATCTCTTGGAAGCTATTCTCTAGCCCCACCGTTAGATAGTTGATACGGTCAATTAAGACCTCTTCTACTGATGTCATCTCATCGAATGCCTCTCTTAGCGCCATTACGTAACGCACAAGGGTTGCTTCGATCGATGGCCTTCTTTCCCTGCGACTGTTCCTTGAGTGAGCTGAAGAGGTTTCGCTATTCTGGCTCGACATTCTAAGAAAACAACTCGAAAAGTTCAAATTAATAAACAGTAACTCCGGCCACGGCCCTGTGCTCACTGAGCACGGCCCCGTGGCCACCAATCTGCAGATTTTTGAAACAAGGAACCTTAGTGCTTTAAATTATTTTTCTGACTTTTCAAACATTTCTGAGCAGAAATAACTTAAAACAGTGTTGTAAAACTTATTTTTGATAAGATTCCTTGATTAAAAACCTAACAAATATCACAATAAGGCTTGAAAACATGGAGATTTCAAGCTTTAATGGAGGTTTTGAGGAGTTTGTGAAGAAGAAGGCAAGAGACAAAAGTAGTAAAGACAAGATGGTTGTTGAGAACCTTCTTTGGATTATACCTTATAGGGTATATGTGAAGATCCCACCAGATCTTTGTCTTTAGAATTGGTTCAAATGTGCAGGAATCTTGCTGCATTTATAGTCGGACAAGAGTCTGATACATTTTGTCCGTATTCTGACATTAAAGTCGGACACAATTTTTAGGTGGGCACGGGGGCGTGTTGACCTGGACACGGCCCCGTGGCTAGAGAATTTGAAGTTTCATCTACTTTTCAAGAATTTATTCAGATCGGGTGGCTCCTTACTGGACGAAACAACACCGAAGTGCCTAAGGTACCTTAATTGCCCTTGATTTAGACAAGAACGCAAGAGGTTATCGGAAAGGGTAAATCCTAAGCTAAATACCGGTGGGCGAAACCAACCTTTATTCCCCTTATCCGGGCTCTCGTTAAAGAAGGTATATGTCGAATCGCTCAGGTCTATGTATGCATCGATGGAGACCGATGGAGAGTCCTTCACGGCACAATCGACACAGGGACGACTATCGCTCAAATCCTCACAAGAGTTAGAGGTGCTTTCGGGATCCACGATGTTGTCAGATTCCGAATACGATCTCAATAATTCTCCTTGATCGTTGTCTTGGGATGAAGAATTTATTTCCATCTCAAGTTCTTTTATCAATTGGAGAATTACTTCTTCGAGTTGAAATAATTCTTCAAGAATCATATCATCCAAAAGAGTTGATTGAGAGCATTCGAGGGAGAGATAGGGATTGTTTTTACTTTCGCCCATCTTAAGGTTACAGGAAAACGATGGGTCTATATAGTGGGGAGTGTAATTTAGAAAATAACACTTTAAATCTTCATGAGATCCACCACATATTTGACACCATGTACCATAAGAGGAGCGAAAATAAAAATAATCAATATCACTCATGTTTGTGTCAAAAATTACCAACCGTCGGGATCTTACGGTTCTATTTTCAATAACTAAAACTTGGGCACGGGGGCATGTTCAGTGGGCACGGCCCCGTGTTCAGCTACTGTCTGACGTAAAACAAGATTGCCAGTACCAAAGATTGGGCATGGGGCGTGTTTAGCAGGCATGGCCCCGTGCTGAAGTCTGCAGAAGCTGAAAAATTAAGAAAAATCCTAAAAAAATAGAAAAACATGAAAAAACGATAAGGCCGTTGATTCCTAACTTTCTTAAAATCCTTGTGTCCCCGGCAACGGCGCCAAAAACTTGGTGTGTGTTGGGTGTGATATGTTTTTATTGATATTTTAAGCCCTTTTTAACACATTAGTCAAGTTTTAAATTTATGAAACACGATATTCTACTAACACTAAACACACACATGGGCAAGTGCACCCATCATGAGCGTAGTATAGCGTTGGTAAGATACCGAGGTCGTCCAAGGACACAAGAGCTTTTAATACCGGTTTATCCTCAACGTCTAATCAAACTTAAATTTTTAGATAAGGTTTTAAACATGAAAAATAAAAACTAAAATGCTGAAATAAAAATAAAACAGATAGACAAGATGAATCACTTGGATCCGACTCGCCTTTAATGTATCCTTTGATGATTTCCGCACTTTTGCACTTTTTAAGAGATTATCGTAGTTATAGTAGTAGGCCCCTCTTTTGTAGGTGACGTTACCCTCAACCCAGTGGTTTGAGTCAGCAAGGATACAATCCCAAAGGTCGGAATATTGGAAGATAATTAATTAAGTTATTAATGCGAAAAGTGGTAGGCCCCTCTTTTGAAGGTGACGTTACCCTCGGCTAAGTGGTTTGAGTCAGCAGGGATACAATCCCAATTAGCCGGTTTAATGTATTAATAGTAGTTTACATATGAGGGGATCAAGCCATTCGCACCCCCGCCATCCAATACCTATGGGTATTGAAGGAGGTCCTAGTAAGCTTGACCCAGGTCCTTGCAGGATCTATACACTAAACAAAGCAAAAACCTTACCAAACCATTCCCTTAACCCTCGACCAGGTAGCCAACATATCTCTATATAGACCGTAGAGATATGAATGGTGAAAATCTTTTACTTTATATAGATAGTAGGTAATGCCAAGACACCACGGACAAATGATAAGGAAGTTTCACCTTCAACATAAGAAACTAGTTATTAAAGTCATTAATACAAAACCAAATAAAAAGTGTGAAAAGATTAAAAATCAAAAGTAATACATTAAATGCTTGTCTTGACCAAGTGATGTAAGAGACTTAGCCAAACATGGCCTTTGATTGACAAGAACTCTTACGATCAATCTTGGATCCCGAGACTACTACACACACTCTAAGGTGGATGATGGATGATGGTGGTGGATGTGGGTGTTGTAGTGGTGGTGGAGTGGTGGCAGAGTGGGAGAGAGGTGGTTTGCCAAGTGATGCATTTGAAGTGAGCCAAGCACCCCTATTTATAACCTGGTCCACGGCCATACTTACTGCTCGTGACCCGTTAGCCTTCCGTGACTTACTCACAAAAGCCGAGAGCCAAGAACAATTTCTACAATCTCTTCACCCACCCACTCCTGCTCCAGTTGCTTTCACAGCCCGTAACACTCATACTCGCAACCCCGGTTCCGGTTCAAACCATACCAGATCTGGTTCCGGTTCTTACTCGCGTGGTCAGTCACAACAACCTTCTTCCAAAGGGTCACGTCGCCCGCCTCATTATCAGTTGTGTCGAAACAATGGACATTATGCAAACAAATGTCCCAAACTTTCTTCCTTTGTGACATCAGCCTCTACTGATGAGGGACTTGCTCGCACATTTCATTCTAAATGCAATGTCACTGACGATATTCCTGATTGGATAGCCGATAGTGGCGCCGATCTCCACATGATAGATGACACCGGTAACCTTCATTCTTTTTCCCCATATCATGGTACTAATTCGGTTGTTTTTGGAAATGGTCTATCTTTACCTATCACTCATAAAGGTCATGTGACCATAAACAAAAATGTTCCTAAAAAGATGTCTAGTTGTTCCCAATATAACTAGGAATCTTCTTTCGGTTAGTAAGTTGACAAAAGATTATCCCGTTGATGTGCTTTTCTCAGATTCTTTTTTTTTGTTATTCAGGACCGGAAAACAAGCCAACCTCTCGCTGAAGGTTGGTGTGAGAATGGCCTCTATGTGATTCGAGTCAAGTCTTTTGTTTTTGTTGCATCTCTTTCTTCAAATAAAGCCTCTTTTGAACAATGGCACAATCGTTTAGGGAATGTTGCATTTGATACAATTTCTGTTTTGCAAAAACTTAGTTGTTTGTCATTTACTTCTATTTTACCTAAGCCTAATGTTTGCTCCCCATGTCAACTTGCCAAGGCCCATAAATTACCGTTTGATTTAAATGAGAAACGTGCTTCTCTTCCCCTTGATCTTATCCATTGTGACCTATGGGGACCCTCACCCGTTCTTAGCAAAGATGGTTACAAATATTATGTTGTGTTTGTGGATGACTATTCTAGAATTTCATGGCATGAATTTTATACCGTCTTGCAAACTTTTTTGCGTCTTGTCCAAACTCAATTTACGCGAAAAGTTAAGGTATTTCAAAGTGATGGCGGAACAGAATTTGTGAATATACTTTTGAACGAATCAGTGTTGATTCGCACAGACCCAGGTTTCATCATGATTTAGAACAGATCAACTCAGCATTCATTCACAAATCTGGTATTTAAACTTTATCATGGATCTACTTGTAGATCCACGCGAATAGAATTGCTTGTTAGTCCCAGTTCATCGAATCAAGGAGTCAATCCGCTTGATGTTTGATCCACAAAAATAGAAGGTTATTTGGTTTGCACGGATCGGGATCACTTCATACGCACGGACTTGGAAAACTTGGGTTCGCACGAACAATAGGTGTATCTTGATTATATTGGGTTCAATTCAGCCATAATATTCACGGATCAGATTTACATAAGCTCACATGAATCAAAGATTACTTGTTTCGCACGGATTGAGTTTGAATCTAATTCACGGATTAATCAAAAACTTTCACGGACCTACTTAAAACAAATCTATTCGTACGGATTGACTAGTATTCATCCGAGAAAAAATCAAAGACCATAGTTTATCCGCACAAAACTAGGGTTTTTCAAGTGATTAGTTTTTCAAATCTATTCAAGTGTTTGTTTAAGTGTTTGCAGGTAACTCAGGATTCAAGATTATGGTTGTTGAGACGAGAGCAAGTCGAGAAGAACGTCATGCATGAATGAGATTGAGTGATGTGTATGAGATTTTCATAGAAACAAAGCGTGCAAAAAGGTGGGATGATGAGAGGAAGTGTTTCATAGATCCTCAAGGGAATCCAGCAGTTGATCCTGATATGGTAGATTTTAAAGCGCTTGTTGCTGCTATTCCAACTGCAGGAGTATGGGCCTCAAAGATCAGTAAGGATCTGAACTATAAGAATAAAGTGGAGGAGGGCATAAGAAGGGTGATCTATGCTAGTGTGGAGAAGAAGAAAGAGTGTAGAAGAAATTGTTGACGAAAGCCAGAAGCTGAAGGACGAGATTTTGAAAAAGACGACCGACCGAACAACAGTGGCAGATACTGAATCTATTAAGTCGTCTAATAATGCTAAGTCAACTGATAAAGTTGATATAATTAATAATAAATCCAAACACAAAACTGAAGAGCAGTGCAAGAAATGCATGGAAACATGCAGTGCCTGTACTGAGAAGGATGAGAACTTAAGATCCAGAAATATTGAGTTTACCAAAATAGAACATATTTTTAAAGAAAAATGTATCGAAATGCTTGAAAATGAAAAATTTTTGAAACAAAAAGAAGAAGAGTTGACACTGAAATGTGATAGTCTTGATAAAGAAAACAAAGTTTTAAAACAAAAGTGTTCAGCTGATTGCAACGAATGTTTACAAAAAGATAAAATTATTCAAGAGTTGGAAAAAGAATATGATGGAATGAAATTGTCATATCATACTGTAAAAGAAGCTTATGAAACTTTGAAGAGTCAAGTTAAAAGTCTGGATGGGAGATTGTCAAAATGTTTAAAAACAACAAGACTTGTTGATGCCAAGTATGAAGGAAAACAACTGGTTTTAAATCAATATATTGATGAAGTTGCTAAACTTAACCAAGAATTGGCTGAAAAAGAAAAGGTTGTTAATAAACTTCAAAGTTATCATATTTCTTCATACATTCTAGAATGTATTTTCAAAATCACACCAGATGATAAAGAGTCTGAAAAGAACAAAAAGGGAATTGGGTCAGAATATCATCAAGTTCCACCACCGTTGGAGAATAATTATACATTCGATGATGACGAAAAGGTGGCAAAGGCAATAAACATGGTTGATCAATTGCCTGAGAACATTGATGTGACAAATACCAAATCTGATGTTGGTGAATCAGAGGTGGTAAATAAAGTTGTTGAAAGCGTTCTAAAAGATGAAAATGATTCCACCAAAACTAAAATTTCCAAATCACAAAATGAAGATGAAGAAAGTTTTCATAAGAATTATTTGAAAAATTCAAAATTTGAATTTGATACAAAAACGAATAATGATCCCATACTATTAGCATATCTCATGGTTGGATCTGAAAAATTGTTTTCAGACGACGAATTTCTGATTCATAATGTGATTGTGGAAAAGTTTGAAAAAGTGTTTAAAATCAGACATTGAAAAACTTGCCGAAAAAATAGGAAGATTAAGAGGCAAGAAAGATTTTTATAACAAACCTGGTTACAAAAAGAAAAACATGAAGGATGGTTGGGTTATAAAAAGAAACAAAATCAAAGAAAACGGGCTGAAAAGACAAACTTTGAGAAAAAGATGAACTTTGTTCATGGAACAAGTTTAGAAGAAGAGAAAGAACTTCAATTTAGTCGACAGACTAATGAGGAGTTCTATGCTCAAAAAAATAACAACAACAACAACAGGCCAAAAATGTTTCAAAGAAAACATGCTTTAAATGTCAACAAGTGGGACATGTTAGTCGTAAATGCCCACAAAATCTAAAGCTTGTTGATGTTGAAAAAGAAAAAAGGAAATTGATGTTGGGAAACAACAATCTGAGGCTGTAAAACAGAAGTCAACCAAGTTTGAATCAAAACAAACTTGGAAGCCAAAAACATCCAAGGTTGAATTACAACAAACTTGGAAACCAACGACACCCAGATTTGAGACTAAACAAAGTTGGAAATCAATGGCTGATTTGATAAAGCCAAACCAATTTTGGAAACCAAAAATTGATTTGTCAAAACAAAACATTCAAAATGAGTCAAGATTTTATCAAAGTAATGTTTTAAAAGGACAGATTTGGATGGAGAAGAAACAGACTTCTGTGAGTGACAAAAGGAAAATCGATTCAACCAAGAAGGTTGAAAATAAGAACGGAAAAGTTTTTGTGAAAAATGATAAAGATTTTCCGAAGTTGAACAATTTGTATTGTGTGACAATACCTAAGGTCAAACAGGCCTGGGTTGCTTTGTTTAAATAATTGAACTGTTTGAATGTGCAGGTGCTCCAGATGTTAGATGAATGTCAACAAGGAGAGCAAAGGAGCAACCTGGCACAGGAGTAGGCAAACCCCTACAAATGGAAAACATGGAGTGTCGGTTTGTTTTTGTATATAAATAAAACATAAATCAAAAACCCTAAAAATAGAAAAATTTAAAAACTAAAAAAAATGTTTTTATTCTGTCAAAAACTGAAAAATGAAAAAAAAATATGTTTTTAGTTTTTTTTTAAATAAATTTTTTTTAAAAATGTGTTGATTGAATATGCCAAAACCCTCATGGCTGAACAAACATGATTAAATTCACAAGTAATTGAAAATGGTTTTAACATTGTTAAAAATCAATGTGTTGTAAATCATGGGGGTATTTTATGCAAAACAGAGCATGTGATGCAAAAAACAGATGGCGAGATGAAGCTATCTACATCGGTTTGTCAAATTGTTTAAATTTTTTGGATTATAGGGGGAGTAAGAATTTTGGAAATACAAAAATATTTTAAAATTTGAAAAAGTCAAAAACATGAAAAATTCAAAAATGAGTTTTTGTTTAAAAAGAGGAAATGATAGTGCATCAGTAGACAATCACAGCATGCTAAAGAAATGGAATGTCAAAATGTGATAAACGGTCTCACTAATAATGTGCCAGTAGGTTTTTACACAAGTAGTAAATTGATTTCGAGATATAAACCTAAAATCAACAACTTTCTTATCTCGTGGAGAACATCTCTCGGATATATGGACTTAGTACTCCGAAATTTCATTTGAGAGATTCCCTGATTCTGAGATATTAGGTCTTTATACTTAGTGATATCTGGGGTATTATACTTGGTCTTGTAATTTGGCGTCAGTAATGGCCTAGATCTCGTATAATACTTTGCGTGCTTAAAAAGCTTTCCCTCTGCATAAAAATTGAAAATATCGAAAGATACATATCAAATGCAGTTGTAAAGAAGATCCCTAAGTGGGACACACCTAAAGTCGAGCCTTCATCTCTTTGACTGAACAGAAGTTCTAACCTGAGCTCTCAAGGCCTCGCACTACCCAGAGACAGATATCAATATAGTATATTCACCTGTAAGACTTAATCTAAGGAATCCTGATAGTAGAGTATATTCTGAGACGGGACACGCGAATAAGTTAAGTACTTAAAACACTAAATCTCGTATCTCGTATTAGTTGAAGTCTGTGTGAATATTTAAGTGGATCAGTATACTAACAATATAAGTGAATTGTTTAGAACTTAAAGTCTAAAAAGGTCAACGGTGCTAGTGATTTGTCATAAACTGATATGATCCTCTGACACGAACTTTACAAAAAGATTTTCAGAGTGTTTTAGCATAAACTTTGTAAAAGACAAAAAGATTTTGTTTCTACTTTATTTTCGACAACCGATGTCTGAAAACTGATTTTCAAAATCTAAATATGCTGAACATGTTTCTGAAAATAAACAAGTTCATTAAATTGAAACTTGAGGTTTTTAATTGAAAAATCAAAAACAGTTTGTGAAATCTCCAAGTTCATTAATTTGGACTTGTATGATTAACTGTGAGGATTTTGGATGCTTAACTGTCAAATATAGAGTTATTTGATAGGTGGAGAGAGCCAGTATGAAATCCTAGAGTTTTTATGTCACACCCCGATATTTCCACGTATTACAGGTGGGTCCGGTGGGGAGTATCTTGATGTAGTTGATATCATCATGGTCAATAATCACACTTCAATGCACAGCGGAAGTCTAAAAGTAATATTATTACAAACCGATTCAAAGTAACATAAAATATTACACAACGGTTGTAAAGTGGATCCACAGGCGGATCTAAAATAACAAGAAATATTGTTCAATAGATTTAAGCATCAAAAGCTTGCAAGACTCTTTATTTGATACTAGGAGTAGCCAGCCCATTACGAGTAGTACCTGCACTTAACCTTTTGAAAAATACGCCAGTTTACACTGGTAAATACAATTAACTGGCCCTTTTGAAAAGTGTTTATAAAAATTGATTTAAATGCACAAGGCATAAATATTCTTTATTAACTTGGGACAATTATTTAAAAATAATCTTGTATACATTTTTACATGTTTGTCGTCCATTTAGGACCCGGTTAGAAGAGCCGGTTAAGATTAATAGACACACCACTTGGTATAATACCCACAAGAAGTTACCTTACAAGTGGGGTACCTTTTTACATACGCAACTGTCAGGTGTATGCCTACACCCCGTGTTTAAGTCGTGGCCATTTCTAATGAATGAGCCGAGGATATCCAGGACATGGTCATTAACCCCCCAAAGGCATTGCACCAAACAAAACAGATTAAAACGGGTTATGTAAATGTATTAATCACAATCTGATTTAAATAACTACATACCCGACCAAGCGGTATTTTTATAATACCGTATCCGAAGCCCGTATTGTCACACCCGCTCGTAGCGGAAGCGCGAGGTGTGATCTGATCGGTTCTCATTTCATAACAATATAAGTGAACATACTAAATGAATAAAAACAAGCTCCAATGCCATTGTCATAATTGCTTCAAAAGAATGCAACATAAGTTGAATGTATTGGTTACAAACCATCAAATGAAAATAAGTTGTCATCGTTTTATACATCAAAATGTAAGTCTTAAAATGTCAAGACTTTGACCACTATATCACCGCAAAGAGGCGGTATATAACAGGCAAACCCTTCAATAGTTGGCATGGAGTATTGATACTTGTTTTCCTTGAACTGAAATCGTTGCATTGGTCCACTAATTCCCTGAAATACATGTAAGTTTGAAAACATCAACAAAAGTTGAGCGAGTTCATGCAGTTTAGTTGTATGAGATGTATCTGTAAAATGTGAGTTGTATAAAATGTATCTGTAAAATGTGAGTTATATAAACTGTATCCATAAACTGTGAGTTGTATAAACTGTATCCATAAAATGTGAGTTGTATAAAATGTATCTGTATGTAATGATGTAGTATGTAAAGCGTCAATGAAATCGTTGATCATTAATGTTTCGCGAGGACATTAATATGTGTGACGAATTAGGAAGCAATCCAAACCTAGACGATTTTATGTCGACTCCTATCGACTGGGACACAAACGCACTCTTCTGTATGGGTCCACGACCAAGAGTGGGGCTCGCCAAAACCCATTAGATCTAACCCCTTGTACCTAGGTCCAAACTGGATTAATGGTGCTTAGATGTATGACCCTAATTCGCACATGATCTAAGGTGTTTCATTCCCTAACTTTAACATACGATTGAACATGTATCTTCCCCGATAGTTGTAAAGTTGTAAAACATTTAAATGAATAGGGGACATGAACTCACAGTATCGCGTCCTGTGAATAGATGTAAATAAGATCTCACGTGCGGTCTTCCTGAATAGCGTTGCGACCTACAAATGTTCTTATTTTTGTTAGACACTTCGGTCTTTGTAAAGAACTTGAGTACAAGTCTTGTGTCTTCAATATGTGTAAGACTTGTATGTCTTTACTGTTCGTTAACTGTGTATTCGATGAATGAGTTGTCCAAATGTTATATATATATTTTTCACCAAATATATATATATAACTGTTATCTTGTATCTTGTGAGTTGTATAGTCGGATCTAGTCCGCTGAATTTCGTGTCTTATATGTATCAATTGTATAGTTGTGTTTCCATTAATGGTAACATTGGGCCAAGCCCATGTTTTCAAGTTATTGGGCTTAAATAGTGCTGGGCCTTAAATAGTGTTGGGCCTCAATAGTGTTGGGCCTCAAATAGTGTTGGGCCTCAAATAGTGTTGGGCCTCAAATAGTGTTGGGCCTCAAATAGTGTTGGGCCTCAATAGTGTTGGGCCTCAATAGTGTTGGGCTTGAATAGTGTTGGGCTTGAATAGTATTGGGCTTGAATAGTGTTGGGCTTTGGCCCATATGTTTGGTGTTTGGGCTTAGCCCACGAATTTATGTTAAGCCCATTATGAAAAATAAGCCCATTTTGAAGTTAAGCCCATTTATAAATAATAGCCCATTTATAAAAGATAGCCCATTTGTATAAACTAGCCCATTAAGAAATGTATGCCCATTTGAAAGTATAAGTCTTTCATTTTTATAAAAAAAACATTTTTATAAAAAGATAACTAAATATACTTTTTAGTTAATAAAAACATAATAGTTTTTATAAGTTTCAAAATGTCCGAATTTTGTTAATGGTAACGAAATTCTTGCGTCCGCGTCGAAAGGTCGCCTAAGCATCGTAGTAACTTCTCCGAATGGCGATATGTTCATACATTCGCCCGTCGTCCGTTTTGACCATAAGTTGTGTCCGAAAGTTCGGAATGTCCGTAAGTTGTTTTCAAGTGTGTCTATATGTATTCTTGTAAGTCTTTAGTTGTAAGTATGTCTTGTATTTATTTGTGTCATTGTTATCAAGTTTCTAACTTTTATATATAACTAATACAAATAATAAGCACATAGCACATACTTGATATGTTCACTAAATATATATTTTACCAAAATATATATTTATGTCAATTTTTATGTTTAGAAAGACCAACTTTCTAATCTTGTAAAGACTTTGTTAAAAACGACAATTTTTCTAACACATGATTTCCAAGAAAATTTAGTCATAGTTCCTTCGAAATATGAACTTTGCCATATTATCAAAACATATGATTTTCTTTTCCCAAATCACCATCAATTTACTCAACATCTTAACTAAAACACATGAGACTTTTATAACATAAAATTATCAAGATGATCTCTAAATCGTGTAGGGTTTTAAACATGATCATAACATATGCTAACTAGTTCAAAAACCAAGTTTAATTTTAGTTTTAACCACTTTTACAAAAATCCCATCTTGTATGTTTGTTTTCATAATCTTGTAGAAGTATTGTTTTTGATGAAAAACAATAAATATTTTAACAACAAGATAGATTATGATCATCCATATAAACTTTATGTTTAACAAAAACCCTTTTAACATAAACATGTATACTTGTTAAATCATGTATTTAAACATCATCTAACAATTTATTCTTATGATATTCATCATGACACGATCAAATATGCAAGTAATAAGTCATAAATCACAACATAAACAAACATATATATCATGATTATTATTTTGCTTCTTTGTATCTTCATAATATTATGTATGATTCTTTTAGTTATAACATGTTCTTAAATCATCATATACATAAATAAGTATGAAAAAAAATAGATTTAGAAGCTCACTTCTAGCACTTGTGGCTAGGGATGATCTAGATGATGATTAGAAGCAAAGAAGATGAAGATCTTGTTAGTAGAAAACTCTTGAATGGATGAAAATACTTGCTTTCACTTGTAGGTGTTTTTGATCACCTTAGACTCCATAGAAGTACAACTTGATCATCAAATAAAGGCTAAAATGAAATGGGTTTTTGATGGTGTTCTTGACTAAAAAGATGAAGATTGAGAGTGTTCTTAAGTATGTGAAAATAAAGTGTAAAGTTATGGTAATATGGTTAGTAACTAAAGTACTAAGTGTTATAATCTTTCACCAACATCATCCACTTGCAACTAATGAAAATATCTAGATATTAATCAAGTGGTAAAAATTAAGGGGAGGGTCCCACATAAGGTCTTATGACCGTGAATGAGAGGGGGGGGGGGTGTCTCATGTTTTGCTTCTTGTTTTACTAATAAAAAGTGTTAGAATTTATTTAGAAAGTTTAGATGTTTAGGGATTTCCAAATGTTTTCAAGATGTTAAGTGATCATTACTAGTTTAAAATGATCCAAATAATGATAGATGGTTACTAAAAAAAAGATCCGATATCGTTCGGATATTCGTTTGGCATTTGTTCCGCACGTAACTAGTCGAATGGTAAACTTGTGTAAGTTGTATGAATTGATGTAGTTATTGGCTCAGATGATACCCGAATGTATCCTCACATGAATTCTATGTTAAATAATATTTTTACATGTCGTAAAAATATTAGAAAGCTGATTTCTGCAGAATTTCTGCGGAAAAGTGTAGAAATCGTCGCTTTTAGTGCTTTTCGGGCAATTTTTAGTGTATCGGACTTCGGAAAGGTTTTAAATCAAACCCTTGCATTACTAGTTAGGGTTTAATATATATTAGATGTTGGACTTTCTTCTGAGTCCTAAAGATGTAATTTAGATGGTTTCGACGGATCCTGAGTTTTCGTCAGCACGCTAGTTTACTAGGTACTACTCTAGTTGTTTCGATGCATTGTTTTAAACTGTTTCAAATGTGACCAACAAAAATGAATCATGTGAATCATAAATGAATATTTCATGAGTATTCTAAGATGTATATCATGTAATCATGCAGTTCGAATATTCAAAACACATACTTGTATAATGTAAATCATTGCTTTAAATGTACGAAAATTACCCGAAAGTGGCAGTTGTCACATTCTCCCCCTGTTATTGAGAATTTCGTCCCGAAATTCAAGCTGAGTCATCCTTTGCAGGAGTATTCTCGAACAGGTGGGGGTATTTTGGTTTTGATTTGATTTTCACGTTCCGAAGTATATTCGGGTCCGTGTCGAGAGTTCCAATGAATTTTTGTTAATATGTTACGACTCCTTCATGTTTCCTGGACCTTCCGGTCCATGACCTCAACAGGTGCTTTGGCGAATTGGATTTTGTTATCGATGTGAACCTCATCCGCCGGGATGATAACCGTTTCTTGCGTTGGACTCCTCTTAAGATTTGACACATGAAATGTGTCGTGTACACTACTAAGTTCTTCTGGTAACTTTAGCTTGTAGGCAACAGTGCCAATCTTCTCTAAGATTTCAAATGGTCCTACATATCGAGGGTTAAGCTTTCCACGCTTACCGAATCTCGCTACGCCCTTCCAAGGTGAGACTTTCAACAAGACCTTGTCTCCGACCTCGAAAGATAATGGCTTCCGTCTCTTGTCTGCGTAGCTCTTTTGTCGATCGCGAGCCGCCTTGATACGGTCTCGGATATGAAAGATTTTATTTGTAGTCTCTTGGACTAATTCCGGACCGATTAGTTGTTTATCGCTCGCTACCGCCCAACATAGCGGAGAGCGACACTTTCGACCGTAAAGAGCTTCGAACGGTGCAGCTTGTATACTAGTGTGGTAGCTGTTATTGTAGGAAAACTCAACTAAAGGTAGATGAGTATCCCAATTGCCGCCTAAATCCATAACACATGCACGAAGCATATCTTCGAGTGTTTGGATTGTCCGTTCGCTCTGGCCGTCAGTTTGTGGGTGAAAGGCCGTACTTAGATTCAAATGAGATCCAAAGGCCTGTTGAAATGATTTCCAAATTCTTGAAACAAAACGACCATCTTGGTTAGAGATGATTGAAATAGGTACTCCATGACGAGCCACTATTTCCTTGAGATAGGGTTCCGCTAGTTTCTCTGTACTATCCTCCTCTCGAATCGGTAAGAAGTGTATGGACTTTGTTAGTCTATCGATGATTACCCAATCATGTCATGACCGCATGAGGTCCTGGATAACTTCGATGGATATTTGTTCCCATTACCAAACGGGAATCTCAGGTTGTTGTAACAAGTCCGAGGGATTTTGCTATTCGACTTTGACTTTCGCGCAAGTCAAGCATTCTCCGACATAAGTCGCGGTATTACTTTTGAGGTTAGGCCACCAATAGTATTCTTTCAATACTTAGGCCTATGTGCTTCCTCAAAATATCATCTCGAAGGCCGCCAAATAATGGAACCCAATTTCGACCCATAATGTATAAAGTTCCATCTTCTTTCGGCACTAATTGTTCCTTCATGCCTCGAAGTGTTTCTACTTGAATATGCTCTTCCTTGAGCGCTTGTGAATCATCTTCTCTAATGCTTGAGTTCTCAATGTTCTAACTCGCTCCTTGCGGCTCATGGCGTCAGCTACAACGTTTGCCTTGACCGGATGGTACTTTATTTCACAATCATAGTCGTTCAACAATTCAACCCAACATCGTTGACGCATATTTAATTCTTTTTGGTTGAATATGTGTTGAAGACTTTTATGATCCGTGAAAATAATGCATTGAGTACCATATAAATAATGTCGCCATAATTTTTAAAGCGAATACCACCGCGCCTAACTCAAGGTCGAGAGTGGTATAGTTCTTCTCATGAACTTTTTAATTGGCGCGACGTGTACACGATAACTTTTTCACGTTGCATGGGTACGCAACCCAATCCATGATGCGAAGCATCACAGTATACAACAAAGTCTTCAGTACCGTCGGGTAATGATAAGATTGTAAAATGCTATGCACCAATCTTAAGAATAAGTTGTAATGCTATATCTTGTTTTTCGATTGGGACGGATTTATTGTCTTTATGTGTGAGGGAGGTTAGCAATTGAGTAATTACAAAAAAAATCTCAATAGATCTCCGATGATATCACGCTAATCCCAAAATTTGTCGGACTCCAGTTGGAGTCTTGGGCACCTCCCAATTCTCATTTGCTTCAATCTTAGCTGGGTCTACTTGAATGCCTTTCTCGTTCACTACACGCCTGAGGAATTGTACTTCGCGAATCCAAAATTCGCACTTGGAAAATTTCGCGTATAGTTTCTCCTTCTTGAGTAGTTCCGAAATGGTTCTCAAATGTTGTTCGTGCTCATCTGCCGATCGTGAGTATATCAAATGTCGTCAATGAATACTATGACGAATTTGTCGAGATACGGCTTGCACACGCGATTCATTAATTTCATGAAGATCACTGTTGCTTTCGTTAAACCAAAAGGCATAATCGAGAAACTCGTAATAACTATGACGAGTTTTAAAAGCCATTTTCGGTATGCTTTCCTCATGAATTCATAACTGATGATACTCCGATCGTAAGTCTATCTTGGAGTAGAAGCTAGAATCTTTCATAAACCATTTGAGTTAGTTAGAAATTCATTTGTAACATGGTTTAGAATTATGAATTTTCATTCATCAAAATGTTGTGCACTTTTGAAAAAGTTGCATGTCTTTCCACCCCCAAAACCTTTATAAAGATGTATAATGGTAAAGAGTGGGGGTTATGAACTCACAGCATCCTTATTCGGTCAACTACAAGGTTCAGAAGGTGCTAACCGATATGAAGATCTGGCTATTGGTGTGGCTCCCGTTACCAAGTCGATGTGAAACTCGACTTGTCGATATGGTGGTAGTCCTGGCAAGTCTTCAGGAAAGACTTTAGGGAATTCTTTTACCACAGGAATATCTATCATCTGAGGCCCATCGGCCTTCTTGTCGACAACAAGTGCTAGAAAGGCAATACAACCTTTCCGTAAGCACTTTTGTGGCTTCATGCAATTTATGGTCCGCAATGATGTGTTGCGCTTCTCTCCATGGATAACAAGTGTATCTTCGTTCGGTAGTGGTAAGTGAATGATCTTCTCATGACAGAAGACTTCGGCTCGATTATTGGATAGCCAATCCATGCCAACCACTACGTCGAAAATACCCAACTCAATGGGTAAGAGATCGATATGAAATTTCTGCTCCTAACTCGGCTAGTTTACCGTTTGCCAATTCTATAGAATGAGGAGACGTCTAGCTTACTTGACTCTAGGCCAAGTACATTTTGAATTCTATGTAGTAAGGACTTCCCTGTACAGATGTAGAGGACAACCCAATCCCTATGTTTAGATGTAGGATAACCCAATCCCTAATTGTAGCTAGGACAATCCCGTCACTAGCCATGAAACTATGCATCTGAGATGTTGAGATAAAGCTAAAAATCGGCAATGGTATCAAATAATATGGATGTGAAATGTTGATTGATAGGATACGTACCGGTGACCCTTAATGATTTGACATGTCTCAGCTAATTCCCCATTAGCTAACTTGATATTGTAATGTGTGTCCAACATGACTCTAATTCGAGTATATGCTTAACATTTAAAGACACTAGCTAAGCTCGGTGTTGGTATTAAAAGAATTAATACATGATGATCGTAGAGTGTACGTACTCATGACTTCATTGGGATTTTGTTGAGTATTCATAGTTCTAACCACACACACACTTATTTACTAGCTTGATCCCTTCTTAAGTATTATCGTCTTACTAGTCTTTGTTTTACGCCCGGTCTCAGCACACTGCTACTCTTGGCGCTTTTGCAATTTCCCTCATGATGAACGTCTCACTTGTCGCATTTAGGATTTTGGCAAGTTACCAGCATACATCCTGGTGCCAAAATCATTTATGGCAGCAATTGCCTTCATTTCTCTCATGGCGAGAGTTATTGTTTGAGTAATCGAGGTAGGGAGGGATGATGCGGTCATGCTTCGGATCTCCGAGGCTAAACCCAAAATGTAACACTCAGGGTGTTTGAATTTGGGTGTTACGTAGTATGGAAACAACCCTTGAGATATCGTGAAAGCATCAAGTGTAACCAACAATATTGGCTCCAGTTATGATCGAGTTCTTTTATAAAATCATATGAAAATAGATATGAAAATCAGATGATATAAAAGAATGATGTATGGTTAAATAAATAACCAATAGAAATGTAGTGTATAAATATATCATGTCTTGAAATAGAATATTATGTTTTGTGTAGAGAATGTTGTGTCTTGTGCAAAAATGTCATGTCTTGTCTTTGTCGAAGAGGTTTGAATAACACCACGATATGCAATATAATATAAGCACTTATATATAGGAAGTACTAGCGGCGTATCCACCATGCTTTTATCATATTACACACGTCTCATCACTTACAAATAACCACCAAAAATGTCTTGTGTATACCAACGTCAAATGCCATGTATAACAATGTCTTGCGTAACAATGTCATGTATAAACCATGTCTTGTGTAAAAGCAATGATTTTCAACACATAACTTTTGACTTAAACATTTGATTCTTTTGGCGCCATGATCCTTTTAATACACACTATTGAAAGTATCTAGACATGTATTTGGATAAATAAAGTCTATCATGTGCCCAAGAATGAAGAATGCAATCAATCGGTCATGGAAACCTCAAGACCGCATTGTTCATACATGTTTGAATAAATGATAATGTGGATAACCAAAACCAAAAGGTGTAATGGCTCTTGCGTGTATTGGTCATATGTCTAAATGGAAAAAGAAAAATAATTCGTTGAGGAGGGGAAACCAACCAGTGGTCTTCGTCCATATAATATGTATTCCCTACTCTATGGACCTCGATCGTCCTAACTAGAGAAAATCCTTTGTCTTACTTATTCATGTGACAATTATGGTAGTAGTGCTTGAGTTTCATGAGCTCTAGCAAGATTATTAGAATCTCCAAAAATGTCGAATAGAATGCAATGAGGGAGTTGCAGCATGGCTCATGCCATACCATTCCATTCCTTGGGAAAAGACAAATGTCAAGCGACGGAATTTATTGTATCATTTCCAATAAAGATGATAAGGTGGAATATGATAAGGTAAGGTAAGGTAAAGTAGGGTAAAGTGTCATAGATACCATGGAACCAACCCATGTTCAAGAATTTCGAGAATGTTGAGGAAAATCCTCCATGAGTGGCTAACAACTTTTGTTTGTTTAAATGGCTAGTCTCAACTGAATCGTGATATAGATCGAATGTTAGGTATGAACAAATACGTGTTGTCTTCCTGTATTGTATTGTATTGTATTGTATTGTATTGTATTGTATTGTATTGTATTGTATTGTATTGTATTGTATTGTATTGTATTGTATTGTATTGTATTGTATTGTATTGTATTGTATTGTAATGTATTGTATTGTATTGTATTGTATTGTATTGTATTGTATTGTATTGTATTGTATTGTATTGTATTGTATTGTATTGTATTGTATTGTATTGTATTGTATTGTATTGTATTGTATTGTATTGTATTGTATTGTATTGTATTGTATTGTATTGTATTGTATTGTAGGGTGTTATACTAACCACCTCACTTCGTGTTCTAATAGATAAGAAAAATTGAATCTCAAGTAATAACTTAAGAATTTTGAACGAATAGTGATCATTAGCTTGGTCCGCAGAGTCCACCAGAATTCCCATGCACTACAAGTTGTTATTACGTTGGCCACCGTAATAATAAATTGCCTTGCATGGTCACCCTAGCATTCTCTCGTACGAAGCTGCCGATCAATAAGAGAGGAAACGTTATTGTCAATATACCTTCAACATAGGAGGGACCTTCGTGATAACTCACGTGTCAACGTTCGTTGTCATTACTCGCAGAACGGTACGGCGTTAGGTGAAATAGAAATGAAAAGAATCTGTAATAATAACAACCGAAGAGGCACCTTCAAGATGAATACTTCATTTTCCTTGTAAGGACAAGAGTATATCCACCTTGATTAGTATGAGTCACATGGATCTCGTCCCACTAATGGAGTTGTTGTCCAAGGTTACCACCTTCGCCTCATCGTCATTATCATGGTCAGGCATCTCAGCATTCGCGAGAAAGCAACCATATTTTACGGAATTAAGTTTAAGATTTCACTTAGGAATCATGTTCGCCATAAGCTCCGCATTAGACATTGGGGTCGATATTTTCATCGTGTGAGTAAAGAATAATAATAGAGTTTGAAGTCGAAGGTATTTTGTTCTTGGCAAAATATTTCATGCAACATATATATGAACAACCTATATATATAATCATGTAAATCCTATCATTCAAGGATTTCTATCTTGTATAAGCTGAACCAGTAAACTGTTTATAATGCATAAACTGATAATGTAATGTATTGTAGGCACATAGTCTATTAATGTATTGTGTCTGTCTCATAGACTTCACCCATGGAAATGTCCTCGCTTGATTTATGTGAAATGAATTTTTGTTGTAGTGGACCTTGAAAAATGTTTATGCAATGAAAACCTTTTGACCTGTCCAATTTTATTTATAATCTGTTCAACATGAACAAGAGGTTTTCGTGAGAGATCCCTAGTGATTGTAGACTTAGACTCGAGAAAGAATCCTGGTTCACTACAATCGATGCTCTGATACCAATCTGTCACACCCGCTCGTAGCGGAAGCGCGAGGTGTGATCTGATCGGTTCTCATTGCATAACAATATAAGTGAACATACTAAATGAATAAAAACAAGCTCCAATGCCATTGTCATAATTGCTTCAAAAGAATGCAACATAAGTTGAATGTATTGGTTACAAACCATCAAATGAAAATAAGTTGTCATCGTTTTATACATCAAAATGTAAGTCTTAAAATGTCAAGACTTTGACCACTATATCACCGCAAAGAGGCGGTATATAACAGGCAAACCCTTCAATAGTTGGCATGGAGTATTGATACTTGTTTTCCTTGAACTGAAATCGTTGCATTGGTCCACTAATTCCCTGAAATACATGTAAGTTTGAAAACATCAACAAAAGTTGAGCGAGTTCATGCAGTTTAGTTGTATGAGATGTATCTGTAAAATGTGAGTTGTATAAAATGTATCTGTAAAATGTGAGTTGTATAAACTGTATCCATAAACTGTGAGTTGTATAAACTGTATCCATAAAATGTGAGTTGTATAAAATGTATCTGTATGTAATGATGTAGTATGTAAAGCGTCAATGAAATCGTTGATCATTAATGTTTCGCGAGGACATTAATATGTGTGACGAATTAGGAAGCAATCCAAACCAAGACGATTTTATGTCGACTCCTATCGACTGGGACACAAACGCACTCTTCTGTATGGGTCCACGACCAAGAGTGGGGCTCGCCAAAACCCATTAGATCTAACCCCTTGTACCTAGGTCCAAACTGGATTAATGGTGCTTAGATGTATGACCCTAATTATCACATGATCTAAGGTGTTTCATTCCCTAACTTTAACATACGATTGAACATGTATCTTCCCCGATAGTTGTAAAGTTGTAAAACATTTAAATGAATAGGGGACATGAACTCACAGTATCGCGTCCTGTGAATAGATGTAAATAAGATCTCACGTGCGGTCGTCCTGAATAGCGTTGCGACCTACAAATGTTCTTATTTTTGTTAGACACTTCGGTCTTTGTAAAGAACTTGAGTACAAGTCTTGTGTCTTCAATATGTGTAAGACTTGTATGTCTTTACTGTTCGTTAACTGTGTATTCGATGAATGAGTTGTCCAAATGTTATATATATATTTTTCACCAAATATATATATATAACTGTTATCTTGTATCTTGTGAGTTGTATAGTCGGATCTAGTCCGCTGAATTTCGTGTCTTATATGTATCAATTGTATAGTTGTGTTTCCAATAATGGTAATATTGGGCCAAGCCCATGTTTTCAAGTTATTGGGCTTAAATAGTGTTGGGCCTCAAATAGTGTTGGGCCTCAAATAGTGTTGGGCCTCAAATAGTGTTGGGCCTCAAATAGTGTTGGGCCTCAAATAGTGTTGGGCCTCAATAGTGTTGGGCCTCAATAGTGTTGGGCTTGAATAGTGTTGGGCTTGAATAGTATTGGGCTTGAATAGTGTTGGGCTTGAATAGTGTTGGGCTTTGGCCCATATGTTTGGTGTTTGGGCTTAGCCCACGAATTTATGTTAAGCCCATTATGAAAAATAAGCCCATTTTGAAGTTAAGCCCATTTATAAATAATAGCCCATTTATAAAAGATAGCCCATTTGTATAAACTAGCCCATTAAGAAATGTATGCCCATTTGAAAGTATAAGTCTTTCATTTTTATAAAAAAAACATTTTTATAAAAAGATAACTAAATATACTTTTTAGTTAATAAAAACATAATAGTTTTTATAAGTTTCAAAATGTCCGAATTTTGTTAATGGTAACGAAATTCTTGCGTCCGCGTCGAAAGGTCGCCTAAGCATCGTAGTAACTTCTCCGAATGGCGATATGTTCATACATTCGCCCGTCGTCCGTTTTGACCATAAGTTGTGTCCGAAAGTTCGGAATGTCCGTAAGTTGTTTTCAAGTGTGTCTATATGTATTCTTGTAAGTCTTTAGTTGTAAGTATGTCTTGTATTTATTTGTGTCATTGTTATCAAGTTTCTAACTTTTATATATAACTAATACAAATAATAAGCACATAGCACATACTTGATATGTTCACTAAATATATATTTTACCAAAATATATATTTATGTCAATTTTTATGTTTAGAAAGACCAAATTTCTAATCTTGTAAAGACTTTGTTAAAAACGACAATTTTTCTAACACATGATTTCCAAGAAAATTTAGTCATAGTTCCTTCGAAATATGAACTTTGCCATGTTATCAAAACATATGATTTTCTTTTCCCAAATCACCATCAATTTACTCAACATCTTAACTAAAACACATGAGACTTTTATAACATAAAATTATCAAGATGATCTCTAAATCGTGTAGGGTTTTAAACATGATCATAACATATGCTAACTAGTTCAAAAACCAAGTTTAATTTTAGTTTTAACCACTTTTACAAAAATCCCATCTTGTATGTTTGTTTTCATAATCTTGTAGAAGTATTGTTTTTGATGAAAAACAATAAATATTTTAACAACAAGATAGATTATGATCATCCATATAAACTTTATGTTTAACAAAAACCCTTTTAACATAAACATGTATACTTGTTAAATCATGTATTTAAACATCATCTAACAATTTATTCTTATGATATTCATCATGACACGATCAAATATGCAAGTAATAAGTCATAAATCACAACATAAACAAACATATATATCATGATTATTATTTTGCTTCTTTGTATCTTCATAATATTATGTATGATTCTTTTAGTTATAACATGTTCTTAAATCATCATATACATAAATAAGTATGAAAAAAAAATAGATTTAGAAGCTCACTTCTAGCACTTGTGGCTAGGGATGATCTAGATGATGATTAGAAGCAAAGAAGATGAAGATCTTGTTAGTAGAAAACTCTTGAATGGATGAAAATACTTGCTTTCACTTGTAGGTGTTTTTGATCACCTTAGACTCCATAGAAGTACAACTTGATCATCAAATAAAGGCTAAAATGAAATGGGTTTTTAATGGTGTTCTTGACTAAAAAGATGAAGATTGAGAGTGTTCTTAAGTATGTGAAAATAAAGTGTAAAGTTATGGTAATATGGTTAGTAACTAAAGTACTAAGTGTTATAATCTTTCACCAACATCATCCACTTGCAACTAATGAAAATATCTAGATATTAATCAAGTGGTAAAAATTAAGGGGAGGGTCCCACATAAGGTCTTATGACCGTGAATGAGAGGGGGGGGGGGGGTGTCTCATGTTTTGCTTCTTGTTTTACTAATAAAAAGTGTTAGAATTTATTTAGAAAGTTTAGATGTTTAGGGATTTCCAAATGTTTTCAAGATGTTAAGTGATCATTACTAGTTTAAAATGATCCAAATAATGATAGATTGTTACTAAAAAAAAGATCCGATATCGTTCGGATATTCGTTTGGCATTTGTTCCGCACGTAACTAGTCGAATGGTAAACTTGTGTAAGTTGTATGAATTGATGTAGTTATTGGCTCAGATGATACCCGAATGTATCCTCACATGAATTCTATGTTAAATAATATTTTTACATGTCGTAAAAATATTAGAAAGCTGATTTCTGCAGAATTTCTGCGGAAAAGTGTAGAATTCGTCGCTTTTAGTGCTTTTCGGGCAATTTTTAGTGTATCGGACTTCGGAAAGGTTTTAAATCAAACCCTTGCATTACTAGTTAGGGTTTAATATATATTAGATGTTGGACTTTCTTCTGAGTCCTAAAGATGTAATTTAGATGGTTTCGACGGATCCTGAGTTTTCGTCAGCACGCTAGTTTACTAGGTACTACTCTAGTTGTTTCGATGCATTGTTTTAAACTGTTTCAAATGTGACCAACAAAAATGAATCATGTGAATCATAAATGAATATTTCATGAGTATTCTAAGATGTATATCATGTAATCATGCAGTTCGAATATTCAAAACACATACTTGTATAATGTAAATCATTGCTTTAAATGTGCGAAAATTACCCGAAAGTGGCAGTTGTCACACGTATAACGGAAAATAAGTTAAAAGTATTTACCTGAGCTAAATATAAATTTAATCCCAGCCATATATCAATCAGCAAGTACAAATAGCTTTTACTGGCTCCTAATCTGGAACGAAGGTTTTTAATAACCTATTAGATTCCTAACGGGTCTTATTTAAGTCTTAACTTGGACCGGTTAGTTTTAATGAAAGGTTTACGGTTCAAAACGCAAGATTAAGCGAAGACCGGATTAGAATGTGATTTAGACCTGACAAGTTTGAAGACTTGTATAAAATGGGTAAACTAAACACATTCTGGATTTTGAAGTAAAAATGATAAGGTTTAACCCGTTTCGGTTAATTTATGCAAACTAGTTACATAAACTGTACTGAACGCGAAAATGCATAATGGGTAACCAAATGAGTCATTGTGACACCCCATGGAAACTAAGAATCAACGCAACTTAACTAGCTTCCTCAGCAACTACGTGCTAAATTTCGGGACGAAATTTCTTTCAACTTGGGGATGATGTGACAACTCGTAACTTAGAGGTTAGAACCGTTCTTTTCGTATCAAATCTTATACTTATTTTATTTGTACCAAACTATATTTTATCCATATCTCGTTGAACCAACTTAAACCGTTTGAACCTAAACACTTGTCTCGCGTGTCGATGTAACCCACTCGCATAGCTCGAAAACTTATGGGGCCCGAACCTTAGCATGATCACTATTCTTTTTATAAATAATTAACTAATTATTCATTAGTAGGTTTTATTTAAAAAAAAACATGATACAGTGTGATCGACTACAACAACTATTCTTTTCCCTTTTTGTACTTTGATTAGTTATCGACCCACACCTCAAATTCCTTATGCGTGTTATTTGGGCAGCAGCTCCAAACCCCTCGGAGCCCAAGTTAGACCGCACACCCCACCTCTTTTACCTTCCTCGGCCCACACACGTACAAACCATTAACCGCCCTTGATCTCTATATTAAGGTTTCGTAGTCATGCATCATGTTTGAACCCTCACAAACCCTACCTGCCGCGTCACATAATCCGCTCCCGCACCCGAAACTCTACCGTGAACCAGGCACCATCACCTTCTTCTCCGGCGAGTTCACCGACGAACACCGGTAAGATCTCTCTCTCTCTCTCTCACTCTCTCGTCTGTAGTTCTTGCAGTAGACTCGTTGCGGTTTCGGTTTCGAGTCGTGGTGTGTGTGATGCTATATTAATGTGTCTATATGCAATAGCAAAGATGAGGGTTACAAACTGTGTAGAATTATAGATACATGCTCATATATATATACGACAGAGGATTGGAGAATTTTGAAACTACACCATGTTGATATGTATATATATTCATGCGAACGTGATTTAGTGATTGTAAATCTGTGTAGATTATGTATACATAACCATGTATGTGAACATATATATATATATATATATCATATATTATATCCGACAGAAAACGTAGGGAGTATGTGTGGGTAACAGTTTCGGATCGACTCCGGCTTAATAATATGAACATAAATACGGACCGGCATGTTTGGTGTAGACATGAGATTGTATATGTGATTATATGGATATCGTGTTCGGTCGTTAGTTGGTAGTTTAAAGTTGTTTGTGATATCATCAACTGGTTCGATGTATGAATATGTGCTATATACTCATTGTTCCTTTCCATATGTGTGAATATGTTATATGATTTTGGAATATGAACTGCCATGCACGATAACTGTTGTTTGAAAGCTTGGCTTTATGTTTTAATGGTGGTACAATCATATATGCTCAAGGTACAACATAATAATGCATGTTTGGATATTGGTGGATGATTAGTTGCTCATGATTTAGGGTCTCTCTCTCTAGTCATTATGATGGGTAAAGTCCTAACGGATCATGTTGCATGGGGAGGGGATCGAATAGGACTAAGGGCTGTGGTGTTGCCACTGTTAGATATCATTGATGGGGATTCATATAAGGTTTGATTTCCTGTGATTAACTGAGTATTAAAGAAGGGTATATTTGATGAAGTAATTGTGCCTATTTAATAATGTACACCACTCATGATCAAACAACTCAATATTTTCGTGAAACATGTTGCATGTTGTGTTAATTGAATATGCGATAGTTGATTTTATGATTTATTAGTGGGCCTTGCATGATAGTGGACTGCATAATTTAATAAGAATGAGTAACTGGGCCACATAGACAAAACGGAATAGCATATTTCGAACTGGACCGCATGATGTTGTTTTTGTATTGGGCCTCATTCGTGATTGGGCCACACTAGACTTGACCAAAACAAAATAGGTGGAGTATATGAACATAAGTGGTGGAATATATGTGTATTTGTAACGGGTCCAAGTGGGCTGGCCTGCTACGTTTATGGTGTGTTGGTGATTTTATGTTCACTGCTTGTTGGGCCGGTTCGGTTGGGTTTAATACAATAGGCCGGGTAGTATAATTGGGTTATATGTGACGCCTTCTGTGCTACTTGATTTTATATGTGAACAATCTGCATTAAGTACTTGTATGCAAACCTAATTAGATATGATAATTATAATAGGACGTGATTGACCAAAGTGTTAACAAGTAAATTATCTGCCGAGCAAACCGAGGTGAGTTCACACTTTTCACAAGGCATGGGATTCCCAAGGGTTGGGAATGGGTAAAGGATTGAAACTGAAACTGCGTGATCTCCTGGCTTGGGACACGTACACACCCTCTTTATTGAAGGGTGACAACACGTGATAAGAATATAATCGGAACCTGCGTAATCTCCTGGTTTGGGGATTACATACACACCCTCTTCACTGAAGGGTGACAACACGGATACTAGACCAAAACTCTCTATCATGAAGTCCCTCCTTTTATATCAACTTAATCGCCGGGCCAATGGCGAGAGGGTCATTAGTTAGATAGCGCTATTTAGGTTTGACAAGCCTCACACCGTGCCGCAGAGGACGGGCGTGAACTAATGGATCTGGGCACTAGTCAATGATGATAGACATTGACGTCAGGGAACCAACTTACTTTAGTCAGTGGTCGATATGGTTAACGGGTCTAGTGGTTCACATGGGGAAGCCCCCACTAATTATGGATATGTTTGGGAAACAGGGTAAACTGGTTAACTTACGATGTACAAATGAACTCCTGGTTTTTGAAACTACTTAACAATGAACACCAACTGTGAACTCGCTCAACTTTGTTGTTGACTCGTTGTTACATGCCTTGCAGGTCGTTAGGTACTTCTGGAGCTTGCGTGAGGAGGCATGGTCGTTGTGGGACATGGATAGTCTTATGCCATGATAAACATTTAATATATTTGAACTTATACTTTGGTTTTAAACATTATGCTTCCGCTTACAACTTAAACTACGTTTTGTTTGGACACCAATTATATTGCGTTGGGTTTTATATTTATTTACATGCTATGTTCAATTTGATTGGTGGCTTGATCCTGGTCAGTCACGCCTCCATGCGGTGATACTCCGCTAGTGGATTTTGGGGGTGTGACAGTCATGAACATGTTCCACAAGTTAATATGCTTTAAATATGTTGTGATATCAGTAGGATACCTTCCATTATGCCCAAAACGAATTTAAAACCAATTTATGCCCCGTAGGGGTATTTTGGTCATTTTAAAGTTTATAAAAGAGGTTAAATAGAAATCTGACGTTCTGTTCTAAAAAAATCAGTAAAAATATTTATTTTAATGAGTTATATCAGTAGGATATCATATATATGTGAAATTTATCTTTTATGACCAAACTATGCATCGTATGGGACATTTTGGTCATTTCACACATGCTTTAAGGGTCAAATTTGGAAATCTGAGTTCAAAACTTTTACTTACTATTAAAGTATAAAAATGTATTCATAACATCAGTAGGTAACAAGTCTTAGGTGCCTAATATGGTTTTAAACCATACTATGCGCCTAAATCGCATAAAAGTCGGTATTTGACGATATTCGGGTTGATTAAAGAAATCTGAGATTTTGACTAGCCTTTACATTTTAAAATAACTTATTTATTATATAAAATCAGTAGAAAAAGGTTTGATATGTAAAGGATCTGTAAAACTCATTTTATTAGCGAAAAGGGCATTATCGTCAATTACCTAGCCTATACAAGAACTCTATGTTATGATCAGTTTAAAATTTAATAAAAATTTCCAAAAATCCCTAAATATTATATTACATCAGTGGGTAAAAGGTTTGGTGTCAAAATTTGGGTTTAAATAGGATTTATGTCGAAAATGTCGTTTAATTAATAAAAAGGCTTTCATTTACGATATTGCACATAACTCTCATTTTAGACCATGAACTGATGTCAAATTTTGAGGACATGTTTATAAATCAGTAATAAATGTTTTTGTCCTCTCACATTTTCAAAAATCTCGTTTTTATATAAAAAGGGCATTATGGTCAACATTTAAGCATTTAACGGAAACATGCAAATGATTTAGATTATTAAGGAACCATGTAGCATAACCTTAGAGGGTTTTACTAACATATAATATGGTCCTAAAGGAACCTTAAGGCATATCTAAAACAAGCTAAATCGGGTCAGAACTGAAAGTCAAAGCAAAAGTCTACTTTTGCGACTTTCGGTTGCGAACCGAGCCTAAACTCAGAATTGTCGGGTTGAACATGCCTAAACATGTTCTTATATTATTTACCAAGTTAATTTAGTGTTAAAACATGTTCCACAACCTCTGCATTATCAATTATGAATTTATTTGTAAAAATAGCTTTTGTTGACTTTTTATTAATAAGTTTGACCCGATAATTGACTAAGTTAGAGTGAAAATTAGTAGGTGCCCTTTGTTGGTGCATTCATCTGTCGACTTCATCTTATATCGAGTCTTGGTTTCGTTGCGGATCTGAACAAGAATGTGACATCATCAAAATGACATCACGTGACATCAATGATGACATCACAATATGGCTTCATAATATAAAAGGGATTCACGGAATACAAGGCACACAAGAGACAAAAGTTAATTTCGTATGAGATCATGTAATTTCGTATGAAATGGTGTGATGTAATTTCGTTTGTAATCATGGGGTAATTTCGTTTGAGATGTCATGAGGTGTTTCAAACGAAATTAAGTAGCCTATATATAAGCTTGTGGGCTTTTCATTTGTAACGGAATTACATTGTGATACCGAGGTGCTGCCGGTTTGTCTACTGATTGTAAACAGTGTAATATCAATATACAAGACGTTTAAAGTGTGAATCAAGCTGTTTCTATGTCTATACGTCTGTTTCCGCCTTTCGTATAGATAAGAGCTCTTCTGATCGACTCATTTGGGTCACAAATCGATCCTACACCCTTTTAAGGGTTTATTACCTACATAATTACCAACTCATAGCCATTTTTAATTCGAATAATGGTTGGACCATTAGTGATTAATCACTAAGTCAAAGCTTAATTACGATGGCTTTGACTTTTGATCATTAAACTAATAAAATTTGAACTTAGGAGGCTAAGAATGCTTACAATAACTCTTAGCACGAAATATGAACTGAGGAAAGCTTCCTAGAGCTCCAAAGGACTCCAGAGAATGAGCTGTGAAGTGATTTTCAAAGTGTGCAATTGAACAATGAAGAACAAGGCCTTTATATAGCAATTCCCACTTCATATGATCAATCCACATGTCCCTACAATGATCCCAGATGTTACCAGGTGTCCCTAGTGCATGAAAAACCATTGGCACAATCCCTGGTATCGATTTGAGGCATGCAAAGGCGGTGGAACTGACTGAACTTGCAGTTGTCCTTGTTTTTCTGCATCTGGCACTTTCACGCGGCCCGCATAAGCATTGGACTAGGCTTACGCGGCCCGCGACAATGGGGAGAATCGGTAAAAACTTTGCAAATCTTGCAATTTCAGTCCCTGGTCCATTTTAACTTTATTTAACTTTCTTTTATTGCACTTAGGACCCCCATAGTTAACTATTAAGGGCCTTGGGTCATAAACTAACTCCGTTAAGCTCCCGGTTAGTTGTACGATCACCCGAAAAGTCTTGTTTTTCATCAAAACTCCACAAAATTAATATCCGACATTCTTGAGAGTGAAATATTTAATTATTACAATGTTTTTGGGTTTGTTAAAGGTCACTCAGAGGTAACTTTTAACATGTTGACACTTTTAACCCCTATGTTTCGTAAGATTCTTAATTTAAGCACAAACGACTTCCAATGTTCGACAAATTATTCATTAAAGAATACGAACGTTGTATGAGGTCAATCAGAGGCACAAGAATGGCATGTTGACACTTTGGATCCTTTTACTAACATATTTACATTGTTTGACAATTTTAGTCCCTCCAGATCAATCCATTACACGTTTAGAGTCCATGACACGTGTCTTTATTATATTGGTCGTGATTTTACGAGGTGTTACATCCTCACCCCCTTAAAAGAAATCTCGACCTCAAGATTTACTGAAATAAATGAGGGTACTTCTGTTTTATTATGGATTCAACCTCCCACATGTATTATGGGCCTCTACGGGCATCCCATTTTACCTTCACAAACGGCACATGCTTCCTTTGAAGTTTCTTGACCTGTCGATCCTCGATCGACAAAGGTCTTTTGACGTACTTCAAACTTTCATCAATCTGCACGTCCTTATGCGACATTGCTAGCGATTCATCGGCTAGACATTTTGTAACACCCCAAAATCGAATTATTAATTTGCTAGTTTGTTATCATGTTTAACAAAATGAGGTATAATAACTAGGTTAGTAAACCTAGTTAAATGTCTAGCAAATTAAGTAAAGGGAAGAAACTTGTGGCAACTATGATGGGTGATAAACTTGAGGGACTAGGATTGCCAAATTTGAAAATGAATTTAATTAAAACAAAAACTCACACACACAAGGTGGGTGTGTGCGTGAGAACGATCAGGAGCAAGGGGAAACCCTTCTCCTTCAACTACTTACAAGAACTCAAGAATTGAACCTGATTTTGGGGAGAAATCGGATGCATGAGCTTATATTCTTAATCATCTGGACAAGATGAACATGTGGTAAGTTGAAATTTGTGAATTTTTGATCTTACATGAAGTGGGTTATTGGTTAATCCACGAATTGGTTTGAAATTAAGCGTGATTATGTGTTAGAATCGCTATATAAAACGTGTATTATGTATGATTTCGGTTAATTTGATGATTTAAGAAGAAACCCACAATTTTGAATGAAGGTAGCGACATGGGAGTTCTACCCATGTCCAATCCTTGTTTGATGTATTTGTTACTAGCTTGAAATGGGTTTGGTGATGTTAGTTTAGGGTTAATTGCATGAATGGAATGTGATTTTGAACACTCTCTTGGTGATTTAGAAGTTGGAAGTTAATGACTATGCTTGAACTAGTTGTAAACTATGCATAGTAGGTTGTACGCACACCAAGTGCTTGATAAAATGACTAGGTAAAGCTAGAAAGTGAAATTGTATGCAAGTTGTGAGTTTACATGTATAGAAAGCGATTGTGATAAAAGTAGTGGTTTACTAACTTGGAAAAATATGCTTTAGATGGTACTCGTATATAAAATCGGGTTGAAAGTATATGTCGGTCAAACTTATGCATTAGGAGCTTGTACATTGTGTTTGAACGAGTGAGGTTGCTATGCGGTCTACTAATCCTTTAGTTAGGGTGAAGATGATGACTAGAATCACCTCCTATGTTCAAGTCTTGTTGAAAGATTGATGTATTATGTGGGTATGATGAATTATTGTTAGATGAAAGTATAGGAATATGATGATGTTATGTTTAATGTTCATTTGGAATGATACATGATGATTAGTAGTTGGTTTTGATGGGTTATGTATGAGTTTAGAAGAATTGTGCATGAAATAGTTGTACGTTATGCTTAAAAGGTAGTACCCACATCAAGTGTATGATGAAATGTATATAGTGTCGTACGTATAGTCGATTATGATGTTACGGGTATTCGATGATAAGTCGATAGTTGAGTATGGTTAATAGTTGACTTTTGAAAGTCAACTAAGTATAAGAAACATGATTTGACTCATTGTCGTAATTGTAGGTTGAAGGGAAGTCGTATGGTACATGTTATAGCAATCCGTGTTAAATGTAATGACATGATGAGTTATATGAGTTTAACGTATACGGATATGATTATATGAAGTTGATTATGTATTTTAATGCTTGTTAGAAATGACTAAGGCAAGTTAAGTGTGAATTATGCGAATGATATGAATGTTACATGTACAAATGAGTATGCTAATAAGAGCGTGGTTTCGATGAAATGAAAGTATAGGAATCACGTCGTGACGGACTCAAGTAGGAGGTGTTAACGGGTCAAGATGAGGCAAGGAATCGGATACGAGCGCGGACGCATAAGGTAAGTGATTTCTATAATCACTTCTTATGTTTGAATAGGTGATATGGTGTTTTAATTTACTAAACATGATGGTTGAGGTCAAATATGTGACGTAATCTTATGTCGTAAAGGATGGAATTTAAAGTTGACCAAAATGCCCTTGATGGGTATTTTGGGCAAACGATCTTAACAAGTAGTTTAGGAACAAGTTATTTGATGAGTATAATGTTTTGAGCAAGTATGGAAGTGAAGAGTATGGTCTTGGTATGTCATAAACCAATTATTGCGCAAATACCCATAATGGGTCAAATAATTGGAATGTGATAATAAGTCGATAAGGCGTAAGATAAGAATTTCGTTAATCCGGATGTGGGATTTTAAGTTTATATGATAGAATGTGAATTTACAAGCATGTAGGAAGAAACGGGAGGTTAAACGGGTAAACGGTTCAAAAGTTACGCGTGTATTAGTGCGTACGGACGACAAAACGAATCTGCAGGAAAATGCAATTTAGAGAGGCCGTCGCCGACGGGCAAGTAGGCCGTCGCCGACGGGCAAGGGAAAGTCAGATTTTCTCCGACGGGTTATCTTCCTGTCTACGGGGTTTTTGGCGACGGGAAAAACTATGGGTCGTCGCCGACGGGCCCTAGGGCCATCGCCGACGACCTCCCCAAGTCTAAAAAGCTGAAATCTTGTTTCTAAGTTGATTTATGTATCGTAGGCTTCGGTTTGTTATCCGTGGACTACGGCGGACCTTCCAAACATGATTTTGAGGGTTCCTTAGATGTTTATGGGTTATAAAACTAAGTCTAAGACCCATGTAAATAATGAATGATTATGTAGGAGATACACGTGATCTAATACGTGTTCGTTAAGGTATGTACGTATGTAGATATGTATGTATGTATGTATAAAGATATGTACGAGTGTATGCATGTTTGTAACGATGTAGGAAGGGTATGTACGTATGTAGATGTGTATGTACGTATGTATAAGAATATGTATGAGTGTACGCGTGTATGTAAAGATGTAGGAGAGGTATGTATGCATGTAGATGTGTATGTATGTGTGTATAAAGAAATGTACGAGTGTATGCATGTTTGTAACGATGTAGGAAGGGTATCTACGTATGTAGATGTGTATGTACGTATGTATAAGAATATTTATGAGTGTACGCATGTATGTAAAGATGTAGGAGAGGTATGTATGTATGTATTTGTGTATGTAGGTATGTATAAAGTCATGAATGATTGTATGCACATTTGTAAAGTTGTAGGGATGGTAGGTACGTATGTAGATGTGTATGTATGTATGTATGTATGTATGTAAGTACATATGTAGGCATGAATTTGACACGTTGAGCGTTAACGTTATTAATGGTGTACCTTGAGAATGAAAAGTAATGCAGGTACGTTATTGAAGCCTCACCAGGAAATGGATACGCAGATGAGATGCTTAAAGTTTCTTAAAGATCTAAATGTGAAGTGTACGCGAATGATCTTGGTTATATAATGTGTGCTAATGTTTTGAATGTATGTGGTGAGTGCAGGTTGTACGGATCACGGGCGATTATCACAAGGAATAGAGGTCGAAGATCGAGTCACTAGAGAGATTGTGCGGGGACTTTGAATGTAAAATGTTGAAAACATAAGCTATGTTTTTAATTAGTAAATAAGAGGATGACGGATTTATGAATAAGAGTTATGATAAAGTTAAAGTTTAAATAAGTTGAGGTATTTATAAAGAAATAAATTTTATGGCACGAATTTCCGCTGCGACTTTTGTCAAATACGTGTTAGGGCCTAACAAGTTGGTATCAGAGCCCTGGTTTGAGAGAATCAAGTACAAGAGGATAGGTACTTGAACTCGAACCTGTGTGCTCTTATGACAAGAAACCCGTACAATCCGAGACTCGACCAAGATCTAAAGGTAGAAGCAAAGGTAAGTATGTGCTTAAGTATGTATTGGAAGATAATTAACTATATGTTATGTGTAAGGTAAGCATGGTTGCTTGGAAAGAATGATTTGTGGATGCGGTCTAGCACCGACACCAAGGTATGTAATTTGACATATTGACCCAAGTACATATATTTAATATATGTAAGTACATGTGATGGTAAAACCTAACAATGAAAGGAAAATTTTAAATGAAAAATAATGATAAGAATGGTAATGAAGTTTTGGAAATGTTACACGTGCCGAAACCTAATTCTTCGGACATAAGGTGACAATTACACGAAGACACGAAACTAGTGTGTGGATTGTGTACCTGGCCAGTACACAAGAAACGCATGACTTTCGTGAGCCCGTGATAATTGTTACAGGTGTGTCCGTTAGAATTAAGTAGTAGGTGGACGTGAGGGTGAAGAGAAATGTAAGACTCTCAAGAATGAGAGTACGAAATGCTATGTTAGAATCCGCGAGACGGATTCGAAACACGAAATGCTATGTTAGAATCCGCGAGACGGATTCGAAACACGAAATGCTATGTTAGAATCCGCGAGACGGATTCGAAACACGAAATGCTATGTTAGAATCCGCGAGACGGATTCGAAACACGAAATGCTATGTTAGAATCCGCGAGACGGATTCGAAACACGAAATGCTATGTTAGAATCCGCGAGACGGATTCGAAACACGAAATGCTATGTTAGAATCCGCGAGACGGATTCGAAACATGAAAGAAGTTAAAGTATGAATGCAATGCTTGAATCCGCGAGACGGATTCAAAACAAAGAAGGTACGAAAGGTATGAGTAATGTGTTCGAATTCGCGAAACATATTTAAGATATAAAAGACGAAACTAGTCTAAATAAGAAGAAGTCAGTAGCTTGACCATGTATGCGTCAAACAAGTCATATAAGTAAATGTAAAGCAAATAAAAAAAAGAATGATAGGAATGAAAATATCCGAATGTGCAAGTAACGCAAGGATATGTATGGTACAAAAGAATATAGAAATGTAGAGCGATGTTAGCTACGAAGTTAAGCACGTAGGTATGACGATGACATAGCAGTTTTGTTGTGATAACAAAACAAGAGTTAAATGTTATACAATGTGTCTATGGAATGGAATCTTAAAGGATGAGATGAAAGTACTAAATCCGTTATAAACGGATCATATGAGTGTAAGCATTATTATAAGTTTGAATAAGTATGTATATTAACCTATTACTAACGGGTCAAAGGAAATGAGAATGTTATATGAAAGTATGCCATGGAAAGTATAGACTTGTTAAGAAGAAGAAGCTAAATGTTTGAATAATTATGAAATGAGATAGGATGACTACTTATGATTACGATGTGAGTGTTAAGTCAAACATATATGTGTGTGTGTAAGGGGAAATGAGAAAGGTTTCGGGGACGAAACCTCATTTAAGGGGGGTAGACTTGTAACACCCCAAAATCGAATTATTAATTTGCTAGTTTGTTATCATGTTTAACAAAATGAGGTATAATAACTAGGTTAGTAAACCTAGTTAAATGTCTAGCAAATTAAGTAAAGGGAAGAAACTTGTGGCAACTATGATGGGTGATAAACTTGAGGGACTAGGATTGCCAAATTTGAAAATGAATTTAATTAAAACAAAAACTCACACACACAAGGTGGGTGTGTGCGTGAGAACGATCAGGAGCAAGGGGAAACCCTTCTCCTTCAACTACTTACAAGAACTCAAGAATTAAACCTGATTTTGGGGAGAAATCGGATGCATGAGCTTATATTCTTAATCATCTGGACAAGATGAACATGTGGTAAGTTGAAATTTGTGAATTTTTGATCTTACATGAAGTGGGTTATTGGTTAATCCACGAATTGGTTTGAAATTAAGCGTGATTATGTGTTAGAATCGCTATATAAAACGTGTATTATGTATGATTTCGGTTAATTTGATGATTTAAGAAGAAACCCACAATTTTGAATGAAGGTAGCGACATGGGAGTTCTACCCATGTCCAATCCTTGTTTGATGTATTTGTTACTAGCTTGAAATGGGTTTGGTGATGTTAGTTTAGGGTTAATTGCATGAATGGAATGTGATTTTGAACACTCTCTTGGTGATTTAGAAGTTGGAAGTTAATGACTATGCTTGAACTAGTTGTAAACTATGCATAGTAGGTTGTACGCACACCAAGTGCTTGATAAAATGACTAGGTAAAGCTAGAAAGTGAAATTGTATGCAAGTTGTGAGTTTACATGTATAGAAAGCGATTGTGATAAAAGTAGTGGTTTACTAACTTGGAAAAATATGCTTTAGATGGTACTCGTATATAAAATCGGGTTGAAAGTATATGTCGGTCAAACTTATGCATTAGGAGCTTGTACATTGTGTTTGAACGAGTGAGGTTGCTATGCGGTCTACTAATCCTTTAGTTAGGGTGAAGATGATGACTAGAATCACCTCCTATGTTCAAGTCTTGTTGAAAGATTGATGTATTATGTGGGTATGATGAATTATTGTTAGATGAAAGTATAGGAATATGATGATGTTATGTTTAATGTTCATTTGGAATGATACATGATGATTAGTAGTTGGTTTTGATGGGTTATGTATGAGTTTAGAAGAATTGTGCATGAAATAGTTGTACGTTATGCTTAAAAGGTAGTACCCACATCAAGTGTATGATGAAATGTATATAGTGTCGTACGTATAGTCGATTATGATGTTACGGGTATTCGATGATAAGTCGATAGTTGAGTATGGTTAATAGTTGACTTTTGAAAGTCAACTAAGTATAAGAAACATGATTTGACTCATTGTCGTAATTGTAGGTTGAAGGGAAGTCGTATGGTACATGTTATAGCAATCCGTGTTAAATGTAATGACATGATGAGTTATATGAGTTTAACGTATACGGATATGATAATATGAAGTTGATTATGTATTTTAATGCTTGTTAGAAATGACTAAGGCAAGTTAAGTGTGAATTATGCGAATGATATGAATGTTACATGTACAAATGAGTATGCTAATAAGAGCGTGGTTTCGATGAAATGAAAGTATAGGAATCACGTCGTGACGGACTCAAGTAGGAGGTGTTAACGGGTCAAGATGAGGCAAGGAATCGGATACGAGCGCGGACGCATAAGGTAAGTGATTTCTATAATCACTTCTTATGTTTGAATAGGTGATATGGTGTTTTAATTTACTAAACATGATGGTTGAGGTCAAATATGTGACGTAATCTTATGTCGTAAAGGATGGAATTTAAAGTTGACCAAAATGCCCTTGATGGGTATTTTGGGCAAACGATCTTAACAAGTAGTTTAGGAACAAGTTATTTGATGAGTATAATGTTTTGAGCAAGTATGGAAGTGAAGAGTATGGTCTTGGTATGTCATAAACCAATTATTGCGCAAATACCCATAATGGGTCAAATAATTGGAATGTGATAATAAGTCGATAAGGCGTAAGATAAGAATTTCGTTAATCCGGATGTGGGATTTTAAGTTTATATGATAGAATGTGAATTTACAAGCATGTAGGAAGAAACGGGAGGTTAAACGGGTAAACGGTTCAAAAGTTACGCGTGTTTTAGTGCGTACGGACGACAAAACGAATCTGCAGGAAAATGCAATTTAGAGAGGCCGTCGCCGACGGGCAAGTAGGCCGTCGCCGACGGGCAAGGGAAAGTCAGATTTTCTCCGACGGGTTATCTTCCTGTCTACGGGGTTTTTGGCGACGGGAAAAACTATGGGTCGTCGCCGACGGGCCCTAGGGCCGTCGCCGACGACCTCCCCAAGTCTAAAAAGCTGAAATCTTGTTTCTAAGTTGATTTATGTATCGTAGGCTTCGGTTTGTTATCTGTGGACTACGGCGGACCTTCCAAACATGATTTTGAGGGTTCCTTAGATGTTTATGGGTTATAAAACTAAGTCTAAGACCCATGTAAATAATGAATGATTATGTAGGAGATACACGTGATCTAATACGTGTTCGTTAAGGTATGTACGTATGTAGATATGTATGTATGTATGTATGTATAAAGATATGTACGAGTGTATGCATGTTTGTAACGATGTAGGAAGGGTATGTACGTATGTAGATGTGTATGTACGTATGTATAAGAATATGTATGAGTGTACGCATGTATGTAAAGATGTAGGAGAGGTATGTATGCATGTAGATGTGTATGTATGTGTGTATAAAGAAATGTACGAGTGTATACATGTTTGTAACGATGTAGGAAGGGTATCTACGTATGTAGATGTGTATGTACGTATGTATAAGAATATTTATGAGTGTACGCATGTATGTAAAGATGTAGGAGAGGTATGTATGTATGTATTTGTGTATATGGGTATGTATAAAGTCATGAATGATTGTATGCACATTTGTAAAGTTGTAGGGATGGTAGGTACGTATGTAGATGTGTATGTATGTATGTATGTATGTAAGTACATATGTAGGCATGAATTTGACACGTTGAGCGTTAACGTTATTAATGGTGTACCTTGAGAATGAAAAGTAATGCAGGTACGTTATTGAAGCCTCACCAAGAAATGGATACGCAGATGAGATGCTTAAAGTTTCTTAAAGATCTAAATGTGAAGTGTACGCGAATGATCTTGGTTATATAATGTGTGCTAATGTTTTGAATGTATGTGGTGAGTGCAGGTTGTACGGATCACGGGCGATTATCACAAGGAATAGAGGTCGAAGATCGAGTCACTAGAGAGATTGTGCGGGGACTTTGAATGTAAAATGTTGAAAACATAAGCTATGTTTTTAATTAGTAAATAAGAGGATGACGGATTTATGAATAAGAGTTATGATAAAGTTAAAGTTTAAATAAGTTGAGGTATTTATAAAGAAAGAAATTTTATGGCACGAATTTCCGCTGCGACTTTTGTCAAATACGTGTTAGGGTCTAACACATTTCTTTAGATTGCAGATGTGGAATACATTATGAATTCCGCTGAGTTCTTCCGGCAAATTTAACTTGTAGGCTACAGTTCTGAAACATTCGATGATCTCGAATGGTCCTATGTACCTTGGGCTAAGCTTGCCCTTTTTGCCAAAGTGCATTACCCCTTTCTAGGGTGACACCTTAAGTAACACTTTATCGCCAACTTCAAACTTTAAAGGTTTGCGCCTCATATCAGCATAACTTTTCTGCCTGTCCCTGGCAGCTTTCAGACGATCACGGATTTGAACAATCTTATTTGTTGTCTCTAGGACTATATCAGGTCCGGATAGTTGGACATCTCCAACTTCCGCCCAACAAACTGACGTCCTACACTTTCTTCCATACAAAGCTTCAAAAGGCGCTGCTTGAATACTTGAATGATAGCTATTATTGTACGAAAATTCAATCAAAGGAAGATGATCATCCCAACTTCCTCCTAAATCAATAACACAAGCTCGTAGCATATCCTCAAGCGTTTGAATTGTACGCTCGCTTTGCCTATCCGTCTGAGGATGATAAGCAGTGCTGAAATTTAATCGTGTGCCTAATGATTGCTGAAATATTTTCCAAAAATGCGATGTGTATCTTGTATCCCTATCGGAGATAATAGATACTGGCACTCCATGGAGAGATACAATCTCATCCACGTACAGCTACACTAGCTTATCAGAGCTGTGAGTCTCTTTAATCGGCAAGAAGTGGGCTGACTTTGTCAATCTATCGACTATAACCCAAATAGTGTCATTCCCACGCTTTGTCTTTGGTAACTTAGTGATAAAATCCATAGTTACCATTTCCCATTTCCATGTGGGAAGTTCAGGCTGTTGAAGCAAACCTGACGGCTTTTGATGTTCGGCTCTAACCTGTGCACATGTCAAGCATTTAGCCACATTAGTGGCTATAGATTTCTTCAAACCTATCCACCAATAATTTGCCTTTAAATCCTGGTACATCTTATCACTGCCATGTTGATGTCAGAAACTATGTAGCTGACGCTATCCAAAGACCAAAAGACTGCAAGATGTTTGAAGACAAAGTTACACTATGAAGCTATTGTCAAGGATATGCACCAACAAATTTTTTTTTCACTATAAACCCGATCTTTATTGATTATCTTCAAACGATTACAATCAATCAAGATCTCCAATTCTTCTAAGCCTTTCTCTTTCACGAATTCTCTCCAAAAGCTAATTAGGTGATTAGATGATTAACCTAAACCCTAATGCTAAGCTTTGTTTATATAGGACAAAGCTTTGCATATGGGCTAGGTCATGGGCAAGGCCCATTTCGCAAACCATCCCCCATATGTGGGTTTAGTTTGGCCCAATCACTCTTAATCAACTATTACAAAGCTAAACCCGCTAACTGTTTATCGTATTACTAATTACAAGATATCCAAAGACCAAATCTAAGCTGTTGTCACAAATATGCACCAACAAACTCCCCCTTGACAATAGCTCGCAAAGGTAACTTCAGTCTTCAGAATCTCGCAGTCTTTTGGTCTTTGGATAGCTTTAGCTTTAACAGCTTCTGTCAGCAATAGACTCCCCCTAAGCTGATGCATCCAATCACCAAATCTTCAAAACGTTAGCACTTGAGTAAACTCCAGTTCAGCATTTGAATAGCAATCTTTAACTCTTCAACTTTGTCTGCAATGTAGAAAGGAGGTTCTACCATGCATCCAATCAAACTCTCATCTTCACATCAACTTCTCAGCAACATACTGCTTCAATCTGTTTACTATAAAACAAACATCTCGAGAAACCATAAGAATTTTTCAACAAAAGTTAAACAAATTATTATTATTCAAGAGATTAGTTAAACTGTATCACAGATTAAGCACTTTTCCATTCAGCACCAACACGCACAAATTTTTAAACAAACACCTTATAACCTGCATGATTTAAAAATTTTGAACCCACTCTCTAACACTGTCTCCCCCTATCGGTAACAACTCCTCCAAAAATAACAGTTTTCCGTACATTAAGAATTTTAACAGAAAAAGACACTATTTTTGTATTTTTGTATTTTCTGAAAGCAAATAAATACAAAAAGCAATAAACACTCTATTTTTGTGAGAATCACTGGTAAGAAGATCATATCAGCACAATCAAACTCTTTTTGGCTTAGAGGAATTTCTCCCCCTAAACACACGCACTATCTAAACTCTTTTTTTTTAATCACACGAGTTTAACAGTCCGAGATGGTCCGAAATGGTCTTAGATCCGAGATGATAATCCGGAATGGTCCGAAATGGTTATGGGTATCCGAAATCAACACCTTCTGATCTGAAATCAACACCTTCTGATCCGAAATGGTTCTTCTGATCAGAAATTAACCAGTCTAATCCGAAATGCAAGTCTGAAGATCCGAAATGCAAGTATGAAGATCCGAAATGATCCGTAATGCAAGATGTTTGGTCCGAAATGCAAGATGTCTATCCGAAATGGATCCGAAATACTGTATTCTTATCCGAAATGGATCCAAAATACTTGATTTCTATCCGAAATGGTCCGAAAAGCAAGATTTCTGGTCCGAAATGCTTGCTGTTTATCCGAAATCAGCAGCAGAAACACGAACACAGCGTCCAAAAACGTCGATTTTCTGCAGAAAACGATTCTGAACCAAGCCAATCAAGAGCCTAATGCTCTGATACCAATTGTAGGTCCCGTGAGCCGTATGGATCGTAACAGAATCGTCGATCTAACCTAGAGTGCGGAATCCCCTAGATCAGATTTCACAGAAAACGAGTAGAAACAGAATCAAGAACACGATACACTTTCAATCCGGTCTTCTATTTTTTTTTTGCCCTAAAAATCCAAGGAATTCAACGGTGCAAACGGTTTTCTGAGATGAGCTACGGATAATTTCCTAAACACGGAACAGTTAAATTTTTCTTACGCAAGCCAAGAAAAATTCCACCTTGTCCGAAATTGTCCGAAATGCCCCTAAACCCGAAATGGTTATCCGAAATGGTCCGTAAAGAACACCTACTGGTTCGAAATGGACTGCTCTGATCCGAAATGAACACCTCCAATCCGAAATGATCCGTGATCCGAAATGGTTGAATTATGGTCCGAAATGGGTTCTTCTGATCCGAAATGGATCAAACTAATCCAAAATGCTAATCTGAAGATCCGAAATACAAGATTACTAGTCCGAAATGCAAGCCTTTAATCCGAAATGCAACTTTCTGATCAGAAATGGATCCGAAATTGATGCTGTTAATCCGAAATGACTGATTTCTTGTCCGAAACTGATCCGAAATACTTGATTTCAATCCGAAATGGATCCGAAATGCAAGATTTGTATCCGAAATCCTTACTGTTTGTCCGAAATCAGCAGAAGAACCCTAGAACAGCCGTAAAAAACGTCCAAAACTTTGAATTTTCAAAGGTCCGAAAATCTGAGAGGTTATTTTCAAAGAAGAAACGAACATAGGGGTTTTAGTAACTCAAATGTTCAACAACATCCAAAATTTTTCCAAAATTCATGGTATGAGAATGGTAGAAGTAGTTATCAAGATAATAATTTTCAAAGGTCAGAAAATCCGAGAGGTTATTGGAACTCTCGCAATCAAAGACCTAGTGGAAATTATCAATCTTGTTCAACGGGTAAGCAATCCAAGACTCCACTGAGGAGTGATGGATATTGGATGGATGTTCCTGTAATGGATGAATCTGGAAAACCCAAGACTGTCAGGGCTTGGGTTCTAAAGTCTAACTGAGTTGTTAAGTGAATGCAGGATGACCAAGAAGGACTGTTGATGTGTTCAACAGTGGTTATTCCTGTAAAGCATCTGAGGTGAATAGTAGGTTAACATGGGTAACGAACTATTTACTTTTGTGAGTGTTTTGATTTGTCTAAACTTTAAACGTGAAAAACTATTGTCAGATTTAAAGTGGGAGTCTGTTTATGCTTAAATTTGTGTTTTTGAAACTTACTCCATAAAAACAAAAATTTAGGGGGGGGAATTCCTCTAAGCCAAAAAGAGTTTAGATAGTGCATGTGTTTAGGGGGGAGTAAGTTATAAAATTTTAAAAATCCAAAAACATTAAAAAATGAAAAACATAAAAAATAGAAAATCAAAAATGAGTTTTCACTGTGTGAAAAAGAAGAAATGATAGTACATCAGCAAGTTAGACTGTCACACTCAAACTGAATTAAAATGCTTAAGTGTGATAGCAGCTTCATCATATGATGTACCAGTAGGCAAAAAGCATGAAATAATCAACTTACCAATGTGATATAAACCTAAATGCACTGAGTATGAGTGGGGAACACATCTGTGGTGTATGGTTTAATGACCTTAATTCTTGCGTTGATAGATTGCCAAAATCTGAAGTTTTGGGTCTTTATACTGTTATTTCATCTGGGGATATCAAGGTTGTCCTTCTGCTGCATCCAGATACATGCTGACCTAGGCACAACCAGGATATCTTAAAAGAGCTAAAAATGCCAAAACCCTGAAAATGAAGAAGCTCTCATAGAGAGTCATTAAAAAATGCAAAATGCATAAATCGTACCAAAAATGGTATTTGTCATAGCCCTCGTTAGATATTTTGGTCTCTTTGCTGTACGGAAGTACTGACCTGTTCACCAATTATCTAAATGTTGAAAAACAAAACGGATGAATTCAGTATACTCACCTACTACGATGAATCTTTGTGCATACCTTGATCGCGGGGGTACATCCTGAAGTGGGACACACTAGTATATCAGTAATAATATTACCTTAACGTATCATACGGTAATGGTACTTGAAATGTTCATGCATTTTGTTTAAGTGGACGAACATACTGGTAATCGTCTTGAACTACTTTTCATGAAAATTACATAAAGAATTATCTAATAGTGTGAAAACAGTTTGATTGTGCTGATATGATCTTCTTGCACATGATTCTCACAAAAAGAAGTATTGTAATATTTTTAAGTTTAGTTTAGTTTGTTTTGAAAAATACCAAAAATATTTTCTTTCAAAAGACTTCCATTTTGAACTGACAGGTAGTTGTTTTTGCAAATTAAGATAAAATATTGGTTTATCTTTAAATGTGAAAAAGACTAATGGTTTCTCGAGATACTTGCTTGTGTTGCTAAACAGATTGATGCAGTTATCAAAATGAAGTGCAGAATACAAGTAAAGTGCAGATTGAGAGTGAAGTGAAGAATGTGTGAAGATGCATGGTAGGATCCTTCTACTACGTTGTAGAGAAAGAGAGAGATTTGAAAGAGTTGAAGTTTACTTGCTTAACCAAAGATTGCTAGTTCGCTGATCTACAATGAATGAAAGTTTTGGAGATTGGAAGCATCAGCTAAGGGGGAGTTTGTTGATGTCAGAAACTGTGTAGTTGACGCTATCCAAAGACCAAAAGACTGCAAGATGTTTGAAGACAAAGTTACACTATGAAGCTATTGTCAAGGGGGAGTTTGTTGGTGCATATTCTGTGACAACAGCTTAATAGTTTGATTATTTAGCCTTTGGATATTTTGTATTTGGCTTAGCATATTGGTTAGGGATTTATTTAGTGTTATGGGCTTGGAGAATGGCCTGGCCCAGACCAAAGCCCATGTGCAAACCTTGTCCTATATAAACAAGGCTTGGCATTAGGGTTGAAGTTAGACATTTGGAGACACTTGAGTAAGTGAATAGAGTTTGAGAGAGAGTTAGAGAAATCTACAGAGAGTGGCTGAGAGATTTCGTGTGGGTCTTGATTTGATTGTAAACTTCGTGTTGGATAATCAATAGAAGACCGGATTGAAAGTGTATCGTGTTCTTGATTCTGTTTCTACTCGTTTTCTATGAAATCTGATCTAGGGGATTCCGCACTCTAGGTTAGATCGACGATTCTGTTACGATCCATATGGCTCACGGGACCTACATGCCAGGATGAACTGAATATTTGGAGCTATGAGCTTCTTGAAGAATCACATCTCGAAGTCCTCCATAAATTGGAACCCATATTCGACCATTCAATCTTAGGATTCCATCCTTGCCATAGGATAATTGTTCAGCAGTTACGCCTAACTTCTCATTCGGATAGCTAGCTTCTAATACAGCTTCCTTCTGAGCAGCTAACAGCTTTTTATTCAAGTTGTTCTTCAATTCAATGCTTTTGGTATTGATTCTAATAGGCTTAACCCTTTCCTTCCTGCTCAAAGCATCCGCGACTACATTCGCTTTGCCTGGATGATATCGGATTTCATAATCATAATCATTCAATGTTTCCATCCATCGGCGCTATCTCATGTTCAGATCCTCCTGGTTAAACAGATGCTGAAGGCTCTTATGATCAGAATAGATCACACACTTCGTTCCATAAAGATAATGCCTCCAAAGCTTTAGTGCAAATACAACGGCACCCAACTCCAAATCATGGGTGGTGTAGTTCTTTTCGTGCACCTTTAACTGACGTGAGGCATAGGCGAGAACCTTGCCTTTCTGCATGAGCACACAACCCATACCGGTGTGTGATGCGTCGCAATAAACCACAAATTCTTCAATTCCTTCTGGCAATGTCAACACAGGAGCAATGCTTAATTTCTGCTTCAGAATATCAAAGGATTCTTGCTGCTTGGGACCCCAGTCAAACTTGTCATTCTTGCGGGTTAGCGATGTTAGAGGTGCGGCAATCCTTGAAAAGTTTTCAATGAAGCGTCTATAGTACACTGCTAGACCTAAGAAGCTGCGTATCTCTGTAGGTGTCTTAGGCTCTTGCCAATTCATAATTGCTTCAATCTTAGCAGGATCCACCTGGATACCACGCTCACTTACCACATGTCCAAGAAATTGGACTTCACGAAGCCAAAACTCACATTTTGAAAACTTGGCGTAGAGTTTCTCTTGCTGTAGGAGCTTAAGGATACGCCGAAGATGCTTTTCATGATCAGCTTGATTCTTCGAGTAAATAAGAATGTCAGCAATAAAGACAATGACAAACTTGTCTAAGTATGGCTTACAAACACGATTCATGAGATCCATGAACGCTGCCGGTGCATTAGTGAGCCCAAAAGGCATCACTAAGAACTCATAGTGACCATAGCGAGTTCTAAATGCGGTCTTGTGCACATCTTCATCTCTGACCTTCAGTTGATGGTAACCTGACCTTAAATCAATCTTGGAGAAATAACTCGCCCCTTGCAGTTGGTCGAACAGATCATCGATCCTGGGTAATGGATATCTGTTCTTGATTGTAACCTTGTTTAATTCATGATAATCGATGCATAGACGCATCGAGCCATCCTTTTTCTTTACAAACAGAATTGGTGCTCCCCAAGGGGACGAGCTAGGTCGAATAAAACCCTTTGCCAACAAATCATCCAACTGAGTCCTTAACTCTTTCATCTCAGTCGGTGCCAACCGATAAGGTGCTCTTGCAATCGGTGCTGCTCCCGGAATGATATCGATTCTGAACTCCACTTGCCTATCTGGAGGTAAACTAGGTAGTTCTTCAGGAAAAACATCCGGATATTCAGAAATGACAGGGATGTCTTCAATCTTGGGCTTCGGTTCATCAATGGTTACCTGTGCCATATAAATGACACAACCTTTCTTCATACACCTTGATGCCTTAAGCATAGACACTTGCTTAGGCAATCCATACTGAGTATCTCCTTGAATTATCAAAGGCTCACCATAAAGAGTCTTGATAACCACTTGCTTCTTATCACATACAATTTGGGCTTGGTTATGAGATAACCAATCTGTCACACCCCGACCGCGTAAAACAACAAATCGCGGCGGAAACATCGGGGCGTGTTGCAACAGAATTAATGTTTCATAACCATGGATACCAAAAAGTGTTTCGTTTTATTAAACATTGAATAATTACATTGTCTTGAAATCTAAATACACTATTTAAACATAGTCTATCATTGTTATTGAGTCACTAAGGCCTTGTCCAGTCCTATGTGAGCATGCATCTTATCAATTGATATCATCCAACAATACCTGAAACATATGTGAAAACGAGGTCAGCAAAGAAATGCTGGCGAGTACATAGGTTTTGTAGGAGTGTCGAAATCATGGCTAGTTTAGACGTTGCAATACTTTATTTAAAAACCTTGTTTTGAAAAAGAGTATAATATTGCAACTTAATTAACCAACTTAAATCAAGCGGGTTATAATTTGTAAAACCTCGTAGCCATGACTCTTAACCCAAAAACATTTGTTTTAGTAAATTATTTGAAAAACAGTGATAAGTTCAGGTGATATGTATACATAAGAGAATAATGCATGATTAAATGAATAACCATGTAAAATGAATTTGTATAAGATGAGTTGTTTGTAAATAAATGTCTTGTGAAAAGTATGTTACTTGCATAAAATGTTCTATGTCTCAAACTGAAATGATTCAAATAACGCTACCATATGTAATACTATACAAACACTTATATATAGGAAGTACCAGCGGCGTATCCACCATGCTTGTATCATATTACATACGCATCGTTACTTAATCACTTAATCAAACCAAACCAAACAATGTAAAATGTTCATGTCAAGATGTAAATCGTGTAATATGTATAAATGAATAATATCGTATATCGCTTTGAAACCAATCGTTTACCCAATCGTTAAAACATCGTGTGAAACCCAATCGTAAATCGTTTAATTCGTTTTAGGTCGTGAAACTACTTAAATGATCGTCTCGCTAATAACATCCAAACCTTCGTGACTCGCATTAATAAACCCTTGCCAAAGGATAAATTAACAATTCGCATTAATAAACCCTTACCAAAGGATAAATTAACATCTCGCATTAATAAACCCTTACCAAAGAGTAAATTAACAATTTCAGATTCAGTCGCTACCACTACCCCCACACATAACCACGGGTGCAGTAAGATAACGGGATTTGTCAGATCCTATGGTACCATAACCTAATACTGGTCGGCTTGATCATTGCTAATGAATGTCATTTGTTATGTAAATACAACCAACAAGTTTGTTCACTTTATGAAATCGTTATTAGTTTTGTATAAATCGCCTTAATCGTTTTTGAAACCATCGTTATAACATCGAAAACATTTAGCACATATGAGTCACCCCAAAACAATTGAAAACAGTAAAATAGGGGAAGAATGTACTCGCCTGAGAATGCTCGGAGGTCTTGAACAACAACCAAACAAAGCTTGAGGGAGCACGGAATCAGTCGGCAAATCTAAACTATATAAATAAACCGGACTCAAATCGGGAGATCGGATAGGATGAGGCTTGGTAAACCAAATGAGTGTTGGAACTCATATGATATGGTTTAACCGGGCCTACATACTACAATGAAACTAACCTAAGTGCTTTCGACCCATCGTGACCCATTAAGGTAACTTATGCTACTTTAACGCGTCGTGCGCGTGAAACGCGTTCGGACCGTCTAACTAGCCCTATGACAAGTGTTATATGCCTAAACATGTTACATAATCAGTTATGTGACAAAAGTTTAGGTTACATATGCTAAATTACCAATTATACATGAAAAGGGTATTCTGGTAATTTACCTAAGGCATATAAACTACCTATCATACAACTATTTAAACGATGTGACCATAGGGTATAACCTCGGAAGGTTATGCCCTATACTAGGGTCACCTAATGTATTTGGTCGGATCCTAATGATCGACCAAACTGGGTCGGGTTCGAAGGTATAGGCGATTTATCAGATCGCCTACCCTACGACCCTAGACAACGTGGTAATCCGTGGGCATAGTCCCAAGGGACTAAGACCAACGTGATTACACTCACGTTGCGAAGTTCAAACGAACTTCGCATTGACCATTACTGGTCAACGCTGAAAGTCAAACAAAGTTTGACTTTCTGACTCGAAAAGCAGTAAAAATAAGGAAAAGAACGAAAGAATACTTACGAAGGGTCCCCGAATGCTAACCCAGATCGAAATAGCTCAGGTATGAAACGAAGGTTCCAACTTAGAGCTTTCTTGATCAGATTTGTGGGTTTTGAACAAATGGGGGGGTGGGTATTTATAGAAAAGGTAGAGCCGTTAGGATCGTTTCTTGTATATCGTGCCACGATCCGAGCCGTACACTTGTCACAAAGTTGTGGTGGCTAGAAACTTGTTCTTATCCGCTGACTAGACGATAAGAAACGAGTGGACACGAATCGATCAGCTGCAACTTGCAACCAGAACATTGAATCTGGCCCAGTTTAGGCAGTCGCGTAGCGCGACAGGTGAGCCTCTAGGGCTCGCGCTACGCGACACCCTCACCTGATCCAGAAAGTTTCAAAAAGTTACATGTTTGGTCCCTGCACGTGTTTCAAGGCATTTCCGACACTTCCAAGGCCCGTAAAGCCATCTTTAAGGCCCTAAAATGTTGCCTAAACATTGTGGACATGAAACATGTTCAAAAATATGTCGGATGATGGTTCGTTTGGTCGTACGAACGCGATGTTCGCTTAATTACGACGGAATGCGCATAAGCGCGAAAAACGATCCAAATGACGAAACGAATGGATTTTTCTTAAGGCGAACACTAACATATAATGTAGTCATGCTTACATAAATTTTTGGATGTCCGGATGTATTCAGAACGTAAATTATGCGCGAAAATGCAAACTTGTGCACTTTTTGACACTTTTAGTCCCTGAATGACACAAAAGTTTATTTTAGCACACCGAATCCCCTCAAAGCCTATTTCTAAGCTATGTAAAGGATATTTAAGGTGTGTTTAACTTATGGTCATGTTCCGGAATGTATGTTACAGTTCAAATTGGCATACTTTCGCAGTTTGTCAAGTTTAGTCCCTGTAAGCGATTTAACTTTGATTTCACCACACCAAACCTTCCAAAACTTATATCTAAGTTATGTATAGGTTATTTAAGGTATGTTAAGCCTATTTCACTATTCCGGAGTGTTCGTTGCATTAAACTGGTTATATTTACGCATTAAAGCGCGTATAACCTTCCAGAAAGTGATTTAGAGTTTGAAATTGAACAAGAATTGATATGTGCAAATGATACACATATTTTTACAAATCCCAAGTATGAAATATAATATTTCATTGGTTTGGTATTTGTTTGATGGCCGTGAAGGCACAGCTGTTACAGTCTCCCCTACTTTAGGAAATTTCGTCCCGAAATTTATTTAGAGGAAACTTGTAAGAGCTTGAAAGCATGAAGTTGAAAAGATCAAACAATATTGGTTAGGGTTCTGAACTTCTAGTAACCTTAATAACATTATGCTTGCAATGTAAGAGGGACACTTATATACAAGTATATGAAGCGTCATTGGTGCGTCCACCGTACCTCCATTACATCGTTCTCATTTCGTTATTGTTGTCACTATTGGTTCTTACACATAATAAATATTACTGGGTTTCTATGCACTAAATTTCATAATTATGTACGCGTCCATAATTAGACAATTCCTTGCACAGTTCACACAGTCTATTTTATAATGTGTAGGGTAAAACCAAATGAACAAACCTGTGATGAGTGTGACTGGACCACCATAGGGTCCTTTCAGCTGTATCATCACATGCCATTCTTAACCAGATCTTGAATCAATCTTTTTGACTAGACCACTAAAGGGTCTCTCATCGAATCATGGAATGGTACTATATAACCCAAGGGTCTTAACTACTAGGTAGAAGCCCATAAGGATTTAAGGTAGTACCTTTTGAATATCCTACTATGAATCCCTCATATGAAAACATGAAAGATTCTATGAGGATTTGAAAATCGGATCACACAAAATCATAGAGGAGAACACATAAACACATATCACATAACCACAAAATTGTTCGTTAATTTGTCTTGTAAATTGCGTACATACATTTAAAGCACACTAGGAATCCATTCCGTGGATTTCATTTGGTACTTTAAACGTTATCAAGAATCCAACTATAAAGATAGAAAGATTCAAAAAGAAAATTCGATTTCGATTATTAGGAACCGAAATGTTCGAATTAAGGTACATAAGGAATCCAATTAAGGACTCTGATTTGAATGATAATCATCCACAAGGATCTAATTGTGAAGATAAAAAGATCCCATATGAATTTTTGAAGTTGAAGATGTTTTGAAACCTTGCACTGGATGTGCTTAGGTCAAAACATGATGTAAAATGCTTATGAAGTTGAGATGCTTGATATGTCAAGGCGACATATGAAGCAGAATTTTGAAGGTTAAGTCAATGTATGAGGAAAGTATTTTTGAAAACTATGCATGGGGTTTTTTTTAAGAAAAATGTGTTTAACGTTTTTGAAACCTTATATATAATACTTTTGAAATCATAAAGTAGGTGTATTAGATAGATATATTTACAAAAATGTTTTAAAATCAGGCGAGATGAATTTTGAAATTATGTATAAGGTTTTTGAAAGACATGAATGATGCTTTTCGAAATCATGCACTTGATCATAAAATGTATTGTGTTAATATTGTCTTCAGACTATATGAAATATTTTGAAATTAGGAAGGTTGGTTTTGATAACATGGTCAATGTTTTTGAAATAACATAGACAATGCATCTAGAAAAAAATTGTTTTCAAACTATATGAAATGTTTTGAGATCATGAAGATTGTTTTGAAATACCTGTACTGTATATGTTGAAAAAATCAAAACGGAATGGGTATGAGATTTGAAAATACCCTTAGTTATCTAACCAAGGATTTAAAGGCACAGATGTGCGAAAAGCACGATTACTCATAATGTCACTTAATTGTTTTGTACTTTGTTTCTTAGAGTGAAACGAGTACTTAAAAATTTCGAGGGAATCATGAGCGATCATGGCGAAGTTCTGAGAAGCCTTTCGCTTCTTTGACTTCTTAGGGGATCGTTCATCCATGGTCTTTGATTCCTCGATTGGTTTCTTGGCTGATGGTGTTGTCGCCTGACTAGGTCCTGCCTGTCTTGGTGACTCTTGAGTGGCTTCATCCTGGAGATGATACTTGGCAGTAGCTAATTCAACAGTCTTTAGGACTACTTCGCCTATTCGCTGAGCGAATTTGGCTGCTTGCTCAGATATCTGGGCGTCATCGTGATGAAGAGACATTCTTGAAGAAAAAGAAAGGCATAGGGAGAAACAGGTGAAAGATTATTGGACATTCAAAACAGAATGATAACGCATGAAAATTGCGATCATTTGTTTGTTACCTAAGGCAAACAAATGAGACGGTGACTAATCAAAGTAAATGGGTCAAAAATAATGTATCGCGAAGACATGCTCGCCTATAAGTGAACACTCATCCCAAGAATTCCCAGGTAAGCACAACTGGTCTCGCGTCTGATGAGATGTATACGAAGTGCTTGCCTAGACAGAAAACCCAGAATACAGGCATTCACCCTTCCAGTTTGCACGTGTTCACATCATTTAAAACTTAAAACCTTGACGAAGTTTTGAAAACTCAAAGGGGTTCAAAACCATATAATAGAGAGTTCAAAACCTTACAATAGAGGGTTTAAAACCTAGTAATCAATCATCCTAGAACAGATGATTAGTTTTCAAAGCGGTTTTGAAATTTATGTTCTTGTTGTGGTTGTCACCTAAGGATAGGTGACAGTATTGTTTTATGACTAAACGCAAGTAAACTCGCGTTAGGGTCCTAGAAAGGTTATAGACTAGGTCAAAGCATTACTAATAACCTAATTCCCTATAACCATTGGCTCTGATACCATCTTTTCTGTCACACCCCGACCGCGTAAAACAACAAATCGCGGCGGAAACATCGGGGCGTGTTGCAACAGAATTAATGTTTCATAACCATGGATACCAAAAAGTGTTTCGTTTTATTAAACATTGAATAATTACATTGTCTTGAAATCTAAATACACTATTTAAACATAGTCTATCATTGTTATTGAGTCACTAAGGCCTTGTCCAGTCCTATGTGAGCATGCATCTTATCAATTGATATCATCCAACAATACCTGAAACATATGTGAAAACGAGGTCAGCAAAGAAATGCTGGCGAGTACATAGGTTTTGTAGGAGTGTCGAAATCATGGCTAGTTTAGACGTTGCAATACTTTATTTAAAAACCTTGTTTTGAAAAAGAGTATAATATTGCAACTTAATTAACCAACTTAAATCAAGCGGGTTATAATTTGTAAAACCTCGTAGCCATGACTCTTAACCCAAAAACATTTGTTTTAGTAAATTATTTGAAAAACAGTGATAAGTTCAGGTGATATGTATACATAAGAGAATAATGCATGATTAAATGAATAACCATGTAAAATGAATTTGTATAAGATGAGTTGTTTGTAAATAAATGTCTTGTGAAAAGTATGTTACTTGCATAAAATGTTCTATGTCTCAAACTGAAATGATTCAAATAACGCTACCATATGTAATACTATACAAACACTTATATATAGGAAGTACCAGCGGCGTATCCACCATGCTTGTATCATATTACATACGCATCGTTACTTAATCACTTAATCAAACCAAACCAAACAATGTAAAATGTTCATGTCAAGATGTAAATCGTGTAATATGTATAAATGAATAATATCGTATATCGCTTTGAAACCAATCGTTTACCCAATCGTTAAAACATCGTGTGAAACCCAATCGTAAATCGTTTAATTCGTTTTAGGTCGTGAAACTACTTAAATGATCGTCTCGCTAATAACATCCAAACCTTCGTGACTCGCATTAATAAACCCTTGCCAAAGGATAAATTAACAATTCGCATTAATAAACCCTTACCAAAGGATAAATTAACATCTCGCATTAATAAACCCTTACCAAAGAGTAAATTAACAATTTCAGATTCAGTCGCTACCACTACCCCCACACATAACCACGGGTGCAGTAAGATAACGGGATTTGTCAGATCCTATGGTACCATAACCTAATACTGGTCGGCTTGATCATTGCTAATGAATGTCATTTGTTATGTAAATACAACCAACAAGTTTGTTCACTTTATGAAATCGTTATTAGTTTTGTATAAATCGCCTTAATCGTTTTTGAAACCATCGTTATAACATCGAAAACATTTAGCACATATGAGTCACCCCAAAACAATTGAAAACAGTAAAATAGGGGAAGAATGTACTCGCCTGAGAATGCTCGGAGGTCTTGAACAACAACCAAACAAAGCTTGAGGGAGCACGGAATCAGTCGGCAAATCTAAACTATATAAATAAACCGGACTCAAATCGGGAGATCGGATAGGATGAGGCTTGGTAAACCAAATGAGTGTTGGAACTCATATGATATGGTTTAACCGGGCCTACATACTACAATGAAACTAACCTAAGTGCTTTCGACCCATCGTGACCCATTAAGGTAACTTATGCTACTTTAACGCGTCGTGCGCGTGAAACGCGTTCGGACCGTCTAACTAGCCCTATGACAAGTGTTATATGCCTAAACATGTTACATAATCAGTTATGTGACAAAAGTTTAGGTTACATATGCTAAATTACCAATTATACATGAAAAGGGTATTCTGGTAATTTACCTAAGGCATATAAACTACCTATCATACAACTATTTAAACGATGTGACCATAGGGTATAACCTCGGAAGGTTATGCCCTATACTAGGGTCACCTAATGTATTTGGTCGGATCCTAATGATCGACCAAACTGGGTCGGGTTCGAAGGTATAGGCGATTTATCAGATCGCCTACCCTACGACCCTAGACAACGTGGTAATCCGTGGGCATAGTCCCAAGGGACTAAGACCAACGTGATTACACTCACGTTGCGAAGTTCAAACGAACTTCGCATTGACCATTACTGGTCAACGCTGAAAGTCAAACAAAGTTTGACTTTCTGACTCGAAAAGCAGTAAAAATAAGGAAAAGAACGAAAGAATACTTACGAAGGGTCCCCGAATGCTAACCCAGATCGAAATAGCTCAGGTATGAAACGAAGGTTCCAACTTAGAGCTTTCTTGATCAGATTTGTGGGTTTTGAACAAATGGGGGGGTGGGTATTTATAGAAAAGGTAGAGCCGTTAGGATCGTTTCTTGTATATCGTGCCACGATCCGAGCCGTACACTTGTCACAAAGTTGTGGTGGCTAGAAACTTGTTCTTATCCGCTGACTAGACGATAAGAAACGAGTGGACACGAATCGATCAGCTGCAACTTGCAACCAGAACATTGAATCTGGCCCAGTTTAGGCAGTCGCGTAGCGCGACAGGTGAGCCTCTAGGGCTCGCGCTACGCGACACCCTCACCTGATCCAGAAAGTTTCAAAAAGTTACATGTTTGGTCCCTGCACGTGTTTCAAGGCATTTCCGACACTTCCAAGGCCCGTAAAGCCATCTTTAAGGCCCTAAAATGTTGCCTAAACATTGTGGACATGAAACATGTTCAAAAATATGTCGGATGATGGTTCGTTTGGTCGTACGAACGCGATGTTCGCTTAATTACGACGGAATGCGCATAAGCGCGAAAAACGATCCAAATGACGAAACGAATGGATTTTTCTTAAGGCGAACACTAACATATAATGTAGTCATGCTTACATAAATTTTTGGATGTCCGGATGTATTCAGAACGTAAATTATGCGCGAAAATGCAAACTTGTGCACTTTTTGACACTTTTAGTCCCTGAATGACACAAAAGTTTATTTTAGCACACCGAATCCCCTCAAAGCCTATTTCTAAGCTATGTAAAGGATATTTAAGGTGTGTTTAACTTATGGTCATGTTCCGGAATGTATGTTACAGTTCAAATTGGCATACTTTCGCAGTTTGTCAAGTTTAGTCCCTGTAAGCGATTTAACTTTGATTTCACCACACCAAACCTTCCAAAACTTATATCTAAGTTATGTATAGGTTATTTAAGGTATGTTAAGCCTATTTCACTATTCCGGAGTGTTCGTTGCATTAAACTGGTTATATTTACGCATTAAAGCGCGTATAACCTTCCAGAAAGTGATTTAGAGTTTGAAATTGAACAAGAATTGATATGTGCAAATGATACACATATTTTTACAAATCCCAAGTATGAAATATAATATTTCATTGGTTTGGTATTTGTTTGATGGCCGTGAAGGCACAGCTGTTACACAATCCATGCCTATCAATATGTCGAATCCTGCTAATTTCAACGAGCGGAAAAGAGTGATTCCTAATGGATATAAAACATCCATCTAATACAGTTGAGGCAGTCTCTATGGTACCATCGGCCAATTCTACTTCATACTTTATGCTTAGAGTTTTAACAGGCAGATTTAATAACTTACAAAATTTATTATCCACAAAAGACTTATCTGCACCTGAATCAAACAACACTTTAGCATAAACATCATTGATAAGAAAGGTACCTGTTATCACATTCTCGTTCTGAATGGCCTCTTGAGCATTCATCTAAAAGACCCGAGCATTGGTCTTTTTAACTTCCTCAGGCTTCTTCGCATATTTGGGGCAGTTAGTCTTGATATGCCCCTTCTCGTTACAATTGTAACAAGTTGTGTCTTTCAACTTCTTACAATCCAAAGTCTTGTGTTCTTTGAACTTGCAGATCCCACATCCAAAAGTCTTTGATTGTGACTGCGATTTTGATTCCAACCTACATTTCCCAAAGTGATGTTTATGGCAGGTTTTACACTTGGGTTTCTCACCCGTCTGCTGGCTATCCTTTTTAAACCCGGAACTCTTTTTGTGATCAGAGTTCCCCTTATGCTTCTTATCAGAACGGCATGAGTTCTCATCCTCACGTTTCCTTTTCCCCTCTTCAGAATTTTTGAGCGATCTCTGCCTGACCGCATCAAGAGTAAGAGATAGGGACAGATCAGCCACTGACCTAAAGGTAGTAGGTCTAGATGCTTTCACACTTGCTTTAATCTCTGGAGCTAAACCTCCAATAAAACGAGCTATACGCTTTGGTTCCGGTGTGACTAAGTATGGAACCAATCGAGACATGGTATTGAAACTCGTAAGATATGCCTGACAATCTAAGTTCTTCATGACCAAGGTGAAGAAGTCAGACTCAATTTTCTCAACTTCATGTTGAGGACAGAAATTTTCCTTGATTAAAGCAACAAACTGATCCCAAGACATGTTGTACAACGGGATCTTTCCTGTAGCTTGGATTAGGGACTTCCACCAAGCTAACGCTTCACCTTTAAATGACTGTGACACAAACTTCACAATGTCTTGTTCGGCACAACCACTAATATTAACCACAGTGTCCATCTCATCGAGCCAAGTCATACAATCAATGGCTCCTTTCTCCCCTGTGAAGTCTCTAGGCTTGCAGGAGACAAAATATTTGTAAGAGCAGGTCTTAACACAGGGCTCTTGATTGAGCACATTCTTCTTAGACGGGATACTCTGCTGATTTGACGAGTGACGAGCATCGTCCTTCTTTGACTCGTGTGTTTTAGAAGGGGGCTTACTATGAGCCTCAGAATGAATCTTAGAGCGTGTGCCACTTGATTCCTTGAACTGTCTATCAAGAGCTCTAGTAACGGCATTGTCTATTAATGCTTGAAGATCTGCACCAGCTACGTTAATTCTGGTGGTATCATTATTCTCTCTCGGGTGACTGTTAACTTCCTCTGATTCTGCCATGTAGCTTGCTTGCTACAAATCAATTGACAATACTTTATTCAGAGGTTATTATGGAATCATCATTTTTGTTGATTCATTAACCATGGTAAACATAGACCATATTTGGTTAATTTGTTAATCATATTTATTTAGGATTTTCATTATAATTGATCCTAGTTATAAAATATTAAGGGTATTATTAATGGCACATAAGGCCTAGTCACAAGGACAGTTTTAAAATTATAAGCCATGATCTTATAAGATCGAGGTATTAAGGTTTGAACATATTTCACCACCTTTTCCTGACAGGGAGTCGTAGATTACAACTGTCTTTTGTCTTATTTGACAATTAATATAGCCCGTAGGCACTGCATCACTAATGGATGTCTCATCTATGATCATCTTAACTGATGATTTGAACCTATGATTTATAGGTCATTAGGCTAAATAAGGAAGAATCCAATATAAGGATGACATGTGTGACTTTACCGAATCACATCTGCCAGGAGTGCTAACATGTTTTCAGATGTTAACAAGGATTTGAATCTTTTTAAATAGGTTTTACCATCATGGCCAGGTCTATAATGACATTTAGGCTAGGTTATACCTTTTAAGATTCTTTTTAATATTTAATGGCAGATCAATTACAAAAAGGAATGTTATTTTGATTTATTTCATATAATATATTTATGCATATGATGACAATTGAAATTTTAAATAAAACATTCCAATAAATTTTAAATGAAGTACATGGATGCCCTAAACGGGACTTTTAAATAAATAACTCGTCCACATATGGACTAAAAGAAGAAATACAAGTCCTCGCAGGGACTGAATACCTAAATAAAATTGTCCACGCAGGGACTTAATTAAAATAAACAACAATACAAATAAATAAGAATTTTCAATAATCCCTCTTCTTCTTCCCCTTTATTAAGTCTGCCAAGCCCTTGAGAAATCCCCGGTGGCATCTACGCTCCTCTTGAACCTCTCGTTCCACCCGGTTCAACCTCTGTAGGATATCCTCCTGCTGCGGTGGTTGGATCTGTGGCGGTTGCGGCGGATGCTGATGGAGAGGTTGAGGAGGTTGCGGGTATTGATACCCATATGCTTGGTACCCTGACTGGTATGAAGCTGCGAAAGGTCCTTCAGGGTGAAGAGCATTGTAGTTGGTCGCCTCGAGGTACGGGTCGATGGCAGGAGCATTGTAGTAGTTGTAGCCAGGATAAGCTGGCTGCTCAAAAGGGTTATACGCCGCTGCACCGGCGTATGAAGGAATTGGGTTATCATAACCCATGTGTGGTGGTGGTGGTGCGACTGGAGCTGAGTCAACTTCTGAAACTGGGTTTGAAGGCCCACTCATTTGTGGGTCTTCATACAGTGGCGGGTAGTAGCTGCCACTGGAGTGTTGAGGGGTGCTGAAATGAAAATCCCCTCTTCGCACGGACATCCGTGCACCTGATCTTCTTCGCCTCGGTGGTTCCGGAGGCAGCTGCTGCTCTAGCGGTGGCGGTGGCAGTGGCGTGACCGCCTAGAAACGCGAATCCACAGAGGGATCCTGCTGCTGCTGTTGAGGTGGGTTGAAAGGGGGGGTGTACTCCCAGTGGTATGTGGCCCACCTTTCTTGGAAACTGTCTGGGCCCCTGTATGGCGAACCATGGAAAGATGATCCGTCAGAAATCTCGATGGGATGCGTGGGCGTCCCAGTTAGTGGCATCGTAGGATCGAGGTCATCATCCATCTCCATATCCTGAGCTTCAGAAAATGGTCTGCTGGTCCCAATGGGTTATGGCCCATTGGTTCTTCACTCACGTTTGCCTGGTTAAACCGGCTCTGAAAGTACGGGGTCGGGTCCTGAAAAAGCCCGATGTGAACTTGACCGCTGCAGCGGGATGAAGAAGTGGTATGAGTGGTCAGACTCGTTGTTCTGATGGAGTCCGAAGGAATCGTGGTATGATGGTGAGGAACTGAGCGAGACAGAGCGTCTCGCAGGCTCCAGATACGTTCCCCAATCCTCTTAGGGACTAGAGCTCATGGTTGCTGAAGGTGTTCGCTGGTGTGATGGCCCGGCCTCGTGGTCATTTCTTCCTATCATCGGGTCCTTGCCCCTTCCACCTCTTCCTCTGAATCGTGGCGGCATTCTTTGTTCCTGCCAAAACAAACAAAAGAAAACAACAAAAGAGAACAATAAGATTAGGATTAGTCCTATGTCGTTAGCCTAGACTCGGAGGTCAAGGAATGTGCAAACTGTGTCATTGAGATTAAACACAAAAAGGCTAGTGTTTAATTCACTCAATGTTGGCTCTGATACCAACCTGTCACACCCCGATATTTCCACGTATTACCGGTGGGCCCGGTGGGGAGTATCGTGACGTAGTTGATATCATCATGATCAATAATCACAATTCAATGCACAGCGGAAGTCTAAAAGTAATATTATTACAAACCGATTCAAAGTAACATAAAATATTACACAACGGTTGTAAAGTGGATCCACAGGCGGATCTAAAATAACAAGAAATATTGTTCAACAGATTTAAGCATCAAAAGCTTGCAAGACTCTTTATTTGACACTAGGAGTAGCCAGCCCATTACGAGTAGTACCTGCACTTAACCTTTTGAAAAATACATCAGTTTACACTGGTAAATACAATTAGCTGACCCTTTTGAAAAGTGTTTATAAAAATTGATTTAAATGCACAAGGCAAAAATATTCTTTATTAACTTGGGACAATTATTTAAAAATAATCTTGTATACAGTTTTACATGTTTGTCGTCCATTTAGGACCCGGTTAGAAGAGCTGGTTAAGATTAATAGACACACCACTTGGCATAATACCCACAAGAAGTTACCTTACAAGTAGGGTACCTTTTTATATACGCAACTGTCAGGTGTATGCCTACACCCCGTACTTAAGTCGTGGCCATTTCTATTGAATGAGCCGAGGATATTCAGGACATGGTCATTAACACCCCAAAGGCACTGCACCAAACAAAACAGATTAAAACGGGTTATGTAAATGTATTAATCACAATTCGATTTAAATAACTACATACCCGACCAAGCGGTATTTTTATAATACCGTATCCCAAGCCCGTATAACGGAAAATAAGTTAAAAGTATTTACCTGAGCTAAATATAAATTTAATCCTAGCCGTATATCAATCAGCAAGTACAAATAGCTTTTACTGGCTCCTAATCTGGAACTAAGGTTTTTAATAACCTATTAGATTCCTAACGGGTCTTATTTAAGTCTTAACTTAGACTAGTTAGTTTTAATGAAAAGTTTACGGTTCAAAATGCAAGATTAAGCAAAGACCGGATTAGAATGTGATTTAGACCCGACAAGTTTGAAGACTTGTATAAAATGGGTAAACTAAACACATTCTGGATTTTGAAGTAAAAATGATAAGGTTTGACCCGTTTCGGTTAATTTATGCAAACTACTTACATAAACCGTACCGAACGCGAAAATGCATAACGGGTAACCAAATGAGTCATGAACAGGTTCCACAAGTTAATATGCTTTAAATATGTTGTGATATCAGTGGGATACCTTCCATTATGCCCAAAACGAATTTAAAACCAATTTATGCCCCGTAGGGGTATTTTGGTCATTTTAAAGTTTATAAAAGAGGTTAAATAGAAATCTGAGGTTCTGGTCTAAAACAATCAGTAAAAATATTTATTTTAATGAGTTATATCAGTAGGATATCATATATATGTGAAATTTATCTTTTATGACCAAACTATGCACCGTAGGGGCATTTTGGTCATTTCACACATGCTATAAGGGTCAAATTTGGAAATCTGAGTTCAAAACTTTTACTTACTATTAAAGTATAAAAATGTATTCATAACATAAGTAGGTAACAAGTCTTAGGTGCCTAATATGGTTTTAAACCATACTATACGCCTAAATCGCATAAAAGTCGGTATTTGACGATATTCGGGTTGATTAAAGAAATCTGAGATTTTGACCAGCCTTTACAGTTTAAAATAACTTATTTATTATATAAAATCAGTAGAAAAAGGTTTGATATGTAAAGGATGTGTAAAACTCATTTTATTAGCGAAAAGGGCATTATCGTCAATTACCGAGCCAATGCAAGAACTCTATGTTATGATCGGTTTAAAATTTTATAAAAATTTCCAAAAATCCCTAAATATTATATTACATCAGTGGGTAAAAGGTTTGGTGTCAAAATTTGGGTTTAAATAGGATTTATGTCGAAAATGCCGTTTAATTAATAAAAAGGCTTTCATTTACGATATTGCGCATAACTCTCATTTTAGACCATGAACTGATGTCAAATTTTGAGGACATGTTTATAAATCAGTAATAAAGGTTTTTGTCCTTCACATTTTAAAAAATCTCGTTTTTATATAAAAAGGGCATTATGGTCAACATTTAAGCATTTAACGGAAACATGCAAATGATTCAGATTATTAAGGAACCATGTAGCATAACCTCAGAGGGTTTTACTAACATATAATATGGTCATAAAGGAACCTTAAGGCATATCTAAAACAAGTTAAGTCGGGTCAGAATTGAAAGTCAAAGCAAAAGTCTACTTTTGCGACTTTCGGTTGCGAACCGAGCCTAAACTCAGAATTGTCGGGTTGAACATGCCTAAACATGTTCTTATATTATTTACCAAATTACTTTAGTGTTAAAACATGTTCCATAACCTCTGCATTATCAGTTATGAATTTATTTGTAAAAATAGCTTCTGTTGACTTTTTATTAATAAGTTTAACCCGACAATTGACTAAGTTAGAGTGATAATCAGTAGGTGCCCTTTTAAGGGTTTATTATCTACATAATTACCAACTCATAGCCATTTTTAATTCGAATAATGGCTGGACCAATAGTGATTAATCAATAAGTCAAAGCTTAATTACGATGGCTTTGACTTTTGGTCATTAAACTAATAAAACTTGAACTTAGGAGGCTAAGAATGCTTACAATAACTCTTAGCACGAAATATGAACTGAGGAAAGCTTCCTAGAGCTCCAAGGGACTCCAGAGAATGAGTTGTGAAGTGATTTTCAAAGTGTGCAATTGAACAATGAAGAACAAGGCCTTTATATAGCAATTTCCACTTCATATGATCAATCCACATGTCCCTACAATGATCCCAGATGTTACCAGGTGTCCCTAGTGCATGAAACTCAGAGTTGTCGGGTTGAACATGCCTAAACATGTTCTTATATTATTTACCATGTTACTTTAGTGTTAAAACATGTTCAATAACCCCTGCATTATCATTTATGAATTTATTTGTAAAAATAGCTTATGTTGACTTTTTATTAAGTTTGACCTGACAATTGACTAAGTTAGAGTAATAATCAGTAGGTGCCCTTTTAAGGGTTTATTATCTACATAATTACCAACTCATAGCCATTTTTAATTCGAATAATGGCTGGACCATTAGTGATTAATCACTAAGTCAAAGCTTAATTACGATGGCTTTGACTTTTGGTCATTAAACTAATAAAACTTGAACTTAGGAGGCTAAGAATGCTTACAATAACTCTTAGCACGAAATATGAACTGAGGAAAGCTTCAAAGAGCTCCAAGGGACTCCAGAGAATGAGTTGTGATTTGATTTTCAAAGTGTGCAATTGAACAATGAAGAACAAGGCCTTTATATAGCAATTCCCACTTCATATGATCAATCCACATGTCCCTACAATGATCCCAGAGGTTACCAGGTGTCCCTAGTGCATGAAAAATCATTGGCATAGTCCCTGGTATCGATTTGAGGCATGCAAAGGCGGTGGAACTGACTAAACTTGCAGTTGTCCTTGTTTTTCTACATCTGGCACTTTCACGCGGCCCGCGTAAGCATTGGACTAGGCTTACGCGGCCCGCGACAATGGGGAGAATCGGTAAAAACTTTGCAAATCTTGCAATTTCAGTCCCTGGTCCATTTTAACTTTATTTAACTTTCTTTTATTGCACTTAGGACCCCCATAGTTAACCATTAAGGGCCTTGGGTCATAAACTAACTTCGTTAAGCTCCCGGTTAGTTGTACGATCACCCGAAAAGTCTTGTTTTTATCGAAACTCCACAAAATTAATATCCGACATTCTTGAGAGCTAAATATTTAATTATTACAATGTTTTTGGGTTTGTTAAAGGTCACTCTGAGGTAACTTTTAACATGTTGACACTTTTATCCCCTATGTTTCGTAAGATCCTTAATTTAAGCACAAACGACTTCCAATGTTCGACAAATTATTCATTAAAGAATACGAACGTCGTATGAGATCAATCAGAGGCACAAGAATGGCATGTTGACACTTTGGATCCTTTTACTAACATATTTACATTGTTTGATAACTTTAGTCCCTCCAGATCAATCCATTACACTTTTAGAGCCCATGACATGTGTCTTTATTATATTGGTCGTGATTTTACAAGGTGTCACATTTTAAAACTATTAAATGGTTTTCATAGAGCCAGATTTTGATACTGAGATATAATAAACTTCAACTGATTAATATTTGTGTTTAGATCCAGATTCACGATCTGGGACCTAAATTGTCAAATATTTTACAAGTGGTTTGAAATTGTTAGATTTTCAGATGATAAGCCAGTTTACGATCCTGATAGCTGAGACTAAGGGGGAGTCTGAAGGCGAGCTCAAAGCAAGGGTAGCTTGTAGTAATAGAACCAGGTGTCGATCCTGAAAAGCATAGAAGCTTAAAGAAAGGGGAGCCTGGAGAGAGAGTCTACTGAAAGAAGGAGTTACTGAAGCAGGAAGCAGATTCTTGAGGAGCTTGTTAAAGCAAGAGGGAGTCTGTGGTACTGAAACTGTTAAAGCTTCGTAAAGACTCAGAGAGGGAGAGAAGATAGAAAGCTACGAGATTGGCTGCAGCAATATCCAAGGGGGAGTCTGTGAGTGCAGTATGCCTATTGCTTCCGTCAATCACTTATCGTAGCTGGGAAATGTTCAAGACACGGTTTAGAACTGTTATTACATGTTAAATAATGTCTTGTCGTGATTTGGAGTCCATCCTCACGAAGAGGAGTCCATCCTCACGAAGAAGAGTCCATCCTCACGAGGAGTCCATCCTCACGAATGGACATGCTAGCTGGTGAGGATGAACATAGGCTATATATAGGACATTAGTGTTGAACATTTAAAAACTTTTGCCAATTGAGAGAGAAATCAAGGCATACTGTTTCAAGGTATTGTACACTGTTACATCATAAATAGAAACAACATTGAATTACGTTCTTATGTCTGATCCACTCACGTACACAGATTCCGCACGTGATACGTGATCTTAGCAGCCATCGGAAGTACGAATTCGAACCGAAAACGAATCCACAGGAATGTCGTTATGAGTTAAAATCGTAAGAATTTTTTTATCATAAGAAAAAAATAAATGAGCTAAATAAAAATAACGTGGTCTATGGAATTCCCTTAGGGATGGTGACTCTGATCGAAAATCCCTCTAGGTTAAGTTAGAGAAAAATGAAAAAAATGCCGAAGCTTTTATTGTCTCTCTCGGGGATGGTGACTCTGGTTGAGATAACCTATGAGTTAGGTATGCAAAAGATGTCTAGTTGCTTATGAAAGGAAAAAAAAGAGAGAAAAATTTGTTGTTATATTCTTTTGGTTTTAATATAAGACAGTTAGGAATAGTCCAATAATTCTTCCTTTTGTTTCATAAGCTTGATGCGGGATTAGGTAAAACTGTGGCTTCCGTAGTGTGAGTCCGTAGGTTGACTGACCTATTTAAACTTAAATTTACATGATAAGAGGTCTGGAAACTAGTGTTTGGGTTTAAGTGGACACATATATCTACAGTCACGGTTAACATGTAATTAGACTTTAAAATGAAGTAACGTAAATATTGAAACCAGATTTAAACCTGACTGTGATTCCATTGATGAATTTTTTTCGTGGACGTAAAATGGTTAAATGTGGGGATATTTGATGTGGTGTGAAATACACATATTTTCCCTTGTATTTTGTACATTATTTTAGTTAATTTGTATGTGTTTTTGTATGTTTTTGGCTTGTACTTAGTTGTATATGGTTTTATAGGTTTTCGTGTGCAGATGGAGCAAAAACGAGCTAAAACATTAAAGAAACGAGCACATGGGAGAATGAATGGGCTTATTGAAGGATTCTCATGGAATGAAAATGGATATTTATGGATACGAGATGATAGAGAATTGAATTACGAAGGCGTAGGCGAAAACAATGAAGAAAACAGTGATGAAACGAAGAAGTTATAGCGAAAACTGGTTTCCAGAATCTGACGCGCTTCGCGTCACGCGATAGATTTAACTAAACCCTCTCAAGCGACGTGAGGGGGTGTCAGTTCAGTGTGAAAAAAACTTGATTTAACTAATTAACCCTAATACGAAAATAACTAATCCTAGACAAACCAAATCATACAAGAGACGAATTTTGGAGCATACGAAGGCTAAGGTTGAAGATTTGAAGCAACAGATCGAGATTTCTTGGTTGTTCATCATTCGGGTTTCAAGTTTCTTTGTTTTCCATGATTCAAACCATGTTTGTTAAATTCGTTATCACTTGTGATTGTGTGTTTAAAGATGATTATAGGCTGAATACTTTGCTACTACCTAGGTTTAGGATTAATATTTGTTGATATTATTTTTTGAACGGTTTTTGGTAATAATTTGATGGTTTAATACTTTAGTTAGTTATCTTGTTCTTGAAATAAGATGTTATGCATGTTTATTACTGATTTAAACTCTCTCACTTATTCCACTTGCGTTTTGTGATGGTTTGTCATGTATGAATGCTAGTTAGGTCGCCTACTGTGTGTTTGTGATTAGTTTATGGTTAATTGTCGGTAATTTCTATAGAAACTATAATTGAGGTATTAGAGGTTTTAAGTGTTCTGCCTAGTCTATAGCCGTGAGGTGAGGATTAGTTAGGTTTGTCTTCGTCGCTGGTTGGTTTAGGGTCTGATTACGTGTGAGCGAGTCTTTCTTTATTATCTTATGATAGTTACTTACCTGAATCCGATGAATTGTTCGTAGATTACCCTTTTACACTTTAGAGTGTATTGATATTGTCGCGTTGTGAGGTAGACTTTCTTTAGGGTACTTTAGTATTGTTGGATTCGTTGTGAAGCTATTCCACTAACCGGTGAGTTTAACAGCTTTAGGGTTCTCTTAGTTGACATCCTTGAGAAGGGTCGAGGATACTCTAGGATTTCCTATTAGTTTAGTATCTTAGATCCCGGTTTCATCTAGTTACCAATACCGTTAGAAAACCATATTCACGAATATGATTCCAAACCTAGGTAGTACTTTTACCATAATCTGATCACATCTTCAGTCTTAGTTCGTGTCTTAGTCAAGTTAACTTTAATTAAGTTCATTAGATTGTTAGAAAACCCCCTTCAAATAACAAAACAAATTAAGTCAAGTCGGGATAGATAGTAATCGATTCTAGTAATTGTTTCCAATAGAGTCTCGTGGGTTGGATACTCGGACTTCTTAGGCTGTACTACATTGACTAGTACACTTGTTCGTTGTGTGGTTTAGATTTAAAAAGAATTTAAAACTTAGAGGGTCTAATTTAGAGTAATTTAGTTAGTTTTAATTAAACCACTTTGTGCACATCAATCACCCAAAGAAGCCCTCTTGATTCATGCAAATTTGCTAAGTGATTAGTATAGATATGATTTGCACACAAGCCAATGACTCATGCATGCATTCGGATTGACTTGAGTGTTATACCCATAAAAACTTACCCCAAACACAATTGACAGTTGAGTGAACATTGTGAGGTGTGTGAGACTATGCATAACCAAAATTCAAGTAGGCGTTTCATGATTCATCATTATCCCAAAAGTGTTAACTCAATGTGTCACACCCCACCCAAGGCGGAAACGTGAGGCGCGACCACGAAAGGCTTTCAAGCATTCTATTAGAGAACATGTACATGATAATAATAATAATAATAACCAACGATACCAAATGTATTTTGAATATTTACAAAACCAAGTATTTAAGTTGGCATACATCGCCAGAACAAACATCGTGTTTAAAAAATATTTATACAAAAGACATAGTTTATAAAATGAAGGCTTTGACAAGTATATCCCACTCGAGGACGAGAATTATAAGACAAACCCCCAAAATGGTATCGTCATATGCATTCTATCCTTTCTCCTTAAGCCAGGAGACACCCTCACTTACCTGAAATGCATGCTTAAAACGTCAACATATTGTTGGTGAGTTCACAGGTTTAAATAACCCAAATGAATCTTTAAAAACTGATAAAAACCGGTATGCGTGTCTAATGAAAATCAAGTCAAACCATGGTCTTGCAAAACCATGACGTATGTGCTGACATAAGCCTGTAACCAACCCATAATGATGATGCCTCACCATATCGTACACCATGACGATGTCTAACAAATTCGGACACAATTGCACTCCCACAAGGTCACGACCGACCAGGAGTGGGGCTCGTTACACCCAATAGATCTATTCGACTGTTCCACGGTCATTATCATGACTAATGGTTACTAAACTAGAACGATACCACGAGGAGTTCCGAGCTCAAAACCAACCAACTTATGCGCACAAAATAGACCGAGATGGATTTCATTCCCCACTACCATACCTTGTAACCAAGCATGAATTTCCCCTGATTTAAATAAACATTTAAATAAAGTAAAAGAGGCTGTGAAGACTCACAAATAGTGTTCCTTACATATGCTAGCAAAATCCAAGTGCCCAAAATAACTCATGATCTACACGTGTCCGAATTCAATAAGACACTAGGCCTATGCATGTGTCTACCCAACAAGTCGTTCACCAAACTTGATTAGACAATGAGATGTTAACCTTTTTAAATAAAAGTGTTGAATCCTTACGACGCGTTGGTGGGTGATTATCCAAGAGTTTCCAAGTATTGACATATATATATATATATATAGGGTCAGGATTTAGAGAAAACAGTGAAAAGTGTGAGAACGGAGAGAATGGTTATGGATCGCCAGATGAAAACAATCTATGGACTAGATGACGTGGTGGCGTTTTTGTAAATAACATCACTTTTATTACTGTGGCGCGCTTCATTAAGGGTAAAAAAGTCTTTTGACTTCTCTACACAAAACGCCATCTCGTGAAATAAAACGCCATTAAAATTACTGCCTTAACCTACAATAGCACACACCATCCTAAATCTAAAAACGTCATTAGATATAAAACGCCAAACTTAATTATAATAAAATCCCGCCTAAAAAACCGCCAAAAAACATCCTATATATACAACATCTCAGACTTTCCATTAAAAACACACAAAAACCCAAACGTCATATTTAATATATACTATTCGTCTTAGAAACACAGAAAAAAGCCAAACATCAAATATCCTCTAAACCAAAACGTTTATTTGAAATTCAGTTTGGTTGTAGGTAAGGTTTCGCTCAATATAATGGACAAAATCCTTAAGTGAGGATATTGTGCATTTCATTGAGTAAAATCTTATTGACTTTATCCTCAACTTCCATCCAATTTATAACACCAAAACATACAAAAACATTATTGAGGTTTGTTCTCAATAAAGTTTAGCTGTATGGGGTGGACAACATTGTCAGACATCTTTCTTAACTAAGGATTAACAATGTTGTCCATCTCATACAACAAAACATTATTGATTTAGGATGATCAAATTTAGAGGTTTAAGGTACTTTTATTTAGTGGCGTTCTTTTTCTCGATAAAACGCCAAAAAGTTAAAAAATCAAACATCGTTCATTGGAAATTCAAGATTGTTGACTGAAGGGTGTAACTCAATAACATTTTGCTGCATGAGATGGACAAATCTCCAAGAAAAAGAGGCTGATTTAAGACTTTGTGCTTCCACACGGCAACAAAAAGACTACTTCAAAAACAAAAACTCAAAATAAATGATACGAAAGTCGAAACGACCAGTGAAGATGCTTCAAAAGAAGAAAGAGACTCTTGACAGTGAAGATTTGGATGATCAATTGTTTATATTTTTTTTTCAGTTGATTGTTATATAATAACAACGCCATATATAATAAAAACGCCACACAGCCAAATGTTTGTCAAAACGCCATCATGCCATAAAATGCCCCCAAAAACTACCAAACTATAATAAAATTACTTTGGACAAGTATTATAAAAATCCCAAAAAATAAAATAAAATAAAATAAATAAAAACCAAACTTGAAAAGGTAACTACAAACAGTAACTACAAAACAGTAAAACTGAAGAGACGGAAAATTTATTATATTATAATCTAAAAAGGTAAACTTGAAAGATGGGACGTGTTACAGACTTCAGAGATAAAGCTTATCAAAAACAGTAATTACAAACAGTAACTGAAACGACGAATACTTTATTATAATAATGCACCGCCTAACCTACGCGCCAAAAGACATCCTATAAAATGATACCTCTCAGCAACTTCCATTTGATCAAACCAAAAAAAAACGCCAATACTACTAAATACCACTCACTGTAAAACGCCAAAAAATTAAAAAAAATCAAAGATGGCTAATATGCTTTCTTTGATATTCAGTATTGTTCTTCGTGAAGTTTCACTGAATGGATTGTTAGGTGAGGGGAGTAACTCAGTAAGATTTTGCTGCATGAGATGGACAAATCTTCAAGAAAAAGATACTGATGACAGTCATATGTCATTTTGTGTTCTTTGTTCTTGAAGAAGGCTTGGATGAGGAGAAGAGATTAATGACACTGAAGAGTGGGATGATTATAAAGACGAAGATCAAGTTGAAGAACAAAGCGAAAAACCCACCCACAAGTCATAGATCTATGTCCCCAAACATCCACAAAAGCCACTTCAACAGACGAGCAGGCAAAATAATCAAACCGATGGGTTTGTTAAGTTTTACAGAAAACGCCATATATTTGGTGACAGTTCTTGTAGTATTAAAGAAGAGAGAGACTGATGACAGTGAAGACTGTGAAGAGAGATCCGATTAGGATTTTTAATTTATTTTTTTCGCTTCTATTTTTTTCCCTGTGGTTGTAATATAATTTTTCCGATTGTAAAACGCCAACATACCACAAACACCAAAATGTATATAAAAATAATAGAACAATGGGCCATCTTGTCTAAAACGCCTTGAAAAACGCCATTCAGAGATATATTCTGACCCCTTGGGGTTCCAATGGCATACGATTTGAAAAACGCCATAAACGCCAAAATGTTAATACAATGAAACCATTAAAATGCAATATAATTATTGAATTTGGTTAACGCCAAAAAATCTTAAACCCCAAAAATAAATCAATATTGTGAAAAGCGGAATTGGAAAAGTGGAAGATAAAATGACAAAAAAGCCCATACGCACTAATTATATCACGCGCCACGTGTTGGGCCAGGATGCGTTCTCACCATTCTCACACTTTTGGGCGTTTTATCCTGATCCCGTTTCTATATATATAGAGAGAGAGAAAGTGTACTGTACAATATCCCTTAACGTACGCTACGTACGTGATGTGAAATCGCATGTTATAAAATAGCATGGATGAAATCGCATGTGATAATTTTGATGAAATCGCATGTTGGATTTTGTAACAATTTCGCATGTGATAATTTTGATGAAATCGCATGTTGGTTTTTTATAACAATTTCGCATGTGGTAATTTTAATGAATTCGCATGTTAAAAAACCAACATGCGAAATTGTTACAAAAAACCAACATGCGATTTCAATGTGGGATGAAGATCTGACGGCTGAGATGAGCGCGCACATATTGTACGATAAGGGATATTGTACGTTAACCTAGCCCTATATATATATATATATATATTTCACACATTGTCACACAATGTCGAGACCTAGTCCCAAATTACAAATTCAACCAAATAAATATATATTTTACGAACAAAATACCATATTTATTTACGTGGAATAACGTCCACAAAATCCTTTCAATAAATATATATTTTATGAGCAAAATACTATATTTATTCATGTGGAACAACGTCCACAAAACATTCCAATAAATATATATTTTACGACCAAAATACTATATTTATTCACGATGTCCACAGAACGCGTAAGTTGAACCCGACCGAATATATATATATTAATTCTTAAAATAAATATACGTTCCCATATATGATAAATAATATTTTCAAAATTATTTGTGTATTTATCGAAAACTCGTTCGTTGACACGAATATTTTGCTCACATATTATATACACATATTCACATACACACGTATGTTTCCATATAACGAGCACTTAGCCATTCGCGTTCGTTCACATACACACAAACACGTTCCACGTATACCACTTATATCTGATCTTGCTCAAGCATGTAGCGCATAACATATACATAACACGTACACCCGTTTACGTTTGCCAAAACTCGTTAACTTACCAGAGCATATATACATACATAAACTTCCGTAACAAAATACCTAGTCATTTTCGCAAAAATATGCGACCTATACAAGTCATGCAACCTATCCGAATCACATATAGATCACACTTAGTAAAATAAACATGTTTCATCATCGACATGATAACACGTAACTACCAAATAAACCGTTAATTATTACCCGTTGATCATTAAGTACTCTACTTATACCGCTTATCGACCAATTCCGGAAAATATATTTCCAACATTTTAAGGATTTCGAAAATATATATTCTGTATTCTATGATATTTTAAGCGAAAATATATATTTTTTACAATATAGTCAAGACTTGGTCATTTGTATTAAAACCCGACTTTTGGTAAATAATATATTTCGTACCAAAAATACCTATATATTTTAGCAAAACCCGAATTTATTCAACACAACAATTTTTACTAAAATCTTTCCAAGTCTCGTTTTCAAATCCTTATTTTTACCTTAATTCTTGATGATCGTAACTTGATCATCAAGTCACAAAATCATATGTTTCAGTTATTTTTATGTTAACACACTTGTTTAACATACAAAATTACCATTTAACCCATGTTACATCCCATACTTCAACTTATGCACTTAACATGTTAAAACTGAGTTTAAAATATATTTAAACTTATTTTAAGATAACAACATGCAATTTTTGCTAATCATACTTCTAAGCATAATTTACTATCACATGTCACATGTTAAGCTAATCACCCCATAATCACACTCAACGATGTTTAACCAAGTATTAACATATACTTATAAGCTGTATAATCACATCTTAACAACAATTTTCAAAAGACATTTCATACACTTTATTTCAACAAAAAAAAATACCATTTTAGTTATGTTTAGTCATATTTTCACTAATACACTTCTAACATAATAAATCACATCTTGATCACACAAGATCATCCTTCAACCTTTAAATATCAAGTCTACTACTAAAATACACATAACTTATATTTTAGTCTTTTAACTAAACTCAACATCATCAAATAAAAATATTCAGACTCATGCTTCATCTATTTTCTTTTAAAACTATATTTTTAGTATAGACTCCCCATATAAACATACACCCATTTAGATCATACTACATCTCACAACAAACACATACAAATCCATTGTAGATCTCACGACCACAAAAACACACACACATATCCATTTTTATCTTTAGTTATTTATTTTAACAAAGACTCTTTTAACATCTCATTTGGTAACATAGACTTGTACAAATGGACATCAAAAATACGTATAACTAAAATGGGAACAAGGTCCTTACCACTAGTTTAAAACTAAGGAAGATTACTTCTTGAAAATGGATGGTAGAAATTTATGTGTTGAGATAAGGCTCCAAGTTTAAGCTCCAAGCCTTCAACATACCTCAAAACAATGGTGATTTGGACTTGATTTTTGGTGATTTAGTTAACTAAAAATGATGAGTGAGGCTAAGGGTGTATGGTCATGAGTTTTGAAAAGTGTAGGATCGAGTTGCGACCTGAATGAGTCGTTCGGAAGAGCTCTAGTTCGTTTCAGAGGCGGAAACTAAGAAACGGATGTAAAAACAGCTTGAATATCACTTTAAACGTCTTGTGTATTGATTTAATAGCAATTACAATCACAAGGAATACCGGCAGCACCTCGGTATCAAATCCGGAATCCTTACAAATGAATAGCTCTCATGCCTATTTATAGTGTTCCTGGTTTCTATTGAAAACACACATGTCAGCTTCAATAGAAACCTTTCAAGAGAAACCTACAAGTTCCACTTTCAAGAGAAACCTCCAAGTTCCACTTTCAAGAGAAACCTACATATATGACTTTATGCACGAACAGAACCGTAACAAGTCCAAGACTCGATATAAGATGAAGACGACAGATGAATGCACCAACAGACTCCCCCTCAGATGTTGACGAGTCTTAAGTGTCGAGTCTTCGCATCTTCAGTCTTTATCAGTCTTCGATCTTCCTCTGAAGTATTTGTCATTGCAAGAATCCTCATTCTCTATCTTTATCTTCAACAAATTCCTCTCTCTCAAATGTTGAATATCATGGTGTCTTCAGACTCCCCCTCTCAATCTGCTGGGATCGTAGTCTGGAATTCACTAGATCATAACCTGGTACTCATCCTGCTCTGGATCGAAACCTGGCCAACCTGCATAAACTCTACCCAAAAATAAATTTTCTGATAACCATTTGTGGATAAGATTTTCAAATCTAATTTACCACTTGCAGGAATAACGTTTATATTGCAAAACCTTATCTCATTTCATTTCAACAATCCTCAAATACTTTCACCCAAACCATTTGTTCATCATGTTTAGCACTCGGAATTTTGAAAATCAGCTTCTCAACATCAGTTGTTGAACATCTTTTTGGATTTTTCAAAATTTATGCTAAAACACACTAAAATCTTTTTTGGATTTTCTGAAAGAAATTAACTAACACCACTTGTAGAAACAAGAAAATACAGAAATGAAATATTTACAAACAATATTTTTGTGAGTTCGTGCAAGAGGATCATATCAGTTTATGAGACAAATCACCAACACCGTTAAGCTTCATTTCATTTTAAGTTCTAAACGATTCACTTAGATTGTCAGTATGTTTGTCCACTTAAATTTTCACACAAAGTTCAACTGTTTCGAGATACGATATTAATGTATTAAGAACTTAAACTCAATCGCGTGTTCCACCTCAGAATATACTCCCGTATCCAGATCCCAATATTCAGTCTTACAGGTGAATATACTACAATGATATTTGTACATAAATTAGGTAATGCGAGGGCCGAGGGATCTCAGGTCGATACTTCCGTATACGCAGAGAGATATCATCTTCGACTTTTCGGTATGTCCCCTTTAGAGGATCTTTTAGCTACAACAGCAGCGACTATCAATTTTATTGTTTCATCAGCATGCTGAGGGTTTATGCTATGTTTCAAGCATTTGTGGAAAGTATTATCCAAGAACTAGGTCAGAACCATCGTTTAGCAGAAGTCCCGGAATAATACCCCAGACATCATTGAGTATAAAGACCTAGTATATCAGATTATGAGACCTTTCAAACGAGATTTCGGGGGTTACCCATATATCCGAGAGATGTTCCCCACGATATAAGCAAGTTTTTCAATCAATTCATCAGTATCCTTTTTAATACCAAGTTTTGTCATATTTCTCACCAAGTTACAATATCTATCAATTATTTGCTTGGTGTTTTCAGATTTCAAACCACGAAACAGATCAAACTCTTTCTTCATGAGAGACATTTTGTTTTTGAGCATATCATCACTTCCAACAAATTTTGCTTCCAATTCTGTCCAGATTGAATAAGCAGTTCCATCATGTTGAAGCAGTATCAAGATATCTTCTTTTATTGCTTGCTGAAGCAGACTCACCATCAATTTCTTATCCCTATATTTCTTTTTATCTTCAGTACTCATTTGTCTAATTGTTTGCTGAACATTATTCGTTGTGGGTCTAACATATGGTTCTTCAGTGTGTTCCCAAGCATCCAAATGATAAGCTTCAACCCAATTTCCAAACCGTTCAGACCACCCATTGTAATCATCAATATCCATGAGTTTGGGTGGTTTCTGTGATGTCCCGTTTCATTCTCAAGCAATGTACTCTGAGTAATTGATATAGGACTAGCAAACGCATTATAAAACTCATTCTCTATGTTTCGTTTTTCAAAATTCACAAACAAACTGTTTCAAACGAACTGGTTCTCCTTGTGAAATATCTCGGTATTTTCAAGCTAAACCAGATTAATCTTCAATAGAAACCTGATTAACCTTCAATAGAAACCTGATTAATCTTCAATAGAAACCTGATTCACCTTCAATAGAAACCTGATTCACCTTCAATAGAAACCTGATTCACCTTCAATAGAAACCTGACAATTTCAAACGAAACCTGTCAATTTCAAACGAAACCTGTAGTGTTCGTTCAATAGAAACCTAGTTTTTGTCCAATTTTGTCCATTTTTAGTCCGTATTTTAACATGAAACTTTCAAGGGTTTGTCTATGTCCAATTCCGAGTGCTCTGTGAAAATTTGAACCAATTTGGACCGTGAAATCCTGTTCGATTGAAGAAAGAAGGTGTAGAAACGAGAAATTTCAATGAAAATCAGCTGTAATCTGCAAAACTCTTCCAACCGGCTCTGATACCAATTGTAGGATCGAGTTGTGACCTGAATGAGTCGTTCGGAAGAGCTCTAGTCCGTTTCAGAGGCGGAAACTAAGAAACAGATGTAAAAACAGCTTGAATATCACTTTAAACGTCTTGTGTATTGATTTAATAGCAATTACAATCACAAGGAATACCGGCAGCACCTCGGTATCAAATCTGGAATCCTTACAAATGAATAGCTCTCATGCCTATTTATAGTGTTCCTGGTTTCTATTGAAAACACACATGTCAGCTTCAATAGAAACCTTTCAAGAGAAACCTATAAGTTCCACTTTCAAGAGAAACCTCCAAGTTCCACTTTCAAGAGAAACCTACATATATGACTTTATGCACGAACAGAACCGCAACAAGTCCAAGACTCGATATAAGACGAAGACGACATATGAATGCACCAACAAAAAGGAAAAGAAATATGGATGGTATCTTGTAAATAAGTGTAAATGAATGAGAGTTCAAGAGTTTTAAATTACAAATATCTCCACCAACCATAACTTTTCATGTCAAGACCCATAACTTTCTTTTAACCATGCTCATAAACAAAAGAAATGAAAAAAGTATGGTGGAGGTGGTTGGTCGTAGGAATGGGTTTGGGGTGGTGATTTGGTGTTGACTTTTCTAGTAAAAGTTAGATATTTAGGCAATTAAGTTAGTTAGGATGATTAGAGTTTTGTTAATACACTAATTTTGTCTAATATTTACTGCCCAAAAATGATTTGATCCCAGTGACAACCGTCTGGCCCTTTCAACAGTGGGGGGTTGATATGGTTGGCACGTTCCCTGATGACCCCTAGAGCAGTAAAGTTCATAATAGTCGCGACAGACTATTTTATCAAACGGTGGAGGCTAAGGCCCTTGCTTAAACAATAGCCATGGTGGTGCACAAGTTCATCTGAGAGCATATTATTTGCCGTTTTGGGCTCCCCTTGCACATCATCACCGATAACGGTACCAACTTCGCAGTCGAAGATCTCCAATATTGGTTAAGAGAGCTGAAAATAGAACATGTTTTTCCTCTGTAGCGCATCCCCAGGGGAATGGTCAAGTGGAAAGCATCAGCAAAAGTATTGTAGAAGGAATTAAGGCACGTTTGGGAACACAGAGAAGAGGATGGGTTGACGAGCTCCCGAGCATCTTGTGGGCTCATCGAACCATGCCTAAAATTAGTCATGGAGAAACCCTTTTTATCCTAGTTTACGGCTTGGGGGTGGTCATTCCAGTAGAAATTGGCCTCCACTCACCACGCATGTTAGCAATCAACGCAATGGATAACGAAATCGGGCGCCGTCTAGACTTGGATTTCTTAGAAGAAATACGCGTCAATACAACCATCAATGAAGCTAAGTATAAAACCAAGCTAGATAAGTATTACAATACTAAGGTGCGTGTATGCACCTTCAACGCAGGAAACTACATCTTCCGGGACAACGAGGCCTCTAATGTGGAGCGCCCCGGAAAACTTGCCCCCAAGTGGGAAGGACCTTACGTCCTCGACGAAGTCCTAGGAAAGGGCGCATACAAACTGCGTACCTTATATGATAAGATCGTCCCAAGGATTTGGAATGCACAGCAATTGCGAAAATGCTACATGTAAAACACAACCGCAGCTTGTATATACGGCCCCGTTCCCAACACATTAACTAATACAAGAAGTGTTGTTTACATTATCTTTTATGCTATTTCCTTTTTTGAATTTCATATAAAAATATGTGTACCACTTTGGGTATACACAAAAACAATATGGCCAACAACGATTATATAAGTACGTTTGATCTCCAAGGCTTGTCGTACACGATAGCGTACAACCGGATCCGATTTGTACACTTATATATGCCCTAGCCAATATTTATTCATGTTACTGCACACAGTAGTTTACACACACACACACACACGTTGTAAATATAGAGTTCACAATAACGATTAACATTTAAATGCGATGGCCCAAGGCCAATAAATTACATTAAGTGTTCACCGGTTTAAGGTTTTCATAGTTGCAAATTATAACAACTTTGGAAGGACAGTAAACTATTTTAATACTTACGACCAACAAAATATAGTTAAAACATGTTCAACAAAAACTACTACGCGGCCACAAGGCAATACACGACATGCAAGCCAGTTTGCAAAGGCCTTCATCCCAAACCCGGCTCGCTTGGCCCGCACCGCCACCATCAGCAACCTCAGCTTCCGTCCCAACATCTTCTAAGACTGTCCGGAGTAGATCCATAGCCACCCCTTGTCGGTCTAACTTCTCAATGGCTTTGAGAATACATAACTCTAAATGGTCGAACTCTCGACGCTTATCTTTGAGGCGCGTAGAACAGTCTGTCTTATGCAACTCAAAAGTGTGATCAGGAATCTTCTCAAGAGCGAATGTCTTGCCTTCGGCAAATCCATCCTTTCAACCATTGTCATGAGCTGGCTCAGCCAACTCAAATATATATTTCGCTATTTAGTCTGAAGTCCTTAAAGAAGCGGCAAGCAACAAACGATATAGAACGATGGAGTTAAGCCAAACACATAAACATAAACATAAACATAAACAGTACAATGTATGTGAAAAACGAAAAGAAGATTGAACAAGTACTAACCAGAGGGATTCCATGGTTGATAAGCCACTTGCAGTCTTGGCCTAACTCATAAGCCATAGTGACAGTTTACTCCGAATGTGCTTTTAACTTGCCCACTGAAACCTCTAAATCGGCATTACGCACTTAGGGCTCATCGCACTCCTGCTAGGCAGTGCTCAACTGCAAATCCTTGGCAGCATTCTGCTCTTCTAACTCCTTTATACGCGCCTGCAGAGCGATAACCTCGGTATTCCTCTCCTCCACAATTGAGGAAAGATGAGTAACTTCGTGAGCGTTCTTCTCGATTAAATCCTTCCACTTTAACGTCTCACCCCTAGCATTTTTTTAAATCTCGATTAGTCTTGGCACAAGCAGCAGTCCACTCTTATTTCCTTTCGGCATTCAACTTCTACTTTTTCCCTAGTTTATTCTCAGCATCAGTGATGCGCCAATTTAAACATTTTTCCTCAGCGTTACATTTTTCTTGCGCTTCCGCAAACGCTTTTTTTTCCTCTTTAAAATCAGCAATTTGCTCGCCCAGCCACTTCCATTCACTGACGATCTCTTGACTGGTGGAGAGCGCGCTGACAAAAGAATGCACGTGATCATCGAGTAACCTCCATCCATCCCTACACTTCTGATATAGCCATTCAGTAGGCGGCATAGACGTCAAATAGAATTCATGGCAGTTGTCCAAATTATCCATTTGAGAGCCTTGGACTAATGACCAGTTAGGATTATGAGGCAGATTGTCACATTTCGACTTATGCTCCATCCAAGCTCCACTTCTACCTTGATCAATGGACAGACCATGACCCCACCTGTGTCGCCTGCGGACGGCGCACGTCATGTATATGTCGTACCTTTTGAGGGGGTCGCCTCATTGGATTCTACGTCTGTCTCCAACCCATCTACACGCTCTTGTATAACCACCCTAGGTAGGGTAGTCTTTGCTACTTTTTCAACATGAACATTATATGGGATCTCCTCTGGTCCTTTTCCCTTAACATCTTCTTGAGTTGCAGGCTCGGCGATCGGGGAGGGAGGAAAAGGCATAGCAGGAGGTAACTCTGGTCCTAGTATCGAAGATATATCAGGTTGGGCGGCGTTCGAATGACAAATCGTTATGACAAATCGTTATCTTCTAGGTTCTCTACTCCGGCAAGGACGCTGACCCTAAACACGCAGACCACGCATCACAATTATGATACTTAACAAACAATTATGAAGTTACCATCATAAATGACAATAAGGAAAGTCCGAGCATAATACCTTTCTTCCCAGCAGATGCAGTAAACATCTCATCAAGCTTGTTCACTGATTTTTTCTTCTTAAAAACAAAAAGATTGACTTCACTCTCCGAAGGTGCCAACCCCTCAGTTGACCTCGTCAGTCGTTTTTTTCTTTTCAGAAATTTGGAGAGTATCCTCGCTTTCCAACTTGAGTTTCGCATCAGCTAGGCTCTTCCTGTGACATTTGTGCCTCTAAGACCATCATACAAATACAAATCTAATGAAATCTTGTGTTTCACTTCCGGAAATTGTAAAATTACATGTGACAATTACACATATCAACTCTTGTTCGATTTTCAAGCTTTAAATCACTTTCTAGAAAGTTATACACAAACTGTTACGTAAACGTAATCAGTTTAACGCGACAAACACTCTGAGACCGTGACATAAGCTTAACATACCTTAAATAACCTTTACATAACTTAGAAATAAGTTTTGAAGGGTTCGGTGTGCCAAAAACAAGTTTATTTGATCACAGGGACTATTTGCGTCAAACTGCAAGAGTCTGCCAATTCGTATAGCAACGTACACTCTGGAACAAGATCATAAGCGAAACATGCCCTAAATACCCTTAACATAGCTTAGAAATAAGTTTTGACGGGTTCGGTATACGAAAATACGCTTATTTGATCACAGAGACGAAAAGCGTCAAAAACTGCGTAAGTTTGCATTTACACGCATATCTTGCGTTCTGACCATATCCGGACATCCAAAAAAAATTTTAATCACTAAAATATTTTATTTTAGTGGTAGGAAAGCAAAAATACCATTCGTCACGCAATTTGGATCGTTTTCGCGTCCGCCCGAGTTTCGTCGTAATTAACCGAACAACGCGATTGTACGACCAAACAAACTGACATCCATGTTATTTCCAAGCATATTTCAAGTCCTCTTAGCTTTAACATCCTTATAAAGCCTTAAAATTGGGTTAACGGGGGTTAAACGCGTCAAAAAACAAGTTTAGAGGCTGCAGGGGCCATTTCTGCCATTTATGATATTTTGGCTTCTGGTGGGGCGCGAGAGGCTATCAAACAGCAGATTCATTGAATTCTTCAAATCAACTGCTGAACCTGTTTTTAATCATGGTTTTTGCATATTATGGGCTGGTTTAAGTGTTCCCCAAGTTCCCTAATCAGAGCCTAACATGTATATGGTGAGGATCAACTTTTGAACAACTCAAAAACACTTGGCATTGATCCAAAGGTCCAAGAATTCCTATAAATAGCAAGGGGTTTCTTCACTTCAACTTGCTCGTTTTCATTTTCTTCTCATATCTGCTCTATTGGAGGCTATCACTATTGTTGAAGGCCTCCTACTTGAGTTTTCTTAGTTCTTTTCCAAGCATAGGACTCTTGTAAGTGTTCTTTCATGCTTGCTAAGTTATTTCAAGCAAGAAAGTCAAACAGTGTTTGACTTTCAGCTTTGACCATGATTTGGTCAAGACAAAGTTCATTTAAACTTTGCAACGTGAGCGTAATCACGATGGTTATAGTCCCTTGTGACTATACCAACTGATTACCACGTTAACTAGTCGAAGTGACGAGTCAAAGTTTCGGTCACAATGCACGATTATGTGCATTTTTGCGACGAAACTATTTCCGGGTATCAAAACACTTTGTTTTGATATCAAATCAGTTTTCTAACTTAGTTAAACATGTTTTAACTTGTTTAACTCGTCACTTTTAGTTTAGTGCTTATTTAGGGTTGTAAGTCAGGCGGTCTCAACAACTGCTTAGATTTTCAAACCCGACCCGTTTGGTCGATCATTAGGATCCGACCAAACATATTTTGTGACCATAGTTGTATAGGGAATAACCTTCCGAGGTTATACCTTATGGTCACTTAGTTTAATTAGTTGTATGATAGGTAGTTTATATGCCTTAAGAAAACGACCAAAATACCCTTTTCATGCATAATTTGAATTTAAGCAAATGTAACTTAAATTTTGACACTTAAACTGATTATGCAATATTATTAAACATGTTTAGGTATATAATACTTGTCATAGGACTAGTTAGGCTATCCGAATGCGCTTTTGCGCAAACGACGCGTTAAAGTAGCGTAAACTACCTTAACGTGTCATAACCGGTCATAAGCACTTAGGATAGGTTCCAAATCAGAATGTAGGCTTGTTTAAACCATATCATATGAGTTTCAACACTCATTTGGTTTACGAGACCTCATTCTACCCAACCTCTCGATTTAGGTCCCGATTATTAACATAGTGATTCCATACTAGGTGTCACTTGATTCCTTGATTGCCCGAGCTTTATTAGTTCAATTAATTGAGGATATCTTGCAATCTCAAGTGAGTACATAGTCCCCTCTTTTACAGTTTTCAAATATTTTGGGGTGAAACACATGTGCTTACTTGTTACTTTCATGCTTTCATGACATATACTTGCTAAGTTCATCTAGTACACATATAGTACACGATTTCAATTATGCTTTGCTATGTATGTTGACTGAGCATGCTAGCACACTGATTTCATCGACACTATTGTTGCATATGTTTACTCAGCATATGGGTACATTGATTTACACTACATTTCTGCTGCATATGTTTACTTAGCATACTTAGTACAGGGTTTTAACATGACATGCTTACATTGTTTATGACATTTGGTGTGTTTAACGGGACAAGAATACATTCATTAACATTATCCTGCCGACCGGTAGTATGTATGGTTTACCATAGGTTTGTTAACCTCGTTCCCGCTTCCTAGTTTGTTTGGAAGTATCCATCTGGGGAATGACAGATCCCGATAAACATTGATAAACCTTTGTCTTTCCAAGGATTTATCCGACAATCTCAAGGCTTGAATGTATGCGATAAACACAACCACATAAATGTTCATATCAAATTAAGCATTGGTTTTTCAAAACAAAACTTTTGATTTAAACTTTGGTTTAATCAAAGTCATTGTTTTGTACATGACATTTGGTTACACCTGACATTTGATTATACACGACATTATACCTATGGTTTGAGTAAAGACTTTTTATTCACCATACAAGACATTAGTTATTATCTGACATTTGATTATACAAGACATGGTTGATACCTGACATTGTGACATTATACATACGTGACATTTGACATTGGTTTAAACATGACATTTTTGGTGGTTATTAATAAGTGATTTAAATAACGAGGCGTGTGTAATATGATAAAAGCATGGTGGATACGCCGCTGGTACTTCCTATATATAAGTGCTTTTATGATGTTACATATCGTAGCGTTATCTAAACCACTTCGACAGAAACAAAGACATGATACATTTTATACAAAGACATGACATATTGTTTACAAGACATTGTTTTACAAATGACATACTTTATACAATTCATTTTCACTTGGTTATTCATTTAACCATACATTATTCTTTTATAAAATCTGATTTTCATATTGATTTTCAATAATTTTATAAAAGAAAACATTTTACAAGATTCATGACTAGTTTTCTGTTAAACACTTCTTTTAACTTACAAGTCATGAATCCTTCATCAACAAAACCTATGTATCTCACAGGCATTTTTATGCTAACGTACCTATTTTCACATGTGTTTCAGGAGCCAACGTTTGATGACGATCGTGACACACTTAGGCAGACTTGGGCCTTAGTGACTTAAAATGAAGCAAGAATACTTTAATTTATGATATGTCTCCTTTACTTCCAAGACAATGTAAACAAATTAATAAAGAAAACCAAACTTCAAACACCATGTGTTGTGAAACAATGATTCTGTTACGACACTCCCCGACGTTTCCGCCGTGTTTTGTTGTTTTACGCGGTCGGGGTGTGACAGAAGAGTTGGTATTAGAGCTCATGGTTATAGGGAATTAGGTTATTAGTAATGCTTTGACCTAGACTATAACCTTCCTAGGACCCTAACACAGGTTATCTTGTGTTTAGATCTTAAAACAAAACCGTCACCTATCTTTAGGTGACGGCCACAACAAGAACACAAATTTCAAATCCGTTTTGAAAATCAATCATCTACTCTTAGTTGATTTGTTTATGGCCTTAAGCCTTCACATTTTTCAAAATCTCATCAAAGTTTGGGTCTTTATAATGTGAGCACGTGCAATCTGGAAGGGTGGGTGCCTGTACCTTGAGTTTTCTGTCTATGGCTAGTGTGTTCGTACAAATCCGCAGTATCGGACCAGTCACTCTTACCTGGGAACTCTTGGGGTGAGTGTCCACTTATAGGCTAAAGCATGTCTTCGCGATACATTATTATTACCCGTTTACTTTGATTAGTCACCGTGTCGTTTGTTTGTTTTAGGTAACGAACAAATGAATCGCAATCTTTATGCCTTGTCGATATTTTTAAAACATTCTGTTTTGACTATCCAATATCATCTCACTCGTTTCTCATATTTCCTTGTTCTTTTTAGAATGCCTCCTAGACGCGACCAAACTCAGGATGCTTCACTCGCAACCGTAGTCTCTCAGCAGATTGCTGCTATGATTCTGAACCTCATTACCCAGATAAACCTAGCAAATAACAATAAAAACAATAACAATGCTCAGTGTAGCTTCAAAACGTTCAATTCAGCTAAACCACTGAAATTTTATGGGTCTCAAGGAGCAACTGCGCTCCTACAATGGTTCGAGAGTCTAGAAAGCACATTCCGACATTTTCAGTGTCCAAATGAGGGAAAGGTTGAGTTCGCATCTAGTGTTTTTGAGAAACGAGCATTAACATGGTGGAACGGTGTGATGAGAGACAGGGGCGTCGATGTGGCATTGGCTCAAACTTGGGAAGAGCTTCGAGCTCTAATGATGAAGGAATTCTGTCCTCGTCATGAACTCAGGGTACTGGAAAGGGAATTCGACGATCTTAAACAAGATAGCGGCGAGCATTGAGCCTACACTGATTGCTATGAGGAATAAAGTCTGTTGTGTCCTACCATGGTTACGCCTTTGGATAAGGCAATTGAAAAGTACATTGATGGCCTTCCCGACTCAGTTCAGGACATTGTTACTGGTAGCAACCCTACCACAGTTAGACAGACCATTGAACTATCCGCTACCCTGACTGAATCACAGATCAGGAAGGGTAAACTTTTCCGAAAAGGCGATAAGAAACCATCAGACAAGAGTAAATCAAAGGATGACAAGACTGAATCCTCTAAGAAGTCAAGGAAACGTAAGGCTTTGCAGAACTTCGCAGTAGTTGCTCAAAACGATCAAGCTGCCCCTAACCAACCAGCTCAACCCCCTGCTAAAAAGCCATACATGGAAATGCACCTCTGTGCAACCAATGTCATCTTCATCATCATGCCAATGTACGTTGCCGCAAATGCCTAAATTGTAGACTTGTTGGTCATACAGCCAGGGTTTGCCGAGTTGCGACTACACAAAATCAGGTTGTTAACAACCTTGCTCAAGCTCGTTTTCCACCTGGTCCTTGCTACAACTGTGGCGAGATGGGCCATTTCAGGAATAATTGCCCAAAGCTTGTTAATGCAAATCCAGCCCATGGATGAGCATTTGGCTAACTGGAAGATGATGCTGCTTTAAAACAATTGAACTTTGTGTTTTATTTCTTTTTTTTTATCCAAGACTTTAAGACAATTAGCTTGGTTTATAAATAAATCTTTATTCACATTACGATGTACGAAAACAAATGTGGTTACATGCATGAATGACATACCCCTATGATACCGGTACCAAGGAACCGTGTTCCTAGCAAGACAAACTACTCTCGTAGTTCTTTCAATTTTAAGATCGCTCGCGATCTTCATAAAAAAATCCTAAGGACTCGTTTCTTCTAAAGAAACAAAGTACAAGGTACAAGTTACGACTCTGGACGAATACTCAAAGTACCACTTTAAATCCTTGCTTGGATATCTACGGGTACTTTTCATAAGTCCTTTATTGGTCTTATGCGATATGTCTATGTACATATCATTACATTCTGGTTTTCATAACAATATACACAGTATATGATTTCAAAAAAACATTATACACGATTTCAAAAACATCTCACATGGTTTTAAAACATTTTGTAAACATATTTGCCTAACATACCTAGTACAAGGTTTCGAAACAATTTCTCGCTACACGAATTCCAAAATCCTTATAGGATCTTCCTATCTTCATAGCTAGATCCTTGTGGATGTTTAAAGCGCAAAATCAAAGTCCTTAATTGGATTCTTTATGTGCTTTAATACGTATGTTACGATTCAATGAGGACAAAACCGAATCCTTATAAGGTCTTCCTATCTTTATAGATGGATTCTTGAAGATGTTTAAAGTACTAATTAAAGTCCATTGATTGGATTCTTGGTTTACTTTAAATGCATGTGTACAAATCGACGACCATTGATAACAAATTAATAACAAGTTAATAACAAATTGATGACCAAGTTGACAATTGTGTGATTATGTGATTAGGTGTTTATGTGTTTATGTGTTGATCTAATTAAAGAGACCCTATGGTGGTCTAGTCAAAATTATCACAAGATTTATCGTTTGATTCTTTCCTCTACACATTATAAAATAAACTGTGCGGACTGTGCAAGTAATTACGTAATTATGGATGCATACATGATTATAGAATTCAGTGCACAGAAACCACAACAAGTTTTGTCATGTGTTAACTTAAACAAGAAACAAAAGTTATCTATATTCATTTCCGTTTCTGATGAAGTATCCACTAAGGAAAATGAACTAGCTACTCATTTTTCGCTTCTGAAAGAAATATCCATTGGGGAAATGAATAATCTATTCGAGAACCATATTCATTTTCGTTTCCGATGAAGTATCCACTGAGGAAAATGAACTATCCATTCATTTTCGCTTCTGAAGAAATATCCACTGAGAAAAATGAATAAATTCATTTTCATTTCCGATGAAGTACCCACTGAGGAGAATGAACTATCCATTCATTTTCGCTTCTGAAGAAATATCCACTGAGGAAAATGAATAAATTCATTTCGTTTCTGGTGAAGTATCCACTGAGGAAAATGAATTGTTCATTCATTTTCACTTCTAAAGAAATATCCACTGAGGGAATGAATAATCCTGTATTGATTTTGTCATTTTCGTTTCTAATGAAGTATCCACTGAGGAAAATGAACTATCCGTTCATTTTTGCTTCTGAAGAAATATCCACTGAGGAAAATGAATAATCCTGTATTGATTCTTTCATTTCCACTTCTGACGAAGTATCCACTGAGGAAAATGAATTATCCATTCATTTTCGCTTCCGAAGAAATATCCATTGGGGAAATGAATAATCTATATAACTATCTTTCATTTCCACTTCTGACGAAATATCCACTGAGGAAAATGAATTATCCATTCATTTTTGCTTCCAAAGAAATATCCATCGGGGAAATGAATAATCCATGCAACTATATTTCATTTCCACTTCTGACGAAGTATCCACTGAGGAAAATGAATTATCCAGTCATTTTCGCGTCCGAAGAAATATCCATCGGGGAAATGAATAATCTATGTAACTATATTTCATTTCCACTTCATACGAAGAATCCATTGAGGAAAATGAACTATCCATTCATTTTCGCTTCTGAAGAATATCCACTGGGGGAAAATGAAATACAAATCCTTATAAGATCTTTCTGTTTTAATAGTTAGATTCTTAAAGGATACTCACAAGAACTATTTGTTGATTTGGTTTTATCATTGATCAACTCCCTCATTCCCACTTCCTCCTTTAATCGAGGAAGTATCCATTTGGGGATGAGTATCTTAGGTATGACAGCCCATTCCCACTTCCTGCCTTATCTGAGGAAGCGTCCACTAGGGAATGATAAAGTTATGCCTTACGTCGAGATCCTTGATGGGTTACTCTATGCAAATAGATAACACCCTAGATTCCATGCAAAGACAATTGTTTAACATAACTATACAGACCGACTCCTACGAATAAATTTCGGGACGAAATTTCCTAAAGTATGGGAGACTGTGACATTTGTGCCTCTACGACCATCATACAAATACAAATCCAATGAAATCTTGTGTTTCACTTCTGTGAATTGTAAAATTACATGTGACAATTACACATATCAATTCTTGTTCGATTTCAAGCTTTAAATCACTTTCTGGAAAGTTATACGCAAACTGTTACGTAAACGTAATCAGTTTGACGTGAAATAACCTTTACATAACTTAGAAATAAGTTTTGAAGGGTTCGGTGTGCCAAAAAACAAGTTTATTCGATCACAGGGACTATTTGCGTCAAACTGCAAAAGTCTGCCGATTCATATAGCAACATACACTCCGAAACAAGATCATAAGCTAAACATACCATAAATACCCTTAACATAGCTTAGAAATAAGTTTTGAGGGGTTCGGTTTACGAAAATACGCTTATTTGATCACAGGGACGAAAAGCGTCAAAAACTGCGTAAGTTTGTATTTACACTCATATCTCGTGTTCTGACCATATCCAGACATCCAAAAAATTTTGTACTCACTAAAATATTTTATTTTAGTGATAGGAATTCAAAAATACCATCCGTCGCGCAATTTGGATCGTTTTCGCGTCCGTCCATGTTTCGTCATGACTAACCGAATAACGCGATCGTACAACCAAACGAACTGACATCCATAATATTTCCAAGCATATTTCAAGTCCTCTTAGCTTTAACATCCTTATAAAGCCTTAAAATTGCGTTAACGGGGGTTAAACGCGTCCAAAAACAAGTTTAAAGGCTGCAGGGGCCATTTCTGATATTTTGGCTTCTGGCGGGGCGCGAGAGTCAAGCCTATGCCTCTCACGGGGCGCGAGAGGCTGTCAGATAGCAGATTCATTGAATTCTTTAAATCAGCTGCTTAACTTGTTTTTAATCATGGTTTTTGCATATTATGGGTTGGTTTAAGTGTTCCCCAAGTTCCCTAATCAGAGCCTAACAAGTGTATGGTGAGGATCAAGCTTTGAACAACTCAAAAACACTTGGCATTGATCCAAAGGTCCAAGAATTCCTATAAATAGCAAGGGGTTTCTTCACTTCAACTTGCTCATCTTCATTTTCTTCTCATATCTGCTCTATTTGAGGCTATCACTATTGTTGAAGGTCTCCTACTTGAGTTTTCTTTGTTCTTTTCCAAGCATAGGACTCTTGTAAGTGTTCTTTCATGCTTGTTTAGTTATTTCAAGCAAGAAAGTCAAACAATGTTTAACTTTTAGCTTTGACCATGATTTGGTCAAGACAAAGTTCGTTTGAACTTTGCAACGTGAGCGTAATTACGATGATTATAATCCCTTGTGACTATACCTACTGATTACCACGTTAACTAGTCGAAGTGACGAGTCAAAGTTTCGGTCAAAATGCACGATTATGTGCATTTTGCGACGAAACTATTTTCGGGTATCAAAACACTTTGTTTTGATATCAAATCAGTTTTCTAATTTAGTTAAACATGTTTTAACGTTTTTAACTCGTCACTTTTAGTTTAGTGCTTATTTAGGGTCGTAAATCAGGCGGTCTCGACAACCGCTTAGACTTTCGAACCCGACCCGTTTGGTCGATCATTAGGATCTGACCAAACATATTTTTTGACCATAGTTGTATAGGGAATAGCCTTCCGAGGTTATACCTTATGGTCACTTAGTTTAATTAGTTGTATGATAGGTAGTTTATATGCCATAGGAAAATGACCAAAATACCCTTTTCATGCATAATTTGAATTTAAGCAAATGTAACTTCAATTTTGACACCTAAACTGATTATGCAATATCATTAAACATGTTTAGGCATATAATACTTGTCATAGGACTAGTTAGGCTATCCGAATACGCTTTAGCGCAAACGACGCGTTAAAGTAGCGTAAACTACCTTAAGGGGTCATAACGGGTCATAAGCACTTAAGATAGGTTCCAAATCAGAATGTAGGCTTGTTTAAACCATATCATATGAGTTTCAACACTCATTTGGTTTACGAGACCTCATTCTACCCAATCTCCCGATTTATGTCCCGGTTATTAACATAGTGATTCCATACTAGGTGTTACTTGATTCCTTGATTGCCCGAGCTTTATTAGTTCAATTAATTGAGGATATCTTGCAATCTCAAGTGAGTACATAGTCCCCTCTTTTACAGTTTTCAAATATTTTAGGGTGAAACATATGTGCTTACTTGTTACTTTCATGCTTTCATGACGTATACTTGCTAAGTTCATCTAGTACACACATAGTACATGATTTCAATTATGCTTTGCTATATATGTTGACTGAGCATGCTAGCACATTGATTTCATCAACACTATTGCTGCATATGTTTACTCAGCATATGGGCACATTGATTTACACAACATTTATGTTGCATATGTTTACTCAGCATATGGGCACATTGATTTCATGGACATTTCTACTACGTATGTTTACTTAGCATACTTAGTACAGGGTTTTTACATGACATGCTTACATTGTTTATGACATTTGGTATGTTTAACGGCACAAGAATACATTCATTAACATTATCCCATCGACCGGTAGTATGTATGGTTTACCATAGGTTTGTTAACCTCGTTACCGCTTCCTAGTTTGTTTGGAAGTATCCATCTGGGGAATGACAGAACCCGATGAACATTGATAAACCTTTGTCTTTACAAGGATTTATCCAATAATTTCATGGCTTGAATGTATGCGATAAACACAACCACATAAATGTTCATATCAAATTAAGCATTGGTTTTGCAAAACATAACTTTTGATTTAAACTTTGGTTTATTCAAACACATTGTTTTGTACATGACATTTGGTTACACATGACATTTGATTATACACGACATTATACCTATGGTTTGAGTAAAGACTTTTTATTCACCATATAAGACATTGGTTATTATCTGACATTTGATTATACAAGACATGGTTGATACCTGACATTGTGACATTATACATACGTGACATTTGACATTGGTTTAAACATGACATTTTTGGTGGTTATTAATAAGTGATTTAAATAACGAGGTGTGTGTAATATGATAAAAGCATGGTGGATACGCCGCTGGTACTTCCTATATATAATTGCTTTTATGATATTACATATCGTTGCGTTATCTAAACCACTTCGACAGAAACAAAGACATGATACATTTTATACAAAGACATGACATATTGTTTACAAGAAATTGTTTTACAAATGACATACTTTATACAATTTATTTTCACTTGGTTATTCATTTAACCATACATTATTCTTTTATAAAATCTGATTTTCGTATTGATTTTCAGTGATTTTATAAAAGAAAACGTTTTACAAGATTCGTGACTAGTGTGACACCTGTGTCACTTCAACCATTAAACAAATACCAAAACAATGAAATATTGTATTTCATACTTGGGATTTGTATAAATATGTGTATCATTTACACATATCAATTCTTGTTCGATTTCGAGCTTTAAATCCCTTTCTGGAAGGTTATAAGCGCACTGATGCGTAAATATAACCAGTTTAATGCAACGAACACTCCGGAATAGTGAAATAGGCTTCACATACCTTAAGTGACCTTTACATAACTTAGAAATAAGTTTTGAAGGCTTTGGTATGACAAAATCAAGTTTAATCGCTTACAGGGACTAAATTCGACAAACTGTGAAAGTATGCCGATTTGAACTGTAACAGACATTTCGGAACATGAACATAAGTTAAACATACCATAAATATCCTTTACATAGCTTAGAAATAGGCTTTGAGGGGTTCGGTGTGCTAAAATAAACTTTTGGGTCATTCAGTGACTAAAAACGTCAAAAAGTGCACAAGTTTGCACTTTCGCGCATATCTTACGTTCTGAATACATCCGGACCTCAAAAAATTTATGTAAACATTATAATATTATGCTTTAGTGTTGGGCTTGTCAAAAATCCATTCGTCGCTTAATTTGGATCGTTTTTGCGTTCGTTACGACTCCCATCGTAATTAACCGAACAACGCAATCGTACGGCCAAACGAACCGACATCCGTGATGTTTTCAAGCATATTTCATGTTCCCTATGTCTTAACATCATTTTGGAGCTTGAAATTGGGTTTGAAGGGTGTTAGAAGTGCCGTTACGCAACGAAACAAGGTGCAGGGACTGAAACTGACAATTCTGCATAGTTGCTGGCTTACGGACCGTAAGCCATCACCCTTACGGTCCGTAAGGGGTCCCCAGATCAGCAGATTCTGATTAAACAGCTGTTACCCCCTCCTAATCCCTTTGCACTTGCCTCTTTAGTATAATGAGGGGCCAACCTGGTGTTCCATGGGTATTTCAACAAATGTATGGATGAGATTGAAGCACGTTATTCGATAAACGATCCTAACGGTTCTACCACATCTATAAATACCCAACCCTTTCATTTGCAAAAACCCACACCTTTGAAATCTGAACTTGCTCTCTAAGTTGTTGTGTTTAACACTTCATACCTGAGAGTGTTCGGATTCAAACCTTCCGTTCTTGGACCCTTTGTAAGTGTTCCTTCGTTCTTTTTATTCTTTTAGCGTTAAAAGTCAAACTTTGTTTGACTTTCTGCGTTAACCAGTTTATGGTCAACAGGAAGTTCGGTTGAACTTCATAACTTGAGCGTAATCACGATGGTTATAGTCCCTAGAAACTATACCTACTGATTACCACGTTATCAAGACTCAGTGACGAGTCGTAGTTTCGGCCAAAACGCGTATTCTTGCGTATTTTGTAACCAAACTACTTATAGGTATCAAAACCATTTGTTTTGATACCAAACCTGTTTTCTAAATTAGTTAAGCATGTTTTAACATGCTTAGCTCGTCACTTTTAGTTTAGTGCTTATATAGGGTCGTAAGGTAAGCGATCTAAACAATCGCTTATACTTTCGAACCCGACCTGTTTGGTCGATCATTAGGATCCGACCAAACACATTAGGTGACCATAGTATATAGGGAATAACCTTCCGAGGTTATACCTTATGGTCGCTTCGTTTAAGTAGTTGTATGATAGGTAGTTTATATGCCTTAGGTAAATTACCAAAATGCCCTTTTTACGCCAAAATTCATTTTAAGCATATGTAACATAACTTTTGGTATCTAAACTGATTTGGTAACAATACTAGACATGTTAAGGCATATTTTACTTATCAGAGGACTAGATAGGCGTTCCGAACGCGTTTTACGCGAACGACGCGTTAAAGTAGCATAAGCTACCTAAACGGGTCGTAATGGGTCGTAAGCACTTAGGTTAGGTTTCATTTTAGTATGTGGGCTTTGTTAAACCATTTTACATGAGTTCCCATACTCATTTGGTTTACGAGCCCTCATTCTATCCGATCCTCCGATTTAGGTCCGGTTTATTAATGTAGTTACCTATATTAAGGTACCGTTTGATTCCGTGATCTTCTAGCATTGCTTGGTGATTATCCTAGGACTATTGAGCAATCTCAAGTGAGTACATAGACCCCTCTTTTACTGTTTTCCAAACATTTTGGGGTGAAACACATGTGCCTACTTGTTACTTTCATGCTTTTCCATGTTTTCATATCATATGCTTGTTATGTTCAATAGTACACTTATAGTACATGATTTCATTGTGTTTATGCTATGTATGCCCCTTTGTGTGCATATTTAGTACATCGTTTTACATTACATGTTATGCTATGTATGTCCATTGTGTGCATACTTAGTACATTGTTTTACATTACATTTTATGCCATGTATGCCCATTGTGTGCATACTTAGTACATTGTTTTACATTACATGTTATGCTATGTATGTCCATTGTGTGCATACTTAGTACATTGTTTTACATTACATTTTATGCTATGTATGCCCATTGTGTGCATACTTAGTACATTTGTTATTCATCACATGCTTACATTTTGGTATGACATTTGGTTTGTTCAAATGGGACAATATACATTCATTAACATTAGCTACGCCGCTCGTTAGTAGGTAATGGTACCATAGGACTTGACAACTCCCATTCCTGAACCCTAGGTTTGTTTGGGTGGAAGGAATGACCGAATTCGATAAACATAACACAGATAGACCTTTAAATTCGTTTAGGGGTCTATCACCACAGTCACAAGGCTTGGATGTATGCATTTCACAATACCGCATAGATGTTTATATCAGTATAGCATGCATTTGTTACACAAAACATAACTTTGATTTAAACCATGTTTTACTTCAATACCTTGTTTTTGTGCATTTTACATATGGTTTAGTTGATATATTTCACTTACCATACATGATATTTTGACATTGATATACACAATTCATGATTTACATTAGACATAAACATTTTGACATTGATATACACAATTCATGATTTACATTAGACATAAACAGTTTGACATTGATATACACAAAACATTTTGACATTTGATTTTACATAAACATTTTTACTTTGGTGGTTTGGTTTGAGTAAGTGATTTAAGTAACGAGGCGTGTGTAATATGATACAAGCATGGTGGATACGCCGCTGGTACTTCCTATATATAAGTGCTTGTATGGTATTATATATCGTAGCGTTATTTGAATCATTTCAATTTAAGACATATAACATTTTATACAAATAACATACTTTTCACAAGACATTGTTTTACAAAACAACTTATCTTATACAAACTCATTTTACTTGGTTATTCATTTAACCATACATTATCCTCTTCTTTATACATATCATCTGAACTTATTGCTTTTCAAATGATTTACAAGACAAAGCAAATTACAAGGTTCATGACTAAACATTTTCTTAAACATAAGTCATGAATTCTATTTTCACAAAACCTATGTATCTCACAGGCATTTTTATGCTGACGTACCATTTTCACATGTGTTTCAGGATATGATGCATAGGATTTATCAAGATACACTTAGGCGGACTTGGGCCTTAGTGACAATAAAAGATGCAAGACTAGTTATTTATGTTATATTTCTTTGATTGTCAAGACATTTTAACTCTTTTGTTCAATAAAACAATATTTCAATTTCCATGTGTTATGAAACAATGATTCTGTTACAACACTCCCCGACGTTTCCGCCACGTTTTGTTGTTTTACGTGGTCGGGGTGTGACAGAAAAGTTGGTATCAGAGCTCATGGTTATAGGGAATTAGGTTATTAGTAATGCTTTGACCTAGTCTATAACCTTCCTAGGACCCTAACGCGAGTTTACTTGCGCTTAGACGTAAAACAATACCGTCACCTATCCTTAAGTGACAACCGCAACATGAACATAAATTTCAAAACCACTTTGAAAACTAATCATCTGTTCTAGGATGATTGATTACTAGGTTTTGAACCCTCTGTTATAAGGTTTTGAACCCCTTTGAATTTTCAAAACCTCGTCAAAGTTTGGGTCTTATAGTGTGAACACGTGCAATCTGGAAGAGTGGATGCCTGTACTCTGAGTTTTCTGTCTAAGGCTTGAGTGTTCGTACAAATCCACATAATCGGACCAGTCACTCTTACCTGGGAACTCTTGGGGTGAGTGTCCACTTATAGACTAAATCATGTCTTCGTGATACATTAATATGACCCGCTTACTTTGATTAGTCACCGTCTCATTTGTTTGCCTTAGGTAACAAACAAATGATCACAATTTCTATGCGTTGTCATTTCATTTGTTTCCTCCTATGTCTTTCATTTCCTTCTAGAATGTCTTTTCCTCTCAGCAACGGTCAAATGTCCGAGCAAACAGCCAAATTTGCTCAGCAAATAGGCGAAGTGATTCTGAAGATGGTGGATTTAGGCATTGCCATGTCTCGTCTCGATAATGAAGCCACTCAAGAGTCACCAAAGGAAGCAGAAGTCAAGCCTGCACCAAAATCAAGGAATGGTAAGGCTTCAAAGAAACCCGCAGCAGTTACCCCTAATCAAGCGGGACCTAGCCAAATGGCAGCGCCACCAGCTAGGAAGCCGTACTTTGGAACTGCCCCATGGTGAAAACGATGCAACCGTCATCATTTAAACCTCATACCCTGCTTCAAATGTACCTACTGTGGACGGCGGGGACATTTGGTTAACATATGCCGCTTTGCTATCCAAAACAAAGCTGATATAAACCTTGCTGCTGCTCAACCTCCTGCTAGGAAACCTTATGCCGGTACTGCACTGATGTGCAACAAGTGTAATGCACCTCACCAAGCTTACCTGCAGTGTCGTCTGTGTGCATCATGTGGACGACTCGGTCACCTGGCAAATGCTTGTCAATTCAACCCAATCCAAGGTGGTCCAAACCAACCCCAAGTCAACCCTGCTCAAGCTCGTTTACCATCTGGTACTTGGTACAACTACGGCGAGACGAGCTATTTCAGGAACAAGTGAACAAAGATTGTCAATGAAAATCTGACCCACGGATGAGCATTTGGCTGAGTATAAGATATTACTGTTTTAAATCTTATGCTTTTATTTCTTTGTTTTTCTTGTAATGTGAAACAATCAGTTCTGTTTATAAATAAATCATTGATCACAAATTCTGATATACAAGTGTAGTTACATGTGTGTATGGCATTTCCCTATAATACCTACATTAAGGAACTATGTTCCTTACAAACTACTCTTGTGAATATTTCCCATTCTTGTGTTTACTCATGATTCCCATAGAAAATTCTAAGTACTCATTTCATTTTAAGATACGAAGTACAGAAAATAAAGTGACATTATGAGTAATCATGCTTCTGCACATCTGTGCCTTTGAATCCTTGGTTAGATAACTAAGGGTATTTTCAAATCTCATACCCATTACGTTTTGATTTTTCAACATACATAGTATGAGTGTTTCAAAAACAACCTTCTTGATTTCAAAATGTTATTAATACTGTATAATTACTTATATCAAGTGCATGATTTCAAAAGCATCAATCATGTTTTCAAAAACCTTATACATAATTTCAAAATTCATCTCGCTTGATTTTAAAACATTTTTACCTAATACACCTACTTTATGATTTCAAAAGTATTATATATAAGGTTTCAAAAACATTAAATACATTTAAAAAAAAAGAAACCCCATGCATAGTTTTCAAAATATTTTCCTCATACATTGACTTAACCTTCACATTTCGCTTCAAATGTCACCTTGGCATATCTAGCATCTCAACTTCATAAGCATTTTTACTTCATGTTTTGACTTAAGCACATCCAGTGCAAGGTTTCAAAACATCTTCAACTTCTAAAATCAATATGGGATCTTTTTATCTTCACAATTAGACCCTTGTGGATGATTATCATTCAAATCAGAGTCCTTAATTGGATTCCTTGTGTACCTTAATTCGAACATTTCAGTTCCTTATAATCGAAATCGAATTTTCTCTTTAAAAGATCTTTCTATCTTTATAGTTAGATTCTTAGAAATATTTAAAGCACCAATCAAAATCCACTGATTGGATACCTGGTGTGCTTTGAATACATGTGCACAGTTAGTAAAACAAATTAACAAAATGATAACAAATCTAAAGTCAAGTTAAACAATTATGTGATTATGTGTTTATGCATTTTGTGTTTTCTTTTATGCATTTTTGTGTTTTTGTATACTCTGGATATTCGTTATCCAAATCCTCGTAGAACCTTTCGTATCTTCATATGAGGGATTCGTAGTAGGATATTCAAAAAGGTACTACCCTAAATCCTTATTGGGCTTCTACGTGTTAGTTAAGACCCTTGGATTATATAGTACCACTCCATGATTCATAAGAGACCCTCCTAGTGGTCTAGTCAAAAAGATTGAATCAGAATCTGGTTAAGAATGACATGTGATGATATAAGCTGAAAAGACTCCTTGGTTGTCTATTAAAATCATTTATTGATTTAATTAAAAGGACCTTATGGTGGTCTAGTCACAATCATCACAAGCTCGTTCATTGCTTTCTTCCCCTACACATTATAAGATGCACTACGTGACTATGCAAGGAATTACGTAATTATGGATGCATACATAAATGCGAAGTTCAGTGCACGGAAACCTCGGTAAGACTTATTATGTGTAAGAACCGATAATGACAACCATAACGAAATGTGAACAATGTAATAGAGGTACGGTGGACGCACCAATAACACTTTATATACTTGTATATAAGTGTCCCTCTCACATTGAAAGCATGACGTTATTTAAAGTTACTAGAAGTCCAAGACTCTAACCAGTGTTGTTTGATCTTTTCAACTTCATGTTTCAAGCTCTCACAAGTTTCCTCTAAATAAATTTCGGGACGAAATTTCCTGAAGTAGGGGAGACTGTGACACCTGTGTCACTTCAACCATTAAACAAATACCAAACCAATTAAATATTGTATTTCATACTTGGGATTTGTATAAATATGTGTATCATTTACACATATCAATTCTTGTTCGATTTCGCGCTTTAAATCCCTTTCTAGAAGGTTATAAGCGCATTGATGCGTAAATATAACCAGTTTAATGCAACGAACACTCCGAAAAAGTGAAATAGGCTTCACATACCTTAAGTGACCTTTACATAACTTAGAAATAAGTTTTGAAGGCTTTGGTATGACAAAATCAAGTTTAATCGCTTACAGGGACTAAATTCGACAAACTGTGAAAGTATGCCGATTTGAACTGTAACAGACATTCCGGAACATGACCATAAGTTAAACATACCATAAATATCCTTTACATAGCTTAGAAATAGGCTTTGAGGGGTTCGGTGTGCTAAAATAAACTTTTGGGTCATTCAGGGACTAAAAGCGTCAAAAAGTGCACAAGTTTGCACTTTCGCGCATATCTTACGTTCTGAATACATCCGGACCTCCAAAAATTTATGTAAGCATTATAATATTATGCTTTAGTGTTGGGCTTGTCAAAAATCCATTCGTCGCTTAATTTGGATCGTTTTTGCGTTCGTTACGACTCCCGTCGTAATTAACCGAACAACGCAATCGTACGGCCAAACGAACCGACATCCGTGATGTTTTCAAGCATATTTCATGTTCCCTATGTCATAACATCATTGTGGAGCTTGAAATTGGGTTTGAAGGGTGTTAGAAGTGCCGTTACGCAACGAAACAAGGTGCAGGGACTGAAACTGACAATTCTGCATAGTTGCTGGCTTACGGACCGTAAGCCATCACCCTTACGGTCCGTAAGGGGTCCCCAGATTATTAGATTCTGATTAAACAGCTATTAACAGCTGTTACCCCCTCCTAATCCCTTTGCACTTGCCTCTTTAGTATAATGAGGGGCCAACCTGGTGTTCCATGGGTATTTCAACAAATGTATGGATGAGATTGAAGCACGTTATTCGATAAACGAGCCTAATGGTTCTACCACATCTATAAATACCCAACCCTTTCATTTGCAAAAACCCACACCTTTGAAATCTGAACTTGCTCTCTAAGTTGTTGTGTTTAACACTTCATACCTGAGAGTGTTCGGATTCAAACCTTCCGTTCTTGGACCCTTTGTAAGTGTTCCTTCGTTCTTTTTATTCTTTTAGCGTTAAAAGTCAAACTTTGTTTGACTTTCTGCGTTAACCAGTTTATGGTCAACACGAAGTTCGGTTGAACTTCATAACGTGAGCGTAATCACGATGGTTATAGTCCCTAGAAACTATACCTACTGATTACCACGTTATCAAGACTCAGTGACGAGTCGTAGTTTCGGCCAAAACGCGTATTCTTGCGTATTTTGTAACCAAACTACTTATAGGTATCAAAACCGTTTGTTTTGATACCAAACCTGTTTTCTAAATTAGTTAAGCATGTTTTAACATGCTTAGCTCGTCACTTTTAGTTTTGTGCTTATATAGGGTCGTAAGGTAAGCGATCTAAACAATCGCTTATACTTTCAAACCTGACCCGTTTGGTCGATCATTAGGATCCGACCAAACACATTAGGTGACCATAGTATATAGGGAATAACCTTCCGAGGTTATACCTTATGGTCGCTTCGTTTAAGTAGTTGTATGATAGGTAGTTTATATGCCTTAGGTAAATTACCAAAATGCCCTTTTTACACCAAAATTCATTTTAAGCATATGTAACATAAATTTTGGTATCTAAACTGATTTGGTAACAATACTAGACATGTTAAGGCATATTTTACTTATCATAGGACTAGATAGGCTTTCCGAACGCGTTTTACGCGAACGACGCGTTAAAGTAGCATAAGCTACCTAAACGGGTCGTAATGGGTCGTAAGCACTTAGGTTAGGTTTCATTTTAGTATGTGGTCTTTGTTAAACCATTTTACATGAGTTCCCATACTCATTTGGTTTACGAGCCCTCATTCTATCCGATCCTCCGATTTAGGTCCGGTTTATTAATGTAGTTACCTATATTAAGGTACCGTTTGATTCCGTGATCTTCTAGCATTGCTTGGTGATTATCCTAGGACTATTGAGCAATCTCAAGTGAGTACATAGACCCCTCTTTTACTGTTTTCCAAACATTTTGGGGTGAAACACATGTGCCTACTTGTTACTTTCATGCTTTTCCATGTTTTCATATCATATGCTTGTTATGTTCAATAGTACACTTATAGTACATGATTTCATTGTGTTTATGCTATGTATGCCCCTTTGTGTGCATATTTAGTACATCGTTTTACATTACATGTTATGCTATGTATGTCCATTGTGTGCATACTTAGTACATTGTTTTACATTACATTTTATGCCATGTATGCCCATTGTGTGCATACTTAGTACATTGTTTTACATTACATGTTATGCTATGTATGTCCATTGTGTGCATACTTAGTACATTGTTTTACATTACATTTTATGCTATGTATGCCCATTGTGTGCATACTTAGTACATTTGTTATTCATCACATGCTTACATTTTGGTATGACATTTGGTTTGTTCAAATGGGACAATATACATTCATTAACATTAGCTACGCCGCTCGTTAGTAGGTAATGGTACCATAGGACTTGACAACTCCCATTCCTGAACCCTAGGTTTGTTTGGATGGAAGGAATGACCGAATTCGATAAACACAACACAGATAGACCTTTAAATTCGTTTAGGGGTCTATCACCACAGTCATAAGGCTTGGATGTATGCATTTCACAATACCGCATAGATGTTTATATCAGTATAGCATGCATTTGTTACACAAAACATAACTTTGATTTAAACTATGTTTTACTTCAATACCTTGTTTTTGTGCATTTTACATATGGTTTAGTTGATATATTTCACTTACCATACATGATATTTTGACATTGATATACACAATTCATGATTTACATTAGACATAAACATTTTGACATTGATATACACAATTCATGATTTACATTAGAAATAAACAGTTTGACATTGATATACACAAAACATTTTGACATTTGATTTTACATAAACATTTTTACTTTGGTGGTTTGGTTTGAGTAAGTGATTTAAGTAACGAGGCGTGTGTAATATGATACAAGCATGGTGGATACGCCGCTGGTACTTCCTATATATAAGTGCTTGTATGGTATTATATATCGTAGCGTTATTTGAATCATTTCAATTTAAGACATATAACATTTTATACAAATAACATACTTTTCACAAGACATTGTTTTACAAAACAACTTATCTTATACAAACTCATTTTACTTGGTTATTCATTTAACCATACATTATTCTCTTATTTATACATATCATCTGATCTTATTGCTTTTCAAATGATTTACAAGACAAAGCAAATTACAAGGTTCATGACTAAACATTTTCTTAAACATAAGTCATGAATTCTATTTTTACAAAACCTATGTATCTCACAGGCATTTTTATGCTGACGTACCTATTTTCACATGTGTTTCAGGATATGATGCATAGGATTTATCAAGATACACTTAGGCGGACTTGGGCCTTAGTGACAATAAAAGATGCAAGACTAGTTATTTATGTTATATTTCTTTGATTGTCAAGACATTTTAACTCTTTTATTCAATAAAACAATATTTCAATTTCCATGTATTATGAAACAATGATTCTGTTACAACACTCCCCGACGTTTCCGCCACGTTTTGTTGTTTTACGTGGTCGGGGTGTGACAACTAGTTTTTCGTTAAACACTTCTTTTAACTTACAAGTCATGAATCCTTCATCAACAAAACCTATGTATCTCACAGGCATTTTTATGCTGACGTACCTATTTTCACATGTGTTTCAGGAGCTAACGTTTGATGATGATCGTGACACACTTAGGCGGACTTGGGCCTTAGTGACTTAAAATGAAGCAAGAACACTTTAATTTATGTTATGTCTCCTTTACTTCCAAGACAATGTAAACAAATTAATAAATAAAACCAAACTTCAAACACCATGTGTTGTGAAAGAATGATTCTGTTACGACACTCCCCGACGTTTCCGCCGCGGTTTGTTGTTTTACACGGTCGGGGTGTGACACTTCTTCTTCTTCTCTAGAATATGTGTGATGGTGGCTTGATCCTCATCAACCCTTTCTCTAGTACGCCTAACACCTATGTCCAAGCCAGGCATGGTGTCAGAAACGACAACGTAATCCAGATATCTTTTGCTCGAAGTTCGCTTACCAGATTGCGTGCTTGGTTGGACTTGAACCTTCAACCCATTTGATGACGGTCATAAAGGTCATGTAAAAACCTGATAAAACTATATAGATAGCGTAAGTAGGGTATCGTATCCACGGAGAATTTGTGGTCAGTGTAAAGATTTTACTAAAAACTAAAATTACCTAGATTAGGGGTTTGATTAATTGATTTTAAAGACTAGAAGACTAATTAAGAAAGTTGTGATCAATATGAGAAAAAGCAACCCCCATCCAGAATCTTGATTGCTCGTTTTAACACAAAAACTCGTTTACAGATTCATAACACCACATAGACATAGACATAGCCATGGGATTAATGAATTTGATTAATTATTAGAGATAGTTTTTAAGATTCACCATACAATCTAATAATCCGTTTGATTATATCAATTACCCACCAATTTATCAACCTGCTAGCAATGCAAGAAAATTGCCAATACGCTTGATAAACGACAAACAATTAAAATATAATAAACGTTGCACAAATTCAACAAAAGTAGTCAGAATTTACCAGTTAAAAAGAATCCAAAAACAATGTTTTAATGTAAAACTCAGACAATCATTCATCTGAGTGGAAGTTACAAGCGTTTAGCCGCGCATGGAAGTCATCACAGCTTCAAGAGTCATTAAGAATCGATCGGACTTGGAAAAACAACTTGAAAGATGAAGGAATACTGATAAAATCGCCTATGATCGTCCTTTTGTTCGTCTGAAATGGCTGGGATTTGAATTGTAACCTAAAAACACAACTTGGGCCTATTTATATATTTTCCCATAATTAACATCCCACGCGCGTCGCAACACCTCCCGAGAAACCTCTCGCGTGTCGCGGGGACTACCTTGTTGACCAACTTTGACTTTGTGATCCCAGCGTGTGACGGAGGATGTTGGTACTGCTGTCGCGTGTCGCCTGAACTGCCCAGGTTGACTTTTTCAATACAGGTCCCGCGTTAACCCTTCAAACCTATTTTTCAGCTCGTTTTCTCTGTTTTACCCTTTTTTAATACCTGTTAAGCCAAAAACACCAACACGTAATAAATATATAAACAAATACGACTTAACATGTTTAACGCACTAAAAACAACACGAACTACTATAAAATACAACGTGTTTTGACCCAACATCACCTTCCCAGCCAAACCCTCAGCAGCAGGTTCACTTACAGCTGTCACATGCTCCACATTCATGGTAACAGAGCCACCAGCCTGATCACCGCCAACACCTGCACGGGTTGAGTGGGATCGATGCACAAGTCCATCAGATGAAGCAATGGATACCTCACTTGAGAGGAGAATGGTCTCCTCTCCAGTGGGGGTCAACACGGTTTTTGGTTTTGCAATAACGAGATCATTCGCACCTGTACACGCAAGCATATACGCTACCAAACTCTCCTCCGTAGGGTGATGAAAGTAGTCTCTTATCTGATCTAGCCACAGGAGTTATCCCTCAGGAAGTATTCTAACCGACATCACTCCACCAACCTTAGCATCCGAAGCGTTTATCAAACTGTATGATGTAAAGAAGAAAATAGTCCACAAAAAACATAAGTAAACAGAGGGCAAGAAGTTGCAGATTTTTAAGGCTTACCTCGACCCTTGTAAGCGTATACATGGGCATGCCTGGGTTTTTTGGTTCCCACAACATACTCATACTCGCAGCAACAAGCACCGCCTCATAAAGTTGAATCATAGAGGTTGGACACGTAGTTAAAGTCTTGTACCACTGCTCTTCAACAAAAGCAACCACTGGTTCTTTCAGCACTTTCTCCTATTCCCTCCTAAAGTGCATCTCATTCGGGATCATGCCGCGTTGTATGTAAAAGAACTTATGCTTCCAGTCATGTAAGCTCTTCGGAGGATCTCTCCAACATGGTAACACGTTCCCCGTGCGAGAGTTGAATGAATACAGTCCACAGTCACAGAAACATAATAAAACATGTTGAACATCTCGAATGTAATGCCCTGCGTCCCTGAACTTTTAGCTTCTGTCAACTTTAGCCCTTATACTATGAGTAACTTGACACTTAAGATACGTTATGAAATCTTGACTAGAATCTTTAAACTTAAATGATACTTGAAACCTTGTGAATCTTAATACTATGAAACTTGATTCTTAATACTAGATTCTTGATGCTTGATTCTTGAGACTTGATTCTTAATACTAAATTCTAGATACTTGATTCTTGATGCTTGAGTCTTGATACTTAATACTAGAAACTTGATTCTTAAAACTAAAGACTTGATGCTTGACTCTTGATTCTTGATGCTTGATTCTTGGTGCTTAACTCTTGAGACTCGTGAAACTTGAGACTTGGTTAAACGAGAGACTAGAGACATGAAACTTGTGTAAACTTGGAAATTTTTTATATGAAATAATACTACACAATAATACGCAACGCAACGCTTAACCTAACTCGCAAAACGGGAAAGTTGCAAAACGGGAAAGTTGCAAAACGGATTGGACTATCCGAATGGGCATCCGTTCGGATGCCCATACGATCGGATGGCCATCTGATCGGAGGGCTATCCAGCCGAAGAGCCATCCGATCCAGCTTCTTACACCGCCTTTCTCCACTCTGACACTATAAATAGGACCTGTCACATCATTCTTCACAGATGTGACAGTCCCCTTCGATCCAGAACGCACGCACACTCGTTTTAAGGCATTTTCTTCCATTTTCCGGCGATTATTATAAGTTTTCAACTTAAATCTTGTACAACTTCAATCTATACATGATTCCTCACATGATTCTTCATCAAAATCACAATTTTCACCATGAAATCACTAAGATTCGAGCTCTTGAAGGTGACGTCATCATGACGGTTTGTACAACCGACTGTGTGATGTCATTTCCGTCAAGAGCTAGCTCAGATCTAAGAGATTTCGATGTGTTTAACACCAAATCCTTTCTAAAATCTAAGTTTTTCTACTAACCTCATACTTTCTTCAAAACTTCTCAAACTTTTACTTGAAATGGTGAAATCCAGACCCAAACAGGCTGTAGACTTGATGATTAGTCTGGAGTCGGCTTGGAAATGGATTATCATTGGAGAAGATGACCAAGTTACGGGTCAGACATGCAACCTAGCCAAGAACAGCCGCCCGATCGAACGGGGTGGTTCCCATCCGATTAGACAACCTGAACCTTAGTGGGTTTTCGTTGTCTTGATACGTTGCCACGTCACCTTCATGAGACTCAAACTTAGAAATTTTACAACGTTTCAAGGAAATAAGAACACCAAGGACGAACGACCATTCGATCGGACGGCCATCCGATCGAATGACCGTCTGACCAGGGGGATGATCTCGGTAAACTTCCACTATATTTCACTCAAACAGTCACCCGACCGAACGGCCATCCGACCAGATGACCGTCCGCTCGAACGATTTGGATTATACTACAACAAAAACTTCAAAAGTTGAAGCATTTTGGAAAACACACTTTTGTATCGAATGACCATTCGATCGAATGGCCATCCGTCCGAATGAACATCCGATCGGATGGTGACCCGTCTGAAACTAATAAGTCATCCGACCGGATGACCATCCGTCCTAATGGCCATCCGATCAAAAGACTAATCTGACACTATGCACGGTTCTCGTTATTCTGCTCGACGCTTATCTGTTAAACTATAATCAGGGTAGTTCAAAGCTCCCTTTGATCCAATCTATAGGTGCCGATACTTAACACCCACTGTGAGTTTACTCGATCCCTTTTCGTTTTAAACTTTTGGGATGTAACATGTATTCTATGAAACTTGAAACTTGGAACTATTAAATCTAACTCCATCCTCTGTAAATGTGAAACTTGATACTTTGGATTCTTGATTCTTGATTCTTTATGCTATGTGAACGTTTAATCCTTGTGTGTAGTTCCGCCTTAACAATAGTAACGCTATAGGAAGGTGCACCTCCCCATTATTCTCGGGGTATTGTTAGGAGGATTCTATTTGCTTTCCTTGAGTCTTGGGAAAGTGTTAAATGCATCGGGACACTTGGGCTATCACTTGGACTGCGAACACTAGCATGGTTGAAACTATTTTATATGTTTACATGATGGATATGAGTCTTTTTAAGCTATTATTCTATATACTCAAACTTGTATACTCGCCAGTACGTTATTGTATTGACTTTATTTTAATACATGTTGCAGGCTGATAGAATGCTGGAATCAAGGAAAACAAGCTAGGATTGATGCTTAGAAACTCGCCTAGCTTAATCTAGAAACTTGAAACAATGTTTGATTATTGTCTTTGATACTTTGTTATGTGGTTGATGATTTTAGACAATGTTATCATGAAATCTAATTAATCTATATTGAAATATCTACTGTTATGGAAACTTTTGAGCAATCTGGATGCTTAGTGCCATACCCCGATGTTTCCGCCATCGGTTGGGGTGTGACAGATTGGTATTAGAGCCATAACTATAGGGAATTAGGATAAGTAGGAATACTTTCCCTAGTCTATAGTTCTAGGAATCTTGACTCCTATCTGTTGTTTAAGACGTACGCATTCTACCGTATATGCTTCCTAGCAGCACATTTCCTAATAAACTTACATGCCTTTCCTAAGGCTGATAGAATATACACTTGGATACCTTGAAAACACTGCTAATCAGTGTTTGTGTTTTGCACGAGATCTACCCTCAAGACAGGAGTGACATCCGAACCTTGATGGGAGATTTCCATACTCTATCCTAGTAGGTGTTATCTTTTGATAAGTACTGACGCTATTAGGGTACGATGTTTTCAAGATAGAGGTGAAACTCATACCTTGATAACTAGTCCCACTCTATGATTTTATGTCTCGCCAAGTCTCGAAATTCCCAATCAATTAGGAACGTGAAATGACCAAAAGGACGAATAATGTAGGCCTAACATTGATGACGTATTTGTCTAAGTAAGTTAAGACACGTTGCCCCAATTCGAGAGGGGTTCGAATCACCTTGGTTAGTCATCGTCCCTTTACCCGGAACAATCCTATGTCTTATGAGCCTGTCTTTTATGATATCTCAATTTTATGTGTGGTTTTAAACTCGATCCTTGTTCGGGACTTTTATACAAGTCGCACGTATGTCCGCAATCTAAAACAATAATCATAATCTCTCAGGATTAAACTAAATCAATGAAGTTTTATCCATCGTTCTAATCTATGCGAGAGTTTTAATCAACTATGATACTCCGTGGAACTATCTGGTTAATCTATTTGTTGCGAAACACTATACGTAACATGGCACTGCAAGACGAGACAGAAGTGACACGTCTGAAACATGGTGGATACGCCGCTGGTACTTCCTATATATAAGTGTTTCTGACATGTTACCAACTTTCATACAACGTGCCATGCGAAACTTAGTGTTTGGAGACCGATGATGAGAATGTCGAACTCTAAGCTATGAGAAACTACTTGGGTAATCTATGTGTAATCTATGTGTAATCTAGTGCGTATGTGTTGTTTGAGTGACCAAAATATGAAACGTAGCCTAGCGCCGAAGACGAGGCGGACGTGGTGATGCGTGTTAGGTGTATATGTAGGTTTAAGTATATTTTAAGCTCTTTTACACTTTCTTTAGCCAAGTTTTAAATTTATAAAACACGATATTTACAAACACTAAGCACACATATGGGCAAGTGCACCCATCGTGAGCGTAGTATAGTGTTGGTAAGATACCGAGGTCGTCCAAGGACACAAGAGCTTTTAGTACCGGTTTATCCTCAACGTCTAATCAAATCAAAAGTTTAGAAAAAGGTTTTAAACTAAGAAAATAAAAACTAACTAAAATGCTGAAAAATAAAAATAAAAATAAAAACAGATAGACAAGATGAATCACTTAGCTCCGACTCGTGTTTAGTGTAACCTTTGATTATTTTCGCACTTTTCACTATTTAAGAGATTATCTTAGTTATTGTAGTAGGCCCCTCTTTTGGAGGTGACGTTACCCTCAACCCAGTAGTTTGAGTCAGCAAGGATACAATCCTAAAGGGTCGGATTATTGAAAGATAATTAATTAAGTTATTAATGCATATTGTGGTAGGCCCCTCTTTTGAAGGCGGCGTTACCCTCGGCTAAGTAGTCTGAGTCAGTAGGGATACAGTCCTAAGTAGCCGGGTTAAAGTTTTAATAGTAGTTTAACTTATGAGGGGATCAATGAGTTTGGACCCCCGCCATCCAATACCGTTAAGTATTGAAGGAGGTCCTACTAAATTTGACCCAGGTCCTTTGCAGGATCTATACACTGAACAATGGCAAGACTCTTACCAAACCGTTCCTTTAACCCCCGACCAGGTAGCCAACATACCTCCATATAGACCGTGGAGATATGAAGGGTGAAAATCTTTTATTTTATATAGACAGTAAAATAATGCCAAGACACCACGGACAAACGATAAGAAAGAATCACCTTCAACATAAGAAACTAGTTATTAAAGTCATTAATACATAACCAATTAAAAAGTGCGAAAAGATTAAAAATAAAAAGTATTACACTAGACACTTTGTCTTCACCAAGTGATGTAAGAGACTTAGGCAAACATGGCCTTGATTGTCAAGAACTCTTACGATCAATCTTGGATCCCGAGACAACTCACACACTCTATGATGGGCAATGGATGATGGTGGTGGATGATGGTGTTATGGTGGTGGTGGGTGGTGGGTGAAGTGTGAGAGAGGTGGTGTGCCAAGGGATGGTTTGCAAATGAGCCAAACACCCCTATTTATAGCCTGCACAGAAGCCTGGACACGGCCCCGTGTCCGCTGGACACGGCCCCGTGTCCACCATTTTCTCTTCCTTCATTAATTGCAGTTTGTCTGCATTAGTTGACCACGCCCCCGTGTCCGCTGGGCACGGCCCCGTGTGCAGAAGCGTATCTGTACTATCAAGATTTCCTCAGATTCTGCGAATCTTAGAGTTGACCACGGCCCCGTGTCCGCTGGGCACGCCCCCGTGGTGGGTGATAGAAGCTTCTACAACTTTGTCTTTTCTGCAGACACCTGAACACGCCCCCGTGTCCGATGGGCACGGGGCCGTGTTCGCTGGGCACGCCCCGTGTTGAGCTGGGCACAGCCCCATGCTCAGCTTTCTTCTTGTTTTTTGCTTTGGGAGATGCTGTCGAGGGGTCGGGCATGCTACGTTTCTTCCCTTTTCTTGTATTATTGTTAGATTTAGCGGCATTTTTGCTTCTTTTGTTCATTTAAGCTCTTTTAATCCTGAAAATACAAAAGGAAGACAAAAACACACTTTTTCCAACATTAGTACTTAAAAAGGGTTAGTTTTATGCCACGTTTGATGTAATTTATATGTTGCATTTTGCGCACATCAAATACCCCCACACTTGAATCTTTGCTTGTCCTCAAGCAAAACTCTTTATAATGTGGCTTTTCACTCCCAAATGGAATGGGTAGAAGAGAAGGTTTTTGGGCTTGTCATAGAGTGTCGGGATTTCCAAGATTCTTTGTTAAGTTTTATTTTTATTTATTTACAATCTTATTCGTCATGATTTATTTAAAACATTACATAAGATAAATTACTTATTAGGGCATAACATGCCTTTTTAAAATTCCATTTATATACAAGTTCACATACCTCACGGGGGATCACTCAACACTCGGCCGAAGATGTATTTTTGTGAAACACTCGAGAGCGGCATGGAACTTACTCCTACCATAAGCTTGCCAAGCAATCAATCCTCCTCCTTTTTAACTATACACATTTGTAAATATCAAGAGGACTTTTGGGGTGAAGGGTAAGGCTTGGGTTAAAGGTAGGTGGTTGGGTTAGTGGTTAGTAAAAGGGCGAAAGGCGTAAAAAGCGTCGGTTTTTGTAAGACCTTTTTTTTACTTTTTATTTTGATGAAGCATTTTTTTTCAAACAAAGTTATTTTTGATAAACTTGTTTGTTTATTTCTCTTTTGCTTCATCATCATCATTTTTTTTTTTTTTTTTGAAAAGTTATAACAAAAACCGAGCTTGTTACTAAAACAAAGGGTTAAAAATAAAAAAGGTTTTGGTGGGTGAAAGGGTGTTTGTTTTTGGGTTAAGAAATGAAAAGGTTTAGGCTCAAAGGGGTTAACTAGGGGGATTTTGGGTAGGTGGTAAAAAAAATAATGGTGTAGAAATGAAAAAGGGTTAGTCCTAATGCCTCCATCATTTACTTACTTGGGTTTAAGTTGGTAAGGACCGGGAATGTACTGTCGTGGCAAGTTCTAGAGTCGTAAGAACCAAGCGGCTATTCACACAAGAAACGAAAAATGAGCAATTAGTTTAAAGATATGTATTTGTATGCTCAATAAAGGCTCAAAACTCACTTTTGTGAGAATGGGTTTTTATGTGATCAAGTATATATAATCAAATTTTAACTAAGTTTCTCATGCCGTTTCATAATTTTCTTATGTTGGTTCTTTTTATCACGACGCTATCGATTGTAAATTTGTAAAAATATAACCTTTTTAGAATTTTGAAATTCCCAAATTAAACCTAGACAAGTAAAAAAAATTGAAAATTTTTGAAAAAAATTTGGGGTGATTAGCGGTTCCAATAGAGTTTTGTGTAAGGCTTGTAATTAGGACTTGCAAGATTCAAAGTTTTAGCATCCCCCCCACACTTAAATTACACATTGTCCTCAATGTGTCCAAAAAAAATAAGTTTCCGGTTGATTAAAATGTGTAAAAGTGTGTTAAAAACAAGATTTTATGTTACTGGGTAGCTAAACACGGGGTGGTGTTGGCTGAGCACGGCCCCGTGTCCAGACTGCCAGTACCAAAAGTAAACAGAAGGCTGGGCATGGGGGCGTGTTCAGTGAGCACGGCCCCGTGTCCAGTTACCTGAACTGGGCATTTTCTGTAGATTTTCGGGAACGGGGGCGGTTTGGATTGAGCACGGCCCCGTGCTGAACTTGCTGTAATGAAGAAAAATCGTCGGGAGGCTCTGTTTTTGTGTATGGGGTGTTGGTTCAAGCTTCCCTTATCATCCTTCACCATCCCGAGTGTGTTTTATTCCTGAAAATTAAAAACTAAACTAGAAAACATAAAGGTTAATCTAAATTAAACTAAGGATAGTTCCGCGGAATGCCTCCGTGGTGCGCCACGTTTATAAGGGTCATTGGCTAGACCCACCTTATCGGGTGGTTCTGGCTCATCTTCAATTAGGGGGTCGTCATTGCCGATTGCATATTTCATTGATCGCTCAAGATCGACACTCTTTTTAAATGCCCCTAATTGAAGAGGTAGATTGTTGAACTTCCGGTTTTTCAAAGCTTCGTGAGTTTTTACAAAGGGTCGTCCCAACACTAGAGGAGCGTCATCGAGGATGACAAAGTCGGTTGGGATTACCATTTGATTTGTTTGAACCAAGACATCCTCAATTACACCGATGGATTTTATTATTTTCCGATTAGATAGAAAAATGGGTATTTGAAGTGGAGAAAAATCACTAATACTTAATTTTTCGAAAATGTAGTTAGGCATTATGTTAACATAAAGATCTTTATCGATTGTGACATTACTAATAAATGAATTTTGAAAGAAACATGGAACCGGTGTAATGTTAATTTCAAATGGGTCTTCTTTTACTAGTGAGGTTTGATCAGTAGTTAACTTAACACTTACCGTTTCGTAAATTTTAGTGTTAGTGTTTAACTCTTTTAAAAACTTAGCATGAGTGGGAACTAAACAATGATTTTCAAAAGAAGGTAACAAGAGATTAATTTCTTCAAAATTAGACTCTTCTTGAATTTTATCATTAACGGACTCACCTTTTTCGTTGTTTAACTCATGTGTTGGTTTTTCACTTATTTGTTCTTCCATTTTTACACCTTCAGTTATTTTTTCTTTAATTAATTCTTCTTTTGCGCGGGACTCCTCTTCCCTTGCGCGAGATTCTTTTATATAGCGATCAATAACTCTAAGGTGTTCTAATATCCTATCGGTCACTTCGGTTATAGAAAAAGGATCGGGATTTTCAGAGCTTGAATCCGGTTGTTCGACCCTTTGTTCCTCATAATACCCATATGAAGTAGATGGTTCACACCATTGTTCTTCATTGTAAGTATATGATGGATAAGGGCATAATTTTGTTCTTCATAATACTCATATGAGGTGGGTTGTTCGCGCCATGGTTCCTCATAATAAGCATACGAAGGTGGTGGCTCATATCTTGGTTCCTCAAAGTATGAGTAAGAAGGCTCATACCTTGGTTCATCAAAATATGAGTATGAGGGAGGAGGTTCATACCTTTGGTCTTCATAGGATGTGTATGAAGTTGATGGCTCGTACATGGGCTCCTCATAGTAGGTGTATGAATTGGATGGTTGATATGAGTGATTATATTGAACCGAGTGCGAATTACTACAATTAGTGCAATAGTTACTCCTATAATCATCCTCCTCATAGGTGTAGTTATAACCTCCTGAGTATTGATCCATAAGAATCACTCAGCAGACCACAACCAAGTCTCGAGATCAGAAAACAAAAATAAAACGGAAACAGAGGCTGGACACGGCCCCATGTTCAGTGGACACGGCCCCGTGTTCAGGATCTGTATCTGGGCGTTTTAATTAAATTTACTGATTTCGTTGAGCACGGGGCGTGTTCAGTGAGCACAGCCCGTGTTCAAGCTACTGTTACTGGGTGTTTTACGAAAATGTGCAGCACGGCCCCGTGTTCAGCGAGCACGGCCCGTGTTCAGCGAGCACGGCCCGTGTTCAGGTTACTGTAAATGCAAAACTAAACTAAAATGCAGAAAAATGTGCGCGCGTTTTAAAAAGGTTTTGAAAAACTGATTAGGCCGTTGATTTTAAGCTTTCTTAAAATCCTTGTGTCCCCGGCAGCGGCGCCAAAAACTTGATGCGTGTTAGGTGTATATGTAGGTTTAAGTATATTTTAAGCCCTTTTACACTTTCTTTAGCCAAGTTTTAAATTTATAAAACACGATATTTACTAACACTAAACACACATATGGGCAAGTGCACCCATCGTGAGCGTAGTATAGTGTTGGTAAGATACCGAGGTCGTCCAAGGACACAAGAGCTTTTAGTACCGGTTTATCCTCAACGTCTAATCAAATCAAAAGTTTAGAAAAAGGTTTTAAACTAATAAAATAAAAACTAACTAAAATGCTGAAAAATAAAAATAAAAATAAAAACAGATAGACAAGATGAATCAGTTGGCTCCGACTCGTGTTTAGTGTAACCTTTAATTATTTTCGCACTTTTGCACTATTTAAGAGATTATCTTAGTTATTGTAGTAGGCCCCTCTTTTGGAGGTGACGCTACCCTCAACCCAGTAGTTTGAGTCAGCAAGGATACAATCCTAAAGGGTCGGATTATTGAAAGATAATTAATTAAGTTATTAATGCATATTGTGGTAGGCCCCTCTTTTGAAGGCGACGTTACCCTCGGCTAAGTAGTCTGAGTCAGCAGGGATACAGTCCTAAGTAGTCGGGTTAAAGTTTTAATAGTAGTTTAACTTATGAGGGGATCAAAGAGTTTGGACCCCCGCCATCCAATACCGTTAAGTATTGAAGGAGGTCCTACTAAATTTGACCCAGGTCCTTTGCAGGATCTATACACTGAACAATGGCAAGACTCTTACCAAACCGTTCCCTTAACCCCCGACCAGGTAGCCAACATACTTCCATATAGACCGTGGAGATATGAATGGTGAAAATCTTTTATTTTATATAGACAGTAAAATAATGCCAAGACACCACGGACAAACGATAAGAAAGAATCACCTTCAACATAAGAAACTAGTTATTGAAGTCATTAATACATAACCAATTAAAGAGTGCGAAAAGATTAAAAATAAAAAGTATTACACTAGACACTTTGTCTTCACCAAGTGATGTAAGAGACTTAGGCAAACATGGCCTTGATTGTCAAGAACTCTTACGATCAATCTTGGATCCCGAGACGACTCACACACTCTATGATGGACAATGGATGATGGTGGTGGATGATGGTGTTATGGTGGTGGTGGGTGGTGGGTGGTGGGTGAAGTGTGAGAGAGGTGGTGTGCCAAGGGATGGTTTGCAAATGAGCCGAACACCCCTATTTATAGCCTGGACACGGCCCCCCGTGTCCACCCTTTTCTCTTCCTTCATTAATTGCAGTTTGTCTGCATTAGTTGACCACGCCCCCGTGTCCGCTAGGCACGGCCCCGTGTGCAGAAGCGTATCTGTACTATCAAGATTTCCTCAGATTCTGCGAATCTTAGAGTTGACCACGGCCCCGTGTCCGCTGGGCACGCCCCCGTGGTGGGTGATAGAAGCATCTACAACTTTGTCTTTTCTGCAGACACCTGAACACGCCCCCGTGTCCACTGGGCACGGGTTCGTGTTCGCTGGGCACGCCCCGTGTTGAGCTGGGCACAGCCCCATGCTCAGCTTTCTTCTTGTTTTTTTGCTTTGGGAGATGCTGTCGAGGGGTCGGGCATGCCACGTTTCTTCCCTTTTCTTGTATTATTGTTAGATTTAGCGGCATTTTTGCTTCTTTTGTTCATTTAAGCTCCTTTAATCCTGAAAATACAAAAGGAAGACAAAAACACACTTTTTCCAACATTAGTACTTAAAAAGGGTTAGTTTTATGCCACGTTTGATGTAATTTATATGTTGCATTTTGCGCACATCACGTGGCATATCTGAAACATGGTGGATACGCCGCTGGTACTTCCTATATATAAGTGTTTCCGGCATGTTACCGAACCTTCGTACCACACGCTAAGTGAAGTTCGTAGTTTTGCAGGCTCGTGATGAAGTTGTTGAAACTATTTGGGTAATCTAAGTGGAAGTCTTGTGAGAGTGATAGAGTTAATGTTATGGTTGGCGAAGCATGACACCAATGACGAGACAGACGTGGCATGATTGAAGCATGGTGGATACGCCGCTGGTACTTCCTATATATAAGTGCTTCCATCATGTCGCCGAACTTTCGTAGCACGTGCCATGTGGGATTTCGTTGTTTTGCGGACTGCGGTGAAAATGCTGAACGCTAATCTATGTGAAACTATTTGGTTAATCTACGAGTATGTAATGATGATGAATGTATTTGTTATGAGTGGCAAATGCAACACGTAACATGACACTGAATACGAGGCGGGAGTGATGTGCCCGAAACGTGGTGGATACCCCGCTGGTACTTCCTATATATAAGCGTTTCTGACATGTTGCCAAACCTTCGTACAACGTGCCATACGAAAGTCGTGAGTTTGCGGATGTTGAATCTATTGGAATCTATGTGAAACTTGTTGGAAACTTGAATCTTTGAACTACGTGAAAATTGTTGAAACTTTAGTCTTTAAGCTATCGTGTGTGAATCTATATACTGTGAGACTTGTGATCTAGACTTATACGATCCTTTTGTTGGATCTTTAGATGTCTTCCCGTAAGCTATCCGACTCTCTCAAGAGATCTAGGGAAAAGTCTCAGAAAAAGATGATGTCCTTTATGGCCGACCAGATCGCTCGCGTCGTGCCAAAGATCTTCTCTGAGATTCAAGGATTAAACACTCCTCCATCCTCCGCTGATTCTAAGACAGAGAAGGTGAAGCCTACAAGGTTCAGCTACAAACACTTTGTCTCTTGCAACCCTAAACCTTTCACGGGCAGTGATGGGGTGACTGCTATGCTGGAATGGTTTGACAGCATCGAGGTTACCTTCATTAACAGTGAGTGCCCAGAGCATTTAAAGACTAGGTGTGCAACGGGAATGTTTCAAGGCAGAGCTCTGGAGTGGTGGTCAAATGAGAGAAACATCCGCTCTAACGAAGAAGCCTATGCTCTTCCATGGTCCGAGGTGCGAGAATTAATGATGCTTGAATTTTGCCCTCCCCATGAACAGTTGAAGCTTGGGGAAAAGTTTTGGCATTTCAAGCAGCTCAGCTTAATCGTCCCTCACTTGGTTTCTACTCCAAAGCGTATGATAACCAAGTACATAAACGGGTAACCTCCTGCCATGCATGACTCGATTGAAGCAGCTCAGCTAGGAACTATTAAAGAAGTTTACCCTCTTACAGCAAGTTTAAATAACAACCGGGTTCGTGACAAACAATTTGGAAACTCTGCTCCCTCGAAATCAGCAAACCAAGTTACCCAGCAGCCCAGTGGCAACCGAAACAAGAAGCGAAAGCCTCAGGGTTCAGGCTGTAATGCCATTGTCCCTACTGCAAATGCAAACCCTACAGGCAAAGTTGTTGTGCCTGCTACTACTACTGCTGCTGTTAACCCTCTTGCTCCGGAGAACAAAAAGCAGTACACTGGACCTCACCCCAAGTGTGCAACTTGTAATTTTCATCATCCTGCTACCTCTGCTTGCCGTCTGTGTACCAATTGCAACCGCTATGGTCACACGAATCCCTACTGTCGTCAAGCCAACCAAGCCCAACAAGCGCCAGCTCAGGCAGCCTTACCAGCTCTCCCAGCTCCTCCGCAAAATCCGAGGCCAGTCAACGCTGTTCGTGCATGCTACAAGTGTGGAGACACTACTCACCTACGTAATCAGTGCCCCCAGCTAAACCATGAGCAACAGCCAGCCGCTCGAGGACGAGCGTTCAACCTCAATGCAAACCAGGCCCGTAACGACAATGATGTCGTTAATGGTACGTTTCTCATCAATAACCTTTACGCTTCGATACTATTTGATACTGGTGCCGACAGAAGCTTTGTGTCCGTAGAATTTGAATCTTTGCTAAAATGTACACGCTCGAAACTACCTAAGTCGTTCTCTGTTGAGATTGCCAATGGTAAATCAATTCTAGTTGATTCTATCCTCAGTGGTTGTTCCCTGACTCTTAACGACCACGTCTTTACTATTGATCTAATACCCATGCAATTGGGTAGCTTTGATGTCATAATCGGCATGGATTGGTTGCGTAAGAATCATGCTGAGATTTTTTGTCACGAGAAGTACGTTTGCCTTCCTCTTCTGTCCGGTGATATCTTGCACATCTATGGAGACCGACCTTCTAGAGGACTAAAGTTGATGTCATGCACTCAGGCGAGCAGGTGCTTAGGTAAACAATGCTTTGCCTTCTTGGCCCACGTGGTGGAACAAAAGGGCAAGGGAAAGAGCGTAAGCGATGATCCAGTAGTGTGTGATTTCCCTGACGTCTTTCCTGAAGATCTTCCTGGTCTTCCACCTCCTAGATCCGTTGACTTTCGTATTGATCTCATACCTGGTGCAACTCCTGTTGCCAGGGCTCCTTACCGACTTGCACCTTCCGAGATGCAAGAATTATCCAGTCAACTACAAGAACTGCTCGACAAGGGATTCATTCGCCCAAGTACCTCTCCGTGGGGTGCTCCCGTACTATTCGTCAAGAATAAAGATGGTTCGTTTCGTATGTGTATCGACTACTGTGAATTAAATAAACTCACCATTAAGAATCATTATCCTCTCCCTCGTATCGATGATCTCTTCGACCAACTACAAGGCGCGTCCTGTTTCTCTAAGATCGACCTTCGGTCTGGTTATCATCAGCTCCATATTCTCGAAGATGATATCCCCAAAACTGCGTTCCGCACTCGTTACGGACACTACGAGTTCGTGGTTATACCTTTTGGCTTGACCAACGCACCTGCCGTGTTCATGGACCTTATGATCGTGTTTGTAAACCTTACTTGGATCATTTTGTGATAGTCTTTATTGATGATATTCTTATTAATTCGAAAACTAGAGTTGATCATGAACGTCATTTACGCTTAATGCTAGAACTTTTACGTGGTGAACGCTTATACGCTAAATTTTCTAAGTGTGAATTTTGGATTGATGAAGTACAATTTCTTGGGCATGTCGTTAGTAAACAAGGTATTCATGTTGACCCTTCTAAAATCGAATCTGTGAAGAATTGGAGTACACCTAAATCTGCATCTGAGATTCGTTCCTTCCTAGGATTGGCGGGTTATTACCGCCGATTCATCTCGGACTTCTCAAAGATCGTTGTTCCTCTTACTTCCTTAACTCAGAAAGAGAAACCTTTTGCTTGGGGTCCCGAGCAACAGGAGTCTTTTCAAACTCTTAAGAACCTTCTCTGTAACGCTTCTGTTCTCGCACTCCCTGATGGGAATGATGATTTTGTGGTGTATTGTGATGCCTCAAACCGTGGTTTGGGCTGCGTGCTCATGCAGCGGGACAAGGTCATCGCTTATACCTCCCGACAACTCAAAATACATGAGAAGAACTATACTACCCACGACTTAGAGCTTGGTGCAGTTGTTTTTGCGTTAAAGATCTGGCGACACTACCTATATGGAACTAAGTGTGTGGTCTTCACAGACCATAAGAGCCTACAGCACATCTTTAACCAAAAGGAACTTAATATGCGTCAGCGACGATGGGTGGAATTGCTTAACTACTACGATTGTGAAATTCGCTATCATCCTGGCAAGGCGAATGTCGTGGCTGACGATCTTAGTCGTAAGACTCATGCCAGCAGTATCCGTTGCTTTCAGATCACTATTGACCTCACTACAAAAAAATGTCATTTAGTGACACACAAAAAAATGCCACAAAAAGCCAAAAAAAGTGCCACTAAAGACCCTTGTAGGAATGGGTGGCACACAAAAAAAGTGCCACAAGAAGAGCTGACGCTAAAGCCTTTTAGTGGCACTTTTTTGATATGCCGCACAAAGTTTTCAGACTTTTGATGGCACTTTTTTTTGCCATCAAAAAGTAATCCTAGTTACATATCCATCCTAGTTTTAGTGGCACTTTTTTGCCACAATATAAAAAACCTTTTATAACACAAATTTTATGTCGGTAATAACTATCTCTAGTTAAACATATGTACTATTTCTAATGACACGTAATTTTATAACAAAAATCACATTATTTACGTTACAAATAAAAGTTATGTAAAACTTTAAATGTAGAAATCATAATAACTTCAATGATAAGTTCAATCCGAAACATATTCCAAATATTAGCAAAACATTGTGTAATAAGTAACATATTCGAAATTCTAAATGTTTACATGATGAGTCTAAAAGTTCGTTTGAGTGAGACTTTCATAATTATAAAACTTTGCTCCAAATCTTCTCATCATATCTACCCTGTCATCATCAACCATATAAACAAGCATTAGTATGGATTAAAAAAAATCTAATTTTCTTTATTTTATGAAACGCGTTGTTCTTGATTTAAAAGAAAAACATGTATAAGAAAATGGCCCGATCACCTAAAGTGAGCTCATTCGACTGTTGAGATGTAAATCATAACACAGATCAACTAAATTCAAACTAAACGGATTAGAATTGCCAGCGAACTAGAATCATGAAAACAACAATTATAGAATTAAAAGAAAGAACCATTCTGCACGAAAAAGAATACCTACTTTAGCAGGACTGTTTCTAGAGGGCAAGTTGAAATTTGCATCAAACCAGCCCCAACCATTAGAGGCCTTCGCATCATAATGACACAATTAAGTACATCAACATCAGTTAAGTGGAAAATTAAAAAAGCTAGCTAACAGCTTGTGAAGATTTAAGAATAATCAACTCATATAAATTGCTCACCAGGCAAGTATGGCTTTATAGACATTATCACTTAAGCAAATAAAGATCAATGACTTTTTTCTCAGCTATTTACTTGGTGTCACCACTTCCTACCCACCAGTTTGTTATCATTAAATCACTATAATGTAAGTTTATATTCCACAAATGAATGACTTGTTATATATTTAATTAAAATCAATACCATGATTACCATTGATCCATCCAGGGGCGGCTCAAACCCTTTGGAGGCCAAGAGAAAATTATAAAATCAGAGCACTCAACAACTCCAAGTTAATGAAATCAATATTACTTGATTGACCCAATAAGGAGTGAAATTACTAAAAAAGTTAATGAAATACCTCTGGTAACCCTCAACAACTCTAGATAGTTATCAAGTGCGACATCGATTTTAAAGAAAACCATGCTCCAAATGGTCCAACTCCTTTCACACCTATTCATAGAAAAATAGAAGTAATTAGAGAACATCACACAAACATTTTGAATTAATGGATGATAATGTCATAAGAGAATTGAATAAATTAAAGACAAAACTATCTAGTTTGCAATCATGAATAACTTTACTAATGTTACTAGATCCAAGAGAAGACTTACAGTCTTCCACAATTATTTTTCCATCCTCCATTGCATCAACCAAGTATATATCCAGAAGAAACTAGCTGAAGACCAAAGAAACAGATTGTCAGAATATAAATTAATAATTAAAATAGGTAATAATAAAATTGATTAAAAATTAACAGTTTTACCATAGATGTATAAGACCATACTGCGTGACATAAAAAAGATTGTTCCAAGAAAATAACTACACTAAAAATGGGTTTAAGCTGTTTGGATTTTAACCACATTAAAATACATAAGAAGCAATGAAAACTGAACATTGAGGTGAGTATTGTTTGACTATCACCCAAAACACTTTACCTTGGCATATGGTAGACCATGCCCTTTATCCAGCCCCTAAAGAAAACCTTGCTTTTACCTATCTGAAAGGTACAAAATTATAGGTAATATATAAGTAGTTATGTTAAATTCATCTTTAGTACCTCATAACTAAGGGGGTGTAAACAAGCCAAGCTACTCGAGCTCAGCGCGAAAAAACCTCGAAACAAGCTGAGCTTAAACAAGCTCGAACCCGGTCCTAACCCTAAAATAAGCTTGTTTAGTAAACGAGAGCATGAGCTTAACTTATTAAGCTTGATCCGGCTCGCAATCCTAAACAAGCCCATTATTTACATATTTTTTAATTAATATATGAAATATATATTTAAATAATAATTACTACTTGAAAAATTATGAAAAACAACATATATATTATGTTATATAAAAGTTTACTTTGTTTCAAATGTATTGCGTATTATTACTTACCTTCTAATTAATCTTTTCTATTAACTTTGAACTTTACTATGTTTTATGATTCAGCATTATGTCCTAATTCATTGCACCTTTTAGGATATTAAACACAGAGCATAATTGCATAAGTTTAAAAAAAAAATTCAAACCATTCAAAAAATTAATCAAAAGATCTTTTTGTTGAATATCCAGCACACATTATTGTCTCTAGCACACCCTATGACAAACAAAAAAGATATGTTTCAAATTAAAAATCAAGTAGATCATTACATAAATGTAATTAATAATCATAATGTTTGAGAAACCTGCCTTAACAGATTTAAAACATTGTCATGTTCACTGAGCTCCATAAGCATAAGACATAAAAATAAAAGGCCAACTAAAACTGATCTTTCCCTAAATTTGAACAATAAAGTTTCAATTTCATTATACTTTCAACGATTTTAAGTTCGTCATATGACAAATCGAAACTATAAACACAAAAAGGTTAATTAAATCATGTTACGCTCTTCTTCTTCCAGTGCACTAACGACCTAAACACAATTTTGAACTAGCTTCTTGATCACAAATCGGATTTCTGTCCCCTTTATAGCAACCCGATAAAATCACATCAGTGGTAATTTGCTTTCTAAAATAATAATCTTAATTTTCAATGTTTTATATTCTTCAAGCATGCATTTTATCAAACAGCTTGTGAGCATAAGTTCTTCATAATTTCAGTTAGACTTTGTTAGATATATTGTCACCAATATAGTAGTTTCTTTAAATGAGTTTTAGAATCACGTCATTTGAATTATAGCTACCTGCTGGGATTGAAAAGGCTTGGCAATGGATGAGAAGCTTGACTTGAAAAGTTGGCTCATCACAAACTTCTTCGGTTAATTAGCATAGGCCAAACAAGCCTCATAATTGCAGACATCAAGACACATATAACCTACAAAAAAGAATATTGAGTTTGAAAAGCTAGCTTGAAAGAATTACGAATGTTTGCTTATCGAAATGGTATCATACATCTGGATCTCAGGATTCCAAATAAAATTACAATAATATTTTGCAAAATCATACGTAACTTTCAATCAAAGAAGAAAAATAACAAATAAAATTCAAGAGATGGTTCTGATTACCACTAGAGCAGCTCCATGGTCGAATATCTCGAGCTATTGAAATTGTAGGTCACAGAGATCTAATCTCTAAAGTCGAATGATCGAGATGCATAGATGTTTGATAGCGAGACAAGGATAAGGAAGGATGTTGGTGGGCAGATGCTCCATTTAGGTTTTCAGGATTAGGGGGAAGTTGGGTTTTTGAGGAAACATGAAAAGTTTGGGCGGTGGGAAACCTTAAAATTTTGAAAAGAAATTGAAATTGAAAGTGTATAGATATTGGAATTAGACAAGTAAAAAAATTTATTTAGTAATATATAATTTGAGTTAAGTGTATTGATATTGGAAATAGATAAGTAAAAAAATTTAGTAATATATAATCTGAGTAAATTAAAAAATTAAAATTGGGCACTAACAAATATTATGATGTTCACAGTTGGCTTGAAATCGGCTAAACCGATCAATCGTTTGGTTTCACAGTTGTTTTTTTTATAAAGTTTTGGTCGCTCGATTTAGAAATTTTCAAATCGTACGCCACGGTTTAGTTTATGGTTTCCACCAAAAAACCGGTCGTAAAAAACCAAACCGTACCGCGAGATAATGGGTATTTTTTAATGCGCAAAAGAAACCAAAGTTACGGTTTTATTCTTTTTATAGTTATAAATATTATTTATGGCCATCCAAATAGGTACACGTCAATGACATGTAATACTGGGACGACCTACTTTCAATTGAAGGCAAAATACTATACTTTTCACTAGAACTTCTTTGTTCTACTAAATTTGTAAAACAATAAACATTAGAAACTCAAAAGGTAAACAGTGAAACCAAATCAGAGCCAACCATTAGAAACGGTCCGATTTTATCTTTCAAAAGTTCGATTTCGTTTTCGATGATAAAAGTCATTGTTAATGGTTTAGTTCAAAGTTTGACCTAAACGATGTCAAAACCAGGTCGTGAAAACCCCTAACAAATATGGCATACTTAAAATGCCACTAAAAACCTAATTTAGTGGCATAAATGTTAAATGCCACTAAAGGTGTGAGCCAAACAAATATGGTATATGCAAAGTGCCACTAAAAATCTTAATAAGTGGCACAAAAGCTAAATGCCATTAAAAGTGTGTGCCACTAAATGGCATTTTTTTAGTGCCTTCATGCTTGTATTCGTGACGCTCAGTATTCATCAGCAAACGAAGGTAATCATTGAGATACGAGGTGCTTATATTGACCAGCTTGTGACGAAACCTGATGGACTTCAATACTACCTCAATCGCATCTGGGTACCAGATCGTGAAAATCTTCGTGAGCTCATTATGAATGAGGCTTACAAATCCCGATACTCCATTCATCCTGGTGCCGATAAGATATACCATGACTTGCGTACGATCTATTGGTGGTCGGGTATGAAGAGAGAAATCACCACATACGTCTCCAAGTGTCTCACTTGTTCCAAGGTCAAAGCCGAACATCAGCGACCTTCAGGCCTTCTTGAACAACCCAAAATCCCGGTTTGGAAATAGGAAAGTCTTGCTATGGACTTTATAACTAAACTACCTCTAACATCTGCCGGTCATGAAAGTATTTGGGTAATCATTGACCGATTGACCAAATCAGCCCACTTTCTTCCGATTCGCGAAGATTTCAAAGTGGAAAGACATGCTAGAATCTATACTGATGAAATTATATGCCGTCATGGCATACCGCTCGACATAATCTCTGACCGTGATGGTCGTTTCACTTCCCGTCTTTGGCAAACTTTCCAGTCCGCTATGGGTTCTCATTTGAATCTTAGTACAGCCTTTCATCCTCAAACGGATGGACAGACTGAACGCACTATTCAAACCCTAGAGGATATGCTCCGTTCCTGTGTCATCGACTTTGGTGGTAACTGGGATGTACATTTACTATTGATTGAGTTCTCGTACAACAACAACTATCATTCCAGTATTCAGATGGCTCCTTTCGAAGCTCTGTATGGTCGTAAGTGCCGATCTCCTCTCAGTTGGAATGAGGTTGGTGCTAAGCAATTTACGGGACTTGAAATCATTCAACAAACTACGGATAAGATCCTTCAGATCCGTGATAACTTGATCAAGGCTAGGAGCAGACAAAAGAGTTATGCTGACAAAAGGCGTAAGCCTCTAGAATTTAATGTTGGAGATCGAGTTCTTCTCAAGGTATCTCCCTGGAAGGGGGTAGTTCGGTTTGGTAAAAAGGGAAAGCTCGCCTTGAAGGGTAGTCCGTAGGACAACCATTTATGATGTTAAAAGACAAGTTTATCCCTCATTTAAGTGTGTAATTATCTCGAATTAGATAACTATTGTTGCTTATGTCTCAGGTGCGGTTTGGAGGCTTAAAGTGAAGAAAAATGCAGATTTAGAAGGTTTGAAGTTGAACGGGTCGTGCAAGAAGCAAAAGATGAAACAAAGTGAAAGATTCAAGCTGCCACCGTAATTTACGGTCCCACCGTAAATTACGGTGGACCTGAAATTCATCATATTGCCACCGTAACTCAGTCTTATTGGGCCGTAAACATTTCATGTCCACCGTAAATTACGGTGGAGCCGTAATTTACGGTGGTGTCTGCGGAATTTTTTTGTAACTGCCTCATTAAGTCGGTTTTAGTGTGTCTTTTCAAGTATTCTCATGATTGGTTGGTTATTGGAGACACTAGGGGCGATTTTGGCTATCTTGGCTGGGGTGTAGACAATTCCTAACATTCGGTTTGTGATTTCGCTTTTTATGAACATTGAATTGATTGTTATGATGATTCACCAAGCTATGTGTGGCTAAAACTTTCGGTGATCATCTTAGGTGAAGGTTTCTCTTGAACTTTTGTGTGTTTATTTCTGAATTTCTAGAATGATAACTTGCGTTGCTTGAATATCATGGTGTATGCATAATTGTTTGTAGCTTGTTAATCGATAGTGCAATTTCTAGTCTCAATCGTACGTTCTTGGTGCCGTTGGCAATCGAGATATCACGGGAAGGGTTAGGGTTGGTTATTGATTAATTGATAATCGGGAAACAACCTCGCGTTTATAAATCCGAGTACTTTGTTCCCTTTTATCACTTCGATTATTTATGCACGAGTTATGTCTATGTAACTCTTTCTAGTTGGAATTTCACACAATTGTTTAAAGAAACTGAATCCTAAGATGGTCATTGTTCTCTCCTAATATGTTTTACAACCAACATTTGATTTGCAATTAGTTATTAATTTAGTTTTCCAAAACAACAATCCAACTCATTGATCTTTATTTTCTGTAAATTAGGTTAATTGTAGTATAATTGCAAAGCTATAAAATCAACACACTCTCCACATACTCCCTGAGTTCGATACCCTCTTACCACTATCTATAGTTGTTATTGGGATTAAATTTGCGTGTACCTACGACAGTCACGTCAAATTTTGGCGCCGTTGCCGGGGAGTAGTGCGCAACGTGTGTCAGTTTGTTAGTTTTGCTTTGTTATTTTCGGGTTTACACTGGTGTGTTTAGTGTGCAGGTTCTACAGGTGCATGCATACTAGAGGTTCTCACAAAGCTTCACCATTGTTATTTGATCCGGAAATCGAAAGAACACTAGGGCAAAACCGAGTTTTACTACGCGAAAACAGAATCATTGGTTCACCCACTTCACCCATTACACCAAGAAACATCATGGAAGAAACACAAGTACCACCCACAACGGGTCAAACGACCTCATCATTTATACCTACTTCCACACAACCATCACCAAACACTACTATTCCAAACATCACCACAATGCCTACTCCACTTCATGATACTACACCAACCAATACCAACACCACACAACCGAACACTACTCAAGTCGAACCCAGTCTTACCTTTAGCCCATCTACTACGATTCCACCACTCACTCACTTCTTCCCAGTTTCAGGGCAATCATCCTCAACTTATACAGTACCACAAGGTTCAACTGTTGTCCATACTACCTCTACGTTTAGACCATCAAACCAGTCGGGTTTTCAATACTCGACCATTCCATTTGGGCAAACTTCGGGTATAGGGGGAGATGGATATGAGGAAGGATACGAAGACTTTGAGGGTTATGAGGAAGAGGGATATGTTTATGAGGGTGATGGAGAACAAGGGGAGTTGACTTATGTGCCTGGTCAAACTCAAAGAATGTCAAATGTTGGTGGGTTTCAACAACAACAACTCATACCGCAACATATTCGGCCAAGACCACAAGGGCCACCAATGCAACGCCCTATTCCATTGCAACAAGTTCGTCCACAAAATGTACAACCACAATTTCAAAGGCCAATTCAACAACCTCCGATGCCACAACAACAATTTCAACCACCATTCGTACCACAAGGGCATATACCAAGACCTATGGGTCCTATTCATCCAAGGGGTCGATTGGGTGTTCCAAGAAGGCATCTTAGGGAACAAGCACGAGGAATAGAAGCACATTTCCGGCCGATAATTACTCAAAACCCTTCACCAGTGGTTATCCCTCACAACAACCAAGGGAGAACCTTTGAAGTAAGAACAAATTCTTTGCAAAGTTTGCCGAAGTACAAAGGGCTAGCAACGGAGGAACCATACTTCCATTTAGAGGCCTATGACTCAATTTGCAATACTTTTGGGAGTCAAGGTTTTTCGGCCGATGATGTCAAGTTGGTCCTATTTCAGTTTTCTTTGGAGGACAAGGCAAAGAAGTGGTTCTACACTTTGCCTTCAGCATCTATTTATACTTGGGCGGAGATGCAACAAATTTTCTTAGACGAATTCTATACCGCCCAAAAGACCAACGATGCTAGAAAGGGGTTAAGGAGCTTCCAACAACAACATGGTGAGATGTTCCATGAGGCATTTGAACGATTCAATATGATGATCAAAAATTGCCCTCACCATGGAATTGAATTGTGGGAGTTGATGAATGCCTTCCACGAGGGGTTGAGTGCCGAAGATGCTCGTGATTTAATGTCCATTACCGGTGGGACTTTTGGCACGAACTATGAGAATGATGATTGAGAGTTCTTAGAGAATATGGCAATTACCTCAAAAAGAAAGGCTCAAGCATCGAGGAGAGCCCGACCGGCCATTGCCCGACCTCAAGTGCACGCAATAGATGATGGTAATGTTCAAACTACTAACCAAATTTATGATGTGTGTGCTTTGTGTAATGAAATAGGTCATGCGGCTGAAAATTGCCAAGGGATGGTGGAAGGGCAATATGAAGAGGTTCATGCGGTTCAAGGTCAAGGTCAAGGAGGGGGTGGTAGAAACTACAACAACATGAACTCTAATACTTACCACCCCGGGTTGAGGAACCACCCAAATTTTCGCTATGGGAACCCCTCAAATCAAGCTAACCCGAACTTTCAAGGTAGCCAAGGTAACTTTGGTTCACGCCAACCTTATAACAACCAAAGTGGATATCGAGGCGGGAACAACCAAGGCTATCAAAAGCAATATCAAAAGGGTCAAGAACAAGGGGGGTCTTCGGGTGGAAATGAGATGATGGAGATGTTAAAAAGCATGCAAGTGGAGATGCAAAAACGGAACCAACTCGATGAAGTCCGAATGCAAAAAGATGAGGTTCGTGACAAAAGCATCCAATCACTAACAACACAAATGGGTCAATTGGCAACCGATGTGGCGGAGTTGAAGAAGAACAAGGGTCAACTTCCTAGTGACACCAAGGTAAATCCATCACACGGTTCCTCAAGAGGTAATGTTAATGTTCATCAAGTTAGTGTTTTGAGAAGTGGAAAAGAGTTTAAAGCCAATTTGTCACCCGAATTGGTTGAGGGGGTAGTTGAGGACATCACGGGTAATGATAGTGATGATGATGTTTCACCGGTTAAACCAAAAGAATTAAATTTTAATAAACCGGGTTTGGGTGAAAATGAAAAGAGTGAAAAAGTTGAGGGTGAACCGAGTCAAGTCCCGTTTCCATCGGCTTTACTTGACCCGGGTAAGAAAAATTTTATTACATCGAGAGGTCCCCAAAAAGAAGAATTGTGGGATATGTTTAAACAAGTTAAAATTAACCTTCCACTCCTTGATGCAATAAAACAAGTACCCGTCTATGCAAAATTCCTAAAAGAATTGTGTACACAAAAGAGGCAAAATAAAAAGAAAATGCCTAAGCGGGTGGACTTAACCGGGCAAGTGAGTGCGGTTTTGAACGGGGAGCTTCCTCCTAAGCTCCAAGATCCGGGCACGCCATTGATTAACATACAAGTGGGTAATTTTCAAATGGCTAAGGCGTTGCTAGATCTTGGAGCCGGAGTTAGCATTTTACCGGGGGGCTTATATGACCAATATGATTTTGGTCCGTTAGCAAGTGTGGAGACAACGGTTGTTTTAGCCGACTTGTCTCATAAGTTACCCCGGGGTATGGTTCAAAATGTCATTGTTAAAATTGATGAGTTTTATTACCCGGTTGACTTTTTAGTCTTGGACTACTCATCAGCGGACCCCAAGCAACAACAAAATGTAATTTTGGGTCGGTCATTTTTTAGCACCGCACATGCAGTCATCGATTGTAGATTTGGTACAGTCGATATGACTTTTGGAAATCGAAAAATGCGTTTGAATGTTTTTACTAACAATTCTAATTCTAATGGTGTTGATGAGTGTTTCATGGCAGATATAGTTGACGGATGCAACCCGCATGAGTATGAGGAGGATGGTTTGGATGTTTGCCTGTGTGATTTTTCTGAACAGGTACATGCTTATGCACTCCGGGTTGAAGAGGAAAAACAAGATGCGATGGCATTGAAGGAAGGTCGGCCGCCATGGACCCACCAGTTTGAAGGCTTACCGGCGGAAATAGATTCGGGTACTAAACCATCCTTAGAGGAACCGCCAAAGTTGGAGCTCAAAGACTTGCCGAGCCACTTGAAGTATGTGTTTTTAGGGGATAATGACACTTTACCGGTCATTATTGCCTCTAATTTGGAGTTGGCACAAGAGCAAGCATTGTTGGAAGTCTTGAAGGAGAATAAGGGAGCTATCGGATGGACAATTGCCGATCTCAAAGGAATTAGTCCATCAATTGTCATGCACAAAATCATTACAACCGAAGATGCCAAACCGACACGAGAAGCCCAAAGGCGGTTGAATCCGAACCTACGGGAGGTAGTTAAAAAAGAGGTAATTAAATGGTTGGATGCGGGAATCATCTATCCGATTTCGGATAGTGCTTGGGTGAGTCCCACCCAAGTTGTGCCTAAGAAGGCCGGCATTCAAGTAGTCAAGGATGAAAGTGGTGAACAAATTGCCACCCGACCGGTTACCGGGTGGCGTGTATGTATTGACTACCGAAAATTGAATGCCGCCACTTCTAAGGACCATTTCCCGCTACCTTTTATTGACCAAATCATTGAAAAATTATCGGGTCAAAAATATTACTGCTTTTTAGACGGGTACTCGGGTTACAATCAAATAGCAATACACCCGGATGACCAACACAAGACCACCTTCACTTGTCCATATGGTACATTTGCTTTTCGGCGAATGCCATTTGGCTTGTGCAATGCTCCGGCAACTTTCCAACGATGTATGATGAGTATCTTCTCGGACATGGTTGGAGAGTCGCTCGAAGTATTTATGGATGACTTCTCCATTTTTGGCACTAGTTTTGATGCTTGTCTCAACGAATTGCAAAAAGTTTTAAAAAGATGCGTTGAGAAAAATCTAGTGCTAAGTTGGGAGAAAAGTCATTTCATGGTGCAAGAGGGCATTGTGTTGGGTCATGTAATTTCTGAAAGGGGGATGGAGGTGGATAAGGCAAAAATACGGGTAATAGCATCATTGCCACCTCCGAAAAATATTAAGGGTGTAAGGTCATTCTTGGGACATGCGGGTTTTTATAGACGGTTCATAAAAGGTTTTAGTGTTATCACCAAACCTTTATGTAACTTATTATTAAAAGATGTCCCATTTGATTTTACTAACGAGTGTATGCAAGCTTTTACTGTTTTGAAGGAACACTTGGTCAAAGCTCCTATCTTGCAACCACCGGATTGGTCAAAGCCGTTCGAGATAATGTGTGATGCAAGCGACACCACTATTGGTGCAGTTTTGGGTCAACGGGTTGATAGAAAGCCGGTGGTGATTTACTATGCAAGCAAAACTTTATCCGAAGCGCAACTCAATTACACCACAACCGAAAAGGAGTTATTAGCGGTGGTGTATGCTTTGGATAAGTTCCGTGCTTATATTTGGGGGAGCAAAGTGGTGGTTTATTCGGATCATAGTGCGGTCCGATACTTGATGGAGAAGAAAGACGCGAAGCCTCGGTTGATTCGGTGGGTATTATTGTTACAAGAGTTTGATTTAGAAATCCGAGACAAAAAGGGAAGTGAGAACGTAGTGGCGGATCACTTGTCTCGGATTCCGGTGGAAGGGATCGATGATGTTAGTGAAATCAATGAGAGTTTTCCCGACGAGCAACTACTAGCCGTTTCCACCTTTGTTGCACCGTGGTATGCTCACTATGTCAACTATTTAGCCACGGGTGCCATCCCAAGTCATTGGACAAAAAAGCGTCGACAACAATTTATGGTCCAAGTGAAGCAATACATTTGGGATGAACCGGATCTTTTCAAGATTGGACCGGATCAAGTTATACGAAGGTGTGTGCCCGAGACAGAAGTGTTGGAAATTTTGACCCATGCTCATTCGTCCGCATGTGGAGGTCATTTTAGTGGGCACAAAACAGGCTATCGGGTTCTTTCATGTGGGTTCTATTGGCCCACAATTTTCAAGGATGCTTGTGAATTCGCTAGAAATTGCATAAATTGTCAAAAGATGGGAAGCATATCGAAGAGGGATGAGATGCCTTTACAACCAATCTTGGTTGTAGAGATATTTGATGTATGGGGTATAGACTTTATGGGTCCTTTTCCGAATTCGAATGGCTTTCTATACATTTTGGTAGCGGTGGATTACGTCTCGAAGTGGATTGAAGTTATTGCAACACGCACAAACGACCATTCGGTTGTTTGTAAATTTGTTCAATCCAATATCTTCGCTCGTTTTGGCATCCCGCGGGTTATCATAAGTGATGGTGGTTCGCATTTCAAGAACTTCAACTTCGGGAAACTATTGAAGAGGTATAGCGTGAATCACCGAATTGCCACACCTTACCATCCGCAAACGAGTGGACAGGTTGAAGTGTCCAACCGTCAAATTAAAGAAATTCTTATGAAGACGGTTAGAACGGATCGGAAGGATTGGTCGAGTAAGTTAGATGATGCATTGTGGGCATACCGAACGGCCTACAAGACTCCAATTGGCACAACGCCTTACCGGATGGTGTATGGAAAGGGTTGTCATTTGCCAATGGAGTTAGCGCATCGAGCACATTGGGCAATTAAGACGGTCAACGCGGATTATGACGAGGCGGGGAAGTTGAGAAAGCTACAAATAAGCGAGATAGAAGAAATTCGAGATGAGGCATATGAATGTGCATCGGCGTATAAAGATAAACTCAAGAAGGTGCATGATGCAAAATTAAGAAAGAAAACGTTCGAAGTGGGTCAAAAAGTTTGGTTGTATAACTCAAGACTCAAGATGTTCGCGGACAAGCTTAAAAGCAAATGGATGGGCCCGTATGTCGTTCGGAGAGTTGGAAGGTTTGGTGATGTAGACATCCAAGACGAGCACACGCTAAAACAACAAACGGTGAACGGTCACCGGTTAAAGCCATACTTGGATGGGAACGACATCAACACCTTGGAGCTTGACAAAGCGGGCTACATCTTATGCCCGGTCGACGATGAGCAACCATGAGAGGCCCAGGTTTGGTAGTGTATATAGTAGTGGTTTGTTTTGTTTTGTTTTGTAAAGTTTGCACAATTACCGTATTTCCTTGAAATCCGTGTTTGAAACAAGTGTGGGGATATTCGGGTCACGAATTACTCTAACATTGTGTTGAGGACAACACGGGACTTTCGAGGGGGTAGGGTGATTTTTACACGTTTTTGAAAAAATTTAAAAACATAAAAAAATCGAAAAAAACTTGAAAAATATAAAAATATACCTTCAAATAACAAGTTTTAGCTGAATAAAAATCGCCCAGAACCCACCGTAATTTACGGTGGAGATGTAATATAAGTTGGTCTTTACGGTGTAACTTTCCTGGATTACGGTAGAAATAGATGTTCAGGGCGTACCGTAATTTACGGTTATACCGTAAGTTACGGTGAGTGATGAAAAATTTTGGGCTTTACGGTGCAGTTCTACTGTTTTACGGTGAAAGTTTGTGATTCAGGTTGTACCATAATTTACGGTATTACAGTAATTTACGGTACGCAGGAAACATGGATCCGTCGGTTTGTTTTCTATATGTATATATAAAAAAAAAACATCATAACATCAGATCAAGTGAATACTCCCTAGCCACACAACACCTTTCACTTTCTCATCCATCTTTTTCACAAAGACCCACAAATCTCCATAACCGTCCTCAACCTTAATTCTTCTATATCTCACTCAATTTTTGTCCAAATCAAGTGAAATTGAAGTCTAACTTGACTAATTTTTCACAAGCTTGTCGATTGTGAGAAGAGATTTCTGAAAAACGCAATTTTTGGGGTCGAATTCTAAACCCTAGGCTCGAAAATTTTGGGGCTTTTTGAAGTTGTTACCTCATTTGTGTTTCTTACATCTTCAAACAAGGTATGGAAGTTTAATTACTATGTTTTGTTGATACATTGTGAAGATTGAGGTTGTTTAGGTTATTTGCTCATACCCACTTGCTTGTTCATAGTTTTGACTTGTTGCTTGTTCTTGAACATGATTATGGTTGTAGATGTAGTATTGTAAGTAAAGTAGTGAACTTTTGGGGATCTCTACATTGTAGAGACACCATGCCCAATTTTTGGAAAAATTCTTGATATATTTTTGGTTCACTAACATCTACAACCATGATAACAAGCAAGTGTGGGGATATGTTGGAGAAAAGGGTTTAATTTTGTTTCGTTGGTTGTGTTGTTTGCTCTAATGTGTGTAGGAAATGGCACGAACAAAAGAAAAGACCGGAGCTAGTTCATCTTCGTCTTCAAGGGGAAAGGGTAAACAGCCGGAACAACAACCACGGAAGAGACAATACATGGGTCGAGTGGATGAAAGCGAAAGTGAAAGTGAAGAAGAGATGGAGTTGGATATGACGGAGAAACCGAAATGGGATTCGGGACCATTGGACGATCAACCAGTGGAGTGGCAGCCAACGTTATATAACGACCGAATGAATAAGTTGAAGAATAAAGCAGCGGCTTTTATATGTGAGAGGGATGTTCGGGAAGTTGAGTTTGGTCAGTTCGGGGTGTTTGACAAGTTCCGGGCTTTAGGTTGGGAGTCGGCACTTAGTTGTTTTGACAAAGATAAGAGCAACTTGTTCATATCCGAAATACAAGAATGGATGGCTACTCTTACATGCAACACGTATGACAGGCCATCAAACATGAAGCTAACGGGTATAGTGCATGGGATTCCAGTGGAAATGTCTTTTGATACATTGAAGAAGCTTGGAAAATATGATAGTCTTCCAGCCCGTGATTATATGATACCCACTCTTGATGATCTTCTGGTAAAGCCGGAGAAACATCCGCGATGGAATGATATGTTGGCAGCACTGTTTTTACCCGGTAGATACAGTGGTATTCTATACCGGAAGAACTTAAAAATTGAAGCTAAATTGTTGCTAACCATATGTGTTCTCAATGTTATTCCAAGAAGGGGAGACAAGGAGCAGGTGAGGTTTCCCGAAGTACCCGTTCTTTACTCGCTAATGCATGGGTCTCCACGTTTTCCGATACGCTATCTGATCATGAACCACTTATGGATCTGCCGGAATAAGTATGGAAGTGACATCGTCCCGTATTGTCGAATAATCACGGGGTTGATGAAACAACAAAAGGCGATAACATCTGAAGATCGAGGAGCAACAAAAAGGCATCAGCCTTTTACGTTGGATAAGTTGGGGAATGTTTGGACGTATACTCAATCGGAGCGTTATCACAAGTTAAAGTCGGAAGGGCAAAGGTGGAGGGCACTAAAGTTGGGTGCACGAGATTTGTTACCGGGTGAGCCGGACGAGCCAGAAAGTGATGAAGAAGTAGTTCCAAGTGGAGATGAGGACTATGCGGACGAGCCGCATGGTGGTGAAAATGTTGGTCAAGGAGGGTATGGTAGAGGTTATGGTGACATGTTTTATGATTATACGCAGCAATCTTATGTGCCGGGTTGGGCTTATGAAGGCACAATGCAAGAAGTGGTTGAGAATCAACGTCCTCCGGCAGCCGTGTTTGATACGTGGTCGGGTTCGGAAAGGACGTTATTTGATCAAAATACGAGGAATAGTGCAAGTATCGAGCGGTCCGTGAAACAAACTCTTGATCGTCAAGAAGCATGGAATCGCACACATGCGTATTCCCGTGAAGTTGAAATGAACAATCGATATCATGACGACCAAGAGAGGAGAATGCACGCTGATTATCATGCCGGGCGGCCGGTGGTTGTGGATCCACAACATGTGGATTATGCGTCTCTACCACCGTATGATGGTAGTGTTTCGTATCCAACCCCGCCGATCCACCACTCGCAATGGATTGACCCGAGGCAACAAGAGGGAGCGCAACAACAACAAGGAGGAAGTAGTAGCGGCTCATTTGCGTTCGGTGAATGGAACGACATGATGTCTTCCATGTTTGGACCTCCGGGACCGCGCTATTATTAGTCAAGTTGTGTTCCCCCTTTGTATATTTTTGTGCATATTTGTTAGTTTGTTTGTTTAAGGTTGGGCGGTTGGGTGGTGTTTTGATATGTTGTGTTTGGGTTGGTGCTTGTTGGTGGTGTCATGTTTAAAAGAAGAAAAACATAAAAAATATATATATAAAATGAAAAATACAAAAAGAAATTTGTGGTTTGAGTGAAGAAGCTTTTAGTTGATGTTGAATGGATTTTAGTGATCAAAGCCTCCTAAAACCATACATTGGGGTCAATGTATCCCAAGTGTGGGGATGGGGGGGATTTTTGAAGATTTTGAAAATTTTGAAAATTTTTGAGCCAAGCGAAACGATGTGAAAATTTGAACACCCTAGATTAACCCCAAATTGGTGCACCGGCAACCTTTGATACCCTTTCATTCTTGGTGAGAGTTGTAGCCACACTTGTACATAAATAATGATTATCTTTGATGAGAGTGGCTAGAGGTGGGGGTGCATTAGAACTTGTGCTTGAATGCGATTTGAGTCCTTAGTTAGACATGAATGCGAAAAGGATAAGGGCATTTAGGTAGCCTCGTTGTTGGTGTGAGCGAGTGTGGGATTTGGGGGGTTGGACCTCATTAATTATATATATGAGCTTGGTAGTGAGAGGGGCGGGGGTTTGGACATTTAGTTGCCAAATTTTGTGCCTTAAAAGCCTATCATTTATTACCCCTAGCTACTTACTTAAAAACTTACCCAAATTTGACCCGGTCTTATAGTGTTAGTGATATTATTAGTAGTTTTAGTAGTTTGAAGTAGATATGTTTGATGTTTCATTGTATATTTGTTTGCTTTGCTTGAAAAAAAAATTATTAGAAAAAAAAAAAGCAATGAAAAAAAAAATGATGTTGAGTTGTCTTGTACATAGTAGTTTAGATTGGTAGTGTTAGTTTGCTTTATTGTGTAATAAAAAGACCGGGTTAAATTTTCGCTACTTCATATATATTCCATTTCCTACCAATACACCTAGCCACGTTACAACCTTGAAAGTCCCTTTGATTTGCATTCATGTTTGACACATTTAGGAGAAGGATCGATTTAGGTACAAGCCTATAGTTGTGCAACCACCCGTTTGCCTATTGTGTGTCTAGCTTATCTTTGCTAGTTTTCACTTGTAGCCGAGAGGAGAGATTTAGAGAGGGGTGCATTGGTTGGGTGTTAAGAAGGGGTTAGTAAGAGGATTGCATGTTTTTGCTTGGTTTAAATTGATCACTTGTATTGAAATTGATTTGATGAGTTGCTTGGGACAAGCAACGATTAAGTGTGGGGATGTGAAGGGTAGTCCGTAGGACAACCATTTATGATGTTAAAAGACAAGTTTATCCCTCATTTAAGTGTGTAATTATCTCGAATTAGATAACTACTGTTGCTTATGTCTCAGGTGCGGTTTGGAGGCTTAAAGTGAAGAAAAATGCAGCTTTAGAAGGTTTGAAGTTGAACGGGTCGTGCAAGAAGCAAAAGATGAAACAAAGTGAAAGATTCAAGCTGCCACCGTAATTTACGGTCCCACCGTAAATTACGGTGGACCTGAAATTCATCATATTGCCACCGTAACTCAGTCTTATTGGGCCGTAAACATTTCATGTCCACCGTAAATTACGGTGGAGCCGTAATTTACGGTGGTGTCTGCGGAATTTTTTTGTAACTGCCTCATTAAGTCGGTTTTAGTGTGTCTTTTCAAGTATTCTCATGATTGGTCGGTTATTGGAGACACTAGTGGCGATTTTGGCTATCTTGGCTGGGGTGTAGACAATTCCTAACATTCGGTTTGTGATTTCGCTTTGTATGAACATTGAATTGATTGTTATGATGATTCACCAAGCTATGTGTGGCTAAAACTTTCGGTGATCATCTTAGGTGAAGGTTTCTCTTGAACTTTTGTGTGTTTATTTCTGAATTTCTAGAATGATAACTTGCGTTGCTTGAATATCATGGTGTATGCATAATTGTTTGTAGCTTGTTAATCGATAGTGCAATTTCTAGTCTCAATCGTACGTTCTTGGTGCCGTTGGCAATCAAGATATCACGGGAAGGGTTAGGGTTGGTTATTGATTAATTGATCATCGGGAAACACCTCGCGTTTATAAATCCGAGTACTTTGTTCCCTTTTATCACTTCGATTATTTATGCACGAGTTATGTCTATGTAACTCTTTCTAGTTGGAATTTCACACAATTGTTTAAAGAAACTGAATCCTAAGATGGTCATTGTTCTCTCCTAATTTGTTTTACAACCAACATTTGATTTGCAATTAGTTATTAATTTAGTTTTCCAAAACAACAATCCAACTCATTGATCTTTATTTTCTGCAAATTAGGTTAATTGTAGTATAATTGCAAAGCTATAAAATCAACACACTTTCCACATACTCCCTGAGTTCGATACCCTCTTACCACTATCTATAGTTGTTATTGGGATTAAATTTGCGTGTACCTACGACAGTCACGTCACGCCTCTCGCTATGTGGGTCCTTTCACGATACTCGAAAGGATTGGCAAGGTGGCGTACCGGCTCGACCTGCCACAATAACTTAATAATGTGCATCCGGTGTTCCACGTATCTAACCTCAGGAAATGCTTAGCCGACGTGGAACTTCAGGTTCCCCTCGAAGACTTGAAAATAAACAAAGCTTTACACTTTGTGGAGAAACCGGTCGAAATCATGGATCGAGGAACCAAGAGACAAAGGCGCAGCAAAATCACCATAGTCAAGGCACGATGGGAAGGGAAGCGTGGCGCCGAATTCACTTGGGAACTCGAGAGTGAGATGAAGAATAAGTATCCGCAGCTCTTCGAACAGTCTTCCTCCTAAGATTTCGGGGAAGAAATCTCCTAAAGGAGGGGAGACTGTAACGCCCTGCGTCCCTGAACTTTTAGCTTCTGTCAACTTTAGTCCTTATACTATGAGAAACTTGACACTTAAGATACTATATGAAATCTTGACTAGAATCTTGAAACTTGAATGATACTTGAAACCTTGTGAATCTTAATAATATGAAACTTGATTCTTAATACTAGATTCTTGATGCTTGATTCTTGAGACTTGATTCTTAATACTAAATTCTAGATACTTGATTCTTGATGCTTGAGTCTTGATACTTAATACTAGAAACTTGATTCTTAAAACTAAAGACTTGATGCTTGACTCTTGATTCTTGATGCTTGATTCTTGGTGCTTAACTCTTGAGACTCGTGAAACTTGAGACTTGGTTAAACGAGAGACTAGAGACTTGACACTAATGTAAACTTGGAAACTTTTGCTATGAAATAATACTACACAATAATACGCAACGCTTAACCTAACTCGCAAAATGGGAAAGTTGCAAAACGGATTGGACTGTCCGAATGGACATCCGTTCGAATGCCCATCTGATCGGAGGGCCATTGTTAGGATCGGAGGCTCTCATGATTGTGTTTGTTTGTATGTTTGGAACGATTTGTAAATATGAAAACATGTAAAGTGCAGCGGAAATGAAAACAAACTTTGTAAACACAATCAAAGGAGAATATAGTTTGATAAACAAATGTTTTTTTTTTAAACACAATCAAACGAGAGTAATACTTTTATCAAACATCTTTACACAATGAATCGAAAGATTGAATTTATTTCAACAACGATTACAATGATTGATGTAAGAATGCAAACTCCCCCTCAGCCAGAGCTCAGTAGTTTGTTCGTGCAAAGAAGACGATGTGGTGAAAGAGCTAATAGAACAGTACAAAGTACTGAACTATTTATAGGCACTTGCAAACCACTGAGCATCTTAGCTGACGTCACCATGAAAGTGACATCTAACCTCCTAACAAACTCTAACTACTGATCTATAAACACTTATGTACTAAACTACTGCTATTACATTTCTTTACATAAAAGACACTTAAACAGCTGCTGCATCCTTCCACTGCTGTGAACCAAGCAGTGCTTGTCCGGATCAGCAGTACTTGACTCAAGGCAGTAGATTGAGTCAGCAGAGCTTTGGTCTTCCATCAGTCTTTGACATTGGTCAGTAGTTGCAAAGCAGCAGTTGTAGGTCAGCACTTAGTATGATCAGCAGATAGGAGGTCAGCAGATATGAAACCACTTTCAAGGGGAGAGATTTGCATGAACCAACTGTAAACGTCTGCTTATTCTGGATCCACTGCTCTAATCCAGTTTTGGCTTTACATTATCTGTTCCTCTGATAGGGTTCAATCCCAACAATCTCCCCCTGGAACACATAATGCCAAAACTCTTCATTATTTGTGGAATTCTTTATTGCCTCATCAACAGCTCCTTTATCTGACCTTTAAATTGTAATTCAAAGTCTAGGGCATCTGTATCTTCATCATCCCTGCTAAGTGGAAGATCAAGGAGATCCTGCAAATCTTCAAGACTCAGGCCAAGAGCTTGTTCCCTTGATATTTTCTCCACTACTCCACCAGGCCTGAGCAAAGTCAATACGCAGGTCTGTTTGTCAGTTTCCCACTTTTGTATTTTTGAGCCTGGTGGGTTTCTTGGGAGATGTTTATTTGCAGAAGTATTTGGTGAGGCTGGCCTATTCATGGCTGGCTGAGCAGCACTTTCAGTTTGATCCAAACCAAGAGTTTCCATGATCATTTTCTTTATACCCTCTTTTCCAAGGTCTTCACCTTCCATTAACTCTTTGATGGTTTCAGCAATCAGCTGTTTGTGTGGCCTTCTTTTGTAGATGGCAGCACCAACTGGAGCTGTGGATCTCCTGATTTGCAGCTTTGATGGTCTTTTTGAAACCGCTGCTTCAGGATAGTCAGGCTTTTGAGGAACTGTGGGATCTTTCTTTCTTAATTGTTCCAACTTTTTGTAAGTAGCCCTGACCACATCTTCTTTCCATCTAGCCACTTGTCTTTTGTTTCCATAATCAGCTGCTACCAGTTCCTCTTTCATTCTCTTCAGCTCTTCCTGTTTGTCAGGTACATTCTTTCTAAACTTTGCCCAGTTAGGAGGAGTGTGAGTGACTTTCCTTTTTATCATGTCTTGAATTCTTGCAGCTTCATCTTCAAGCTCAGGAACAGTCCACTCTTTGTACATATATCTCTCTCCTTTGTACTTTTTGTGAGCCATGATGCTTTCAATGTAGTCTTTCTTCAGAGATTCAGCTGCTCTTTCAGAAATTTGTTGACTAACATTTTTTGCAAATTGCTCTAGGGATCTGACTTGTGTGAGCAGATATTGATAATTTCTTGAAATTTCTTTGTCAGACTTCCCTTGTGTGTTTCTTTTTGAGATATCCTCTGCTTGCTTGGCTTTGATTTCCAAGTATTCATCAACATTTTTAGGCCAAGGATATCCCTTTATTGATGGCAAACTCCTTTTGGCAGGGTCATCCTCATAGTAGAAGGATTTTATTTCATCTCTAACAGCTGCTAGTTCAAGAGGAAATTGAACACCTGAAGGAGGTAAGGGCTTGTACATTGGAACTGAAGAGAGAGGAACAGGTTTTGGTATTGTGACAAGAGCTAAAGATTTTGAAGATGTTTGTGGTGGTGATGTGTCATCATCTTTGAGAATTAGTCTTCTCCTTTTTGTAGGAGGGACTGATGATGCTTTGGATGGAACAATGGTGGTAGATGTAGTGGCGGTGGATTGTGATTGACTAACAGCTGTTGAAACAACCGGTGTTTCAACCACTGTTGTCATTACAACAGATGTTATAACATCTGCTGTCTTCTGCTGTATGTCAGCAGGTGTTGTTTTTGGTGGTGATGATGGTAAAGCAGTGGATGTTGTGTGTGTTGATGGAACAACTGTTTGGCAAGCAGTAGTTTTTGTAACTACTGTTGCATCAGCTGTTTTGTATGGTGGGTTTTTAGCAGACTTTGAACGTCTGGTTGGAATGGATTTGGGTTGCCTTACTTTTCTAGTAGGCCTCTTCTTTTCCTCAACAGGATTTTCATGATCCCTTGACCCAGAAGTACCCTGATCTGGATGATCCATTCTGTCCACCCTGGCTTTCCTTTTGGCCTCTCTATCTCTTTTCACACTAGCAACTGCTTCTGCTAGTGCATTTGTTGTCACATCAATCTTCTTGCTGCCATCTGGCAAAGGGATCTTTTTGGTCATGTTTGAATTCTCTGGTTCAAGATAAAGACCATCTTCTATACCCTTCCTATTTCAAGGACAATATCACCCAAAGCAAAAAAATATAGGGGATCTACATCCTGACAGGAATTGAAACTTTTACTATATAAAAACAAGTAGAAGTTCAAAATATATCATTCTCATAAAAAATGGAGAATAATATATCCTGTTTTATTTAGAAAAACCTTTACAGAAAAATTAAAGGTTATTCTGAAAATGACATCAAAAAGGATCTGGTACATTTTTTAATAAAACTCATAGTCATATCATTCTCAAGTCTTATGAAAATGGTCAATGATTTGAATAACCACTGTTTGAGACCATTTCTTTGTCAATTGATTGCTAAAATGAGGAGACATGTACACATAAGTTTTGAAAGTCCTGTTATAGACTTTATTACCATGTGATGACACTGAAAATTTTTGTCTAGTCCTCTTTGTAAGCTTAATCACTGGAGATACTTTTGTTACCTGAATTTCCCTTAATCAATGAATGCACACAGTTGCTTGATGACCATTGTTCACCCAATTTTGGACTCTTAAGTGTTTTATGTTTATACTCTTTTCTTCTGACTTCAAAAGTTTTGAGATAAACACACTTCTGAGTTTTTGTAATTTTTCTTCTTTCCCTTTTTGCCCTTTCCATAGAAGAGTATTGAAACTTTTACTGGAAGGTTTTCAAGGAAAGAATACTTGATCCAGAAACATTTTCAGCAATGTTTTGAGAGATTTGGACATTTTTGCACATGCTTATGCCAAATTTCACATTACCCATGATCTGGACATAATTACTACTGATTTTCTTAATGTATTCTTAACATAATTGATTTTGGTCCTTTTGAAGGAACCTCAACCTGTTTTTCAATACATAAGATCTAAATGACTAAAGTTTTAATTTCCCTCTTTTTATGTTAATCAAAACAACAATGTTTTTATGAACATAGGTTTTGTTAATCTGAGGTTTGTACTTTAGTATTTAATGTAAACATCACAGATTACACATCAACAAGAAAATTCAATTTAGAAAATAAGAATAATCTCATGGTTTAACAGATATTGCTTTCAGATCTAGAAACCATGAGGATCTTGTGCATGAATTTTCTTGTTGTGTGAAATTTGTGTGTCATATGACATCTTGGTTGATTTACAGAGTTTTTGAATAACCATTTTGAACATGATTTAATCGATACTCTGTTTTTCAACAAAATACAACCAACCTTAGTATCAATGAGTTTTGAGCCGAACTGTTATGTCAAATTGATTGTTAGATCGAATTTGACTGTCCGGGCTCTGATACCAATTGTTAGGATCGGAGGCTTTCATGATTGTGTTTGTTTGTATGTTTGGAACTATTTGTAAATATGAAAACATGTAAAGTGCAGCGGAAATGAAAACAAACTTTGTAAACACAATCAAAGGAGAATATAGTTTGATAAACAAATGTTTTTCATCAATCGAAAGGTTACAAAGCAAATCAAAAGATTACAGATATGCTTACAAACTAAACTCCCCCTCAGCCTGATACTTCAGAGTTTGTCGCACAAGATGAAAGGATTGAATTGAAGAGAAGAACTCTCTTAAAACGAATCAAATATAACAGTACAGAGTACTGTCATATTTATAGGCAAACCAAACTACTGATGTACCTCAGCTGACGTCACCATGATAGTGACATCTAACAAACTAACAAACTCTATCTACTGTTCTACAACTACTGATCATTCAGACATTGATTACATTCCAACCACTGATATATAAACACTGACTCTTCATTCCACTGACGTAATCAACCACTGTTGTATGAGCAACAGTGCTTTCTTCAAAGGGTGATCAGGCCTTGAATGGGCAGTGCTTATCTCTTCAGCAGTACTTGGATTCCAGCAGTAGATTGAGCTTCAGCCTTTAAACTTCATCAGTGCTTTGGTTTCCCAGTGGTTTATAGGATCAGCAGTTGTATCTGGGCAGTGGATATAAGACCATCAGCTGTTGTAATCACTTTTAAGGGAGAAGACTTAGTGTAAACAGCTGTTTATTGTGAATCCACTGTCATGATCCGGTTTTGGCTTTACATCATATGTTCCTCTGGTAGGGTTCAATCCCAACAGTCATCCGGCCGAACAACCATCCGATCCAGCTTCTTACACCGCCTTTCTACACTCTGACACTATAAATAGGACCTGTCACATCATTCTTCACAGATGTGACAGTCCCCTTCGATCCAGAACGCACGCACACTCGTTTTAAGGCATTTTTCTTCCATTTTCCGACGATTATTGTAAGTTTTCAACTTAAATCTTGTACAAGTTCAATCTATACATGATTCTTCATCAAAATCACACTTTTCACCATGAAAACACTAAGATTCGAGCTCTTGAAGGTGACGTCATCATGATGGTTTGTACAACCAACTGTGTGATGTCATTTCCGTCAAGTGCTAGCTCAGATCTAAGAGATTTCCATGTGTTTAACACCAAATCCTTACTAAAATCTAAGTTTTTCTACTAACCTCATACTTTCTTCAAACCTTCTCAAACTTTTACTTGAAATGGTGAAATCCAGACCCAAACGGGCTGTAGACTTGATGATTATTCTAGAGTCGGCTTGGAAATGGATTATCATTGGAGAAGATGACCAAGTTACGGGTCAGACATGCAACCTAGCCAAGAACAGCCGCCCGATCGAACGGGGTGGTTCCCATCCGATCAGACAACTTAAACCTTAGCGGGTTTCCGTTGTCTCGATACGTTGCCACGTCACCTTCGTGAGACTCAAACTTAGAAATTTTACAACGTTTCAAGGAAACAAGAACACCAAGGACGAACGATCATCTGATCGGACGGCCATCCGATCGAATGACCGTCCGACAAGGGGAACGATCTAGGTAAACTTCCACTATATTTCACTCAAACAGTCACCCGACCGAACGGCCATCCGACCGGATGACCGTCCGCTCGAACGATTTGGATTATACTACAACAAAAACTTTAAAAGTTGAAGCATTTTGGAAAACACACTTTTGTATCGAATGACCATTCGATCGAATGGTCATCCGTCCAGATGACCATCCGATCGGATGGTGACCCGTCTGAAACTAATAAGTCATCCGACCGGATGACCATCCGTCCGGATGGCCATCCGATCAAAAGACTGATCTGACACTTTGCATGGTTCTCGTTATTCTGCTCAACGCTTATCTGTTAAACTATAATCAGGGTAGTTCAGAGCTCCCTTTGATCCAATCTATAGGTGCCGATACTTAACACCCACTGTGAGTATACTCGATCCCTTTTCGTTTTAAACTTTTGGGATGCAACATGTATTCTATGAAACTTGAAACTTGGAACTATTAAATCTAACTCCATCGTCTGTAAATGTGAAACTTGATACTTTGGATTCTTGATTCTTTATGCTATGTGAACGTTTAATCCTTGTGTGTAGTTCCGCCTTAACAATAGTAGCGCTATAGGAAGGTGCACCTCCCCATTATTCTCGGGGTATTGTTAAGAGGATTCTATTTGCTTTCCTTGAGTCTTGGGAAAGTGTTAAATGCATCAGGACACTTGGGCTATCACTTGGACTGCGAACACTAGCATGGCTGAAACTATTTTATATGTTTACATGATGGATAGGAGTCTTTTTAAGCTATTATTCTATATACTCAAACTTGTATACTCGCCAGTACATTATTGTATTGACTTTATTTTAATACATGTTGCAGGCTAATTGAAACGCCCAAATTTCTAAATCCGAAAATGTATTAATTCATACTATTATTTAACAAAATTCGAGCATGACCCGTTCGCAATATAAACAATTCCCTGTTTTAATGACATTCAACAATCAAACCTATGACGCATTTCAAAGGACACAATAAAAGTCATAGCACTTTAAAGACCTTTTAAACAACCATTACAACTAGTATTTTGACAAAAGATTTACAACTTAAAGCTTAGAGTTTAACTACCAAACTTAGCCTAATTTAACAAAAGTATTGACCCATTGATGATACTTCAAAAATTGCGGAAGCACGTAAAGGCGTTCAAGGTGTGTTCGGTTCCGAGCGAGGCAATAGCATCTAAGCTTGAGTTTTATCTAAAACCATTACAACGAAACAACATTAGCACAATATTCATAAATCAACTAACACCTTAATGAACTTGGCGAACTAATAATCACCCTTTTTTATTTTGTACCGTACATGGCCAATTCATTCTTGTAATCGGTTTTCTTGTTTATGTAACCAACTTCGTTACATCATTCTTTCTTATACAACTCATTCTATCACAACCCATTTACACAGATTGTCAAGAAAACTTTAACTTATTAATTCTCATTCTAACCCGAACCGACCCGTTCATCACGGACCGTTACGGGGCTCTACTTTCTTGTTCTCATTTTAATACTATGTCTTCCAATATGCAACTAATATTTAGAGGAACATACTAATATTATTGAATAAACTTGTAAGTAGCGAACTTACCTCGTTCTTGAGCCTTTTGTTGCGAACCGGAATTAGCTCCTTCTTCTTTCACTCCTACACATAATTCATTCTTATTTAGGTTGCTTCAATCATTACATAATAATCACATTCACGCATCAATCACCTTCCATATCATATTTTGAAATGCATCAAATACTATATTTTCCTTATGTAATTCAACACTTTTCGATCCATTCAAAATCACATAGTTTTTCATTGAGGCATTTTAATGAACACATGGTGTGCGTACAACATTTTAAGCCTTATGTACATGTATTCAATGCACGATCTCACTAGCAATATACACAACTCTTCTAATCAACAAGATTCACATATCATATTCATTCTATATCATAATAATTCATCAATTATCCTAATACACATACATTCATCAATCAAAATTATTAAATTTATTCTACTTCAAGAACATCATACTACTAAACAAATGGGTTTCCCTTCAATCCTTCAATATGAACAAATTCAAGCATATAACATCTTCTAATGATAATTTTAATGCATACACAAGCTTAATTTCATACAAATTCACAGATTGATCAAAACCCATCTTCACTAACTAGCATCAAATCATGAAATCTGACTTACCCTATGTAGGAAACTCTTAGATGGTTGAGAATTTGGCCACATGCATTCAAATTAGGTCCAGAAACACATCCAATTGTAGAGATTTGATGAACTAGGGTAAGAAGAGGTTTTTCCCCTTCCTGCTCGTTCTCTGCGTCGTGCACCCACACTTCCCCCACATTAACCTTTTAATTTCTTATTTATTTTACAATTTTACGCATTCAGTCCCTCGAGATCATTCATGTTATGATTCTAGTATATTTCCTAACTTTTTAAATTGTTTATTTATAACTTACTTAATTTATTTAAACCACTTAAACATTCAAATAGTCTTTTGTAAAATTTTGGGGTGTTACACTGATAGAATGCTGGAATCAAGGAAAACAAGCTAGGATTGATGCTTAGAAACTCGCCTAGCTTAATCTAGAAACTTGAAACAATGTTTGATTATTGTCTTTGATACTTTGTTATGTGGTTGATGATTTTAGACAATGTTATCATGAAATCTAATTAATCTATATTGAAATATCTACTGTTATGGAAACTTTTGAGCAAACTGGACGCTTAGTGCCGTACCCCAATGTTTCCGTCGTCGGTTGGGGTGTGACATCGAACGTGGGGATCAAGTTTTGTGCCCGAAAAATGAATTCAAAACGAGTAATTTGGGGCATAGCAACCGGGCTATCTTGGTAGATGTGAATCCCATATCGAGTTAGGAATCTCCCTAAAAAATTTGTCATAGGCAACCGGAAGTTACCTTCCTTGAAGAACACCGAGTATAAGGCTATGCAACTGGGAGGAGTGTCGGCCGCCATGCTCCGAGGAGGAGGGTATGTTGCCTCCTATTTCACCGGGAACTGGAAATTCTAGTACAACTGTTGGAACTCATCTTCTCTCCAATTTATCGTCGCTTGAGCTGTCGTGAGCGATTCCATGGTTTTCTTCGTCTTACGTAAACCTTCAGGTTTAGAGGAGTCGACATAACGATGTAATGAAATATAAACGATACAATACCAAGGATTTGAAGGAAAACTCAGGAAAGTTTGGAAAAAGTTAGAAGGGAAGGGTTAGAAAAGTTTTCCCCAAAACGCCAAAGGCATTGGGTATTTATACCCACCGCATTTAATGCGATGGGGAACTGCACCAGCAAGTAGGAGCCTCCCTCCAATGGATGGCTGACACGCCAGGCTGAAAAAACCAAAAGGACACCTTTTTAGGTGAGTGGCGGCCACGCGCCTACTGCAGCCGAAAAAGCACGTGTAGACACGACGTCCTCTCTGCTAAAGAGACTGACACATTGACTGAAGCGACAGGCGCCTCGCCCTACACAAGAACAGTGATAGGAGGTCACCATCAACTTCACCAACCACATGACCATGCTCCCAACAGAAAATGTAACTCAAAAGAAACTCCTGCATAGTTCCCAAGCGCCGATCTGGCTCATTTTAGTACGCCTAATCCCACGCGCCGTTCTGGCTCATTTTAGTACGACTGATCCCATGCGCCGATCTAGCTCCTCGGGGGACGCTTGATCCGACACGCCAATCTGGCTCATTTGAGTACACCTGATCTCACGTGCAATCTTGCACAATTGAGTACGCCTGATCCCACGCGCTGATCTGACCAATTTGAGTACGCTTGATCCCATGCGCTGATCTGACCAATTTAAGTACGTCAGATCCCATGTGCTGATCCAACTCATCTCAGAACTCCTAGTCTAATGCGCCGATGAACAACGTATATTTGAGCCATTCATATGACTAGAATTTTTTACAAGTCCAAAGCTCCACCCATCCGACAAACTTGTATGGAAGCAGCACTAGACTTAGGGGGGACTTGAAGGGGTATGGTCCCAAAAAGCATGCGCTTGCGCGTACGCAAAGGACCATACCATTCAAGAAACGTCGTTGCTCGGAAGGATCTAGAACGCCGATGGACAAACCTGGCGACAAACGTTGGGCACCACTGATGACGACAGGGAGAGCATTGGTGACAACTAAGGAAAAGGACACCACGTGGCACCAATCATTGGTTGTCAGATCCTATTGAATAATCTCCAAGGGACAACTAACGACAACCCGACAGGAAGTACTAAAAGACGCTGAGGTGGAGCGAATAACATCGCGCCAAGTCAGCCCTAGTACAGATTAACGGTCATGTATGTTAGTGGAGACAAAAAGGATATTCCCCATGATTAATAGCTGGCGAATGACCAGCTGGCTCCTACCTCCTTCACAAACCTTCGGTTATAAATAGAGGACTTCACCACCAGGTTCAGGGATCGCTTCTCTTACTCTTTCACTCTATACATACACTTATTTCCTCAAAACGAGTTCTTATTCTCACGTCAGGAGGTGGTTATAAGGAGAACTCCCAACCTCTCCTCCTTGTAACGAGTTCACCGGTGTTGTTTCGTTTTGTGGGACTGATCAGAGATCGCTAAAGCCATTGGTGAAGGAAAGAATAGAGATTGACCATGATAAACAAGACAACTCCCCTAAGTCTAACCTCATGTTGACTTATTGTTTCTTCAAGTTGGAAAGGGAATCATAAATGGAATCATTTTTGGTAAAAGATATTATGAGATGAGTAATCCTCGTAATTTGACCAAAAACCAACATGTTGGGCTCAACACAAATAGGTTCAATTTTGATAAGCCCAAGTTAACGCTTGCCCATTACCTATAACAACAATCACCATGGCAGGGAATAGTGTTTCCCTGATATTAGTCGAAATGGGCGGCTAGCTGCTACGCTGGCATTTCCCCATTGGTTAAGCTAAATTACGATTTTGCCCGTTTAAATTTACAGTTTTGCCGATGTTTTGTCTTTTTTTCTTCCCAGCCAAATTACGATTTTGCCCCCATCTCAAATTTACAGTTTTGCCATCCTTTTTTGTTTTTTTCTCCATTGTGAAATTAAGATTTTGACCCTAGTGTAAAATTACAATCATGATATCGTTTTAGTTTTTTCTTTTATAAAATTATGGTAGTGTTTTGTATTAATTCGTTGAATCGGTGTAATTTTTATTCGTGCCCGTCGGCTATCTGACACACACTCATTTGTCCTGAAAAATTACAATTTTACCCCAATTTATAATTAAAGTGTTTCCATAGTTTTAGTTTTTTTTAGCAAAACTATGGTAGTATTTTGTTTTAATTGATTGACTCGATGTAATTTTGTTAGGTCGTGCTCTTAGTATGTATAATTAACCGAATCACAAACCTACATGTTATGAGAGAGAAATATTCGGCCGTGAGTGGTTCCAGAATGCATTGTTACCCAATAGAAGGATAGAAGGGATTGAACCACACGACTCGCTCCCTCGCAGTGCTACCTTGACACAACCATGTTGATTTAGGAAGAACCATAGTAACAAATTTACGGTACACACTTTAAATAAAAAATAAGACCATACAAAACTTTAATGACCAAAGTAATCAATGATAACATGGTTGGTTTGAATTATTTAGGTCACACTATACCTGCTTAGTTTTTAGTTATTTAAAGAGTTATAATTGCCAAAATCGTCCCTGAGTTACAAACGTGGGGGGCAATTTGGTACAAAAGTGTCATTTTGGACGAAAATGGCAAACGTGCCCAAACCTCAAGGACAATTTTGGCAATTAACTCTTATTTAAAATTCTAACTTATTGTAACAATATACTTTCTATAATCATTATAGATACGTTAATTATTAAGTACTAATAAAAAATCAATAAATGGACAAAAAGGTGAGTATTGTGCAAACAGACTATTTTGCAATCTCTAGTTCATACATCAATAAAAGAAAATCCAAAAGCTACATAGACAACATAAGGGAGCTTACATCAACATTGTCAGCATATTTTAAGCAACTTGAACCCAAAATCTGCCATACCTCTCTATATATGAACTCGAAAGCGCGATGTAGAAAGAAAAATATACTGTTATCGATGACACGAGTGGTTGCTAAGATGACCCGACCCATTATAGACACAAGAAACAACAACATTACCATCATACAATCACCTCCTCAAAAGCTTGTGGGAGAAAATCCTCTTCGAATACGGGCTGTTTCGTGAGATTGCCTTGTGGGATTCAATCAAATTTACCAACGAGTTATGAAGCGGGCCCTGCACTTGGATTTTAGATTACAACAGATTAGAGGTGGCCGTTTCAACTCGTTTGCTTGTGACTTGTAAGTGTGTCAATTTGGGCCAAAAGTCACCAAACTTGTGTTTTTAATGCATACAACCACATAAACATCAATTTATTCAAATACATTATTTTATTATTATAATAACTATAATAATAATGATAATAATTAGTATTATTATTACTTTTGTTATTATTATATTATAATTTTGTGATCATATTTAAGGCATCATATAAAAAGCTGACAGATGTGTTTTGGGTCGACCCGATCCAACCAGTTTGACCCATTCTACAAAACAACCCGTTTTAACCCGACCCACCTATTTTACCAATCCTACAATAACCAACAACTTTAGTGAGAAAGATTACGGACCTCAGAAACACGAAGGGCGGTTTGTATAACATAATTTGCATGTGGATCTTGAAGCAATTGTTCAAACTGAGTAGCCGAGATCAGTTCACGGATGATGGTTGACCTGATTTGACCATCTAACACGGCTAAACATTTCTCGACCACATGGCTACTAAACTTTTGGGTGGCAAGGTGCACATAGTTACCCTTAAACTGAGAGGTCAGCTTCGACACAGCCGATGGAATCTGCAGCTCAAGAATGTACTGTACAGCATAGTTTCTGCATAGTACGTTAAAAAATATTAGCCGAAAAAATATAAAAAGTGTAAACGACAAAACGGGATTTTCTTCTTAGCATTACCCGTATGCATCTTGTGCAAGAAGGATGCCATTTTTTGATATTTCCGAGACTAATTTTTCACGGTACTCGCCAGTCGAGTGATTGATGCATCTTTGTAAAACACAACATCCGTGTTGATGGGTTGCGATTTCAACACAGAATTTTGCAGCAGCTTCATAGATGAACTGTGACCAGTAAGGAAATGGGTCAGATTAGGGTCATATTTTAACTCCAAAAGGTCAAATGGCCAAATTAAAGGTCAAACTTTTTACTTTCCATATCGAAACCGGTATATAATTTGTATTAAAATCAACATTAACAATTCCTAGTTCATTATAACGTTAGATCCAGAGAAAAATTAATAAGTCGAAAAGCTAAACGTTTGACCTCTAAAGTCAAAAGCAAGGGTATCAAATTACTTTTGAGAGAATTAAAGATTTGAAAAGCTGTCATTTGACGGTTTAAGATTGTTTCTATCACATGAAACCAATAAAATTTGTTGCAAACAACACACCTAAAGTCCTTTGTGTTCGATATTTGCTCAAAGACGTTGCTATCATGCTATGACAACAATGTATAATCCAAGAGATCACGCGCTTGATCATTATAAACATATAAGCATGGAAATTAAACCTATAATTCTGCTAAACCTTAGCAAGTTCAAACCTTATTATCTTCATTGCTGAGACACTGCAAGCAACGCTGAATAACATGATTCCCGTTGAGATCCTTTATAAGAGCAAGAAAGCCCGGTTCAATAGCAGATATAACAAGCTTAATTTGCTGTCTAGTCTTCAGAGTCTCTATAAGCTTCTGTACCACTCTAGTTCTATAATAAAAAACAAACATATCGACATTTGTAGTATACATAACGTTAACTATATGCTAAACATGATTAAAAGTATAAGTTACCCATGAGTATTCAATGAAATTTGAACAAGTTCCCTCGGTTCTCGAGTAACTGCGATCAACATCCGCATTCTCTGTTCTTCATTACAAACTTCCAAAAGCTTCTGCATAAAGTAATTCCCAAACGGGTTGATCATAAGCTCAACCACATGCCCTATGATCTCATTAAACACAGTTTGTACATGTTGCGGGTTTCCATCATCGAAAATCTTTTGCAGAAGCCGACACCCGTGTTGATCTTTAGCCATTGCAAAAATATACAGTTGACCATTGCTCAAATGAGTTTGACCATTTTCGCAAGGTCGAATGAACTTCTTCCTAACTCGACTTACATCTTCACCTTGAATGATCAAACTATCCTCACTAGCGCCTAAACCCTCGAGCCCGGGCCTGAGCCCAAGCCCATGCCCGACCCCGAACCCGAACCCTCCACGATTGATTCTTGAACCGTCAGCCGCCATGTGGAACCAATGAGAGTCATGGTTCGGGTTAACCTTAGCCTTCGAAGCGGCAATCCCTGATTGATAACAATAATTCAACACACTCCTATCGAAATTCGATTGCTCGTAATTCATGGGGATTCTTGAAAAATAAGGGTTAGCTGCAAGATAATCCGAATCCCTAAATGAAGTCGAACGGATTCGATTAACGCAATGTAAACCCTGATTTTGATCATGATTTATATACATTCTACCAAGTCCATCAATCAAAGTTTCATCAACTTCCTTCCCTAAAGATGAATGGGGCAGTTCAAAACAGGGGTTTCTTGAAACAATATGTGATGATGATGAATCACCATCATTATACATACCATACATATGATGATGATAATAGCCATTAGCATATGATGGATGATGATGAAGTGATGTTGCATGAGGGATCTCACCCAACAACATTTCAAGCTCTTCATCATCCTTCATGTTATCAATAATACCAACTCTCTTAACCATCATCCACAACACAACAAACAAGAAATCTTGAAAACTACAAAATATAAATAAATTTCAAAACTTTAAAGCACCCACATCAAGAAAATGATCAAGAAACACTATAAATAATGAAAATGAAAAAACCCATAACAGTTACCCCCTTTTTTCCATCTGGAAATAATCTTTTGACTAGGTTATGATGCAATAATCATCATGGTGATCATAATATCATTTGGGTTTTTTGGGAAATTTTTGAGGTTGGTGAAGCATGCAAAGATGGAGGAATGCATACACAGAGTGTATGTATATGTATATGTTATTGTACAGAGTAAGGTGAAGGTCTCACGCCATAAAAGATGGAGAGAGGAACAGACTCTCACTCATCTCTCTTCATTACTTTCTCTCTCTAGAATATACACATATATAGTGAGGGAGGAGGAGAGTGTGAGAAATCTCATTGAGAATGTTTTTTGATCTTTCTTGTCAAATTTTGGAGCACAAATACCTTTTATTTGTTTTCTATTTTTTTTTCTATGATTCTAGAGTATGTAAAAGTTATTTAAAAGATACTTTTATATATTTATTTAAATGATACTTTTATATATTTTTTACAGTTTTTATGGATTGTGTTTATTATATGTACAGACATTGGAATTACAAACTCCACTATATTGAACGGCCAAGATCTATTCAAAGGATGCACTTTCATGGTTAAATGTTATTAATTTTCACAAATGCAACATTATTATTATTTTTTTAACAACAACAAACGACGTGTCAACTACTGTGACATCGGGAACTGTGTCCAAGGTCGACTACTCGACCGCCGTTAGCCCCTTTGGCTCTCTCAGATGCGCGGAAATCCGACTTCCACCCGCCCGAAAGCACGACAGTGGAATAATCGGTAAAATCTCGCCTCACATCCAAGACGAACCGACGCCGCCCATATTCGCTCTTCACCTGGATGCCGCAGAAAATAATGGGGTGAATGAGAGTCGAACTCGGTCACAAGGAATACCAAGTCTTTTCTCAACCACTTTACCACTACCTCATTGGCACAAATGCAACATTATTACAATCTTTAATAAAAAAATATATATATATATTAATACTTTAAGGGGTTGTTTGTTTACCTCTTAATGGTTCAAACCTCTTACTGGTTCAAACCTCTTACTGGTTCAACACTTAATGGTTCAGACTGTTTGTTTCGCGAGCAGGTGTCTTAACGGTTCAGACATTTGTCTCTGAATGGTTAAGCATTACATTATACAGAGTCTGAATGGTTAGGACATATAATCTGAATTAGTCAGACATATGCTTTTGAACGATTAAGCATTATACTAGCTCTTAATGATTCAAACATCTTAATGGTTCAACACTTAATGGTTCAGACATCTTACTAGTTCAACACTTAACCATTCAGAAGTTGTCAAACAGCCCCTAAGTACGTAATTTAAGTAAAACAAGAATAAACAAAATAAAACCTCTATCATGTCATTTATTGGGTGGTTATGAGACTTGGGATTTTTATTTTTATTTTTTGAACAGCAAATTTCATTACTTCTGTTGTGTGACTTGAACTCAAGACCTTTCATTCTAATATGTTTAAAGGTATTACCTTTGCCAATAGACCACCACCCCATTAGTATGAGACTTGGAATTTAAATTGCAAGTGAAAAAGAACAATAAAATAGACTTTTAGTCGTTAAAGATAAAGAATATGTTACGATCATATCTTCCATTTATATAAGCAAACCCATGATTTGTTCGTAACTAAAAACTCAATTTCGTAACAAACTTAAGAAAAAAAATACCATAGTTACAACATTTTCACATATTCCATTCATATAAGCAAACCCGTGATTTGTTTGCAAATAAAAACTCAAATTCGAACAAAAACTCAATTTCGTAACAAATTTAAGAAAAAAAAAAACCATAGTTTCAACATTTTCACATCTTCCATTCATATAAGCAAACCCGTGATTTGTTTGCAACTAAAAACTCAAATTCGAACAAAAACTCAATTTCGTAACAAATTTAAGAAAAAAAATACCATAGTTACAAAATCTTCACATCTTCCATTCATATAAAGCAAACCCGTGATTTGTTTGCAAATAAAAACTCAAATTCGTAACAAGAAAAAAAAAAAACATACCAAAATTAATTTAGTTACAAAATTTTCACGCGTTTTGAATCAATGAAAATGATCAAAACAAAAGGAAACTACAATTGATAGTGTGCATTTGTGTAACATACTAAAACGGGTAAATTTAAGTTTGATTTGAAAACAACATCAACCGTATATTTTTTAAAGTTTTCTTGAAAGGAGTTTGATTTGAAACTCTCGAAAAGACGTTTAACAAACATCATTGTTTTTCAATAAAATTCGAGAACAGTGAAGCTATGCATCCATTTTCGTTTCTTTGCGTTTACATTAGTCGTAAGTGTGATGTGTCATGTTTTCTCTTATACACGAATCATTTAAAATAAGTGTTTTTGAAATATATCAACACAACATATAAAATATAACTCATGCAAATTTCTATAGATATTTATAGTCTCATTCCATTGCTTTTTATTAAAAAAAATTAATAATAATAATAATAATAATAATAATAATAATAATAATAATAATAAGAGTTAATTACTGTTTTCGTCCTTGAGGTTTGTCAAAAATAACGGTTTCAGTCCATTAGTTTAAAAATTGCGATTTCAGTCCATTAGTTTCATTTTCGTAACCATTTCAGTCCACCAACTTAACTCCATCCATTTATTCTGTTAACTTTGGGTGAAAATCTTCAAGTTTTAAACCTGATTGAAAAGAGTTAAAAATGCAGGGACCAAATTGCAATTCCTCAAAACAAATTTCAAACAAACAGAAAGACCGCTCTTCCGGTCATCTTCTCCGAAATTTCCGGTCGGATTCCGGCAAACCCGGAGCTCCTTCCATACAGTCGTTTTTCATTCGTGTTCGTTCGCAATGTTTATCTCCTCTCCGTATCAACTTAAAAACCAAATCAAATCTCGTTTTCTCTGCTATTCATGCTTATCCGCTAACCCCAAACACCTCCACAAATCTCATTACGTTTTTGACTCCTTAACCGCCTCTGAATTTGTATATATACATGTATCTCGATCCATTCCAACTTTCCTCAACTAAATTCATGTTCAATTTCCTCCTATGTTCAATTGGCCAGTGGTGGCAGTGGTAGTTATGGAGTGGCCGGAGGTGTAGGGATGGTGCTGACTGATTATTGACGATGGTGGCCGTGGTGGATGGTGTTGACGGTGGTGGTGGATGGTGTTCGAAACAGGGGAAGAATCAATGGGGTTTTTGCAAACACAACAACCACACCACTATCAAATATGAGAGCTTTTAGATCTGAAATTGAAGCTCTCTCAATGGTGATTGTAGGCGGTGTTGAACGACGGTGGTGGGGGCCAGGGTTTTGGATTGGGGATGGTGACGGTGGTGAACGGCGGTGGATGGCGAAAGTGGTATAGGATGGTGACCAGCGTTTTTTTTAATTAAACCATAGGGGCAATTTTGTAATTTCACCCAAAGTTAACAGAATAAATGGATGGGAGTTAAGTTGGGGGACTGAAATGGTTACGAAAATGAAACTAATGGACTGAAATCGCAATTTTTAAACTAATAGACTGAAACCGTTATTTTTGACAAACCTCAGGGACGAAAACAGTAATTAACTCTAATAATAATAATAATAATAATAATAATAATAATAATAATAATAATAATAATAATAATAATAATAATAATAATAATAATATAGAGACCAGTTATTGTACAAATTGTCTTAACGTACGCTGCGTACAAGATACAGTATCAACATGCGATTTCTTTTGAACATGCGATTTTGGTTTTTTTCAGCAACATGTGATTTCTTTTTTTTTAACATGTGATTTTTTTTTTTTTAACATGCGATCTTTGGTTTTTTTCAACATGCGAGATTTCCTTTTCTGGAGTTATAACATGTGAACTTGTCATAGTGTATGTTTCGTATGTTAAGTCATTTTGTACGATACACTTTTTATAATAATATAATAGTAATCGAAGTGTTAACTACATCAAGATTTAAGAAAAAAAAAATAAAGCAAAATACTAATTAAATAACTTTCAAGGGTAATTTTGGTATTTATCCAACGATAAAGAAGGTTTATTGAGGGATCTTTTGCGTTACCATAAAGGGAGGGTACCGTTTTTGTTGGCCCACAGCAACCCCAGCGAGTCATGGTCATGCAATTGCATTCTATCTAATGATACGAAGACACGTGTCCCTCTTCCAACAACCTATTGTCTCATATCATATGTAACTTTTAAGTTTTAGTAATATAGTAATTTTTTATAAATTTTAGAGTTAATTGCCTAGATAGTCCCTATGGTTTTACGTTTTTTTACGTTTAGTCCTCAACTTTTGGAAATAGCAGCTGTGCTCCCTGTGGTTTGTTGTTTTGTTACTCGGATAGTCCCTGGGCCTAACAGACGTTTGTTTTAAACATTAAGTCCCCTAACGTGGTTTTACGTTTTTGTTACTCGTAATAACGAAAATACCCTCACGTGAGGGGACTTAACGTTTAAAACAAACGTCTGTTAGGCCAAGGGACCATCCAAGTAACAAAACAACAAACCACAGGGAGCATAGCTGCTATTTTCAAAAGTTGGGGACTAAACGTGAAAAAACGTAAAACCACAGGGACTATCTGGGCAATTAACTCTAAATTTTAAATTTTAGTAATATGATATTTTTTATAAATAAATTACATTTAAAATTAATAATGATAAACTTAGCTGAAACATATATGAAATTTAATTACTATCTAGGTTCAACATGAAGTAAGAAATAACAGTAAATAAAAAAGTCACATAATAATAATCAAGTTTAATAACTGTCTGATTTAGATTTTTCAATTTAAATAATTAAGAAAATTTCACAACAATTAAACAATAATGAAACTTTAGTGCTTTATGGTTTTTTTTAACACTGGTGCTTAATAGTTTAAAAAAGCATTAGTGACTTTATTGAAACAATGTTAAAACTTGGTTATTGTTACATATTTTTGTTCTTGTATTAAATGTGTGATTTGTATAATAAACAAGAAAATAAGAAATTTGAGTTAAACTGTATATCAAGTACTTTAACTAATATCATGAAATTAATTATTATGTTTTCTTTTACTCGCAATAATAATTAGCATTTATTTGAATGAGAAATTAACATAGCATTTATCGCAAGGTGTTTCGTATTACGTTTGTGTGGTTATTTAATCCTTTTAATGAGAATATTAAATGCATGCATATACTTTTTTATTTTTATTTTATCATGAGTCCACCTTATGTTGAGGTGTGTAGAAAATCGAATTAACTGATCTACTCTAATTTTCGCTTTATTTTTCAGTCTGTATTCTCTATTGGAACTTTGTAACTCTAATAGACCTGACCGTCAAAGATAACCACAAAAACCATCGTCTGCGGTTGACCATGTGCTAGCTTCTTTGATGGGAGAGTTGCATGTTAGGTTTGTGGCTTATTTTTTTAATTGTATTTATACTTATTTAATTTGATTATGAAGAAACGAGTGTTGATAATGTTGATAATTTTTATTAATACTCAGATTTTAGAATATGTTAATATGGATATTGATAGTATTAAATTAAATACAAAGAAAGATTAAACACTGAAATATGCATAAATATTACACGCTACAATTAACACTTGCTAGAATTTCGTAGACTCTCGCCTTCTTCCATACGATTTCATTCTTTCTTTTGTTTTGCAGATCAGCTAGCATGTCGCGGATTTTCTGATCCTGTTTCGGCAGTTGTGTGATAAAATCTTCTGCATTGTTCTTGAAATCTGATGGAGGAGAGTGGAGGACTTCATCAAGCAATCCGATGCTGCTCCAGGTTTTCTTGTAATTATTATCGCTGATGATGCCGACTTTTCTGTTTAGTTCTTCATCTGCTCTCTTTTCTTCGAGCGATCATCTAGAGAATTGCATTTTAACATCACTGGTGTCTGACCAGTGGTAGAAGCGCCTGTTTGCCATCTAGAGTAATGTTGGTGTTGCTGATTTTGATTTGTTTTTTGACAGAGAGTTTTTTAAAAGACAATTGTTGATGTTTTGAATCAAACTAATTATCAGTCTTTTATACTGTTTAAAATGCGTCTTTATGGCAAACGAAGAGGTTAATCGAAATTATGATAACATGCTTTTTTTGAATGTTTAAAATTTATCCTTTGGGTTTCTTAATATTTAATTTTATAGTATTCCCATGAAAACTTATTTTTGAAAGGTTTTGCATTACTAAGACCGCCTTGAAGGCAACAACTGTTGAGACAATAGTTTCTACACCAGTTGGAAGTCCCCAGAACCAAGAACAATAGGCACTTGGTCTAAAACCAGGTTTAACCACTTCTGGTGGGAATTCAGTTTATCCTGTTCACTCAGGTAATAGATTAAACTATCAAGAATTGACGGAAAGGGTAGCCAAGTTAGAAACATCTGTTGGGGAGATAAAAGACATGATGCAGATCCAGCAAAGGCAGAAATTGCAAAAGAAATGTGGGAACATGTTCAACCATACCTACATCTTCAAAAGCAAGCTACTGAAGAAAGATATACCATGCAGATAGAGCTTGTTCGCCAAATAGTGGATGCCAGCTATCAAGATACACAGACAGAGGTTAAAGCCATTAAAGACTTTATCCTTGAAAACACTGGTGAAGCTCTAACTCTCCTTAAATATGATGATGCCATAAAGGGGGAAATAGAAGACTGCATGAGGAAGCTCCCACCCTTAGTCAAAAGGGTTGGTAAAAAGCCTGACACTGCTGCACTCAGGAAGGCCAGAAAAGCTAAGCTTGACAAAGAAATTGAAAAGTAGAAAAGAAGGGATACAAGGGAAGCCAATATACATATCACAGTGGAAGAGATTATCAAGAGAAAAGAAATCCAACACAACCAAGGTTCTTCAACAAAGGTTCTAACAAAGGTTAGTCAAAGCGCTGTTGTATCTGACCAAACCACTGTTCCACCTATCACCCAAACCACTGTTCCCACTTCCACCACTAAAATCACCACTACTTCCACTATCAAAAAATATGTTGCCACTTCAAAAGTGACAACAGAGGTTACAACTATCCAAACTCCTCCTTCTAAGTCCCCCAAAGGACTGTTGAAAAGAAAACCAGCTTCATCACCTCAACAACCACTACCAAAAACACAAAAATTACCAACTAGATCCAGGAGAATTAAATTCATTGTCTAAGATGATGATGAAGAAACTTCTGATGCATCTCCTATCCATATAACCACTACCACAACAATCATAATACACTCACCCACCAAACTTCCTCCTAATATTCTTGACCCACTGGAGTTAGAATATGTCTCTAAAGATATAGAATCTTTCTACTCCACGATTGACATAAGAAATGTAACATTTACTTCTCGCAAAAGATATAAAAAGCCTAACAATGTATAAGAGTACCTAGAATTAAAGATCAAACAAGCTGAAAATATTGCTACTATTAAAAGCAAGGGAAAGAGTGACAAAGAGGTACATCAAATCTTGTCTGCTGAATTCACCAAGGTGAACATGCTAGAAGATTTTGCCAAAAATGTCAGTCAAAAGGCATCTCATGAACCAGTTAGCAACCCTAATCTCAAAAAGGATCTAAGGGAAGAGTATCTAGACTTTATCATGAAGAATAAGCCCTACAGAGCTTCAAAAGCTCAATTTACTGGATGGTCGGTTGAGGCTCTGCTGGAAGAAATAGCCAGAATAGAGCTGATGAAACTCAATCCAAGTATCAAGCCCACTCTTCCCAACTAGGCTGCAGGTAGAAACCTGTTGGCATAAAAGTAGAAGAGCTAACCAGAATGAAGGAAGAGATGGTAGCTATCAAATACAGAACTATGAGGTCAATGGCAAAATAGGATGAGCCAACAATCAGGGCTACCTACAAACAACTTGAAGCTTTAAGAACCAAAGATCTCTCAGTCCCAAGAAAGCCAAACTATGAAGACTTACCTATTAGATCAAAGGCCATCAAATCTAATCTTCCATTTGCAAGTCAAGCTTCTTCAATGGTGAGAAGTCACCTTAAAAGACAGAAGGACATGCCTACAGAGGATGCACAAAGATTTGAAGAAGATATCTTGAAGGAAGCAATAAAAAAAACATGAATGATTATGAATTTCCTAATACAAATCAGGCTGATCCATTAGGTCAAGTCAAGGGAATACAAATCCCTTTAACTCTACCAATAACATCACTCCCAACAAACCCCATTGCTTCAAAAATTCAAAAGTGGTCTGCTGATAAAGCCAGCCATGAATTGATGTAATTTATATGTTGCATTTTACACACATCAGTACTAAAAAAGGGTTAGTTTTATGCCTCATTTGATGTAATTTATATGTTGCATTTTACACACATCAAATACCCCCACACTTGAATTTTTGCTTGTCCTCAAGCAAAACTCTTTATAATGTGGCTTACACACCCAAATTGAATGGGTAGAAGAGAAGATTTTGGGCTTGTCTAGAGTGTCGAGATTCCAAGATCTTTATTAGGTTCTATTTTTATATTATTTACAATCCTATTCGTTATGATTTATTTAGAACATTTCATAAGAGAAATTACTTATTTGGGCATAACATGCCTCTTTAAAATTCCATTTATATACAAGTTCACATACCTCACGGGGGATCACTCAACACTCGGCCGAAGATGTATTTTTGTGAAACACTCGAGACTGTCATGGAACTTACTTCTACCATATGCTTGCCAAGCAATCAATCCTCCTCCTTTTTAACTATAAACCTTTGTAAATATCAAGAGGACTTTGGGGAAGGGTTAGGCTTGGGTTAAAGGTAGGTGGTTTTTGGGTTAGTGGTTAGTAGAAAAGGGCTAAAAGGCGTAAAAAGCGTCGGTTTTCGTAAACCATTTTGTTTTGTGACTTTTTATTCAACCGAAGTATTTTTCAAACAAAGTTTCTTTTTGAGGAACTTGTTTGTTTATTGTTATACTTCATCATATTTATTTTATTTTATTTATTTTTTTTTTATAAGGAATGTCACATGGAAATCGAGCTTTTTACTAAAATAAGGGGGTATAAAATGAAAAAGGGTTTTGGTGGGTAAAGGGTGTTTGTTTTGGGTTTAGAAATGAAAAGGTTTAGGCTCAAAGGGGTTAACTATGGGGATTTTGGGTAGGTGGTAAAAAAAAAAAATAATGGTGTTGAAATAAAAAGGGTTAGTCCTAATGCCTCCGTCATTTACTTACTTGGGTTTAAGTTGGTAAGGACCGGGAATGTATCGTCATGGCAAGTTCTAGAGTCGTAAGAAACCAAGCGGCTATTCACACAAGAAACGAAACATGAGCATTTAGTTTAAAGATGTGTATTTGTATGCTCAATAAATGCTCAAAACTCACTTTTTGTGGGAATGGGTTTTTAATGTGATCAAGTATATATAATCAAATTTTAACTAGATTTGTCATGCCGTTTCATAATTTTCTTATGTTGGTTCTTTTTATCACGACGCTCTCGGTTGTAAATTTATAAAAATATAACCTTTTTAGAACTTGTTATTCCCAATTTAAACCAAGACAAGTAAAAAAAAATGAAAAGATTTTGAAAAAAATTGGGGTGTTTAGCGGTTCCAATAGAGTTTTGTGTAAGGCTTGTAATTAGGACTTGCAAAATTCAAGGTTTTAGCATCCCCCCACACTTAAATTACACATTGTCATCAATGTGTCCCAAAAATAAGTTTTTAGGTTGATTGAATGTGTAAAAAGGTGGGTTAAACAAAATTTTTCTGTTACTGGGTACCTGGACACGGGCCGTGGTGACCGGGCACGGCCCCGTGTTCAGATTGCCAGTAACAGAAATCAACAAAAAGTAACAGAAGGCTGGGCATGGGGGCGTGTTCAGCGAACACGCCCCATGTCCAGATACCTGAACTGGGCGTTTTTCTGAAGACCCTTGAGCACGGGGCCATGTTGGCTGGGCACGGTGTAGGATCGTTGTTGAACCCAAACGAGTCGTTCAGAAGAGCTTTATATCCGATTCAAAGGCGGAATCAGTGAAACGGAAGTGGAAACAGCTTGATACTATTAAATATGTCACTTTGATTGATTATAACACTAATTACAACCTGAACATATATCGGCAGCATTTCGTTACAAATCCTGAAGCGTTACCAAATGAAATGACAAGTGCCCTATATATAGTGGTGGTGGTTTCTCTTGAAGCTGACCATGACAAGTTCAAGAGAAACCTAACTGATCTGGTTTCTCTTGAAAATGCCACATGTCACTTTCAAGCTAAACCTCATGTAAACCCACTAAACTTTGTTTCTTGCACCTCGGACACCGATAATCCTATCCTATACTATTACATGATACAAGACGAAGTCAATAGACGTAATGCACTAACAGACTCCCCCTCGGATATTGACGAAGTCTTTAGTGTCTAGTTTTCAGCATGACACATCTTCAGTCTTGATCATTATGCCTTTTCATTCAAATTGTAACATTGTAAGCATCCATCAATCCTTCTCTTCTCCATCAGCTTCAGGCTCCCCCTTTCGTCAAGCTTCCGTGCTTTGGGATCAACACCTAGCTATCCATCTACAAGCTCTTTCTTGCTTCAAGCTTGTCTTCAGACTCCCCCTTAGACTCTACTCTTGGGATCGTAATCTGGACTATCTGCAATTACTCATACGTTTATAAGTAACAACATTTTAAACTACCAGGAATCATAATCTGGCTCTAAAACACTCCCTCTATCAACAATCTATACAGATATGGCAATGTCCAATATCCAAAATCCTCACAGTAAATCATCCAAGTCCAAACTAATGACCTTGGAGATATCACAAACTGTTTTTGAATTTTTTTTTAATTCAAGTTTCAAATTAATGAACTTGTTTTATTTTCAGAAACACAATCAGCTTACTTAGATTTTGAAACTCAGCATTTCAGACATCGGTTGTCGAAAATAAAGCAGAACTAAAAATCTTTTTGTATTTTCTGAAAATATAAAGCAATAAAGAAATATGTACAAACATATTTACAGACAATATTTTTGTTTGAGTATGCGTCCGAGGTTCATATCAGTTTTTGACAAGTCACAAGTACCGTTGAGCTTATTTACACATTAAGAATTAAACAATTCACTTAGATTGTCGATATACTTGTTCACTTAAATTTTCACACAAACTTCAACTGATTCAGGATACGAATTAGATGTATTAAGAACTTAAACCCATTCATGTGTCCCACCTCTTGAATATACTCCCGTATCCAGATCCCAATATTCAGTCTTACAGGTGAGTATAACACAAATGATATCTGTAAGGGAATAAATTATGATCGAAACCGTGAGAGCTCAGGTCAGAACTACCGTTCAGCAGAGAGATCACGACTCGACTTGTAAGGTGTGTCCCCTTTAGAGGATCTTTTTTACAACAGCATTGATTAGCAATTTTATTGTCTTATCATTTATGCTGAGGGTGATGCTATGTTTCAAGCATTGCAGAAAGTATTATTCGAGGACTAGGTCAGAACTTCCATTCAGCAGAAGTCCCAGAATAATACCCCAGATATCACTGAGTATAAAGACCTAGTATATCAGAAAAAGGGATCTTTCAAACGAGATTTCAGGGGTTACCAATATATCCAAGTAGTGTTCCCCACGAAATAAGCAAGTTTGAATTTAGGTTTATATCCCGAAAAAGTTTACTAAATGTATAAAAATCTACCGACACATCCACGGTGAGATCGTTTAACACATTTTAACTTTCCAATTCTTTAGCGTACTGTAACTGTCTACTGATGTACTATCATTTCCTCTTTTTACGCAAAAACTCAATTTTTGAAATTTTATCATGTTTTTGACTTTTTCAAATTTTCTAATGTTTTTGTATTTTCTGACAATTTTTCTCCCCCTAAAATGCAAAACCATTGAAAGAAAATTTGACAACCAACACTGATAGCTTTGTCTCGCCATCCATTTTCTGCTAACTGTGCTCTGTTTTGCAGAAAAAACTAATATAAAGTACCCCCATGATTTATAACCCATTGATTTTCGACAGTTTGAAAACCGTTTTTCAATCTTGTGAAAGTAATCATGTTTGTTCAGCCGTGAGGGTTTCGGCGTATTCAATCAGAACTCCCCCTTACAACAAACTATTTTCCCATAATGATTTCAAAACACTTAAGTTTGTTTTAATCAGAATGGTTTTTCCGAAAAAATTAGTTTGTTTACTCATCACTAGTGAGTTCGGGGTCATCTCATCACCTTGTTCTCTTTTAATCATTTTGTAAAATTTTAATAATATAAAATCAAACATCACAATCACTTGTAGAAAATCAAGTACAACTTAATGTCCTTGATTAACCACTTGTAAGACGAAATATCACAGTTACCATCCTGTGAATTTCTCAAGAATGATGCCGATACCTGCTTCACACTTACCAACCTGGAAGCTCCGGCAAGTCAGATTTTTCTATTTGAAAAGTTTCACCCAAGCCTGGCTTTCCTTGGGTGTATTTTGAGCTTTTCTCTTTTCTTCATAAAATTCTTTTACTCCTTTTTCCTTACCATCAGCCATCTTACTAAAAATATGTTTAACATTGCTATTAAACATTTTTTCAGCATCAACACCTTTTAATTTTAGGTTTGCAGCTCGTAATGGTGGAAATTTCTCATCATTCATTAAAGGAACTGTTTCTTCCTTTTTTACCTCAACTTGTGGCTCATCTGATTTTGTGGAATCAGATTCATTGCCCGAACTTGGCTTGTCTGACTTGGATGAGCCAGATTCATCGCCAATAACTTTCTTTTTCTTCTTGTTTGTCCTCATATTTGCATCTGAAGAATTCGATTTGCTTGACTTTGCCGTCGAGTGAATCGATTCATCAGAACTTTTATTCGAACCAACTGGTGAACTTGTAGACAAAATCTTCTCCAAATACTCTCTCGCCTTCTTCCTCTTTTTCCTCAGTCTGTCTTTTTGCCCCTGCGAAAGTTTCACTTTCTGTTCTAGAACCTTCTGTTCTTTGGGCTTGACATTAACTGGTTTCTTTATCGTTCTCTGAGATTCAACCCTTGATCTTCCCATCGATCTCCTTGAGCAATCTCTGGCAATATGTCCTCCGATATGGCAATTATAGCATCTTCGTGTTTCAAAATTCCAATTCTGGCAGTTAACAGCAATGTGTCCTCTAACACCACAGGAATAGCACACTCTGTTATCGTACCATCCACTTCTGTCAGTCCAAACCTTCAGATCATAACATTGTTTGGCTTGGTGATAATCATTTCTCCTCTTCAATGCTAGATTTGTCTTTTGAGCACTGTGATCAAACATGCACCACTTATTACCAACATTTTGTGAGTTTTCATTTTTAGATTTTTGTGGTTTTTTATAATGATTGGATGACTGAACTGATGAGCTTTTATTTTCATTTTTAAAATTTTTCGAATTTTTAACTTTTTGTTTCTGTTCTACATTCTTCTTAACAGGTTTTTGCTTAGAGCATTCACCTATTTCAGTAGATTGCAAAACAGTATTTTGAAATTTTTCTTGTAAATCTAAAAATATTTTTCTTTTCTTTTTCATTTTCATCATTAGCTTTGTCATCGCAATCTTCAATTTTGACTTTGTCAAAATTTGTGACTTTGTCACTTATTGGAACAGAATTGATCGGTTTTGGACATGGATAATCTGATGTTGATGACGAAGTCTCAAAACCTTTCAATTTCTCTTCAAGCTCTTTGATTTTAATCCGAGCTTTTTCAGCTTCATTTTCAAGCCGAATGATTTTCTGAAGATGAGAGTTTATTTCAATCTGTTTTTCAAGATTATTTTTAAAAATAACAGATTTTTCATCTTCTAAAATCTTCATTTGACTTTGAAAATCTTTTTCAAATTTTAATTTTTCATTTTCAAACTCTTTTTCTTTTTCTTTCAAAATCTTGTTATCCAATGTCAAACTGTCCACATCACTCAACAGTTTGATATTTTCATATTTCAGTTTTTCACAGTTCAAGCGCAACTCCAGAATCTGTTCATCAACTGTTTTCTTCTCAGCTTTCAAATTTTTGTTTTCCAATGTCAAATTCTCCACATCTTCCAAGAATTTTACATTGTCTGCTCCAGATTGATCACATTTTGAGCATTTTTCATTTATCTTTCCTGTAACATCTTCTTTCTTTGTTTCCATCCTGAAAGTTCCTGCACAAAAATTTTTAACAAAATCAAGAGGGTTTGCATATTCATCAATAAAACAACCTCTCTTAATATCATATTTCATGACATTTTTTGCAGCAAGACATACAGAGAATCTTTTTCTCATTTCAATGATCACATCCAAATTTATCTTCTCTAAGTCCCTTTTCATTTCATTCATCAACTCTTCTTTTCTTTTTTCTTTATCAAACTTATGTGAACAAAGCTTATTGATGAATTCTCTAAAATGAAGCTTTGAGAAACTAGCATCCCTTTTTAGTTCACTTAAAAATTTATCCCACTCTAAAGATAATGCATCAGCAAATTTTGAAATTTTTTCAGCATTTGAAACCCTTATCTCATATCTATCTAACTTATCAATCAAATCATCAAACCGTCTATCCAACTGTTCCAAAGATTCATGTTTCATGCCCAAGAAATTTTCGAATCTTTTAATCCAAACGTCCTTCTTATTCTTCTTATCAATCCAAGATCCAGAAGTTCAAACATTTAAATCTTTAAGATTCTCGTTTTCCTGTTCATCAAACATTTTAGCCATGCGAAACCCAAATTGACACTGAAAATCAGATTTCAAGCGAAAGACAAAACTGATACTTCAAGCGAGACAACACTTCAAACGAAATCTGATTAACTTTCAAGAGAAACCTGAATAACTTTCAAGAGAAACCTGATTCAAGAGAAAGCAGATGATCTTTCAAGCGAAAGCCAATTTAAAGAGAAACCAACAAGGTTTTTCAAGCGAAAGCCAATTTGAAGAGAAACCAACAAGGTTTTTCAAGCGAAAGCCAATTTGAAAAGAAACCAACAAGGTTTTTCAAGCGAAAGCCAATTTGAAGAGAAACCAACAGTTATTTTTAAGAGAAACCCAAAGTGTTCGTTCAAGAGAAACCTAGTTTTTGGTCCAATTTTGTCATTTTTACTTCGAATTCTGCAATGAAACTTTCTAGGGTTTGTCAATATGTAGTTTTACACCATCTGTGAAAATTTGATCCAATTTTGACCGTTAAAACTTGTTCAGATTCGAAAAAGAAGGTGTAGAAGTCAGAGAATCGATGATATCAAGCTAAACTCTTCTTCCTGAGCTCTGATACCACTTGTAGGATCGTTGTTGAACCCAAACGAGTCGTTCAAAAGAGCTTTATATCCGATTCAAAGGCGGAATCAGTGAAACGGACGTGGAAACAGCTTGATACTATTAAATCTGTCACTTTGATTGATTATAACACTAATTACAACCTGAACAGATATCGGCAGCACTTCGTTACAAATCCTGAAGCGTTAACAAATGAAATGACAAGTGCCCTATATATAGTGGTGGAGGTTTCTCTTGAAGCTGACCATGACAAGTTCAAGAGAAACCTGACTGATCTGGTTTCTCTTGAAAATGTCACATGTCACTTTCAAGCTAAACCTCATGTAAACCCACTAAACTTTGTTTCTTGCACCTCGGACACCGATAATCCTATCCTATAATATTACATGATACAAGACGAAGTCAATAGACGTAATGCACTAACAGACAGATTTCAGAAGTCATTACCAAATGAAATGACAAGTGGCCTATATATAGTGGTGGAGGTTTCTCTTGAAGCTGACCATGACAAGTTCAAGAGAAACCTGACTGATCTGGTTTCTCTTGAACATGTCACATGTCACTTTAAAGAGAAACCTCATGTAAACCCGCTAAACTTTTTTTCTTGCACCTCGGACACTGATAATCCTATCCTATACTATTACATGATACAAGACGAAGTCAATAGACGTAATGCACTAACACACGGCCCGTGCTGAACTTGCTGTAATGAAGAAAAATGTTCGGGAGGCTCTGTTTTTGTGCATTGAGGTGTTGGTTCAAGTCTCCCTTAATACCCTTCACCAACCGAGTGTGTTTTACCCATTACAACATAATCCAAACACCAAATAAAAAACCATCATTCATTAGAGAGAGGATTACAACAAGTCCTAGAAAAATAGAAAGCTAAAAATTTCCTAAGATAGTTAGGTCAAGTGATACATGAAATTATCCTAACGAGTTCTACCCTTATTATAGGAATATCAAAAGCCCGGAAATAGCTTCCCGGTATTTCAGGGGTATTGTCGAACTCGGGGCCGAGAGGTGTCTCCTAGATGTCGTTGAGCCATTCCTCTATCTCTTTTGGGAGGAAGAAGGTGGGCTCATTTTCCTCAACATCTTGTGGAGGAGGAGCAGTGGCGACCGGGACCCCAGGGAGTATGTCACGAGGGGGGTCTGTATGCACGGTGTACCACTCAGCCGGTATGATAACTTCTGGTACTACATTCCATGCCCTTTGTGTAATGATTGGTACCAAAGGAGGAGAAGCGAGGAAATTCAACCTCTGGTGCAAAAGGTTGACCTCCCTAAGACACCCTTCTAGACCCACCGATAAATGATTGATATGGTCGACCAAAGCTTCTTCAACTCTCGTCATTTCGTCTATGGCCTCTCTCAAGGCATAAACATAGTTGACGAGGGAGTCTTCTACCGATGACCTTCTCCCTTGTCGGTTGTTTCTTGAGTGTGATGACGATGTCCCACTGTTTCTGCTAGACATTCTAAGAAAACAAACCGAAAAGAATTCATTTTAGTGAAACAGTACCTCGAACACGGCCCCGTGTTCACCGTTCTGCAGATTTTTATAACAAGGAACCTTGGAGTTTTAAATTATTTTTCTGACTTTTGAGGCATTTTTAAGTAGAAATAACTTAAAACAGTGTTGTAAAACTTATTTTTAACAAGATTCATTGAATAAAAATCTAGCAAACATCACAATAAAGCTTGAAACCATGGTGATTTTAAGCTTTAATGGAGGTTTTTGAGGTGAAAATGAAGAAGAAGGCAATGGACAAAAGTAGAAAAGACAAGATGGTTGAGAACCTTCTTTAGAATATACCTAGGATGGTATGTGTGAAGATCCCACCAAACCTCTGTCTTTGGAATGGTCCAAATGTGCAGTAATCTTGCTGCATTTATAGAAAATGACAACACGCTGGACACGACCCCGTGTGCAGACAAGATTCTGACATATTTTGTCTGTATTCTGACCGAAAGTCATACGAGAATCTTTTGGTGGACACGGGGGTGTGCTGACCTGAACACGGCCCCGTGCCTCGAGGCTGTTTATGAAGATTCGTCTATTTTCAAGGAATTTTTCAGATCGGGTGGTTCCTTACTGGATGGAACAACACCGAAGTGCCTGAGATACCTAAGTTTCCCTAGACTTAGACGAGAACGCAAGAGGTTATCGGTAAGGGTGATTCCTATGCTAAATGTAGGTGGACAAGTCCAACCCTTTTCCGGGCTCTCGTTAAAGAAGGTGTATGTTGAATCGCTCAGGTCTATGTATGTATCGACGGAAGTCTCTGGGGAGTCCTTCACGGCACAATCGACACATGGACGAATATCGCTCAAGTCTTCTCAAGAGTTAGAGGTGATTTCGAGAGTGACGATGTTGTTTTTATCCGAATGCGATCTCAATAATTATTCTTGGATTTTGTCTTGAGATGAATTAATTATATTCATCTCAACTTCTTTTATCCATCGAAGAATTAACTCTTCTAGCTGAAAGAATTATTCCAGAAGCATTTCATCTAGAAGGGACGATTGAGAGCACTCGAGGGAGAGGTATGGATTATTTTTACTCTCGCCCCTCTTAAGGCTACAGAAAAACAATGGGTCTATATAGTGGGGAGTATAATTTAAAAAGTAACATTTTAATTCTTCATGATTTCCGCCACATATTTGACACCACGTACCATAAGAGGAGCGGTAGTAAAAAAAATCAGTATCGCTCATGTTTATGTCAGAAATTACCAACCGTCGGGATCTCACGGTTCTGTTTTCAGTATCTGATACTTGGGCACGGGGCGTGTTGGTTGGACACGGCCCCGTGTTCAGCTACTGTCTGACTTAAAACAGGATTGCCAGTACCAAAGATTGGGCACGGGGCGTGTTCAGCGGGCACGACCAGTGCTGAGCTCTGCAGAAGCTGAAAATCTAAGAAAAATCCTAAAAAAAAATAGAAAAATAAGAAAAACGATTAGGCCGTTGATTCCTAACTTTCTTAAAATACTTGTGTCCCCGGCAACGGCGCCAAAAACTTGATATGTGTTGGTGTGATATATAATTTTATGTATACTTTTAGCCCTTTTTAACACTTTAGTCAAGTTTTAAATTTATAAAACACGATATTCTACTAACACTAAACACACATATGGGCAAGTGCACCCATCGTGAGCGTAGTATAGCGTTGGTAAGATACCGAGGTCATCCAAGGACACAAGAGCTTTTAGTACCGGTTTATCCTCAACGTCTAATCAAATAAAAAATTGAGAAAAATGTTTTAAACAAGAAAATGAAAACTAACTAAAAATGCTGAAAATAAAAATAAAAATAAAACAGATAGACAAGATGAATCACTTGGATGCGACTCGCCTTTAGTGTAACATTTGATGTTTTCCGCACTTTTGCACTTTTTAAGAGATTATCTTAGTTATAGTAGTAGGCACCTCTTTTGAAGGTGACGTTACCCTCAACCCAGTAGTTTGAGTCAGCAAGGATACAATCCTAAAGGGTTGAAATATTGGAAGATAATTAATTAAGTTATTAATGCGTAATGTGGTAGGCTACTCTTTTGAAGGTGACGTTACCCTCGGCTAAGTGGTTTGAGTCAGCAGGGATACAATCCCAAGTAGCCGGGTTAATGTATTAATAGTAGTTTACATATGAGGGGATCAAGCCATTCGCACCCCCGCCATCCAATACCAGTGGGTATTGAAGGAGGTCCTACTAAGCTTGACCCAGGTCCTTGCAGGATCTATACACTGAACAAGGCAAGAACCTTACCAAACCATTCCCTTAACCCCCGACCAGGTAGCCAACATATCTCCATATAGACCGTGGATATATGAATGGTGTAAATCTTTTATTTTATATAGATAGTAAAATAACGCCAAGACACCACGGACAAATGATAAGGAAGTTTCACCTTCAATATAAGAAACTAGTTATTAAAGTCATTAATACAAAACCAAATAAAAAGTGCGAAAAGATTAAAAAACAAAAGTATTACACTAAATGCTTGTCTTCACCAAGTGATGTAAGAGACTTAGGCAAACATGGCCTTTGATTGTCAAGAACTCTTACTATCAATCTTGGATCCCGAGACTACTACACACACTCTATGATGGATGATGGATGATGGTGGTGGATGTGGGTGTTGTGATGGTGGTGGAGTGTGGGTGAAGTGGGAGAGAGGTGGTTTGTCAAGGGATGCCTTTGAAATGAACCAAGCACCCCTATTTATAGCCTGCACAGAAGGCCGTACACGGCCCTGTGTCCATTGGGCACGGCCCCGTGTCCATCCTCTTTCTCTTTCTTCATTTAATGCAGTTTGTCTGTGTTAGTTGACCACGCCCCCGTGTCCGCTGGGCACGGCCCCGTGTGCAGAAGCGTATCTGTACCATCAAGATTTGCTTAGATTCTGCGAATCTTAGCGTTGACCACGGCCGTGTGGAGCTGGGCACGCCCCCGTGTTGGGAAATAGAAGCTTCTACAACTTTGTCCTTTCTGCAGACACTTGGGCACGCCCCCGTGTCCGCTGGGCACGAGGCGTGTTCAGCCTTCTGTTGTTCTGTTTTTGCTTGGGAAGATGTTGTCGAGGGGTCGGGCATGCCACGTTTATTACTTTTCTTGTATTTATGTTAGATTTAGCTGTATTTTTGTTTCTTTTGTTCATTTACGCTCATTTAACCCTGAAAATACAAAAGGAAGACAAAATCACACTTTTTCCAACATTAGTACTAAAAAAGGGTTAGTTTTATGGCTTATTTGATTTAATTTATATGTTGCATTTTACACACATCAGCTAGCATCTGTTGTAGACCAAAGCCCTGATCAAGCCAAGGTCCGTTGAAGAAGACCAAACATTTGTTTTAGTCTCTCATGTCAATTTTGTAACCTTTTTGCTCATGCCACTAACATCATCCATGTTATTTGTTAAATTCTAGTCATGTTCCTTTCATACGAGGGACATTTTTGTTGTTGCCAACTTGCCATTTATTATTGTTGTTGTTGTTAAATGAATGAAGAACCATATGTATGATGATATTTAAGCTAGAAATAAATATGACTCCTATTATTGAATAAAGTCTCCAAAATTATTCGTAAACAATTATTGAAGAAAAATGTATTAAAGGGCAAAATGGTCACGTGGTGAAAACCACCCTCCAGTGGGAGTAAGATTGTACCATATGTCATACGTGTTTTGTTTTAAAGGATATTTAAAAAAGATGTAAAATTAATGTATTATTTCTCATATATGAATAGAGTGTTTTCAATCAGTTGAGGATTCAAGTTTCGTGTCGTATGTAACAAAAGACGTAGGTAGAGTACTTGTAAGTTTGTCATTAAAATCAATAGTATTGCGATATCAAGTTTTTGCTTTTTAAATAAAATTGAAAAGTTCGTTTATAATTTTTTGTAACGTAAGTTGTGTGTCGAGTTAAAGGATGTCACAAGGTAAAGGGGGCTATGGAACGAGTTTTATGTGACTCGATGTCTTGTAAAAGCCAATAGATAAATACGATTTTGACGCGTGACTTTAACACATCAGCTTAATTGCATTTTGCCAACTCTATATCACTATTACAATGAATGGTATTTAAAAGATGTAGCAATTTCAACCAATTTATATTGAAATGTATTTATCTAATTGTATTCCTTGTTTAAAGTGTCAAACATGCAATATATATATATATATATATATATATGTAGAGGATCCTGTAAAAAGTGCTCAAAGTGTGAGAAGTGTATTATAACACTATATATAATACTATATAACACCATATAAACACCGTATAACAATATGTAACACCATATAATACCATATAACACTACGTAACACTATATATCATTATATAACAAATATAACACTATAGGTTGTCTGATAGCATGTCTATGATAGATGTATAGTGTTATATTTGTTATATAATGATATATAGTGTTACATAGTGTTATATGGTATTATATGGTGTTACATATTGTTATACGGTGTTTATATGGTGTTATATAATATTATATATAGTGTTATAATACACTTCTCACACTTTTTACAGGATCCTTACCCTATATATATATATATATATATATATATAGGGTAAGGATCCTGTAAAAAGTGTGAGAAGTGTATTATAACACTATATATATATATAGGGTAGGGATATGGTAAAAAGTGTCTAAAATGTGAGAAGGGTAAGAAGTGTTTTAAACCATTGGATATTTGATCTAATGGTTGAGATCAATAGGGTATAAAAATGTAAATTGTGTTTTAATTAGAAGGAACTTATGTAAAATTGAAGGGCAATAGTGACTTTTCCAACGTATCAAATATGGTAACCGTTTCAAAACCCCCATCAATCTCCTATAAATCAGCGAATTTATGGTAACTGTTTCAAATCCCCCATCAATCTCTTCTAAAAAATCAGCGAATTTCTCGTACTTAATAAGTTCTTCGATTTCCTTCACAACAACTTTTATAACACTATAAGAACAGTATATTACATAATAAAACACTATAGGAAGATATAACACTATCTGTTTACTGTAAGACACTATACATAAATAAAACACTGTTGATGGGGGATAAAACACTATGAAAAGGAATAGTATATTACATGATAAAATACTATAGGAAGATATAACACTATCTGTTTACTGTAAGACACTATACAGAATAAAACACTATTGATGGGGATAAAACAATATGAAAGGAACAGTATATTACATGATAAAACACTATAGAAAGATATAACACTATCTGTTTACTGTAAGACACTATATAGAATAAACACTATTGATGGGGATAAAACACTATGAAAAGGAGATTAAAGATGCCTGTACATAATATAACACTATTGACTGGGGAATATAACACTACAACAAGAACTTACCGTAAACAAATAAATGTATAGAACAATTCAAATTCGAATCAAATCCCTGATATATCGCGTGATATATCTCATCGCCAGTTTTTGGCAGTTATATTTGGAAATTAATTAATTGATAATAATGGAAAATTAGTAATACACCCTTTTGAATTAATTAAGATAAATGACACTTTTCATTCCCAAATTATTTCTTACACTTCTCACAAAAGTCTCACTTTGTACAGGATCCTCTACCTATATATATATATATATATATATATATATATATATATATATCTATATACTATATATAAGCATTTCCCATGTCTAAAGGGTTTTGAAGAAGCCGACATTGAATTGACTACCTAAATTGCCAGCCTTTCTTTCAAGATCAAAATAGTACTACTACTCCTATGATTTCATTACAGGGAAAGGAAGTGAAACTCGGAAAAGATGTAAAGAACAGGCCTGCTTGAGAGTGGAACTTACCTTAAGATTCAACCCAGCATCCTGCTAGATGGGCGAAGGAAGGGGGCTAACTAAACCGAAAGAAGCTGTGGGACTACTTCACGCAGTAAGTCCCGCAAGTCAAGAAGGAGCTCTAGTAGGTAAAGCCACTAGGGCTGGTTAGCTTGAAGCAAGGGTCTGGTATAGTAGGGAGCTGTACCCTTGATGCGGGGTATATCGTAAGGGATTGATGTTGCTGTGAAAGAATACCCCTAGCCTTCAAACAAAGGTGGAGGTTGAGTCATGGGTTGTGTAGTAAAGGAAAAGGTATAGTAATTTAACATATTTTTTTAAGATGGCATATGAAGAGTTAAGTTAAAATGCATAATTTTTTTCCATTTTCTTCCAACTCTACCCTTATTAGACTATATTAGACTATTAGATGGCTAAAACAGTGAATTCCCTCACCATCGTCTGAGAGCATTGAATCGCATCCCTTCACCTCCACATCCGGTTAAATCTTTCAATTCAATGTCGTGAATCATAACCCTAACCCTTCGATTTGCCAGCCCTTCCAACTGAATCTGATTTAACCCGTTGTCAATGAAAGTCAGATGCAAGCAAGGGTGTCCGATTAGGGTTTCTTAGTGACGAATAAGGTGACACATTCTTGTTCGGTTCTTGTCCGTACGCCACTGCTCGAATCCGGGAGGCGTTCTGGCCAGGTAAGATTCTTGAATTCAATTTATGTCTAGCATGATTAGTTCAACCCTGGTTCTTGGTTTAATACTATTACCAACATGACGTGTTGGAGTATGGTAAATAATTTAATAAGCTTTTCTTCGATTTAATAGAATTTGGGTTCTGTGATTTTAATAGATTGTAATTTGGGTTTCCATTAATTTATCGTTTTTTGTCATTTAGATCGAGGAACTACGTTTCAGCAATTTGTTTCGCTATTCGGAAAGGTATATGTCTAACTAACATCAGGCTTTTTATATATTTTTGTGAAATAGGATTGTGTTGTACAACGATGATAGGGTTATGGTGATATTAGTAGTAGTTACTTTGTTAGAGGCAGTGGATTATATGGTAGTGTTTGATGGAGATTGGGGTATTCGGGTATTATACAACACATCGTACGCTGCACAATTCTTCCTATATTCTGCTCATATGCCGATCACCTGTGAGGTAAATACTAAAATAAAAGCAGTGGCGTACCATACGCCAACCCGGATTATGGATTGGAGATGGAGAATTACGAAATTCATGATTAAAGAGCTCGTGACATACACTCACTAAGTTATAAATACTTTTATATATATTTGCAGGATTAGACCTAGAGTATCAAAAAGTTCATGATTAGACAACTCATGGATAAGGAGACAGAAGGAAAAACCTTGATGATGATCATGTCTAATTTAAGACAATGGGGAATTCTGGTGGCCAGGAATTTTGAAGGTCAAGGATTTTTTTTGAAACTTTGAAGGTCAAGGATTCAATACACATAGCTGGCTTTGGAAGGTAAAAAAAATAACAATAATAAATTTGGTAACTCATTTATGTTATGTTGCAAAATTGTCGAGAATTAGGGATTTATATCACTAGATGAATGAAATTGACGATCAAATGCTCGAATTAAAACAAATATCATTCTTTTATTTAGTGGGTATTTGTGATATGATGTAATCAAAATAAATTTTCTGGGACATATTTTCCGCAGTAAAGGATTACATGAAATCATTGTAAAAATTTGGGGTGTTACAGCGCGACACTTGAGACCATACCCCTTCAAGAATGAACTTGTGAAAACAATACAGCTATGTTTTTTACGTCTTTCTAAGCTTTTGAGGATTCGGAATACAAATAGGTTTCTTTAATTAAGTTCATTTAAGGTTTCTTTATTAACCTTCTGTATGTGTAGGCAATGTGCCAGACTACAAAGGATATATTGCAAAGCCCATTATTGCTAAATAAATTTTAATGATAAAAATTGATTTAGTTGAGTTTGAGACCCTTGCCTTAGGGTCTTTGTCTCCTACTTTTGAAGGTAATGTTCTTCCCCTTATTATGTCATCTTATTGGCTCTGTTATTCCTGTATATATGTATACATCTTATTGCCTTAGGGTCTTTGTCTCCTGCTTCTATTTTGCTATTAATTTAGTTCTGGTTGTTAATACAACTACCTAAAAGAGTATCATCTCAAATGGGAGAAACTGGTTGAAAGTCATTAAAGCTTAATCTAATCCACATAACCTCCTAAATTGTTCTATTCAAATATTTAGACTATCCTTGTAGTAATCACATTAATTGTGCATATAAAAAGGAAAAAAAGTTTTTTCCACCTTTAAGATGATACGGAACTTGGAACTAACTCTTATCTTTTTATTTTCTTTTTTTGTGGTATGACTACAGCCCGGCTCATATTATGCCTCTACTGGAGATGGTGAGAACAGAAAAGACTTCTCCATGAGTGATTTTTAGATCAGATGACAGTTGGAAAAACTATTCAAAAAGCTCCTGTTGTGGTGGGAAATTGTACCGGATTTGCTGTTAATAGCACCTTTTTCCGTACACACAGGGTGCATATGTTTTGCTCCATTTAGGTGTTGATATATTCGGAATTGATAGACTGATCAGTAACTTTGGACTCCCCATTGGCCCGTTCCAGTAAGTTCTCTAAAGCCTAACCGCCTCTTTTTTAACTTCAAAATTTATACAAGAGTGTTGTATGAATCTGTGAACTAAGGCTTCAAGATTTAGCTGGATATGGTGTAGCTGTTGCTGTAGGCAAAGAATTTGCCAATGCTTTCCTGATCGTACATTCCGGTCGCCTATTGTTGACCTTATGATTAAAAGTGGACGAAACGGTAATTCCTTGAATATTTTTCAAAAACCGGTTTATTTGTCATAATCTTGAAGGAAAGGCTCTTTTTCTTACACAAGACTAATTTTTCAGGTAAAAATAATGGAAAAGGATATTATCTTTATGAGGAAGGGTGCAAGCCAAAACCTGATCCCCAAGTGTTCCCGATTATAGAAGAGGCTGAAAGACAAGTCAACATCATGCCCGGAGGAAAGGTACTCGTTTTATTCCATATTAGTGAGATTTCAAATACTGAGGTGCCATTTTTGACCCGTTTATTATGAATAAATTGGTTTCGGTTTTCTTTTATCTCAAATGTGTCAAATTGGTCAAACATGCTGAAAGTCACCTAAAGTTTTAAAATTGCTTACAGTCCTTCGAAGCCATTTTATTCAAATATTCACGTTGTCATTGTAATAATTTTATTTTTGTTTGCGTAATTAACGCACTAATTTTATTTTTAAGAAACGGGCGTACATGCATTTGCGAGTCAACACAACCAGACTCAGTCTGTTTTCACCCGTACCAAAAATGTCAAATGAAGAGATGGCATTCCATTTATTTATGAATGGATATAGAGATTGTGTTTTATGTCAAACTGGTGAATGTGGCCCAAATTTTGATTTTAATGTGTACATCCTTCTAAACCGTTTCATACAAAGATTTGGGGCCAGCCTTAAAGTGTACCCAGCTCACATGGCATGTATAAAAAATGCCAAATGTATAGGTAATGGTTTTGATCCCCTTTATAGGTCGATCCGGGTTGTTTGTGTATCTCAAGTTGTGATTTGTTCGAAGTTTGTTTTCATTGCATATATCCTTCTGCCATTGTTTATTGGTTTTATTTCACTTGAGCTTATTCAGATTGCCTAAATTTTATTGCAATTTGGTATTTTTCAAAATTGCTCAGACTTCATTTTGGAATTTTATAAAGTTGCTTAGGTTTTAAAAATGCAATAAAGTGTATCTGGTTTTCAAGAAAGAATATTTGTATTCATTTTTTTTATAAGAATACATATAACTTTACTTGAAATAACAAATCAAAAATTTTAACTGAATGTGTAAGATAGCTTATATAGATAAAAAAAAGGGTTGGTTGGTGTTTGCTGAGGTGGAGGGGCTGGATAAGGCGCGATGGCTGTAGGCGGTGAGGGGCGGGGCTACGGGGTCTATGGTGATGGAGATATTTGGGGAGAGGATGATAGGAAGGGACTTTAGGTCTGGTGGGTTTACTGAGTATATGGTGAAAGATTTGGGGAAGGGTTTAGATGTGGTGGAGGAGGATGGTGAGAAGGTGGCGGTGTTGCCTGGAGCTGGTTTGTCGAATAGTGCTTATGCTTGAAATATGTTGTTTTCAACAAGCTGTTTCGAAATACATATTTTAAACTAAAATAATGCTTTGATATGATGTTCTTGATTTTGCACAAACCAATTTTGGAATCGAGCTTCAGAGGAACAACATTATGAACGTTGCTTTTGAATGTTTTTTTCATCTGTGTCAACTTACTATGATGTTTTAAAGACTTACATGCAGACTCTGTTTGGTCTTACTACAAATGCGGCCAAAGGAGATGAAAAGGGCGTTGCTCTGCAAGCAATTTGTATTCTGGAGTTCTATTGGTCATGAAGAGATTGATCGTAAGGGTTCTAAAGCTGGTGAAACCAGTGATTCAGATCTTCATTCTCTTTTCATTGAAACGGCTTTATCATGGTTGGTTTCTATGTTGCTTGAAACTTTATTGAAGCAAGACGAAGATCATGATAAAAAAAGATGATATCTGCAATCTTGCAGTGGCTGGAGGGACATGTTTAGGTCTTGTTGCTAGAACTGTAGATGATGCTGGTATTCATTTGGTGAGGTCATTTGTGCTAAAAAATATATTAAAGGCTGATTGGAAATCTCGCGAAGCTGCCACACATGCAGGTGGGTCATATCTTGAAGGCGTAAGTGTCGAATTGGTTGATTCTGATCTACAATATTCGCATCCGTTACATGTTTAGCTTATTTTTTTTATATTATGTGTTTGCCGTGTTCTCGCTTTACTACAGTCTAAATTAACCCGCTTGAATACATGAGTTTAGAGTTATATCATGGGAGGTTGAAGTGCTTTGTATTTATTATAAAGAGTGATTACAGTGAAGGGTTGTTTTGTATCTAATGAAATATGCAAGTATCTAATTTGATTGGTGTTTTAAATGATTATATTATTGTAATAGTTTATAATTGTCAATGTGAATATGCATACAAACTGCTAAGTGTACATGAAATTTTCCTTTTTATCCACTGTCCACATCTAAAACTTGCAAAAAAAAACAAAAGCACCAACTGAAGACTGGAGCCGAACATGAATTATGTATGCTAATTATTATTATATTTGTCTGCACCTTCATTTTCCTAATTATGGATTATAATGGGTGTTAATCCTTAGACTATTTTTTCATCTTGTTCATTCGCCAAGGTTTCGATCGAACACGATTGATCAAACAACCGAAACGTGCACAACGGTGTAAATTATTGACTCCGCCGCAACGCGCGGGTTCCCCACTAGTATATATATAAAAGAGGATCCATAGAGTTAAAATACAATGTAGGATAAAGAATTTAACTAGCAATTTTAACCAATTTATAAGGAAACGTATCCATTCAGATTGTAATTCGTTTGTAACGTGTGGAACATGTAAAACACAATAAAAATATTAAAAATAGGAAAATGTTTTTTTTTTAATATTCTAGGATGCAAATTGAACAGTGAGGTGGTGAGTTGATTTCACAAGAAAATGATTTGCAACAGAGAGAATTATAATTAGAGCTAAGAATCTGAATCTTTCCCTCCAAGTGTCTGAATTATAGCTTCTAGAAGTTTAATCTCGTTATCTCGTTTCGCAATCTCGTCTTGCTTTGCTCGTAATTCTTCCATGTGCAGTTCAAACACTTCTGCATTCATGACCCGTAACGGATATATTAATCACATCACTAAAAAGAGGGGGTGAATTTACTAACGAATGGTTGTCTTTTAGTTCAAACGGGTCAAATAGAAAAGGGACATGGGTACATATAACTAGAGAAAAGAAGTTTTAGGGTATATGCACGACATACTTGTGGTGTTCTCCAGCTCCTTTGTGATTTCCTGAGCTCGTAACTCAGCAGCCTTTTGTCCTGCTTCGGCCTGCCTTTTTTCAGTACGAGCACGGGCTGCAGCTGAAATTGCAGCATCCAGCTCCCTTTCTAAAGTCTCTACCCTTTGCTCAAGTACCTACACCCAATAATACTCATTTCACACATGGTTTTTCTAAATGAGCATCAACAGAGCAGTTTATCAACGTGGCAGAACATTTCATATTACTTAAGGTGGGTAAACGATATTTTACTCCAGGCCCTGATGGGGCAAATAAGTTTTCCCACAAAATTTCTATTTAAGCAATCTAGCTGAACACAGGGCACCTCTTTTAGATGAGTCTATCATTTTACTTTTTGTAACCGTGTGAACCCGTTACTGGAAAATTCATGGACCCCACCAATACCCTGATAACCAATCGAGTCTGGTTGAACCTAAGACCTTTGCTAGAGGGACTTAAGCACTTAAGTTACCAATACGCCACCCCTTGAAGATTTTCATTTTTAAACTATTAGATAGAATTAATAGAGTAGATTCCTCATCATGCAAAAAGATTTCAGAGCTTTAATGTTTACTTACATTCAATTTGAGATGTAAAAGTTCTGCAGGCATAAATAAGTTCTATTTTCACTAATCCTTTTCAGGTAATGCAAGACACGTCTAAAACAGTAAAAAGGGCTTTTTGATTTCTTCAATTAGTATCGTAATTTACTAAAGTTTAGTATTCAAAGTATATGGAAGAGCCTAAAGAGGAATGGCTAACTATAAACCATCAATGATTACCTACAATAACCTCTTGGACCACCTGCCCAACACAAATTGTGAGTTACCTGATCCCGTTGGTTAGCAGGGTATTGGCGGGGTCTAGTGAGTTTTCCGGTAATAGGTTCGCATGGTTACCATAGAACTGTAAACTATAAAACTCTATCAACTGTCTGCAACTGCAACTAGCTTTTGTTCACTGAACCACCACTAGTTATAAATTTTGTTACATTTCTCAACATAAATTGTTTTCCTCATCACGAGCCAAAGGATACAATATACAATAATCATATCGAACAATCTCTATTCCACCAGCAAAAAAAACATGCTTTGACTCTAAATTAGTAAATTACTTTACAAAAATTCATAAGCACAACTTAACAACATATCACCAGCTTACAAATTCCACTGCTCTCATAAGTTTAATCAATATATACCTATTTCAAAACCCTAGTTAGGACTTAGGACTCAAAATTACCCTACCTTAGATGATGAGATCATAAACACAACGAGTAAACCCTAATCCAATCCAACCATACACTGGCTAGTACCTAATTAGGTCAACCAAACCTATATAAAAGAGCATACGTATGACTCAAATCGATCAAACAAACTAAATTCAGTGAAAATCATATCAACAATTGTGGTCAATTGAAGCTGAATTTTGATGAAAAACATAAGAATCGGAGCTTAAACAGGTGAATATGGCAACAGAAGATGCGGAATTGGAGAAGAAACCTTGATAGTACGGGCTTGATCGGAGGTTAAAGAGGCTTTGTTGAAAGAATCTTGATCGACGTATACAGCTTTGGAGTTGAGTATGTTGTGGAGAGAATGAAGATCGTTTGATATATCGGAGAGATTAGCGATCGCAGCGCTCCATCTCTCGTTTCCTTTCTCCTCCATCAGTATTATTCTCCACTCTGTTCAATCTTCATTGTTGCTTGCTTCATACGCACATAATAATATTTTACTAATAATAATTGTTTTTTCCATGAAATTATATAGCTATTATATATATTTTTTTAAACCACGGATCACTTAAGTACAACTGGAGTATATACTTATTTGAAGTTAACCTTAAATTAATAGAAAAAAAAAAAACAATTGCCAAAATTAATTAATCAATAGTATGGGTGTAGACAAACCAAATCACTTATTAGCTACTTAACATTAGTTTACTAAAAGCTTGAACCGAATATAAAATTAAGCTTGTTTAATAAACGAGTCTGAATTTTGTTTATTGAGTATGAGGTAAGTCACAAGTCTAAATGCGACTATTAATTATATAACTTTTATTTAATATATAGTATAATATTCAATATATATATTTATTTAATAAACGAGTCTTAGGTTCACGTGCAGATGGTTTGTCTTTTTGTTCGTGAATGGGTTTGAGTCAGAGGAAATTCAACCAAAGAGCATTGCTTCAAACTGTCAACTTGTTTACCAAAGCCTTGGGTTCCCTAACTGTTTTTTCTTTATGGCAAATTAAGCGTTTGTAATCTACACGCAGAAGACTGTAAATTGCCGCCCATTTTACCTTCACTCCATTTGACCATTATTTGGTCTTTATCTTTTTATTTAGCATTAATCTATTTCTTTGCATATGGCATCATTATAGGAGTAAATATCATTGTTGTGTAGCTTGATTATATATCTTGATGTACTCGTAATATTAATACACAGAAAATTGGTGATACTGAAGTTGTTATTAAACAAAACCCATGTGGACCCTTCTGTCACACCCACATCAGAGGCGGAAGCGCGTAGTGTGACTTGATCGGTTTTCATAGCATACGATGTAAGTAAACAAACTATATGTGTAACACACAAAAAACGGGTTTGGTAATCAAACCACACTAATATTAAAAGCGGGTAAAATACTGTTAGTGGTGAAAACTAACCCGGTAAACATTAAGATTTAATTAAATAAACCTAATCTTATATAAAGATAGATGAATGCCTTTTAGAATGAACTTTATAAAAGGCCCGAGACTATCGGTACATGATCTAAGTCGGGTTGCAGCATCCCCGAAATCTAGTAAATTAAATTATCATGTTTATTGATAATTGACGGGAAGTATGCAACTAGGAATAATTAACCTAGTTGATTATCTGTATTGTTAAGTGATAGATATTAGATTATATCCATTTATAATTGAAATCTCAAAAAGGAAACTAAAGTTTTTAAAACAAAAAAATAGACATAACATACACACTGTGTGTGAGAGAGTCGATCATCAGTAGGTGGAGACAATGGAAACCCTTGCTCAATCTCAAATCATCAAATCAGAGGTCAAATTCGGATCTTCAAATCGTGCATGAACTCAATTATCGATCAACTAGACTAGAGGATTATAAGGTATGTCAAAAATCTCGATTTGGTGATATTATGATTGAAGGTAGAATTCATGGATTTCAATCCATGTATGAATATGAGAAATTGAGGTAAGATAAGAGATGTATACTTGCTTAGGAACAAACCCTAAGTGAAAATTTTGAATAAATTGCAATGATTTAGGTGTTTGGATGATTTACCACACCTTGTTAAATGGGTTTTGATAATATGATGAAGTTAATGATAAACTTGTGTTTAGAATCATCATACATGGTAGTAATAGGCAGATACTTGAACATAATTAAAATTTAAGCTTCCGCCTATGTTTAGTTTTCAATACTCAACCAAACAATGTAATGTTTTGGTAAATGTTTTAATCACAAGTGTTTTTGATAACTCGAAGGTTTTCGAATGTAATTCTTGTATAATCTATACAAATGCAAGGATTTTTGCTTAAATTCTTAGTGTATTAAACATGGATGTTTCAATATGATATAAAACATACACGATGTTCATCCATTACTGTAATATAAAGATACAAGTCATAAGTTGTTTAGTAGCAAAAGACGACATAAGTTAATAAGTTTTACAAACGATACTTGTTCAAAATAAAGTTTTGTTAGGACCGGTTTCGACTCCACACGATTGCGAACCGACTCGTGCGACGTGCGGAATCCGTGCACGAACGAGACCGAACACACAAACAGTAATTATAACTGTGATTCTATTCAAAGATCTGATATCGTACACGAACCGTGAATCACCTAGACACTTTCTCTCTCTAGTTTCTCTCTCTAGAACTAGATCTCTCAAATGTAGCAAATGACTAAAAGTGTCCAAAAGTTTTCCAAAAGTCTCTAAAGCTAACCCTAACACATCTATTTATAGGCCAAGGGTTATAAGGGATTTCTCCTTATTTACAATAATGCCACCTTGCCTTTTTCTATCTAATATTACACTGTAAGGCTAGTTTGCTTTAGTTTCAGCTACGACTTGAGATGACGGAGGCGATAGACATACTGCACTAACAGACTCCCCCTTGGATATTGCCGCAGTCAATCTCAATCATTGAGTCAAACTCGTAGCTTCTTTTCTTTCTCTCTCTCTAGCTCAAACAGAATCCCCGTGGATCTGTCTTCAGCTCCAGCTCCCCCTTTCGGTAAACTCTTCAGGCTCCCCCTGTTGTCAAGCTTCCGTGCTTTGGGATCGACACATGGCTTTTCGGTTACAAGCTCTTCCGGGATAGTTACATGGCTCCTTGAAATGCACGCTCCCCCTTGCGTTGAGCTCGTCTTCAGACTCCCCCTTAGACTCAGCTGTCGGGATCGTAGTCTGGTACAACATCTGCAACACTCATACGTTTATAAGTAAAACATTTTACAGTGAAAACATTTTCAGTTGTCCAGGTATCGTAACCTGGCTCTATTAAACTTTCTAAATCAAGATCCTGGGACTAAGATATAATAATATGAAATATATCCAGGATTACTTGATACTCTCCCCTTATCAACAATCTTTAAGGATTTGGCAGTTTCAGCGAACCGGATCGGAAACTGGCTCTTTTACAGATTTTAACAATATAAGCATCCAACTCCCTCACAGTTAATCATCCAAGTCCAAATTAATGACCTTGGAGATATCACAAACTGTTTTTTTTTAATTTTGATTTTTAAAAAATTCAAGTCAAATTAATGAACTTGTTTTATTTTCAGAAACACAATCAGCATACTTAGATTTTAAAACTCAGCTTCAGACAACGGTTGTCGAAAATAAAGCAGAAATCAAAATCTTTTTGAATTTTCTGAAATATAAAGCAGTAAAGAAATATGTACAAACATATTTACAGACAATATTTTTGTTTGAGTTCGCGTTAGAGGACCATATCAGTTTTTGACAAGTCACAAGTACCGTTGAGCTTAGTTACACATTAAGAATTAAACAATTCACTTAGATTGTCGATATACTGATCCACTCAAATTTTCATACAAAGTTCAACTGATTCAGGATACGAATTAGGTGTTTTAAGAACTTAAACTCATTCATGTGTCCCACCTCTTGAATATACTCCCGTATCCAGATCCCAATATTCAGTCTTACAGGTGAGTATACCTAGATGATATCTGTAAAGGGAATAAATTATAGTACGAAACCGTGAGAGCTCAGGTCAGAACTTCCGTTCAGCAGAGAGCTTGGTTTGACTTTAGGTGTGTCCCCTTTAGAGGATCTTTTGAATTACAACAGCAATGACTATCAATTTTATTGTTTCATCAATATGCTGAGGGCTGCGCTATGTTTTCAAGCAATGCAGAAAGTATTCTCCGGGGACTAGGCCATTGCTTCCGCAAAATCAGAAGTCCCGGGATAATACCCCAGATATCACTAAGCATAAAGACCTGGTATCTCAGAAAGAGGGGCCTTTCAAACGAGATTTCAGGGGTTACCTATATATCCAAGTAGTGTTCCCCACGAAATAAGCAAGTTTGAATTTATGTTTATATCCCGAAAAAGTTTACTAAATGTATAAAAACCTATCGGCATATCATCAGTGAGACTGTTTAACGCTATATAAACATTCCATTTCTTTAGCATACTGTAACTGTCTACTGATGTACTATCATTTCCTCTTTTTACACAAAAACTCAATTTTGAATTTTATCATGTTTTTGGCTTTTTCAAAATTTTCTAATGTTTTTGGATTTTCTGACAATATTACTCCCCCTAAAATGCAAAATCATTTAAAGAAAATTTGACAACCAATACTGATAGCTTTGTCTCGCCATCCATTTTCTGCTTAAAGTGCTCTGATTTGCAGAAAATATACGTATAGTACTAATTACCCCCATGATTTACAACCCATTGATTTTCGACAGTTTGAAAACCGTTTTTCAATCTTGTGAAAGTAATCATGTTTGTTCAGCCGTGAGGGTTTCGGCGTATTCAAACAGAACTCCCCCTTACAACAAACTATTTTCCCATAATGATTTCAAAACACTTAAGTTTGTGTTAATCAGAATGGTTTTTCCGGAAAAATTAGTTTGTTTACCCATCACTTGTGGGTTCGGGGATAATTCATCACCTTGTTCTCTTTTAACCATTTTGAAAATTTAACATTATTAGGTCAAACACCACTTTCACTTGTAGAAAATCAAGTACAACTTAATGTCCTTGATTAACCACTTGTAAGACGAAATATCACAGTTACCATCCTGTGAATTTCTCAAGAATGATGCCGATACCTGCTTCACACTTACCAACCTGGAAGCTCCGGCAAGTCAGGAATTCAACCAACAGATTTTGACACCCAAGCCTGACCAGCCTTGGGTGTGTTTTGAACTTTTCTCCTTTCTTCATAAAATTCTTTTACTCCTTTTTCCTTACCATCAGCCATCTTGCTAAAAATATGTTTAACATTGCTATTAAACATTTTTCCAGCATCAACACCTTTTGATTTTAGGTTTGCGGCTCGTAATGGTGGAAAGTTCTCATCATTCATTAACGGAACTGTCTCTTCCTTTTTTACCTCAACTTGTGGCTCATCTGATTTTGTGGAATCAGATTCATTGCCCGAACTTGGCTTGTCTGACTTGGATAAGCCAGATTCATCGCCAATAACTTTCTTTTTCTTTTTGTTTGTCCTCAGATTTGCATCTGAAGAATTCGATTTGCTTGACTTTGCCGTCGAGTGAATCGATTCATCAGAACTTTTATTCAAACCAACCGGTGAACCTGAAGACAAAATCCTTTCCAAATACTCTCTCGCCTTCTTCCTCAGTCTGTCTCTCTGCCCCTGTGAAAGCTTTACTTTCTTATCTTCCACTTTCTGTTCTTTGGGCTTGACAATGACTGGTTTCTTTACCGTTCTCTGAGATTCAACCCTCGATCTTCCCATCGATCTCCTTGGGCAATCTCTGGCAATATGTCCTCTGATATTACATTCAAAGCATCTTCGTGTTTCATAATTCCAATTCTGGCAGTTAACAGCAATGTGTCCTCTAACACCACAGGTGTATCACACTCTGTTATCGTACCATCCACTTCTGTCAGTCCAAACCTTCAGATCATAACATCGTTTGGCTTGGTGATAATCATTTCTCCTCTTCAATGCTGGATTTGTCTTTTGAGCACTGTGGTCAAACCTGCACCACTTATTACCATTATTTTGTGAATTTTCATTTACAAATTTTTGTGATTTTTTATAATGATTTGATGACTGAACTAATGAGCTTTTATTTTCATTTTTAAAATTTTTCGAATTTTTAACTTTTTGTTTCTGTTCTACACTCTTCTTAACAGGTTTTTGCTTAGAACATTCACCTGTTTCAGTAGATTGCAAAACAGTATTTTTAAATTTTTCTTGTAAATCTAAAAATATTTTTCTTTTCTTTTCTTTTTCTATTTCTATTTCATCATCAGCTTTGTCATCACAATCTTCAATTTTGACTTTGTCAAAATTTGTGACTTTGTCACTTATTGGAACAGAATTGATCGGTTTTGGACAAACATATGATGCAGAAGTCACAAAACTTTTCAATTTGTTTTCTAAATCAGTAATTTTCTTTCTATTACCTTCGGCTTCATGCTCAAGTCGAATGATTTTATCAAGATGAGAATTTATCGCACATTGTTTTTCAAGATTATTTTTACCAAAAACATCTCTCTCATCTTCTAAAATCTTTAACTGACTTTTGAAATCATTTTCAAATTTTAATTTTTCATTTTCAAACTCTTTTTCTTTTTCTTTCAAAAACTTGTTATCCAATGTCAAACTGTCCATATCACTCAACAGTTTGATATTTTCATATTTTAGTTTTTCACAGTTCAAGCGCAACTCCAGAATCTGTTCATCATCAGCTTTCTTCCCATCTTTCAAAGCTTTGTTTTCCAATGTCAAATTCTCCGCATCACTCAAGAATTTGGCATTGTCTGCTCCAAGTTTATCACATTTTGAGCATTTTTCATTTATCTTTTCAACATCAGCTTCTTTCTTTGTTTCCATCCTGAATGTTCCTGCACAAAAAATTTTAACAAAATCAAGAGGGTTTGCATATTCATCAATAAAACAACCTCTCTTAATATCATATTTCATGACATTTTTTGCAGCAAGACATACAGAAAATCTTTTTCTCATTTCGATGATCACTTCCAAATTTATCTTTTCTAAATCCCTCTTCATCTCATTCATCAACTCTTCTTTTCTTTATCAAACTTATGTGAACTAAGCTTATTGATGAATTCTCTAAAATGAAGCTTTGAGAAACTAGCATCCCTTTTTAGTTCACTCAAAAATTTATCCCATTCTAAAGGTAATGCATCCGCAAATTTTGAAATTTTTTCAGCATTTGAAACCCTTATCTCATATTTATCTAACTTATCATTCAACTCATCAAATCGTTTATCCAACTTCTCCAATGATTCATGTTTCATGCATATGAAATTTTCGGATCTTTTAATCCAAACGTCCTTCTTGTTCTTCTTATCAATCCAAGAGTCAGAAGTCCAAACGTTTAAATTTTTAAGATTCTCGTTTTCCTGTTCATCAAACGGTTTATCCATCTTGAATTACCTGAATATAAACAAACAAGATTAGTTCAATTATTATCAAACAACTTGATTGTACAAATACTCGAACGAATGAGTCGACACAAGTCAATTGTTTTAAATGAAATTCCGTGACACGGATTGCCGATCGAGCGGATTGCTATCCGTGCGGGTGGGATAGTGTCCGGATAGGTCAACAATAAAGTCAACACGGATTGTTATCCGTACGGATGGTGATGTTATCCGCGCGGACAAGTTGTCCGTGCGAGTGGCAAGTCAGCAAGTCAACACGGATGGCTGAAAGTAATCCGTGCGAGTGGGTTGCTATGACACGGATTGTTGTCCGTGCGGGTGGGAAATGATGCTATCCGTACGGGTGATGATCCAGATGATGTTATCCGCACGGGTGACACAACACCTTGAATCTGACACTTAATCACTCAAAAACAAATTCAAATTTGATTCACAATACAGACTGTCATTACTTTGTTTCAATTGGACCTCTTCAATTTATAATCACGTGATCACGAAATCACAATTGATACGAATTATTATATCACATGTATACTGACAAACTTATGCAAATTATGAAATGCTATTAATGATGTTGACACTACTTCACATGCAATATGATAATGTTGACTGTTAAAGGCTGATAATGTTGACTAATTGTGGGTCGGTCGAATGAGGTGCAACGACACGGATTGAAAATGCTATCCGTGTGGACACGTTATCCGTCCGGATTGGTCAACTAAAGTCAAAGCGGATAGTTTATCCGTGCGGGTGACTTATCTGGATGAAATAAATGAAACGTTATCCGTGCGGGTAACTAGTCAACAAGTCAACAAAGGAATCTTGAGTCTAATTGTTATCCGTGCGGGTGGCAGGGTCAACAAGTCAACGCGGATTTGTTATCCGCACGGATTGCCATCCGTGCGGTGAACAGCAGCAACTTTCAACATTTTTTTCGATCAAAAAATCTCAAATTTCTCCCAAATGGCTTCAAATTAAGAGCTGAAAATTTGTATGCTTGTAGATCAGGTACTTTCGCATATCATATCCAAAATTCAGCAATTTTCGACCGTAAAAACCTGTTCAAATTGACAAAAATCAGATAAGAACGTGAAGAACAAGAAAATATGAGAATTTTGACAAATCTGGATGATTTAGGCTCTAAATCTGATCAAATCTTGAACGAAATCGTGCGTTTGATCCTCGCAACCGAGCACCTGCTCTGATACCACTTATTAGGACCGGTTTCGACTCCGAACGATTGCGAACCGACTCGTGCGACGTGCGGAATCCGTGCACGAACGAGACCGTACACACGAACAGTAATTATAACTGTGATTCTATTCAAAGATCTGATATCGTACACGAACCGTGAATCACCTAGACACTTTCTCTCTCTAGTTTCTCTCTCTAGAACTAGATCTCTCAAATGTAGCAAATGACTAAAAGTGTCCAAAAGTTTTCCAAAAGTCTCTAAAGCTAACCCTAACACATCTATTTATAGGCCAAGGGTTATAAGGGATTTCTCCTTATTTACAATAATGCCACCTTGCCTTTTTCTATCTAATATTACACTGTAAGGCTAGTTTGCTTTAGTTTCAGCTACGACTTGAGATGACGGAGGCGATAGACATACTGCACTAACAGACTCCCCCTTGGATATTGCCGCAGTCAATCTCAATCATTGAGTCAAACTCGTAGCTTCTTTTCTTTCTCTCTCTCTAGCTCAAACAGAATCCCCGTGGATCTGTCTTCAGCTCCAGCTCCCCCTTTCGGTAAACTCTTCAGGCTCCCCCTGTCGTCAAGCTTCCGTGCTTTAGGATCGACACCTGGCTTTTCGGTTACAAGCTCTTCCGGGATAGTTACATGGCTCCTTGAAATGCACGCTCCCCCTTGCATTGAGCTCGTCTTCAGACTCCCCCTTAGACTCAGCTGTCGGGATCGTAGTCTGGTACAACATCTGCAACACTCATACGTTTATAAGTAAAACATTTTACAGTGAAAACATTTTCAGTTGTCCAGGTATCGTAACCTGGCTCTATTAAACTTTCTAAATCAAGATCCTGGGACTAAGATATAATAATATGAAATATATCCAGGATTACTTGATACTCTCCCCCTATCAACAATCTTTAAGGATTTGGCAGTTTCAGCGAACCGGATCGGAAACTGGCTCTTTTACAGATTTTAACAATATAAGCATCCAACTCCCTCACAGTTAATCATCCAAGTCCAAATTAATGACCTTGGAGATATCACAAACTGTTTTTTTTAATTTTGATTTTTAAAAAATTCAAGTCAAATTAATGAACTTGTTTTATTTTCAGAAACACAATCAGCATACTTAGATTTTAAAACTCAGCTTCAGACAACGGTTGTCGAAAATAAAGCAGAAATCAAAATCTTTTTGTGGACTATCCAGTGTTTTTGATTTAAGCTCTTTTCTTTTGACTTTAATTTTTTTTGAGATAAACACACTGTTGAGTTTGATGGTTCTTTTTTCCCATAGATTGTGCAATGAGGTGCAGGCACAATCACACTTGTTTTGTTAATGCCATATGCTTTTAGAAGAAAACAATCTTTAGTGACATGATTCTTCTTTTCACAGAAATCACAAAACAGGTTTTTGACTTTCTCTTTCTTCTTCTTTTTTTCAGCATCCTTTTCAACAGAGTTTATAACCTCTGTTGGAAGGTCTTTCATGGGAATGATTTTAGCCTTGGGTGCTTTGAGACCCTCAATTATAGAGAAGTACATTGGCTTGAAATTTTCAAGAATGTCACACTCATCAGACCAGGTGGGTTTGAATTGATATTTTTCAATTTCCTCAAAGGTTGAGGATCCCTCTGGTTGTTCTAAAACAATTTTCTTACCATTTTGATCTGTGACTTTTATATCTTAACAAGCCAAATTTGTGGGAATTAATGCAACTAAGCTAGATTCATTTACAGCAGTGTTTTCAGAAACTTGGTCATTTTTTCTAAACCCAATGCCAAATTTCACATTGCTTTTGATCTGCTTCTTAAGCATAAACTCATAACCTTTACAAGATTCTACCCATTTCTCATAAGTGATTTGGGTAGACTCAAGCTCCTTTTTGCAGTTCTGGTATTTTTCTACCATTGTTTGGAGATGATCTTTGGTTATGCTTGATTCATGTTTTAGGCGCTGATTTCATTTTCTTTTTCAAACAATTTTGATTTTAACTCTTTAAAAGTTTTCTCAAATTGTACTTCATCATTTAAGATCTTGTTTCTAAAGTTTTCATTCACCTCTTTGATGTTAGCAAAAGTAATAATTCATTTATCTGAACACAAGTCTTTGAGAACTTGAGGTGATACCTTAGCAGCAGCCATCATGGCACAATCACATTCACCATCACATACACTGGAATCCCATGGGTCAGCCAGAGGTTCCAACAGAGGTTCCAACAGTTGTTCAGCAACCTTTTCTTCTAACAGTTGTTCACCAACATTTTGTTCTGAAACAAATGTTTTAGTATTCTCTCTCTCCACCTCAGATTTGGACTCCACTTCCTCTGATTGAAGCCCTTCTTGTATGTGACAACTGGCACGAAACTGGTAATTTCCGTACTATTTTAATAATTATTTATTTCCTACATTTATGTGTTTAAACGTCAACAGTTGTTCAAGCCCTCTGATTCACAGAAGAACCTGTTGAGGTGATGGATTGGAAGGTCCAGAAAACAAGGAGAAGTCGCATAAACCTGGTCAAAGTACGTTGGAACTCTCGACACAGGCCCGAGTATACTTAGGAACGTGAGGATCAATTTAAAGCCAAGTACCCCCCACCTGTTCGAGGAAGCTCCTGCGAGAGATAACTCAGCTTGAACTTCGGGACGAAATTCTTTTAACAGGGGGGGGGGGGAGACTGTGACAACTGGCACGAAACTGGTAATTTCCGTACTATTCTAATAATTATTTATCCTGCATTTATGTGTTTAAACGTTAACATTATATGCTTACATGTTATACATACGAATTCATGCATGTTACATATTTCATTTATCGCATTGTGCAATACATTAAGCGTTGCGTCGAAACGATTAGTAAACTCACCGGATAGACAAGCTGTGTCAGCACAGTTTCAGCATGCAGTTAAATGATAGCTTTAGGACTTAGATGTAGGTCTAACATCAAAAATACATCAAACCCCAAGTATGTGAACAAAGGTTTACATTAACACTTTCCGAAAGCAAAAATAAGCACTAAAACTATCAAAAACGCACTTTAAACGCAGAATTATGCATAATTCAGCAAAAATCAGCATTTACACCATCAATATAACATGCAGAATTAATGTTTAAGTGTCCATAATAACTTGTAAAGTGTCGGGAATGAAAACTATCACAAAAGGTACTTCATACCTTGTAAAATTCACTATTTAGCACTTCAACGAACCGACAACCGAACGATCAACTGGACACTACCCAAAACAGCAAAAATAGACTAGAAACATAGTTTTTATGTTTTAAAGCTAGTTATGGTGATAGAACACCTTAAAAATCATAAAAACACTTAAACACACTTAACTTCACATTAAACCTACTAACTTACATCTTTAACCCTCAACTTCCAAAACTTTACACTTTACCCCCCCCCCCTTGTCTTAACCGGCCCTAAGGAGGCCCCACTACTTTCCCCATTAAAATATTGCCGTGTGTGGTCAAGATAACAAACATATGAACCCATGGTTAAACTTATGTTGGGGTTATAAGAACATGTACCATTAGGAAGATGAACAATATCTTATCACTTTCAAAATTTCACCATCTTTCTCTCCTCTCTTCTTCTACCTCACGGCCACACCCACAACTACACACATCACTATTTTTCACTCATAATCAAGGAAATCCTAGGTCATCCAAAGGTGCTAGAAGGTGTTTAAGGAAGGTGTGAAGCATTGGAAGGTGAAGGACCACTTAGAGGAGCTTTTATCCACCACATCTTCTTCATTCTTCTTCTTCTTGAGTTCTAGCCACTTCCCTAGCCACAAGAGCTAGTGGTAAGCTTCATAAATCCACTTTTACTTCATGTTTAGGCTATGTATAAGTTACACCATCAAAGAACATAAACTTTAAAAGATGGAAACATGAAAATCTAACATAACCTAAGTGAAAACAAGTGATTTTAGTGTTGATTGATGAATGTTATTAAGTTGTTGATGTTGATCTTGTGTTATTAGTTAGATCCATCATGTGTAAGCTTGTTAGAAGCTTAGATCTAACAAGTTTAAGAATGGATCTTGAAAGATCCATGATAAAACTTGGTGATGAACTTGAAGGTTTTCAAAGTACGCATGAGAGTGGTTTTAAAATATGTTTTTCGTGATCTTAGAACCATAAAACTTGTGGATGGTTAACTTTGTAAAATAAAGTTTCATAAAAGTTTGTTAAAGCTTAACAAGAATGCTTTTTTTTGGAAGATCTAAGTATGTAAAGTGTAGATCTAAAAGACTACATGTTTTTAAGAAATATTCAAGCTCATCATAAGGTTAAACATGATGATTTTAGTGTATGTTACTTGAAAAATGGTTGAAACTTGATTCTAAAAATTTTGACACTTAGAAAAATATAAGTTCTGATGAAACTTTTTCCCCAAAAATTCATCCAAAAATATTTACCAAGGTTTCCTAATTTTTACATTAAATTTCAAGTTAAGAAAACAAAGTTTTCTTCAAAATAAAAACAATTATAAGTATGTATATTTTTAGGAAAATATATATATTTAGTTGTCACAAAAATTATGTGCTAAGTATATATTATGTGTAATATATGTATTAGTGTATATAGGAATTTGAAAATACACTAAATACTCCCAAAGGAGTATAAATACCAAAATACACAAAAAAATATACAAGGAAATATTTATAAATAATATGTACAAAATTCCCCATAAATGAGTATTTGGACAAGATACAAAATATATATTAATATAAATATATTCCTCACAAATACATGGGCTTGGACAAATATTTGAACATTTATATATATATTATATATATATATATATATATATATATATATATATATAGGGCAAGGCTATATAGAAAACCCTAGAAAACCCAACCTTCCGACATTTTTTTCTTTTTGAAAAAAATAACACATGTAATATACATGTTTTTAAGAGTTTTGGGCCAAAAAAAATCAAAAAAGCGCCGAAGGAATGATTTAAAAAAAAAAAAATTCAGCAATTTCTGTCTTTTGTGCCTAACACATGTTAGGCAACCGGACATTGCTGAAATTTGTTTATTTTTTTCAAAAAATCCCTTCGGCGCTTTTTTGTTTTTTTTGGCCCAAAACACTTTAAAACATGTATATTACATGTGTTATTTTTTTTCAAAAAAAAAAATGTCGGGAGGTTGGGTAAAAATGGGGGGAGATTTGAGTTTCAAGAGTTTTCTAAAAATTTAAGAGTTTTCTGTCTAGCCTTCCCTTATATATATATATATATATGGAGGGGCTCATGCGAGAACTCCATTTATTGCGAGAACCGTGAGAACCAATATGAACACAACCTAAAATAGCTAAAAAAACCTAAAAAAACATAACCCCCACCCCCCCCAAAACCTAAACCCCCCCACCCCCCCCAAGCTAAATGATAAAAACTAAAACCCCCAAAAAACCTAAAAAAAACCTAACCCTCCCCCCTCCCCCCCAAAAAAAAAAAAAACCTAAACCCCCATCCCCCAAAAACCTAAACCCCCCACCCCCCAAGCTAAAATGCTAAAAACTAAACCCCCAAAAAACCAAAAAAAAATAAAAAAAAAATCTAAAAAAATAAAAAAAATCTAAAATTTTTTATATAAATATTTTTTATGCTCAAATCGCTACTTTTAGTGGCAAAAAAAAAATTTAAAAAAAAAATTTAAAAAAATTTTTTTTTTTTAATTTTTTTTTTTGCTTCGAAAAGTAGCGATTTTTATATAAAAAATATTAAATTTTTTTTGTGTGATTTTTAGCTATTTTTAGGCATTTTTGGTTGTGTTCACATTGGTTCTCACGGTTCTCACAATAAGAGGTGGTTCTCGCATGATCTTCTCCCTATATATATATATATATATATATATATATATATATATATGGGACCGCTAAAATGAGAACCACATCCAGTTGTAAGAACCGTGAGAACCAATTTCCACCAATCAGAATACGCCAACACAAAGGGTGTTTTGGTCATTTACTCCTATTGTCTAATCACTCTCTCTCTTCATTAATAAACGTGGCGGGCTTTTTATCTATCATCACTCTTCTTTTTCTTCTCTTTAAAATTGTAGCAACCTTCTATTTCATCTCTCTCATCACAAAACCTGCAACCCACCCTCATCCCCAAGGTGCCCCTGTTTCCGGCGACCACCACTAGCCAAACACCCCTGCCCTCCGTCTCCACAGTAATCCCCGGCCACCCAACTGTGGTGGCGGCGCGTGATACCGGTGGCCCCAAACAACGACAGAGAGATCGGACCACCACTTTTGGGCGGCGGTGCACCACAAACAACGGCAGCAGCGGCGGAAGGCGGTAGTGGGGCGGTGGTTGATCGGTGGCGGAAGACGGTTGCGCGAGGTGGTTGGTCGGCCACCATCGCCTGAAAACGAACCGTCATGGCCACCATCTCTCCGGTCACCTTTTTGCGACCTTGCTGGGTTTAATTTGGTATGTTGGGGGTTGATTGGGTTTGGGGTTTCTTTGATTCTGATTATGTTGGTTTGGGATTCTTTGATTCTGATTATGTTGGTTTAGGATCTTTTTTATTCCGTTTCCGTTGATTCTGTTGTCGTTGGTTTGGGATTCTTTGATTTTGATTATGTTGCCGTTGATGACATCATTGTTTCTTGATCTGGTGGTTGTTGGTGGCGGTGAACGATGGGTGAATGTTTTTGCCCCGATCTTTGATTTTGTGTCTCTGTTTTTGTCCCGATCTTTGAGCTGCACTTGTTTGGGCGGGCGATGATGCAAAAAAAAAAAAAACGTTGATTTAGATGACGATGGCGCGACAAGGACGGCGGGGGGTAGGTTTTTTGAACCTGCAACCCCACTTTTGCAGCCTTTTGATTATCGGATAATCTGAGCCAAACCCCGTTTTTTTGTGATACGCTTTGTTTTGATGTCGTTGGTTTTTTATTTCCCCCCCTAGTCGATGATGATAACAATATATCTGAGACACCTCTCGAGTTTGCGATTTCTTGGTGCGTTCGTTTTGGCGTAAAAAAGTTTTTGTAAAAAAAATTTTTAACCGTTAACTTTTTTACGAAAAACGTAAAACGTAAAAAGTTTTACGTGAAACGTAAAACGTAAAACGTAAAAAGTTTTACGTGAAACGTAAAACTTAAAAAGTTTAACGTAAAACGTAATTTTTTTACGTAAAACGTAAACTTTTTAACGGAAAACGTAAAACGTAAACTTTTCAAACTTTTAACCTAAAATGTAAAAATTAAATCGTAAAGCGTAAACTTTTTAACGCAGAAATGTAAAACGTACTCTTTTATGTAATTTTTTTTAACGTAAAACGTAAAAAACGGCGCGTAAAAAACCGGTCAAAAAAACGACGCGAAAAACGGAGCGTAAAAACAGGTCGTAAAATGTTCCGTAAAAAAACGCTCGTAAAGAACGGCTCTTAAAAATGTTTTAATCTCATCCATCCATTTTGAAAATCTTAAAAAAAATTATCATAAAAATCTGATTTTAAAAAATATTCTTTAACAAAAAATTCTGTTTTTTAATAAAAAGTAATTAATGAATAGGAAAAAAAGGCAATTAAATATAATATATATAAAAAGACAACAAAAGTAATTTTACTTAAATACCCTTTTGAATTAAAATATTAAAGACACAATAAGACAAAAAATACTTAATATTATTTTTAAATACTTTTAATCTCATCCATCCTTCATCTTGATCTAATGGCTAGAAAGTGGTTCGCGCGGTTCTTACAACTGGAGGTGGTTCTCATTTTAGCGCTCCCCTATATATAGGGAGGAGCTCATGCGAGAACCACCTTTATTGTGAGAACCGCGAGAATTAATGTGAACACAACCTAAAATAGCTAAAAAAACCTAACCCCCCCCCAAGCTAAATGCTAAAAACTAAAATAGCTAAAAAAACCTAACCCCCCCCCCCCCCAAAAAAAAAACCTAAACCCCCTCCCCCACCCCCCACCCCCCAAAAACCTAAACCCCTCCCACCCCCCCCCCCCCTAAGCTAAAATGCTAAAAACTAAACCCCCAAAAAATCTAAATTTTTTTTTAAATTTTTTAATATTTTTTATAAAAAAATCGCTACTTTTCGAAGCAAATTTTTTTTTTAAATTTAAAAAAAAAATTTGGCTTCGAAAAGTAGCGATTTTTTTATAAAAAATATTAAAAAATTCAAAAAATTTTTTTTTGTGTGATTTTTAGCTATTTTTAGGCATTTTTGGTTGTGTTCACATTGGTTCTCGCGGTTCTCGCAATAAGATGTGGTTCTCGCATGATCTTCTCCCTATATATATATATATATATATATATATGGACAAATATTTATAATTACTACCATTTAGTGGAAATTACAAAAAATCGGATAAATGAAAAAATTATATATATATATATATATATATATACTTGAAAGTATGACAAAATATATATATTATAAACAAACCTTAAAAATATATTATTTTTAAGAAATATAATTCCGGAAAGTATTAAAAATCAAAGAATCGATTTTTGGCACATAATCTACAATACACAAGTATTTACACCTAAATACAAGTACACTTTCCTAAGTATACTTATATAAAAATAATATTGAAAATATTATTTAATAAATTACTTATAATTATTTTTGGAAAATAATGTAAGTATCACATATTAGATAAGTTAAAAATATATTATTTTTAACCTATATCATTTTTCAATATTACATATACAAATATATATTTTTGGGAATAATATATATATATATATATTAACAAGTGAACAATACAATTTAGACAAACAATAATGCGACGAACGGGCGAGACTCGACCATTAAGGGCACGACCTACACACATGGAGAACTTCTATGACTAAAACAAACTAAATACATAACTTGAGATAGTAACTTGTACTTAGTAAGTTACAAGTTTAAGTGATTAACATACGTAGAACGTTTATAGGTTGCGACATCTAGGAGACAAACACCGGTGAAGTTTCGACGCTGAAGACGCAAATCAGTGAGTTCATGTCCCCACTTTTTAAAAATTTTCTTGTTTTCTAAACTTTGGGAAAAATACATGTACTTTGGTATATAGGAACAAAACTAAGGAATGACGTATAGATCATGTTACGAATAGGGTGAAACTTAAGCACCATTAATCAACGTATACATTTAGATCGTGGAGCGAAAGGTTAGATCTAATGGGTTTCAGGCAACCTCACTCTTGGCCTCGTTTTACCAAAGAGTGCTTTTGGGTCTCAGTCGATAAACGACGGAAAATGCCTAGGTGTGGATGCTTCCTATGTCGTGACATATGTTAATGTCCTCGCGAAACATTAGCGATCTCGATTTCCTTACATTTACATAATACAGTTTACGAATACGTTTTTACAAAGTACATACCATGTTTTCATACAACTATGCTCATACATTCTATACAAAACTGCATGAATTCACACCAACTTTTGTTGACGATTTTCAAAACTTACATGTATTTCAGGAAATTAAGTGGACGCACGCGGTCTCTTTGTTCAAGAAAGTTGTTTATGTTTCAAGATGTCATGTGTCTATGCTTCGTTGCCACTTTTGATGGATTTGTTTGCTATATTCCGCCTCATTGTGGTGATATAGGAAACAAAACCTTGATCTTTGATTTGAAATAGTGTTGTGAACTTTTCAAACAATTATCTTTTATTGTGATGTAAACTTTAAACATAACTTGTATTTTGAATGTTTAAACTATGAATGACAATTTGAGTTGTTTTATAGTCATGTAGTATGTTTACTTATCGTATGCAATGAGAACCTTTCATGATCACACCTCGTGCTTCCGCCTTTAAAAGGGGTGTGACAGATTGGTATCAGAGCTTCGATTGTAGTGAACCAGGATTCTTTCTCGATTCTAGTTTACAATCCTTAGGATCCTCTCACAAAACAATTTTTACAAAAACAAAAAGTTTTTCATTGCATAAAACATTCCGTGACATCCACTACATAAACTGTTTTTTTTTCAAAAACAAAGCGAGGACGATTACGTAACATTAGACCACACACAAGAGTAGACGTAGGAACTTAAGTTAGTCCACACGACACAAATAGGATAACTTAAAATAAATATACGTGCTACTTGCATTCCTGTATGTAACTATATATATTAAGTAATAATAATTAATATATGTACATATGTCATGACTTTTATGTTACAGGTACTCATGTCATCTTCTGAGAGTAGCGGTCTGTCTGATGAGCATGATTCTATGGCGATCGTCTTCAATGATGAGGTAGCACCTATCCCAGAGATCTTCACTTCCGACTCTGAGTCCGATCCCGAGATGATGTCCGACGACGAGGACCTGGACGACTTTCAGCCATTCGCTTTGCCTGACTTTAGGGAAGACATTCTTTTTGAGGACGATGTTCTTGCCTTGCCTTTACCCATCCACGACTAGCTCATCATCGGGCACCCCGATGGAGAGCATGTTGTTGAGCCCATTCCCATCCATGCCATCCTGCTTGCTGCTATTCCCGCGGAGGATTGGCCATTTGTTATCGATTTGGACGATGATGGCGAGATCCCAGTATTTCACGTCGACCATCCAAACAAGGATCTTGGTGATGGAGATGTGACAACCCTCATAAATCCAGGTATCCGTACGATTAATTAACTATGATTAAGTGCTTAATGACTGTGCTGAATTACAATTAACTGCTTTCTGATTACTGCATCATACTTACATGTGCATCACATTTCATACTGTCACATCATTACTACATACAAACACTTAGTGACATAAACGATGCACAAAGCACAACTAGCACAGTTAGCGGATAACTCAGAGAAATGCTGACGATGTTCAGTACATAGACCGATAGTGTTTTGAGACCCCGTATGGGCCAGAGACAAGGTACTACACTAGTATGGTGTGTAGGGAAGTAAGGACCATAAAACTGCGTCACTAGATGATAGTTTAAGTGCCGGAAAGTGCCTAAAACCCACATAAAGTGCAGAATTTTGCATATTTCCGCAAAAAATTCAGCAATTTAACAAGCTAGTAACATGCAAAAATATGACTAAATGGTCCTAAATGCTTTCCTAAGTGTCGGGAATCAAAAGTGTCACAAAAGGGTACTTAAAGATCACTAAACAGAATAGTTTGACACTTTAACGAACCGGTATCTAACCGAACAACCGGACACTACCCGAAACACCAAAATTATACTAGAGGCATTGTTTTAATGTTTCTGAGCTAGTTATGATCCCCGAACACCCTAACACACCGTATAATGCATGATACACTTAAACACTAACCATTGCACTTGAAATCTAACTTAATTATCTAACTTACCATCAAACTTACACTTAGACCCCCTCCCCCCTTATATTTACGGCACCAAGGGAGTGGCCCCACCCCAAATCTTCTCTTGATCCACTAAATCCCATTTGATCTTGCTTAGATTTGATAAGATCATGTCTTGTACTCTTGGAACACTAAACCCATTGGATAATAGCCTAAAATTGGTTATAAGAGGAACATGGAGGATCTTAATCACCCACACTTCTCAACACCATCTCTCTCCCTCTCATCCTCTCCGTCTCGGTCGAGAACTAGCACCACCACCATCATCACTTCCATTTCAAGTTCATCCATTTTCAAGTGTACACAAGGTGTAAGGAGCCATATTAGAAGGCTTGGTGATCTTGGATCTTGAAGGATCTCCATCATTTGCTATTATCCTTCACTTTTTCCATCATCAAATTCTTGTGTTCTTCCCTAGCCTTGTGCTAGTTGTAAGACTCTCATGATCCTTATTTACTTCATATGTTGTTGGTTAAATGATGATGAACATTGATAAACTTGATGAACACTAAAAGACATAAACATGAGTCATGAACATAAGCTTGATATATGATGAAACTATGTTGTTTAGTGTATGAATGATACTTTCTTGTTATTTACTTGAGATTATGATGTTGATCATCATAAGGAGCTTGCTAGATTGTGATTAAACACATGATCTAGCAAGAGAGAGGATGATTATGTGATAAAATAAGATGATCATCCTCATGTGTAAGCATGAACTTGAAAAATAAAATGATTTCTTGAAAAATAATAATCAAGTGAGTTGATAATCTTATAGATCTAAGAATAATGAATGGTTTTCCAAAAGAACCAAGTTCAAAATGTGATTTATAGAAGATCATGGTTCTTACTTAAATATACACTATTTTTAGTGTTGAAACAAGTATAAGAACACTTTGTTTACAAGAAAAATTCAAAAGAATGATTTTTGGAAAAATCATCTAGTAAGTTGTAAACACTTAAAACTTTTAAGAATGAGATTTTTAAAGAAATAAACATACTTTAAAGGGTAACTAAGTCTACTAAACATATTACCAAGTTACTACAAGTTTTTATGAAAACTCAAGTTCATGATCATTATGTAGATAGCTTTGTTTTAGCTCTTGGTAATGTAGATTGATTGTTGATTGTTTATGATGATTTTTGAAAAAAAAATGATATGCTTTAATAGCATGGACACCTCCATTTTTAGGGGAAACTATGGCAAAATTTTCTAAAAATACAAACACTTAGAAAAATATTTTCTAAACAAATGTTTACAAGTGTGTTTTAACTATGGTTTTCAACATAAACTTTGCCTAGACCTTGTTACAAAAATACAAGTATTGGAGGTTGGTTTTTATAAATAAAAATGGGTGAATATATATTTAGAATATATATATATATATATATATATATATATATATATATATATATATATATATATATATAAAAGACACTTGTGTGAACATTTGTATACGTTGTGAAATTGTTGGTACATACGTCTGTCGACTTCGTCTTGTATCGAGTTTTGTATTTGTATACATAGATCAGGGCACGAAAGACGAGAATAGTATGTTTATAGGGATTTCGCCTGAAATGACACATATGTCATTTCAAACGAAATTAACATGATGATTTCGTTTGAAGTAATTCCGTGCAAAATCAGATTCCGCTTAGACCATTTCAAGCGAAATCACCCAGCCTATAAATACCTGATGTGCCTTGTCATTTGTAACGATTCTGATTCCGGTAGCGAAGCTCTGCCGAAGTGTCTACAGCATTGTAATTGATCTAATATCAATCAAAAGACAGTTTAAAGTGATATTCTTGCTGAATTGAACTTCATACGTCTGTTTTCGCCTTTCGTATTGAGAAAAACTCTTCTAATCGACTCGTTTGGGTCACAAAACGATCCTACAAGTGGTATCAGAGCTCAGGAGGAAGAGTTCTTACCAATTCAGCTGCAATTTCTGATTTCTACACCTTCTTTTTCAAAATTAACAACTTTTCACGGTTAAAATCGGCTAATTTTATCATATTATACGTGCAATAGTGGTTTAACAAACCCTTGAAAGTTTCAGACATTAATTCGGCTTAAAACAGTTCGAAAGTTTAATTTCGCTTGAAAGTTGATATTATTTTGTTCGAACTATTGCTGTAATTTCGCACGGAATTAGTTTTGTTTGAACGATTCGAACGAAATCACTAATTTCGTTTGAAGCTAATTTCGCTCCAAGGGGTAATTTTGTGTGAGAGTTAATCTCGTGTGAAATTTCATAGTAATTTCGTTTGAGAGGGTTATATCGTGTGAAAGAAGTAATTTCGTTCGAGAGTGTGATTTCGTTTGAGGAGTTTCACACGAGATTAGTTAATTTCGTTTCAGTTGGGTATTTCGTTTGGTAATTTCACACGAAATTACCTATTTCGTTTGAAAAGGTGTAATTTTGTTTGGACAGGATAATTTCGCACCAGGGTATTTCGTTTAAAGGATAATTTCGTTTGAACTGTCTGTTTGTGAAACTTCTTGAAAATCGGAACATGGAAGAGGAATTTTATAACGCATTTGCTACTACCCCGACTACTTCGGCATCTGTTACTCAGAACTTGAACATGGAAAATGAAACGGGCACTATGCAAAAACCACCTAAGCTTATGAATATTGAAGAGTATAAAGGATGGGAGGAATGATTCGAAAATTGGGTGCAAGCAAATTATTTGGATGCTTGGGAATGTGTGGAAACGAAATATGTTAGACCATTGAATGATGATGAGGAAGAGATTGCTATTAAAGATCTAAGTGTTGATGATAGAAAGAAATACAAAAATGAGAAGATGATGATTAGTCTATTGCATCAAGCTGTGAAGGAAGATATCTTGGTTTTATTGCAACACAATGGAAGTGCATACTCTATCTGGAAAGCTTTAAAATCAAAGTTTGTGGGAAGTAAAGAAATGATCAAGAACAAAAAATCACTTTTGAAAAAGGAATTTGATCTATTTCGTGGTTTGAGAACTGAGAGCACAAAACAGATCATCGAAAGATATTGCAATCTGTTAGTTCAAATGAAGAGAGTGAGCATCAATAAAGATAATGAAGAATTGATAGAAAAGTTGGCAGATGCATTGCCACATGAAACTTGGGGCACATATCTTATGATGTTGAGAAATAAGAAAGATTTTAGTAATTTGACACTGAATAAGTTCATTGAAAAACTTGAAGCTCAAGAGATGGAGCAAAGAAAGATTTCGAGAATGAAGGATTTTGATGGTGAACAAGATATCGGTCTTTATTACAAAGGAGGTGTTAGTGATAAGGCCAATATGTCACCAAAGGTTGAAACTGCATTCAATGCTAAGAGTTCGTCTGGAGGGTCATCTCAAGGATCAAACAGGAAAACGGGGTTTTCTTCATATCCATCATTTGATCCAAATTTTTCAACAACCAATAATGGCAAGAGATTACAATGCAACATTGTTTTGAATCTTGAAAATGGTGAAAATTTCTCGGAAGAGGTTGCAAAAGGTCACATGTCATTGTTGGGAACTGTATTAGAATCATATGAAAGTTTAGTTGCAGGAAAGATCGGGAATCCAATGTTGAGAAAAGAGGATTACGATCAGATTGATGCTGAGGAGATGGAATTGATGGATATAAAGTGGTGTTTGGCGAGTGTTTTGAGAAGAGCCGAAAAGTTTAAACAAATTACGGGAAGAGATGATTTCCGTGATGCAAATATTTCTACTCTAGGTTTTGATAAATCTAAAGTTACTTGTTTTCGTTGCAGGAAAAAAGGACACTTCAAGAGAGAGTGCACAAATCATGAAGCAAGTGGAGCTCAAAATCCGTTCAACAACAATGATTACTATAGGAAAGCAATTTATCATCAAGTTGCTCAACAACAAGAAGAACCACAAACTGCACATGCTAGGAAGACAATCGAAGATTCATCAAAGAGAGTTTGTATGGTGAATCAAGATGATAAAAAGTTAACAAAAGAATCCAGTTGGGATAAATATGTTTCAGTTGGTAGTAAAGCATGTCTGATAAACCAAGATGATGAAAAATTACCAGAAGGGTTTAGCTGGGCAAATTTCAGTTGGGATGATTATGATCCTAACAAAACTTCAAATCATAAAGCTTTTGTTGCTAGAGTTGCTGAAGACAGTGATAATGATGATGATTATTATGCAAGGAGAATGGAAAAGCACTTAAGAATGATGGAAGAAAGTGATAGTGATGATGGAAAAGTTAAAAAGAAAAAGAAGAAAGTTAAAAAGCCCGTTAGCAGTGATGATGAAGAAGTTCCAGTGATAAGGAAAAAGGTCAAAGACATTCTAGTTTTCACAGTTGAAGCTGAAGCTGATGCACAAAAGATTCCAGTGATATGTGAAAACTGTGAAGCAGTGAAGAAGCAAAATAGTACTTTGATTCATAATTTGAACAGATTAAAAGAATCTTACGATGTTTTGAATAAATCCATGAATCAGTACAATCAATCAAGCAGTGAACAAGCAGCAGCTATGAAGACACTTCAAGGAGCTTTCATGAGAAAGCAGAAAGTTGTCAACAATTACATTGAAAAATGTGCTGTGCTTGAACAGAAACTGGAAACTCAAAGGATTGAAACAGAAAGAGTTAATAGATTGTTAAAAAGTTACTCATGTACTTCTTATGTTATTGACAGGATTTATCCAACCGTTGAAGGCATGAAGGCATTTGATGAAGAGAAAGTATCTGAAGACAAGAGTTCTGAAAAGAAAAAGGATACTGAAGTGAAGATTTCTGGTAAGAAACAAAGTGCCAGTTATACAAAGTGTCCACCCCCGCTTGAAAATGGATATTCTCCTAGAAATCCAAATTCAGAAAGAGTAAAAAAGGCAACCACTTTACAGTGGGAGTCTGAGTCTTCAGAAAATTTGCCAGACAACATTGATGTTACTTTCACATCGTCTGACACTGATCATGAGTCCGAATTAATAAAGAAAGTGGTCGATCAGGTGTTGGATAACGATGAAACCGAGGAGTCAAAGTTGGAGTCAAAATCTGACAAGTCAAAATCAACTGTCAAAAAGGAGAAACGGGTTTATAATAAAGAATTTATGCTATCAAAATCTAATTTGAATGATGAAACATTTAAAGTAGCTTATACTTTGAATGATTCTGACAAATTATATTCTGATGATGAATTTCCAATAAGAGGTGTCAAAACAGAAATGATCAAAAAGGTTTTCAAACTAACAGAAATTAATATTTCTGAATTAAAAGATGTAAATCTTACTGAAAAACCTAAACCTTACACCTCAAGAGTTCAACAACGTTTAAACAAGAAAAAGGGTTACAGTTCTGGTTCAGGTTATCGAAAGAAACCAAACCATAAAGGTAATTTCAAAAGAAAGGGATTAGGTTTTATTCCACCGAAAAATTATAAAAATGAGAAAACTTATAAAACAAAAACTGTATTTGTTTCAGGAATATCAACTGAAGAAGAAAAAGAGCAGTTGTTCAGAAATCAGACAAACAAAGAATTCCTTGCTATGAAGCAAGAAGAAATGAAGAAAGAAATTGCTCAGAAAAAGGAAACGAGAACCTGTTTTCAATGCAAAATAGTTGGTCATATTGCCAGGAATTGTCCAAAGGCAATCCAACCAAAACAGGGAGTTTCTGATAAAATGAAAGAAAAGATGGTTGATAATGAACCACCAACCAAACAATTCAAAGTTTTCAAAAATTCGAAGTTTGAGGTTGGTGAATGTTCAAAAAGGTTTTACAAAAGAAAAGCGAATCTTGACAATCAAAAATGGGTTGTTAAGAAGTCTGATGATAGTTCTAGCAATGATTCTGATTCGTCAAAATCAGAGGAGCTATCTTCTGGCGATGAATCTGATTCCACAAAGTCAGAGGAGGCATGTGTTGAGTTAAAATTGGAAACGTCAGTACCACCAATGGATGATGTCAATTTTCCACCATTGCGAGCTGAAAATTTTAAACAAAAAGTTGGCAAAACTGAGATTTCAAATCAATTTTTCTTAGAAAAGAAAGAATTTGATATTGAAAAAGCTTTTAACCCCAAAGTGCAACATATTTTTGGTAAAATGGTTGATGGGAAGGTTAAAGGGGTGAAGGAGTTTTATGAGAAAAAAATGAAGAAACCAGGTAAGGGTGAGTCATCCCAGGTTTGTGACTGGGATGGAACCTATTATGATGAATGAAAACCAGGACTTGCCGGAGCTTCCAGGTTGGTAATCGTGGAGCAGGAATCGGCATCATTCTTGAGAAATTCACGTTTGTGATATTTCGACTTACAAGTGGTAAATCAGGGACATTAAGTTGTACTTGATTTTCTACAAATGATATTTGTTGATTGAATTTAAAATTGTTAAATGTTTCAAGTGGTTAAAGAAGAACAAGGTGATGAAACCCCTAACCTACAAGTGGTTTTATAAAATCAACAAATCTAATTTTCCGGAAAAACCATTTTGATTAAAACAAACTTAAGTGTTTTGAAATCACAATGGGAAAATAGTTTGTTGTAAGGGGGAGTTTTGATTGTTTATGCCGAGTGGATGGCGATTTGAAGCAATTCACAACAGTTGTCAATTTTTCTTGTACAGTTTGTTTTCAAATTTCCTTTAAATGATTTTGAATTTTAGGGGGAGTAAGAATTTCAGAAAATCCAAAAACATTTGAAAATTTGAAAAAGACAAAAACATGATAAAATCAAAAATGAGTTTTGTTGTCAAAAAGAGGAAATGATAGTACATCAGTGGACAATCACAGCATGCTAAAGAATTGGTTAGATAAAATGTGATAAACGGTCTCACTGATGATGTGCCAGTAGGTTTTTACACATTTAGTAGATTGTGTCGAGATATAAACCTAAATTTCAAACTTGCTTATATCGTGGGGAACATCTCTCGGATATATGGGTAACCCCCGAAATCTTGTTTGAAAGGTCCCTCTTTCTGAGATACTAGGTCTTTATACTTAGTGATATCTGGGGTATTATCTCGGGACTTCTGATTTTGCGGAAGCAATGGCCTAGTCCCCGGAGAATACCTTTCGCTTGCTTGTAATATAGGCCACCCTCAGCATAAAAAATGATGAAACATTGAAAAATGCTAATCATGTGCTGTTGAAGAAAAGATTCTCTAAAGGGAACACACCAAAAGTCGAAGCCGTCATCTCTCTGATTTTGCGGAAGCAATAGCCTGAGCTCTCACGGCCCTCGCATTTAACCCTTTACAGATATCATCTAGGTATACTCACCTGTAAGACTAAATATTGGGATCTGGATACGGGAGTATATTCTGAGGTGGGGCACGCGAATAAGTTTAAGTCTTTAAAACATTAATCTCGTATCTCGAAACAGTTGAACTTTGTGTGAAAATTTAAGTGGATTAGTATACTGACAATCTAAGTGAATCGTTTAGAACTTAAAATGTTTAAAGCTTAACGGTGTTGGTGATTTGTCTCAAAAACTGATATGATCCTCTTACACAAACTCACAAAAATATTGTCTGTATATATTTCTTTACTGTATGTTCATTTTATTCAAAAAAAAAAAAAAAAGATTTTCGGAGTGTTTTAGCATAAACTTTTGAGAAAATATAAAAAGATTTTCGACAACTGATGTTGAAAAGCTGATTTTCAAAGTTCCAAGTGCTAAACATGATGAACAGGTTTGGAAGAGTGTTGTTTGAAAAGAAAAATGGCATTTCTTCAAGTGGTCATCGGAAATTTTTGAATGTTAAATCATTTTGATTAATACCTGCAATTGATGTATAAATTTGTCATATTTTAAATTCGTGAGATTTATTTTTGGGTAGAGAATGTGCAGGTAAGCCAGGTTCAGATACCTGAGAATTGGATGAAAGCCAGGTCACGATCTTGAATCTGTGGAAGTCAAGAGATTAGCAGAAAGGGAAGAAAGAATTTACCTGAGAATTCTGATGAAGATGGTGGTTTATCAAACAAAAAGAGAGAAGATATAGGGGCTAAATGGATAGCCATCGAGTGTAAACCGCGTTGCCCAATGTTATCTCGATCGTCGCTTCAACTTAATAACCTCGATTTAAGAGATAAACTTTAAAATATATGCGTTGGAATTGGTATACCAACAGATATATTTTGGGGACAATTGTTATGGGTGGTTTTCTGCTTTTATATCCTGACTAATATTCTGACTATGTTTCTTTTGTTGTGATCAGGATACCGGATCAGGATATTGGTAACATCCTGATGTAGTATCCTGATGGTAACTAATTAACTCACGTGCAGATTATTGGAACAAGTCTCTAACGTTCAAGTGGACTTCTTCTCCACAAGACTCGGGCAAATCCGTTAGATTATGGACGTTGAAGCCGGAAGACGTGGACTACAACGTTCATATATGGAATATTCGTTAAATCCCGGAACAATAGGATAGTTAGTTAGTTTCTTTTACTATAAAAAGGACTGATCGGATCAGATTAGAACACACAATCTTTCGCACACTCTTTCTCTCCAGCTGCAAACACTCACAACACACTTACACTTGTATCGAAATCGCATTGTAACACTTAGTTGATCCGCATCATATCCTGCACTGTATCCTTATATTTGAAGCAATAAGAAGAACAAGGAAGCTGCGATTGTCAGCTCCCGAGGTTTTATGCCGGCGATCTAGATTGATCAAGGGCTTTCCTCGTACATCCTGTGTCACCCTTTACATTTTTGCTCATTGTTTGGTCATAGATACAGCTCAATATCCTGAGCCGTATCCTAAAAACTGTTTTTTGCTAACAACTTAATCAGCATATTTCCAACACACATTCTTAGCACACTACCTTGTTAGGGGAGGATTTTCCAATGATCAGTGATCCTCAATTACTATAGGGCTTAGGGATCCTCAATTCTGTCTGAATTAGTGATCCTTAGAGAGTATTGTAGGATCAGGATCCAGGATCATCATAAGGATCCTTACACTAACGATTGTCTGCTTTGAATATGATGTTTTTTTGCAGGAGTACGAGCTTGGACTTGGTCTTGGCGATATTCCTGGAGCATATTCCCTTCTTATTCCGCACGTGCTTGACCAATATGGACGTTATGGAGTTCGTGAAAGACTTGCATGAATTGCGGATAGTTAGTTAGATTAGATATTTTCCAAATTTAAAAGGGGATAGCGAGCTAAATTAGAACACTTGGCTATTTTTAGCTTAACACACACACTCGTAACTGCTTTCATCAGCTCTCGACAGTTTACTTGGCAATTACACACTTTTTTGCACATTACACTCTAGTGATCCTTGTAACAAGCTCGCTATCATCCAAAGTTGTAATACATTTTTGTTTAATCTGAGTTGGTGATCGGTAGTTTCCATCACCCGAGGTTTTTTATGCCGGAGATCAACTCTTGATCAAGGGCTTTTTCCTCGTATAAATCATTGTGTCACTTGTTCATTACATTTCTGAGTGATCCTTAGCATTGTTCATTGATTCAAGCATCACACCTCACAACAGAAGTTTGGTTGCATTATCTTAGCTTGATTTTTGACCAAAACAGTTTGGCGCCCACCGTGGGGAAATTGGTGCTTCATTCCTAAGAAGATTCATATTTTTGTGGTCATTTCGGTTCGTTACAACCAAGCGGATGGCTTCCTCAGCGAAGAACACTTCAAGTTCAATGCCGGCAATCAGTTCTTCTCAAGGCGTTCCACCTTTGCCTCTACCACCTTCTGGATCCCAGAAGAATACTGAAAATGCTGCGAAGAGACAAACCCCCATTTTCTCAAAACCACCAACTTCTTCTGTTTCCTCTAATCCTACTACTAATGATCTTTTTAATCTGATTTTGCAGATGAGGGATCGCGTGCAAGAGCATGACAAAACCAATGAACGAATCCTCCAAGAGATTGGTGATATCAAGAAACAGAAGAAATCAGTGGAGGATCATTCTCCTCTGATACCAAGGTCATTGAATTTTGACACTCCAGTTGTAACTACCCTACAATCGGCAGTTCCGGGCATCCAGTATCAAAGTGGTCCATCAGAAAGGCGTTATGGAACAGCAACTATGAGTCAAGCATTTGGCTCTCACTCCCAGCCTCAGGGATCCTATTTTCAGCCATCGGGATCCTCTTTTTAGCATCAGGAATCCTTCATCAGCTCAGGAGGATATTTGGGAATGCACACAGTTCAAGGATCCTCCCAGGTCCAAGGATCCTCCCAGGTTCAAGGATCCTCCATGGCTCTAGGATCCTCCCAGATCCAAGGATCCTCCCAGGTTCAAGGATCCTCCATGGCTCCAGGATCCTCCCAGTTTCTAGGATCCTCTCTGCCTCAAGGATCCTTTTAGGATCAAGGATCATCGCAGCTTCAAGGATCCAACATCTTTCAGGATCAAGGATTCTTAAGAAGTATGCAGCCCCCAAGCTCGGATGTTCATCAAGGAGACTTCATACCAATGCAGACCATTGCTTCCTCTGGTCCTTCAATCATACCAGAGTCCCGTCAATATGGATTCACATCTGGAATTCCAAACACGAATCCTCTGGGAGGTAACACTTTTAATAATTCATATAACACTAACCATGGCTCTATGCAGGATACAGGTATCAATCAGGCTATGGCCAGGGAGTTACAGAAGCTTAAGGATATGATATCCAGCGTACCAGGAGTGGTTAAACCCATTCCTGAAATTGCAGATGGTAGCCATAGGATATCTCGCTTTGCACCACCTATTTGTGATGCTGAGATACCCAAAAGGTTCCAAATACCAACTATGAAGCTATATGATGGTTCAACGGATCCAGAGGAACATGTAGCTCAATACAGGGAGAGGATGGAGATCAATCCAATTCCTGAGAGGTTAAAAGAAGCATGTCTATGCAAGGGTTTTGGATCCACACTTACAGGATCTGCTCTTAAATGGTTGCTAAGTCTTCCCCCTAACTCTATTACTTCATTTGCTAATCTAGTTAATTTGTTTAATAGCCAATTCTCTTGTAGTAGAAAGTTTGAACAATTAACTAGTGATCTATATAGGGTAACACAAGGTCAAAATGAATCACTTAGAGATTACATCACTAAGTTTAGTAAAGAATCCTTAGACATTCCTAACCTGGATATTGCTACGGCTGTAGAAGCCTTTAAAATGGGATTGCTTAGGGATTCCTTATTCTATGATGATCTTTTCATGACCCCTTGCAGGAATCTTGATGAAGTAAGAACCAGGGCCCTTAGATTCATCCGATTAGAGGATGATAAAAGGATCCAGGAAAGACTGACAGGATCCTCAAAACAAGAAAAGCAAGGATCCTACTTTAGGAACAACAAATCAAAATCCTACAACAAATCTGATAACCAGAATGTGCATGCAGTGGAACTGGAAGAAGATGATGAGGATTATCCTCCCATTTCTGAATACTGTTTCTCTGTTGATAACAATGAACTAATTCTTGCAATGCAGAATTTAGGTGAGAAAGCTAGGTGGCCGAGAAAAAGTGATAAACCAGCTGCTACAAAGGATAAGTCCAAGTGGTGTGCATATCATGAGGATTTCGGGCATCTCACTGAAGAGTGTATTGCACTTAGAAAGGAAATTGGTTACTTGTTAAGCAAGGGGCATTTGAAAGAGCTTTTGGGACGAAAGAAGTCAAGGATCCAGGATCCTGAAAGGATCCCGGAAAAGGCTCCTGCTCCTCCAGCAGATGCACAAGTTATAAACTTTATATCTGGTGGATCAGACATTTGTGGTACTTCCTTATCAGCAGCCAAAAGACATGCCAAGGAAACCAAGATGGATAATGGTGACAGACCCATCCGGACGTCCACTGTCACCAAGAATAAGATCATAACTTTTGATGAGGATGATCGTCTTGATGTTAAGGATCCTCATCATGATGGTCTTGTTATTACCCTGTTTATTTCTAATCATTTTGTTCGCAGGATCCTTATAGATGGAGGAAGCTCTGTGAACATCATTCAGCTTGATGTCCTCAAGAAGATGAATATCCCGGAGTCTGATATTGTCCCAAGATCCTCAGTACTTGTGGGATTTAGTGGGGAAACCAAAAACACATTGGGGGACATCAAACTCCCTATCTATATTGAAGGACTCCATTCTTATCAGAAGTTTTGTGTTATAGATTGCTTATCTTGTTGTAATGTTATCCTTGGCAGGCCATGGATACATGACATGAAGGCAGTCCCATCTACTTATCATCAGTGCGTGAAGCTTCCTAGTCCATGGGGAGTGGTGAAAATTGAGAGTGATCAACAAGAAGCTAAGAATTGCTATACCTCATCAATGAAGCCAGCCTCAAGACCAAGGGAGCAATAGCAATTAAAGTATCCTTCAAGAGATGTCTTGGAGGCAAGAGAGCAGGATGTAAAAGAAATCCTCATGGATCCTCATGATCCTGAATCCAGGATCTACATAGGATCAGGGATCCTTAGTGACATTGAACAGGATCTAGTATCCTTCCTTAAAAGAAGGAAAACTACCTTTTCCTGGAAGCATGAAGACATAACAGGTATATCTAAGGATATAATTACTCATAAGCTTGGCATTGACAGGTCATTCAAGCCTATACATCAGAAGAGGAGGAAGTTTGCACCTGAAAGGAATGCTATTATCCAGGAAGAGGTAGATAAACTACTTCGGGCAGGTATGATAAGAGAGGTTAAGTATCCAAGGTGGTTAGCCAATGTGGTTGTTGTTCAAAAGAAAAATGGAAAGTGGAGGGTATGTGTCGATTTTACTGATTTAAATAAGGCATGTCCCAAGGATCCTTTCCCATTACCCCACATTGACTCCATGGTGGATGCTACTGCGGGTCATGAGTTGTTGACTTTTATGGATGCTTCATCTGGATTTCAACAGATTCAGATGGAACCATCTGATAAAGAGGATACAGCCTTTATGACCCCAACTGGTATATATTGTTATATTGCTATGCCATTTGGACTAAGGAATGCAGGTGCTACTTATCAAAGGCTAGTCAATATGATGTTCAAGGAACAAATTGGACACACTATGGAAGTCTATATAGATGACATGGTGGTTAAGTCCAAGAAAGCTGAGGATCACCTTAAAGACTTGGAGGAAGCATTCAATATCCTTGATAAATTTAATATGAAACTGAATCCTTCCAAGTGTCATTTGGTTTTAAACCAGGGAAATTCCTAGGCTATATGGTGACAAAGAGGGGCATTGAAGCAAGTCCAGAGCAAATCAAGGCTATTGTGAATATCAAATCTCCTGCCAATGCCAAGGATGTGCAAAGATTGACAGGTAGGATCGCAGCCTTGAACAGGTTCATATCCAAATCCTCAGAAAAATGCAAGGAGTTCTATGACATCTTGAGGAAGAACAAAAAATTTGAATGGACTGAGAAGCATGAAAGTGCCCTCAAAGCTCTTAAGGATTACCTATCCTCAGCCCCCGCCTTGATGAAACCAGAAAAGGGGGATATATTATCCTTATACCTAGCAGTATCCTCAAAAGCAGTAAGTGCGGTCCTTGTCAAGGATCACCAAGGTACACAACATCCTGTTTATTATGTAAGTAAGAGTTTACTTGATGCTGAATCCAGGTATTCACATTTAGAAAAACTTATCCTTGCATTAATTATGGCATCTACTAAATTAAGACATTATTTTGAGACTCATGCCATTATTGTTAAGACTAATTTTCCAATTAAGAATGTTCTCAGGAAACCTGAAATGTCAGGAAGGATGGCTAAGTGGGCAGTGAAGCTTAGTGCATATGATATAAGATATGAGCCTAGAACTGCCATTAAATCCCAAGCCTTAGCTGACTTTGTGGCAGATTTCAGTAGTGACTTGCAAAAGGAAGCTGAGTTAGAAGTCCAACAGCTTGAAGAAACTAAGGATCCTTGGATACTCTTCACTGATGGAGCCTCTAATGTAAAAGGAACAGGACTTGGAATACTACTAAAATCGCCACAGGGGGACATAATACCCCACTCCATAGCTTGTGAATTTCAAACTACCAACAATGAGGCTGAGTATGAAGCCTTGATAGCTGGTTTGCAAATTGCCAAGCATATGAGGATCAGGTATCTTGAGGTACATGTGGATTCATTATTGATCACAAATCACTTTAATGGATCCTATGCTGTTAAAGGTGAAAAGCTAATCAAATATTTAGAGATGGTCAAAGAATTGGCACTCTCTTTTGTTTCCTTTAGTTTGACACAGGTACCAAGGGAAGAGAATGCAGAGGCTGATGCATTAGCCAATCTAGGATCATCCTTGAAGATCCCGGAGGATGTCAGGATCCCTATTATCCACATCCTGACCCCCGCTATCGAGGATCATGTAGCCATGGAGATAGGAGAGAATTCTGCAATCATCCCTAGTGATGATACTCAATCTCATTCAGGATCATGGATCCTTCCAATCATGAGATACATACAACATGGAGAGATTCCTACAAGAGAAAACCCCAGGGCTTTCAAAATTAAGGTATCTCAATTTACAATATTGAATAATATGTTGTATAAACGATCTCTTGCAGGACCATATCTAAGATGCATTGAGGATCCTGAAATTCAAGAAGTCCTAAAGGATTTCCATGAAGGAGATTGTGGAAACCATACTGGGGGCAGAGCATTATTCTCAAGGATCCTGAGGACAGGATACTATTGGCCTACTATGAAGAAGGATGCTGTGGAATATGCCAAGAAATGTGATCCTTGTCAGAGACACAGTAATATCCTTCACCAACCAGCAGAACTTTTGCATCCTATATCCTTTTCTTGGCCATTTATGAGATGGGGAATGTATATAGTTGGTAAGCTTCCTAAAGCACCTGGTGGAAAAGTATTCATGCTTGCTATGACTGATTACTTCTCCAAGGGGATAGAGGCTGAAGCCTTTGCTCAAGTCAGAGAAAAGGAAGTGATATCCTTTATTAAGAGAAACATTATTACTAGATTTAGTATCCCTTCTGAAATTGTTTGTGATAATGGATCCCAATTTATTGGGAGTAGAACTACTAACTTTTGTGACAGCTGGGGGATTAAGATGATAACATCAACACCAGTCCACCCACAAGCTAATGGTCAGGCAGAATCATCCAACAAGATCATCATCAACAATTTGAAGAAAAAGCTTGGATCCAAGAAAGGAAAGTGGGCAGAAGAACTACCTTATGTACTATGGGCTGATAGGACAACTCCCAAGAATGCCACTGGCCAAACTCCATTTCCTTGGTATTTGGGGCAGAATCAGTGATCCCTACAGAGATGGTGGTTCCTACTGCAAGAACAAGCATTCGTGATCCTGAAGAAAATGCTGAAAACTTGGTTCAAGACTTGGATACTATAGAAGAACTCAGGGATTTGGCAAGGATAAGGATGGCCAGTTATCAACAAAGAATGGCTGGAGCTTACAATAAAAATGTCAGGATCAGGAAATTCTAAGTCGGTGATATGGTGTTAAGGAAAGCATTTCAGAATACCACTAATCCTGCTGATGGAAAGTTGGCACCAAAGTGGAAAGGCCCTTACTTGATCGAAGCTGAGGCAGGAAGGGGGGCATATCGATTGCTAACAATGGAAGGTGATTTGCTACCAAGAGCTTGGAATGCTGTCCACTTGAAGAAATATTTCATGTAACAAGGATCCATGATCCTTAGCTAACGAGTATCATTGAAGGATCCTTACAGGACAGATGATCCTCATTTTGGTAATATTCTAATCTCAAACTATTTCATTCTTTAATTATCTTATATAAGGATAAGGATCCTGCATCCTTTATCCTCCTTTCACTTGATTCTGAGTTTTGAAGTTTCAGGTATCCTTAACAAAGGATTGAGTATCCATAGAAGTATCCACTTATTTGGGCTTGACCCCAGTTATTTGGGCTTGACCCCAGTTATTTGGGCCTGACCCCAGTTTGGGCCTATCCCTAGTTTCGCCAGTAGCGCACGATGATCCTGGTACAGTTCATGGCAATGGGACCAGTACTCGCTTTAGGGGCTGACAATTTCATTGTACTGGCTGTATCCGGGATCCTATGTATAATGGTAGACGTACCATACACCCGTTCCTCAGGTTTCTAACGTTTTCACGTTAGCTAAGGTTTTGGCATTTTCATGTCACTAAGTTTGGATAGTCGCCAGTAAGGGCCATACTCCAGTTTACACACGATCCTTTGGGCTTATCCCCAGTTATCCTTTGGGCTTGTCCCCAGTTATCCTTTGGGCTTGTCCCCAGTTATCCTTTGGGCTTGTCCCCAGTTATCCTTTGGGCTTGTCTCCAGTTATCCTTTGGGCTTGTCCCCAGTTATTCTTTGGGCTTGTCCCCAGTATATTGGGCTTGTCCCCAGAATTGTTGGGCTTGTCCCTAGTTACTAACTTTTATCTTATATTGGCTTAGTCCCAAGTTGTATCCTATTTCAGATTTTCGAAGCTAAATGACCAAGGATCCTTGATCCTTACCTTCTATTAAGGTTTGTCTTTTGGTTATCCTGATTATAAGTGTTCAAGGTTAGGATCCTAACTTGGAGTCTCAGGTATGATCCTTAATTACTTTGATTTTATTTATTATTTACATAAGTGACCCTTATCCTTTGACAATTGAACTTATGATCCTTAAACTACACTACTTTTCAGAACTTGTCGAGTATAGGATATGTGATCCTTGATCATATCCTAAACTTTTTGAGGATATTTATTAATTTTTTTCCTCTTTACTTAATAAATTCAGACAAAATATATATCACAACAATTGAAAAGTAAAGTATTCACAAGGATAACAACACTGGAAATAGCCAAAAAGTTAAGATTTTATTTATTCACAAAACGTTAAACCCTTTGAGGTTGTCAAAATTGCCAACCCACGTTTCTACTAGCAAAACGTGGCCCGTCCACATGGGTTGGCAAAGGGTGTCCATTGTTAACGGGTCTTAAGAGTGCAGGAAATAAAGACGGAAGGATAACGAGTGGCTTCATCCCCCAAACAGAGGATCTATCCACCACCCATTATCCTGCCTATTGTCCAAGGATCCATGATCCTCAATCCTAGAAACTATTGTCTAAAGTTATTACAGACCATCATTGTTCAGAAAAACATCATCAAAACAAAAACCACTACCAAATTCTAAAAAATGGGCTCTGGCTTCGTCTAGAAATGTCCTTCATCACCCATTCCTGCAGCCTACACCTTTGCTGCATCACCATCACCTTCACCAGCTCCTCCAGCTCCTGCATCACCCGCATGATCCTTAACCCCACTACTGCCAGCCTCGATTGCCAGGACATCACCAGCCTCTTCTTCGTCGTCCAGCTCAACTAACCTTGCCTTCCAGCCCTCTATGTCCCAGTTGCTCTTGTCAAAGTTAGGATCCTGAGCTTCTTGGGCCATTTGCAACTTGGTTCTGTACATAGCAATGGCAGCGGAGATTTTGGCATCATTTGTGATTTCAGACTTCTCTTGATCAGCAGTGATATGAGCCAGGACAAGTTCCCTCTTCACCAGATTGACATCGTTTTCGAGGGAGGCGATCTTCTTATCCTTGGCCAGCATGATCTTTTGGAGGTCCACACACTTTTGCTCAGCCTCTTCAATACTGCCTACATAGTCCTCGATTTCAGCAAATTTTTGCAAAAAGACAATGTAAAGTTTAGGATCACGTGATCCTCAAGTGGGCAGGATAATTAAGCTAAGTCAATGATCCTTACAGCAGCAAAGTACTCGAGGAACTGGTGGCGGATTAGAGGCAAGCCTTCTAGATTGTCAGTCTCAGAGGCCTTCCTCTTCTTTCCTTTGGAGGTGATAGGCTTGGGGATGGCAGTACTTGGGCTAGCAGCAGCCTTTTTCTTCCCAGACCTGGGACCAACAGTGGTGAGATCGGTGACACTGAAACGGGTAGCAGACTTCGATGATTTTCCAGCACCTACACATCCAAAACAGATAAGTATCCTTATTTCATTTTTATTTAAACATTTAGTTATGCACAAAATGGGATACTTACTTGACATTGTGATAGAACCTGAGGATACCTCTTGAGAATCCTGGGTATTTGCTTGGAATGACCCTACTAACTTTTATCTTATATTGGCTTAGTCCCAAGTTGTATCCTATTTCAGGTTTTCGAAGCTAAATGACCAAGGATCCTTGATCCTTACCTTCTATTAAGGTTTGTCTTTTGGTTATCCTGATTATAAGTGTTCAAGGTTAGGATCCTAACTTGGAGTCTCAGGTATGATCCTTAATTACTTTGATTTTATTTATTATTTACATAAGTGACCCTTATCCTTTGACAATTGAACTTATGATCCTTAAACTACACTACTTTTCAGAACTTGTCGACTATAGGATATGTGATCCTTGATCATATCCTAAACTTTTTGAGGATATTTATTAAATTTTTTCCTCTTTACTTAATAAATTCAGACAAAATATATATCACAACAATTGGAAAGTAAAGTATTCACAAGGATAACAACACTGGAAATAGCCAAAAAGTTAAGATTATGTTTATTCACAAAACGTTAAACCCTTTGAGGTTGTCAAAATTGCCAACCCACGTTTCTAACAGCAAAACGTGGCCCGTCCACATGGGTTGGCAAAGGGTGTCCATTGTTAACGGGTCTTAAGAGTGCAGGAAATAAAGACGGAAGGATAACGAGTGGCTTCATCCCCCAAACAGAGGATCTATCCACCACCCATTATCCTGCCTACTGTCCCAGGATCCATGATCCTCAATCCTAGAAACTATTGTCTAAATTTATTACAGACCATCATTGTTCAGAAAAACATCATCAAAACAAAAACCACTACCAAATTCTAAAAAAATGGGCTCTGGCTTCGTCTAGAAATGTCCTTCATCACCCATTCCTGCAGCCTACACCTTTGCTGCATCACCATCACCTTCACCAGCTCCTCCAGCTCCTGCATCACCCGCATGATCCTTAACCCCACTACTGCCAGCCTCGATTGCCAGGACATCACCAGCCTCTTCTTCGTCGTCCAGCTCAACTAACCTTGCCTTCCAGCCCTCTATGTCCCAGTTGCTCTTGTCAAAGTTAGGATCCTGAGCTTCTTGGGCCATTTGCAACTTGGTTCTGTACATAGCAATGGCAGCGGAGATTTTGGCATCATTTGTGATTTCAGACTTCTCTTGATCAGCAGTGATATGAGCCAGGACAAGTTCCCTCTTCACCAGATTGACATCGTTTTCGAGGGAGGCGATCTTCTTATCCTTGGCCAGCATGATCTTTTGGAGGTCCACACACTTTTGCTCAGCCTCTTCAATACTGCCTACATAGTCCTCGATTTCAGCAAATTTTTGCAAAAAGACAATGTAAAGTTTAGGATCACGTGATCCTCAAGTGGGCAGGATAATTAAGCTAAGTCAATGATCCTTACATCAGCAAAGTACTCGAGGAACTGGTGGCGGATTAGAGGCAAGCCTTCTAGATTGTCAGTCTCAGAGGCCTTCCTCTTCTTTCCCTTGGAGGTGATAGGCTTGGGGATGGCAGTACTTGGGCTAGCAGCAGCCTTTTTCTTCCCAGACCTGGGACCAACAGTGGTGAGATCGGTGACACTGAAACGGGTAGCAGACTTCGATGATTTTCCAGCACCTACACATCCAAAACAGATAAGTATCCTTATTTCATTTTTATTTAAACATTTAGTTATGCACAAAATGGGATACTTACTTGACATTGTGACAGAACCTGAGGATACCTCTTGAGAATCCTGGGTATTTGCTTGGAATGACCTTACTAACTTTTATCTTATATTGGCTTAGTCCCAAGTTGTATCCTATTTCAGGTTTTCGAAGCTAAATGACCAAGGATCCTTGATCCTTACCTTCTATTAAGGTTTGTCTTTTGGTTATCCTGATTATAAGTGTTCAAGGTTAGGATCCTAACTTGGAGTCTCAGGTATGATCCTTAATTACTTTGATTTTATTTATTATTTACATAAGTGACCCTTATCCTTTGACAATTGAACTTATGATCCTTAAACTACACTACTTTTCAGAACTTGTCGACTATAGGATATGTGATCCTTGATCATATCCTAAACTTTTTGAGGATATTTATTAAATTTTTTCCTCTTTACTTAATAAATTCAGACAAAATATATATCACAACAATTGAAAAGTAAAGTATTCACAAGGATAACAACACTGGAAATAGCCAAATAGTTAAGATTTTATTTATTCACAAAACGTTAAACCCTTTGAGGTTGTCAGTCTCAGAGGCCTTCCTCTTCTTTCCTTTGGAGGTGATAGGCTTGGGGATGGCAGTACTTGGGCTAGCAGCAGCCTTTTTCTTCCCAGACCTGGGACCAACAGTGGTGAGATCGGTGACACTGAAACGGGTAGCAGACTTCGATGATTTTCCAGCACCTACACATCCAAAACAGATAAGTATCCTTATTTCATTTTTATTTAAACATTTAGTTATGCACAAAATGGGATACTTACTTGACATTGTGACAGAACCTGAGGATACCTCTTGAGAATCCTGGGTATTTGCTTGGAATGACCTTATTGCAGGATCAAGCCTCCGGAAAACAGCAAGCCTTTCCTTCGTTGCAGGTGTTGTAATAAGGTGTGAAACAGTAACAGCTGCAAAATAGAAACAAAAGGATGTTAGTGATCCTCAGTAGAAACAAGGTTATCCTGTGATCCTTCTCAGGATCCTCTATCCTACCATGAGTGGTCCATTTTCTAGGCAGATCCTTTCCATCAGGGATAGAATCCCTTCTGACAAAGAAGAATCGCCGTTTCCAGTTGGTGTCATTCTTAGTGGCTTTGAAGATGGGGTGTTCTTCACCAGGTTTATGTTTGAATAGATATCGATGAGATCCATGGCTAACAAGGTCGTACATCTCTGCTAACTCCGACATTCCCAGATCAATACCTTCATGAACAATGATCCTTTCAAGGGTATACAAGACCATCCATATCATTGGCATCGCTTGAATGTAGGAGATGCCGGTGAGAGAGAAGAAAGATTGGGTGAAATCAGGAAAAGGATACGAGTATCCTATCGTAAATGGGGTGACAGGAAAGGCTACCCAGGTTTCAGAAACATAGTCGCTTAGGACGGTGGGGTCAAAAAATTTAAAAACGGTGTTCGCCGGGAAACAATGGCGGATTCTGTCTATTTATGGATCAGCAAAGCAGCATCTCTCTTTCGCAGAGTCTTCAATGATCCCTTGGGTCTTTAAGGGACTGTCCTTTTTGTGATCCTTAGCCGGGGAGGATCTCAGCATCATCTTGGTCATAATGATGGTGAAGAAGAAGAAACAAAATGAGAAGATGAAGAGAGAAAGGAAAGAGAAGTACCTGATCAAGTCTTCGAATGAGGATTTAAAGGATAAAACGCATGAATTTAAATGCTTCCTAACCCTTATCTCTAACTTCAATTTATAATCATGAATTTGCAGGATAGTCACTTCAGTGACGTCAGGATGCAACGGCTAGTCAGGTTTTAACGGCTATATATCCGTTGATTTGTTACGGATAAGAACGAGAAAATATAACTCGTTTATTTACACTTTACTCCTTATATTTTGGGGGCAATTGTTAGGGGAGGATTTTCCAATGATCAGTGATCCTCAATTACTGTAGGGCTTAGGGATCCTCAATTCTGTCTGAATTAGTGATCCTCAGAGAGTATTGTAGGATCAGGATCCAGGATCATCATAAGGATCCTTACACTAATGATTGTCTGCTTTGAATATGATGTTGTTTTGCAGGAGTACGAGCTTGGACTTGGTCTTGGCGATATTCCTGGAGCATATTCCCTTCTTACTCCGCACGTGCTTGACCAATATGGACGTTATGGAGTTCGTGGAAGACTTGCATGAATTGCGGATAGTTAGTTAGATTAGATATTTTCCAAATTTAAAAGGGGATAGCGAGCTAAATTAGAACACTTGGCTATTTTTAGCTTAACACACACTCGTAACTGCTTTCATCAGCTCTCGACAGTTTACTTGGCGATTACACACTTTTTTGCACATTATACTCTAGTGATCCTTGTAACAAGCTCGCTATCATCCAAAGTTGTAATACATTTTTTGTTTAATCTGAGTTGGTGATCGGTAGTTTCCATCACCCGAGGTTTTTTATGCCGGAGATCAACTCTTGATCAAGGGCTTTTTCCTCGTATAATCATTGTGTCACTTGTTCATTACATTTCTAAGTGATCCTTAGCATTGTTCATTGATTCAAGCATCACACCTCACAACAGAAAGTTTGGTTGCATTATCTTAGCTTGATTTTTGACCAAAACATACCTCACTTAACTAATTTGATCACTTAATTGCTTCGGTAATTTTTGACCTAAACAGCAGGGGTTTCCTTCTTGATGTTGACTGGAGTGGGATAGCTGTCGAGTTCATCGAGGTCAAGAAGGATAGGAACTTTGCTGGAATATGCATACATGGGGTAACTTTAAAACTCTTTGAACCATATCAAATAAAAACATGTATGCAGGATATTGAGCAGGATCCTTACCAGACATGTTTGAGTTGGAAAGTTGGCTTGGAGATGCTGGAAGCGGATTGAAACTTCTTTCAACTTCTGGTAGGAGTCGGATGGTGTCGATCCTCTTCTGAGTGTCAGGTAGAGGAGGTGCAAGCTTTCTGAAATCAGTTGTATACGAGGAAACAAAGAAATTAGTTCAGGATATAAGACAAAATATAAGACAGGATATGAGACAAGATTATCCTAAAACCCTAAATCCTACCCTTTCTCAACCACTTCACCAGATAATCCGCTCCACCAGGGATTGAGTCTCTTTTTACAAAGAAAAACTTGGATTTCCATTCCTCCTCATTCCTGGTGGCACGGAGTACCAGTGGGTCACTGGAGGTAGAATAGAACAAGAATCGACAAGAGCCGTGGCATCTAAGCCGGTATGCTAAGGGGAGGTCATGAACAGAAAGATCAGGGAAATGCTTGTTCTTGATTTGATCAAGAACAAGCAAAACTCGCCAAAGCATTGGCATTGTTTGACTGAAGCAAATTTTGGTGATGTTGAAAAACTCGGTGATAAAATCAGGAAATGGGAATCGGAGCCCTAGGGTAAAAGGAAAAGCATTGAAGCACAGCCACTCGTTGGAAACCATGTCCGATCGGATTTCCCGATCAAACGGCCAGAACACCGTCCCTTTCGGAAAGATGCCGGAGGTTTTGAGAGCCGACAAATGAGCGCTGTCAAAGGAGCATATTTCTTTCTCCGGATCCTGGAGAATATTCTGGTGAATAAACGAGGGAGCAGAGTCGCCGGAGCTGGATCTGGTTTGCCTCGCCATATGATCGCCGTAATATTGAGTAGAATAAAGGAGAAAGAAAATGGAGATGAAAGAGAATTTTACCTTTTACTTTTCGGATGAAGGTTAAATGAAGATAAGGATGAGAAGTTATAGGGAAGTAATGAGTAAATATAGGCTGAACGGTTACAAGTTGTCACATCAAGATCCTATCTCATAATTTCCTTGGAATACGTAAAAATGTAACCGTTAGGACTCAGGATCCTTAACGGTAACATTTTTGGGGACAATTGTTATGGGTGAAATTCTGAGCCCATTTCCTGGATGGTATCTTGAATTATATCTTTATTGCATAATATGTGTTCATCATCAGGATATTGAGTCAGGGTATTGGTAGTATCCTGATACTATATCCTGAGGATTACTAACGGATTATGTGCAGGAGTACGAGTTCAAGGTTGCAACGTTCGTGAAGACCTCTTCCCCTGAAGACTCGGTCCAAGTTGTTCGAAGAAAGATGTTGAGGCCCCTTTACTTGGTCTCCAACGTTAACTAGGGAATATTCGGTGGCATCCCCCATTTATAGGAGATTTTCTTTTCATTTCATAGATATAAATAGACGGATAAACCAGATCAAATAGGACATCACACTCACCACTCTCGAGCTCTCACACTTTCTCTCGCAATCTTCACTTTCTGAATAACATTGTAACACATAATAGCGATCTGGTCAATATCCTGCACTGTATCCTGACATTTGAAGTAATAAGAAGAACAAGGCAGCTGCGATTGTCAGCTCCCGAGGTTTTGTGCCGGCGATCTAGACGGATCAAGGGCTTTCCTCGTACATCTCGTGTCACCTTTTACTTTTTGCTCATTGTTTGATCATAGATATAGCTCGATATCCTGAGCTATATCCTGAACACTGTCTTTTGCAAACAACTAAATCAGGATATTTTCAATTCACATTCTTAGCACACTACCTCACTTAACTAATTTGATCACTAAATTGCTTAGGTAATTTTTGACCAAAACACCGAGAACCTCGATCAGAGAGGAAAAAAGCGTAATGTTCACAATGGTGTAAAACTAAAATGCGATATACCGGACTAGGATTCGAGTTACAGGAACAAGGGTCAAACCAACCACCAAAGAATGTAATCGTCGAGCGAAAACACTTGACAACATCATGGAAGCAGCTTTTCTTGCCACCGGACCTTTCTCCATCAATTAGGAATCTGATGCCGTCACTAAACACATTCTTTAAATTGTAGTCATTTTTTGAGTATTTATTTTTTGGTGTCTAATCCGCATATATATCACCATTGCTCTTGATTTTCCTGACTGTATATCCCTTAAATGTCAACATATACACGTGTGATTTAGTTTTCGAAGATTTTTCAATGCCGAGAACCTCGATCAGAGAGTAAAAAAGGCGAAAGGTTCACAATGGTGAAAAACTAAAATGGGATATATCGGGCTAGGATTCGAGTTACAGGAACAACGGCCAAACTAACCACCCAAGAATGGAATCGTCGAGCGAAAACACTTGACAACCTCCTGGAAGCAGCTTTTCTGGCCACCAGACCTTTCTCCATCAAATAGGAATCTGATGCCGTCACTAAACACATTCCTGAAATTGTAGCCATTTTTTAAGTGTTTATTTTTTGTTGTCCAATCCGCATATATATCACCATTGCTCTAGATTTTCTTGACTGTATATCTCTTAAATGTCAACATATACACGTGTGATTTAGTTTACAAGGATTTTTCAATGCCGAGAACCTCGATCAGAGAGTAAAAAAGGTGTAAGATTCACAATGGTGTAAAACTAAAATGGGATATACTGGGCTAGGATTCGAGTTACAGGAAAAAGGGCCAAACCAAGCACCCAAGAATGGAATCGTTGAGCGAAAACATTTGACAACCTCATGGAAGCAGTTTTTCTTGCCACCAGACCATTCTCCATCAATTAGGAATCTGATGTCGTCACTAAACACATTCCTTACATTGTAGCAATTTTTGAGTGCTTATTTTTGGTGTTTAATCCGCATATATACCACCATTGCTCTTGATTTTCTTTACTGTATATCTCTTAAATGTCAACATATACACGTGTGATTTAGTTTACGAAGATTTTTCATTGCCGAGAACCTCGATCAGAGAGTAAAAAAGGCGTAAGGTTAACAATGGTGTAAAACTAAAATGGGATATACCGGGCAAGGATTCGAGTTACGGGTACAAGGGCCAAACCAACCACCCAAGAATGGAATCGTCGAGCGAAAACACTTGACAACCTCCTGGAAGCAGTTTTTCTTGCCACAAGACCTTTCTCCATCAATTAGGAATCTGATGCCATCACTAAACACATTCCTTAAATTGTAGCCATTTTTTGAGTGTTTATTTTTTGGTGTCTAATCCGCATATATGTCACCATTGCTCTTGATTTTCTTCACTGTATATCTCTCAAATGTCAACATATACACGTATGATTTAGTTTATGAAGATTTTTCAATGCCGAGAACCTGGATCAGAGAGTAAAAAAGGCGTAAGGTTCACAATGGTGTAAAACTAAAATGGGATATACCGGGCTAGGATTCGAGTTACAGGAAGAAGGGCGAAACCAACCACCCAAGAATGGAATCGTCGAGCGAAAACACTTGACAACCTCCTGGAATCAGATTTTCTTGCCACCGAACCTTTCTCCTTCAATTAGGAATCTGATGTCATCACTAAACACATTCCTTAAATTGTAGCCATTTTTTGAGTGTTTATTTTTTGGTGTCTAATCCACATATATATCACCATTGCTCTTGATTTTCTTGATTGTATATCTCTTAAATATCAACATATACACGTGTGATTTAGTTTTCGGAGATTTTGCAATGCCGAGAACCTCGATCAGAGAGTAAAAATGGCGTAAGGTTCAAAATGGTGTAAAATGGGATATACCGGGCTAGGATTCGACATACAGGAACAAGGGCCAAACCAACCACCCAAGAATGAAATCGTCGAGCGAAAAAACTTGACAACCTCCTGGAATCAGCTTTTATTGCCACCAGACTTTTCTCCTTCAATTAGGAATCTGATGCCATCACTAAACACATTCCTTAAATTGTAGCCATTTTTTTAGAGTTTATTTTTTGGTGTCCTATCCACATATATATCACCATTGCTCTTGATTTTATTGAGTTTATATCTCTTAAATATCAACATATACACGTGTGATTTAGTTTTCGAAGATTTTTCAATGCCGAGAACCTCGATCAGAGAGTAAAAATGGCGTAAGGTTCACAAAGGTGTACAACTAAAAAGGGATATACCGGGCTAGGATTCGACTTACAGGAACAAGGGCCAAAACAACCACCCAAGAATGGAATCGTCGAGCGAAAACACTTGACAACCTCCTGGAAACAGCTTTTCTTGCCACCAGCCATTTCTCCATCAATTAGGAATCTGATGCCGTCACTAAACACATTCCTTAAATTGTAGCCATTTTTTGAGTGTTTATTTTTGGATTCTAATCCGCATATATATCACCATTGCTCTTGATTTTCTTGGTTGTATATCCCTTTAATGTCAACATATACACGTGTGATTTAGTTTACGAAGATTTTTCAATGCCGAGAACCTCGATCAGATAGTAAAAAAGCAGTAAGGTTCACAATGGTGTAAAACTAAAATGGGATATACCGGGCAAGGATTCGAGATTCAGGAACAAGGGCCAAACAAACCACCCAAGAATGGAATCGTCGAGTGAAAACACTTGACAACCTCCTGGAAGCCTCTTTTCTTGCCACCAGACATTTCTCCATCAATTAGGAATCTGATGCCGTCACTAAACACATTCCTTAAATTGTAGCCATTTTTTGAATGTTTATTTTTTGGTGTCTAATCCGCATATATATCACCATTGCTCTTGATTTTATTGACTGTATATCGCTTAAATATCAACATAAACACGTGTGATTTAGTTTACGAAGATTTTTCAATGCCGATAACCTCGATCAGAGAGTAAAGAAAGCGTAAGGTTCACAATGGTGTAAAACTAATATGGGATATACCGGGCTATGATTTGAGTTACAGGAACAAGGGCCTAACCAACCACCCAAGATTGGAATCGTCGAGCGAACACACTTGACAACCTCCTATAAGCAGCTTTTCTTGCCACCAGACATTTCTCCATCAATTAGGAATCTGATGCCGTCACTAAACACATTCCTTAAATTGTAGCCATTTTTTAGTGTTTATTTTTTGGTGTCTAAACCGGATATATATCACCATTGCTCTTGATTTTCTTGACTGTATATCTCTTAAATGTCAACATATACATGTATGTTTTAGTTTACGAAGATTTGTTAATGCCGGGAACCTCGATCAGAGAGTAAAAAGGCGTAAGGTTCACAATGGTGTAAAACTAAAATGGGATATACCTGGCTAGGATTTGAGTTACAGGAACAAGGGCCAAACCAACCACCCAAGAATGGAATCGTCGAGCGAAAACACTTGACACCCTCCAGGAGGCAGCTTTTCTTGTCACTAGACCTTTCTTCATCAATTAGGAATCTGATGCCGTCACTAAACACATTCCTTAAATTGTAGCCATTTTTTGAATGTTTATGTTTTGGTGTCTAATCCGCATATATATCACCATTGCTCTTGATTTTCTTGACTGTATATATCTTAAATGTCAACATATACACGTGTGATTTAGCTTACGAAGATATTTCAATCCCGGGAACCTCGATCAGAGAGTAAAAGAGGCGAAAGGTTCACAATGGTGTAAAACTAAAATGGTGTATACAGGGCTAAGATTCGAGTTACAGGAACAACGACCAAACCAACCACCCAAAAATGGAATCCTCGAGCGAAAAATTTAACAACTTCCTGGAAGCAGCTTTTCTTGCCACTAGACCATTCTCCATCAATAAGGAAAACACATTCCTAAATTGTAGCCATTTTTTTAGTCCTTATTTTTGGGGTGTAATCCGCATATATATCACCATTGCTCTTGATTTTCTTGACTGTATATCTCTTTAATGTCAACATATACACGTGTGATTTAGTTTACGAAGATTTTTCATTGCCAAGAACGTCAATCAGAGAGTATGAAAGGCGTAAGGTTCACAATGGTGTAAAACTAAAATGGGATATACCGGGCAAGGATTCGAGTTACAGGAACAAGGGCCAAACCAACCACCCAAGAATGGAATCGTCGAGTGAAAACACTTGACAACCTCCTGGAAGCAATTTTTCTTGCCACAAGGCCTTTCTCCATCAATTAGGAATCGGATGCCGTCACTAAACGCATTCCTTAAATTGAAGCCATTTTTTGAGTGTTTATTTTTTGGTGTCTAATCCACATATATATCACCATTGCTCTTGATTTTCTTGATTGTATATCTCTTAAATATCAACATATACACGTTTGATTTAGTTTTCAAAGATTTTTCAACGCTGAGAACCTCGATCAGAGAGTAAAAATGGCGTAAGGTTCACAATGGTGTAAAACTAAAATGGGATATACCGGGCAAGGATTCGAGTTACAGGAACAAGGGCCAAACAATCCACCCAAGAATGGAATCCTCGAGCGAAAACACTTTACAACCTCCTGGAAGCTGCTTTTCTTGCCACCAGACCTTTCTCCATCAATTAGGAATCTGATGTCGTCCCTAAACACATTCCTTAAATTGTAGCCATTTTTTGAATGTTTATTTTTTGGTGTTTAATCCGCATATATATCACCATTGCACTTGATTTTCTTGACTGTATATCACTTAGATATCAACATATACACGTGTGATTTAGTTTACGAAGATTTTTCAGTGTCGAAAACCTCGATCAGAGAGTAAAAATGGCGTAAGGTTCACAAAGGTGTAAAACTAAAATAGGATATACCGGGCTAGGATTCGAGTTACAGGAACAAGGGCCAAACCAACCACCCAAGATTGGAATCGTCAAGCGAAAACACTTAACAACCTCCTGGAAGCAGCTTTTCTTGCCACCAGACCTTTCTCCATCAATTAGGAATCTGATGCCGTCCCTAAACACATTCCTTAAATTGTAGCCATTTTTTGAGTGTTTATTTTTTGGTGTCTAATCCGCATATATATCACCATTGCTCTTGATTTTCTTGACTGTATATCTCTTAAATATAAACGTAGACACGTGTGATTTAGTTTACGAAGATTTTTCAATGGTGAGAAACCTCGATCAGAGAGTAAAAAAGGTGTAAGGTTCACAATGGTGTAAAACTAAAATGGGATATACCGGGCTAGGATTCGAGTTACAGGAAAAAGGGCCAAACCAACCACCCAAGAATGGAATCGTCGAGCGAAAACACTTAACAACCACCTGGAAGTAGCTTTTCTTGTCACCAGGCCTTTCTCCATCAATTAGAAATCTGATGCCGTCACTAAACACATTCCTTAAATTGTAGCCATTTTTTGAGTGTTTATGTTTTGGTGTCTAATCCGCATATATATCACCATTGCTCTTGATTTTCTTGACTGTGTATATCTTAAATGTTAACATATACACGTGCGATTTAGTTTACGAAGATTTTTCAATGCCGGGAACCTAGATCAGAGAGTAAAAGAGGCAAAAGGTTCACAATGGTGTAAAACTTAAATGGGATAGCGGGCTAAGATTCGAGTTACATGAACAAGGGCCAAACCAACCACCCAATAATGGAATCGTTGAGCGAAAACACTTGACAACCTCCTGGAAGCAGGTTTTCTAGCCACCAGACCTTTCTCCATCAATTAGGAATCTGATGCCGTCACTAAACACATTCCTAAAATTGTAGCCATTTTTTTAGTGTTTATTTTTTGGTGTCTAATTCGCATATATATCACCATTGCTCTTGATTTTCTTGACTGTATATCTCTAAAATGTCAACATATACACGTGTGATTTAGTTTACAAAGATTTTTCAATGCCGAGAACCTCGATCAGAGAGTAAAAAGGCCAAACCAACCAACCAAGAATGGAATCGTCAAGCGAAAACACTTGTCAACCTCCTGGAAGCAGCTTTTCTTGCCACCGGACCTTTCTCCTTCAATTAGGAATCTGATGTCGTCACTAAACACATTCCTTAAATTGTAGCAATTTTTTCAGTGTTTAGTTTTTGGTTTCTAATCCACATATATATCACCATTGATCTTGATTTTCTTGACTGTATATCTCTTAAATATCAACATGTACACGTGTGATTTAGTTTTCGAATATTTTTCAATGCCGAAAAGCTCGATTAGAGAGAAAAAATGGCATAAGGTTCACAATGGTGTAAAACTAAAATGGGATATACCGGGATAGGATTCGAGTTACAGGAACAAGGGCCAAACTGTCACGGCCCCTGACCCGGTTTGACCCGTTTCAGAGGCTGCGGGATAGAAAATCCCGTGGTATTTACTTAACAGCGGAAGTTTCTTCAGGATCTTTTTAAAGCTGCAAATTCCCGATTATTTTATTTCACAACTCGGGATAAAACCCTGGTAATTTACAATCATATGATTTCACGGAGAAATCTTTATTTTACAAAACATGTTTCTTTCTTTTATATTGAGCCACTTTCTTAAGCTTGTAGTGCTTCACGGCACTTTTCCTGGATCACAATAGATCACCTGAAACATGTTTGAAAAAGGTTTTGTCAGCGGGAAATACTGGTGAATCATTCTTATTAATAAAACGACCCGTTTGTTATAATTTACAGTATTAAGGGAGATTACAATGTTTCAGATATCAACCAACTACCCACAGTATTTGTCACTCGACCGGATCTATGACTATGGTCATATCACCATTGGCCACCCGTTTGTCCAATGGTAAAGATTATCAAGTAATGTATACAAAACCCCACATACTGGCTGTAATTTGGTGATTACATAAACTTAATCCCTGTAATTATAACCTTTGAAAACATTTAAGAATTTATAAAGCAATTTGATAAAAAGAGAATGACTCACATTGCAGATTTAATTAAGCAGAGTCTAGCCTACTGATTAGCCTTTTAACCTAAATTTAATAACATGCACACAACTCGGTTAGTAACTTAATACAGCATTTACGATAACTCACGAGATTAAACCCTCACATCGAATGACAAAGTGCGATACTTAAACATCCATTGAATTAACAACGAATGACAAAGCATAAACCCTAATGTGGGCAGCACTTAAACATCCATTGGATAGTTTAATCGATCGGACATTGAATCGTAGCAGCGATCGAGTTATTACCCTGTTTTGCGGCAGCACTTCGTGAATCGTGTGTGTTTTTATAGTATTCAGACAATATCTCAACGTATATTTTGAGTTTTTACGTCGAACTGAAGCCAGGAATCAAGTCCCAGACTCTACTATTTATACCTAAAATTTGCCCTCCCTCGCGCCACGCGAAGGATTCCCTTGTGCGCGTCGCGTGGCGTGAGAGGCCCTATTCTACCCTAGGGTTGCTTCGTGTCTGCATAGCTCAGCTGAGTTAGTTTCGCGTTAAAATTCATCTTACACGTAAAACTGTTTAGATATTACCGACTAGGGTTTACCCCCCTGAGTTTTAGGGGTCCTGATCCTGATTCCGTTTGTTCTGAAAATTTTAGGGTTGATGCAGAATCACTTGGGTTTCTCAATTAGGGTTTCCTATTGGATAATTAAAATAATAATTAGGACTTTTTAATGAGAGTTGTTACATTCTCCCCACCTTAATAAAAATCTCGTCCTCGAGATTTACTGGAATAATTGAGGATACTTTTGCTTCATCTCTGATTCCAGCTCCCAAGTGTATTCAGCTCCTCTCTTTGAATCCCATTTTACTTTAACTAGCACTAGTCGTTTGTGCTTGAGAAACTTCACTTTTCTGTCTTCTATCTGAAGAGGTTTCTCAACAAATTTTAATTTTTCGTTTACCTCTATATCTTAGAGAGGTACTACCCAAGATTCGTCTGATAGACATTTCTTGAGGTTGGATATATGAAATACATCATGTACTCCAGCTAACTCCTCTGGTAGTTGTAAACGATAAGCAACTGGTCCTATACGTTGGATTACTAGAAATGGTCCTACGTATCTGGGACTTAGCTTTCCTTTCTTACCGAATCGGACTACTCCTTTCCAAGGTGAAACTTTTAATAGTACTTTGTCTCCAATTTGAAACTCGAGTGGCTTGCGTCTATTGTCTGCATAGCTCTTTTGACGATCTCGAGCTGTCTTCAGTCTTTCCTTGATTTGAGTAATCTTGTCGGTCGTCTCTTGCACTATTTCAGGACCTGACAATTGACTTTCTCCTATTTCTGCCCAACAAACTGGAGTTCTGCACTTTCTTCCGTATAGTGCCTCAAATGGAGCAGTTTCAATGCTTGAATGATAACTATTGTTATAGGAGAATTCGATCAGAGGCAAATGATCGTCCCAATTTCCACCAAAATCTATTACACATGCTCTAAGCATGTCTTCTAGAGTTTGTATCGTCCGTTCACTTTGCCCATCTGTTTGTGGATGATATGCAGTACTCAAATTTAGTCGAGTTCCCATTGCTTCTTGGAAACTAGTCCAGAAATGAGAAGTGAAACGACTATCTCTATCTGATACAATGGAGAGTGGAACTCCATGTAAAGATACGACTTCATCTACATACAACTTTGCCAATCTTTCCATGCTAAAGGTTTCCTTCATTGGGAGAAAGTGAGCAGATTTGGTTAATCGATCCACAATTACCCAAATTGCATCATTACCTTTTCTGGTTTTAGGTAACTTAGTAACAAAATCCATTGTTATGAGTTCCCATTTCCATATAGGCATTTCTAATTGTTGTAGTAGACCTGAAGGTTTCTGATGTTCAGCCTTTACTTGTGAACAAGTAAGACACTTAGAAACATATCGAGCTATATCCTTCTTCATGCTTATCCACCAGAAATTATTTCTTAAATCTTGGTACATCTTATTGTTTCCTGGGTGCATGGTATACCTAGATTTATGGGCTTCTTCTAAAATCTTATTTCTTAATTCTCCCTGCTTAGGTACCCAAATTCTGCTTTTGTGGAATCTCCAAATTCCATCAGCTCCTTGCTCTAATTCTTTTATTCGTCCCTTCATTCCTTCAGCATCATCCTTGATTGCTGTTTCCTGAACTTTCTTTATTTGTTCCATTAAATCTATCTGTAGATTTAATCTGAGAGCACGAACTCGCTTTTGCTTTTCATGATATTTACGACTTAAGGCATCTGCAACTACATTTGCCTTTCCTTCATGATATTGAATATCACAGTCGTAGTCACTTAAGATTTCCATCCATCTCCTTTGCCTCATATTTAACTCTTTTTGCCCAAATATATATCTTAAACTTTTATGATCTGTATAGACAGTAAACTTACTTCCGTACAGATAATGTCTCCAGATTTTCAGGGCAAAAATTACGGCTCCTAATTCTAAATCATGAGTCGTATAGTTTTTGTTAGGGGTCATTTTCTTAACATACGTATCCTGACCAATATCCTGCCTTTGTTTGTTTATTTGTGATCAGGGTGCTGGAAGAGGATATTGCTAACATCTTGGGCGATATCCTGAGGCTTATTGAATTAACCACGTGCAGGTTAAGGGTTGAGGCTTGCTAACGGTCAAGAGGACTTCTTCTCCTCAAGACTCGGACGAATTTGTTGAGAAAGAGACGTTGAGCCCGAAAGACCAGGTCTACAACGTTCCAAGAAGGAATATTCGGTGGATCCCGCAAGTTTAGGGTAGTTAGTTATTTTATCTTTACTATAAATAGATGAGGTCGGATCAGCTTAGAACACAACAATTCACACTTACACTCTCGAACACTTTCACTCTCTAGCTAATTGCAAACACGACACTTGTATTTCATTTTCATTGTAACACTTAGTCGATCCGTACCACATCCCGCACTGTATCCTGATTTTTGAAGCAATTGAAGAACAAGGCAGCTGCGATTGTCAGCTCCCGAGGTTTTATGCTGGCGATCTAGATTGATCAAGGGCTTTCCTCGTACATCTCGTGTCATTTACTTTATTTTCGCTCATTGTTTGATCATAGATACAGCTCAATATCCTGAGCCGTATCCTGAGTACTGTTTTTCCAAATAACTTAACAAGTATATTTTCAACACACTTTCTAGCACACTACCTCACTTAACTAATTTGATCACTTAATTACTTCGGTAATTTTTGACCAAAACAATTTGGCGCCCACCGTGGGGCAAGTGGTGCTCTCTTTACTAAATTTTTTTGTCAAATCGCTAATCGGTTTTCTATTTTCAAAACTTTTTGCCACATTGTCCATAATGGCCTCAAGATCAAACATGAGTTCCTCTACTGTGTCTGCTATGACTTCTGCTACTACCAGTTTGGTGCTTCCACCACCTCCTCCAAGGATGCCAGCCTCTACACAATCTCAAGATGTTATCCCAACTCGGAGTGTCCAGGGATCTGCTCCCGTTTTAGCTTCTAATGATGAAATTTTAACCTTATTTGGAAGTGTGCAGGAACAAATGAGGCAGCAACAGGAAACAAACCAAATGCTTTTGAGGGAAATACAACTCCTGAAGGCTGGCTCGAGCAGATCTGCGGAGGACAATGTCACTCCGTTACACCCCAGAGCGTTGAACTTTAGTTCAGCTGTATATACCGAGGATAATAGGGGGAATATCGTGCCCAGTCTTCCTCAGAATCATACTCCTGAAATACCCTCCTTGGTTAGGATGTCAACCATAAGGAGCTCAGGATATGCTTCAGGATATGGGCAGAATCCTCCAATTGGTAACGTGTCTAATAATAATAATAATACTCATGCTGCTAACAGTGGTGGATCTTTGCAGGATCCAGGTGTGACATCAGCACTTACCAGGGAACTTCAGAAGTTAAAGGACATGATATCTAGTGTACCTGGGGTGGTCCAACCGATCCCGGAAGTGTCTCAAGACAGCCACAAGATATCTCGTTTCGCGTATCCTATCTGTGATGCTGAGATCCCAAAGAGATTCCAAACCCCCAACATGAAGCTTTATGATGGGACTACGGATCCTGAGGAGCATATTGCCCAGTATAGGGAAAGAATGGAGATTAACCCTATCCCTCCGGAGCTCAAGGAAGCATGCTTGTGCAAGGGATTTGGTTCTACTCTAACAGGATCAGCCTTAAAATGGCTGTTAAACGTTCCTCCTCACTCAATTACTTCATTTGCTCATTTGGTTAATTTATTTAACAGTCAATTTTCTTGTAGTCGGAGTTTTGAGAAACTAACCAGTGATCTTTACAGGATAACTCAAGGGCCTCAAGAATCCTTGAGGGATTATGTGAACAAATTTAGTCGAGAATCCTTGGATATCCCACATCTTGATGTTGCAACAGCTGTGCAAGATTTTAAGATGGGATTACAAAAGGATTCTCAGTTTTATCAGGATCTTGTAATGAATCCCTGCAGGAATCTCGATGAAGCTCGTAACAGGGCCTTGAGATATATCCGTCTGGAAGATGACAAGAAGATGCAAGAAAGGATGAACTCATCCAACACTTATGAATCGACTAATAGGAAGTCAGAATCCTCATTTAAGTCATATCAGCCTAAGCCATATGGTAGAAATGAAAACAAGAGAGTGAATGCTGTCGAAGATGAGGATCCTGAAGAGTATCCTGAGTTGTCTGAATATTGCTTTTCTGTTAATATTCCTGAATTGATGTATGCTATGCAGGGTCTAGGAGACAAGGCTAGATGGCCTCGAAAGAATCAACAAAAGGCTGACTGGAAAGATAAGTCAAAATGGTGTGCTTTCCACGAAGATTTTGGACATATGACTGAGGATTGCATTGCTTTAAGGAAAGAAATAAGCTATCTTCTAAGCAAGGGATATCTGAAAGATCTCTTAGGAAAAAAGAAGAATAAGGGTCAGGATACTGACAAGGATCCTGAACGAGCAGCATCACCTCCCTCGGATGCCAAGATAATCAACTTCATCTCGGGAGGATCCGACATTTGTGGGACCTCGTATTTGGCAGCAAAGAGACATGCAAAGGAAGCTAAGGCCGAAAGGGGAGACAGACCTGTCAGGATGACTACCCTCACGACTGACAAAGTGATCACTTTTGATGCAGATGACAGGGATACTGTCCAGGATCCTCACCATGATGCTCTGGTAATAACGTTATATGTGGCTAACCATTTTGTACGCAGGATATTGGTTGATAATGGCAGCTCCGTCAACATAATCCAACTAGAAACTCTGAAGAGAATGAATGTATCTCCAATGGATATCACTTCAAAGTCTACCGTGCTTGTTGAATTCAGTGGAGAGGCTAGAAACACAGTGGGAGGGATAAAGTTGCCAGTATACGTTGAAGGAGTCAATTCGATACAACGTTTCTGTGTGATGGATTCTCTATCCTGCTATAACATCGTATTGGGAAGACCGTGGATTCACGATATGAAGGCCGTGCCATCAACATATCACCAATGCATCAAGATACCTACCCCTTGGGGAGTGGTCAAAGTTGATAGTGATCAGCAGGAGGCGAAAGAGTGCTACTCATCCTCGATGAAATCCTCAGCCAAACCTAGTGCAGCATAGCAATTAAAGACGCGGGCCCAGGATATTGTGGAGGATCCGGAGCAGGATGTGAAGAAAGTTATCTTGGACCAGGATAACCCCGATATCTCGGTGCTCGTAGGGACCAATATCCCTCAGGATATTGAAGAGCAGTTAATTAACTTTTTAAAATGCAGGATGTCAACGTTTGCATGGAAGCATGAGGATATGACAGGCATATCCAAAGATATTATCACTCACAAGCTTGGAATTGATAAGTCATTCAAGCCTGTACAACAAAAAAGAAGGAAGTTTGCTCCCGAGCGGAACACGATTATCCAGGAGGAAGTTGAAAGATTATTAAAGTCAAGAATGATCAGAGAGGTTAAGTTCCCAAGGTGGCTAGCAAACGTGGTTGTAGTACAGAAGAAGAATGGGAAATGGAGAGTTTGTGTAGACTACACAGACTTGAACAAAGCTTGTCCTAAAGACCCATTTCCTCTCCCCCATATTGATGCAATGGTAGATGCCACTGCCGGGCATGAAATGCTGACCTTCATGGACGCATCCTCAGGATTTCAACAGATCCAAATGGAGCCTTCTGACCAGGAGGATACCGCCTTCATGACACCAACAGGTATTTATTGTTATACAGCTATGCCTTTTGGTTTGAAAAATGCAGGTGCAACATACCAAAGATTGGTGAACATGATGTTCAAAGACAAACTGGGGGACACCATGGAGGTATATATCGATGACATGGTAGTGAAATCTAAAAAGTCTGAGGATCACCTCCAGGATATCAAGGGAGCATTTGATATCCTGGATCACTACAACATGAAGCTAAATCCTGCTAAATGCCATTTCGGAGTGGGGGCAGGGAAGTTTCTTGGATATATGGTGACAAAAAGGGGGATAGAAGCAAGCCCAGAGCAGATCAAAGCTATCCTAGACATAAAATCACCCTCAAATATGAAGGACGTACAAAGATTAACAGGCCGGGTAGCAGCTCTAAATAGACTTATCTCAAGATCCTCAGAAAAATGCAAAGACTTCTATGATATCCTAAAGAAGAACAAAAGATTTGAATGGGGGGAAAAGCATGAAGCAGTCCTGCAGGATTTGAAACGGTATCTTTCAACCGCACCTCTATTGATGAAGCCCGAAAATGGTGAACCACTATCCCTGTACCTTGCTGTGTCAGGGAATGCTGTAAGTGCCGTTCTTATAAAAGACCATGAAGGTCAGCAGTATCCTGTTTATTATGTTAGTAAAAGTTTGTTAGATGCTGAAACTAGGTATTCTTATTTAGAAAAATTGATATTAGCTCTAGTCATGGCATCAACGAAACTTAGGCATTATTTCGAGACACATAGGATACATATTAAAACAAATTATCCTGTCAAAAATGTGCTTAGGAAACCAGAGATGTCAGGCAGGATGGCCAAGTGGTCAGTAAAGTTGAGTGCTTATGATTTAGTATATGAACCTAGAAGTGCCATAAAATCTCAGGCTTTAGCTGACTTTGTGGCTGACTTTAGTAGTGACATTCAGGATGAGGTAGATCTAGAAGTTCAACAGCTAGGAGAATCCTCAGGATCCTGGACATTATATACTGACGGTGCATCTAATGTAAGAGGAATAGGATTAGGAATACTACTAAAATCGCCACAGGGGGACATATTACCCCAGGCTATTAGGTGTGAATTTCCTGCTACTAATAATGAAGCAGAGTATGAGGCTTTAATTGCAGGATTAGAGTTGGCTAAGAGCATGAGTATCAAAAATTTGCAAGTGTATGTTGACTCTTTGTTAATTACTAACCATTTTAATGGATCCTATGCAGTTAAGGGTGAGAAATTAATCGAATATCTCGATATTCTCAAAAAATTAGCAGGATATTTCGATGTTTTTATACTTGAACAGGTACCAAGGGAGGATAATGCTGAAGCGGATGCCCTAGCAAATTTGGGATCATCGATCAGGATACCTGAAGGGACGCAAATACCAATATTACATGTCTTATATCCTGCAACGAATCCTCAGGATAACGAAGTAGCTAGTATACAGAATCCTGGAGCAGAACATCCTGAGGAAGATCCTAAATCCTGGACGGCTCCAATCATGAGATATCTCAAAGAAGGACACATCCCTGGAAATGAAAATCCTAAGGCATTCAGGATGAAGGTATCACGATTCACTATTATAAATAATATTTTATACAAAAAATCTCTTGCAGGACCGTATTTGAGATGCTTGGAGGATCCTGAAGCCAAAGAAGTACTTTAGGATATACATGAAGGGGATTGTGGTAACCATGCTGGGGGCAGATCGTTATTCTCAAAAGTATTAAGGACAGGATATTATTGGCCAACAATGAGGAAGGATGCAGCAGAACATGCTCGAAGATGTGACGCATAGTAACATACTGCATCAACCGGCTGAACCATTATATCCTATTGTTTCCCCTTGGCCATTTATGAAGTGGGGTATGGATATAGTGGGAAAGCTACCAAAAGCTCCGGGAGGAAAAGTCTTTATGCTAGCAATGACGGATTATTTCTCTAAATGGGTTGAAGCAGAAGCATTCGTTCAAGTAAGAGACCAAGAAGTAGTATCCTTCATCAAGAGAAATATCCTGACCAGATTCGGAGTACCAGCCGAGATAATTTGCGACAATGGTTCTCAGTTCATAAGTAAGAGGACTACAGACTTTTGTAAGAGTTGGGGAATCAAAATGATTACGTCTACTCCGGTACATCCTCAAGCAAATGGACAAGCAGAATCCTCAAACAAAATAATTGTCAATAACTTAAAGAAAAGGCTTGGAGCCAAAAAAGGAAGATGGGCAGAAGAATTACCCTTTGTTTTATGGGCTGATAGGACAACGGTAAAGAATGCAACAGGCCAAACCCCATTTTCGTTGGTGTTTGGAGCAGAAGCAGTGATTCCAATGGAGATGACAATACCTACTGCAAGATCTATCTTAAGTGATCCTGAGCAGAATCCCGAAGCCTTGAGTCAGGATTTAGACACTATAGATGAAAAGAGAGATGCGGCAAGGCTAAGGATGGCAGCATATCAACAGAGAATATCCAGGGCATATAATAAGAATATTAGAACCAGAAGATTTAAGATTGGAGATTGGGTGTTAAGAAAGGCTTTTCAGAATACCACTAATCCTGCCAATGGCAAGTTAGCCCCAAAATGGGAAGGACCATATGAAGTTGAGTCCGAAGCAGGGAAAGGAGCATATAGACTCAAGAACATGGAGGGGGATATGCTACCGAGATCTTGGAATGCTATACACCTTAAGCTCTATTTCAAGTAAGTTAGAATTTAATTTCTAACTCAGGATGGTATGAATTCTACTTCTTTTAAATATGTTTGGTTTAATTTGTTCTTTGTAACCTGATACTGACTTGAGCATCGGAGGGGTGTTAGCCAAGCTAACACCCACCTTAGTTTACATTTGTTTTGCAAGATATGTTTCAGGATATAGCTCCAGGATATGCACTCAGGATAACTCAGAAGATTAGAGGATTGGCCCCCTCTCTCACGTTTAAGGGATACTGATCCCTTCACAGGTTTAAAGGTATTCACCTTTCTTCCGAATTGGGTTTAAACACCCCGCCTGGAGCGCAAGTTATTCAGGGATAGTTCAAGGTGGCGGGACCAGTCCATGTAAAAGTGGCTGACAATTTCGTCACTATTGGCTATATCCTGAATCCTAACGGTATATGAGGATTGATCACCCTCTCTCACGAAAGGGTATTTTCATACTCTCTAAGGTTTAAAGGTTTTCACCTTTCTAAGTCTTGGAGTTTATACACTCCCGCCTGTAGCGCATGAAAAATTGGGATTTTCCCCAGGATACAAAGGATTTATCTCCAGTACATCCTTGGGTTATACCCTCGGGACGTGAAAAATTGCTTATGCCATGGAAACTGACATTAAGTAGATTTCTAAGATACTTGAAGACATTGTACACAGGGACATCCCTGCCAAGATGGTGGTGTAAAGCTAAAAGAATGAAGTTTGCGACTAATGCACTAAGTACCTTGCACTGGGGACATCTTCATTGGAAGAGTTGCAAAGGGATTGAAGTTCGGTAATAGGTTTATATCCTATGTCTGGTATGATCTTTCCTTTGTAGGCCTCATTTAAGTTTTTAGTAACATTATGTTAAGTATCCTGACATATATCCTCAAAGTCCTTTTAAGGATATTTGATTAGGATGTTTGAAACTAGTATTGGCTTGGAACTTTGATCATCATCAAAACTTGGTTTTGAAGAGATAAACTATTTTTTTTTACTTTCTAAAGAAATTTTTATAAAGTTAAAGGAACGTCTGGAAGATCTATTTAATAAAAAGGCTTCTGCAGTATGTTTCTGAGCATACTGGTCAGGATATTTTGTAAAATAACAGTATGAAATTTTTACAAAGCCAAGACTTACACTAAACAATGCAAGGTAACAGAAAATAAGTCAAAAGATAGTTATATTATTAACAAGTCAAAAGTTGTGCTTTTGGTTTCACCTCAAACTAAGGCCCATCCGCCAAAAGCACAATTAGTTTTTACCATATTTCTGTAACGGTTGCAGGATCTGTCTCAAAACAGGACCCGTCCACCTACAACCGTTACTATGTTCAAAACAAGTTATACTAATCGATGACCAAGGGCTTCATCCTAAAACCTAGGACCCATCCACCTTTGGTCATCACATTGTTCTAGTGCAGGAAATGTAAATTGTTCAAAGACAGGAAAAGTAAATTGTTTATGCAACCACAACCATGAAATTAAAAAAAGTGGGCTCCGGCCTTGGCACGTATATCCATCATCGCCCACTCTGCTGCCTAAGGGGCAGCACCCTCTTGAACAGCAACCTCCTTGCCAGCATTCGCCCCAGCATCACCCTCGGGATTCTTCTCAGCAACATCACCGGCATTGGCAACCTCCTCTGCCACCTTAGAAGGCTCTTCACCAATATGTTTTGCAGGATGAGCAACGGGATGACCTCCGAGGCCCTGTAGTTTCTCCTCCCAAGCCTTTACATTCCAGGAAGGGCATTCAAAACCCAGATCCATGGCCTCATAAGCCATCCTTATCCTGGCTTGGAGAAGAGAGACGAACACCGAAGCTTTTAGGCTATCCCGGTATGAGCTCATATTCTGCTGATATTGGAGAAGAGCGGCGTCTAGCTTGGCTTGAGCATCCTCATTAGCTTTGTGGAGGGCGGCTTGATGTTCCTGAGTCATTGCTTTGTATTTGTCTTCATAGTGCTGGGATTTGGCAGCTGCAATAGTTCCTTGATCAGCTATGGTGGCTTGAGCTTTCTCCAGCTGAATCTGCAACATCTTGTTAAGACCGCTAGCGTCTTCGTATAAATGCATGAGGCGATCCAGACCCTGTCGATAAAGACACAGGTATTAATGTGAAAAATAAGCAGGATAAAGACTAACATACTTGTACAGGATATCGGAAAGAAAATTCTACCTGTTTGAGGAATGAGGTGGCTTCGTTAAACCCATGATTCTCAAGGGAGAATGTTTCAGAAACAGCTGGGGAGTCAGTCTCCTTTCTCTTCCGAGAGCTGGATGCCCTGGTCCTGGATGCCGGAGGACCTTTGGGGGCTGAAACAGTCTTTGAGGAGGTAGGCTTTGGTGTAGCAGATGGCTTTGTCTTGGATTCTTGTTTGATGGGTTCAAGGCTGGAGTAGCAATCTAACTCATCAAATTCGAAACCTTCAAGGTTGACGACTGGTACTACATAAGGGAAGATATTCTTAAAACTCATCATATTTTTGAAAAATAATTAACATATGAAGATGTGTTTACCCGACATTTCTGAGCTTGATTTTTGATGAGGATCTGTGAGAGACAGGGAAAAAGTTCTTTCACTGGCAGGAAGACGGTAGATTTCCTTGATCTTGGATTCGGATTCTGCGCTAGGAGGCACTAAATCTCTGAAATTCGCTGCATAAAAACATCAGAATATAAGTCCGGGATACAGTTTGAAGATATGATTGGGGATATTCCTAAAACCCTAAATCCTACCCTTAGTTAACCATTTAACCGGTAGATCGAAACCCTTATCAATGGAGTCTCGTTTGACGAAAAAGAATTTTCGTCGCCATCGATCCTCATTCTTGGTGGCTTTAAGGACCAAAGGGTTCTTGATGGAGAACAGAAGATAACGGTGATTGCCATGAGATCTCAACCGGTATGCTACGGGAAGGTCCTCAACAAGTAAGTTAGGAAAATGACGAGATTTGATTTGATCCAACACTATCAAGATTCGCCAGACCATTGGCATAACTTGGGCATAACTAAGGCCGGTGAGGTCGAAAAAGCTGGAGATAAAGGGTGGAAATGGATACCGGAGTCCAAGAGAGAAAGGATAAGCGAAAAAACAAACCCACTCGTCGGATGATGCATCCGATCGGGCTTCCTTGTCAAAGGGGCGAAAGACCGTTCCGGTGGGAAAGGCACCGGAGTCTTTGAGAGCAGCAATATCAGCATTATTGAAGCAGCAAATCTCCTTTGCTGGATCGGTGATAAAGTTTTGACTTATGAGGGTTGAGGCTGACCGGTCTGAGCGGGATTTCGTTCGTGGTGCCATTGAGCAAATTAAGAAAAATTAAAGAAAGGAGATTAGAAAAGAAGATACCTGATGCTTGCTCGCAGATAAGGATAACCGAGACAAGGAGTCCCTCGGTTAATATAAGATGAATATAGGGGGGTAAAAAGTAAATAATGCCTTGGAAGTTGCACCGCTGTCATTTCAAGAGTCTAGTCATATTAATTACCTTAAGTTGTGGGATAAGATTTTTGAAATATATCCGTTGGATTGGTATCCCAACCGATATATTTGGGGACAATTGTTAGGGGTCATTTTCTTAACATACGTATCCTGACCAATATCCTGCCTTTGTTTGTTTATTTGTGATCAGGATGCTGGAAGAGGATATTGCTAACATCTTGGGCGATATCCTGAGGCTTATTGAATTAACCACGTGCAGGTTAAGGGTTGAGGCTTGCTAACGGTCAAGAGGACTTCTTCTCCTCAAGACTCGGACGAATTTGTTGAGAAAGAGACGTTGAGCCCGAAAGACCAGGTCTACAACGTTCCAAGAAGGAATATTCGGTGGATCCCGCAAGTTTAGGGTAGTTAGTTATTTTATCTTTACTATAAATAGATGAGGTCGGATCAGCTTAGAACACAACAATTCACACTTACACTCTCGAACACTTTCACTCTCTAGCTAATTGCAAACACGACACTTGTATTTCATTTTCATTGTAACACTTAGTCGATCCGTACCACATCCCGCACTGTATCCTGATTTTTGAAGCAATTGAAGAACAAGGCAGCTGCGATTGTCAGCTCCCGAGGTTTTATGCCGGCGATCTAGATTGATCAAGGGCTTTCCTCGTACATCTCGTGTCATTTACTTTATTTTCGCTCATTGTTTGATCATAGATACAGCTCAATATCCTGAGCCGTATCCTGAGTACTGTTTTTCCAAATAACTTAACAAGTATATTTTCAACACACTTTCTAGCACACTACCTCACTTAACTAATTTGATCACTAAACACATTCCTTAAATTGTAGCCATTTTTGAGTGTTTATTTTTTGGACTCTAATCCGCATATATATCACCATTGCTCATGACTTTCTTGACTGCATATCTCTTAAATGTCAACATATACACGTGTGATTTAGTTCACGAAGATTTTTCAATGCCGGGAACCTCGATCAGAGAGTAAAAGAGGCGAAAAGTTCACAATGGTGGAAAACTTAAATGGGATATAGCGGGCTAAGATTCGAGTTACATGAACAAGGGCCAAACGAACCACCCAATAAAGGAATCATCGAGCGAAAACACTTAACAACCTCTTGGAAGCAGCTTTTATTGCCACCAGACCTTTCTCCATCAATTAGGAATCTGATGCCGTCACTAAACACATTCCTTAAATTGTAGCCATTTTTTGAGTGTTTATTTTTTGGTGTCTAATCCGCATATATATCACCATTGCTCTTGATTTTCTTGATTGTATATCTCTAAAATGTCAATATATACACGTGTGATTTAGTTTACAAAGATTTTTCAACGCCGAGAACCTCGATCAGAGAATAAAAAAGGCGTAAGGTTCACAATGGTGTAAAACTAAAATGTGATATACCGGGCTAGGATTCGAGTTACAGGAACAAGGGCAAAACCAACCACCCAAGAATTGAATCGTCGAGCGAAAACACTTAACAACCTCTTGGAAGCAGCTTTTCTTACCACCAGACCTTTCTCCGTAAATTAGGAATCTGATGTCGTCACTAAACACATTCCTTAAATTGTAGCCATTTTTTGAGTTATTATTTTTTGGTGTCAAATCCGCATATATATCACAACTGATCTTGATTTTCTTGACTGTATATCTCTAAAATGTCAACATATACACGTGTGATTTATTTTACGAAGATTTTTCAATGCCGAGAACCTCGATCAGAGAGTAAAAAAGGCGTAAGGTTCACAATAGTGTAAAACAAAAATGGGATATACCAGGCTAGGATTCGAGTTACAAGAACAAGGGACAAACCAATCACCCAAGAATGGAATCGTCGAGCGAAAACATTTGACAACCTCCTGGATGCAGCTTTTCTTGCCATCAGACCTTTCTCCATTAAATAGGAATCTGATGCCGTCACTATACACATTCCTTAAATTGTAGCCATTTTTGAGTGTTTATTTTTTGGTGTCAAATCCGCATATATATACATTGCTCTTGATTTTCTTGACTGTATATCTCTTAAATGTCAACGTATACACGTTTGATTTAGTTTACGAAGATTATTCAATGACGAGAACCTCGATCAGTGAGTAGAAGAGGTGTAAGGTTCACATTGGTGTAAAACTTAAATGGGATATATCGGGTTCGGATTCGAGTTACAGTAACAAGGGCCAAAGCAACCAGCCAATAATGGAATCGTCGAGCGAAAATAATTGACAACCTCCTGGAAGCAGCTTTTCTTGCCACCAGACCTTTCTCCATCAATTAGGAATCTGATGCCGTCACTAAACACATTCCTTAAAATGTAGCCATTTTTTAGTGTTTATTTTTTGGTGTATAATCCGCATATATATCACCATTGCTCTTGATTTTCTTGACTGTATATCTCTAAAATGTCAACATATACACGTGTGATTTAGTTTACGAATATTTTTCAATGCCCAGAACCTCGATCAGAGAGTAAAAAAGGCGTAAGGTTCACAATGGTGTAAAACTAAAATGGGATATATCGGGCTAGGATTCGAGTTACAGGAACAAGGGTCAAACCAACCACCCAAGAATGGAATCGTCGAGCGAAAACACTTGACAACCTCCTGGAAGCAGCTTTTCTTGCCACCAGACCTTTCTCCATCAATTAGGAATCTGATGCCGTCACTAAACACATTCCTTAAATTGTAGCCATTTTTTGAGGGTTTATTTTTTGGTGTCTGATCCGCATATATATCACCATTGCTCTTGATTTTCTTGACTGTATATCTCTGAAATGTCAACATATACACGTGTGATTCAGTTTACGAAGATTTTTCTGTCACCCTAACTTTTGCGAAAGCGTGATTATGTGTAATTTGCTTAATATCATTACATTCAACCATAACAAACAACTATATGATAAAACCAAGGATGTTCATCCATAGATTAAGTTTTAGAACATTGCAATAACATTGTTTTAGAATTCAAACACCGACTTCGAATCCGAATTACAAACCATGCAAATTGTTTTAGAGTTCCATAAGCACTCGGCAAAAGATACTACTAAAAAAACTAGGTTTTGGACTATGTATCTTATCCTGGATAAGATACACCCCAAACCCTTAGACACCGGATGACATCTTTTATTCCAAACAACCCTTGAAAACTTCCAACGCCCGCCAGATCCATACTTAGTTTCCTGAAATACATGTAGTTTGAAAACATCAACAAAAATTGAGCGAGTTCATGTGTTTAGTGTGTGAGCTCGAATAAACCTTGTAATCATTATAAATCAGTATGAAGTTGTAAACCCTGGTATGAAAGCAAACATGGAAAACAGATCATTAATGGTTTGCAATGCCATTAATATGTGTGACGTGATGCAGGAAGGCTCAAACCTAGCATATTTTGCATCGGGCTTCAGTTTGTGAATATAGTCACCTCATGGGCCAAACCCCGGTCCACATGGGTATGGGCTCGCTACACCCAAATAGATCTATCACTCATGTCCCTCGGTCCTACTACGAGGATTAATGGTCTTAAGCGTTGTACCCATCACTCACATGATCTAGCAGTACATTTCCTTAGCTAACCATACCAATTGTAATCATATGTAAACAATTTATAACACGTACTTCACCCCCGAAGTTATAAAACCGAAAACAGTTAAAAGAAAAGGGGGACACAAACTCACAGTTTTGCGTTCTTCAAATCAATCCAACGTAACTCCCAGCTGTTACTTGTTCACATGACTTCCTACAAATGTACTACAGTCTATTAGACGAGCGGGTCGTGCCTTGACTTAGTCTTATTTAGTGCCATTGAGTTACGTTTCATTGTGCCCTTAATATTATTCCAAGTTATATAATTATTTGTTAAAATAATAAATATTTTAACTTAAATTATATTTATTAAATTTTGGAATAATTGTTAAAATAATATATTTTAACTTGATACTTTTTATGTATTTGTACATATATAACTTCCCAAGGATGGGTGTATTCATACTCGTATTCTTATACTTGTATATTTTTGCCAAGTATCGATGGCGTATTCCGGTGTGTATTTATACGTACGAGAATACGTATTTTTATTTTGTTTATTAAGTATCTCATACTTAATTTTTGTATTAACTTTTCCGGAATAATATTTCTAATAAAAATACATCATTGTATATTCCCAAAATTTATATTTTAAGAAATATTACATAGAAAATTACTTATAATTTTTCCCTTGGCAAAAATATTTATAAATTTCATATAAGTCTCAAAAATAATATATTTTCAAGTTTAACTTGAAAAATATATATAAACTTATCTTTCACTCAAAAATTATGTATTTCATGTTTGTGTGAGAAAATATATATTTTATATATTGTCTTCCAAAAATAATACATCTTCTAATAATTCCAAGAAAAATATATATTTTTACTTGCCAAAAATAATATATTTTCTCCTTGTCAAAAATATGATATATTTTGTAATAATTGTAAAAATCACATTTTCATTCTCTTGGTGTCCAAAATACTAATTACCAAAATATACTCATGAAAAAAATTTCCGGAATATTTTTGTGAGTTATATTCCTTGATCGGTTTCTCCAATATTTTGGGTATAATTTGTATATTTATTCCTTGGAATTTTGGTAATATTTTGGATTGTAATTTTTGGTATTTTGATGAGTTATATTATTTCAAGTCCTAAAATAATATAACTAATATACATAATATACAAACAATCACACACATGTGACATCTAAATATATATTTTCCTAAATACATATTTAGTCACTTTTATTTACAAAAACCAACCTCCAATATTTGTAATTTTTGTAACAAAAATTATGGCAAACTTTATGTGAAAATTCATGTTTTAAAATATACTTGTAAATATTTGTTTAAAAATATTTTTCTAAGTGTTTAATTTTTAGAAAAATTTTGCCATAGTTTCCCCTAAAAATGGAGTTTTTTCCATGCTTTCAAAGCATATCATTTTCTTTTATAAATCGCCACAATCAACAATAAACCAATCAACACTTACCAATTTGCCAAAATCAAGCATAAATTACTACTTCATGAACTTGAAAATTTACAAAAATTTGTAGTAACTTACTAGTGTGTTTAGTAAGCTTAGTTATCCTTTGAAGTGTGGTTGTTTATTTAAAAACATCATTATTGAAGAAATTAGTTCTTTACAACTTGTAAATAATTTTTTTAAAAAAATTTCTTCTTGAGTTTTTCTTGTTAAATACATGATCCTACCCTTGATTAACCACTAAAAATGTGGTTAATTTCTTTAAGAACCAAGATTAAGTAAACTTTGTATTTTTAACTTGATTTCTTGAAAAATCATTCTTGAAATCATAGATTTACAAGACTTTACACTCACTTTGTTCATCACTTTACAAGAAAACAACTTATACTTTCAAGTTCATGATTTATATGAGGATGATCACTTTGATCTTAACATAATCATCCTCTCATCTTGCTAGATTATGTCTTTAATCACTATCTAGCAAGATCATATGATGATTAACATCAAAAACATGAGCAAATAACATTCAACAAGCATAACAACACATAAACATCATGATGTCTTATGTATTTAGTCTTATGTTCAAGTTTCAAGTTCAAGATTCTTAGTGTTCTTTTAAGATTAACAACTTGTATCTTCTTTTAACCACCAAAACAAGATGTAAAATGAAGTGTAGAAGACCTTACTACTAGCTCAAGGCTAGGGATGATCACTAGAGGAAGAAGAAGTGGATAAAAGCTTATTTGAGAGGTCCTTTAGCTTCCAAAGGCTCCAAGCTTCCTTATACACCTTCTAGCACCTTTGTATATATGTAGATTGGATGGAAGATGATTGAAGATGATGGATGTATGGTGGGTGGTTCTTGGCCGTGAGTGAAGGAAAGGAGAAAAAGAAAGATGGTGTTGGTTATGTTGTGAAGAAATGAAGTGTTGAACTAAAGGTCTTAACTTATAATCTCCAACATCACAAGATCTCATGGATTTTATGTTCACTAAAGTATGGGACAAGATCTATTAAAATAACTAAATAAAATCCTCATGTAGGGCCCTTGTTGGCCGTGAACTAGGTGGGGGGTCTAGGCTTAGGTTGTAACCATAAGTTAGATCATAAGGTTAAAAATCAAGTGTTTAGTTAGGTGATTTAGTTACTAGTTGTTATATGATGTGTTATGATGTTCGGGGACCATAACTAGCTTGGTAATGTTAAAACAGTGCTTCTAGTGAAAATTTGGTGTTTCGGGTAGTGTCCGGTTGTTCGGTTGATTACCAGTTCGTTAAGGTGCTAAACTATGCAGTTTAGTGTGCTTTATGTTACCTTTTGTGACAGTTTTGATTCCCGACACTTAGGAAAGCATTCAGGACCATTTAACCATATTTCTGCATGATATTACAATGTTTAAATGCTGAATTTTGCTGAATTCTGCAGAATTCTGCAGTTTATGTGAGTTTTAGGCACTTTCCGGCACCTAATCTATCTCTAGGCAGGCAGTTTTGTGATCCATACTTTCCTACACACTATACTAGTGTAATACTTGGTTTCTGGCTCATTCTGTGTCTCAATACAATGTATGTCTATGTACTGAACTCCGTCAGCATATTTCTGATTTATCTAATAACTGTGCTAACTGTGTTTCGCGCATCATTTGAACCAACAAAGTTTGCATTCAATAAAGATATGACATTAAGCAATATCTGATGCACATGTATGTATGATAACAATAATCAGAAAGCAATTTAGGTAATTAATTGTAACTCAGCACAGTCATTAAGCACTAATCTTTGTTTAAATATTGTACGGATGCATGCAAATTTGACAGTTGTCACATTTTCAATGTCGGGAACCTCGATCAGAGAGTAAAAAAGGCGTAAGGTTCACAATGGTGTAAAACTAAAATGAGATATACCTGGCTAGGATTCGAGTTGCAGGAACAATGGCCAAACCAACCACCCAAGAATGGAATCGTCGAGCGAAAACACTTGACAACCTCCTGAAAGCAGCTTTTCTTGTCACCAGACCTTTCTCAATCAATTAGGAATCTGATGCCGTCACTAAGCACATTCCTTAAATTGTAGCCATATTTTGAGTGTTTATTTTTTGGTGTCTAATCCGCATATATATCACTATTGCTCTTGATTTTCTTGACTGTATATCTCTTAAATGTTAACATATACACGTGTGAATTACTTTACGAAGATTTTTCAATGTCGGGAACCTCGATCAGAGAGTAAAAGAGGCGAAAGGTTCACAATGGTGTAAAACTTAAATGGGATATAGCGGGCTAAGATTCGAGTTACATGAACAAGGGCCAAACCAACCACCCAATAATGGAATCGTCGAGCGAAAACACTTGACAACCTCCTGGAAGCAGCTTTTCTTGCCACCAGACCTTTCTCCATCAATTAGGAATCTGATGCCGTCACTAAATACATTCCTTAAATTGTAGCCATTTTTTGAGTGTTTATTTTTTGGTGTCTAATCCGCATATATATATCACCATTGCTCTTGATTTTCTTGATTGTATATCTCTAATGTCAACATATATACGTGTGATTTAGTTTACAAAAGTTTTTCAATGCCGAGAACCTTGATCAGAGAGTAAAAAAGGCGTAAGGTTCACAATGGTGTAAAACTAAAATGCGATATACCGGGCTAGGATTCGAGTTACAGGAACAAGGGCCAAACCAACCACCAAAGAATGAAATCATCGAGCGAAAACACTTGACAACCTCCTGGAAGCAACTTTTCTTGCCACCAGATCTTTCTCCATCAATTAGGAATCTGATGCCGTCACTAAACACATTCCTTAAATTGTAGCCATTTTTTAGTGTTTATTTTTTGATGTCTAATCCGCATATATATCAACATTGCACTTGATTTTCTTGACTGTATATCTCTTAAATTTCAACATATACACGTGTGATTTAGTTTACGAACATTTTTCAATGCCGAGACCCTCGATCACAGAGTACAAGAGGCATAAGGTTCACAATGGTGTAATACTTAAATTGGATATACCGGGCTAGGATTCGAGTTACATGAACAAGGGCCAAACCAACCACCCAAGAATGGAATCGTCGAGCGAAAATACTTAACAACCTCCTGGAAGCAGGTTTTCTTGCACCAGACCTTTCTCCATCAATTAGGAATCTGATGTCGTCACTAAACACATTCCCTAAATTGTAGCCATTTTTGAGTGTTTACTTTTTGGTGTCTAATCCGCATATATATCACCATTGCTCTCGATTTTCTTGCCTGTATATCTCTTAAATTTCAACATATACACGTGTGATTTAGTTTACAAAGATTTTTCAATGCCGAGTACCTCGATCAGAGAGTAAAAGAGGCGTAACGTTCACAATGGTGTAATACTTAAATGGGATATACCGTGCTAGGATTCGAGTTACAGGAACAAGGGCCAAACCAACCGCCCAATAATGGAATCGTCAAGCGAAAACACTTGACAACTTCCTGGAAGCAGCTTTTCTTGCTACCAGACCTTTCTCCATCAATTAGGAATCTGATGCCGTCACTAAACACATTCCTTAAATTGTAGCCATTTTTTGAGTGTTTATTTTTGGTGTCTAATCCGCATATATATCAACATTGCTCTTGATTTTCTTTACTGTATATCTCTTAAATGTCAAGATATACACGTGTGATTTAGTTTACGAAGATTTTTCAATGCCAAGAACATCGATCAGAGAGTAAAAAAGGCGTAAGGTTCACAATGGTGTAAAACCAAAATGGGATATACCGGGCTAGGATTCGAGTTACAGGAACAAGGGCCAAACCAACCACCCAAGAATGGAATCGTTGAGCGAAAACACTTGACAACCTCCTGAAAGCAGCTTTTCTTGCCACCAGTGCTTTCTCCATCAATTAAGAATATGATGCCGTCACTAAACACATTCATTAAATTGTAGCCATTTTTTTAGTGTTTATTTTTTGGTGCCTAATCCGCTTATATATCACCATTGCTCTTGATTTTCTTGACTGTATATCTCTTAAATATCAACATATACACGTGTGATTTAGTTTACGAAGATTTTTCAATGCCGAGATCCTCGATCAGAGAGTAAAAAAGGTGTAAAGTTCACAATGGTGTAAAACTAAAATGGGATATACCGGGCTAGGATTCGAGTTATAGGAACAAGGGCCAAACCAACCACCCAAGAATGGAATCGTCAAGCGAAAACACTTTACAACCTCCTGGAAGCAGCTTGTCTTGCCAAGAGACTTTTCTCTATCAATTAGGAATCTGATGCCGTCACTAAACACATTCTTTAAATTGTTGCCATTTTTTGAGTGTTTATTTTTTGGTTTCTAAACCACATATATATCACCATAGCTCTTGATTTTCTTGACTGTATATCTCTTAAATATCAACATATATACGTGTGATTTAGTTTACGATGATTTTTCAATGCCGAGATCCTCGATCAGAGAGTAAAAAAGGTGTAAGGTTCACAATGGTGTAAAACTAAAAAGGGATATACCGGACTAGGATTCGAGTTATAGGAACAAGGGCCAAACCAACCACCCAAGAATGGAATCGTCAAGCGAAAACACTTTACAACCTCCTGGAAGCAGCTTTTCTTGCCACCAGACTTTTCTCCATCAATTAGGAATCTGATGCCGTCACTAAACACATTCCTTAAATTGTAGCCATTTTTTGAGTGTTTATTTTTTGGTTTCTAAACCGCATATATATCACCATTGCTCTTGATTTTCTTGACTGTATATCTCTTAAATGTCAACATATACACGTGTAATTTAGTTTACGAAGATTTTTCAATGCTGAGAACCTCGATCCGAGAGTATAAAAGGCATAAGGTTCATAATGGTGTAAACTAAAATGGGATATACCTGGCTAGGATTCGAGTTACAGGAACAAGGGCCAAACCAACCACCCAAGAATGGAATCGTCAAGCAAAACACTTTACAACCTCCTGGAAGCAGCTTTTCTTGCCACCAGACTTTTCTCCATCAATTAGGAATCTGATGCCGTCACTAAACACATTCCTTAAATTGTTGCCAGTTTTTTAGTGTTTATTTTTTGGTTTCTAAACCGCATATATATCACCATTGCTCTTGATTTTCTTGACTGTATATCTCTTAAATGTCAACATATACATGTGTGATTTAGTTTACGAAGATTTTTCAATGCTGAGAACCTCGATTAGAGAGTATAAAAGGCATAAGGTTCACAATGGTGTAAAACCAAAATGGGATATACCTGGCTAGGATTCGAGTTACAGGAACAAGGGCCAAACCAGCCACCCAAGAATGGAATCGTCGGGCGAAAACACTTGAAAACCTCCTGGAAGCAGCTTTTCTTGCCACCGGCCCTTTCTACATCAATTCGGAATCTGATGCCGTCACTAAACACATTCCTTAAATTGTAGCGATTTTATAATTTTTTATATTTTGGTGTCAAATCCGCGTATATATCGCCATTGCTCTTGATTTTCTTAACTGTATATCTCTTAAATGTCAACATATACACGTGTGATTTAGTTTAAAAAGATTTTCCAATGCAGAGAACCTCGATCAGAGAGTAAAAAAGGCGTAAGGTTCACAATGGTGTAAAACTAAAATGGGATATACCGGGCTAGGATTCGAGTTACAGGAACAAGGTCCAAATCAACCACCCAAGAATGAAATCGTCGAGCGAAAACACTTGCCAGCCTCCTGAAAGCAGCTTTTCTTTCCACCAGACCTTTCTCCATCAATTAGGAATCTGGTGCCGTCACTAAACACATTCCTTAAATTGTTGCCATTTTTTGAGTGTTTATTTTTTGGTGTCTAATCCGCATATATATAGCCATTGATCTTGATTTTCATGACTGTATATATCTTAAATGTCAACATATACACATATGATTTAGTTTACGAAGATTTTTTTTTCAATGCGAAGAACCTCGATCAGAGAGTAAAAAAGGTGTAAGGTTCACAATGGTGTAAAACTAAAATGGGATATACTGGGCTAGGATTCGAGTTACAGGAATAAGGGCCAAACCAACGAATCAAGAATGGAATCGTCGAGCGAAAACACTTGACAACCTCCTGGAAGCAGCTTTTCTTGCCACCAGACCTTTCTCCATCAATTAGGAATCTGGTGCCGTCACTAAACACATTTCTTAAATTGTAGCCATTTTTGAGTTTTTATTTTTTTGGTGTCTAATCCGCATATATATAGCCATGGCTCTTGATTTTCTTGATTGTATATCTCTTAAATGCCAACATATACACATGTGATTTTGTTTACGAAGATTTTTCAATGCCGAGAACCTCGATCAGAGAGTAAAAAAGGCTTAAGGTTCACAATGGTGTTAAACTAAAATGGGATTTACCAGGCTAGGATTCGAGTTACAGGAACAATGGCCAAACCAACCACCCAAGAATGGAATCGTCGAGCGAAAGCACTTGACAACCTCCTAGAAGCAGCTTTTCTTGCCACCTGACCTTTCTCCATCAATTAGGAATATGATGCCGTCACTAAACACATTCCTTAGATTGTAGCCATTTTTTGAGTCTTTATTTTTTGGTGTCTAATCCGCATATATATCACCATTGCTCTTGATTTTCTTGATTGTATATCTCTTAAATGTCAACATATACACGTGTGATTTAGTTTACGAATATTTTTCAATGCCGAGAACTTCGATTAGAGTATAAAAAAGGGGTAAGTTTCAAAATGGTGTATAGCTAAAATGAGATATACTGGGCTAGGATTCGAGTTACAGGAACAAGGGCCAAACTAACCATCCAAGAATGGAATCATCGAGCGAAAACACTTGACAACCTCCTGGAAGTAGTTTTTCTTGCCAGCAGACCTTTCTCCATCAATTAGGAATCTGATGCCGTCACTAAACACATTCCTTAAATTGTAGCCATTTTTTAGTGTTTATTTTTTGGTGTCTAATCCGCATATATATCACCATTGCTCTTGATTTTCTTGGCTGTATATCTCTTAAATGTCAACATATACACGTGTGATTTAGTTTACGAAGATTTTTCAATGCCGAGAACCTCGATTAGAGAGTAAAAAAAGGCGTAAGGTTCACAATGGTGTAAAACTAAAATGGGATATACTGGGCTAGGATTCGAGTTACAGGAACAAGGGCCAAACCAACCACCCAAGAGTGGAATCGTCGAGCGAAAACACTTGACAACCTCCTGGAAGCAGCTTTTCTTGCCACCAGACCTTTCTCCATCATTTAGGAATATGATGCCGTCACTAAACACATTCCTTAGATTGTAGCCATTTTTTGAGTCTTTATTTTTTGGTGTCTAATCCGCATATATATCACCATTGCTCTTGATTTTCTTGATTGTATATCTCTTAAATGTCAACATATACACGTGTGATTTAGTTTACGAAGATTTTTTAATGCCGAGAAACTCGATCAGAGAGTAAAAAAGGCGTATGGTTCACAATGGTTGTAAAACTAAAATGGGATATACCGGGCTAGGATTCGAGTTACGGGAACAAGGGCAAACCAACCACCCAAGAATGGAATCATCGAGCGAAAACACTTGACAACCTCCTGGAAGCAGCTTTTCTTGCCACCAGACCTTTCTCCATCAATTAGGAATCCGATGTCGTCACTAAACACATTTCTAAAATTGTAGCCATTTTTTGAGTGTTTATTTTTTGGTGTCTAATCCGCATATATATCACCATTGCTCTTGATTTTTTTGACTATATATCTCTTAAATGTCAACATATACACATGTGATTTAGTTTATGAAGATTTTTCAATACCGAGAACCTCGATCAGAGAGTAAAAAAGGCGTAAGGTTCACAATGGTGTAAAACTAAAATGGGATATACCGGGCTAGGATTCGAGTTACATGAACAAGGGCCAAACCAACCACCCGGGGCAGCTACTACAACTGTTGAGACAACATTCTCACAGTTGGACAGTAGTTACATTACTAAGACCCCCTTGAAGGCAACAATTGTTGAGACAATAGTCTCTTTATCAGTTGGAAGTCCCAAATACTAAGAACAACGGACACTTGGTTTAAAACCAAGTTCAACCACTTCAAGTGGGAATTCAGATGATCCTATTAAATTAGGTGATGGAATAGACTATCCTAAATTGACGGAGAGGGTCACCAAATTGGAAACATCTGTTGCAGAAATTAAAGACATGATGAAAATTTTGGTCCGAAACTCTAAAACTCCACTATCAAATGCAGAAATTGCCAAAAGGAATGTGGGAACATGTTCAACCATACCTACATCTTCAAAAGCAGGCTGCAGAAGAAAGATATTCCATGCAAGTAGATTTGATAAGACAAACAATGGATGCCAAGTACAAAGATACTCAGGCAGGAGTTAAAGCCATCAAAGACTTTATCTTCCAAAACACTGGTAAAACTCACTCTCCCTAAGTATGAATATGATGCCAAAAAAGGGGAGAATGAATGCATGAGGAAGCTTCCACCCCAGGTCAAAAAGGCTGGAAAAAGCTTGACATTGTTGCAGTCAAAAGAGCAAGACAAGAAGAAATTGCCAAAGAAGTGGAAAAGCAAAAGAAAGGGGACACAAGGGAAGCTAACATGCAGATAACAATGCAGGAAATCATTGAAAGAAAACAAATTCAAGATAACCAAGGTTCTTCAACAGAGGTTCCAACAGAGGTTACAGAAAACACTGCTGCACCTATCCAAACCACTGCCGCACCTATCATCACTCAAACCATTGCTCATATTTTTCAAACATCTATTGCCACTACAAAAGTGACACCAGATGTTACAACTACACTACCACCACCACTAACACATAAGTCCCCCAAAGGACTTCTTATCTATAAAAAGAAAACCAAGAACATCACTCCCACAACCTCCATTAAAAATATCTACACCTCAAACCAGAACTAGGAGAACTAAATTCATTGTCCAAGATGATGATGAAGAAACTCTTGTCAAAACCACCACCACTACTACATCACAACATCCACCACCACAACCACTACACTTATCATTACATCACCACCCACAAAACGTCCACTTGACTCATTGGAGTTAGAAAATGTATCATAAGAGATACAATTTTTCTACTCCACAACTGACATCAGCCAACTTACCTTCCCATCCCTTAAAAGATATAAAAAGCCTAAAAATGTACAAGAGTACCTAGAACTCAAAGTCAAACAGGCTGAAAATATAACTACTTTCAAAAGTAAAGGGAAAAATGATAAGGAGGCACAACAAATCATGTCTGCAGAATTCACTAAAGTGAACAGACTTGAACACTTTGCAAAAGATGTCAGCCAAAAGGCTTCTTAAGGACAAGTTAGCAATCCTGACCTCAAAAAGGAACTAAGGGAAGACCATCTGTATTTTATGATGAAGAACAAACCTTATAGAGCTTCAAAAGCTCAATTCTCTGGTTGGACAACAGAAGCCCTTTTGGAATAAATAACAAGGATTGAGGTGCTAAAACTTAATCCAGACATCAAGCCCACTTTTCCCAACTGGGTTGCAGTAAGAAAACTTGTTGGTCAAAAAGCAGTTGCGTTAAGAAGAATGAAGGAGGAGATGGTTGCTGCAAAGTATGGAAAAATGCAATCCATGGCTAGGTGGGATGAGCCAATAAGCATATCTGTTAGGGAAAGTCTTGGGAATGCATATTCCCTCACCTCTTCTAATAACATCACTCCTAGTAATCTCATCTACCTCTAAAATTCAAAAATGGACCTCAGACAAAGCCAACCATGGATTGACAATAGTCAGGGCAAATAGGGAAGTGAAAAATACTTCAATGAACAGTGTGATGAGCTTAAAAATTGAAGATATGCAAGATCTATTGGATCTTCCACTCGAAAGGGATGCTAATGATTTACTTTCAGAAAGATTTGAAAAGCAATTTAAAGCACAAATCAGAAGTAAATTGAAGAAGAATAAAGATTGATCCAATAAACATTTGTTTTGGCATCACCTGTTCTAGGGGGAGATTGTTGGACCTACAAAAGAACAGATGATATTCAAAAGACAAAATATGATTAACTGATCAAGAAATAAACAAAAGATTGAACCAATCTCTCCCCAAAGATAGTGAATCTTGAACACCTAATCAGAACATCTGTTGAAGACAAAGCAAACATCTAATCAAGCTTTGGAAAAGCTGTTCAAGAAGAAATAACATCTGTTGAAGGCTAAAGTCTGTTGAAGTCAAAGGTCTGATAAAGAAGACCAAACACCTGTCTAGCCAAACTGATGTTTGGATCACAACAACAGAGGATAGTCTAGACAGTGGTTTCCCAATGTAACAATATTTATCTTGTATTAGATTTTAGACTAGTTAGAACAGATGTTAAGATTTGCACAGATGTTTGCAACATCTGTGGAATCTTTTCTGTTAGGAATGTTAGATGTCACTATCAGGGTGATATCAGCCAATCACTGAACAGAGCTTTCGTACTTAGTATAAATATATCAAACCTGTTAGTGATCTATTTATTACATACATCACCTTTTCTCTTATACGAACAGATTTGTTACGCGATCGGCTGAGGGGAAGTCTGTAGAGTCAACCTATTGTAAAACTTTGTAATCATTTGATTATAAATGAAAAGCAATCGTTGATGATGACTTTCTACTTGTGAATTATATTGCTGTTAATCAATGTTTGTTAACAAGTATCAAACTCATAACTAACAACTTACAAAGATAAATTACACTAGCCTTTTCACATTAACACCTTACAAACATATCTATTTTTAATCCATAAGTAATAGAAAGACCTAATAACAACGTATAAAGTAGTTCCTAGTTAGTAGATTGGTTGTAGACTCGACTTGTTTAGGCAGGTAAAAAACGATCCTTATCATCGAAAAGTTGTTTCTTTCGGTTAAAATAATTTATTGTATCACTCATTCTCTCTGTAATCCGCCCAATTCAAGGCTTCCATCATCATCATCATCATCATCATATAGGAAAATGAGGCTAATTCTCTACAACAAATCACTTTACTTTGTCTCAATCGAGCCTCCATTTCAGGTTTTTTGTGCGATTAATATCTTATCTTAATCATTTATTGTATCAGTTGAAGATTGTTGACTCTTACATACGGATCTGAAGATTCTCATATGAAATTTAGGTTCATATTAGTTATTTATTCTGATGTATGAATGAATTGTGTGTGTTTGAAAATAGAAACAACTTCCTCAACAAACATGGGCTGGCAAGTTCATAGGCCAAACAACAACTTAATAACCCCCGTACAAGAGCGAAGCAGAAGGAGTAAAACAACTTTTTGACAGAAACAACGAATTTCAAAACTTGTATTAGACATGTTTAACCTATTATGTCAATTTAAAACCTTATATACCATACATGCCAATGCGACATGACAAATTCTAATTCAGTTAATTCATATATCCCACTTTAGTACAACAATTATTTATACATACAATAGTTAACTATATATACTTGTGTAGCCTCCTTATTTAGATGGTTATGCATATGAGCTATTTCATTCATGTAGGATTCACTACAATAGCCTTGAATGTATCACAAACATTTACCATCTAACGGTTTTGACTACTAAGAAAATCGATCAAGAACTAAAATCATACCACACAATTCTTTTCAACGTCCGTAGCTAGAACTAAACATGATACAACATTTGATAAAAGAATCACATTTTACTTTTTTTGAGCGACTAACCCACCCACGAATAACAATAACAATACCTAGTAAATGCCACAAATAACAAAACTATCGAAAGATGAGATGTAGGCAAATCTTATATCCATCCCTGAGGATAGATTGACAACTGCTAAAAAGACGTATCTAAAAGAAAAAAAAAAAAAGAAATAGCAAATAAACAAACATAACTAATATAAAGATAGAAAACTACCCCAATAACAAAAAAAAATTAATAATAATAAAAAAAAAACCTTGATGGAAGGGTAACACAATAATATGGAAACAATTACAACATCATTAGATGACATATAAAAATACATAAAAACAGTCACATACAAATGGAAACAATTATAACATCATTAGATGACGTATAAAATACATAAAAGAAGTCACACACAAAGTTGTGTAGGAGAATCTAAGCTCCTAAAACAAGTTAAAGACAAATATGTACTCTCCACTAAAAGCCTTTAACCTTTAATCTTTATTATGCGTCCCATGAACTCTTATCCTATACCATGTCCTCAGAGGGGTACAACTCTTGCAAATCTTGCCTAATCCTCTCATCTCACGTCAATTTAGTCTTGCTTCTAATCCTCACATCCACAGTGAATGTTTCCACTACTCTAACCGACGCCGTCCTTTTGTCTTCTCTTCACATGCCCAAACCATCACAATTTTACTATTTTATCTTATCCAATATATTAGTAACTCCTATTTTTTTCATAGAAACTTCATTTCTTATCCGGTCTAATCTTATGTGCCCGGATATCCATATCAACATCCTCATCTCTACTACCTCCATTTTATACTCCCATATCTTCTTGATTGCCCAAATGTCTATTCCATTACACACAATAATCCTACTTTTAAATGTACACATATTATCTAAGAAAAAACTCGAGTCTCAAACGCTGAGCCCTCAAACTCTCAACTTCAAGACACATTTTTGTCATACATACCCACTAGCAATAATAAAAGAATGAACTCATCCAAAGTAGTTACTAGTTAGTGGGTTGGTGCCAATGATCCTTTGGTGGAGTGGTGGAAAGGACTTGGGCCATGTGAGTGGTCTCAGGTTCGATCCTCACCTCCATCAAAAGGTGAGGCATAGGGGTTATTCCCAACCCAAGGATGGCAAGGACTCCAGTTCAAGCCTGAGGGAACCCGAGTTTTCTATTACGGCGCATTTACTCCAGCGGGTCGCTCTGTCACAACAGGCGGTCGATTCGTGTGGATGGTGCAACTCCTGTCAAGTGGCAGGGGGTCGGAAATTTTCTAGGGGAAAACTATGTCCCATTTCTACCGAGGCGTAGGCCCCGTTAAGACAACATAGTCATTGGGACAGAAATGGGGCGGGCCTGCGACTTGCGGGTATGTATTAACCGTCTGTTGTGAATTACACCTTTCAAAAAAAAAGTTAGTGGGTTGGTTGTCGCAGACTTGACCCGTTTGAGCGGGTCAAAAACTATCCTTATCATCCAAAAGTTGTTTCCAGTCAAAACAATTTATTGTATCTATCACTCATTCTCATTCTCTCCTGTAATCCGCCCAATTCATGGTCATCACCGCCACCATCATCGTCATCATCTAGGTAACTTTGTCTCAATTAAGCCTCAATTTCAGGTTTTTGTCCAATTACTTATCTTATCTTAATCAATTATTGTATCGGTTCAAGATTGTTGACTCGTATATACGGATCTGAAGATTCTATTGTAAAATTTAGGTTCATATTGATAATTTATTCTGATGTATGGATGAATTGTGTGTTTTAGTCTCGGAAATCTGAATTGCTGTTAAAATTACTCCAATTTTGTTACTGATTGAATGATTTTCAATTCATTTTTTAAACTTTTTGTACAGAAATTATCATTATTGAAAGGCGAGTATACTGTAGTCTATTGATTTTGTTTTTTTAGAATTTCAAGGAGATAAGAAGGTATGAGAGTGAACTTGAACACAATGTGTTGTTTTCTGCTAATTACATTGGTACATTGTTTTTGTTATTTCTTTTGCATTTAAATTTTAGATAAATAATAAACATATGCTAATTATGATACTGATTTTGTGGAAGGAAATGAAATTTCGAGGAGGATCGATGCGTTTGTTATCCAAGTGAGGGATTGTAAGAGTTGCGTGTATGCGTGCGTGTATGTTATTGTTGTTCATGATGGATGACACTTGATTAGCTGATGTGTTTAGTTTAGTGTTTGTTTAATATGCAATCAACTTTTTCTCCACACTGCCGACATGATAAGAATAAAATTGGTCTTTAATCGACGGCATTTAGTTGCAATAAGGTTACTTGTTGTGTTGGTAACTTAGTTAGGCTTGGGAATCTTAGTGCTTGTCAAGGTCACATGTTGTGTGGAGGAAATGTTCTTTGGTATGATGTGGCAGAAGAAGAATTTGAAATATTATATAAATTGTTTAACGAATAAATGTGCTTAAGGCTGATACACTTGTGGTCTACTGGTCTTGTGGGTTATACAACTTATACCAAAAAAGGGTTTTTATTCTTTCCTCTTCCTTGTACAAGAGTTCACATTAAAAAGTTAAATTCCTTTCTTTTATGCTGTTGGTAAGTGGGGAAGAAAAGAAATGAGAAGGTCAGAAGTGCTAACATGTCGGTACTTTATGAAAGAAACGGCTATTGGATTGGACAAGGATGGTTTGTACATATGACAATCTAGTGTTTATTTCTTCTACGCTCGATTGTTTTCTACCTTTCTCCGATTTGGGGAAGTAAATTCGCAACGAAATTGCTCAACTATTGTTGTATCTTCTGAAACACTTGGGAGAAGGGAATCTGACTTTATCTCTCAAGGCTGTCGTATTGGACCACTCGTGTCTTATTAAAGAACAAAGATACATGAATGATGAATCATGGATCATTCTCAATCGCTTTCATATTTCTGTTAACCTTTATATGTACCATTAGATAATCATCATCTCCATTTTTTCTTCTTTCTGTCTGATATTCCTTTAGATCTTCTCTGGATAAAGTTTCTTCGCCTGTGGTTTTCGTATTCACTCTGTTAGGCAAGGATTATGCATCGTTCTTCAATCTGAGTTACTTAAAGCATTTCCTCTTTCTGGATTACTTTATTTGAAGACTAGCCAAGTAAACAGAGTATGCATATGTTATCTTTAATCATATAATAATATTATTCATTAGGCATATAAATGTTACCCTCATTAGTCTCTTCATGTTCTTAAGTATAATGTGTTTTTAGAGTAAAAGGCCATTTTCGTCCCTGCGGTTTGGCTAGCTTTGCGACTTTCGTCCAAAGGTTTGTTTTTTCGCATCTGGATCCAAAAGGTTTGAAATCTTGCCATTTTCATCCGACTCATTAACTCCATCCATTTTTCTCCATTAAGTCAGAGGTATCTTCGTCTTTTTTTAAGCTTAAAGGGCAATTTGGTCTTTTGAATACTTGTACATTATGTTAAAGCTTATACATAAAGTGAAAAAGACCAAATTGCCATTTAAGTTAACAAAAAAGACGGAATTGCCCCTGACTTAATGGAGAAAAATGGATGGAGTTAACGAGCCGGATGAAAATGGCAAGATTTCAAACCTTTTGGATCCAGATGCGAAAAAACAAACCTTTGGATGAAAGTTGCAAAACTGGCCAAACCTCAGGGATGAAAATGACATTTTACTCTGTGTTTATATATATTACTTCTAATTATGTGTGATTGCTGTATTAGGCATAATATGTGTCCCCTATGATTGATATCCTTGTTCTGTGAATGCAGAATACAACTGATTTTTGCGTCCAAGATTCTGTGTAATACCTGTCACCGGTGAGGAGCAATGTCAAGTGGCGGAAATACACATTGGTGCTACCAATGCCAGCGGCCGGTCCGGCTTCGCGGTCACAATCCCGTTTGTCCATACTGTTCTGGGGGATTTGTGCAAGAGCTAAGTGAGGTGGTCGAGTCTGGACAACAAGACATCGGGCCCACTCACACACACGGGCCTTACGATTACGGGTACATGGAACCGTTCCCGGTCCCAAGAAACAGAATGATGGACGTTTTTTCCGAGTTAGTAAGGCAAAGAATGGCGGGAAGAAATCCCAACTTCGAGATCAGAAGGAGATCAGGGCTCGTCCCTGAACACGGTGTGGTTCCGTGGTTCATATTTGACGGTCAAGCCCCGGCTCGGATGTCTGCCAATGACGGATTCGAGTTTTTCTTCAACGGTGCACCACCGGGTCCAAGACGGTCTAATGTGAGTAATATCTTTATGGGTCCCGGGTTACAGGAACTAATCGAACAACTTACGGTGAACGATGGTAGACAGGGCCCGCCACCAGCATCCCGATCAGCGATTGATTCTATGCCCACTATTAAGATTACAAACAGGCACTTGAACTCGGATTCTCACTGCCCGGTCTGTCAAGATAAGTTTGAGTTGGGATCAGAGGCTAGACAAATGCCGTGCAACCACATCTACCATTCGGGTTGCATCGAGCCGTGGTTGGTTCAGCATAATTCTTGCCCCGTGTGTCGGGTGGAGCTGCCGGCTCATGGTACAAGTAGGGGAAGCAGCAGTGGTGGTGGTGAAGAGGACGGTGGAAATAGTCGGGGAAGGCGGAACCCGCTATCGTTTTTGTGGCCTTTTCACTAGTGAACTGAAACAAGCAATGAGTATTGTTTCTGTTCGTTATTCCTTTATCTCTGTTGCCCCTATCTCTGAAAATTGAATCCTGGAAGTTGGTTTGGGTGTGGGTTTGGGTTTGGGTTTGGATATTTGTATGTTGATATATATAAAATGTTGATGTTGATTACATGTAAATCGATAGCGGCGCGTGTACTTGATGCAGTGGAAGATGGACACTGCCCTGGATTGGGGACTTGAGCTATGGGTACGGGTGTTCATAAGTCACTTAACCCGATCGAACAGCTCAAACCGATGCAACTCGGTTGGTTTGAAAGGTATACGGTCTGGTCTGGTCCGGGTTTGACGAGTCCAACTTGGAATCGGCCGTGCGCTGCCTAACGTTTGTTATATTTTAGGAATTTAGGGTAAAGTTCTTGTACAAATAGCCTTATCGTACAAAACGTACTAAAGGCATGAAAAGGTAAAAAAACACGGTGGCATTTTCGTAATTATTTTACCCGTAATTACCCTAAAGGATTAAAATTACATTACAAGATCAAAATTACCTTACAATATCATTTGTAGACTAATTATGATTCTCTACAAAATTACTCTACAAAGATCATTTGTAGTGTAATTATGATACCCAACAAGATCAAAATTACCCTACAATGTCATTTTACAAAATTACCTTACAAGATCAAAATTACTCTACAAGATCATTTGTAGGGTAATTTTGATAATTACTCTACGAGTAAATAATTACGAAAATGTCACTGCGTTTTTTAACTTTTCATGCCTTTCGTACGTTTTGTACAGGCTATTTGTATTTTATCTTTTGCCTAGGAATTTAACCTATAGTTTTTTATATTCATAAACAATTGTTGTTATTAAAATAAAATTAGTACAAATTAATGATTTGAAGTTTTTTTTGGGTTCAAAACCGAACAATTAAAATGAGAAAACCGACCAATTTGACTGGCCCAACCAACTCGGCCTGTTTGGTTTGTCTTTTTCCAAATTGTAGTTAGAGGTTTGATTCAACCGAATCGTGAACGTTTGGTTTGTCTTTTTAACGGTTCGATTCGGAACACTCTTAGCTTTGGATAGGGGGTTTGGAAAAATTCGATAATCTTTACTAAAAAAGAACTAGCAAGATGCCTACGTCATACGTCATACGTGATACGGCGGGAGCGAAACATCGTATTGCGATACTTATTTTGGTAGTTTTCTTATTCATATAAAAACTATTGTAGCATTATTGTGATAGATGTACATCAAAAGCGAAGTAATCAGGTGATCCATTTTATCGTGTTGTGCATGGTTCGGTTATTATCCTCAACCGAAGCCGAAACCAAAGTAATCGGTTAGTCTATTTTATTAACCAATCGGTTTTCGGTTAATCACTTCGGTTTATTTGGTTAGATTGACGGTTTTCGGTTTGGTTCATTTAATTTTACTTAATAGCAATATATGAAATTGAGGTATAAATACATGAAATGAAAGAATATATATATGAAATGGAGATATAAAATATGAAATATATGAATTGGAGGTATAAAAGTTAGAAATGTATGAAAATATGAATGATTCGGTTTGGTTCAGCTAATTTTGGTTAAACGAGAGTATAAAAAATTGATATCTGGTTTTTGATTAATTCAGTTTTTAGTTAATTTAATTTTTGGTTGATTTCGGTTCGGTTTCGTCTGTTTTCGGTTTGGTTTAGGTTAACGATTTAGTTATTGCTCACCGATAACCGGTTTTGATTAATAACCAATAAGTGCGCGCGCGATGCGGCAGGAAACACTGACATTGCCATGGTGTGCATTATTCGATTGGTTAAATCATTATCCTCAACTGAAATCGAGGTCATCGATTAGTCTATTTTATTAACCAAACCATTTTCAGTTAATCGGTTTAGGTTATTCAATTAGATTGACGGTTTTTGGTTTGATTCATCTAATTTCAGTTAATAGCCAAAACCAAACTTTGGCTAAAACTTTTGATTAGAAATACATGAAATTTGGGTATAAATACATGACATGGATATATAGGTACATGAAATGGGGGTATAAATACACAAAATGAGGGTATAAATATGAAATACATGAACTGAAGGTATAAAAGCTAGAAATATATGAAATATGAATGGTTCGGTTCAGTTATTTTTGTGTAACACCCCAAAATTCCGTATGACATATTATAATGTTTAATCGCAATTCTTAGACGAAAAGAAATGGTAAACATAAATTTTTACTATTGTTAAGAATTATAGCTTTTAGCAATCTAAAATTTTATATATATGCATGAAGGTTTACTAATATGTAAATATGAGAAAAGTGACATGTTCTAAATGATGAGGGGGTCAAAATGAAAAAGTATGTAATTAAAACCCTTAGGGTCTGTTTGGTATAGGGTAATGGAATAGACAGGGGAATGGAATGGACAAGGTAATAGAATGGATGAGGTAATGGAATTGATCATTACCATTCCATGTCTTGTTTGGTTACCATGTCAATGGAATGAACAATTACTTTTTGTTGTTTGGTATGCGAAAAAAGACGAAGGAATAAAATTAGATGGCGGTGGTCAGTGATGAGCGATGATGGTGCGTGGTGCTATGTGTTAGTTGTAGCGGCGTCGGTGGTTGGCGGTGGTGGTGGGTGGAGACGACAACGGATGGTGACAACGGTGGTGGTGGTGGCGGTGGATGACGGTGTAGGTAGGTGGCGATGGTGGCGGAGGGGGTGGTCGGAGGTGGTAGCAGCGGCGACTGTGGTCGGAGGTGGTAGCGGTGGTGGTGGCGGTTGATAGCGGTGGCGGCGGTGAGTGGCTGTGGTGATCGGAGGTTGCAGTGGCAATGGTGGCGGCTTGATCGAAGGTGGGTGGTGGCGATGATCGGAGGTGGCAATGAAGGGTGAAGAGGGAATGGAATGGAAAAAAAAACAGGGGAGACGAATGGAATGATTTTGAGGGAATGGAATGCATTTTGGAATGGACGATTCCATTCCATCGACCAACCAAACACTCTTTTTTTCATTCCCTCACAATGGTCCATTCCATTCCACCTCTCATTCCTGCATACCAAACGCTACCTTAACAAAAAAAAAGTCCAGTGCATCATGTGGGTGTGTGTGCGATCGTGAGAAGGGGGCTAAGAGGAGCTTTCCCCTCAAAACCCTAACCTCCTAAATTCATCAAATTGGAAGGGAAATTGAAGTGTAAATTGATGCATGTATCAAGATTCATGATCATCTAGTGTTCTTTTAACACCTAAGTAAGTCAAATTTCATATTTTGGTGATGTATGATAAAGTGGGTTATGTATAATCTATGAATGTAGTATGAAACTGATATGAATGTTAAATAATATTAACATGTAGAAGTAGTAATATGTTTGATTCTGACCATATTGAAGGTTTTGATTAAAACCCACTTGGTATTTGTATGAAAGTGAAGGATTTGTGAAGTTTATATGTGAATTAGAGTAATGTTGATATTCAAGTAGAGTTGTAGAAGATATTTTGATGAATAATTTGATAAGAAACAGAATACTTATGATTATGATAATAATATATGAATATTAAATGATTATGATGATCCATGAATGAACAAGGAAAAATGTGCTTTAATTACTTGTACACTGTGCCTTATTGATGGTACGCAGATAAGGTGTTCGATGAAATGCCTAGGTTTATTTACTTGTGATTTGATATGAATCCTTGTTAAATTGATGTGGTAGAATAGAAATGGAAGTGTGCATAGTTGTTTAACACCATGATGAATAAAGGAAATGCGTATGTAATTAATTCGTATGAAAGCTAAAAGTATGAAATTGTAACATGTAGGAGCGAAGAAGGAAGAAGGCACGAGCCATTCCAAAACACAAGTAGCGCAAGACCACGGTAAGTTCTTATGAACTTTGTCTATCCTTAATGTAGATTATGAATGTTAGTCTCGTTATATAAATTCTAGTTCGAAAGTGGTAGTGTAAACATGGTAATTTGATATGTTGAACATTTAAGGAATGGTTAGAAAAATGAGAAAGTAAGGAATGTTATGTAGTTGAACCGTATGAACGGGTCACACTAATAGAATGTATGTTGGAATGTTATGTATTCGAACCGTATAAACGGGTCGCACTAATAGAATGAATGTTTGAAATGTTATGTAGTCGAACCGTATGAACGGGTCGTACTAATAGAATGTACGTTGGAATGCTATGTAGTCGAACCGTATGAACGGGTCGCACTAATAGAAGGTATGTTGTTCTATGCTTACAAAATTTTATTGTAAATTGTCGTTTGTGCTAAAACCATAATTATGATAGTTTGTGATAGTTAAGTATGAAAGGAATGAATTCGTTCGTCATAAACGAACCGAATGAAAGTTATGTTACGAATGGTATTATCCGTTATTAACGGATAAGTGATGAATGAATGAAATTTACTTTATCCGTCACTCACGGGTTGGAGTGTATGCGTATGTATGAATGAAAGGAATGTATTCGTTTGCTATAAACGAACCGAATGAATGTTTATGTACGAATGTGAATGCCCGTTTCAACGGAATAATAATGGTATGTTATATCTCAATTATGAGATAGTATGTTTTGACCCGTTCTATCGGGTAAGAAAATGCGTGTATGAGATGAATGTATAAAATGGATTGATTTTGATTTACTAGATTAGAAGTAACATAACTGACAAATTTAATTTCGGTATTTGATGTAGGTAAATCCGTAGTTTAGACGTTATGGCGAACTTGGGACGAACACACATGATACACCCACCTCGCGCTTCCGGAGTATCTACGAATATGGGTCTAAAATTATGATTTTGTTTATCATACCAAATACGTGTAGTCTTTTGGGGTTCGTATGTACTTTAACTTAGTTATGATTAGTAGACCTTGTACCTAAATGTTGTTTTATATGACTTATACTAGATTATAGACCCGTGTATTACACGGGTTTGAGGATAGAAATTATATAACTTAATAATACACGACCGAGATAGGTGTCATATTTACATTTTTTAATGAAATATCGTAAATATATGATAACCATACCATCTTTAACCATACCATATTTACTATGGTAACCATTTCATTTCTTTAATTATGTGATTTTATTGGCCTTTCTAAAATATTTTGCACGTTTCTAATTTTTTTAGCTCATGAAACATTCTTATAAATATATCTAACCATTTTTAATAAGTCGTCCATGATAAAACAATTATGTTCTTATCTTACTCTCCAATCTATTATGGAGTTGTTAAGCTAATGTAGATTTATGCTACTACTACTCTTTTTTTTACATAGCTTGGCTTGTTATGACTTGATTTGATTTGATTCTAGTTATATTTTCGTTATATATAACTTTTATATATTGTTGTAACTTTTTATAAGTATATATATTTTATTTTTTCTCAGATATAAAAACCATAACATCAAAGTGGTTAATTATGAAATTGCATTGACCATTTATTAAGATTTAGTTGAAGTTACGACCAGAAATAAAGTTCCATGATTTGCTACCTCCATTGCCCCTTAAGTTGCATGGTTGAAAATAATTTAGTTATGTAAATTTGTGCATACATTATTAAATTATTATGTAATTTTAATCCTCAAACCCGTGTAATACACAAGTTTATAACCCGTGTATTGTGTAATTAACAGTAAAATTTTTACTAAAATTTATATTGAACATAGATTAAAATAAATACGTTGCAAGACTGTACTCAGAATTTTGTAAAAGTTGTTCTAAAAAGAAAAAATAAATAAATTAATGTGATCTTGGAACTTTTAAATATAAAAAAAAATTTAAAAACATATAAATTAATAATAATAATAATAATTATAATAAACCACACAAATAAATTTCCTAATCTAAATTTACTTACATACATTATCTTGATTTCCCCACATTCGTTTAAATTATTAATTTATATAATATCATAATACATAATATATATTTATTTGGAATCTTTTATTAATTGTTAGATATTATACTATATTATATTATATTATTTGATACATTTATATTAATCGTAGATAATTATTAATTAAATTTGAATTTATATGTTTATCTCTACGTATATACATTTATATTAGTTGTAGATAATTATTAATTAAATTTTATTATTAAAAGTGAGGAGGCACTAGAGAGCGACACGTGTACAAAAAGATTTTCATTTATTAGTATAGGAAGATTGTGTTAGAAAGTTAAAGTTTTGCAAATGTTTTTAATTGCGAAAAGCAGGGAATCACCTATTTTACGAACGGGTCATACCCAAATTTCATTAAAATTTGTATTTTAATTTTTTTTATTATCGAATCTGGAAAGCGGGTGTTTCATTTTGGTTAAATGAGGGTACAAAAAAATCGATAACCGTTTTTAGTTAATTCAGGTTTCAGTTAATCAATTTTCAGTTAACTCAAATTTTTGGTTGATTTCAGTTAACGATTCAGTTATTACTCACCCTTAGACATTGTTAATCACGTAACATATCAATTTGTTTTATTTAAAAAACTATAGCAATACTATACTGAAACTAAAAAGAATAAAATACCCGTTTACATGGTGTAATTTAAATATACACACACACACATTTATTAACGTACCAAAAAGTTATGACCGTTTAAAAATCGGGAAGGGGGTTAGTTTTATATAATGGGGTAAAGTGTAACTACTAACTAATTATCTATAATTTTGTCAAAGATGAGGGTTTAATCACTTGACATTCTTTAGCTATTAAACATTCTGGGATAATGACTAAGTACGTTGGGCTTTAATCACTTGTACACTAAGGCATCATCTACTTGTACCTTTTGATCCACACGTCAATACTGACCAAGACAACTATCGAAACGTCGACAAAAATGAGTAGGTCGTCACGGTACTTTTAATTTTTTTTAAAAACATTATAGTTTATAAGATACGAAAAGATTAGGTACAAGATTTATAAGTTTGTTGTGGAGGGAGAAAAGTGTAACTAATTACCCATAATTATGTTAAAACGTATGAATAAGTGTAATAAGAAGGGGGACTAAAATATAATTATTGTTTAAAAGAACAATTTACCCTCATTTTAGCGATGTATTTATAAATTAAGAGGGAAAAAGTTTTTATGTTTTGGGTATCTTAAGACGTCACTCACTCATGCATTATAATATAGTATAGATAGTATTGCAAACAAAATATACACTAGCTGGGGACAAAATTCAACTAAACAAAACCAAAAATAGAAATCTAAACATAGATTCGAATAACCAATTCCAACAAATACCTTTGACAAGCAAGTGGCTTAATGGACACAATCAGAGATGAAACTAAAAGAAAAGAGTATATTTGTTGATGAACAAATAATTTCACTTTATTTGGTAATTTATTTGCATTTTATTACTAATATATGTAATATAGAAATTATTTATAAACTTTTGTCAATCTAGATATTTTGTACTCGGAAGTTTAATGTTTGTAAGACATAAAAGTTGTTAAAATACCTTTTTTTAGTTTATAACCGTATTTGGCAATGTCGGAGCCAAACACAAAATTTACTATTCTCTTTTACAACTTTTTAGGCAAATGATACATCTTAGAAGTGCATAGCTTTTGATTTCCTGTCAATTTTAACTAAGTTTACTCCTGTTTTTTTGCCACTTATGTCATCATATTCATATAATCGTGATATTTGGAAGGTTCAAGATTATATGAACTAGTATTAAGCACCCCCGCGTTGCGGCGAGGGCGATCACTAATGCCACACTACTGTCAACGACCACCGACACTGAAGTTGCTGTGTTAATGCGAAGAAATTAAACCGAAACGTAAAACATAGAATAAAATAACTAAGTTGATCTAGGACTCACGCGTTACGATGAACCCGCGTCTATTTTTTTCCCGTTTGACAGGTTCATCGTAATCTATATATAATATATATCACTACCACTATACAAACCATAATGCATACATTACAATAACCATTGCATCAATATGTTGCAAATTATATTTATACAAGATATTGGCTAAATTAATTAGATTATTATAAATAATAATAATTTACAAATAAAACAACACAACTTTGAATGGATTAAACCGATTGAATATGGTAAGATAATGAAACCATTATTTGATTAGGGTACAACCACTTAAGCACAATTTACAACCATACATGCATACAAAACAGGTTGAATTTGGTAAGGTAATGAAACCATTATTATTTGATTAAGGTACAACCACTTAAGCACAACTTACAACCTATATTTGATTAAGGTACAATCATTTAAGCACAACTTACATCTAAAGATGCACACAAATGTTTCAAATTAAGAGTATATGAATATGAATATGAATATGTGGTGGTGCCAAATATTGTAGTTATTATCTCTGCAGATTAGATCATTAGTTAAGCTTCATCATATTCATATAAATAAATGTATCTCATAATATGTACTTTGTTTAAGGAGAAATCAATACAAAACATTTTCCACACAATTCTTATTTTCTTCATGGTATGAGCTTCAAGCTAAATCCAGCTTGAAGCTCAAAATTGTAGTTATTATCTCTGCAGATTAGATCATTCTCTCTCCAGCTTGAAGCTCAAACCATGAAGAAAATAAGGAAAATGTTTTCTTCAGCTTAACTAATGATCCAATCTGCAGAGATAATAACTACAATATTCCTAACAAGTACTAAGTTGATGATTTGAGCATTGGTTCCACTCATTGCTTCTCGTATCTACCTTCAGCTTCAGCAGAATGGTCTCTTTCACTTGATCGCATTAGTTCCTTTATACCAGAGTTAAACAAATACGATACAGTTTTTAGTGTGCAGTTTCAGCACCATAACCTTTTAACACATCAGAACAAAATCTCAGTTTTCTTCGTATATGAACAAAATCGATTATGGCTGCGTTATTCCATATACAACCACAACACAAGAATGTTAGACAACGATACAAAACAAGAAACAAGAGGATGAATTAACATTTCTCAACCCGTCAAGGGACTTATCATCGTTGTCTTTGATGATCGTATTAGTGTTTAAAACGACGTGTTCGCTATCATCCACATATGCATCTTTATTGTTACAACTAAAAACGGATGAAACCAAATAGTTATAGCAGTATCAACTGTACATCAAACCCATCTCAACTTTCTTCTCATCTAATAACCCCAAATTTCCCCCCTATATGATGGATGATACCACAAAAACCAAAAACCACAAAACACCATTTAACGATCACCGTTGGCAGCGAGACTCTCATAGAACAGAATGTACCCATGATCAGTGTTGCTTGCGTACTCTTGGGCTGACCCGAATGAGGTTTGAACAGCAGATTCGTCAATCATTTCTACATTTTCGTCATCAAAGAACAGCCAGTGGTTGTGGCTTTTGACCAGACTTACATAATGGCCATGGTTGGGCCCACTGCCGACATGAACCACCACTCCAAATAACGAGTACTCACAGTCAGCATCTTCCATGGTGTTGGTCAGCTTCAGCTCGAGAGGAAAAACGACACGATATGATAACTTTTTGTACCTGCCCAACTGTTCCATGTACTTGAACCGCTTTAAGTGTATAACCAAGATGTGTGGCGGTTTCTTGATCTTCATCCTCTTTTGTGCTTCCTGCAAACTGGGCCAAGTAAAAGAAGCAATTAAACATTTCATTCTTGAAAATAATTTTGAGATACATAGAGAACTCAAAATAAACAAATGAGTAAAATGCTATTTTCGTCCCTGAGGTTTGGCCAGTTTTGCGACTTTCGTTCAAAGGTTTGGTTTTCCGCATCTGGATCCAAAAGGTTTAAAATCTTGCCATTTTCATCTGGCTCGTTAAGTCCATGCATTTTTTTTCCGTTAAGTCAGAGGTATTTCCATCTTTTTTGTTAACTTAAAGGGCAATCTGGTCTTTTTCACTTTATGTAAAAGACAGAATACCCCTAAAAACCTGAATTGCCCTTTAAGTTAAAAAAATGACGAAAATACCCCTGACTTAACGGAAAACATGGATGGAGTTAACGAGCCAGATGAAAATGGCAAGATTTCATATCTTTTGGATCCAAATGCGGAAAAACAAACCTTTGAATGAAAATCGCAAAACTGGCCAAACCTCAGGGACGAAAAATAGCATTTTACTCTAAACAAATATATGAATTTATGGAGAAAGTAGCAACCTGCAGCATTTGTCACAGAAAAATTTATCCTCAGCATTCAAGGTTTCAGTGGAGCTGAAGTTCTTTAAACAACTTGTAATTGAACTGTTCTGTTCGATATCAAGGCTTAAATCTAAAAACGTCTCGTCCCTTGCGGTCACAGTCTCGCACCTCAAACACTTTGTTTCATTTGTAAGTATACCCTGAATTTAAAGCCACAGCAACCAGTGAACAAAAGCAGCAACAACCTCAAGTCCTCATTAGGATCAGTACATGTATGTATTTAAAAATAAATTACACAAATATAATATGTTTTATATATAAGAGTAAATGCCATTTTCGTCCCTGAGGTTTGGCCATTTTGGCGACTTTCGTCCAAAGGTTTGTTTTTTCACATCTGGATCCCAAAGGTTTGAAATCTTGCCACTTTCATCCGACTCTCCAACTCCATCCTTTTTTCTCTGTTAAGTCAAGAGGTATTTTCGTCTTTTTTGTTCACTTAAAGGGCAATTTGGTCTTTTGAATACTTGTACATTATGCTAAATGTTTGTACATAAAGTGAAAAAGACCAAATTGCCCTTTAAGTTAAAAAAAAGCTGGAAATATCCTCGACTTAACCGAGAAAAATGGATGTAGTTAACGAGCCGAATCAAGATTTCAAACCTTTTAGATCCAGATGTGAAAAAACAAACCTTTGGACGAAAGTCACAAAACTGGCCAAACCTCAGGGACGAAAATGGCATTTTACTCTATATAAAATTATGAGTTCTCATACTAACCTGAAAATTTTTGTGAACCCAAGTAACCAAGGGCTCCTTGCGTACACCGTTGGCCTGAGGAACATGTATCCCATTGGGAATCTTTTCAGAAGGTGATGAATGGTCTTTTGAACCTTTTGACGAATTGGCTTCTTTCTCTAGTATGTCAACTAGTTCGTTTAACAAGAAATTCAAAAATTCATGTGCATCCTATACAATATTGATAATATAATGTTAGGAGATAAAGATATTCAATTAAGTAAAACGTCTGGTATATGACTATATGGTATACTGTATACCTGATGCATGTAACCACGGAAAAGCTCGTTTTCTTTCTTCACTCTCTGTACAAAGCGTTTTGGAGCAATAACGCCTGTCTTCTTCTTTTGTGTACTAATCTAATACAAAGAAATAAACTACTCAATAAACTAGCAAAACAAATTACTAAGAATGTATTCTGGTAACTGTTTACCTGCATAAACAGTTCTGCCAAACATGTAAGGAGATTTTCTTCTATGTCTCCTGGATTTTTAATATTCCCGTAGTATTCAAGTAGTTGTTCGCGAAATGGAACACAGAAATATAGAGCCTGAAAAATAAGAACAAATCATATGTGATCATCAGCTACATAGTTAGATCAAAACTGCACAAGTTACTTCGAAAAGGTAATAAACCAAAACATAATTGAGATTTGAAATTGATAACAAGGATTAATACCTTAAAAAGGCAAAAACCAAAAGCATTATGGTTTGCAAGAATGTTGATGTTTGACATTTTATCCAAAACTGATCATTCTCGTTAGATGCAGTGACATCATATGCGTATTCAAATGACTAATACTTTAAAAAAAGGCGCAACACAATGTTTTATAAAGTCACTCACTTGTTAACAGTCTAGCTATCAGAAAACCTTAATAACTCAAAACATTCGTAACTGCTTATGCATTTTCTAGGCTAATTTAAAGCATGGCTTTTTAACCAATACTTCACAATATAACAATTAAAGTACATTGTGAGACATAATAACTATAACAGAATAAGAAACCGGACAGTTTCCTTTGTTATAATGACAAACAAAAAGCCAAATGCAATCCAAACGCCACCACGATACCAATCACATACTACTGGCAAGTCATGGCAATTTCAAAACTTGTATACATAACAACTAATGGAACCAGCAGTCAGCAACCTCACTCAACGTAAAACCGAGGTTTGCAAATTATCAAGTGTTCAAAACAGACACTCCTATTCCTTCACCAATCTTCCATATCATAATACTACAATTCATAGATGCCAATAGCGCCCGTAGCGAAGCGGATATAGGATTTAGCAACAAACAGCGAGATTTTTGTATTTTTTATCAATATTTTTATTTCTTTTATAAAATATACATATAAAATAGCGCTCGCTATGCTGTTTAATCGCTATCGCTAAGTAGCATATATAGGTAACTTGTCCCTATTGACAACTATGCTCCAATTTCACAAAATATTCCCTTAATTTCCTCTTTGCAACAACAAGTAGCATAATCCACAAACAAGTTAACTCTGATTCTCAAACACATACTCAATCACAAACCCTAAATAACATAATATTGAATGAATAACCAGTAAAAAGTGGAATAAATGGAAAGAAACCTGCAAGACGCTGTTACAATAGCAAGTGTTACCGAAGTTTTCGAGTCCAAAATAGCGTTCGCCTTCAGGAAACTGGTCTCCTAGAGCTTTCTCGAGCTTAGACCCCGTTGCGCCCATGAGACCATCAACCAGATACCAAAATTCCTCTATTTCTCTCAATAAATAGAGCGATGAAGAGGAGAATTTGAGGAAATTGATATGGATTTGATGAATTTGGGTGATTAGGGTTTATATTTGGAAACAGTTTGATCGGGTTTTATTGTTTATCAAACTTTGATTCTTTCTTTCAAGTTGACTCCTCTCCTCTCATCTCATCTCATGTGTGTATCATAAATTCTAGTGTATGTATGCTTCATTATTTTAAGTTTTTAACACTCATGTTCAAAAAAAAAAAAAATTAGATTGATAATTTAAAATATAAATAAAATTGGAGTTTAAATTTAAGGTATTGTTTAGTTAAAAAGGATAATAGTAGAGAATATAATGTGTGGAAGGAAAAAGTTTTAAGAGTACTGCAATATAATATATGATGATGTGAAAAACGCTGATGTGAAAGAGAGAGAGAGAGTTTAGATGGGAGAGAGATGCAATGAACATTAATGGTAAATGTTTGTGTGCAAGAACGTTGATGAAACGATTTTTGTGAGGAGATAGGTCTGTGAGGTTTTTTGTTGGAAAAGTTTGGCCGGGCCGGGGGGAGGGGGGTCATTGGCTTATAGGTGTGTTTGTGATTATTTAAGTGAAAATGTGTCATATATAGTTGATTACCCGTATGATAACATTCACAGATAGTTACATATTTTGTTGGATCTTTGTGTTGTGACCAAGTTTTTTTGAATATTGATGTTTGTAGTGTTTTGATAAAGGGATATGTTGAATTGTTGTAGGTTTTTATAAAAGTTTTTTTTATATGATAGTCATTTATACGATCTTGAATGTGGGACAAATTTTGAAGGTGTACGTTTAGTTATGCCACTCTTGGTAAACATTTCAATCAATTCAAAGAGGAAACTGAATGATTTGAGTCAATTAACATTATATGGATCCAATTTTCATACACGAAACGAAAGAATTAGAATTAGGTTTTGTGAGATTTGAAACATGTCTCGTAAACACCTCTTAATGGTTCAAAGAAGCAAGAACTTTGAGTTTTAAACATCTCTAAGTCTCTTGTTCAAAATGAATTTAATATTATGAGTTACAGTACCATTATTGTAACAACCCTTAAAAGGCCATAACGAATCATAACCGAGACTCCAAACGTGTACAACGGGAACTAGCACAATAAACGAAGGAACCCAAGTTTAGGCCTCGTCGCGCTACGCGACGGAGATAGTGGTGTGTGGTTGCGTGACGCGACACCTAGCTGGTTGCTAGAACACATGTGGCATGCCTACATGGTGACTCTTTACACCTAAGCCCTAGCTCACCTGGTCACGCAACGCGATGGTGATGGACGAACATGGTCACGTGAAGCGATGTGGTTGTTCCACAGCTATAAATTGGACGTGAATTAAAGCTTTCAACTCGTTCAAACTTTATTTTTTCGCTCTCTCGTTCTACTACTGTCCTAATACCAAATAACCGAAGACCTAAAAGTCTGCTCCGTAATCAGCGTATTAACCCGAATCACTGGTACGGTACGTTGTTCAATTGATCCGAAACCCATCAACGGATGTCAAAGTGCTGCCTGGATAAGGCTATATGCTGCCTGGATAAGGCTATAGTTTGTTAACTACGTTGGGGTTTTGATCTCGTGATTATGGTTAAAGTTTGAATTGGGTTAATACACTAGTACGTGTTGCATTGTGTGATTATTAGGAACCCAAGCTTAATACCAGGAGGCTGTAATAATCAAAACCCTAATTCTACAAAGTGAGTCATTCTTTTTTACTAAAATGCTTTCAAAACCATAAAATATTTTTAGTTGTAGTTATAGTGATTAAGTTTTTGTATTCTGAATTTACTGTCAGTATGTGGGGTTTTGTATACACTACTAGTCCAGCGTTGCTATTTGGACAAAGAGTTAGCCAATAGTAATATGACTACAGTCACAGGAACTACCACTGTGACAAATATTGAATTGAGTAATTGGAAGATATAAACATATATAAAAACCCTTAATGTTGTAACTATAACATTGTGTTGTTTAATATAAATGAATGAACTCACCAGTATTCTCGCTGATAAAATATTTTTAAACGCGTTTCAGGTGACTTATGGTGAAAGTAAAGGAACATGCTATGAAGCACTGAAGGCTTAAATAAAGTGGCTATTTCAGTGGCATCTCTGAGAATTCACGTACCCTGTTCGAGCTCAAAAAATGGGCCCATATGCTTTAACGATAAACAACATAATTACGAAAATGACAAAAATTGTAGTATTTGATAAACAATGCAATTACAATACTGACAAAATTATAGTATTCTAATGAGTTACATACCGTAATAAATAATAAGTTAATAGTTAACCAATGATTTCTGCAGCCCTCCTTGCGTTCTTCATAGCAAATTGTTGGATCAACTCTTCACAATTTATATTATCTAAGACTTCGTTCTCGATAGCTATCATCGCCAATCCACTAAGTCTATCTTGAGACATTGTAGATCGTAAGTAAGATTTTAACAACTTCAACTTTGAAAAACTTCTTTCTACAGATGCCACAGTGACTGAATAGTTAACAATATTCTATATGCAATGCATGCTTCTGGGAAATAATCATCTTCTTTCATATGCTCCAAAACATCTACAGGGTCGCTAAATTTATTGGTTAGTGATGCACGAAATAAATTAAGCTCCATATATAGTGTCTCGGCATCAATATCTGAGCTCCCTTCAAACTTGAGTGCATCTTCAAGATGATAACAAGACGACTTAAGATCTTCATTATTAATATTCCTCAACTTTTGTGGAAACAAAAAACCAAATAACCCCTCATACCATTTGAATTGGTTAAATCGTTTCTCTAAAGAAGCTATAGCTTGATCAACAATATATAAGTTCAATCGGAAATTCACCTGATCCTCAACGTGTTTCACTGAATCGCCAGTTTCCTGCTGCGTATTTCTGAATCGTCGTTCGGTTTTCCTGCTGCCGTTCATCCGTCCAGTTTCCTGCTGCTTATTTCTTTTTTTAATCATTTTAGTATTGGATTGGGCCCAATAAACCTATTGTTAAGTTGGGTAAATTATAAAAAATACAAATCTTTTGATAATGAGCCTCTATATTGGATTTGTTATGTGTGTACAATTTTTTTAAATAAAATATATATATCAAATTTTTTTTAAAAATCTCGTGCCCCTAGAAAAAACGGGCCTTGTGCGGAAGTCATCCCCGCACACCTAAAGAGCCGCCCATGGGCTATGTTATCAGAACAAAGAAAAGAAAATGTGTTTTGTCAAAATAGGGTTTATCCCTATAAAAACCTTTGTGTGTAATATGGGTTTTATCCTAGTTGTTAAATATAAAAACTTTGGTGTTTACAACTCTGAAATTTTCCTAACTACGATCCTGATGAAATTTTCCTCTGCAATTTTAATAAACACCGGTACCACTTTGTATCTGTTCATGGCTCCCGCCCAGGGTGGGGTCGGGGGTTGTGACAGAAGGTGGTATTAGAGCCACTCGTTTAAGTAATTTAGGTGTTATTTTAATACCTAAACTTAAACAATAAAGTTAGGAAGTTAATATAAAATAACCTATGTGTTATTTCTTTGAATATAAATATATATATATATATATATATATATGTATGTATGTATGTATGTATGTATGTATGTATGTATGTATGTATGTATGTATGTATGTATGTATGTATGTATGTATGTATGTATGTATGTATGTATGTGTGTATGTGTGTGTGATTTTTGAAAATATTGTTTTTAACGATTTTTGAGTCAACAGTATGAGTGATGAAAAAGTATCCGAGACTTTCCAAAATATTTCCGACCTGGAAATGAATGAAGGACCATCTGGAACTCAATCTGGATATGAGGCAGATAAAGATGAGCCTATAGTTTTTTAAGCCCAACCGATTGAACTACAACCCCTTAAGAAAAGAGAATGGTTCAACGAGAAAAGAGGAAGAAGAAGAAAAATCAAGTAACTACCATAACCTTAACTGAAGGATCAGCCCAAATCCCAGAAACCAAACCCTTGTGGGAGGAGCTCGACCGTAGGTTAGCAAATTGCGACATATTTCAACCTATAGACGATGAAATTAACTTGAACCTAACATGATCGAGAGTGTATTGATTTTTATTATAATTTTTAAGTACTTTTGCTCTTTTATCAAGCTTTAAATTTATAAAACACGATATAACACTATCACTCTCTACAACACGTTAGGGCAAGTGCACCCTTCGTTGACGTAGTGTAGTGATGGTAAGATACCGAGGTCGTCCAAGGACACAAGAGCTTTTACTACCGGATTATCGTCAAGGTCTAATCTACCCAAATTTTGAGAAAAAGGTTTTTAAACATTTAAAAATAAAGAAAGAACTAAAGCAATGAAAGAAACAAATAAACAAGAAAGAATCACTTAGTTCTAACTTATCTTTTATGTATCATTTGATGATTTCCGCACTATGGGTTTTTTAAGAGGTTATCTTAGTTATAGTGGCATGTCCCTCTTTTGGAGGCAACGCTACCCTCAGCCATATTGGTTTGAGTCTGCAGGGATATAAACCCCCGCAAGGCCGGATTATTAAAAGATAATTAACTAAGTTATTAATGCAAAATGTGGCATGTCCTTCTTTTGGAGACAACGCTACCCTCAGCCATATTGGTCCGAGTCAGCAGGGATACAGTCCCGCAAGGCCGGTTTAAAGTTTTAATAGTAGTTTATTTATAAGGGATTCAAGTCGTTCTTACTTCCCCCGATTTGATGCTATCTGCCTCAAAGGAAGTCCTAATAAGCTTGAATCAAGTCCTCGCAGGATCTATACATCAAACGAGGCAAGAACTTTACCCAAACCACCCTTCTAACCCCCTTCCAAGCAGTTAACGCGCTTTATATAGACCGTAAAGACACGAATGAGTGAATCAACAAAACATGAAGAAATGATAGAATAAAATTCACTTTCAATATAAAAGACTAGTTACTAAAGTCATTAATACATACCCAATTAAAAAGTGACCAAAGGTTGGAAATCAAAACTAACACACAAAAGATTTCGTTTTCACCAAGTGATGTAAGAGATTAGCCAAGCATGGCCATAGTTTGACAAAAGCTCTTACTATCAATCTTGGATCCCGAGACTACTACCCACTCTAACTCTAACTATTGTGGTGGAAGATGTTGGTATTGTAGTGGTGGAAGTGAGAGAAATGGTTTGTCAAGGAATGAGTTGCAAGTGAACCAAGCACCTCTATTTATAGTTGGAAACAGTAGGTTCACACGGCCCCGTGCCTGGTAGGCACGACCCCATGTCCTTCTCCTTATATGTCTTCATTTAATGCTCTTGTCAGTCCCATCTGCACACACGACCCCGTGGCCCTGGTACTTACTGTACGAACCCAGATTTGCGAATCTGAGAGTTGACCACGGCCCGTGTCCATGAGACACGGCCCCGTGTCCCTTTTTGGCTTCTGTTTGTCCTTTTCTTTAGGGAATCTTGAGTGGGGCACGACCCCATGTCACACCCCGAAATTATCAGAGCATCGGCGTGACTGGACTGGTATCGTCATTGCACAGCGGAAGCATATAAGCTAAGTCTTTTAGTATGTGAACGCCCACTAAGTACTCGACTCTTCATGGTTCTCCTATTCCAACCGTGCCTTGTCTTATAATTGTAACCTGAGAAAGAACATGCGAGAAAAATCAACAAAAAGTTGAGCGAGTTCATAGTTTGTTTGTAAAAGATTTGAAATAAATCTTTTGAGTTGTGAAAGGTTTGAGATAAATCCTTTGAGTTGTGAAAGATTTGGAATAAATCTTTGGAATAACCGGTTTTTGAAGTAGTGTTGAGAAAATGAATTTAAAAACCATTTTCTTGCAAAGTTATATGGAAACGTTGTGTTTGTAACACGTTATGTTCATAAAACCATGTTTTTGTAATGTTCGTATAATCATCAATGCCCACCCAGACTTTGACCCGCATAATCCTATGCCTTAAATTTTGAATAAAACATGGTATTTAATTTGTATGAACAAGTATGTTTCGTAAGTATAAAGTTCCTGGTATGTAGCAGTGTAAGAGGACTTGTGATCACCAATGGTTTGCAAGGCCATTAGCATGTTGTGAAATGCAAGTAGGTAGACACAACCCTAGCCGATTTTTGCGTTGGGTACCAAGTCACTCCAGGTCCGTTCTGTTGGTCCTCCAAGAGGTCCGTTCTGTTGGGCCTAGAGCTGGGCTCGCTACACCTAGATAGATCTACCGCTTAAGTCCCTCGGTGTTCTAACTACCCATTCACATGATCTAAACCTCCTTACGTTAACCATACCGTGTATAAAATAAACCCCTGGTCACCCTGGCCAGATTCCTGGTCACCCTGACCAGCTTTCCTGGTTACCCTAACCCAATCCCTGGTCACCCTGGCCGAATATCATTCACATTTCGAAAATAAGCATTTGTTTTCGTAAAAACCGGTATGTTTAGTATAACCTTTCGTAAATCATTTGTGTTCCTCGAAATCCCTTCGTAATATGATTTAGAGATACGAGTTAGTTCAAAACTTTGTATGTTTTTGCAAAATGTGCATGTCTTCCCACCCCGAAAACATTTATAAAAATGTAAAATAGTAAAGAGTGGGGGTTATGAACTCGCCTGAATATTCCTGTGCAAAGCTAGCTAATTTATGACTTCGTGATGTCATTTCCAAGACTTGACTTGCTAGCGTGCATTCTACAATATTCCTAACATGGAATATCTAATAAGTTTCTAAATAAACGTAGTAACTAACTACGTGTCACCGAGCTCTACCGATTCGTTAATCGAACGATTTGACAGTAAGTTGTTAACTTAACGAAATGACTGAGTTAAACTGTCGCGAGAGTCGTTTGAGTATGTAGGAATATTCGTATGAAAGTATTATGTATATTGCGTCTTGTGTATATTTGCCAAAAATATACGTATATGCCGTTTAGGCGTGTAAAATAAATATGAAAAGTTATATTTATTTTATAAAGAAATCGTCGAGTTGTTTTGTTTGTAAATAAATATATAACCCATATTTATTCCTGTAAAAGATTTCGCGTTGTACGACATTTAGAATAAATATATAACTATATTTATTTTGTAAAAGTACACGAGTTGACGACGTTCCAAATAAATATAACATTATATTTATTTGTAAAAGCGTTTGGAATTATCAAGGTTTGAAGTATTAAAGAAAATCGAATTCCTTTAAGCGTCGTTTTTGAAATATAATACGTGTCGTGTTTAAGGGTTTTTCTCGAAAAACGGGCAGAGTTTCCTCTATTTTTGGACGGCCCCGACAACACAAGTTGTCGTTTTATTTCAAAACTCAATCAATATTCTATCAACATTTACGTATAATCAAATTTATATAAACCAAATAATAAATCAATGTATACTTTAACTATCGGTTCACCATTTTGTTTCGGTTCGAGCTCGTTTTTACGTAATGAGTTAAAAGTATTAAACACGAAATAGTAACGCCGTAAAATCTTTACCCCTTCTTCGAGTCGATATGTCGAGCTGACCGAGTCAACTCGCTGAGTTGACTGAGTTGACTCGGTTTGACCGAGTCAACTGAAACCGAAACCGAGCCGTCTGAACGAACCGCTTGACCCGAACCAAACCATCTGAGCTGACTCGCTGCTGTTGACCGAGTTGACTCGGTTGAGTTGACCGAGTCAACTTGCTGAGTTAACCGAGTCAACTGAGTTGACTCGCTGAGTTGACTGAATCGTATACAAAACTGACCCGGACATGCTTGAACCACTGTTGAGCCGAACCCGTCTGTTGACCGAAACTGATGTTTGACTTCTGTTGACCAGCGTATAAACTAACCGACCGGTTTTGACCGGGTGTTGACCCGAACTACCATCTGACCCGAACCGAAGCAAAACGGACCCAAATCAAAACTTGAATCACAACATAATCTACATACGAATCGAACAAAACAAAACCCGAAACTCAAACCTGCTGTACCACCATCTGAACCGGAGATCACCTCTAAGAACCGAGCATGAGTCTGACCCGACTGGACAAACCTGAAGCACCACCATCACTCCCACTCCCATGGTCGCGGCTCCGCCACTGTCGGCGTTGGGTCGTCGGCTCGTCTCCACCACCATCATTTGTGAACATCTCACCATTAACATCATTTCCAACAAAATCTTCAAGAAATTCTACAAGAATTAAGCAGGGGGGGGTGTTACCGCGGATCTGGGTCGTGAACCACCATCACGCCGCCACTGTCACCATCATTGGCACCGAGCACCATCACGCGCCACCTCACGCGCCTCCGGTTCTCTCTCTTTCTGCTCGGCTCTCACTCTCTCTCGTCTCTCTGATGTAGCCGCCACACCACCACCGAACGGTGGTGGTGATCCGTCTCGTAAAACGAAAAGAGGGGGGGTTGTGAGGTGAGGGTTGTGGGTGATGTCGGTGGTCGGAGCCACCACTGCCGAACCGAGAAGAGGAAGAGGGTGGATGATTATGTTGTTCTGCTATTTGTAATCGAGAGAGGGGAGAAGGTGAGGCCCCTGTGTTTGATTTGGGTTATGTTTGTGTGTATAAACAGATAGGAGGGGAGTATTTATAATGGAAAGTGTGGGCATTATCTAGTGTGTTACCCTTTACTCCTGGGTATAAAGATCTAAGAAAATCTTATGAAGATTTTGGTAAGATTTAAGTGAGATTTGTAGATTTTCTAGAGATTTAGTAGGGATTTGATAAGATTTTGCAAATCTTATAGGGATTTTCTAAATCTAGTAGAGATCTCGTATATTGTGTGTAGGTTTAGGCTTTGGGCTTGGGCCCAGGGCCTACAAGCTCAATCCCCGTGTAAAAGTGGCTCGTAATTCCTACGAGACCTGTTGTCAAATCATGAATTCCGTTTAACGTTAAAAATTAAAATACACAAAAACACGGTCGGTAGTCGTTGTTTGCACGCCCGTTCGTCGATTACGGTAATAATCGCGAGAAATTGTATCGTTGCCGTCTTTAATCCGTTTTTCGATCCGGTTCCGACTGTAGTCACAAAAATTTTATTACGAAGCTAATATATATCGTAAAAATTTAATATTTGTCGGCGTTGTCAGTATTCTGTTCGGTTTCAATCCGTTGCCGTTTAACGTTTCACCGATATCTCTGTAAACCATCATTCGCGCACTGTAAAGACGGATAGACGTTCCCAGGCACTCCAAAGGCCTAATTAAGTTAATCCGTGCTGTAAACACTATTTATTGTCGCGTTAATCGTCTGTTAATTACGTAATTAGGAGCCGTAAATCACGGGTTGTCACATTCTCCCCCTGTTACAAAAATTTCGTCCGCGAAATTTAGACTATGTTATCTCCTCGGAATTGTGTTGTTCGCAGGTAAGTCCGAATAATAACCAAGTGAATGACCGTGTGATCGAAACAAGACTTATTCAAATCATGTGAATTCAAGGACATTCCTTCACAATAGGAATCCCAACGGTTTAAAAGAAATGTGTCTCAGTAATCGATGTCAAAAGAAACGAGACGTATAGGTACAGTCACTAATGTGACTAAGTTAACAGGGATCCAACAGGAACTTCGACCAATCGAATTCCATAAGAACGTTCACAATAAGTAACTGAGTTCTAGAAGCAATAACATCCACTGGATGAACTTAGAATCAACAATCTCAAATGTAATAGTTTGCATGAAACGTTCGATCGTGATCAGTGCAAGCTGCAAGTCATACCGACGCCACAAGGTGTCGCAATGAATGAAACCATTTAATAATAGAGGTGATCGAACAAGTATCACCTGTGTTTTGCATAAAACGCTCAATCATAATTAGCCCAAGCTACAAGTTTGTACTGACACCACAAGGTGTCGTAGTGATTTAAATAGTTCAATAGTAGCGGTGATCAAACAAATCCACCGTGTTTGAAGTCAATTGAAAGCGTAATGAAGTAAATATGAATGTTTGTTCCAAACATCAAAGAATTTTCAATTGAAGATGGAACACCAAAGAATTACTGTTTCGATCGAAGAGGAAGGAGCAATGAATATTGCAAGACTTTCGATTGATAATGGAAGAAACGTTAGTAGGTACACCGGAATATAAAATGGATTTGTGTACCATTGTCTTAACACACTATTGTATTAAGACTGTTGTAATGTGATAAACCAAAGCGGATTTAAAGCAATTCAATAATTAGATCCGTGTATGAGATGTGTAAACGAGTTTAGCGCAAGGTTCAAATAAGTGAAAATACCACCACAAGGTGTCGAAATCAACAAACAATTTAATGGAGTCGAATGCCAAACAAGTTTACTTCGACTCGGAACAAATGAAACACTTGTTAAAACGAATTTGAATATGATGTCTTCAATACATCATATGGTATCTCGAATTGAATATGTGTAATGCAGAAGTTCAAACAATCGAACTTGGTTTTAGCGCAATCCGACAATAAATATATGTATTGACAAGAAAACTTTCGGCATGGTCGCAACGAAAACCATGTATGTAACTTGTAGAGAGATGGCCGTGATACAGTGACCATTAGGAGGAGTAGAGATACGAAAATCTACTCAGTAAATGTGAAATTCGAAATTTCAATAAAAGAAATTTGAGGACTTTACCTGGGGTTTCGTGTCATGACCAATTGTTAGGTGACATTACCATGGAATGTCGAACATAGCGTATTCGCCATTAATTAGGTAGGGGGGGGGGGGAAATGCGGAGACAATCGTCTTCTCCCTGGCGTGATTCGTGTCGTTGCAGGATCGCGTGACCAGTTGTCGTTTCCTGATCGTTAGTTCTCCTGCTGACAGGGATCTAGCGTCGTCGTTAAATCTGCGTCATCGTTCCTTCTCAAAGGCCTCGCCTCGATAGTCGTATGTGACGCGCTTCAATCTCCGTTGATGTATAGCTTAAGTTTCACGTATACTTGTGCACTAGCGCTGTGTGCCGCGTAGAAGGTGATGTACCCCGACATCCGTTGGCGTAAAATTTGAGTTCTATGTATTCTCGTGCGCTAGCGTTTTGTTATGCGTAGGATGCCTGCTCGGGAAGTTAAAATATCATAGACAATATGGATAATAGTGTGTGCCCGAGTTAATATTCGCGGTTCCTACGTGATGACCGTTAATAAACACATGCACAAATAATCAATCATATAACCGAATGCGCATGTTAGTCACCAATAAGCAATCAAGTAATTCTCCTAGTTTCACTAGCCAATTTCTCCCAGTCTTTAAGACTGCTCTATCCTCCACCTCGACCTCTTAGATCGAGCCTCGGTCCCCTTGACCGAGCCTCAGCCTTCATGACTGAGCCTACTCTTCCTAGTCCTCACTAGCCAACTACCTCGGTCACCTAGACCGAGCCTCGATCCTCCAAACCGAGCCTCAGCCCTCCAGGCTGAGCCTATAAATAATCAACGTGCTCAACTACCTCGGTCACCTAGACCGAGCCTCGATCCTCCAAACCGAGCCTCAGCCCTCCAGGCTGAGCCTATAAATAGTAAAATGTGCTCAACATTTGTTTGGATTTGACTGTTTGCTTGTCGGCAACGGTTGGAGACCATATTTGAGTACTGGGCGTTCCGTATGTATTCAACGTCTTAATAGTCTAAGTTCCCAGAGGAGAGTGAGGTTAGAGCCTAGGTATCACAACAGGAACCTAATTCGCTGTAACCTATAGCTCTGATACCAATCTGTCACACCCCGAAATTATCAGAGCATCGGCGTGACTGGACTGGTATCGTCATTGCACAGCGGAAGCATATAAGCTAAGTCTTTTAGTATGTGAACGCCCACTAAGTACTCGACTCTTCATGGTTCTCCTATTCCAACCGTGCCTTGTCTTATAATTGTAACCTGAGAAAGAACATGCGAGAAAAATCAACAAAAAGTTGAGCGAGTTCATAGTTTGTTTGTAAAAGATTTGAAATAAATCTTTTGAGTTGTGAAAGGTTTGAGATAAATCCTTTGAGTTGTGAAAGATTTGGAATAAATCTTTGGAATAACCGGTTTTTGAAGTAGTGTTGAGAAAATGAATTTAAAAACCATTTTCTTGCAAAGTTATATGGAAACGTTGTGTTTGTAACACGTTATGTTCATAAAACCATGTTTTTGTAATGTTCGTATAATCATCAATGCCTACCCAGACTTTGACCCGCATAATCCTATGCCTTAAATTTTGAATAAAACATGGTATTTAATTTGTATGAACAAGTATGTTTCGTAAGTATAAAGTTCCTGGTATGTAGCAGTGTAAGAGGACTTGTGATCACCAATGGTTTGCAAGGCCATTAGCATGTTGTGAAATGCAAGTAGGTAGACACAACCCTAGCCGATTTTTGCGTTGGGTACCAAGTCACTCCAGGTCCGTTCTGTTGGTCCTCCAAGAGGTCCGTTCTGTTGGGCCTAGAGCTGGGCTCGCTACACCCAGATAGATCTACCGCTTAAGTCCCTCGGTGTTCTAACTACCCATTCACATGATCTAAACCTCCTTACGTTAACCATACCGTGTATAAAATAAACCCCTGGTCACCCTGGCCAGATTCCTGGTCACCCTGACCAGCTTTCCTGGTTACCCTAACCCAATCCCTGGTCACCCTGGCCGAATATCATTCACATTTCGAAAATAAGCATTTGTTTTCGTAAAAACCGGTATGTTTAGTATAACCTTTCGTAAATCATTTGTGTTCCTCGAAATCCCTTCGTAATATGATTTAGAGATACGAGTTAGTTCAAAACTTTGTATGTTTTTGCAAAATGTGCATGTCTTCCCACCCCGAAAACATTTATAAAAATGTAAAATAGTAAAGAGTGGGGGTTATGAACTCGCCTGAATATTCCTGTGCAAAGCTAGCTAATTTATGACTTCGTGATGTCATTTCCAAGACTTGACTTGCTAGCGTGCATTCTACAATATTCCTAACATGGAATATCTAATAAGTTTCTAAATAAACGTAGTAACTAACTACGTGTCACCGAGCTCTACCGATTCGTTAATCGAACGATTTGACAGTAAGTTGTTAACTTAACGAAATGACTGAGTTAAACTGTCGCGAGAGTCGTTTGAGTATGTAGGAATATTCGTATGAAAGTATTATGTATATTGCGTCTTGTGTATATTTGCCAAAAATATACGTATATGCCGTTTAGGCGTGTAAAATAAATATGAAAAGTTATATTTATTTTATAAAGAAATCGTCGAGTTGTTTTGTTTGTAAATAAATATATAACCCATATTTATTCCTGTAAAAGATTTCGCGTTGTACGACATTTAGAATAAATATATAACTATATTTATTTTGTAAAAGTACACGAGTTGACGACGTTCCAAATAAATATAACATTATATTTATTTGTAAAAGCGTTTGGAATTATCAAGGTTTGAAGTATTAAAGAAAATCGAATTCCTTTAAGCGTCGTTTTTGAAATATAATACGTGTCGTGTTTAAGGGTTTTTCTCGAAAAACGGGCAGAGTTTCCTTTATTTTTGGACGGCCCCGACAACACAAGTTGTCGTTTTATTTCAAAACTCAATCAATATTCTATCAACATTTACGTATAATCAAATTTATATAAACCAAATAATAAATCAATGTATACTTTAACTATCGGTTCACCATTTTGTTTCGGTTCGAGCTCGTTTTTACGTAATGAGTTAAAAGTATTAAACACGAAATAGTAACGCCGTAAAATCTTTACCCCTTCTTCGAGTCGATATGTCGAGCTGACCGAGTCAACTCGCTGAGTTGACTGAGTTTGACTGAGTTGACTCGGTTTGACCGAGTCAACTGAAACCGAAACCGAGCCGTCTGAACGAACCGCTTGACCCGAACCGAACCATCTGAGCTGACTCGCTGCTGTTGACCGAGTTGACTCGGTTGAGTTGACCAAGTCAACTTGCTGAGTTAACCGAGTCAACTGAGTTGACTCGCTGAGTTGACTGAATCGTATACAAAACTGACCCGGACATGCTTGAACCACTGTTGAGCCGAACCCGTCTGTTGACCGAAACTGATGTTTGACTTCTGTTGACCAGCGTATAAACTAACCGACCGGTTTTGACCGGGTGTTGACCCGAACTACCATCTGACCCGAACCGAAGCAAAACGGACCCAAATCAAAACTTGAATCACAACATAATCTACATACGAATCGAACAAAACAAAACCCGAAACTCAAACATGCTGTACCACCATCTGAACCGGAGATCACCTCTAAGAACCGAGCATGAGTCTGACCCGACTGGACAAACCTGAAGCACCACCATCACTCCCACTCCCATGGTCGCGGCTCCGCCACTGTCGGCGTTGGGTCGTCGGCTCGTCTCCACCACCATCATTTGTGAACATCTCACCATTAACATCATTTCCAACAAAATCTTCAAGAAATTCTACAAGAATTAAGCAGGGGGGGTGTTACCGCGGATCTGGGTCGTGAACCACCATCACGCCGCCACTGTCACCATCATTGGCACCGAGCACCATCACGCGCCACCTCACGCGCCTCCGGTTCTCTCTCTTTCTGCTCGGCTCTCACTCTCTCTCGTCTCTCTGATGTAGCCGCCACACCACCACCGAACGGTGGTGGTGATCCGTCTCGTAAAACGAAAAGAGGGGGGGTTGTGAGGTGAGGGTTGTGGGTGATGTCGGTGGTCGGAGCCACCACTGCCGAACCGAGAAGAGGAAGAGGGTGGATGATTATGTTGTTCTGCTATTTGTAATCGAGAGAGGGGAGAAGGTGAGGCCCCTGTGTTTGATTTGGGTTATGTTTGTGTGTATAAACAGATAGGAGGGGAGTATTTATAATGGAAAGTGTGGGCATTATCTAGTGTGTTACCCTTTACTCCTGGGTATAAAGATCTAAGAAAATCTTATGAAGATTTTGGTAAGATTTAAGTGAGATTTGTAGATTTTCTAGAGATTTAGTAGGGATTTGATAAGATTTTGCAAATCTTATAGGGATTTTCTAAATCTAGTAGAGATCTCGTATATTGTGTGTAGGTTTAGGCTTTGGGCTTGGGCCCAGGGCCTACAAGCTCAATCCCCGTGTAAAAGTGGCTCGTAATTCCTACGAGACCTGTTGTCAAATCATGAATTCCGTTTAACGTTAAAAATTAAAATACACAAAAACACGGTCGGTAGTCGTTGTTTGCACGCCCGTTCGTCGATTACGGTAATAATCGCGAGAAATTGTATCGTTGCCGTCTTTAATCCGTTTTTCGATCCGGTTCCGACTGTAGTCACAAAAATTTTATTACGAAGCTAATATATATCGTAAAAATTTAATATTTGTCGGCGTTGTCAGTATTCTGTTCGGTTTCAATCCGTTGCCGTTTAACGTTTCACCGATATCTCTGTAAACCATCATTCGCGCACTGTAAAGACGGATAGACGTTCCCAGGCACTCCAAAGGCCTAATTAAGTTAATCCGTGCTGTAAACACTATTTATTGTCGCGTTAATCGTCTGTTAATTACGTAATTAGGAGCCGTAAATCACGGGTTGTCACACCCCATGCCTGGTAGGCACAGCCTCGTGCTTGGCTTCTGGATTGTTGTTTTGTTCTTGGGGTGAAGCTCGGAGGGTCGGTATAGTGTATCAACATCCCTTCCTTCGTATTTATGCTGGTTTTAGTTGTTAATTTGTTCCTTCTATTTATTTAAGCTCTTTTACTCCTGAAAATCAAAAGTAAACAAAGAAACACACTTTTTTCCAACATTAGTATTGAAAAGGGTTATTTTTATACCGTATTATGTGTTGCATTTGGCGCATATCAGAACCTACCTGCGAACCCCGAACCAATGTTACCCTTTAACCCATACCAACTAATAGGACCAATACTTTTTTATCCTAAACCTATACCGATCAATCCCAACCAATACCAATGTTTAACCCAGAAGAAATCCCTAGGATCCCTGCACCTATACTAGATCCCATGGAACAATGGTGGAAAAACGATTGGCAATTCCAAAAGATAATGCAGGAACCCTATCCACAATTTCCACATTATATACCAAATGCCTATCCAGCCATGAACGCAGAAAATGTAGCTGAACTAAGACATCATGGAGAGTAACTGATGACCGCAGGAAACCAAATCCTCTCAATTGGAGAAAACCTCGTCTTGAAATATGACGAGCGAGAATTCCCCTTCTGAAGATGACCCAGTCTTGTATAATATTTATATATATATATATATATATATGTATTTTCTCTTTATTTTATAAAAAATATAATCAATGCATAACTAAAACTAAAATATACTGATATGTATAATTATGGTGTGTATGTGTTAGAGGCGCAATATATATAAAAAGAGTAAACGTCGCAATGTTCGACGATTTTGATAAAATGTGCTTTGAGTATTTGTTTTAATTATTATGTGATATTAATACCTGAAATGTTTGCAATTCAGATGTCAAATGAAGTATCACATAATCAAGAAATTCATGCTAGTATCGGAAATCCTTTGGATAAAGGTGCTATAGAAAATATAGTAGCTCAAGGAATAGTGGATGCCATACCCTTAATCATTGAAGCTATTAAAAATCCTATGCTTGTAAACAATAATATTACTATAGGCAGTAAGCAAACTCATCACACTGAACCTAGCCAAAGTGTCAATGGAGAGAATGATATTCTTGTCATAGCTCCATTTCCCAAACGAAAGAAGGCCATAGCCTATGGTTGTTCTTATAAAGATTTCTTGTCCTGTAAGCCAGTTGAGTTCTCGAGTAATGAAGGAGCCATTGCAGCATTGCGCTGGTTAGAAAAGACTGAAGCTGCTGAAAATTTGTAAATGTGCTGAAGAGTATAAGGTAATGTATGCTTCTAATCTTTTCAAAGATGAAGCATTAGAATGGTGGAATACTATTCTTCATTCAAAAGGAAGTGACATGGCTTATGTCATGGAATAGATGGAATTTAAGGAAATGACTGAAAGAAAATTTTGTCCTCCTCATGAAAAGGAACAAATAGCTAATAAGTTCCTAAACCATAAGATGATTGTGTAAATTGTCGCGAATTTACTACGAAATTCTTCGAATATGCAAGGATAGTACCAACCCTGGCTTCGCCAGAATCAATATTAATTTCTCGTTGTATCTGGGGATTAGTTAGTGAAATCCGAGACATAGTCAAGGCAGCTAGACCGCAGACTATTGAAGAGGCAGTTGAACTAGCTAACACTCTGACAGATGGACTAATATGCACACGAGAAGAGAATTAGAAAAAGGATTTAGCCCAAAAGATTACCCAAGAACTACGTTCTGGTAATTCCTACCGAAGGTGAGGAGCAGGTCCGTCATCTGCACCACCTTTCTGTAAATTCTGTAAAAGGAAACATTCAGGAAGATTTGTTAAGTACTGCAATTCTGCAAAACACTTGGACACAAGGAAGAAGAATGTAGAAGAAAAACTAACACTAACGTATGCTTCAACTGCGGAGAGGCAGGCCATATCCATCCATACTGCCCAAAACTAGCAACAGCACCTGACACCAAAGCCAAAGCCAAAGCCAAAGCAAAAGCAACCGAAAGACCCAAGAAGAAAGCATGAGCTTTTGTAGTAACCACACAAGAAGCATAGATGATTCCCGATGTGATCATCGGTACGTTTCTCGTTCACGACATCTATGCTAAAGTATTATTTGACTCTGGTGCAAACCAAAGTTTTATAAATACTGCTTTCGGTCAAGTACTCAATCAACACTTAATTAAACTTTACCAAGCTTGTACGGTAGAAATGACAAATGGAAACTCTATCAGCATACGTGAAATACTTCAGAAAGGAAAGATAGAATTATTAGGACATAAGTTCACAGCCAACCTGCTACCAATGAATCTAGCCAGATTCGATATTGTATTAGGAATGGATTAGTTAGTGGCTAATCATGCGCGGATCTTGTGTGATCCAAATTCTGTTGAGATTCGTACACCAACAGGAGAAAGGATCACAATCCAGGGAGACAAGCCGATAAAATCAACAAAATTCATCTCTGTGATGAAAGTTGCAAGCTACACATGAAAAGGAGGAATAATGTATATGATCTCTACGATCATTAGCACTAAAGGATATTCTTGTAGTATCAGATTTTTCTTGTAACTTTGATGAGTCAGGATTTTCTTCAATCATTCTCTTGATGGCCACTTTCATAATGTCAGCTTCTCTCTGTGCATCTTCTTCATCTATCTGTTTTTGCCTTTTTCTTTGATTCAAGGCAATGATGGAAGTGTTAGATGATGTGAACAGAGGTTTTAGAGAGAGGGCCTGCTGCTATGACTCATCAGCTTTCTTGTTCTTGTATGCTGGTTTCTTTAGAGCTTTAGGATCTGTCTCTCTTAGTTTTTCTAGCTTCTCATACACCATGTCAGTGTACTGCCTAGACCACTTAGATATGGTTTTTGCTGAACCATACTTAGCTGCAACCAACTCAGCCTTATTTCTTTTGTATTCCAGGGTAAGTTCTGCAATAGTCTTTTTGTACTTATTCCAATCGGGTGCAGACCTTTTCATACTGGGATCATTTCTTACCCTTTCAATTCTGCTTGCTTCAGCTTTGAGTGCAATGAGTGGCCAGTCTTTAAATTAATCAACTTTGGCAGGATAGAACTTGTCTCTCATGATTAGCTCTAAGAGATCTTTTCTCATCTCCTTTTATAGGTCAGCATTTGGTGGTAAGTTTGACATATGTTTTCTTAAGTCTCTTGCATAATCTTCTAATTTCTTGACTTTACTATGCCCATGCTGCAATCGACTTGAGATGTTACTATCACCTTTCCCTTCACCTTCATACTTGGCTTGCAACTCAACTTGTCTGCCTTTGAGCTTCAAATACTCATCTATATTCTTTAGAGGTCTAAATCCTTGAAGGGATGAGAACTTTGTTTTTGCAGGATCATCCACTGTATAGAATTGTCTCATTTCTCCTTTTACTGCATGCAACTCTAGTGGATAATCTGCTGCTAATGTAGCAATTCTTGAAGGATCATGACCTTCAAGTACTTTTGGGTCAACACGTACATTTGGTGGTGGTGATGGTGGAGGAATGAATTGTTCAGAGTTGGTTTGGATGAAAGGTTCAGATGATATAGGAGTAGGTGCAGGAATGTCATCATCATTCACCTGGAACTTTCTTTTTCTGGTGTAAACCTTTTTAGGAGAAGGGGTGTTTGTTGAAGATTGGGAAATAGGAATGAGTATGGCTTGGGAAGGGAATTGGAAGGTAGTGATTGGTTGACTAACAACTGTTGAAACAACTGGTGTCTCAACAGCTGTTGTCATAACAAGTGTTGAAGTGTCAACATTTGTTGCAGCAGTGGATGGTATTGGTGAGGATGGTTTTGTTTTGAGATTTTTGGTGGGCTGTTTTTGTGGTGGTGGTGTTGATTTAGGTGTGGCAGTGGTTGTTTTGGGTAATGAGGGTGATTTAGGATATGTGGTAAGTGGTGGTTTATTGTGTTTGTGGGATTTTCTTCTCTCAGAAGTGCCAAGACCCTTTGTTTTAATTTCCCATTCCTTCATTTCCTTTTGTTCCTTCTTCCACTGCCTTTCCTTTGTCTCATTTTGATTCTGAATTGTCTTTCTGTTTTTCTCCACTTCATCTGCTAAAAGATTAAGGGTTTCATCAACTCCCTTTTTTCCTTTCATTTGCAGGTGTTTCAGCAGTGGTTTCGGAAGACTTCTTTTCTGATTCTGGCTTTGTCTTTGGCTGCCTTGGAGTAGGTCTGCCAAACTTTTTCATATCATGTTTCTCCCCCTTTTTGGAATCATCTTGATTATCATCTTTGTAGATAGATGCAGGGGCAGTGCCAGTAATTTTAACCAAGGCCTCTTTGATGGATTTGATGTCAGCCTGAGTATCCTTGTATCTTGCCTCAACCATATCTCTAAGTAGTGCCAATTGATGGTTGTGCTGAGTTTCTGCAAATTCCCATTGAGCTGTAATAATTGGCTGAACTGCATTCCATAGCTCTTGGGAATATTGTTGTGGAGTGGGTTGACTTTTGGAAGCTAGAACCAGAAACTCAATGGATGTGTTCGTTTTTGTAACAATTGTTTCCATAGTAGAAAGCCACTCCGTCAAATCTTGGTATTTTAAACCATCACCCAATTTAATGGGATCATCTGATTTCGCACTAGCAGTGGTTGTATCAGCTGTTGGACCAGGAGAAGTCTCCAATGGTTCATCAACTGATGCCCCTTTGTCTTGGTACTGGGGACCTCCCTCTGTTATAGTTACCTTGGAAATCTCACCAGTGGTTAATTTGAACACACTAGTGGATACCTTGATAGCATCAGCAGTGGTTGCCTTCAAGGAAGTCTGATTGATGTAACTACTGTCCAGGTGTAGATCAGTGGATCCAACACCTGTAGTAGCTGCTCCACTTGAACTACCAACTGGAATTTCATAGAATTCCAGTGGTGGAACCTCCTCATCTGTTTGTGGGATAACCAATTGAGGGGATTCAGACAAAACCATTGTTGTGGTTGTACTCTCAGTAATGTGTTGGTGAGAGGGGCTGTTTTGTGTCTGAAGCTCAATGGCATCAAATAGTGTTTTGATGGATGGTGGAATTTGTGAAGTGGGGATAAGTGTTGAAAGAGAGTTTGCCCCTGGAGGAGGGTTGTTAAGCATATTCTCAAGTGAGGATAATACTTCATGATGTGGTGTCCCTGTGCTTACAACTTGTTCCTTTTGTGAGGAAGCAGGAGGAGTTAAGGCTTTTGGTGGAGATCTTTCCAACTGTTGTGAGGAAGTAGCAACAGTGGTTATTGGTGACATTTGTGTTGTTACTGGATTAACTTCTGGGATCTCATCTTCCAGAAGGTCCTTTTTAGAGGGTTTGGTGGGCTTTTTGGATTTCTTTTTTGTCTTTTTGGGAGTTTTTGGTGGGGGTTGCACAGCAGTGGTTGTGCGGCTGTGGTCACCATGAGCAGTGGGCTCAACAGCAGAAACCTGAGGAGCAGATGTGGACTCATCCAAAGTTTGCTCAGGTTCCTTTGTTTGTGTTTTGGAAGGTTTTGACTCTGACAACCTTGTAAAAGTTTTAGCAGAAAGACTATTTATTTGACAAGGAGCACCTTGGACAAGCACTTGTGCACTGTCTTTTGGTATTTTCTTCTGTAAGTAAAAGCTCAACAACCTTGGAAACAATAAAAATGGTTTCTTCTTTTCTTTGATATTATTTACATTTTTTTACCAAATCATTGAAAATCTCTTGGGAGTAATTGAAATCAGTTTCGGCCATTATAGCATATCCCAAGTATTGAATTTTCAAAGGAATTTCATTGAAAGCTGTTGTTTTATTTGAAACACAGGTGAGCAGGGTATGAAACAGGAACTTCATGGGAGGTGGAAACTCTCCCTTTTGCATTGTAGCTTTTGTGAGTTGTCCTGCATACACTATTTCGATCAAATCTGGTTGATACTCATCCTTTGAGAAAGAATTTTTACCTGTGAGATCGTTCATCTCAAAAACTTCTGATATGGATTGGGGTTTGATGGAAACCATATTTCTCCTACTTTAGATGTAATAGCCCAAGGCTTGTTGTCTTGAACTTCCAATTTTTCATTTTTTTTCCAGAAATCTCGTAGGGTATCTTGGTAGATGGGTGCATTGCAGGTCAACAAAGTTTTATACTTTGAAGATGAGAGAGCATCGATGATTGAGTGGAAATCTTTGTTTTTACTTGTTTTCTCAAGTGTACAAAGGTAGTTGTGTGGGTTTTTGAGAGCGAGAGCCATGATGATTTTGAGAAATTTGTGAATGGAAGATGGAAACCGCTTTTGAAGGAATTTTGAATTCGATACGGCAGTGAAAACTCTGTTTGGGGTTTTAATCAGGGTTTTATAAAAGTGAAAAGTGAATGCTGACGTGGCAGCGGTTACAAAGATCGGACGGCTAAGAACTGTCCACGTGACAACCTCTGATGGAAAGTGGATGACAGTTGTTAGGGAAACCACTGATGGACAATAGCAGTGGTTGACAACAATGAGAATGTGAGCAGTGGCTGTTTTAAACTATCCGTGGATAGCCATCAGTGATTGAAACACTGATGTTTGGTCAACAGTGGTCAATCAGAAGAATGAAGGAACAGAGGTTGTCTTTCAGCAGTGGATAATTTTCAACAATCAGATGTTTGAAACAAACAGTGGTTATAACAGACGTTTAAGGTTTAATGAAAACTTTCATTTTTAACTATTTTTAAGGATGGATTTTTTATTTTATGAAAACATTTTAATGCTTTTTATTCAAAGAAAAACAAGATTTTGCCTGTTATTCCATGTTAAGCATGCCAATTCTAGAGATCAAGCTTTCAAAGGTGGATGTGTCTAATGCTTTTGTTAGCACATCTGCCAACTGATCCTTAGTTGGAACATGATGCAGAGAAATCAAACCTTTTTCATAGCAATCCCTCACAAATGATGTCTGATGTCAATGTGCTTGGTGGTTGATTGTGAAACTGGATTTTTGATGATATTTTCAGCTGCTTGACTATCCAACATGAGGGGTGTCTTTAAAGCAGTTATATCAAAATCCACCAGTTGATTTTGAAGCCACAACCTATGGGCTGTACAGCTTGCAGCAGCAATGTATTATGCTTCAGCAGTGGATGTGGAAACAGTTGCTTGTTTTTTGCTTTGCCAAGACACTAAGCAATTGCCTAGGAATTGACACCCTCATGAGGTGGACTTTCTTGTTGTGTTACATCCAACAAAGTCACTGCCTGAGAAACCTGAAAGCTTGATATTTCCATCAGCTGGTTACCAGATACCAAGTGTGGGAGCACCTTTTATGTATCTGAATATCCTTTTTACAACAATAAGATTTGACTTTCTAGGGGCTGATTGGGATCTTGCACAAACACATGCTGCAAACATGATGTCTGGCCTAGATGCAGTTAGGTACAATAAAGACCCAATCATGCTTCTATAAAGAGTTTGATCAACCAAATCATCCTTCTCATCAGACATGACTATCTTGGTTGTTGCCATGGGTGTACTACATGGCTTGTAATCATTCATCTCAAATTTGTTTAGAAGTTCTTTAGCATATTTACTTTGATGAATGAAAGTGCCATTTTGCATCTGCTTAACTTGGAGACCAAGAAAGCATTGTAGTTCACCCATTGCACTCATCTCAAACTCAGCTGTCATGAGTTTTCTGAACTCTTCACACATTTTATTACATGTGCTTCCAAATATGATGTCATCCATACAAACCTGGACAATCATCAAATCCTTTTCTCTCCATTTTAAAAACAGTGTTTTGTCAATTTTACCTCTTGTGAAACCAATATAGATTAGAAAAGTGGAAAGAGTTTCATACCAGGCTCTTGGTGCTTGTTTTAGTCCATACAACGCTTTGTTTAGCTTATAGACATGATTTGGATTAAATGGATCCTCAAAACCAGGAGGTTGACAAACATATACCTCTTCTTGAATCTCACCATAGAGGAAAGCACATTTGATATCCATTTGAAACACCTTTATGTTGTGGTTGTCAGCAAAGGCCAAAAATAGTCTCATAGCTTCCAATCTTGCTACAGGGGTAAAAGTTTCATCATAATCAATGCCCTCTTCTTGTCTAAAGCCTTGAACCACAAGCCTAGCTTTATTTTTGACAACAATACCCCTTTCATCAGTTTTATTTTTGAAGACCCACTTTGTGCCAATAGGACTCACACCCTCTGGCAGTGGTACAAGTTCCCATACTTGTTGTCTTTTAAACTGTTGGAGCTCTTCTTGCATGGCTTCTACCCAACTGTTGTCTTTCAGTGTCTCTTGGTACTTGACTGGTTGATGAAGAGATAGAAAGCCAGCAAAAAGACAAATGTTTTGGGATTGACTTCTGGTGAGAACTCCTTCATTGATGTTGCCAATGATTTGATCTGGTAGATGGGACTTCAGGAAGATTAAATCTCCCTTGTATGGAACAATGGCATTAAATGGTGAAGGCTGCAGATGTGAGTCATCTGAGCTAACATCTGTTGGTGACTTTGATGAACCAACATCTGTTTGAAATGGAGGTGGAGGGATAGGAGGAATGGGTGTGGTACAATGTTGATTTTTATCCACTGTTGGTAGATTTTTATAACAGTGGTTGTGGATATGGTGTCAGAGGTTGAAGGGCTACTTTGGTCAACAACTGTTGATGCAGCAGTGGTTGAGCTTTCACAACTGTTTTGAACATATGCTGCTCTGGTGGTGTATGTGAATTTTTGTTGTGGAATCACAATTTCATATCCATTGTCTTGTGGTGGAGATTGTGGTGTACCTGCATGGTTAGTCTTGACAGACACATCTTCAAAAGTGAATTTATTTAGATCAAACAATTCAGGAGGATTTGCTGAGATTTTCAGATATGAAAGTTCATTGAACTTAACATTCAAAGTCTCTTCCACACAGCTAGTCCTAGTGTTAAACACTTTGTAGGCCTTGGCAGTGGTTGAGTATCCCAGATGATAACTACAATCTACTTTGGCTGCAAATTTTGAAATTGAATCTTTTAAGTTTAAAATGAAACATGGGCAGCCAAAGATTTTGAAATATGAGATCAGTGGTTTGATTTTATACATAATTTCATAGACAGTCTTTTGATGCTTGGGGTTGATCAAAACTCTTTCCGGACATAGCAGGCAGTGTTTACAGCCTCTGCCCAGAAAGTTAATGGCAAACCTGAATCTGCAAGCATGGTTCTGGCAGCTTCAATCAAAGTTCTATTTTTCCTTTCAACCACCCCATTTTATTTTGGTGTTCTTGGTATGCTGTACTGCCTTACAATCCCTTTTGACACACAAAACTCATCCAACTCCCTATTCCGGAATTCTATGCCATTGTCACTCCTAAAGATTTTTACTGGCAAGTCAAAATGTTGCACATGGACTTGTTTGGCCCAGTAAAAATCATGAGCTTGAAAAAGAAAATATATTGTTTGGTAATTGTAGATATTGGATATCACAATCGTAGTCCCTCTTGAACTAATTGTTTACTTGATGTGAAGGGAGCTTCTGCATGCTTAGATAGTCTTTGGTATGTAGATAGTGGAGGCTCCAGGCACATGACTGGATGTAGAGCCCTACTCAAAGAATTCAAAACTCATGGGGGGGGGGGGGGTGATATATCTTTTGGTAACAATTCTAAGGGTAAGGTTTTGGGTCTGGATCAGTTCAGTCTGGAAAAGTCAAGTTTGAAAATGTTAGGATCTGAGTTTCTTAGATTGTGTTGTTTAATTAGAATTGAAAGATGAAACAGAGAATTGAAGTGCAGCGGAAATGGAAATAAACTTTGATCACACAATCAAGGAAGAATAACTATAAGCAAACATGATTTCATTAAGTCAAAAGATTGTATCTATTACAAAATTCAACTTATGCATGCATGCACTAGACTCCCCCTCAGCCTGAGCTCAGTGATTTGTTCGTACAAGATGACTTGTGAAGAAAGAGCTAATGGAACAGTACAGAGTACTGTTCTATTTATAGTACAAATGAAACCACTGAGCATCTTTGCTGACGTCACCATGAAAGTGACATCTAACCTCCTAAGAAACTCTAAACACTGTTACATATAAACACTGATTACAATAGACACTGATAACATAAACCACTGATTGAGCTTTCCACTGTTGTAGTCTAAGCACTGATGTTGAGCATCAGTGCTTTCTTCAAAGGGTGATCAGTCCTTGAATGGGCAGTGCTTTGGTCTTCAACAGTGCTAGGGAGACATCAGTAGATAGAGCTTCAGTCTTTATTCTTCATCAGTTCTTTGGCTAACAGTTGTTGAGATGATCAGTGCTTGGAGTCTATCAAATGCTAGAAAACCACTGTCAAGGGGAAAGTCTTGAACAAGCTCTGCTTATGATGATCAACTGTTCTGAACCAGTTTTAGCTTTCCTTATCACCTGTTCTTCTGGGCTTGAATGCATGGGCCAACACATTCCATTAACCGAGTTAACATGTAAATCAGTTAAGTTTGAATGGGGACCAAAGCATGAGGAAGCTTTCAAGATCCTGAAGCAAAGATTAACTAATGCACCGATACTTGCTTTACCGGAAGGAACTGAAAATTTTATAGTATATTGTGATGCATCAAAATCAGGTTTTGGATGTGTGTTGATGCAATGCCAGAAAGTAATTGCTTACGCCTCTAGATAATTGAAGAAACATGAAGAAAACTAACGCATGATCTGGAATTAGGAGCAATAATTTTGGCCCTCAAAATTTGGATACATTATCTATATGGTAGTAAGTTCATTATCTTTACAGATCATGAAAGTTTAAGATATATTTTTGAGCAAAAAGAACTGAACATGAGGCAAAGACGTTGGATGGAGATTCTTAGTGACTACGATTGTGATATCCAATATCACGAAGGTAAAGCTAACGTAGTAGCTGATGCTTTAAGTCATAAGTATCATGAGAAGCCAAGAAGGGTACGCGCTCTCAGATTGAATCTACAAATAAACTTAATGGAACAATTGAAAGATACTTAAGAAGCAACAATCCAGGATGATGCTGGAAAATTAAAAGGAATGATGACAGAAGTATAAAAAGGAACATATGGAATTTGGAAAGTGATTTACTATAGTCGCGATAATAATTGCAAATGAGGCATGGTTTAAATAATAAGGAATAATGGATTTTAATAATCTCAACTATTAGTCGTTAGCCGGAAACGGTCCCAACTTTGAAAATAACAAGTGGCGATTCCACATTTTCACATATTGTAAACCAATAGAAATTAAGAGATTTACGAGGTTAAGTAGTTTTTGCAAAGAATATGTATGAGGTTCTAATACTAATCGCAAGTAAAGAAATTTGAGAAAGTGTACCTATACACGATATGTTTTGTTGTATCAAGTGGGGAGTCCTCTTGATGAACAATAACAACCTTTAAATCGCCTGGTGAGGTGACTCTTGAGAAGGCGACATATAGTTGTCCATGACTGAAGACTGAATATGGTAAATAAACACCAATTTTGGTTAGTGATTGACCTTGGCTTTTGTTAATTGTCATGACGGAGCATAACTATACTGGGAATGGTTTTCTTTTAAAAAAGAATGGTGGTTCGTCGTTTGTATGGGTAAGACATATTCGTGGTATATATACATGATGGCCAATGGCAATTCCTGTTATGACCTGGGCCTCGATAACTTTAGGTAATAGATATGTGACGATTAGACTTGTACCATTACAATGCCATACTGTTTAATTTATGTTTCGAAGTAATATAATTGGGGCATTGACCTTCAATTCAAGGCGATGAGGCCGTAAACAAAAATTAATTGTTTTTGTTTTACCGGTACCTCGATGCCCGTAAACGAAAAGTAAGACCTATCCATTGGACACCAACATTTGTATGACCAACTGATAGATGGCCTTTTGCCGAGAATTAAGTTGTGTCCAGTAACACTCATGGTTGGAGGAAAGCGGAAGCCTGTCATAATTCTTCAAAACGCCCTTTGATATATACTTGAACAAATATTTAATCATCTTGTTCCACCTACAGTACTCAGTGCCTGATAGTGAAGGCAGAGATGTCTGTTGTATGGTACAACGTAAGCATTATCTAGTCTAACACCATTCTTAAGCATAAAATGCCCTATTGATCGTTTTCTATAATGTGTAAATCCATTTTTGTCAAACGTCGTTGTTGCCTCGTAAGCTTTTGGGAACTTCTTTGAGCAAGAGGATGATGACATGCAGGGTGCATTAATTAGGCTTGGCGAGGCCACATGATCCATGCATCATCATAACTTTATACAATTCTGGCTCAATGATGACATCGGGGATCTCGACAATGAGGGATTCCTCTTTTTTTGAAATTCATTGTATATAGATCTACATACAATTAACAGACAACATAAGATCAAGATATCAAATATTAAGAAGCAAAGTTTGAGGATAGACAAAAGTAAGGCTGAATAACATAGCTACGTGCAGCTACTTGGCCAAAAGGTTTGCTTGTTTTAAGAATCTTGATAAGTGAGCCAACTTTAATTTGAAAGATCCTGGCAATGATATCTGAAGTTACACGTGAACATGGTAAACTACTCGGGATTCCCATGAACTCTACAAATATCTAAAGCATCTTGGTATTGCTTATACATGAAATGTGGGTTGCCAATGAAAGATGATGGAAGAACAGTTCTTTTTCCAATATCACGGTCCTCACTGTCACCATGAAGAATAGAATCATGAAACCCTAAAGATATTCACTTGTAAAGGTATTTTGTTTTGGTCGTATGTAATCTCGTTGCTTCCATGAATCGCGCGACCAACCGCCCTTACCATATATGAACAACAAATGGTATTGTAAGGAATACATATATGTACATTACGGCTTAACGTACATCACGTACGACAGGTAATTACGCACGTTTATTTTAAAATCACGCATGTTATAACTCAAACATCCAAAATCACGCACGTTGAAACACAAGAATCACGCATATTGAAAACATTAATCACGCATGTTATAGAACAAATCACGCACGTTATCGTACGTGAAGTACGTTAAGCCGTAATGTACGATATTCTTTTTCTATATATATATATATATAAACGATGCAACTTGTTGACTCGATGTGGATCTGCATCCCTAGGTCGTATGATAATGTCAAACTCAGTTGATGTAGAATCACCTTCATACACAATTGCACCAATAGAATTTGGAGTTGACATATCATAAGATAATTCTCTTTGGATGTTATATAAATGAATACCAAAATTTGGGACCTCGATGGTATGCATAAGTCTCTAGCTATACGGAAAAGTTTAACTAACTCGTTACAATGCTCTAATACAGAACTGAGTAGTTCAACAATCTCAGCTTGTAGTTGGGGACGAGCATCATAAGAAAAGAACCGAAGCCTATTAGAAACCTCTTGATCAGAATCATATATATACATTTGCAGGAAGCGAGGCCTCTCATTGGGTGGACATAAGCTACCAATCTAATGATAGACCTGGCCTTCAACTTTGAAGACATAAGGGCTAGAGTTTTGTTAATAGAATCATCGACCTTCCCCCCAAAGATGTCATCGAAAACATTGAGTTATAAGCGCGTATAATGTCAAGAAAAGTGGGACGCTCAAAAAGACACTTCACCACCTTAGGTAAAGGAAGTTTAATGCGAACACCTTTGCATCGTTGGTTGTACTTAGGCCGTCTATTAATAGACGCCATGACACCACGCTCATCATACCAAAAGAACGCATTACAATATCCACACAAATGATTGAAGTTACCATTGTCTAAATAGGAAGATAAATTACAAGTCGAAGTAAGAGATAGTAGGATATAAACATCAAACATTTAATTCATTTTTAGTTAAACATCAAACATTTAATTCATTTGGTAAACATCAAATCAAATCAATCATACCCAGTATAATCTCACCCATAGCCATAACAACTATTAGAAGGTTCTGGAGAGGGTGCAATGTGCTTACATTTAATTCATTTAGTTAAAAAGATGAACATCTTTTAAACAATGGGACAATCACGTTTACTATTTTCATATTACCATGTGCAATTACCTTTTTGTTAGTAACACAAGTTAGAAAATATAATAGCCAACCGTTTCCGACCCCAAAAACACTATTAACCAAAGGGTCCAGTAATACTATTACGGGGTCGGAAAAGAATGCAAGATCTAACATTCACAAGATGCACTACATAAACCTAAATATCCTCAAAAACATGAACCGCCGACCAATTGGTTTGTCATTTCCCAAACCAACACAATGGACATGGTTCCAACCACTTTGTGGCACTAACTTGGGCAAGAACCAACAACAAACATACATCAAATGCATTACTCCATTACTCGCGCCATTGACAAGACATCCGATCCGATGTGCGCATTTTATTCTCAGGAGAATAAACAAAGAACTACATTTGCACCACATGACAAAGGAAGGATATACAAGGAGCGTGTGTGTGTGTGTACGTGTGTGCGTGGGCGTCACATTGGCTTTTACCCGACAAAGTCAAACAACCTTTGTTGAGATCATTTGATCGGATGGTATTGATCCGATACTCGTCTTGGAGGCAGCTTCCGCAGGATGAAGAGCACAAGGGCAGACGGCAAAATCTCCACCATCTACATCAAAGAATAAAACTATAAAACACTCCTTTTGTTATCTTAAACGAGTCCCAAAAGTGTAGAAAAACTTACCATGTAGTACGCAAAATCAAGGATAGGGTGATTCAAGACATGGATATCAGCGTTCTTGTCAAAAGCAGCAATCGCAACCTATTGTAAAAACCAACCCATTTACAGCATACGGATAATCAATGGAACTTAGACCAGATAATGTCAGCAGGGTATGGTTCTGTTTTAATTTGAACGTACCATCACACATCTTATTAAAAAACACGTGCAGCAAATCCCCGTCACAAATCCCACCTGTCAAAAAGCAGCATACAGAGATTCAAGACCCAAAATTATTCAATTTTCAATGCATGCGATAGAAAAATGAGAAAATCACTTTGGAACTAGTTCATGTTAGCCTCTAAGAGTAAAATGCCAAAATCGTCCCTGAGGTTTGGGCATTTTTGCCTGTTACATCCAAAATAAGATTTTTTTTTTTTTGCAATTGGACCCTGACGTTTCAGTTTTATTGTCATTACCATCCAAATGACAAACGCAGTTAAAATGTATCATTAACTCGGGGGAAATTTTGGCAATATCGTAAGACGATTTTGGAAATAAGAATGGTAATTAGAGATGTAACCTCATGCAGCTTCTTTTGGCGGCCTCTAGATTCGATTGGAAAGCGCCTAAGCATGACAAACAGTCTACGAAAAGAAAAATAAATCATTACAAACAGCCACTATGGGGTGCGTTGGATACAGAGCCAATTTCGCCGCATAAAAACTTGTACGTATGCATATCAGACATAGTAGGAGAGAGAGAGAGACGGTTATGCGATTACGGATTACATAACCACCTTACGTATCACATTTAAAGCAACAAGTACAAGTGTTTATGCGTTTCTTACAGTCCTCTACTTAAATTTGGTCACGTATTGGACGGCTGAAGTAAATATTGCGACAACTAGGGGTGTAAACGAGCCGGACCGAGCCCGAGCTCGACTGGGCTCGAGCTCAGCTCGTCATGTTTTTATGAAGCTCGAGCTCGGCTCGCGAATAAAACCCAAAGCTCGAGCTCGGCTCGACTCGGCTCGAGTTATTTTAAGAACAACCTCAGACGAGCTAAAAACTCGGCTCGAGCTCGCTTCAATATAGCTTAAACGAGCCAAAGCCCGGCTCGCCAATGTTATCATCATTATTATTATATTAAATATAAAATAAATAAATTTTTGTTTGGGCTCGTTTAGGCTCGCGAGCCTAAACGAGCTTTGTATTTCAGGCTCGAGCTCGGGCTCGTTAAAGCTCGGCTCGTTCGAGTGTAGCTCTCGAGCCTCTAGGCTTGTTTACACCCCTAGCGACAACGAAGAACGAAATATCATGTGTTGTTCTTATGTTGCAATAAGTGATTACCTCCCACCATATACCATGAATCCAACAGCAGCAGCAAGTGAGATTACTGCATGACAGAAAATGCAAATAAATAACCTGATAATCACATTAAAAACAATGCAGTAAACATATGCTCCTTTATATATTTTGAGTATTATATAATACCTTAATTTCAAAGGTCGGTGCCGACTAATAGAATATTCTGTATTTAGTTATCGATTGTATCATTTATTGTAAAGATATCTTCTCATATTTAGAAGATTTGGTGATGTATTATTTATAGGGAATTGTATCAATGAATGAGATCAAGTTGAATCAATTCTTTCATGGTATCAAACCTTTGATCCTCCTTCTTCTTCTCTAACCCTACGCCGCTGCCCTCCTTACTGTCCTCTTCTTCCTTTTTTTTTTCGGCTTCCATGGATATCAAACTCCATCCCGCCTTAACCGTTTCCAACATCAAAACTCACATCCCGATAATTCTCGACAAAGATTCGACTCATTAAACCACATGGAAAACCTTATTCAAGGTTCACTGCCAAGCATATGAGGTTCTTGATCACCTCGCACCAAAACCAACAACCGCCGCTGCCTCCTCTGACGCGGCGGCCGCTACCAAGGCCGAAGCCGCAGCCGCCGATGCACTGTGGTCTCGTCTGGACGCCATTGTGCTCCAGTGGATTTATGCTACTATCTCCCCTACCCTTCTGCATATTATTCTCAAACCTGGACAAACTGCCAATGATGCTTGGACTTCGGTTGAAACCGAGTTCAGCGACAACAAGAACACGCGGGCTGTGTTTCTGGGCCAAGAATTTGCAAATCTCTGCCAAGCAGGCTCCGCGAGCCTGGTATCAGCGATTCACCGACTTCGTTACTTTGCAAGGTTTTCGGCAAAGCAAATCTGACAACTCCTTGTTTATTTATCATCATGGTCGCGATATCGCTTATCTACTAATCTACGTCGATGACATTATTCTCACCACGTCGACTGAGGCCCTTCGCACACGGTTAATGTCTATATTGTCCGGGGAATTCGCTATGAAGGATTTGGGGCCACTATCATATTTTTTGGGTATACAAGTGACCAGGAACGGCAACAATATGTTTTTGTCTCAACAGGCTTATGTTAAAGATATTATTCATCGAGCATCTATGGACTCTTGCAAACCAGTTGCTACACCGGTTGACACACAGTCCAAACTGTCCGCTATCTCCGGTCCCCTGCACGATGACCCGTCTACCTACCGTAGTCTAGCGGGTGCTCTTCAGTATCTCACCTTTACTCGCCCCGATATATCGTATGCCGTTCAACAGGTATGTATGCATATGCACGCTCCTCGGCTCGAGCACTGGAATGCGCTAAAGCGCATCATTCGCTATATTCAGGGCACAACTGATTACGGTCTTCACCTCGGCCCTGTTCCCAATCTGTTATTAGTTGCTTACACTGATGCTGATTGGGCTGGATGCCCTGATACTCGTCGCTCAACCTCCGGCTACTGTGTTTACATGGGTAACAATCTTATCTCCTGGTCCTCCAAACGTCAGTCCACCATTTCACGCTCCAGTGCTGAGGCCGAATACCGAGGTGTGGCGAATGTGGTCGCTGATATATGTTGGTTACGTAATCTGCTTCTCGAGCTTCATCATCCACTCACTCGAGCTACTCTCGTCTACTGTGATAATGTGAGCGCTATTTACCTTTCTGGTAACCCCGTACAACACCAGCGAACAAAACATATAGAGCTCGACATACATTTTGTTCGTGAACAGGTTCAGCGCGGCCGCATTCGAGTCTTGCATGTTCCATCTCGTCATCAGATAGCAGATATTTTCACCAAAGGTCTTCCTCGGGTATTATTTGACGACTTTCGTGCCAGTCTCAGCATCAGACCTCCCAACGCTTCGACTGCGGGGGTGTAATAGAATATTATGTATTTAGTTATCGATTGTATCATTTATTGTAAAGATATCTTCTCATATTTAGAAGATTTGGTGATGTATTATTTATAGGGAATTTTATCAATGAATGAGATCAAGTTGAATCAATTCTTTTACCGACCTTTGAAATCACCATTCCCTACCCATCAAGTTTTGTGAGTTGACAAAATTCACACCTCAACCCTCTAATCTGACAAAAATAACTTTCTAACTTGGCAAAAAAGGCCCCCATACTTTCTAACTTTTCTTTAACCCTCAAACATTTGACATAAATTTGAGTTCGTTTACAGTTTAACGCAATTTTTGTTTGAAAAGGAGTCGGGTCAATTAAAGAATGTTTTCTTTATGTACGTTTGAGTTGGACTACGTTTTGACGTAAACTTTGTTTGGAAACATATCAGGACAAATGTAATCCGTCTTGGTCTCGATTCGACGGTATAAATTTGAGTTAGCATATGCTTCGATGTAAATTTAGTTAGGAAATGAGTCTGGTCGATTATAGTCTATACGTTATCATGTCGCGTGCGCCGCCGCAACGCGCAACGGGTACAAAAACTAGTTCTTACATGAAAAGAAAAGTTCTGCAAGTTCCACAGCAGCAGCAGTATTGTTGAATCTCATATAAATCCAGATGCAAATCTACGGAAAATTATACACGTTCACAAACAATTGGAACATAGTAAAACATAAAGGATTGTTAATATTGGCACTACCTGAATGAAGTACACAATTCCATTTATAATAAAGTATGCGGGTCTGAGTTTGTCAGTCGGAAGACTTCTTGCCTAAAATTTGAAAAATAGAATTGCATGAGATCAGCAATAAAAGATCTGACATTAATATTTTTACATAAGCAATAAAAATGAATACCTGATGGTATATCTCTGCCCAGAATAACACAAGTAAAGTGTATGTTGAAAAGAACAAAAGACCAGGAAGATCCAACAATATCATGTCTAAGACCTGTTGGTATTGTGAAGATAAAATGATAAATCTTCACCGTAATATTCATCATAAGAATTATGTCTAAATGCATATTAAATGTAAAAGGGTATAACAGGAGCTTACTTTTGGTTCTATGTGAAAAACCTTCCAGTAGAATCCGAATTGAATAGCCCTTACTGAGAATTTACAATTATTAAATAGACTGATGAACGATAATCATTCAGAAATGTACAAAATTAGTAGCAACCTTACATCCATTGACCACAAAATTCATCAAGTGGAAGACTTTTTGTGTTGTCCAGCCATATTCCGGTACTCTCATTTGAATACGAACAAGTTGTACCTGCATATTCAGTGATAATCAATTGGTGTAAATCTTGTTTGTATAGACGTGGAGCTAAAAATGTGTGATTTATAATGACAAATGATAACTTTTACATAATTTAAGCTATTAAAATGAAGTGAAAACTATAAAAAACTTCCCTAAATCTCATCTCTATTTTGGAGAATGGAATGGAGTGAAAAGATAGATGAAAACTATAACTTCCCTCAAATTTTAGAGATAGGGTTATTCCAATGGGGATGCAGTGCATTAAGAGCACTCGCAGTAGCTTCCGCATCTCATCCCTAAAATTTAACTATAAAAAAGATTATTCCTAATATTTAAGGATTTTTTAAAAACCTCCCACATCTCATTCCCTATATCTATCCCTACTCAATCAAATAAAATTCCTTCATTACCTTTTCTCTTTCTTCCACAAAAATATAAAGAATAAATATAGGGAGTAAATAGTGAGGCCCTATATTTAAAGAACTACTTTAGTTTTCCCTCAATTTTTTAAAATGGTGTATGGGGATGGGGACCTGATGCAGAGTGAAAAATAAGTTTTGTTTTGTATTTTTCTTAAATTTTAGAGATGGGTGGAGATAGGGAACCAATGGGAATGCTCTAAAAGCATTGATAGCAGCTTCCTCATCCCCATCCTTATAGTTCAACCAAAAACACATTAAAGATGGCTTAAAAACATCCCACATCTCATTCCCCATATATGTCCTTGTTTAATTATTCAATACAACTTACCACTTCGTTCCCACCCGTTTCCCTACCTCCTTTCCTTCGTCTCTGACCAGGACTGGATGGGTCGCCTGCCTCAACCTGACGAGACTCGGGTTGCAGGCACGGCTAACGTGTCCGGATATACACGTTTTGCAGAACTTACCACTTATTTATGGTAACTAAATAATGTAACTAACTCTTATTTATTCTAATGATAGCATAACCTAAGAAGACATAATGAAAGATGGATCATTGGTTTGGTTGATCCCCAATCCCATGTTTCTTCATTTTCACTCACTCAAACCAAACACACATCCTTACTACCATTCCCATCAAGTCAAGCCTCCACAACTGAAAATTCATGTAATCTAATCTAATAAACAAAGGGATATTGGCCTCTAATAATCCCTACTAGATGTCATTGGCCATTGGCAGTCCCATCGTTTTTTATTCCCCCTCACAGTCCCACCTTTTAACTATTTTTCCTCCACCGGTCCTGAGTTAAAAAAACTTAACGGGGTTAAGTTTTTTTCCGATTTACAAACTAACGTTTTAAGGCTTTTGATCAGAACGAGGATACGAGTTGAATGATGTAAAACTTACATAGAAATTGTGCTCCAAACGACGAAAACGGTGCTTCAATTCGGGTGTTTAAACTTCCAATTAACAAAAATCAAATTGTTTTGGAGCACCATTTCGAGGTAAGTTTTACATCAATAGACTCGTATCCTCGTTCTGATCAAAAGCCCTAAAACGTCAGTTTGTAATTCAAGAAAAAACTTAACTCCGTTAAGTTCTGAGGTCCGGTGGAGGAAACATAGTTAAAAGGTGGTTATGACATGGTAATAAAAAAAGAAAAGGGTGGGACTGCCAATCGCCAATGACTTCTATTAGGGATTATTAGAGGCCAGTATATAAACAAACACCCCTAAACCTAAATCTATTCCTAATTCAATTAAGCTATACACACACTCAGAGTCATAGCACTCTGAATCAAAATATCAATAATATCTACACCATATCCATCATTAAAATCAACAACTCCGAAACCCTAATTTCAAACCTAAAGAGTATAAAACGAAAATGATAATAATAATAATAATAATCAAACTGCAAACTGATTGGAAAATAATCGAAAACGATACCAGAGCAATGAGAGACACAAGTGCATAACCAGCACAGAGAGCGTAGAAGACGCCTTCCTGCCATTTCTGAGATTCGGCGACGTCATTCCACAATTTATTCAACAACCTTATGGATCCAGTAAGGCTCTGAGCATCTGCAACATATGCAGAAGAAGCAGGCCATATGAAACCCTTGGTGCTTGTAGAAGAAGTTGCCATTAACGATGCAAATTGAATCTCGATCGATCAAGGATGAAGAAGAAGGAGAAGAGCGTAGCTCCAGAGCGAAGATAAAGGCGAAGATGACACGTTCAATATAGTAGTTGTTTCAAGCTCACACGTGTTATAACTAACAAACACTTCACATCACATAATAATAATAATAAGAAAAGTAGAAAAGAAAATTAATAATTTATAATTAAGTTTATTATTTTTTATACGACCAGTACTGAACAAAAATCTTATCTTAATAAGTAAACTGAATGAACAGTTACACACTTGTCTGGCCTGGCTCTATGTTACAGGGCCAGATGACTGTTTCTATTACAGCCACCAACCTCTCTCCCTAGCTACGTGTTGATTCGGATTGTACAGAAAAGAGCAAGAACAGGATATAGAGAGAAGCCTCCCTCCCCGACGTCATAATTCACGCAAAAGGCGGTGGTCAACCCTGCACAACCGACGGTCCCAAAGCGACGACGAACATCCTTGATGATTGTGATTTACAAAGGAGGTGGTAGGGACGTGGCTGGCGGCAACCGTGGTGGAAACCGGTCATGGATATGGGTTTCCGGCGGGATTCCGGTACCGTTCTATTATCTCCACCCTTCTTTCGATCTTTCTTACCATTCTTCACAGTTCATCAGGTATCAATAAATATTCCTTACCACTCTTGATTTTTTTTTTTTTTTTTTTTTGTTCATTAAAAGATTTGGGGTTTTGATTATGATAAATTGTTGCAGCTATGTTCATGGATTTTAACATAATTTAGTAGTTGACTACCTGGAATTTAGAGAGAGCCCATATATCAACATTCATAATTTGCTCAGTATTTTGTGATTCAAGTTGCCATTGGCTTGCAAAACCTAGAAATTTGAAAATTATTGCTCTGCTGTTGCAAAGAAAAAATCTTTGTTAATCTTGAGTAATTGCACAAGCTAAAGGGTGAAACCGAATATACAACAGAAGATCTGCAACAGAAAATGCAGGTTTCACCCCTGCCTTGAGATCTTTTTATGTTTTCTCTTGACCTTATATCTAATCTCTTTTCAAATGCAGCAAGAACCACAATTCGAATGCTTGAAACTTTGATTTGACTTGCTCAAGGTACAACTTTTACCGTCCTCTGGCAGTTTTGACCTCTTTACTTAATTTATTTGGGTTGCGGTTGATCTGAAACAGGCCATGTCAATTTATAAAAGAAAATGAATCAAATGGGTCAATCTTAAACACGTTGCAAGTTGCCCAGAGGGAGGACAATAGTGATGGTGTTTGCACCGGAATCACGAACGGTGAATCCCCAATCCTCCCAAATGTGGCCATAGCCAGATCTACATCAACGGTGAAACGAGGTCAGTTTTTAGGTTAAAGTTCAATATAACAAGGGTTTTGAATTGTTATTACGTTGTTGCTAAATGAGGTCAGGGAGATGAGTGACTGATTTAGGAGGTGTTATGTTTTGTTGTTTGAACTTTTTTGAGAAAGATGATATATGGTGGGTGAGATTTGTTGATTGTTAAGATACATCAGGGTGGAGAGGCTGTGAATGTGTATTTTTTCGGTTGATGGGGTTTCGGGTCATAAATTGCATCTTGATGAGGTTGTGAAGCAAAAGGAGCAGCTTCAACATTTTTATACATAAAAACCCAAAGTTTCTGTATTTTTTTATAATGGAATAGTGATTTTCAACATACCTTCTATTCATATTCTGATGTTTTCTGTTCTAGACATTTTTAGGTTCATCGCCGGTTGATAGTATGTGATTTTATAGATGTTTTTTTTTTGTTTTATACTTACGGTTCTAAGTTGTGTACTAATTTGAATGGTTAATCAGTTGTTAATTAGTTATATTCTAATGCGGTGTTTAACGCTTCACGCTTAAGAAATTAGTCTGGTGCATGTTCATGTTATATATCTAATGAATGTCTAGGGTAGGTTGCGGTGATACGAGATGGCGTTGGCGGTGGTGGATTTTCAGAATCCGCTTCTTGGAGAAACAACTTGCGGGATGTTGTTGCACCAGTTGCAAGTGATATACTTCTTTCTAAGACTGTTTGTTGTAGTTTTTTTGTTATTAAGTTTGTGGTCGGGGTAATGAAGTTATTGAAATTTTGTGTACTTTTGCAGAAATTTGGGATGAGGTCGATGAAAGTGACGAGGAAAGAGATAAGATGTATCTTCAGATAGAGCAAGAATGTGTAGACGTGTAGAAGAGGAAAGTGGACCAAGCCACTTGGTCTAGGGCAAATCTTCTTCGGTCGCTTGCAGATGCTAAACTTGAACTATCCACTTTGCTTACATCACTTGGAGAAAAAAATGTTTGCTGGGATTGTAAGTAATGTGCTACTTATGTTTTGTAGAATAAAATTCGGGTGCTTATTTGTTTCTTGTGTTATGATATGCAGCCTGAGAAGACTTCGAGACCCATCAAAGAACAACTTGCTGCTATTGCACCAACGGGTCGGGTCGGGTCGGGTCATGGGTCAAAACGGGTTCGGGTCAAAACAGGTCAATTAAAAAAAGGGTTGTTTTGGTTCGGGTCAAAATGGGTTCGGGCCAAAATCGAAACCAAACCGGAAAGGGACCAAAACGAAACAAAAAATCTCAACCAAAACCAAAAATAACCGACCCAAACAAAACAAAAAAAAAACGAACTGAAACCTGTCTCGTGCTAAAATCCGTCCCGACTCGAAACTCATCCCGTGCGAAACCGTGTGGACCCGAAATCTGATCCGAACCAACTACGTTCCGATCTGAAACCCGTCCCGGCCGCCCGAAACTCAATCCGAACCGAACCCGTTCCGATCCGAAACTTGTCCCGTTTCTTTAAGATACCAACCCACATTGATCCATTTCTTTGAAGTTGTCGACCCGTTTTAACCCGAAAAAATATGAGATGGAATTTTAATTGACCCATTTTGACCCATTGAGTGAAAGTATCTTACCCAAACCAACCCATATAATTTAAAAAGCAACCCAAAGTGATCCACTTGGAAGGCTTTGGGTCAAGATTGCCCCCTCTAGCAGAAATACATAAAATATGTGGAGGAAATGTAGGGAGCAGTGCGGGAAATCAAGCTGTTAATATTGATGTGTTTGATTTATCCATGAAGAAGTTGGATGAGTTCCATGATCAACTACAAGAACTTCGAGAAGAAAAGGTAAAAACTCAACTCACTCTCTAACGGGGACTATTATAAGATAGGTGATTTTGACTTTTGTTTGACCTTTGACTTTACAGAGTGATATATCGGATGTGCAGGCACTGATCCAAAAAATATGTGGAGAAAGGTTTTTGTATGACACATGTTTGGATCAATGTAAACGTGGCATGTGGTCGTGGACAAAACGATGCAACTAGATATAATTTCGTTAAAGATTAGGATTTTAGGTATTTGATGCCGCTTCATTGGCATATTAACTGCACTAACTTAGTATTTTTAAATGTTTCATTTATAGATTAGTTTGCATAACATATTTTCTGAATAAAAGCATGATGTAATCTGTTGGAAGATCCGATCTTATGCAGGTGCAATACCGAACTCCTGGATCAACCGAGCTCACCGTCAAACATGTGTTAAACCCAGATACGAAACCATAAGACGTTGCAACTGCACCGCCAGCAACCACAAAAGCAAAAAGGAGTCCTAGAGCCGACATATATCAAGCATTTTCGGCAAAATGACCATGGTAATTCACACTCAACTTAGCGTAAGTGACCCATCAGATTTACACACTGCTTTCATGGTTATTCAAATAATTGATTTAGTAAGGGAAGAGAGGCACCTTAGTAAAATTAACATGGTGGGGTATGTTTAACACAAACCAAAGAAATAGGGAATGTGTTTGAATTAATGTGGCTGGGTTCTTTGTCAGCATCGGTGTCATTTCTGTTGGGTATGCTTTTATTGTTATTTCTTCACGGGTCAAGAATTTGAAGAACGGGTCATTCTGGTGGGTCAAGAATATCTTCACGGGTCCCTTTCAAGTTACTCAACTATGAATTCATTCTAGCACTTCTTTAAATTTTGCTAATCGTATATTTTTATTCCTTTTTTTGGTACAAGAAAATTCATCCACTTTTTCTAAACTGGTAAATTGCGAATAATTTGGAAATAGATCATGAACGCTATTTTGGTTTCTTTAACATCCGTTCCACAGGTCGTTTTGGAAGACAAATTTAAAATAGACCGAGGTCTGTACCCTTTTTTCATACTTGCTAATATATTAACAAATTTATTCCTTTTGCACTTATTTACGCTTTAATCATATGATTATATATTAGGTTCAAAATTGGTTACCAAGCTCTCTCACTGAACGCTCAAGAATAACTTTAGTGTTTACCCCACATAAATGAGTCAAGGTGAGAAACATATGGCCAATCCATCACATCCGATATGAGCCACATGCTCTCGCTACTCACTGACGATACACCTCCGCCGGCCACAGCGGCACAACCGCCACCGCTCCTACATTTCTTGTGTTGATAATTTAGTAGATGGATCTGAATGAGGAGTTAATTTATGAAGAATGGAGTTATTAGATAGTGTGGTGTTTAAATTTCTTATAATTGCAGGAGTTGTGTTTGAATACTGGAAGATTGCACTTGTATGAAAATCAATAGGATAACCCAAGAAGAAGCATGCAACAACTCAAGGTTTCAACTTGGACGCGAGTTCCTTAAGGTTGTAAGCATAACAAGGAAGTTAAATGATTTGGTCATAGGCAAGGTAGGTGGTGTTTCATAAAGGAGTTGCTAACAATATATAAGTTATTATATTTGTAACAATTTAGAAGTTATGTATTTGTAACAATTTAGTTCAACAGATTTGTACAATATATATATTTTTTTGAATTTTACAAGTGTCTATACCACCAGTCCGCCACAAATCACGATGAACTGAATCGAAACCCGCTTATCCCAGGCGCAACACGCCGGGTTGATAATGCTAGTTTAAACAAAAGTTCACGAGGTTATGGTCTTCAATCTTTGACTAACAAATACTCACATTCTATGTATTCTTAGCTGAGAGCATCTGTAATGGAGTTTGTTGACATTTAGAGACGTCCATTTATTGGAGAGATGACTGTAAGGGAAGAGAGAGGGCGACGTATTTCGTGGGATCTCAATACCAGAGTTCGTGTGTAAAGATGTCCACAGACAACTTATGTGAGAGGGGTGGAGAGAAAAGGTGGAGGTCTTTGGCGATCCTTGGGTTTGTGAGGCTTTTGTTGAAAACTAGGTGGTCCTTCGCCTTTGTGTGTGTTGTGGATGATCTTAGGTCACAATCCTTGAAGCATTGGCGCCTCGCGTCGGATTTAAGTAGCCCATGACGGATTCAACTTCCTATCATGGTCCACGATCTAGTCACCTTAAGACCACACCATATAAAACTGGGTCTCTCGAAATCGAACACATACTAGATTTGTCTTCCACCACTAGCTTATCACCTATTCATATATTCTATTTCTAGGCTCTTCATGATCTAAATTGGAAACAAACTTTCAATTAGAAATGCTTGCCCTTCTCATACTTGGGTTCTTTTACCATGCACTACTTTAATTGGTTGTTTCATGGTAAAATAAACATTACAAGGAAAATGAACAATACAATGAAGGCCTTGTTGCTCAAGGTTTTTTGCCCATTACTTAGTTTGAGTTATTGTTAGAAAATTTTAGTATAGTTATCAAAGCTACCACCCATCATATAGTTCTAAACATTGTTTTCGTACATTATTGGCCTACTCATCTTCTCGATGCTCAAAATGAACTCTTGAATGTCATTATTGGTTTTGTTCACTTGTCTTCGCTGACAGGGGCTGATACAATGTTTGAATGTTGGGGGAGGGTGGGGGTCAGGGGTGGACCCATCCCAAGTCGTGGGTGGGCGGGCACACTCCTTGAAAAATAATTCAGTATTATTTTCTGTCAAAAATCCCGACCACACCAATTGGAAATTTTCAACCACCTCCCAAAGAAAAAAAAATATTATGAATTTATAAAAAAAATTAATTGTAAAAAATGATTTTTATTAATATATAAGTACATACCACAATTTATATAATTACTATTTAACCACTTATTCACTTAAACCAATCAAACTATCAAAGGTCAATTTACAATTCATTCTTTTTAAACCAATCCCAAACTTAACCTAAAGAAATTTAAACTAAATGAAATAACACAAACCCATCTAACTATTCCAATTCCATTCTCCCAATCCCCCCCCCCCCCCACCCACACACAAAATCCCCAGTGGCGCACTATGCTTGACCAGACCTATTTTTTGCCGGAAAAAACAAAATTTTGGCCAGAACCGGCCCATATTTCGTTGGAATTCACATATAGAACGGGTATGGTTTCTTTATTGATTGTTTTATGTGATGATTAGGAGAAATCTAGATGTATAAGAGTTTGATCTTTTTATATTTTTTTGTTGTTCTAGACTTCTAATTAATGGTTTTGTGGTTTTATTAAAAGCTTTGTTTGTTTAAATGATTACCTACAAGTAATCAGTGGCGGACATATAGTATTAATAGCGGTAGCACGGGCTACCCCTCAACCCCGTCTTCGTAGTGTAAAAATACCCCTTAACTCCATTTCCGTAGTGTATAAATACCCCTCAACTCCGTTTCTGTTATATAAAGGATACCCCTGATCCTAAAAAAACAAAAATAGGATACCCCTAACTTTTTGGGCTAGTTCCGCCACTGCAAGTAATCAACATTTAAAACTTGCGTTTGAATGTTGGAAACTTAAAATTGAAAATTATGGACTATAGTTGATGATTGTTTATTTGTTTAAGTGTTTAGTATTGTTTCATGGACTTATGGAGCGATTAATTTATATGTGATAGGAATCATGAGTAGGGATGTTATATAGAGAAAGACTTGCTTAGGAAGGTCTCTCTAGATAATGTTTTGGATAGACTTCAAAAACTGAAACCCCGTATGGCCAAATTTTAAATATGTTTGTAATGACGTTTGACCCTTTGATGTACTTTTGATGAATATAAAATTTTAGTTTGATGTTCTTTTGTTTTACATGACCCGACCCGACCCACTATTGTGACATCTGCGAAATAACAAGTATATCCGTACAACTTAATCACCGTTGATTACACAATTACATGCATTTAGACTTAATTAAGGTATTAATTGAGTCCACAAGGTCTAGCAATGCCCAGGAAATGCATGAATATTTGCACTAACATGATTATATCCGTCGCGTCGCAATACGATGGAAAGGTTTTTAATGAATGTTTGTAGAATGTCCAATTAACAAATTAACGACAAAATCAACATGCCTGGAACGTTAAACTGATGGTATCATTTCATGTTCATGAAAACAACAAGAATAAACTTATATAGAATAAGTATAGATCCAAAGTGTCCAATAAAACGCGCAAGTATTATTTTTGGCCATTTTTAACAACGGACTTATAATTTTCGCCAAACAACTACGAATACGTGATCAATAAGTAGTATGGATTTACGTTAGGTGCTATTAAGAGTTATGAGATATCCTAAGAGTGTATAAATAACAATTAATGGTTAAAATCACCTAATTAATCGCTAAGTGATTTATAAGCATAACTAAGTGGTCGTTTAGCAACAAATCATCATCATTGAATTGTCTAGTAAGCTAGTTAAACTTCATTAGTGCCCTAATTGCTATATGGTTACCCTAATCACCTAATTAACACTAATGGTCAAAATATCTACAAACTATATCTTATGAGATCTCATTAGTCAACAAGTTTTCAACAACCCAATCTCCCCCATTATCCCTTCTACCTATGGCCCGGGGGGGGGGGGGGGTCTCACACCCTCCCATGCCTTGGTAATTTTCAAAGTGATGGAAGTATGGTGGGTGTTGAACTAGTGGATGCAAGTTGTGGATGAAATATAAGAAGGCTCTATACACATTTCTCCCATTCAAAACACTTAGCAAAAACAAGCACTAACATCTCTCTCCCTCAACCTACGACCTCCCCCATCTTTCCCATCTCCTCTCATTTTCATCTTTAAAATAACAATTCCAAGGGTTCCCTAGAGTATTATAAGGTGAGAAAAGGTGACACAAGCATAGGAAATCATCAAGGATGCATGTTCTTGCAAGGAGCTTGAAGTTTTCTTTTCTTTTTCTACAAGGTTGTTCTTCCCTAACCTAGTGTTAGTAGTAAGCCCCTAAACTCTACTTTTTAAGTTTTATTTAGTGTAGAGTTGTAAGGACCTGCAAAAATGCCCCAAAACACTCCGTAAGTAAAAACCCGGACCCCTAAAACCCAAATCCTTGTGAAAAATCAAGAAATTCAAAATTTGTTGATCTGTCGCGAGCCGTGTAAGACTCAAAGGGAGACTACGCGGGGCGCGACAACTTGCCCAACTCCGGATAAACGATTAGGGCCACGTGCCAACCACGTGGCAAGCCTACACATGACACGGTAGCCCTAGTCGTAGCTAGGGTGGCCCTCGCTGGCCGCGTAGGTTGTTATTGGAGTTTACGCGGGCCGCGTAAAACTCAAAATTCAGCTATGATTACAGGGTAATAACTCGATTTCGTGTATTTAGGTGTCGAAACGCTGCTATGATTACAGGGTAATAACTCGATCACTGCTACGATACAATGTCCGATCGATTGAAACCGATCTGATGGATGTTTAAGTGCTGCCCGAACTCGGGCTATACTTTGTCATTCGCCGTGAGGGTTTTGATTTCGTGAGCTTATCGTAAATGTTGTATTAAGTTACTAACCTAGTTTCGTGTGCATTGTTATTTAACTAGGTTACGAGGCTAAATCAGTAGGCAAAACTCTGTCCAGTTAAACTCGTAATGTGAGTCATTCTCTTTTTATTAAAAGTGCTTTACAATACCTAAATGTTTTCCAGTTATTTTTTACAGGGATTAAGTCTTTGTTATCTTAAATTACTGGCGGTAAGTGGGGTATTGTGCACAATGACTACTGTTTTATCACTTTTAGGTGAAAGGACCTAAATAGTGACACACGTCACCTTTGGGTGAAAGAACCCAATAGTGATATGACCACAATCATAGATCCGGTCGAGTGACAACTGAACCAGCTAATTATAAGATAGGGGCAATTGTAATCGCTCTTAATACTGTAATCTATAACAATGTGTCGTTTTATGCAAATTGAATGACTCGCCAGTATTTCCCCGCTGATAAAATCTTTTTAAACATGTTTCAGGTGATTTAGTGTGAACAAGGAAAAGTGCCACGTAGCACTACCAACTTGGATAAAGTGGCTCAGTAAATAAATAAACATGTTTTTGTAACCAAAGGATTTCCCAGTGGAATTCCTTTATTGTACAATCCGGGGTTTGTCCCGAAAATTTAAATAAAATAAATGGGTGTTTTCAGTTTAAACGATCATGTTAAAATTTCCGCTGCCAAATTAAATACAAATACCACGGGTTTTCTGTCCCGCGGCATCCGAACCGGGAAACTGGGTCAGGGGCCGTGACAGAAAAATGTGGTATCAGAGCCACTGATTTAAGCCAATTAAGTATTTAGAAATACTTAATTTTCCAAATTGCCATTCTGTGATTCTGTGAAAAATTTAAATTAATAAATAAAATTTTAACTTAAAATTTTGTGTGTTTCTTCATGTGTGCTAACAACATGAATGAACTGTCGGAGGCACTCCGAAACTTTACAATCCATACCACCGATATGGATACAACCGGGACCCTATCCGGCTATCAAGCAGATACTGAAGAGCCTCTAGTATTCCAGGCCCAGCCAGAGGAGAAACCAAAGCCTAAAAAGAGAAGGAGAATCTTGGACTGGAAACGCGGACGAAGGAAGAAGCAAGCTGCCCAGAAGGTGAAAAAGACTGAGGATCCGAAAGACAAAGGAAAAGGAAAAGGAAAGGAAGTAGGGGAAGGTTCCGGTCAAGCCCAGGAGATGCCACCATGGGAAGAGCTTGATAGGAAACTGGTGAATTGTGACCTCATCGGACCTGCCGATGAAAACCTTTTCAATTTCCCTGCCCAATCACAACTTTCAATTAACTTTGAACCTGCTATTATGGACCCTATTGTCAACCCATAACCTGTTACAGGCCAGCTGGAAGAGTGGTGGACGAGCGACTGGCATTTTCAGAATTTTATGAATAACCCCAATGCTTATTTTCCCCAGTTTGATCCTGAACCTGCGCCTTTCCCACCTATGAGCACAGAAAACGTTGCCGAGTTACGCCGCTACGGCGAGGAACTGGTGGATGCGGGCAACGGGATTCGGGAAGTGGGGGAAAACATCACGTGGAAGTACGACGAGAGGGAACGTCGTTTCTGAAAAGCCAGTTAACTGTGGTTAAAAAGTTTTGTATAATATTAATATGTGAAAAAAAATATATATAAATACTATATATAATATATATAATAATAATAATAATAATAATAATATAATGTATAATAACTAAAATAAAACATCTGTAAATAGGTGGTGTGTACGGATGCATACTATTATAAAAATATATGAAAGTCGCAAGGTCGACAATTTTGGCTATACGTGTTGACTTAATTATGTTGTGATTACTCTATTGTGATTGATTGTTATCCATTATGTGACAATAATATATATATTGTTAAATGATTCAGATGGAAAACGCGGAAAACCAACCGGTAAATGAAGTTAACCAATCCGAATAAAATAATGAATACCACTTTCTTAATAGGCAAGATATAGAAAATATCGTTGCTCAGGGAATAGCCAACGCTATCCCGGCAATTGTCCCATTGAACCTTCTCAAGCCAACCATAGCAAACGTACCCGCGACGATAATTTCAGTAACAATGTGAATGGAGGCGGCAATAACGACAATAATGTGGTTCAAGCCCCAATACTCAAGAAAATGAAAGTTGCAACACCTGGTTGCACTTACAAAGAATTTCTTGCCTGTAAACCAGTTGAATTTGCAGGCAATGAAGGGGCGACTGCCACACTGCGTTGGTTAGAAAAGACTGAAGCAGTAATTAAAATCAGTAAATCTGCAGAGGAAGACAAGGCAATGTACGCATCCCACCTTTTCAAAGAGGAGGCGTTAGAATGGTGGAACACGGTGCTACAAGCAAAAGGAAGTGACGTGGCTTATGCCATGAGCTGGGAGGAATTTAGGGAATTGGTGGAAAGGAAATTTTGTCCCGCTTACGAAAAGGAACAAATGACAAATAAGTTCCTGAATCACCGGATGGTAGATGTTGACTGTCGGGGGTATACTTCGGAATTTTCGAATATGCTAGAATTGTACCAACTCTGGCCTCGCCAGAACCGGTGCTTATTTCTCGCTATATCTGGGGACTAATTAGCGAGATTCGCGACATAGTCAAAGCTGTGAGACCCCGCACAATTGACGATGCGGTTGAATTGGCCAACACCTTGACTGACGGACTGGTGCGCACGAGAGAAGAGAATAGGAAAAAGGAATTGGCCCAAAAGATTACTCAAGGTTTTCGTGGAGGCAGTAATGCTAGTAACTTCAAGAGAAAGGGAACTGGGCAATCCTCCACTGCTCCATTCTGCAGTACCTGTAAAAGAAAGCATTTTGGAAAATGTAAGGGGTACTGTAACTTCTGCAAAATACCAGGGAACCAAGAAGAGAATTGCTGGAAGAAATCCATGATCTGCTTCAATTGCAGAGAAACAGGGCATTTCAGGTCGGAATGCCCAAAATTGGTCAAACCAGCTGATAACAAGGCCAAACCTGTAGAAGGAACTACCAAGAAGAACATAAGAGCCTTCCAGCTGACTACCCAGGAAGCAGATCTGATTCCAGATGTGATAGCTGGTACGTTTCTGGTACATGACATTTATGCGAAAGTATTATTTGACTCTGGTGTAAACCAAAGTTTTATAAATACTTCATTCTGCCAAGCTCTTAGGCAACCTTTAACCAAACTTAGACAGATTTATACGGTAGAAACCACAGATGGTAATTCTGTTAACATAGATAAGGTTTTGCAAGAAGGAAAAATAGAACTCTCAGGCCACAAATTTTCTGCAAACCTGCTGCCTATGAATTTAGCTGGATTCGATGTGGTATTAGGAATGGATTGGTTAGTAGCCAACCATGCTCGAATCCTCTGTGATAAGAATTCCATAGAAATTCATACACTCGCAGGAGAAATAGTTGCGGTTCCAGGAGATAAACCACGTAAACCAATGAAGTTCATTTCAGTAATGAAAGTGGCTAGCTATGAACGAAAACAAGGAATAGTGTATATGATTTTGGTAATCATTAACACTAAAAGTAAGGAACTTAAAGAAATCTCAGTAGTGTCAGAATACCCAGATGTATTTCCAGAAGAGCTACCTGGATTACCACCAGATAGAGAAGTAGAGTTTAGAATTAATCTAATTCCTGGAACTACACCAATAGCTAAGGCACCATATCGATTAGCACCCACAGAAATGTTAGAATTGAAGAAGCAGTTAGATGAATTGCTAGGTAAAGGATTCATACAACCTAGTTCATCCCCCTGGGGAGCACCAGTGTTGTTTGTGAAAAAGAAGGATGGGTCGATGCGGATGTGTATTGATTATAGAGAATTGAATAAAGTTACAATTAAGAATCGATACCCATTACCTAGGATTGATGATCTTTTTTATCAACTTCAGGGAGCTAAATATTTCTCTAAGATAGACTTGCGCTTCGGATATCATCAGCTGAAAGTACAGGAAGAAGACATACCTAAAACTGCTTTCAGTGCTAGGTATGGTCATTACGAGTTTACAGTCATGCCCTTTGGGTTAACGAATGCCCCTGCAGCATTCATGGACATGATGAATAGGATCTGAAAACTGTATTTGGATAAATTCGTAATTGTCTTCATTGACGATATACTTATTTATTCCAAAAGCCAGGACGAGCATTGTGAGCACCTGCATGCACTTTTAACTTTATTAAGGAAGGAAAAGCTTTACGCCAAATTCTCGAAGTGTGAATTTTGGCTACAAGAAGTGCAATTTTTAGGACACGTGGTGAATCACGAAGGTATTCACGTGGATCCCTCTAATATAGAAGCGATCACAAAGTGGAAGGCCCCACAATCTGCTACCGAAGTTAGAAGTTTTCTGGGATTAGCTGGATATTATAGGCGCTTTATTAAGGACTTTTATAAAATAGCTGCTCCATTAACTAAGCTAACCTGTAAAACTGTTAAGTTTGAATGGGGACCCAACCAAGAAGAGGCCTTTAGGATCTTAAAGAAAAGATTAACAAATGCCCCAATTCTAGCCTTGCCTGACGGAACTGACGATTTTGAAGTCTTCTGCGATGCTTCTAAGTTGGGATTAGGATGTGTGCTAATGCAACGCAAAAAGGTAATTGCATATGCATCAAGGCAGTTGAAAAAGCATGAGGAAAATTATACGACTCATGACTTAGAATTAGGAGCAATAATTTTTGCCCTTAAAATTTGGAGACATTATCTGTATGGAAGTAAGTTTACTGTCTATACAGATCATAAAAGTTTAAGGTACATATTTGGGCAAAAAGAATTAAACATGAGGCAAAGGAGATGGATGGAAATTCTAAGTGACTACGACTGTGATATTCAATATCACGAAGGAAAGGCAAATGTAGTAGCAGTTGCCTTGAGTCGTAAGTATCATGAAAAACAAAGACGAGTCTGTGCTCTTAGATTAAATCTCCAAATAGACTTACTGGAACAACTGAAGAACATTCAAGAAACATCAATCAATGATGATACTGAAGGAATGAAAGGAAGGATAAAGGAATTAGAGCAAGGGACTGATGGAATTTGGAGATATCATAAGAAAAAAATATGGGTACCTAAGCAAGGAAATTTAAGAAGTAAAATTTTAGAGGAAGCCCATAAATCTAGATATACCATGCACCTTGGTAATAATAAGATGTACCAAGATTTAAGAAGTAACTTCTGGTGGATAGGAATGAAAAAGGACATAGCTAGGTATGTATCTAAGTGTCTAACTTGTTCGCAAGTTAAGGCAGAACACCAGAAACCTTCAGGTTTACTTCAGCAGTTAGAAATGCCTGTATGGAAATGGGAACTAATAACAATGGACTTTGTTACCAAGTTTCCCAAGACCAGGAAAGGTAACGATGCAATCTGGGTAATTATGGATCGATTAACCAAATCAGCTCATTTCCTGCCAATGAAGAAAACCTTTAGCATGGAAAGATTGGCTAAGTTGTTTGTCGATGAGGTAGTATCCTTACATGGAGTTCCACTCTCCATTGTGTCGGATAGAGATAGTCGTTTCACTTCACATTTCTGGACGAGTTTCCAAGAAGCAATGGGGACACGATTAAATTTAAGTATTGCATACCATCCCCAAACTGATGGACAAAGTGAAAGGACAATCCAAACCCTTGAAGATATGCTCAGGGTATGTGTAATAGATTTCGGTGGAAATTGGGATGTCCATTTACCATTAATTGAATTTTCCTATAACAATAGTTACCACACCAGCATTAATGCTGCTCCGTTCGAAGCACTATATGTACGAAGGTGTCGAACTCCCGTATGCTGGGCAGAAATAGGAGAAAGTCAATTATCAGGTCCCGAGATTGTACAAGAAACCACCGACAAGATAACTCAAATCAAGGAAAGACTGAAAACGGCTCGAGATCGCCAAAAGAGTTATGCAGAAAATCGACGCAAGCCATTAGAGTTTCAAGTTGGAGAGAAAGTACTCTTGAAAGTTTCTCCTTGGAAAGGAGTAGTTCGATTCGGTAAGAAAGGGAAGCTAAGTCCAATGTACATAGGACCATTCACCATTACCCAACGAATAGGACCAGTTGCCTATCGCTTACAACTACCAGAAGAATTAGCTGGGGTACATGATGTGTTTCATGTATCCAATCTTAAGAAATATTTATCGGATGAGTCTCTGGTAGTACCTCTTCAAGATATAGAGGTAAATGAAAAGTTAAAATTTGTTGAGAAACCGCTCCAAATAGAAGACAGAAAGATTAAGTTCCTCAAGCACAAAAGATTGGTACTGGTCAAAGTAAAGTGGGATTCAAAAAGATGACCTGAGTACATGTGGGAACTGGAATCGGAAATGAAGCGAAAATACCCTTATCTATTTCAGTAAATCTCGAGGACGAGAATTTAATAAGGTGGGGAGGATGTAAGGACCTGCAAAAATGCCCCACAACACTCCGTAAGTAAAAACCCGGACCCCTAAAACCCTAATCCTTGTGAAAAATCAAGAAATTCAAAATTTGTTGATCTGTCGCGGGCCGTGTAAGACTCAAGGGGAGTCTACGCGGGGCGCGACAGCTTGCCCAACTCCGGATAAACGATTAGGGCCACGTGTCAACCACGTGGCAAGCCTACACGTGACACGGTAGCCCTATCCGTAGCTAGGGTGGCCCTCGCGGGCCGCGTAGGTTGTTCTTGGAGTTTACTCGGGCCGCGTAAAACTCAAAATTCAGCTATATAATGAGCAGTGCATGGCCTTTCTTCTGTGTTCGCAAAATCCTTTCTAAAACGTTAGAATCTGCTCAATTTCGTGTATTTAGGTGTCGAAACGCTGCTACGATTACAGGGTAATAACTCGATCACTTCTACGATACAATGTCCGATCGATTGAAACCGATCCAATGGATGTTTAAGTGCTGCCCGAATTCGGGCTATACTTTGCCATTCGTCGTGAGAGTTTTGATTTCGTGAGCTTATCGTAAATGTTGTATTAAGTTACTAACCTAGTTTCGTGTGCATTGTTATTTAACTAGGTTACGAGGCTAAATCAGTAGGCAAAACTCTGTCCAGTTAAACTCGCAATGTGAGTCATTCTCTTTTTATTAAAAGTGCTTTACAATACCTAAATGTTTTCCAGTTATATTTTACAGAGATTAAGTCTTTGTTATCTTAAATTACTGGCAGTAAGTGGGGTATTGTGCACAATGACTACTGTTTTATCACTTTTAGGTGAAAGGACCTAAATAGTGACACACGTCACCTTTGGGTGAAAGGACCCAATAGTGATATTACCATAGTCATAGATCCGGTCGAGTTACAACTGAACCAACTAATTATAAGATAGGGGCAACTGTAATCGCTCTCAATACTGTAATCTATAACAATGTGTCGTTTTATGCAAATTGAATGACTCGCCAGTATTTCCCCGCGGATAAAATCTTTTTAAACATGTTTCAGGTGATTTACTGTGAATAAGGAAAAGTGTCGCGTAGCGCTACCAGCTTGGATAAAGTGGCCCAGTAAATAAATAAACATGTTTTTGTAACCAAGGGATTTCCCAGTGGAATTCCTTTGTTGTACAATCCGGGGTTTGTCCCGAAAATTTAAATAAAATAAATGGGTGTTTTCAGTTTAAACGATCCTGTTAAAATTTCCGCTGCCAAATTAAATACAAATACCACGGGTTTTCTGTCCCGCGGCATCCGAACCGGGAAACTGGGTCGGGGGCCGTGACAAGAGTACAAGGGATCACCAAGAAAATCTTGTTAAGACACTTGAAAAGTTTTAAAAGTAACAATATATACCTTAAGAAATGTTGGTACATTATGTGATGATCTTGACTTAATTATGCTAGTGTACATATTAAACTCTTGATTTGGTGATTAAAGGTGATTCTACATGTTTAGAGCATAAGTAGTATGGTTAAACTTGTTTTAGAAGGAAAATAAACATGGAAGAGTGTTCTTGAAAAGTTGGGGTTTTTATGTAGTTTTCATGTTCATGGATCTTGTTAAAAGTCTAGATAATGTTAATGGTGATTAGTAGATAATATGGATGGTGATGATGATTAGAGGATGATAATGATGATCTAGGGTTGTCATGTTAAAAATTACAAAGTTAACAATTTCATAACAAAACATGGTAACCTAGGGTTTATAAGCATTAACATGGATTACTTTCACTTGTTATGTGTTATATGTATGTGTGTGTGAAAAATATAAGTTAACATAATAACATGGCAAAACTTGGACAATTAAGGGCATTAAAATGGGTGTATATATATACATTTATTAAGTATTATATATACTTAGTAAAAGTATGAAAATATAGACGTATCAGACATATGTTGTGGGGAAATTGTGATTTGAAAAAGATAGACACAGTTTATATGAAAAACGGAGTTTCAAAACCTAAGGATATTTTTGGTATAAATATGTTATTTTGACAAAATCCGGGTTTTCTATAAAACGGCAAAAATACAGAATATTTGGACGTATTTACACAAGTATATATATTTTGGTTTAAGAATATATATTACCGACCTATATGTGAAAATATATATATTTTCAAACTAATCATAAAAATATATATATTTTTAGGTGACGTTATAGAAATATATACATTTTAGAACCGATTGCAAAAAAAAAAAAAAACATTATTTCTAAGTGGTCGTAAGAATATATTTTTCTAAAATACATTTTTTGGAAAATACGACAAGCTACTAAGTGGGAAATGATTAAAGGATAAACCTATATATATATATGTACATAAACGAGTCTACGTATATCTTAACACACTTAGCAAATATGGGGGATCATACAGAATATATGTATATGTATATATTATGTGTTGCGTGCTCGTGGATTGAAATTATGCATATGTGTCACACCCCAAATTTCCACGTGTTACCGGTGGGCCCGGTAGGGGAGTAACGTGACGTGGTTGGCAACATCATAGTCAAACAACACAATATATAAATGCACAGCGGAAGCAAAAGGATAAATATATTACAATCCGAAATAGTGTAACATCAAAGTATTACAACGGAAGTAAAGGATCCACAGGCGGATCGAAAATAAAATAACACTGTTCAACAGACTTTAGGCATCTAAGCTTGCGAGACTCTTTATTGATGCTAGGAGTAGTCAGCCAATTCCGATTAGTACCTGCACTTAGCCTTTTTGGGAAAATACGTCAGTTTACACTGGTAAATATAAATTCAATCCCAGCCGTATCAAATCAGCAAGTACAGATAGCTTTTACTGGGCTCCTAAATCTGGAATGAATGTTTTTAAATAACCTATTAGAATCCTAACGGGTCTTTAATTAAGTCATGACTTAGACCAGTTAGTTTTCAAAAGGAAGATACGGTTCAAACGCATGATAAGGCGAAGACTGGAATAGAATGTGATTTAGACCCGACAAGTTCGGAGAGTTGTATAATATGGGTATATTATACACATTCTGGATTTTGAGATAAAACCGATAAGGTTTGCCCCTTTCGGCTAATTTATGTAAACTAGTTACATAACCCGAACCGAACGCGCATGAAGCGTAACGGGTAACCATAAGAGTCCTAAACAGGTTTCCTAAATTAACATGCCTTAAATATGTTGTGATATCAGTAGGATACCTTCCGTTATGCCCAAAACGAGTTTAATCTCATATTATGCCCCGTAGGGGTATTTTGGTCATTTTAAAGATTATAAAAGGAATTAATTTATCTTCTGTGATCCGGGTCTGATTACATCAGTAAAATGGTTTATTTTAACAGGTTATAACATTTGGTTATAAGTCTTATATGCCAAAATAGTTTTAAACCCTAACTATGCGTATAATACGCGTATAAAGCCGTTTTAAGCGACATACGGGTTAAAATAGGATTCTGAGTTTCCTGATCAGTTAAACAGGTTCAAAACACTCCATTTAATATTTAAAATCAGTAGCAATTGGATTGGCATCAAAAGGATTTGTAAAACTCATTTTATGGCCGAAAAGGGTATATTCGGTATTAACCGAATTAAGGCACTAATCCTAGCTTATAATCAGTTTTAAAAATAATTAAAAATCTTAGAAAATCCCCAAAATATTATATTACATCAGTGGGTAAAAGGTTTGGTGTCAAAAATGGGGTTTTGATAGGCTTTACGCTAATGACGTCGTTAAATCACTAAGAAGCGTTCTAATTACGTCATTGAGCATAACTCCTAATCTATAAGTCCAACTGATGTAAAAATTTACGGACATGATTAACAATCAGTAACTAAGATTATTTTACTTTCATATTTCCAAAATGCTCGTTTTATGGTCATAAGGGCATTACGGTCAATATTTAGGCGATTAACGGAAACGTCGGACAAATAAGGATTTATGTGGTATAAACGCAGAGGGTTATACACACATGTAACTAGGTCCTAATGGAACTTTAAGGCATGTCTAAATCTATCAAAACCGGGTCAGAACTGAGGTCAAAGCAAAAGTCAAACTTTTGCGTCTTTCGGTTCCGAATCGGTTCAAAACATAAAGTTGTCGAAACAAACAAGCGTAGACAAGTTTTTACACTTATTATCAGGTTAGATGAATGATAAAATAGGTTACATGCCTTTTATATTGTTAATTACATGATTAATGATTCTGTTGACTTTTCGAAAGAAGTTTGACTCGACAAACAACCTAGTTAGGAATGGAATCAGTGGGTGCCCTTTTAAGGGTTTAAAGCCCACATGATTACCAACTTATAACAACTTTCGTTTCGACAAACCCCTGGACCGTTTGTGTTTTACCGCTAAGTCAAACCGTAGTTACGACGGTTTGATTTTTAAGCTATAAACTAAGCATAACTTAATTTAGAAAGATCAAGGGTACTTACACAAGTCTTATGCACGATTTGGAAAGCTTGGAAGATGGTCTTGAGTTTCAGAAATGCTCAGAGATGAAGTATGGAATGAATGTTCAAAGTTGTCAATATAAGGAACTTTATAAATTGATCCAACACCTTAGATTGTTGACAAATGAGTCTACAATTGATCAAGGATGAATACAAGTGCCCTCTACAGCCTATAAACCACCTTAGGGAAGCCCATGGTATGCCAAAATTCGATCTAAGTCGGTTAACAAACATGCAGGACATCTGTGCATGTTTTCTGTTCAGACAAGGTAGTCGCGTAGCGCGACTGCCAAGGTGTTTCAGGCTCGCGCTACGCGAGGGTGTGGATGACCAGCTCAGCAAGTTTCATTAATTGCAATTTCAGTCCCTGGTCCCCCGAAAGGTCGTTTTCACTTGGTTTTCTTGCATTTTAAGACTTTATATTTGACATATGGGGCTTTAGGGCTTATACCATCTTTGTTAAGTCCTCGGGTAACTTTGTGATCACCCGAAAAGCCCTAAATTTCAATGTTGACGATTCTAACCCTCACACACGGATTTTATCATAACTTTCTCATACGGTAACGAAACTTGGTGACATTTTTATGGTGCATTCTAGTGAGCATAATTAATTGTTACAAGGCTTCGGGTTTGCTAAAAGGTCACTCAGAGGTATATCTTAACATGTTGACACATTTAACCCCTGTAGTTTGTAATCTCTCACTTTCTTTCACAATTCGCTTCGTATGATCAATGATCCTTTCGTTTAAGGTTATAAACATCATGTAGGGTTATTGTAAAGTATATTTATTCATTGTTGACACCTTGAACCCTTATATTTACATAGTTTCATTGTTTGTCAACTTTAGTCCTTCCAGAACATTCTTACACCCGTTCAAACTTATGACACGTGTCAACACCTTATAGGACGTAAATTTTCGAGGTGTTACATCCTCACCCCCTTAAAAGAAATCTCGACCTCGAGATTTATTAAGATGCTGGAAGTACTTTTTGTCACATAATGGACTTAATTTCTATAACATATCTGGAGTCCTTCCAAGCTCCCAAGGTGACTCCTATTTTAGGTACACGTATCCTTTTGGAGCTTCTTTACCTGTCGATTCTCAATCAATACAGGATGCTCATCACGTCATAATTCTGCATATCATTATGTGATAGTGCTTCTGGATTAATTGGCGAAACACCTCCTTCAGTCACTAGTGTGCAATGTAATGCGAGCTCCTCCAAGCTCCTTAATTAGGTTTTAGCTTATAAGCTGCTTGATCTTGATATTATTCGATTTCCTTTGAATAATTCTATATATTCTGAGCTTATAAACTAATTGAATTTGATACATTTGATTTCCTTCAAATGATTCTATATATTCAGGGCTTAACTGGCCTGTTAATTTAACACTTTGGCACGCCCTTCCTGGGTGATATCTCTTGTTTGAACTTTATTCTTTAACAAGAATTTAGAAAGTTTTGCTATTTTCATTTATTCTTGACTTTCTGCCGAATACTGGCATCTTACTGAAAGTTATGAATCTGCGTGATCTTAATTGTTGTTTCCAATACAACTTTCAGGTCCTGGTAATTGGATTTACCAATCTATTGTCCTAACAACAGATGTGTAACATTTCATCTATACAAGGTCTCCTAAAGAGCAGCCTTGATGCTTATTTATCAACTATTATAAAAAAGCTTATCTTAAGGTGAGATGGTTATTCTAACCACTGCTTAACTAATTTTAAGGAATAGCTAATCCTTGTCGTGAGTCGAACAAATCGACAGTCCTGGGCAGCTGATGGCAAATCCTTAATCGTTGCCTAATTTGGGTTGCGGTAAAAATGCATAAACAAGATGAACCGTCTTTCATATCTAACTATACCGAACTCTCAGGATATTGAGTTAGGCTATATGAATCTATATCTTAAAACTTATTTGACCAGGGTTTTCAATTCTGCCAAAATGGTACTAGCTGTCTTGGAGATTTCATAATAACACAGTCTTAAACAGAATTTAAACCTTAACTCTACCTACCTCTCAGGGGTAAACAGGTTAATATTAGGAGAAGATAATCAAGATACAAGGAGGTTACAGAGAGATTTCCATATCTCGGGCTCCAGTTCACCCATAATTGCTTGTGTCAAATAAGTGACACATTCATGTTACTAGTCCACAAATTCCTTAATCGGGAACATTTACTTGGACAATTCCATTCTGGACATCTCCTTTGAATACCATTAGTTGACTTTAGTACTCTATGACCATCGGAATATCTTTGTGGTCCCATGTATTAAACCTCCATACTGATCAGGCATGGAAGTAATCTATGGAACTTATTAAGATACACCAATCCTCATATGGCGCTTTTATCATACCATCTGGTATTCGGAATCGATAGAGATTAAAGAGATATCTACTATGTACACTGTCGCACTTCCTTTTAGAGAAAGGATACTTTTAAAATTCTACGACTGAAGGTTTCTGATAAGAACAAAAGAAATGGTTCTTATGATTTGCCTGAAGGTTTTACCTTATACTTAACATCTGGGGTTCTCACAGGGAAAAATTTCTAAAAGTTTGCTAAGTTTATGGTCTTATGAGAGACTTAACAGCACCAGAAACCACTTGTAATTTCTAGCAATAAAATCACAAATAAGGATTTATCTGGTGAAATTCCTAATGAGAGCTGTCTCTAATTATTCAACAGGAGGGTTAAACGCCTCCATTATTAATCCTTCTAAACTTAGCTGTAAAATCTTAGATAACTTTAGGCAGTCTCAGCTTTGACTGATTACTTCTTAATCATTATAACGTGGGTAGCTGAGGTAGATCCATAATGGATTTTTAATGAGTAGATTTTTGAAACCTTAGTGTGCCCTCTTATTGCCAATGCTAATCACTAATAATTATGTGCCTTAAGCTTAGATTTTTTTTTGGTATACTGAATAGGGTACTCTCTTAGCCAATGAATTAAAATTTGCGACATACTGTCGACTGTCTCGAACTTTTATGGCGAGAGTCAGAAAATTCTTATTCTGTCTTTTCCTTTTTCGCGAAACGGATACTAGGTTTTTCTAATAAGGTCCTTAAAACTTGGACCATTCCACAATGTATAATATGATCTTTCTTGAGGATTTCCTTAATGTCCTCACTAATTTAGGGTATTGTCATCAAATGACTGTGATGTATGCTTTACCAGGTTCTTTCCAGCATAACCGCTGATATACCTAATGGTTTCTACTTCATCCATCAATTTTCTTGAAATCGATGGCCCCCTTTTTATTATTGAAATCTCTTTCTGAGTTTTTCCATACTCGAAGTTTTGGTATTAAATACTGAATTCACCAAGTGCTTAGTCAACCTAAGAAGGATAAGTAGGTGATTGTAGTAAGAAGAAATTATTGTACGTGTGCTTATATTTAATTAAAATGGAAATTTCACAAACTAGGCACCTAGCTCGGTTGGCTAGGCGCGCGAAAGGGTGCGGCCTAGACCCAGGTTCGATTCCGGGGACGGCCAATTCCACCATTTTTTTTTATTAATTAATCGCACGGATGCATGTAATTATGAGGGTTGTCTCATAAGGAGTCTTGATAATTAATTGCTTCTTATCACCCACAATATGGGCTTGATTTTCAAGACAAACCATCGATTTTTATTACTATATCGAGTCCTCTTATTAACGAAACAAGGACAACGGAGAAGGGTAATTCCTAATGGATATAAAACATCCATTTAATATTGCTGGAGCAGTCTCTGAGGTATTATCGGTCAATTTTACTTCATACTTAACGCTTAGAGTTTTTAACAGACAGATTTAATGATTTACAATATCTATTGTCTATGAGAGACTTATCTGAACCTGAATTAAATAATACTCTAACATGAGCGTTATTGATATAGAAAGTACCTGTTGTGACCTTGTCATCTTGGATAGCCTCTTGAGTATCCATTTGGGAGTTTTCGGTTTTGGTCTTCTTAGCCTCGCCAGACTTCTTTGTTTTATTAGGGCAGTTAGTTTTGATGTGCCCTATTTCATTGCAACCATAGCAGGTTGCGTCCTCCATCTTCTTGCAGTCCAAGGTCTGATGCCCCTTGGACTTGCATATCCCACATGCAAAAGTTCTCGACTGTGTATGCGAGTTCGATCCATACCTGCACTTCCCGAAGTGCTGTTTCTTGCAGATTTTGCATCTGGGTTTTTCACCCGACTGTTGGTTGTTTTTCAATTTCTTGCATTCATGGGTCTTGTGATTCATCTCTTTACAGATACCACATCCCCTGATCTGTTCATATATACATTTACTGAAGTGCCTCTTTTTCTCGCAATTCTTACATTCGGGTTTAGCCTCCTTTGGCTTGGACTGGTTATAGTTTGAACCGGTCTTACCCTTTTTACAACCTTGAATTGGGGTATCATTGCCCTTTCTTTTGTGATCCCTCAGCACGCGATCCACAACGTTATTTATGGCCGTATTTAACGTAGCCTGTAACTCGGTTCTTGTTAAGTTCAGTCTTACTTCATCATTCTGATTAACTGGATGATGGTGAGCTTCAGAGGAGTCAGCCATGGTGAAGCTTTGAAGGCTACTATCCAAGTAGAAACAATTTGTTTAATCATATAGTGAATTATCGAATTTGATGAATGAATAGCCATGGCGCAATTAAACCATATAGGCCAATAGATAGAATTTAATTTATTTGATTATGTTTTGCCTAAGTTTAAATAAACCATCTTTGGCATTTAAGCGGAATATAATCCTTCATATTTATTAGACAGGGGACATAAGTCACGACTGCCAATGTCATACTGACATCTTTTATATATAGCACAAGGGCTTGTTCCCAAGGACTTATGATGGCCCAGAGGCCTTGTCACTAGGGAAATTTTAAAACATAATCGATGATTCCTTTGGGTCCGAAAATTTCATAGTTCATTGTCTTGACAAGAAGTTATGAAATAAAACTATCTTTTTCATGTATTCGTCTTTACTCGTATATATACATCCCAAATGGATGTTTTGATGCGTACATCATTTTCGACGTCTAACAGCCAAGATTCCTATAGATCATTTACGCTAACTAAGGGATTTGGAAACTTCCTATTATAAGGATGACAAGTGTGATTTTATCGCATCACGGTTGTCGAGAGTGTTAACACATTTTCAGATGTTAACAAGGATCTGAATCTCTTTTTAAACAGATTTTACCATCTTAGCTAGGTCTCCAAAGACATTCAAGCTAGGTCAAACCTTTTAAGATTCTCTTTTAATAATTATCCTGGCAGGAAAGGAATAATATTTATTTTTATTCAGGATTTTTATCATAATCCTAATTTATAAGTTAATAATAGCACAAATGGCCTAGTCACGTAGACAAGTTTAATTTATAAGCCATGATTTCAGAGAATCGAGGCATTAAGGTTTTACTGATAGCACAAATGGCCTAGTCACAAGGACAATTATAAATTATAAGCTATGATTTTAGAGAATCAAAGCATGAAGGTGTACTGGCACAACAGGCCTAGTCACAAGGACATTCATAAATTATAAGCTATGATTTCAGAGAATCAAAGCATGAAGGTTTGAACCTAGATCATTACATTGGGTTAGGAATCTTTTGAAGAATCCAATAATAAGAATGACGTGTGTGATTTTAATGAATCACGTCTGTCAGGAGTGTTAACATATTTACAGATGTTAACAGGGATTCGAATCTTTTAAACAGGTCTTACCATCATGGCCCGGCCTTAAAATGACCCGAAGGCTAGGTTTCACTCTTAAGATTCTTATTAATATTTAACGCAGAACAATCCTAAATTGAGGTGTTAAATATGGATCTGAATCTAATTATGGAACTACCATCTTTGCCCTGCCTCAAAATAATGCGTGGCTAGGTCTCGTCCTTTTTAGATTTTTCCATTTTATAAAGGTAGATCTTATAAAAGGAATGTTTGAATGAAAATTTAAAGTTAACTATTCCACTATAAAATTAACAAAAATACAGATGTGCCCTAGACGGGACTTGAAAGGAATAATGTTGTCCTCGAAAGAACTGAAAAGTAATTATGTCCTTAGAAGGACTATTAAGGAAACGATCTTTAGCAAAAGGAGTTTCTTCTTCATTTTATTTCTGAATGCTTTCTCCTTGGTTGCATGTTTCGTCCTAGCCGCTGTACGAAGGTCAGCAAATTAAGGCTCCGGGTGTGGAGAATTATTATTACGGCTTCTTCGCTTGGCGACGTATCCAACATATAAAAATTTGGAAGCAGAATTTCCAGATAAGGATTTAGAATATTCCTATGTTAAGTCTAGACTCAGAAGGTCAAGGTATGTGCTAATGTGTCATTGAGATTAAACACAAAAAGATAGTGTTTAATTCACTCAATGTTGGCTCTGATACCAACCTGTCACACCCCAAATTTCCACGTGTTACCGGTGGGTCCGGTAGGGGAGTAACGTGACGTGGTTGGCAACATCATAGTCAAACAACACAATATATAAATGCACAGCGGAAGCAAAAGGATAAATATATTACAATCCGAAATAGTGTAACATCAAAGTATTACAACGGAAGTAAAGGATCCACAGGCGGATCGAAAATAAAATAACACTGTTCAACAGACTTTAGGCATCTAAGCTTGCGAGACTCTTTATTGATGCTAGGAGTAGTCAGCCAATTCCGATTAGTACCTGCACTTAGCCTTTTTGGGAAAATACGTCAGTTTACACTGGTAAATATAAATTCAATCCCAGCCGTATCAAATCAGCAAGTACAGATAGCTTTTACTGGGCTCCTAAATCTGGAACGAATGTTTTTAAATAACCTATTAGAATCCTAACGGGTCTTTAATTAAGTCATGACTTAGACCAGTTAGTTTTCAAAAGGAAGATACGGTTCAAACGCATGATAAGGCGAAGACTGGAATAGAATGTGATTTAGACCCGACAAGTTCGGAGACTTGTATAATATGGGTATATTATACACATTCTGGATTTTGAGATAAAACCGATAAGGTTTGACCCGTTTCGGCTAATTTATGTAAACTAGTTACAAAACCCGAACCGAACGCGCATGAAGCGTAACGGGTAACCATAAGAGTCCTAAACAGGTTTCCTAAATTAACATGCCTTAAATATGTTGTGATATCAGTAGGATACCTTCCGTTATGCCCAAAACGAGTTTAATCTCATATTATGCCCCGTAGGGGTATTTTGGTCATTTTAAAGATTATAAAAGGAATTAATTTATCTTCTGTGATCCGGGTCTGATTACATCAGTAAAATGGTTTATTTTAACAGGTTATAACATTTGGTTATAAGTCTTATATGCCAAAATAGTTTTAAACCCTAACTATGCGTATAATACGCGTATAAAGCCGTTTTAAGCGACATACGGGTTAAAATAGGATTCTGAGTTTCCTGATCAGTTAAACAGGTTCAAAACACTCCATTTAATATTTAAAATCAGTAGCAATTGGATTGGCATCAAAAGGATTTGTAAAACTCATTTTATGGCCGAAAAGGGTATATTCGGTATTAACCGAATTAAGGCACTAATCCTAGCTAATAATCAGTTTTAAAAATAATTAAAAATCTTAGAAAATCCCCAAAATATTATATTACATCAGTGGGTAAAAGGTTTGGTGTCAAAAATGGGGTTTTGATAGGCTTTACGCTAATGACGTCGTTAAATCACTAAGAAGCGTTCTAATTACGTCATTGAGCATAACTCCTAATCTATATGTCCAACTGATGTAAAAATTTACGGACATGATTAACAATCAGTAACTAAGATTATTTTACTTTCATATTTCCAAAATGCTCGTTTTATGGTCATAAGGGCATTACGGTCAATATTTAGGCGATTAACGGAAACGTCGGACAAATAAGGATTTATGTGGTATAAACGCAGAGGGTTATACACACATGTAACTAGGTCCTAATGGAACTTTAAGGCATGTCTAAATCTATCAAAACCGGGTCAGAACTGAGGTCAAAGCAAAAGTCAAACTTTTGCGTCTTTCGGTTCCGAATCGGTTCAAAACATAAAGTTGTCGAAACAAACAAGCGTAGACAAGTTTTTACACTTATTATCAGGTTAGATGAATGATAAAATAGGTTACACGCCTTTTATATTGTTAATTACATGATTAATGATTCTGTTGACTTTTCGAAAGAAGTTTGACTCGACAAACAACCTAGTTAGGAATGGAATCAGTGGGTGCCCTTTTAAGGGTTTAAAGCCCACATGATTACCAACTTATAACAACTTTCGTTTCGACAAACCCCTGGACCGTTTGTGTTTTACCGCTAAGTCAAACCGTAGTTACGACGGTTTGATTTTTAAGCTATAAACTAAGCATAACTTAATTTAGAAAGATCAAGGGTACTTACACAAGTCTTATGCACGATTTGGAAAGCTTGGAAGATGGTCTTGAGTTTCAGAAATGCTCAGAGATGAAGTATGGAATGAATGTTCAAAGTTGTCAATATAAGGAACTTTATAAATTGATCCAACACCTTAGATTGTTGACAAATGAGTCTACAATTGATCAAGGATGAATACAAGTGCCCTCTACAGCCTATAAACCACCTTAGGGAAGCCCATGGTATGCCAAAATTCGATCTAAGTCGGTTAACAAACATGCAGGACATCTGTGCATGTTTTCTGTTCAGACAAGGTAGTCGCGTAGCGCGACTGCCAAGGTGTTTCAGGCTCGCGCTACGCGAGGGTGTGGATGACCAGCTCAGCAAGTTTCATTAATTGCAATTTCAGTCCCTGGTCCCCCGAAAGGTCGTTTTCACTTGGTTTTCTTGCATTTTAAGACTTTATATTTGACATATGGGGCTTTAGGGCTTATACCATCTTTGTTAAGTCCCCGGGTAACTTTGTGATCACCCGAAAAGCCCTAAATTTCAATGTTGACGATTCTAACCCTCACACACGGATTTTATCATAACTTTCTCATACGGTAACGAAACTTGGTGACATTTTTATGGTGCATTCTAGTGAGCATAATTAATCGTTACAAGGCTTCGGGTTTGCTAAAAGGTCACTCAGAGGTATATCTTAACATGTTGACACATTTAACCCCTGTAGTTTGTAATCTCTCACTTTCTTTCACAATTCGCTTCGTATGATCCATGATCCTTTCGTTTAAGGTTATAAACATCATGTAGGGTTATTGTAAAGTATATTTATTCATTGTTGACACCTTGAACCCTTATATTTACATAGTTTCATTGTTTGTCAACTTTAGTCCTTCCAGAACATTCTTACACCCGTTCAAACTTATGACACGTGTCAACACCTTATAGGACGTAAATTTTCGAGGTGTTACAATATGTATATATGTATACATACACACAGAAAATAAACTAAACATTCGTGACAATGAATGAGTTTCGGTGAATAAAGAAGAATAATATTAAAGATTTTATTTTTAACAAAGTATCGAGCTTAGAAGATATATTTATATTGACGGATAAAGATATTTTGGTTAAACTGCCGATTTAGTGAAACGATATTTCACAAGATAAGAATATGTATTTTATACATAAAAATTTACTATTTTTAAATCGGATTAATCGTGTGTAGACACAGATTTAAACAAGGAGCTAGGCCAGGATATGATACAAACAAGGGTGTGTGTGTGTGTATATATATATATATATAGTGTACATGTATAAACATCCGGATAATCACCCACCAACGTGTCTAAACAAACAAACGTTTTTGAAAAGAAACATATATAAAGTCATAACAAGGTTTGGTGAAAGATTTGTACACCAAACGATTAGACCTAGGTGTCTTAATGAAGTAGGACACTTGTAGGTTGGAGACATTACATTAGATGTTGAATATTGCTAGCATTGCATGGAATGCAAGTTGTGAGTTTCACGGCCCCTTTTAAATATTTTTTCTTTCAAAAATTAGGGGGAAACACATGTTTTCTCAAATGGTATGATAGTTAGGGAATGAAATCAACTAGATCATTATGTGTGCATAAGTGGTAGTTATTGCTCGCGGTGTAAGCCACCTGGGGATGTTCATTTTAGTAGCCATTGGTCATATCACACGAACCGAGGAACAATTGAATAGATCTATTGGGTATTGGCAAGTCCCACTCCTGGTCCCCGATACCCTGTGGGAGTGCTTTTGTGTCCCAAGTCACACGTCACTGGAATTTAGTGGTTCGGTACAGCAGAACATTGTCAAGGTTTGGTTACTAGCTTATGTCGACACATACATTAATGTCCTTGCAAAATATTACTTGATCAACGAATTTCATAGATATTATGCATACCAGTTTATTCAAAAGTTAATCAAATGTTTTTAAAGATTCATTTGTGTCAAGAAAACCTATGAACTCACTGACAATATGTTGACATATTTATTATTAACATGTATTTCAGGGAAATAAGCGGTGTTGCATGGTTTTGGAAGTCAAGTTCTAGGATTGCATGAACGATGCCATTTTGGGGGTCTGTCTTATATTTTCCGCCTTCGCGCGGGTTATATAGGCTAAAGACTAGTTCATTAAAACTATCATTTTGTTTAAAAGTATTTTGTGAAACTTGAAGTTATTTGGTGCATGTATACAAACGAAAACACTTTGGTTTTGTAAGACTATCCACTATCCCCACCCAACCCAACCCAACCTTTCATTAAAAAACCAATTTCTCTCTCTTCCACATACACAACCCAACCCAACTCAATTCAACTTTTCACTTCCATTCACAACCCAACCTGTATCAATATTTTATTAAATAATTATAATTGTTTATCAGAAAGAATACAATTCAATAACAAAAAAGACAAAAAAATATATTATAATATCAAACAACCGATTACAACCTATGGTTGTTCTACTGAACTGGTTGAGGCATTATATTAAATTTAATATTTTTAAGTTTCAAATGAGTTCTGTCTTTTTGTGATACGTGGCAAACGATTGAGAAAAATGTTCACCGTATTGGATAGTCTAAACGTCCTTTAAAAAATATATATATTTGGCATCGTTGGTCATTTTAAATCGTGTTGACGTTTGCAAATCGAATGCTGTGAAAAGCTTTTGTGGTCGCACCTCGCGCTTCCGCCTTGCGCAAGGTGTGACAACTATGAACCAATTTTTTTATATAGCTAGGGACTTAAATCTTTAAAAATATTCTGCACCTCCAAGAAAAAATTCTTGGGTCCGCTCTTGGTGAAGGTTCTAACCACCCATGATGCCTTCACAAAATAGAAAAATATGGTAAGTTCTAGCTAAATTTTGGAGAATTGAAGGACGTTATTGTCTTTAGAGTAAACTGCAATTTTACCCCATGGTTTGGGGGTGTAACGCTTCGCGTTTTTATACTTTCTATTTTTAGAAAGTTTGTATTTGTATTTCGTTTCAATCTTTGTAATCTCGATACCTTGATCATAATGGAAATACATTATTGTTTAATTTATACATACATGATACATGCTCATTCACGAATACACGTTTTATATACGAAACCGAATCATACTCGACGTTTATTTTATGTTCGGGATAATATTCATACACATTTATACAATACACATACTCATACATGCCTTTTAATGCCTTAAAAACACTTAACATGTTGAAGAAATTGCATAATTGGACAAACGACCAAACATTAAGGGCCAAAAATGAAAATTTTCACTTCTAACATGTCTTACAGACCGCAAGACATAGGGTCTTATGGTCCGCAAGAGCTTCTGACGGGCAAAATTGTTGACAACTCGCACATTAAAATCAAAATCCACCTATTTAACCACTTTTTCCACCCCCTTCTCCTCCAATCACCTTCTAACTCAATTATGACTTAACCCTAATCCTCCCCTATAAATCCAAGCCTTCTCTAACACATTTCCACTTTCCACAATCTCATTTCACTCTCAAATACTCCAAGAATTTCAAGAAAACTCCTACTTTAGGCAGATTACTACAAGTTAAAACTTAACTTGTGAGTTTTAACTTGCTTCTTCAACCCTTTCTTCTCATTTCTTTCTTTATAACTCCTTAGATAACTTCTATGGACGTTACCCAATGTTCACCAAAGTGTAACAAGATGGTACATCACCTATATGAGGCTCCAAAGTGGGTTCAAAATTCTGTTTTGGATTAAACTTTATACTTGTTCTTGTTTACATTCATCTTGTGGAAATATTGTGTCAAGCCTTGTCCCCAACTAAACTCATATTGTGGGGCTTATGTTATGAAAAATTTTCAGAAGTTATGAGGTTCATAATCTCCAAAACTTTCTGCCCTAAAGGTAAAGTGTTGGAACCATCCAAGCTTTCAACCTTCAATGTTGAAAGACTTGAGTTATGGTTAAGTGTGAAAAACGGAAGCATTGGCTTTCCAACTATGATTCCACTACCTCACTTAGTTAGTTAATCCATCTTCTTTAACCTAAGTCATCAAGTGAACTTTCTGGTAACAAAGTGTCCAAACTACACCAAGTCTCCAAACGTTTGCCATGATTGGAATGCACTAGTCTAGTTTGAGTTTCACTTGGTTACTTGATGATTTAGATGATTAGTTATTTGTACATTCTTTAGTTTATTCATGACCAACCGAAAACATCAACTAAATGATTTTGTGCTTTGGTGAATCCATACAATGAGGTTAAATGGATGGAATTCATCCTACCTCCATGCATGACATTATATGACTTGGACTAAATACTTGTAAGTATATATATATATATATATATATGTAATTAAACTCTAGAACCGAATCATAATACTAACCAAACTCATGGTTGAATGTTATGTATTAGGGTCGTTTCCATCTTGATCAAAGTTCCTCAAACTATGGATTCTAATGGGTTAATCGGTACCCATGAAAACACAAGCAAAATAGTGTCCATATGAGTGCTTCTAGACATGATGCATTTTCTTGCAATATACATACATTCATGCTATCTTGAAAACCTAATCTAACTCAATACCGAACTCCATAACTCATACTCCTCGTTTATCCTTATAGGATAACCTTGGCATTTTCCCTAAACTCTCAAGACTCTCTGCTCATGTTTATAGATGCTTTTGCAAACTGTGAGTATACATGACCCTCCTTTTCGTTTTCACACTTTTGAGTGCAATATATATTACCATATCAAAACTCACACAAACACACATACGCAAATACATTATTCATATAAATGAATTCAATATACATGCTTTATACGTTTATACTTTAGGAATTCATGCATACTAGAAGCCATTCTTGCACTATACTTTGTCATTAACTTCGTACAAGCCTACCTTAACATGTATAGCGCTATAGGAGTAGCACACCACTCGTTGATAGGTCTATGTTAAGTAATACAATCATAAAAATGGTCTTGTCGTTGCGACGACAAGATAACGCTAGTGGAATCTTTGGGTTGACACGTATGTGATGCATGCTAGTTCATGTTATGTTTATGCCTTAGTATACATTTTTGCCATGTGGATCTCGTTAAATTCTTTTGTAAGGCCATATAATTGAGTAGGTTTACGCTTATCTTTATCAAACACATTTATAGTATTGGATTTAGTTGTCTAGTGGGCTTGGGTTAGGCCATGTGGGCCGAGATTAGATGTGGACCCTATATAATGTTTAGTTTATTTCATTATTAGGGTTAGACGTCATACTTGAGAGACATTGGAAAAACGAATTTGTTGTTGATTGTTTTTTATCATTCATAGCTTTTGTACCAGACAATCCTAGAGATTGTGTGCAAACCTTAATACAATCGACATATTCATCTATGTTCTACACTTCTCTTTGTTTTTCCGCACTTAGATTGTTGTTTATGATATCCAATTGATAGTTCTTGGACTTACAAGTGGTATCAGAGCCTAAGAAGTCTTTCGAAGGCACAGTTTCATTGGATATTACTCGAAGAACAAGAAAAGGTGTTAGCAGATTTAAAGAACACGAAGAACAATCTTGAAGACATTAAGAACAGTTAAAATTTTGAATTTTGATCTGTTTTGGAAGTTTATGAATTGTGTTTGCATGTTTCTAGGAGTTATTGGTGGAAAGGATTTCAGAATTTGATTTTCGAATTGTTTCCTTGATTTTCGAGATTTAGTTTGTTGATTTCTTCACAAGGAAGCTAGTGTACGGGTTCAGATCTGATGTGTACAAGTTTAAAATTGAGTGTGCCACCTGGAGTGTATGGTTCGGTTCAGATCAGCTTAGTGTGCGACCAGACTGATAGTGTGCGACCAGACACTTTGTGTGCGACCAGTTATTAGTGTGCGACCCTGGCCCAAAAGCCAGTTTGCGGCCCAAAGTAACAGGTGTGCGGCCCAAAATTAACGAGTGTGCGGTCCAATGTACTAGTGTGCGACCCAATATACTAGTGTGTGGTCCAATACACTAGTGAATTTTAACCAGCTAACGTGTTCGGTTTTAAATGTATTTAAGTGCAGAATTTGATCTACAAACAATCTTAGCAAACCGACTACACGGTTGGACTCGTGTGATTTTTAGGACAAAAAAAGGCACGAAAATTCCAAAAAAGTTTTTGGACATTATATATCATTGGACTCGAAATTCTGAGATGAGTCTAACGGTATGATTTGGTAAAAACAATTTTCGGTCAGTTTTCGAACGTTTTTAACAGTCCAGTTCGGTAAAACAGGCATTTCCGGGGGATCACGGTTTGCCTACTAAGAAATGTCTTCACAGAGTGATGTGCTTGAACAGAAACTTGAAGGTTTCAGCTACTTTCTGTAACACCGTGACTTTTGCGGAAGCGTGATTATGGTGTGACTTCTTAATACCATTGCATACAATCATAACAACACTATATGATTAAACCATTAGACGTTCATCCTTAAATTAAGTTTGAAAATAACACAATATAATTGTCTGAAACGTAGACTCCAAATTTAAATTACAAACCACAACATGTTTTAAAGAGTTCACGAAGACTCGACAAAAGACCTTAAATAAAACCGAGTTTAGAACCATGTATCTCGTCCAGGATTAAGATACATCCCCTAAACCCTAATGACTTCGGATGACATATTTTTATTCATAACGCAGCTTGAACATGCAAACACCCGCCAGATCCACTTAATTCCCTGAAATACATGTAATTTGAAAACATCAACAAAAGTTGAGCGAGTTCATGTGTTTGTGTATATGGATGTATAAAACCTTTGTAAACAGTGTAAGTATGTATGTTTGTAAATCCCGGTATGAAAGCAAACAAGGAAACAGATCACCACTGGTTTGCAAGGCCACTAGTATGTGTGACGGCGTAGGAAGGCTCAAACCTAGCAAATTTGTACCGGGCCTCCGGCTGTAAGACATAGTGACCTCATGGGCCACCCTGGTCCTCATGGGTGTGGGCTCGCTACACCCAAATAGATCTATCACTCATACCCCTCGGTCCTTATACGAGGATTAATGGTCTTAAGTGTGCGCCTACCCATTCACATGATCTACTGTACTTTCCTAGGCTAACCATACCAATTGTAATTGTATGTAATCATTTTGTAACATGTATTTCACCCCCGAAGTTATAAACAAAACAGTTTAAAGAAAAGGGGGACATGAACTCACTGTCTTGCGTCTTCGATAAGCGTAACTCAAGTTTCTTCAGCAAACACGACTACCTACAATGTACTAATGTCTATTAGACAGACGGGTCGTGCCTTGTCTTAGTATTAACGTTTTTAGTTACGTTTCTTTTATGTCTTTATTATTATTCCAAGTTATAATTACTTGTTAAAATAATAAATATTTTAACTTAAATTATATTTGTTACTTTTTGGAATAATTGTTAATCAATATTTTGTAACAATGCTTCTAAAGTATTTTATACTTGTATTTCCTTCCCAATGATGGGTATATTTGTATTTGTATATTCGTATTTAGGAATTATTACTTAGAAAAATTATTTATAATTTTTGCTTTTGGCAAAAAATATTTGTGGTTCCAAAATAGCATATTTTCAAGTCTATCTTTAGAAAATATATATGAACTTATTTTTATCCAAAAATAATGTATTTCAATTTTATCCAAGAAAATATATATTTTTCCCAAAAATATTATATTTCCTAGTAATTTTCAAGAAAACATATATATTTTTAATCGCCAAAAATTGTATATTCCCTTCTTGTCAAAACACGATTTAACTTTGTGATAATCATAAAATCATATTTTCATTTCTTGTGTCCAAAATGTTATTTACCAAAAATATATTTATAAATGTATTTTCCGGAATATTTTGTAAGTTACATTCTTTCGTTCGGTTTCATAATATTTTGAGTAACTTGTGTATTTATTCCTTGAGATTTTTTGTAATATTTTGGATTGTAATTTCTTGGTATTTCGTTAAGTTATATTATTTCAAGTCCTAAATAATATAACTAATATACAAAGTATACAAATAATCACACATGTGTCTTTAATGTATATATATATATATATTTATATATATATATATATATTCTAAATATATATTTATCCATTTTTATTTATAAAAACCAACCTCCATCATTTGTATTTTTGTAATAAAAAATCATGGCAAACTTGTATGAAATTATGGTTAAAAATATGCTTGCAAATACTTGTTTAAAAATATTTTTCTAAGTATTTAATTTTTACAAAAATTTTGCCATAGTTTCCCCTTAAAAGTAGAGGTTCCCATGCTTTCAAAGCATATCATTTTCTTTTAAAATCATCACAAACAATCAACAACTCAATCAACACTTACCAACTGCCAAAATCATGCAATTTACACAATCAACATGAACTTGAACTTTTATAAAAACTTGTAGTGACTTACTATGTTGTTAAGTAAACATTGTTACCCTTAAAAATATGGTTATTTGTTTGTAACCTTATTCTTGTAAAATGTAGTCTTTTACAACTTGTATGATGATTTTTCAAAAATCAATCTTCTTGTATTTTTCTTGTTAATAATGTATTTCTATACTTGATTCACTACTAAAAACATGGTTTGTTTCTTTAAAATCCAAGATTATGTAAATCTTGTGCTTAAACTTAGTTTCTTGAGAAAACTATCTTGGAAATCATCCTCTTACAAGACTTGTATTGTGTTTAAATTATCATCACATATGAAAACAATTTTTATTATTCAAGTTCATGTATGTATAAAGTATGATCATCTTGGTCTTTCACAAGATCATCATCTTAACTTACTAGATCATGTGTTTAATCACAATCTAGTAAGTTCCATATGATGTTTAACATCATAAACACAAGAATCAATCATCAAGTATCACACATATACTAAAACAACATATATTCTTATGGTTTTGAGCTTTATGTTAGAGATTATGTTCTTTTTCATTAGTGTTCTTCATGATTTTCATCACATATCATCTTTTAACCAACTAAAAAAGAAGTAAATTCAAGTTACAAGAGGCTTACTACTAGCACAAGGGCTAGGGAAGAACACAAGAAGATGAAGATGATAAACTAGGCGGTTAATAGCAAATGGTGAAGGTCCTTCAAGCTCCAATGCTTCCTAGCTTCTTAATCTTGCTTCTTGCACCTTAGGATCACTTGGGATTGTATGAAGAAAGCTTGACAATGGTGGTGGTGTTGTGGTGATTCTCGGCCGAGAGCCAAGAGAGGGAGAGGAGAAAGATAAGTGTGTGTTGTGTGTGTGAGATAATGAGGGAAAGATCTTCCATGTTATACTTATAACCAAGTTTAATCTTTAACCATTGGATAATATGTCACTTAAGTACTAAATAAATCTCTTAACAAATCACATAAGATCAAGGGTGGGCCACACCCTTGTGACCGTCGCCCAAAGGGGGGGGGGGTATAGGTTTGGGATGTAATGGATAGTTAGAGATTCTAGTTAGATTTCAAGTATAAGTTTAGGTGTTTTAGTTAATATGACGTTATATAGTGTGTTAGGGTGTTCGGGGATCATAACTAGCTTGGTAATGATAAAACAATGCTTTTAGTATAATTTTGATGTCTCGGGTAGTGTCCGGTTGTTCGGTTGTATACTGGTTCGTTAAAGTGCTAAACTATACCGTTTAGTGTTCTTTATGTACCCTTTTGTGACACTTTTAATTTCTGACACTTAGGAAAGCATTCAGGACCATTTAGTCATATTTTTGCATGTTACTAGCTTGTTAAAATGCTGATTTTTGCTGATTTATGCTGAATTCAGCACTTTGGGTGAGTTTTAGGCACTTTCCGGCACTTAAACTATCACTTAGGAATGCAGTTTTGTGGTCCTTACTTCCCTACACTCTATACTAGTGTAGTACTTAGTCTCTGGCCCATACTGGGTCTCAAAACACTGTCTGTCTATGTGCTGAGTCCTGTCAGCATTTTTCTGAGTTATCCGCTAACTGTGCTTTGTGCATCATTTATGTCAATATGGTTTGCATGTAAAAATGATGTGACATTGTGAAATATGTGATGCACATGTAAGTATGATGCAGTAATCAGAAAGCAGTTAATTGTAATTCAGCACAGTCATTAGGTACTAATCAAGATTAATTAATTGTACGGATACCTGGATTTTTTACGTTTGTCACATTCTCCCCCTGTTAAGAAAATTTCGTCCCGAAATTTTAGTTCTGCTACAAGCTGCAGGGGAGTTGGGGAACAAATGCGGGTATTTTGCTTTCATGCGATACTCACGCTCCCAAGTGAACTCTGGGCCGTGACGCGCGTTCCATCGAACCTTGACGAGTTTAACACTACTCCTACGCGTCTTGTTAACCTTCCAATCAGTAACCTCAACAGGTTCTTCGGTAAAGTGGAGTGTGTCGTCAATGTGAATCTCATCGGCAGGAATGACAACTGTTTCTTGAGTTGGACTCTTATTTCAGATTAGATACTTGAAATGTATCATGGACTCCATTTAGTTCCGCATGTAAATCCAACTTGTAAGCTACAAGACCAATTCTTTCCAGGATTTTGAACGGTCTAATATATCGCGGGTTTGACTTTCCACGCTTCCCAAAGCGTGCTACACCTTTCCAAGGTAAGACTTTTAGTAAGACCATATCTCCCACTTCAAACTCCAAAGGTTTCCTTCTTTGGTCCGCATAGCTCTTTTGTCGATCACGAGCCGCCTTGATGCGCTCTCGGATCTGTATAATCTTATCTGTCGTCTCTTGAACCAATTCGGGACCAACAAGCTGTCTATCACCTGCATCTGCCCAGCATAACGGTGATCGACACTTGCGCCCGTAGAGAGCTTCAAACGGTGCAGCTTGAATGCTTGCATGGTAGCTGTTGTTGTACGAGAACTCAACCAAAGGTAGATGAGTGTCCCAACTGCCACCCAAGTCCATTACACAAGCTCGCAGCATGTCTTCTAGCGTTTGAATCGTTCATTCGCTCTGGCCATCTGTCTGTGGGTGAAATGCAGTACTCAGATTCAACTGAGAACCAAAGGTTTCTTGGAAGGATTGCCAAATCCTTGACACGAATCTTCCGTCTCTATTGGATATAATCAAGATAGGCACTCCATGACGTGCAACTATCTCTCTGAGGTATAGCTCAGCAAGCTTACAGGTGTTGTCTTTTTCCCTGATCGGCAGAAAGTGTGCAGATTTTCTCAGACGGTATATGATTACCCAAATCGTATCATGACCTCTAGGTGTCTTTGGTAACTTTGTTATAAAATCCATTGAAATCTGCTCCCATTTCCACATGGGTACTTCAGGTTGCTGCAGAAGTCCTTAAGGCTTCTAATACTCGGCTTTTACCTTGGCACAAGTCAAACATTTGCCAACATACGTTGCAACATCACCTTTCAATCTCGGCCACCAGTAAAAATCCTTCAAATCCTGGTACATCTTGTCCGATCCTGGGTGGATCGAGTACCTCGACTTATGAGCTTCATCGAAAATTACTTCTCTAAGACCACCAAAGAGGGGAACCCAAATTCTTCCCATAAAACACAATGTTCCTTCCTCATTAGGTACCGACTGTTTCTCCATCCCACGAAGATATTCATTCACAAGATTCTCCTTCTTAAGAGCTTCTCTCCGCGCAGCACGAATACGCAATGAGAGGTCCGTTTGTATAATCATTTCCAAAGCCCTAACCCTTATGGGCTTGATTCTCTCTTTTCGAATTAAGGCGTCTGCCACCACATTCGCCTTTCCTGGGTGATACTTGATTTCACAATCATAATCGTTTAACAGCTCCACCCATCAGCACTGTCTCATATTAAGCTCCTTCTGACCGAATATATGCTGTAGGCTCTTGTGATCTGTAAAGATCATGCATCGGGTGCCATACAAATAATGTCACCAAATCTTTAATGCAAACACCACAGCGCCTAATTCCAAATCATGCGTAGTGTAATTCTTCTCGTGAACCTTCAGCTGACGCGAAGCGTAAGTGATAACCTTCTGTCGCTGCATCAGCACGCAGCCTAACCCCTGACGTGAGGCGTCACAGTATACCACGAAGTCGTCGGTGCATTCGGGTAGGGATAAGATGGGTGCATCGCAAAGCTTGTTCTTCAGCAACTGAAAAGCTTCCTCTTGTTTATCTCCCCATTCGTACTTTTTATCCTTCTTAGTAAGGGAGGTCAAAGGTTGAGCGATTTTCGAAAAATCCTCGATGAATCTGCGGTAATACCCTGCCAAACCTAGGAATTGTCGAATCTCAGTTGGCGTCTTCGGAGTCTCCCAATTCTTGATCACCTCGATCTTGGTGGGTTCCACATGAATTCCATCTTTGTTTACCACGTGATCAGGGAATTGAACCTCGCGCAACCAGAACTCGCACTTTGAGAACTTTGCGTATAACTTCTCTTTCTTGAGCAGCTCTAAGATGGCTCTAAGGTGTTGCTCATGCTCTTCCTTCGTCTTTGAATAAATCAAAATATCGTCGATAAACACAATCACAAATTTATCGAGATATGGCTTGCAAACCCAATTCATCAAATCCATAAACACTGCTGGCGCGTTTGTCAGCCCAAACGACATTACTAGGAACTCGTAGTGTCCATATCGAGTCCTAAAGGCAGTCTTCGGAATACTTTCCTCTTGAATTCTCAACTGGTGATAACCTGATCGAAGATCGATCTTGGAGTAGAAACTCAAACCTTGTAGTTGATCAAGCAGGTCATCAATCCTCGGCAAAGGATATCGATTCTTGATGGTTAACTTGTTTAGCTCTCGGTAGTCGATACACATGCGGAAACTACCGTCTTTCTTCTTGACAAACAAAATTGGAGCTCCCCAAGGCGAGAAGCTTGGTCTAATGAATCCCTTGTCTAACAACTCCTGAAGTTGCGTCGACAACTCTTACATTTCTGAAGGCGCAAGTCGATAAGGTGCCTTAGCTACAGGCGCAGCGCCTGGAACTAAGTCAATGTGGAATTCGACTTGTCACTGCGGCGGCAATCCTGGCAAGTCTTCGGGGAAGACTTCAGGATATTCCTTTACAACTGGGATATCTTCCAGTTTTGGCTCAGCGGCTTCTTTATCCACGACGTGCGCCAAGAAGGTAACACATCCTTTCTGCAAACATCTTCGAGCTTTCAAACAGCTGATAATCCTTAGAGGCGTATCATGCTTCTCTCCATGTACTACAATCGTTTCTCCATTCGCCATCGGAACGCGAATGATCTTCTCGTGACATACGATCTATGCTCGGTTGCTCGACAACCAATCCATTCCAACTACCACGTCAAAGCTTCCTAACTCGACTGGTAGAAGATCAAGCGTGAACTCGTGCTCTCCGAGTTCTATTACACAGCCTCTAATGACTTCATTTGCTTCTACTAGCTTTCCATTAGCTAGCTCTATCGAATACGGAATATCTAGCTTACTAGCAGCTAACCCAAGCATATTCTTAAATTCTAGGGATACAAAGCTATAATCGGCACCAGTATCAAACAATACAGATGTAAAGCGTTGGTTGATAGGGAACGTACCAGTGACTACGTTCGGATCTTGGCGAGCTTCCCTAGCTCCAATGTTGAAAACCCTTCCCTGAGCTTGGTTGATTCTCGGGCAATCACGCTTGAAATGCCCAACATCTCCACAGTTAAAGCAACCTGGTCCCCGACCATTTCCATTTCCGCCCTGGTTATTGTTTTGGTTGCGGTTTCCACTTCCAGCCTGGTTTCCAAAATTACCACGATTACCATTACCGCCATTTCCTCCTTGATTGCGGTTTCCATACCCATTTCCACCACGGTTACCGTTTCCATTCCCGTTGCCATTACCTCTCAGACCACCATTACCACGACTGGCACCATACCAGCAGGTTTCCTTGGCATGGCCAATTTTTCCGCACGTCTCACACTTTCCAGCTCGGCATCGTCCAGTATGATGAAACTGACACATATCACATTTGGGCAAGGTGCCCATGTATCCTTTTCCCTTAACCTCAACACCAGATATGGCAGCACCAGTCTTAACCTCAGCTGGTGGGTTTGCTTCCTTCTTCTTGTTAGCACTGCTGGTACCCTTCTTGAAATTTGAGAACTTCCTTTTGTTCTCACCTGACGACTCAATGTGAGTCTCCTTTTTCTTTCCATCAGAGATCGAGAACTTGTTCAACCTGATCGCTTCTTCAGTTAGTGCCACACTCAGATCAATAGCCTCAGTGATCGTTGCAGGCTTTGATGTTGTCACCATGCTCATGATTTGGGGCGCCAATCCCCAAATAAAACGCTCAATGCGCTTGAATTCTGGATCAACCTTGTAAGGAACGACGCGAGATAAGTCATGAAATCTCTGCACGTATTCAGCAATCTTTGGACCATCCATCTTGAGGTTCCAAAACTGAGTCTCCAATTTTTGAATCTCAGCTCTTGAACAGTATTTCTTGCGCATGAGTTCCTTCATCTCGTCCCATGTCATGGCATATGCAGCCTCTTCTCCCAGGGTCTGAACTTGGAGATTCCACCATGATAGCGCTCCGTCTAAGAACAATCCAGAGATGTAGGTGACCTGGTGCTCCGGTGCACATTTGCTCATTCTTAGCACATAATCAGTTTTCTCCATCCATCTAACAAAAGCTACAGCACCCCCGGTGCCGTCGAAATTCAGAGGCTTACAGTCTAGAAACTGCTTATAGGTACAGCCTGTACAAGCAACATCATTCACAGAAAGCATTAGCGAAAGCACATGGAATATCCAAATGTAACGTAATGTGTCTTTAGTGACTTAAACATTACCATGAGGTGGGTTGTTTCCTGAGGTACCCCCGCTATGTTTAGAGCGTAGGGCCTCGTGCTGTGCTATCGCTTGTGAAATCCGTTCTTGTAGTTCGGCCTCTGTTGTGGGCAACCGTGTTCTCTTCTATGAGGCATCTTCTAGAAGAAGATTGCATCGGTCAGGTCATAATGAGTATGGTAAGCACATGACATGTATAAGTAATAGCATTTATCAACGTAAGTAAGCACATAACATCTCAATCATAATATAAATAAGTAATTCAACAATGTATATAATGAGAATATTGCAATTGAGCTTTCATATATCATCGACCACAAATACAGTTACATGTTCTACAAATGTATCATATCACATCAAAAGGGACTACAGGGTCACATCACCCTTGTCCAATATGTCTATCCCTCTACAACAGTCATAAAATCAAAATGTGGCCTTCAAAAGGTTGTGCAAGCTGGGCTCAATAGCGACACTCTCATCAAAAGCAAGCTACCTGCATAAAACCAAAAACCGGCTATGCTGATGGTGGAGGAGGAGGAGGTGGAGGAACGAAAAGCAAACTGTGCACATGCGCTAACTCCTCCTCAAGAGCATGAATGAGACGCAACAGATAAGTAATCTGCTGCTCCATGGTAAGAAATCGAATGTCAAAATCTGGATAAGGCAAAAGAGGAGCAGGTGGAGTCGCAAAAGGTGACTGACATGTACAAGGTGGAGGACGTGGAGTCCTCTCAAGCTCCATGACTCGACGACACAAGAACTCCTGCTGAAGCTGCAAGGACAGGAGTAGCTCATCCCTTGTGTAGCCAAGAAAGTGGGAGGGATGGTATGGATTAGAAATTGGCATAGTATTCGGTGGAAACCATATGAGTGGCTCGCCAGACGGTGCAGAGGTAAGATGAGTAGCAGGTGTAAACTGTGGCATGAAGGGAAAAGTTGCTGACACGTGTGGAACATGGCCATGCTGCTGGCTGGACGGACCATCCCCTGGATGAGGTGGAGGGATATCCTGCAAGAATGTGATAGGCAGGTCAGTGCGGTGTACATCAGACACAAACAGGTGAAATAGGGCAACATCAACAGGTGCATGTGTAGGAGGGGGAGTAACAGGCTCAACAAAAAGGGGCATATCATCATCGTCCTCTATCCACCCATTGCTGGCGAATTCATAACGGGGGTCTATCTGATCAGCAAAAGCAGCAGGGTCAGCGGGTGCAGGGATCGGGTCAGGTACAAGTGGTGCATCAACAGGTATGCCAACAGGTATAGGGCCATGATCAGGCAGAGGATCAGGAGCAGGTATAGGCTCAGGAGCAAGTGCCTGCTCAGGATCAGCAGGTATTGGCTCAAGATCAGCGGGTGCATCAAAAGGCTGATCATTGGGAACAAAGTCAATCTCATGTCCAGGCTCAACGTCATGATCAAATTCGTGTGGAAGACTTGTAACACCCCAAAAACGGGTTTGGTAATCAAGCCACGTTAATAGTGACGACGGGTAAAATACCGTTAGTGGTAAAAATTAACCCGGTAAATATTAGGTTTTTAAATACATTATCCTAATATTAAATAAAAGCTATACAAAGGCTTATGGATAAATAAAGTGTTTAAAAGGCCCGAGTTGACGGGACCTAAAATAAACTTAGTCATAAATATTCCCGAAACCGCTAAGCTAACTAGGAATGTTTGACCCGGTTAATAAGAGGGAATATGGATTGTAAATAAGTAGGTTATAACCTACTTAATAATTAACGAAACAAGAGGGACCAAAGTTAGATATTTGGAAAATTTTAGTTAATTAAAACAAATAATAAAACACAACACACACACTAAGAGTGTGTGTGTGTGTGCGTACGACCAGGGGAAGCTCCCCATGGAGCCAAACCCTAACCTTCAACAAATCTACCAAATTGAAGGTCAATCCAAGACCCAAATCGATGCATGAACGCGTAGAAACGATCACCAAGCCATGGGGATCACAAGGTATGTCACAAAACCTAGATTGGTTGAAGTTGAAATTCTAGACAAGTAGGTTACTTGCAAATAAATTGATGGATTATGATCCAATGATGAAATTAGGAATGATTTTATGTCTAGGAGTAAACCCTAGACATTTACTTGTTCAATTGAGGTTCACAATTGTGAATTTCATGATATTCCATTTATGTGTTAAATGGGTTTTGTAGAAGTAAGATGAACCCTAGAATTATCACTATTAAAATGGTGTTAATTGATTTCCATGAGATGAATCTGAGAATGGTATGCATGCTAGACATAATAGAAGTGAAATTATGTTTATGTTTATGTTTATGTTTAGTAGAAATAACTAGCTATGAACTAGTTGTAAAAGGTGTAAAAACAATGTATGCACATTAGGTGTTTGTTAAAATGCCTAAATGAAAATTAAAGTGTTGAAATTAGAGTGAAAATGTGCAATGAATAAGTTGATAAGTCGATTGACTTTAAAAAGTCAAATCGACCAAGTGTATGATCGGATGGTAAATTCGATATAAGAAGAGTAGGATGGAATAGTCGTAAATGATTATGACTAACCTAACCATCTTACAATTACAATGATAGTTTGACGCTTGGCAAGCTAGGTGAAGGCTTGGGGAAGGAAGCGGGTCAAACGAAGCAAGAATGACGGAAAAGCATAATTCGGATGCAAGGTAAGTATAGCTTACACTAGTCTTATATTTTAGAATATTCTCTTATCGTATTAGTTACGAATAAGATAAATACAAAATCGAGGTATGATGTTCCGGCGTGTAGACGTACGGAACAAGATAGTCGAGCATAAAAAAAGAAACCATGTTGATGGTTTAAAAGGAGTTAAATCGGTAACTCGATCATTTTATGACAAATGGAAAAAAATTAACTTTTGAATGGTTACCTTATAGGGTAAACCAAAATAAACAATAAGGGTAACACGGTAAAATTAGTCATGCGTTGACCATAACTATTGGTTCTGAAAGACACGGTAGGACGTAAGCCATGATAGACTAAAAATCGTTAAGAAACGATTAATAAGTGAAATGACCGCACGGTGTAAACCAGAGCGAGTCATGTAGATGAGATGGTAATAAATATCATCTCGCCAACAAAATCGGTCACTTAGACCAAATGGGTCAAAAGGTGAAGGTATCACCTTTTGACGATAACGACTAATGATTATTGTCGAGTTATATTATTTCAGGAGTAAATGTCAAATGGGTATTCGCAACGCTAAGAATTTGCAATTATAAAAGCAAGGTATTAGAAACGGGTCAATATATTGGTCCGCGCCAGGTACGTGAAATAGGGTAACACTCATTTGAACATGTGGTTCAAGAAGTGTTAAAAGTAGTCAAAATAGACATTTGGTTACTTGATAAGTAAACCGAATGTTTTAAATAATGAACATTGCGTTTGGAAAGCTTAATGACTTTTCAAACAAAATCATAAGTTAAAAGAGGGTTTATGGGTCAAATATACTTTCAAAAGTCCTCCATCGTAAATGATTGGCTAAATGGACTAAAACGCCCTTATAAGCTAATTTCGACAGACGACCTTTAAGGGTAGTTTTGAAACGAGTTTTATGATCAAATAAATAATTGGAATAAGTGTAAGAAGCGAAAGATGTAAATCTTCGGTCAAATGACTCTATATGAGTCTTTGTCGTAAATTAACAATCCGACGAGAAAAACTCGGATTATATAGATCACCTCATTAAGTCCACCACAAATATAGTTGTGGTGGAAGATTACTTGATAAGAAATGTTGTATAATAACGCTAGAAACGAATGAAAGCGTTTCATGCTCAAAATATGTCTAAATACCCTTAACGGGTCAAAATACGCAAATGAGCATAAACGGGTTTATGATACGTAAGAGACCCGTGACTTGAACCTAATATGATAGGAATTATTGAAATTATGAATATCATAAGAATAAGGATCAAATAAACATGTTTGTTTGATAAAATCGCGAACGGGTCAAAATTTGGTAAAAATGGTAATAAGCCGAAGACTTAAAAGTCTTAAATTTTGTTAATCCGGATGTTGGATTTTGACTCCATATGATGAAGGGTCAAATTACAATCATGTAGGAAGAAACGGTGGGTCAAACGGATAAGCGGATTGAAAGATACGAAAGTTTTCGTGTCAATAAACGGCAAAATGGAAAGCTGGAATGCAGAGGCCACCATAACTTACGGTGCCACCGTAAGTTACGGTGGAGCTGAAAAGCTTTACGGCAGCCCCCCTACTGGTTTACGGTAGGGGCATGTCAAACCAGGGGCCACCGTAACTTACGGTGCCACCGTAAGTTACGGTGGAGGCCAGTTGGAAATCTTTGTTTTTAGATCAAGAGTTTAACGTTGGGATTCTTTTTCCTTCCATTATCATTACCGGATTTGTTTAGACACATTTTAATCCCCGTATGACTAAAGCATTTCATGTTTATGAAATGTAGGTACATTTAGAATGCCGGAAGACGACCAAGCTCATCGAAGAACCGAACACGATATAGATTCATGCTTCCGCACTTGGACACGTTGTAAATTTTTAAACGACGAATTCGCTCACGTTATGTTGAATGACTTATGATTGTAAAAGTTTTAATAAACCCGTATTTCCAATGTTTATGTAATCTTAATTACATGATTGTTTTTCGTAAAATATACGTTAAACCTTGAATAATAAGAACGGGTGTTACAGATCAGGTGCAACAGACAAGGCAGTGTCAGAATCAGAATCAGTGGGGTAACGCTGCAATCCCAGTGCATGCAAAGTGGAAGATGACACAGACTCGAAAGAATCCGGACCAGAATGATTAGATGAAATCTCAACGATAGGAATCTCTATGAGTGGAACAACTATGACATCATCGGCTGGAACTCCATCTCCCTGAGCAGCATCAGAGGGACCATCAATGAAAAGATCGTCATCATCATCAGACAAGGCATCAAAAGGCAAATCCTCGAGAGGAAAAGCCGCAAGAGGAAAAGGGGCGAGGATCGGAACCACGACATGCTCATCATCGGGATGTCCGAGGATGAGATGGTCCTGGTCAGGAATAGGAATAAGAAAAGGATCCTCGTTGGGTAAACCATCGGCATGCGGTACATCGTCGCCAAAGTCATGTAATGCAAAAGGCTGGAAATCATCGTCATCGTCACTCTCAGTATCAGAGGTAAAAATCTCAGGGTCTAGGACAATCTCATCGTCCGAAACAATGGCCATGGGGTCTACAGTATCTGACAGTCCACTCTCAGATGAGGACATAGTGTCTGTAACAAAACAATCACAACATATGCACATATATCAACAGTCATCGCTAAGCATGTAATCAATGACAATGTATGCGTGTATCCATCCTAGTCTTCCCAGACTATCCCACCCAGCCTCTCAGACTGAACTACCTAGCCTCTCAGACTAAACCTCCCCAGTTTCTCAAACTAAACTACCCAGCCTCTCAGACTGAACCATGAACATAAACTTTGAAATGTGTTTCGTGTCTTTTGTTTGTAAAAATGTTTGTCTTCTTGGATCTGGGCATTTCGTGCATGCAATGAAAATATGTTGTGAAAACATTTTCGTGAGAGCCCTAATGACCGTAGTCTAGACTCGAGAAAGAATCCTAGTTCGCTACGATCGAGGCTCTGATACCAAGCGGTCACACCCTGACTTTTGCGGAAGCGTAATTATGGTGTGACTTCTTAATACCATTGTATACAATCATAACAACACTATATGATTAAACCATTAGACGTTCATCCGTAAATTAAGTTTGAAAATAACACAACATAATTGTCTGAAACGTAGACTCCAAATTTAAATTACAAACCACAACATGTTTTAAAGAGTTCACGAAGACTCGACAAAAGACCTTAAATAAAACCGAGTTTAGAACCATGTATCTCGTCCAGGATTAAGATATATCCCCTAAACCCTAATGAATTCGGATGACATCTTTTTATCCATAACGCAGCTTGAACATGCAAACACCCGCCAGATCCACTTAATTCCTTGAAATACATGTAATTTGAAAACATCAACAAAAGTTGAGCGAGTTCATGTGTTTGTGTATATGGATGTATAAAACCTTTGTAAATAGTGTAAGTATGTATGTTTGTAAATCCCGGTATGAAAGCAAACAAGGAAACAGATCACCACTGGTTTGCAAGGCCACTAGTATGTGTGACGGCGTAAGAAGGCTCAAACCTAGCAAATTTGTACCGGGCCTCCGGCTGTAAGACATAGTGACCTCATGGGCCACCCTGGTCCTCATGGGTGTGGGCTCGCTACACCCAAATAGATCTATCACTCATGCCCCTCGGTCCTTATACGAGGATTAATGGTCTTAAGTGTGCGCCTACCCATTCACATGATCTATTGTACTTTCCTAGGCTAACCATACCAATTGTAATTGTATGTAATCATTTTGTAACGTGTATTTCACCCCCGAAGTTATAAACAAAACAGTTTAAAGAAAAGGGGGACATGAACTCAATGTCTTGCGTCTTCGATAAGCGTAACTCAAGTTTCTTCAGCAAACACGACTACCTACAATGTACTAATATCTATTAGACAGACGGGTCGTGCCTTGTCTTAGTATTAACGTTTTTGAGTTACGTTTCTTTTATGTCTTTATTATTATTCCATGTTATAATTACTTGTTAAAATAATAAATATTTTAACTTAAATTATATTTGTTACTTTTTGGAATAATTGTTAATCAATATTTTGTAACAATGCTTCTCAAGTATTTTATTCTTGTATTTCCTTCCCAAGGATGGGTATATTTGTATTTGTATATTCGTATTTAGGAATTATTACTTAGAAAAATTATTTCTAATTTTTCCTTTTGGCAAAAAATATTTGTGGTTCCAAAATAACATATTTCAAGTCTATCTTTAGAAAATATATATGAACTTATTTTTATCCAAAAATAATGTATTTCAATTTTATCCAAGAAAATATATATTTTTAATCGCCAAAAATTGTATATTCCCTTCTTGTCAAAATACGATTTAACTTTGTGATAATTATAAAATCATATTTTCATTTCTTGTATCCAAAATGTTATTTACCAAAAATATATTTATAAATGTATTTTCCGGAATATTTTGTAAGTTACATTCTTTCGTTCGGTTTCACAATATTTTGAGTAACTAGTGTATTTATTCCTTGAGATTTTTGGTAATATTTTGGTTTGTAATTTCTTGGTATTTCGTTAAGTTATATTATTTCAAGTCCTAAATAATATAACTAATACACAAAGTATAAAATAATCACACATGTGTCTTTAATGTATATATATATTCTAAATATATATTTATCCATTTTTATTTATAAAAACCAACCTCCATCATTTGTATTTTTGTAATAAAAAATCATGGCAAACTTGTATGAAATTATGGTTAAAAATATGCTTGCAAATACTTGTTTAAAAATATTTTTCTAAGTAGTTAATTTTTACAAAAATTTTGCCATAGTTTCCCCTTAAAAATGGAGGTTCCCATGCTTTCAAAGCATATCATTTTCTTTTAAATCATCACAAACAATCAACAACTCAATCAACACTTACCAAGTGTCAAAATCATGCAATTTACACAATCAACATGAACTTGAACTTTTATAAAAACTTGTACTAACTTACTATGTTGTTAAGTAAGCCTTGTTACCCTTAAAAATATGGTTATTTGTTTGTAAACCTTATTCTTATAAAATGTAGTCTTTTACAACTTGTATGATGATTTTTCAAAAATCAATCTTCTTGTATTTTTCTTGTTAACAATGTATTTCTATACTTGATTCACTACTAAAAACATGGTTTGTTTCTTTAAAATCCAAGATTATGTAAATCTTGTGCTTAAACTTAGTTTCATGAAAATCTTCCTCTTACAAGACTTGTATTGTGTTTAAATCATCATCACATATGAAAACAATTTTTATTATTCAAGTTCATGTATGTATAAAGTATGATCATCTTGGTCTTTCACAAGATCATCATCTTAACTTACTAGATCATGTGTTTAATCACAATCTAGTAAGTTCCATATGATGTTTAACATCATAAACACAAGAATCAATCATCAAGTATCACACATATACTAAAACAACATATATTCTTATGGTTTTGAGCTTTATGTTAGAGATTATGTTCTTTTTCATTAGTGTTCTTCATGATTTTCATCACATATCATCTTTTAACCAACTAAAAAAGAAGTAAATTCAAGTTACAAGAGGCTTACTACTAGCACAAGGGCTAGGGAAGAACACAAGAAGATGAAGATGATAAACTAGGCGGTTAATAGCAAATGGTGAAGGTCCTTCAAGCTCCAATGCTTCCTAGCTTCTTAATCTTGCTTCTTGCACCTTAGGATCACTTGGGATTGTATGAAGAAAGCTTGACAATGGTGGTGGTGTTGTGGTGATTCTCGGCCGAGAGCCAAGAGAGGGAGAGGAGAAAGATAAGTGTGTGTTGTGTGTGTGAGATAATGAGGGAAAGTGTAGGATCGATTTGACCGACCGAATGAGTCGATATGAGTTAATACACACTATTTGAGTGGCGGAAACACTCAAACAGATTAGAATCAGAAAGAACGGAGTAGAAAATAGAAGTATATCACTTTAACCACGTTTCTGATTGATATTACACTGATTACATCCAAGAATCAAACCGGCAGCACCTCGGTATGATTTTCTAAACTTCTGCCTGTCCGTTACAAATGACAATACAACATACCTATTTATAGTGCCACCCATTCCGTTTGAAACATACATGTCCACTCAAACGGAACACTTTCAAACGGACACTCCAAACGACCAATTCAAACGGACATGTTTCTTAATTTGTCTCATGTGCACATAATTTCTTGTATGATGCAATGATGATGTCACTATTGTGATGTCATCATCAAAGATGATGACATAATACATGATCAGATCCGCAAAGTGACCAAGACTCGATATAAGACGAAGACGACAGATGTATGCACCAACAGACTCCCCCTCAGATGTTGACGAGTCTTAAGTGTCGAGTCTTCTCATTCTTCAGTCTTTATCAGTCTTTTTTCTTTCTTAGCATATACCAGGATCTTCTCTTTGGCTCTAGCCTCGTCAGACTCCCCCTTTCATTATGATGAGATCGCCGTCTGGAATTAGCTATCACCTTGAGATCAATCCCTGGCTTTAGTTCTGATCAGCTCAACACCTACACAAATTTTCTCATCAAAACATAAGTTTTTACTTAAATCAATAAGAAAAACTTACTAGAAATAGTTCCATCAAGTTCAAATTAATGACCCTGATTAACTAATCTCAACTTCTTTCTCAAATCAAAAATTTTCAATTCAATACACATACTCCCAAACCAGTTCATCATGTTCAGCACTTGAAATTTTGAAAATCAGCTCTTCAACATCAGTTGTCGAAAATCTTTTTGTATTTTTCAAAATTTATGCTAAAACACACTAAAATCTTTTTGATTTTTTTTATAACAAAGGAATGCATTAAAGAAATATATACAAACAATATTTTTGTGAGTTTGCGTAAGAGGATCATATCAGTTTTTGACCAATCACTAGCACCGTTAAGCTTTAAACATTTTCAGTTCTAAACGATTCACGTAGATTGACGATATTGTTGTCCACTTAAACTCAATCTAAAAACTTTCGAAATGCTTACCGATACGTTAGGGTATATTAATTTTGCACTAAATTCTTATGGACCCCACGATCTCAGCATATCCCCTCATCATGCAATACACTATCTCAAGTAATGCCTTTAAACTTTTATCAACTGTGATTTGTGCGAAAACAAAGCAGAATGTTTAAACATTAACAATCAGGTCGATACTTCCGTATACACAGAGAAAGTCCAATGTTTAAACAAAATAAGAAAATAAAAATCAAGTTGAAGTTGTTTAGGCTTTAACCACCAGGTCGATACTCCCGTATACGCAGAGGAGGTCCAAAACTTAAATGAAACACCAAAGAAAATAAAGCAGAATGTTTAGGCAATAACATCCAGGTCGATACTCATGTATACGCAGAGGATGTCCAATGCTTAAACAAAATAAAGAAATAAAACAAGTTTAAATCTTTGCAAAATAAAATGCACAATCACAGCGACTTTTCAGCAAAGTTGTGAAAGTTCACAAACTTAACCAGTTTTATGTCTTTCGACAATCAGCGATTACTGAGTAGGTACACAATCAACAAGGACAAAACTAAGTACTATGCTTTCGACCACGTTTCCCACTAGAACTAGGCTTTTTCATTTAAGTTTGTATCGTTATCGCAAATCTACTAGTCTAGCTGAGCCTATCGTCACATCTTTAGTAAGATCGTTTATCACATTTTATCTCTCCATTTCTTTAGCATGCTGTGACAGTCCAACTGATCTACTATCATTTCCTCTTTTTGACAACAAAACTCATTTTTGCATTTTTTTCAAATTTTCTAATTTTTTTTTTTAAATTTTTACCCCCCCTAAAATCAAAATATGTTTCAATTTTGATTTTCTGGGAAAATTTGAAAACAAGCTGTACAAGAAATGTGACAACATGATGAAAATCACTTCAATTCTCCATTCACTTGGCATAAACAATCAGAACTCCCCCTGACAACAAAACATTTTCCCATAGTGATTTCAAAAACACTTAAGTTTGTTTTAATCAAAATGGTTTTTCCGGAAAATTAGTTTTGCGTGTCATTTTACAAATTCGGGGTTTCATTCATCACCTTGTTTTCTTTAACCACTTGTACGAAAGTTAAATCAAGTACAACTTAATGTCCTTGATTAAACATTTCTCAAGAAAGATGCCGATTCATGCTCCACTCTTACCAACCTGGGAGCTCCGGCAAGTCAGGTTTTTCATTTAAACAGATTTACCCAAGCCTGACGATCCTTGGGTGATTTTGAATTCTTGTTTAACAATGGTGGAAAATTTGCATCATCTATTGTTAAACCAGAATTCTCTAATTTTACCTCAACAACTGGCTCCCCTGGCTTTGAAGAACCAGAATCATTGCCTGCACGTGGCTTGTCTGACTTTGATGAGTCAGATTCATCGCCAAAACGTGGCTCCTTTGTTTCCACAGAAACAGATTCATTGACACAAACTTTCTTCTTCTTTTTCCCTCTTTCGTCCTCAGATTTGTATCTGATGAATGCGTTTTGCTTGATTTGTTGTTCTTTGGTGAGCAAGACGATTTATCAGAACTTTTATCTGTTTTACCAGTTATATCCGAGGACAAAATCCTTTCAAGATACTCTCTCGCCTTCTTCCTCTCCTTCCTCAGTCTGTCTTTTTGCCCCTGCGAAAGCTTCACTTTCGGTTTTAGAACTTTCTGTTCTTGAACTTTAGGTTCTTGAACTTTCTGTTCCTTGGGCTTTGCTTTGACATTGACTGGTTTCTTTGCCATTTTCTGAGATTCAACCCTCGATCTTCCCTTTAATCTCATTGGGCAATCTCTGGCAATGTGACCTTTGATATTGCATTCAAAGCATCTTCTTGTCTCAAACCTCCAACTCTCGCAGTTAACAGCAATGTGTCCTCTCACACCACAAGTGTAACACACTCTGTTATCATACCAATCACCATCTTGAGCCCAAACATTCAGATCATAGCACTGTTTGGCTTGGTGATATCCATCTCTCCTCTTGTATGCTGGATTGGGCTTTTGAGCACTGTGGTCAAACCTGCACCACTTACTACCAACATTTTTTTAGTTTTCATTTTTTAATTTTTGTAATTTTTGATTGCGATTTGATGATTGATCTGATGAACTTTTATTCTCTTTTTGTACATTTTTCAAATTTTTCTCTTTTTGTTTTTGTTCCACTTTCTTCTTCAAAGGTTTTTGCTTAGAGCATTCTCCCTTTTCAGTTGATTATGAAACAGTTTCTTGAAATTTTTCTTTTAATTTCAAAAACAAATTCTTTTTTTTTTTAATTTTTTCGTTTTCATCATCAGATTTTTCATCGCAATCTTCAACTATGACTTTATCATAGTTTGTGACATCGTCACTTATTGGAACTGAATTAACTGGTTTTGGGCAGGGAATAGCTGAAGTATTCACAAAAACCTTCAACTTTTCTTCCCATTCCCTGATTTTACCTTCTAACTCTTTGATTTTCTTTTGAGCACATTCAGCTTCTTTTTCAAGTCGAATAATCGTCTGAAGATGAGAATTTATCATTTTTTGTTTTTCAATGTTATTCTTGCTAAAAACAGATCTCCCATCTTCAAGAATCTTTATTTGACTTTGAAAAACTTTTCAATCTTTACTTTTTCATTTTCCAAATTGTGTATTTGATTTTTCAAAACATTTTCTGATTTTTTAAGATTTTTGTTTTCTAATGACAAACTCTCAATCTCCTTCAAGAGTTTGTCATTTTCAGATGTCAACTTCTCACAATTTTTCAGCAAAACAAGAATCTATTTCGCATCAGCTTTTGTCTCAACCTTTAAAGCTGAAATATTTTCAACCTGTTTCTTTTCCTCATGAACACTTTCATCCTTACTCTCTTTTTCTGATGAATGATCTAAGATAGGTGCGTTTTCTACAACCTCTTTCTTTAACTCTGGTTCAGGGTTCATAGATACAGGTTTTTCAGATTCTTCTTTCTCAATCTTGACAGCTGGAATTTGTTCAACCTGCTTTTTCTCACTAGATTTGATTTGTTCTTCAGCTGTTGTTGTTTTTACATCTTTCTCAGATTTGATCTCTTCGTTAACAATTTCTGCCTTTTGATTCTTTCTTTTTTCAACTTGCTTTTCTTTCAATTTTTCAATTTTATCGGCATAAAATAACTTTCCACTACGTTGATCAGATGGAAGTTGTTGTTTAAGATTTTCAAGTCTTTGAATTTCTTCTTCATACTTGTCACTCTCTTCATCAGACGAATGATAAAAAACCGGAACTTTTTCGGAAACTTCTTTTGCTGAGACTGTTTCTTCTTCTTTCTTTGTCGGAATATACTGCTGAGATTCATAATGCACATATGCCAACACTTCTTCAAAATCCATGTTTTCGGTAAACAATTTCACAAACTCAGCTTTCAAACGAAATGAATTCAACACATGCAAAACTAATTGATCCTCACATGCAAAAGTCGACAAAACCTTTAATCTTTCAAAACTTTTTGACTGGGCCGCAAATGATAACTGTTTAATGATTGGGCCTTCACTGATTGGGCCGATGATAATGAAACTTGGGCCGAGAACTTGTTCAACACATGTACTGATAATTGTCAATTGAATTGATATTTTCTAGACAATGGTCAACAATCAATATCACTCTTTACATGCACATGCAAATTAATGGCCGACAATCTTTAAATTCCCAACTTATTTTCATTGGGCCTACAAATCCACTAACTCGACAATTTTAAGTATGCAACAAACTGATTGGACCGAGACACTATTTTTTTTTAATTCATTGGGACACACACTAAGTCTAATCACATGCAAATGTTTGAATATTAGTCTGGCCGACAACTTTTAATCAGATCACATGTCAATCTCTATTACTCAACTTAATTTGATTGGACCTCAAATATAGTGGGCTCGATGAATGTAACACTCCGACAAAAAACTTGAATGAGAATCACATTCAAACTGGCACAAACATGTGATTTCCTTTTCCAACTTACTGACACCTCGTTTAACGAAATATCACATGATCTTGTTAAAATGTTTCACACAAATCAATGTACTTTCATGTGAATTACTAAATCACTTTCAAATGGAAGTCATGTTTCAAACGGGATAGGCCAGTTTCAAACGACAGCTTCAAACGGAAGGATCAGTTTCAAACGGAAGGGTCAGTTTTCAAACGACAACTTCACGTTTTCAAACGGAAGGGTCAGTTTTCAAACGGAACACCAGGCCTCGTTCAAACGAAACCCAGTTTTCAGTCCATTTTTACCACTTTTACTTCAAGTTTAGATCTGATATTCTCAAGGATTTGTTAAAACTCGGTTTTACACACAATATCATAAATTCAGTTCATTTTGTCCGTTAAAATGTCCAGAAGTCAAATTTTGTGTAGAAAAACCAACTGATTCAGGTGTATTTACTCATAACTGGCTCTGATACCAATTGTAGGATCGATTTGACCGACCGAATGAGTCGATACACACTATTTGAGTGGCGGAAACACTCAAACAGATTAGAATCAGAAAGAACGGAATAGAAAATAGAAGTATATCACTTTAACCACGTTTCTGATTGATATTACACTGATTACATCCAAGAATCAAACCGGCAGCACCTCGGTATGATTTTCTAAACTTCTGCCTGTCCGTTACAAATGACAATACAACATACCTATTTATAGTGCCACCCATTCCGTTTGAAACATACATGTCCACTCAAACGGAACACTTTCAAACGGACGACACTTTCAAACGGACACTCCAAACGACCAATTCAAACGGACATGTTTCTTAATTTGTCTCATGTGCACATAATTTCTTGTATGATGCAATGATGATGTCACTATTGTGATGTCATCATCAAAGATGATGACATAATGCATGATCAGATCCGCAAAGTGACCAAGACTCGATATAAGACGAAGACGACAGATGTATGCACCAACAGAGATCTTCCATGTTATACTTATAACCAAGTTTAATCTTTAACCATTGGATAATATGTCACTTAAGTACTAAACAAATCTGTTAACAAATCACATAAGATCAAGGGTGGGCCACACCCTTGTGACCGTCGCCCAAAGGGGGGGGGGGTATAGGTTTGGGATGTAATGGATAGTTAGAGATTCTAGTTAGATTTCAAGTATAAGTTTAGGTGTTTTAGTTAATATGACGTTATATAGTGTGTTAGGGTGTTCGGGGATCATAACTAGCTTGGTAATGATAAAACAATGCTTTTAGTATAATTTTGATGTCTCGGGTAGTGTCCGGTTGTTCGGTTGTATATTGGTTCGTTAAAGTGCTAAGCTATACCGTTTAGTGTTCTTTATGTACCCTTTTGTGACACTTTTAATTTCCGACACTTAGGAAAGCATTTAGGACCATTTAGTCATATTTTTGCATGTTACTAGCTTGTTAAAATGCTGATTTTTGCTGATTTTTGCCGAATTCAGCACTTTGGGTGAGTTTTAGGCACTTTCCGGCACTTAAACTATCACTTAGGAATGCAGTTTTGTGGTCCTTACTTCCCTACACTCTATACTAGTGTAGTACTTAGTCTCTGGCCCATACTGGGTCTCAAAACACTGTCTGTCTATGTGCTGAGTCCTGTCAGCATTTTCTGAGTTATCCTCTAACTGTGCTAACTGTGCTTTGTGCATCATTTATGTCAATATGGTTTGCATGTAAAAATGATGTGACATTATGAACTATGAGATGCACATGTAAGTATGATGGAGTAATCAGAAAGCAGGTAATTGTAATTCAGCACAGTCATTAGGCACTAATCAAGATTAATTAATTGTACGGATACCTGGATTTTTGACGTTTGTCACACTTTCATGGTGAATCTGTAGAAACATTAATTGGCAGGTTTGCCGAACTTCTTCCTAAGATGAAGAAGGTAGAAATTGTGGTGTCTACTCATATGAGCAACAAGAAGCTTCTAGATGCTTTGAAAAGGATTCCAGATCAGCCCAAGAGTAGCTGGTTTAGGAATGTGAATCAGATCGTCTTGACAACCAACTGTTACAAAATGAAGCCGGATGAGCTGATCTCACTCATCAAATCATATGATAAGGCTGATAAGAAGAAGGCTCAAGGCAACACATCTGCTGCACTTTGCTCATCCACTCCCATTGCTCCATTGCCTGCTATAGTTTACTCATCCACTCCTGCTGATTCATTGTCGAATTCAGAATCGGGTTGCTGTATAGGTACTCAGATTCATGACTTCACTCCCACTCCAGCTGAGGTATGTGTTGACAATATTTGTTGTACAACTGCCTGTAGAGAGAAGGTGAGTGGTTATAAAGAACAAACCAACTCATTAATTATGCAACTGCAATTATCCAAATCTGATTTATATCAGATTAAAAAGAAAATAAATGGATGCAAGGATATGGTGGAGGCACAAAAACGTGATATCCGCCAGTTGCTTAATGACTTGAGTCAAGAAAAGTGTAGGCATCTCCACTTCAAAGAACTTTCAAAAAAATTAACTGTTGAACTTGAATCTCTAAAATCAACTTTTGAAAATTCGGAGTTTAATTTTAAAAAGTTTGACGTTTCAAGTGAAAAGGTTGAGAACATGATAAATAAATAGTTACAGTTTAGTAAAAAGGAAGTTAGGAATAAGGGTTTGGGATTTGTGTGTATTCCTCCACCATACAATCATTCCTATACCTCTATTCCTATGACTGAAGAGGAGATTGCCTAACATAGTCTATGGGCGGGCTTGTGATGTCAAGGTTGAGCCAGCAAAATCCACAAAATTAAAATCTCAAAGGCTAAAAAGAATGAAACAAAGACAACCGAACCAGTTTCTACACCTGTCTTTGTTAAATCAGAAGATGTCTCTAAGCAAACAGAGACATTGAGTTTTGAGAAAAATGCTGAACCGACTAATGAACCAACTGAGCCAGCTGTACCATTTTACTCCAAATGTGAATCACCTGAAGCAACTGATCCAGCTGTGAGTCTTCTGGAGCATAAATCAACGGTAGAGGATTCAGCAGAGCTAGAACAAGATGAGTGTAACTCAAGCTCTAAGTTTAAATGTGTGAACAATATTGATGCTTCTACTTCATGTGTAGATGAGGTAAAAGTAAAGGATTGGGTTGAGGGGGATGATGTTGTTTGCCAAGAAACCGCCGATATTCGTTTGAAAACATCAAACTTGTCTATTCATGCTCGTCCATACATGTCAAATAAATATGTGTCTCCAAAACCAACAATTTCAAATGAAATTGCAAAATCTAATACTGAATGTTCTAACTGTTGTAAACAGAGACATATGAAGCAGGGCAAAAAGTTTGAAAAATCTGTAAACAAATCATCCAACAGATCCTATAACTCAAATTCATCATCAGTTGGATTGAATGGATCGGGATATGCTCCTTATGTAAAGAAGCAAACATGCTACAACTACGGCATACCTAGTCACATAGCAAGGAATTGCACACATCGTCCCTATGTGCCATACTATAAACAGAATCAGAGGGTTGCATCAAGGGATAAATCTCATTCTAAATCAATGAAGGTTGAAAAATAATGTGTGGTAAAATACACATATTTGTCCCGTGTAAAGTGTATACTTTTTGTATAGTTATTATTTGTTTTTTTAGGTTTTAGTGTTATATTAAATTATTTTGCGTTTTACCAGGTCCTGGTGCAAATGGAGCGAAAACGGGTAATAAGGAAATAACCAGCCAGTTGAGCGGAGTAGGACGCCAGTGACCTAATTAAAATTGCTGCTATTTTCCTTGATGGACCGAGTTCACTATCTCTATTTTATAAGCTAGTGGGCTGTAGAGATTATAGTGAGACTAGGCCCACTGCACCACCATGTTATTTTGTGTCCGCTAATGAAAGCCGAACAATGTGAATATTTGAGTTCAGCTCAAATTATGACAGAGGATTCGCATAATATACATGATATTAAAAGTGGCTTCAGGCTGACATGAGGCATAGGAGATAGAACACATGTGGCTAGAGGATCAAAGGGAGTTAATTAAAAAATATAATACGGCTGGTGGAGGTTTTGGACGAATAAAAAAGATGGGCTGCCATATATATTTTTGTTGGAGGCTATATTAGAATAGATATTATATTATTATAGGCTGCATATTATTTGTTTTGTGGGGCAAAGATATACACAAGAAAAGGGGCCGCCATACATGTTCAGCCCAGTAACGTGCGCATATGAGGGGTTGTGGGCCTTTTGATAGGTATAAATTAATTGTTAATTAAAACCCTAAGGAGACATGATATTACTTGGACTTAATACCAACTGGGACGCAAGGATATACGGCTGAGAATCATCTTTGATGAATTTGAGAAGATTGTTTTGCAAGTTTTGAAGTTCTTGAATCATTGGAGTTGAGCAAGAAGCTTGGAGATCAAGGAATAAACAGGTTTTGCTTACCGGTTTTTCTAGTTTTCTATTTTTCTTCTTCTATGTCTATGAATTCTTGTTCTAGACTTTGTTTTATTGTTCTTAAAACCATGTTGCTTGGCTAATTTCTTAAACTATCTAGGTTGCGATGAACTCTTGAATAAATTATGGTTTTTTTATCGTTTGCTAATGTAATTTATGGTTTTGTCTTGAAAAGTAATAAACTTTTGAATCTTGATTTAATGTATATGCGTATTTAATCTTGTTTAAATCTAATTACATGTTTCACTTGTGTTTTTGTGGATGTCTTCCATGTATGAATGCTAGTTAGGTCATCGACGTGTGTTAGTGACTAGTTTATGGTTAATTGTGCACTATTTCTGTAGGAACTGTGATTAAGGTTTTAATAGGGTTTAATATTTTACTAATCTTTATATCCGTAAGGTGAGAGATTGTCGGTCTGTCTTTATTGTTAGATTGCTAGGTTTGGTACTTCGTAAGAATAACACCTTCATTTACCTTTCAGTATTTGCTTACAGAGTTAAATCCGTTTCCTTAGTTGCCTTAGATTTCCAACCGTGAGGTAGTTAATCACATTAGGACACTTTTCTAGATAATTAGATAACCGTAGGGGAGTCTAATAAACCGGTAGTCTTAACAGCCGTTTAGAGTTCCATAGGTGTCTTTCCGAAAAGGGTCGGGGGTCCTGTTCGGTTTCTTTTAAGGTTTAGCACTTAAAGATCCCGGTTTCATTACACATTAGCATCCAATAGAAACCATACGATATCAATTGGGATTCCAACCTAGGTAGTTGTTCGCATAATTGTTAAAAGCCATCGCCTCTTGCGCCTAGGCCCATTTTTCAGACGAGGTGAGACAGTTGCGCTTTAAGTCGAGGAAATTGCGCTTTAACTCTCCAGGTGATGGTGCAGGCGCAAATTCCGACAAGATTCCTAGATTCTGGAGACTTTCCGGCTAAATTCCGACAAGATTCTAGCCAAATTTCTACTTTTAATCAAGGAAAACTACTTTTCTACACTAATACACTAATATTTTGGTACTAATTAGATAATATAAAGTGTTACATAATCGAGTTCGTTTATTCTATTTGAAGAATAGTATTCTTTTTCTAATACATAATATATTTTTTTAAATTTTTTATTATGCGCTTTATTTTTATCAGACCCTCATTTTTTGCGCTTTGCGCCTAGGCCCCAGGCGAGGCCTATGCACCTTGAGTGCACCTCATGCCTTTAATAACTATGGTTGTTCGTCATCACTGATCTAAATCACGTTTAAGTTGTGTCTTAGTTATTTAATTTAATTAGTTTATTTTAATTGCAATTTAGGATTTTAGTAAACCCCCCTCAAAATATAAAATCAATTTTTTCGTGTCAGCCTGTCAAATCTAGAAAGTCTAGTAAACGTAATTAGAGAGTCTCGTGGGTTCGATACTCGGACTTACGTAATTAGAGGATAAACGAAGTCGATAAGATCATTTGAATCCATAATAAGAAGATCATCAGGTATTTCTATAGTTGCCTCACCATCGTTGGAGCCACCTATGTTCCCTACACCTAAGTCCAACAACCATTGTGCAAAGACCTTTGTTTGTCACCATCATGTAACTTACCTCCAACAGTTAACCACATGTTTTTGGTTAACCTAAGTACTTTACAATTATTCCAAATGTAAGAAGAACTTAAAGAAGCATTAACAATATCTTTTCTACTACCACTTGGAATTACCGAAAGAATTTGTCAGAAATCTCCACCAAACACAATCCTTTTACCTCCAAAAGGTTGTTGACAATTGCTAGAATCATCATATGACAATATATCTTTCAAACTCTTATCAAAAGCTTCAAAACCATGCATGTGCACCATAGGTGCTTCATCCCATATTCTCAAGGATGTTTTCTTTAATAAAGTAGAAACATCGCTATATGGCTTTATATGACAAACTGAATCCTCATTTAGGTTTATTGGAATTAGAAACCGAGAATGTGATGTCCTACCTCCGGTAAGCAACAAAGAAGCAATCCCACTCGAAGCAACATTCAAAACAATCTTTCATTTTGATCGAAGCCACATAGATAATGTTTTCCAACGAAAAGTTTTACCCGTTCCTCCGTATCCGTAGACAAAAAAACACCACCTTTGTCTTCTTCAACCGCTTTTATTATATCATTGAAAACGCACCTTTTCTTATCAGTTAACGAAGAAAAAAGGTTGTCAAACTCTTTCATCTGTTTGTTCTAATCATAATCCAACTCCTCAAGAATTAATCGATTATCCAAAGAATTAGCAGAGTCAAAGTCAGGATAAGGCATTGTACTCGAATTTCTTAAGGTGGAATTATTCGATTTAAAATTTTCTCAATCTTGCACAAAGTAATGTTTTTTATCTATTCACATCAAAGTGTACATCTGAAAAAACAAATATATGCAATATTATTAAGTAATGGCTTATAAATAACAAAAATTATAATAGTTATAAATAAACAGGAATAATACCTTGAACACTTATAATTTGACGTTGTCTATAAAGGATACCTTCTGCTAAAATTTGTCATGTTTTTGCCATACATGTTATGGCCTTGAAATGGTATTAGACATCAACATGATGGCAAACAAAGAACATATATAATTTGGCAAACCTGCTATACTTGCTTCTTTAAGAAACCTCTTCACCTTAGGCCACTTAGGATCACATGTGACTATTATAAAAATATCTGGATATCCAAACCACTTACAGATAGACATGCATCCAAATAATTTTGCATCATGTAACGGGAACCACCGGTAAATGAAGAAGGTAAGATGTACTTTTTTCCTGTCTTAGATAGGTTTGTATTACCACGGTTAAGCAATTTTTTTAAATTCTCATAAGTTTCAGATCTTAGAGACTTTTGTTGAAAACATACACGATTTAGTCTTTCAGCTTCAATCATGGTGTAGGCATCCACTAAGAATTGTTTAAAAAGACGTCTAGAACTATGAATTAGTGAGAGAACACCAACTCTATCTTGGATCCTGTAAGCAAAGAACCCGCCATGCTACAAGTTTTTCGTTTATTTGTTGTGGAAGCAATAAGACCCCTATGAAGGATGTGAACTCTATAACAATCTTCACCGTAAGGAAACAACAAAGGATATTGAAGAGCAAGATAAGATGGATGTAGCTCACTAATATGTTTTAGATTACCTTCTTTGGTTTCTACAACAATATCTTGGTTTTCAATTGAATGACCAATATCACCAACAATTAAAGCAGCTACTTCTTAAGCGGTTGGTAAATTGTATGTCCTTTCATCTTTTTCTCTCTCCCCATTGAGATGTAACCTTAAATTCAAATGAGGATTTTCTTTGAAAGAATCTCTTACGATACTCACCAAAACATTCTCCGAATCTAACATTTTCTTTAGATATTCAATAATTTGAAGGTCAACTTGAATAGTGGTTGATGAAGAAGCTTTGTTAGTATCACTGTACACAGTAAGAAAATATAAATTTATTGTTAGTTTTCTTTTTGTTTTATAATAGTATAATAATGTTATAAATAACATATAAGCATATAATTAAATACATGCCCAAGAACCGATTATCTATTAGAAAGTTCGTTATCAGTATCATATATATAAAACTGACAGAACTTTGGTTTAGATCCATCTTCAGGTAAAAGACTTTCAATATAATGAAAATTTTTACCTCAAAGTCTAAATACAAAAGGACCTTTTCATTTATTAACAGAATGATCAACCTTTCCACGCATAGACGTAAATGAAAACATCGAGTTATAACGTCTAATGTTCTTCAAAAAAAAAAAATACTTGCGTTTAGAACCAACCCATTATAAAGATTCTTATAATGTTGTGGGGGTTCCTTAAATGGAGGAAGCTCTACTTTACCATTTCCATAACATACTGAATAACTTGTGTTAACACGATCTTTTGATTTCCCTCTAACAGCCTCATCTTTCCATAATATTGCATGAGATATCTTACATATAACATTCTGATCACCGTGACCACGGTAATCTATTTAAAAAATATATAGAAAAACCGAATATTAATAAGTATAATTTGATAGAATTAAAAAATGAAGTAAATACGGAAACAATATAGATAATGCTATAAGATTTAAACCCTTTTGATACGCCTGCAAATTCTTTTATTATAACTTCCGGTTGACGAAGTTCAGGAAAGCACAAATCCTTATACTTTCTAGTATCCAAATATTTTTTCTATATAGTCTACATTGCGAAGCCATGGAATGGTCCATGTCCTTATTTAAAACTGCACAAAAAATTTAATTAGCATCGAAACTTAGGCTTATAAATAAGACGACTTTTTAATAGGTACTTGCTAATGGTAATTATTTACCATTTTGATGAGATGACAAACATGTAGTATTGGTAGTGATCAAACTAGACCGGGTAGACATTCTTCTTATATTTGATGATGGTCGAGTATTGTTTTTGTTGTAATTAAGCGTCTCTGCAAATAAGAAACAAAATCAGCATTATGAAGTCAAATAAATCGGGAACTCAATTTAAAAGTAGGGTATTCAGTTATAAAGTATACCCCTCATAATGTCAAACATTGGACTTATAATTCTTTGATTGGTAGAAACAACTTGTGTAGGTGTTTTAAGGCATGGATAACATCTATCTTGGATGATATTTTCTTTGAATTTAGAAACATGTCTAGTATTTGATGACGGTGTATTATTATTATTATTAGTGTAGTTAGACATATCTGCAAAAAAAAAAATCTAATTATATATGGATTACGTATATGGAAGGGTTGTAAGGATAGGGTTTTGAATTATAAAAGTATACCTTTTGTAATGTCCGACAATGGACTTCTAACCACTGCATTAGTGGCAACAACTTGTGAAGGTGTTTCAAGGCATGGATAAGATGTATCTTTTATGTTATTTTCTTTACATTTAGAAACATGTCTTGAGCTAATTGATGATTGAATGTTTTTGTTACCAACTGCAAAGAAAAAAATGTTAATCATTTATTTACATTTATAATGTATGAGTTCATAAAATAGTAGTTAAAACACAAATATTACGATTTGAGTTTCCAACGAGTATGCGAGATGAATTAATCGTTGAATCATCAACAGTTTGTGCGATAGAAAAATTCTTGGATCTTTTGTTATCTAAAATTTTTCTCAATTGACGCATTTGTTTACTATGTGCACTGGCCATGTCCGTATTTGAAACTGTAACAAAATAAATAAAAGTAAAAAAATAGTAAAGTATATCAATAAAATTGTTAAGTAATTAATTTTAATAGATACATGAAGATATTAAAAAATGAATTATAAAAGTGTACCTCTTCTTATGTCAGCCAATGGACTTGGAAATGTTTCATTAGTACAAACAACATGTGAAGGTGAATGATTCGTGATATTTACTTTGTAATTCGAACCATTTCCAGAATCTTTTGTTGATTGTAAAATACTCTGTTGAACTGCAAAAAAAGTAATACATGTATGGGTTGCTGAAACATGATATTGTAAAAGAGTAGTATAAATATCAAACTCACAATTATTGTTTCAGCTATTTGAACAAATGCAAGGGTTGCTAAAACATAAACACTTTGTGAAAAAGAAGTCTCCTTGGATCTCTTGCTATCCAAATAGTACAATTTTCATTCTTACATTCACTATTTTCAGGCATTGTAGCAGATGTAAAGCTTTGTGCAATATGGACGGGTTTTGCAAGCGAAAGGTCCATTGATCTTGTTCTATCCATATAAAGTCTCCTCATTTTTCGCCTCTCTTTGCTAAAGATATAGGCATCGATCATTTTTGGAGCTGTAATAAGGTTTTAAAATGAAGTTGATAATAAGTCTAATAAATATCCATTTTGGTAGTCAAATGTCTAAAATGTAGTAAAAGTTTAACAAATACCAATAATTAACATTTAATTCATTTTAAAAGTGCATATGAAATAAACAAACGTATATGCAATTTATGCTAATGTTGATGCTTTAAATGGTAAATAATCACACTTTTATTGATTGGTAAATAATTGATGTTTTCAAACTCTTGATAAAAATTGGTTGACTTAAAATATTTTAGTTACTAAACGTGCAATTATATTTACATTTGTAATATTAAAATAACAATAAATAGTTGTTAAGTAATGATAGAATCTCGTTTTGTAAATTCATAATATTTACTTGAGTATGATTATATAATATATAAAATAATAAAAATTAGAAAAAATCCAACATGTACTTGATAATAAAATAAGATGTTCAACCAAATATAAAACTTAAGTTCAAACCAAGGTAATAACATTAAACCAAGCAAATCCAAATAGTCAAGTTCTCAATTCTTAGTGATAATAAAATACCAAATCCAAATAAATAAATAGTTTATAAAAAGACGAAACGATGATTCTTTCAAATTTGGATAAAAATCATTATTTCTCATTCTTTGGAATAAGGAGGGTTGCATTGGCAGTTGCTTTCGCACCTTCAACAAATTTAGGAGGGGGTTTAGTTGCCGACTGTTTTAGAGAATCATCAATTTCATAAACCTCAGCCAGATTACGCTTCAATTCAGAGTAAGTGGTGTTTTTCCCAACCCCTCCATCATCCAACAAAGTTCTCGCATTGCTTGTAACAATAAGTGACGTTGGAGTATTATTGTCGCTCGTGGAAGATATAGTATCCTAAATAAACAAATGAAAGAAATTTGTTACAATAAATGATTACTTTTAAAAAAAAGAAAAAAATAGAATGATATCTATTGTTTATCCGATAAAAGACAATACCTTGGAATTGACAGTATCTTGGTATTCAAAGTCAGTGGACTCGGTATTCATGGAGTCTGATGGGTTAACCTAAATTGTATATAAAACCCTAAATGTTAAATAATGAAGATAGGTAGAGGATCCTGTAAAAAAGGCCTAAAGTGTGAGAAAGGTAAGAAAGAATCTCAGCCATTAGATCTTTGATCTAATGGTTGAGATAATAGGGACCAAATTCTAAAATGTTTTTATTAATTTGGACTGAATTGAAATATCTAGGGGCAATTGTGTCTTTTTATCCCCATTTTCTAAATCAAAATCCCTAAAATTTCTCTCTCTCTCTCTCTCCAGATCTCTATCTATCATACGTTCAGAATTTCTCTCTCCAAGATCAACTCCAAGACCACCACGAATCGGAAGATTAAACATCAATCGGAAGCCGGTGTCGGAAGCGGTTGTTGAAGACGATTGTTGTTGATTCGGATGACGGATGCGAGCGGCTGCATGTTTATTGAAAACATCAATCTCAAAGCCGGTGTCGGAAGCGGCTGCATGTTTATTGATTCGGATGACGGATGCGAGCGGCAGCGGCGGTGGTGGTGGTTCGAGCGGCGGCGGTTGTGGTGGTGCTGGATCGGCAGTGGTGGTGGTTCGAGCGGCGGCGGTTGTGGTGGTGCTGGATCCGCAGTGGTGGTGCCGGAAGTGGCAGTGGTGGTGGTGCCGGAAGTGAAGAAGATGATACAGAGGTGTTTATTTTATTTTCTGAATGGTGTTATTTTTTTCTGAATGGTGTTATTTTGTTTACTGAATGGTGTTATTTTGTTTGCTGAATGGTGTTATTTTTGTACTGAATGGTGTTATATTCTTTGTACTGAATAGTGTTTTTTTTATTTACTGATGAATGGTGTTATTTTTGTACTGAATGGTGTTATTTTTTTCTTTTCAGTAATGGTGTTTATTTTATTTTTCTGAATGGTGTTATTTTTTTCTGAATGGTGTTATTTTTGTTTACTGAATGGTGTTATTTTGTTTGCTGAAAGGTGTTATTTTTGTACTGAATTGTGTTATATTCTTTGTACTGAATGGTGTTTTTTTTATTTACTGCTGAATGGTGTTATTTTTGTACTGAATGGTGTTATTTTTGTGCTGAATGGTGTTATATTTTCTGAATTGTGTTATATTTAAAACACCATGTATGAACATGCTCTGAATGGTGTTATATTTATGGGCGGTTATAAGTCCTAAAATCCAGGTTTTTCTCTCTCCAAATCCTTAAATCAAGGATTACCATATTTGAATTTGTTAATGCATTTACAATCTTACCCTTTTCAATTAATTTAGATCTAATGGTTGAGATTCTTTCTTACCTTTCTCACACTTTTAGTCTTTTTTACAATAACTCCACCCAATGAAGATATATCATTATAAGTTAAATATAATTAGGTCATATGCAATACCTGATAAACCTCTAGATTTGCTTCAAGCTTTGATATGATGGAGGGATCATCAGTGAAGTTGCTAACAATGAAAGACTTGTAGTTGTTTGTGATATTAAAGTTGGAAATGTCAATTTTAAATGCATACTTTTTCCAACCAAATCAGCAATTTCATCAGGAATCATGCTGAGACTATCATCCGGTAATATAATTAAATTAAAAGTATAAATATGTGTGTAAAATAGAAATTCATGAAAATGAATTATTGTGAATTTTAGAAAACTTTACATCTAGAATCCTATCAAGCAAATCTTTGGAGCTTTTTTTTCAGCATTTTTTAGCCTCACGATCCAACACAACTAGGGAAACAACACCAGTATTATCTTGCAACCTTAATGGAATTTTGTACCTCGAATATATAAAAATAAGAAATGTTGTAAGTTTAAAAGTAATTAAAAGATAAATAGTTTACGTAATGCACACATAATTATATGGAATAACTCAAAATATTTTAAGAAAGTGTTTTAGTAAGCATTAATAACTTTGGAACAGTTATAATTACTTTTTTGTTGCAACTTGCATTTGGGCATTGAATAATCTTTTTGTGTTCCACCGGTTCAGATCCATCAACTCCGTCAACTGGGTCAGTTATAACATAGGTAGTTGTAACCTTCTTCTTACAAGCTTTACACGCATTGTAGTACCACTCGAAACCAGGTAAAAAACTGATGAGAGTACCCGTGACAATTACCGACATCTCCTAAGATATGAGTTTATGTATTGTTGTTAAGTTGCGAATAGATTATTTTAAAATAAATATTATAAATAAATTTACCATAGCTATTTTGTTAACTTCTTCTATGCCTTTAAAATGTGTCTTGCTTAAGAACTCATCTTGCAGACTGGTAGCACATTGTGACGACACCGAACGACGGCTTGAAACGGAGTAGTCAGATTCTTTCTTGAGAAACTGTTTAGAAACAAATATATTATTAATTATATAGAACATAAAAGTATCTAATAATAGATGTAGTAAATAACTATGTCAAAAACATATCAAACATATGTTTAAACGCAGTGATTTCCTCAATGTCATCGTTAATGAATAGTGTACTACCATGGAAACCTGATGAAACATATGCTTTCCCTAAAAGATACATAAATAGAAAAAATGATAATAAACAATAAGTAAAAGTGTAATTAATGGATACTTAATATAAACTCATTATTCTAAAAATAATGAAAACATTAAAAATACACATTATACCGCTTGAAAAGGTGAATTTCCCAGTTTGCAATATTAAGACAGTAGTAACACCCTCGGGTTTTTTTGACATGAACTTCTGCATCTTCTCCGCATATGCTTCCCATAGTGAAACATAAACATTACGACGCCTACAAAGTTTAAATACACAAAATGTTGAAAAACATATTGTATGCGAATAAAATAAGACAATTAGATATTTAAAATTGTGGAAGTTGAAAAGATCTTACTGAGCATCACGAACTTGAAGGCTCATTTTCAGTAAATGAGAAGCCATTAGAAGATCCAACAGCATCATTACATTTTATCATGTTGGTATCATAATCCAAAAAGAGCCCATGTTTATGATTTGTCAATCGATAGGGTGAGAGATTGTCACCAACTTCAAATTTCTTAATGATGACACATTCTCTCTCCACGAGGAATTTCCCATGTTTGCTTAGATAGACACCCATAACAGTAGCTTGAATCTTTGTACCCTAAAATGAATGAAATAAGTGGTGAGAATAGTTGCAAAAAAAATGATACTATAAATTAAAATAGTTACTGAGATAGTGTTAAGTACCTCTTCATCCATAAGAATTAAGTCAACTGAATGTGTAGCATCTTTTATCTTGAAAGAAGGTAGCTTCCAAAGCTTAATTATACGGACCTTAATTGTGACATCAAGCTTTGAATTTGAAGCATTAACTTGGTTGAGCAAAGTGATTTCAGCATTATCCAATGATCTATTATATGTTAAAACGAATTTATCACTAATTAATGTAATCATGTATGGTCTAATCAATTTTGGTTTTTAGTAGATTTTAAATTATCGTTTTTTATAAATTAAAATAGACATAACAGCACCATATATAATATAAACAAATAATAGTAAACAAAAAATAGACGTGATATCCAAATGAAAAGCGGATATCCATAGTCCCTACAATGCAAATTTCTCTTAATTTTTCAATTTGTGGCTATCGTGCTTATCTAAATACATTTGTTAATTCTAACATCTAGTAAAGCATCGTTATGTTAAATTAATCTTTGATAGTGAAGAATATATCAAACAATGCAAAAAAGTTCTAACATATAGTAAAGCATCGTTATTTTCAAACTATAAGCTAGATGCAAAAAATAAAAAAGATAATTATTAAATGGAAGTTGGCAACTAGTTGATTAGAGATAATATACATAAAAGCAATGTTTTAAAAACCGGTAAATACCGGCCGGTTATACCGGTATTACCGTTTTCAGATATAAATCCGGTACGAAACACCCCGGTAAATAAGTGAAACGGCATAAGGTTTGTGCCGGCGGTAAAATCCGGTATACCGGTTTGAAATGTAATACCGGCACCGACCCAGGGTTATTTTAGTTTGGGTTGTTACTTATTTTATTATATATGTTACTTATCTTATGTAATTTTTATATATTATGATTATTCGTAACTAAAAGTTCTTATTTAATATTTTATGAAACGAAATAGTTGATGTATTCAACACTCAAATGGCTTAAACATATCGTACACTTACATTTAAAAGAGCTTGTTGGAAAACTGAATGATTTTCGATTATCTTTTGGATTATTTTTTATTATGGATTTACTTTTGGATCATCTTTTAATATGTAATCATGCATTTTTTGGATTAACTTTTGAGTTGATGTAATTTATGAAATTATAGAGTTAGCTAGTCAACCCGGTTGAACCGCTCGGTACAAACTGGTTCAACCGGTTGAACCATTTTTTAGCCTAATCCGGTTTGATTTAAAAACCGGTTTTTAAAACATTGCATAAAAGGTTTGAAATAATGAATGAAATGAAAAAAACAAACAAACACCTGGAATCGTTGTTAGAGGAAACCCTGCTTGTGGTAGTTGGCATGCTTGAACTTATGCAGTATGCAGGAGAGGTGTTGGCGAGTTTGTGACAGTTGTAAATTCCATATTTCTCCTATCTATATAAAGGTGAAGGTTAAACCATGATCCCTAAAATCTTGGTTTTTTTTTTTAAATTCAAACTGATTACAGAAGTTGAACTTTCCTGAAAGTATGCTAAGTAAGTTTAATAATATTCCCGAAATCAATTAGTATATCCCTATTATTTAGCTTTTAAATGTCCTTTTCTAAATTAAGTTGAAAAAGTTTGAGTAAATTTGAAAAAAGTTAAGTTAAATGTCATACAACTATATTCCTATCATTTTGGTTATTTATTGTACTAAGATTTATTGTAAATTAATTATTAGGGATGTGTTGCCATGTGTAATTTTGTTTGAATAATGAAAGAAGAAGATTTCACTTGTCAATAGAATAGGGTAGGCTCATATATAAATGACACATAAGCAAAAATAACTTTATTATATTAGAATAGATAGATATCTCCATCTAAAGGAGATTAGAGAGTACTCTCTTAAGACATCATCATCAAACATGAAATCTAATATTTCAATAAGCAAGCCTCATTTCTTTCTTGAATCTTGTTTCATGTTGAGATTAATCAACACATACCATTTGAAATTTACAAGGTACCATTGACAAGGGGCTTCACGTTTCACATTCGTGTGTCGATATGTTAGTTGCATACACCGACGCAGACTGGGTTGACTGGCTAACAAGCATCGTCATACATCAGGGTATTGTGTTTTTCTTACTAATTGCCGTTTTTTCTTGGTCTCCTAGTGTTGAAGCCGAATGAAGGATATTGCCAATGCATTTGTTGAATCCGACTTCAGAATCTTCTTCCCGGACGACCATGCCCTCTTTACTTATCTCGCCCTCATTTACTAGTCTACTAACCCAAAACAACACCAACCTACAAGACATTAAAATCAATTTCCATTTTGTTTAAGAAAGGGTTATGTTTGGACATGTTTAGGTGCCACATGTACCGTAACAATCACTTTTCTAACATTTTTATTAAGAGTTTACCCTCTTAGATGTAGAACATGGGTCATAGTTATAATAAAAGTTATATAAATAAATATAAAAATAGTAAAGATACTCTCTTTACCAGGGTCGACCCTAAGAATTCGTGTACCCTGTTCGAGCTTGAAAAACGTGCCCTTAGGCCTTAACGAAATTGAGTATTGGGCTCACTAAAGGTCTAAACCTCATGCCAATGAGCTAGTAACAAATATAAACCATAAAAATAGTTTTGTAAGTGGGCCTATGTTGGTGTTTGTATGGGTATACCCTATTAATTTATTTTTTTTACATATACATATCGGATTTTTTTAGAATACCGTGCCCTTCGAAATATCAAGCCCTGGCCGATGGTCCTCCCCGCCCACCCTCAGGGCAGGCCATGCTTTTTACATATTTGGGAAATTGTAGTAACCGTACCATGTACAAATCCTAACATAAATAACTTATAATACAACATATGTAATTAAACTGATTCAAACTATAGTCTTCAACAAGAGCTTTAACCGTGTCTTCTTGTATGGTCCGTTGTGTAGTCTTTAACGAACTCTTGAGTGTCTTCTTGTATGGTCCGTTGTGTAGTCTTTAACGAACTCTTGAATCGCGTCTTCTTGTACAATCCATTGTGTAGGCTTCAACGAGGTCTTGAACCACGTCTTCTTGTACAATAATTTCCTACAAAAGGAACAAACAAGAGTCGACGGTTATGGCTGAGGCATGTGTTCAACACACCTCCCTTTAAACAGATTCCGCGCCTCTACTAAATACGACGCGTCTGTCTCCCAGGGTACAATAGCCGAAGCTGTCTGTACTGCCGGAAAAGGCCACACACCCGAGGTTACACCGGATAAAATTATAGTGTTAGAACTAATGGAAAAATAATGATATGTAGGTGTTGAAATCAAATAGAGAAAACTTATCTCTCTAAATAGCCAACACATGGGTCTTTAAGTATTTCTTCTTTTCCAAGAACTTTCCAAGTATTTATGTATTTTCCTTGTATCCTCTCTTGTATTTTTCTAGCCTCATCAAGTTAGGCACATAGCCTTCTTATAATACAAAGGACATGGGGTGGAGAAGAGTCTGGCAATGGGCCGGGCTTGGGCCGGGTATTGGTAATCCCAGACCCGTACCCGGTTGTAATTCTTTGGCCCATACCCGGCCCGTTACCCGTCGGGTATTTGTCGGGTAATTACCCGTCGGGTATCGGGCATACCCGTGGGTATCGGGTATACCCGTTAATTTCATAAAAAATATCCGTTGGGACAAATGTTCAATTTTTACTTTAATGTTTATATAATTTACTATTTTAATTACTGTAACAAATGAAAATATGATTAATAACTTACATATCATATTCAGACCACATATACCAAACTAAATGAAAACGATTACTTAATTAACTAATTGTATCATGACCACTAAATTGCATAAACAACCACATAATAAAGGGTGATAGCTTCCACATCCAATACACATGTTCAAAAATAAGTTATTTGTTCGTTAAGCACCTACCAAATAGATATTCACAAATGACTATAGGGAAGGTAATAAGTACATGTACTAAGTTTATATATATGGAAATATATAATATGATACATTCGGGTAAATGGGCCGGGTATCGGGCGGGTATCACTAAATCCCATACCCGTACCCGTACCCGATTTTTTTTCTTTTTTTAAGCCCGTACCCGGCCCATACCCATTGGGCTTCGGGTATACCCGGCCCGTATGTTTCGGGTTTCGGGTATACCCGTCGGGCTTGGGCTTTTTTGCCATCCCTCTCACTTAATTAGAGACATAAACTCTAATAAAAACTAATAAATTGACATAAAAACTCTACTTAAGAGTTTATCTCGCATACAAAGAGTCTAGTAAATAATTATAATTTCAGTAAATTAATATCCATTCACACTATCAAAATTACAACATTAGATTCATTCTCCACATTAAAAAACCTTCCACTCAAACTGCACAAGCTTTGTTCGACGTAAATTCTATAGAGTTTAGGTTATATATGTGCATCTATATAAAAATAATAAACATATCTGGTAAGTCCCACAAATAGCAAGCTATTGATAGGGTCTAGGGAGGGTAAGATGTAGGCAAATTTTATCTCTATCCTGGCCTCCTGGGAATAGAAAAGCTGCTTCCAGAAAGACCCCGACTCCAAAATAGACAACAGACAAATGAATAGAGCAAAAGATGAATCAACCGAAGGCTTAAATACAAGAAATCTATCATCTGTAAGGTCTACCTAAAGTGTAGGAGAAGTCTAAGCCCATAAGACAAAGCTACTCTCCCCTAAAAGTCCTTCACCTTAATCATACGTCTCTACAAACTCCTATCCTGGACCCTGCTCTCAAAGAGGTGCAACTCTATTAAATCCTGCCTAATCAGCTAATTTCAAGTTAACCTGAGCCTTCCTCTACTCATGTCCTCCCTTCTATAGTTCAATGTGCCTCTATATGTATTACTATATTAATTAATATAGTAGTAACACATCTAAAACATACTCTGCAATTGATAAAAGAAACTTTTGTAGTTTTATTTACACGCCCCATAACTATTCATTTAGATTACAAGAAACCAACCAACCAACCAAAACCAAAAGTAACCAAAAGTAACATATATAAATCTAGCCAGTTCAAGATATTAAAAAAAAAAAAAAAAAAACACAACCCCCACATTTCGATATCCTTAACGGTAACAAACCATAATTACATCTTTACTAGACATACTCTTCCTAAAAGACTTCTTTATGGGGTTTCGGTTTCGGTTTCACCACTTGAATCGCACAACGATGCAAGAGATGTCATCCTTGCTTTCTCGATTCAGTGCTTCAACGGCTAGTTGCTTGGCTGCCTTTTTCGGGTCCTTGATCTTTATCGCGATGTCCACTGCCTCTTGGTTAGTCATAACCTGGATCAACAAGTTAAAGTCAAAGACATGTAGGGTCAAGGTTGTTAACTTCATAAAGTAAAGTTTTGTTTTTCACCTTCCACAGACCGTCACTTGCGAGAATGAGAATCTCGGTGTTTGCATCGATATCTGAGTTTGCTATATCCGGATCACAGCGGAGATGACTCTTGAGATTCTTGTCTCCAAAAGCACGCGAAACGGCCAGTTGTCCGTTCACTCTTGCCACATCTCCTATACATCATTCAACAAATTAAGGAATTATTTACAATTAATTAAATGGAAACATGTCATATAGGTCGAACGAGTCAAATTTAGAATCTAAAAAGATCACCTGGCATGTTTGAGACGAAACCTCCTCGATTTTCAATACTGCCCCTCTCGTTATTGGGCTCATGATCAGTACTCATTTGGATTGCTTGCCCCCTCTTTGAAAGAACTGCACGGGAGTCTCCGACATTTGCCACCCATAACTTACGACCGTCGATGACGATAGCGGTAACTGCAGTGGACCCACCTCTTCCAAGGTCGGGATCATGAGAAAGAATCGCTTGGTCGGTTCTTTCATAGGCTTTTGAAATTGATCGGTGTGGATCCTTCAGAAACTCACCCTGCCATGTCACTAATTAAACATCTTGTACCAAAAAAAAGAAATCCAAAAGAATGTTGTTTAATTGATTGAAAGAAAAATAAAGAACATATTAACAGGATCCTTTTGGAGATTACAAGGATGTCTGGTGCGCGTGTAGATAGTTATAACTTATAACGAGATACTCAATAATCAGAATCAAATAAAAGGACACACATAAATATTTATTAAGTACACAATTATTATGAAAGGGTATTTACGATTATTGTTACGTTGTTTAAAGTACTGTAAGGCTCACCTCCTTGATGATATTAGGGAACAAATGCTTTTGAAGATACACAGGCACCTCATCGCCCAGATGCCCGTCGTAAATAGCGAAAAGCCCGAGCTCACGTCCACGATGAGAGATGAATTTGGACACATGGTAGTCTTCCATCGGATGATTAGCCTTCCCTTTAACAAGGCTGAAACCGTATTTCACTGACCCATGATGGCCTTGCCCCTTGCCTGACCCTTCCGATGCTTCACCATGATAAAGCTTAAGTCGACAACAAAAGAAACTTAATTTAGTCCATGGTAGCGCGTATGGCATAAACACGCAAGTCAACATGCACGAGTCAATACTTGAACATGCAAGACACGCACATAGATCGTTACCTGATTGCGTACTACAAATAAAATCACCTTTATGTTTCCAAATGCGGCCAATAGAGGGTTAAATCATGAAATGAAGATTACATTAAAATTTTTCTTTGACCGTGATGGTTAAACAACATTAATCATGGTCAGAATAAAGTGAAAAAATCAGCTACTTAATTTGCTAAAAATAAAAAAAAATTAGATCAGTTCACATCAAATCCTTGCTCACTGGATATAATAATCTTGGAAGTAAACTGTTGACTTTTAACAACGATTCCAGCGACCAAAATGGCAAGCACAACCAATACATTTAATCACTTATGAAATAAGTTTTGAGACGAAAAATTATCAACTTCGTGTTCAAAATGCATTAGGATACTCGAATAATCACAAAACGAAAAAGAACATAACTTGCTTTGAAAACTAGTCAACTTTGACCACGACTGACCATGACCGTAAAACGACAACACGAATGATCTCATTAAATAAGAAACATGCCGGAATTGCGGCTAAACGATCAAGAACACCAACCAGAGAATCTGTAACGAGATTCTAACGTCCGAATAAACCAAATTTGGAACAACTCATACTTCAAAGAGATATACACATGTGTTCATAAATCATAATCCCACAATGCCATACATCCAACAATTCACTTTGAAATTTAAATCTCAAAAAGATGGTCAAAAACTGAAGTATATATTACTTGTTCATATGAAAAAAAAAAAAAAGATAATCACATAACACAAAATAATTTTAATTAAGAGGGTGGAAACCCCTTTACATAAAAAGATAATGAATTTCAATTCCCTAAGTCAATTCACATATGTTTAAATTCAAACATTTTTTTTTAAATTCAAACAACAAACATGAAATCAAATGCATATACATAAAAAGAGATGAACAATCCTGACCTTGGAAAGAGAATTGGAGAACAAATTACCCATTTTACCCTTCAAATTCACAGCCTGCAGAAAAGTCACAAACAAAACATACCAAACAAGTCACAAAAAAAATAATAATAACAAAAAAACAGTGAATTTTATGATCATCAACCAAACCCATCATCCATATCACCAAACCCACCAAACCCATCAACAAAAACACAATCTTTAAAACATTTCTTGGAAAATTAACAAATGGGTATGTTGAATTTGAACTCACCGATCGATAACACTCTCAAACATCACACACACAAGGTGTATTTGGGGCTACTGAAATAGATACATATGTGTGAACTTAGGCTATTTATAACCGCTAAAGAGGGGTTCTTTGCTCTTCAATTTTTGCTAAGGGCTTCCTCAGCCTCGCTGACGATCCCCCTTATTTTGACTTTTTCTTCTAATTTATGACTTTAGAGAGAGAGAGAGAGAGGAGAGAGAGAGAGAGAGAGAGGAGTTCCAGCTGTATTTACAAAATATTTTTTTTCATTCTTTAACTCCATATTTTATGATCTTTAATGAGGTTTTTATGTGCTTTTGTAAGACTCACAAAAGTACATGATAATAAACATGATTTAAGTCACCTGATGTCTGAGGAACCTCGTAAAAGAATTTTCTGGTCAGCTTAAATCAACCTTGATTTCCTAAAAGTTTTTATCCTTTATAATTATTATTTTTTAAGTTCATGTTAAACAACACTCTTTAAAACGGGTTTAATGAGTTTATTAATATCATGCTTTTCTCATGTCTTGACATTCATTTTATATCGTTTATATCCTTGGTATACGAGTGTAGAGCCCTCGTGTATCGATGTATAATTCTTGAATACCCACTTGTATACGATCGTTTACCCGTTGTATATATATGAGCGTATAATGCTCAAATTGGTTTTTTTATCGGTAAACAGATGTGTTTGTAACTTTAATTACTTTTAAGTCATTAAAAATATTATATTTATTATCAATTTAATTCTTTTGTATTTTAATTAAATGTAAATGTATTAAGCTCTATACAAACTCTAAAACCAAATAAATCAAAAGTGTGAATGTTGATATTGTTTCTAACAATAACACCAACAAAAAAAAAAAAAAAAAAAAACTATTCAATGTATGTTAATATTTAGCTGGATTTTTTATATCATTTATATTTATACTTATATTAAATGCGATTTAAGACTTTAAGTAAATCATTTATATTTATACTTATATTAAATGCGAATTAAGACTTTAAGTAAAGGTTAGACCACATTTAATTTCTTTGATAAGTTCATTCATTCAATAAATTTAATTATTTTAAGGCTCCCTGTTTTCTTCTATAATGTAATTAGTAACCCCTCCTTAAAACGTATGACATTAAATGATTCATACCATTTTTAATTTTTAATTTAGTTATTATTCTTTATATATTAAATATGAATTTAATGATTGGTATCAACATAGAATATTTTGAATTTAGATTAAGAAGTTCTTAAATGTATTATCATTAATCAAACAACACTAGTTAATTATATATAAAATATTAATGGACAAATAGATAAATTTTATCATTTTGGAAAATTTGCATCAATTAGGTTTAGTTGATATTCACTAATACTATAGATAATTTCTCCTGCATCAGGTTGACCGCATTTCGATTTTTGAACTCCAAATTTCGACCTACAACTCCGAACTCCAAATTTCGACCAACTACTCTGAACTCCAAGCATTGACCTCTACTCTATGAACTTATGGTTTGATTAGTACAAAATATTATGTATTCTCATTGGAAGAAGAATATTCTTGCTATCTAACGGGCACCAATCATGCCGACAAAAAAGGAAGGAACGTGTCATTAGAGGTGTTACTATCCAATGAAGTAGGTACATGCAAACATAATGTTTGTATATATATGAACAATTAGGGCGATAAGAAATTCACGAGGTGTTAGATGATAAACACAATAACCTCAAACAAGACCTCCTATATTTAACCTTAATCGCAGAACACGTGAAAATTAGGATGGTTTCATCCGTTCTTCAAGACATTATATATTAGATGATGACTTTAATTATATGCAACAACTAGATATATGTATTAAATCAAGAATCTACAAATATCTACTAGTAATTACCTATAGATATATAGATGATTGAAAGAATGCTCAATTCTACTTGAAAACCAAGAAAACAAAGGTTTAAAGAAGATCACGGCTATGCAATGCATACCTACACAACCTGGAGCATTACTAGAGGGTACGTGGCTCGCCCTAGGTATCCGTTAACCTAGCTAAAGCATGTCAAATAACCTATATGTATGAAGAATTACTAAGTAGTATAGCGAGTAGATCTCTCCTCGTGAATGCATTCTTCCCTAAGTGTTTGTGACCCTACTCTGGGTAGCATGCCTATGCCATTATGAAAGTGTCTAAATCTTGAAGATCTTGCTTTCTGCTTCAAATAGAAAAGCACAAACCAATGTCGCTAGCTCTAGCTATACGTTAACCTAGCTAAAGCATGTCAAATAGCCTATATGTATGAAGAATTACTTAGTAATATAGCAAGTGGATCTCTTCTCGTGAATGCATATTTCCCTATGTGTTTGTGACCCTACTCTGGGTAGCATGCCTACGCAATTAGGAAAATGTCTAAACCTTGAAGATCTTGGTTTCTGCTTCAAATAGAAAATCACAAACCAATAAAAAGTTCATGGATGGTCAGAGACATTTTCTCTTTTTGAAAATTTTAAAACAATTAGGTTCAGTTGATATTCAACAATATTCCAATGAGAATTTTCCCGTGTCAACTTACTCATGACATGAGCCTTTGAAATTTGAACGCTGACCTACGCCCTTTAAACTTCAAACTCTAACCAATTAACTAATATGACAATAGAATAACAAAGGAATGTGCCGCATTAGAGATGTTAATGTCCAATAAAGTAGGCACATGCAAAAAGGATGTTAGATGATCCACTATATGTTAGATGATCAGCTTAAGTGAAGGCACAATTATCTCAACCGAGACCTACTATAATTAACCTAAATCAACAAAAATACTTCATCAGTTGTGAAAATCAGGATGGTTTCCTCCCTTCTTTGAGACATTAAATATCTTTATTAGACAATGATATATATAAGGTTAGGTTCATTTGTGAACAACCTCCTTGATAGTGAACACTAGTGAACTAATCCTAACACTTAATTATCAATACACAAGTGTAAATCAATGGCCATGATTTGATGATGTAAATCAATGGCCAGGATTTGTTCACTCAGTTCACAAATACACTAGTGTTCACTCTAGAACCCCACCCTATATATATATATATATATATATATATATATAGGGAGAGTTATCTTGAGAATGCTAAATATTGCGAAAACCATGAGAACAAATGAGAAATGAAAATCGCACATTATGTTACCAAAAAATGAAAATCACACAATATGCCTTAACCGTGAGAACGAATGAGAAATTTGTTCACTCGTACAATATGCCTTAATGTACGTTGCGTACACAATGGTAAAATCGCACGTTATGTTACCAAAAAATGAAAATCGCATGTGTCAAAAACCCTGAAAATCGCATGTACATAAAAAATAAGGGAAATCACATGTTCAGTAAATACTTCAAATTGCAGGTACAGAAGAAAAACTGAAATCGCATGTGAAAAAAATGAAAGTCGCATGTTATAAACCAAATTTCGCATGTTGATACTGAATCTCGTACGCAGTGTACGTTAAGCCATTTTGTACAATAACCGGCCTATATATATATATATATATATATATATATATATATATATATATATGGGACCGCTAAAATGAGAACCACCTCAAGTTGTAAGAACCGTGAGAACTACACCGTAAGGGGCGAGGTGGACCAATTTTTTTTATAATCGTAGATGCATGTATTATAATCACATTTGTAAAAAAAATTCAAAAAAAAAAATGTCGGGTGTGTAGTTTTGAGCACCCAAAGTTTGCGTTTACGGAACCCGTAAATTTTAAATAAATTTACGGTACCCGTAAACACAAACTTGTGGTGTTCAAAACTACACACACGACATTTTTTTTTTGAATTTTTTTTACAAATGTGTTTATAATACAAGCATCTACGTTTATGAAAAAAAATTTTGGTCCAACTCGCCCCGGATCAAAAAGTTCTCACGGTTCTTACAACTGGAGGTGGTTCTCATTTTAGCGGTCCCATATATATATATATATATATATATATATATATGACAAAGATCCGTTAGGAACCACCCCTTATTGCGAGAACCAATGTAAACACAACAAAAAATGTCTAAAAATAGCTAAAAAACACACAAATTTTTTTTAATATTTTTTATGTTAAAATCGCTACTGTTAGTAGCCAAAAAATTTTTTTTTTTGGCTACTAAAAGTAGCGATTTTAACATAAAAAATATTAATTTTTTTTTTAAAGATTTTTTTAGGTTTTTTGGGGTTTAGTTTTTAGTATTTTAGCTTGGGGGTGGGGGGGGGGGGGTTAGGTTTTTTGGGGGTTTTAGTTTTTAGCATTTAGCTCGGGGGGGGGGGGGGTGGGGGTTGGGTTTTTTAGGTTTTTTAGCTATTTTAGGTTGTGTTCACATTGGTTCTCGCAATAAAGGTAGTTCTCGCATGAACCTTACCCTATATATATATATATATATATATATAGGATTAGGTTCAAACGCGAACAAAATCCCAAGCGTGAACTGCGTGAACTGATCTGGGCCCTTGATTTTTATGATCTTTAGATTAAAGTGAGGGGCATGATAGTAAATATGTGGTTAATTATTTTCATTAAATTAAAGGAAAAAGGGTATAACTGTAATTTCCATTTTAAATTATTCCATAAATCACGTTCAATCTCATAAATCAATATTCAAACTTTCTTGAAGATCCAATTTTCTCTCTCACCTTCGCCGGATCGTTTCAAAGAACCCTGCTCTCTCCCTCGTTCTCTTCTCCGACAACCACAGCCGGATCGTTTAAAAAAAAATCCCAGATGGGGCGAAACAGCGTCCCTCCTCTTCCCCTGCTCTTCTCCGGCAACGACAGCCACCGGTTGATCTAGGCGAAACAGCGAAACTCCCGATCTTCCCCTGCTCTTCTCCAACGAAACATCGAAACTCCCGATCTGATGTTTATCACAAGTCCCGATCTTCCCCTGCTCTTCTCCGGCGAAACTCGTGTTTATCACAAGTCCCGATCTTCCCTTGCTCTTCTCCGGCGAAACAGCGAAACTCCCGATCTGATGTTTATCACCGGTTGATCTGATGTTTATCGCCAGCCGATCTGATGTTTATCGCCGATCTGATGTTTATCGCTACCGACTAGGTATGAAGTTTGTAAATTTTTATTGTTTTTGATGTTTGAAAGTTATTATTGTTATTGTTTGATTGAGGTTCTGAAGATTTTTTATGAGTTTGAATATTGAGAAAAAAAGTTTGCAATTTTTCATTGTTTTGATGTTGAAAATTTTTATTGTTTGATTGAGAATTTGAAGATTGTTATGAGGTTCTGAAGGTTGTTGTTAATGCAATGTACACACGTATATTTTTTTTTATTTCGCTCTGTTCTTAAGGCGATGTACACATGTGTATTCTGATTTTGCTTGTTTTTAAGGCGCTGTACACATGTGTATTCTGATTTTGCTCTGGTTTTAAGGCGCTGTACACATGTGTATTCTGATTTTGTACACATGTGTATTCTGATTTTGCTATGTTTTTAAGGCGCTGTACACATGTGTATTATGATTTTGCTCTGTTTTTAATGCGATGTACACATGTGTATAGCGTTTGTTTTTGTGATATCTCATATTTTTTTTGTGTATTTGAATGTGTAAAGTTGTTGATGCACCCTTGTGAATTATGCAAAGTACTAATTGCTCAGTTTTTTGTGTTATTATAGGAGACGTCGTAAACGAGAAAAGTGGAGATGGAAGGTCGATAAGGATGATTCACGTATGAGGTCGATAAGGATGATTCACGTATGGTTGTTTGCTTTGGTCGATAAGGATGATTCAGCATACAACGCGACGAATAGTTGTAAAAGACTATGTCTTTTTTATTTTTCCGATTATGTTGCGTTTATTGTTTTCACGAAACTGGAAGTTGTAATTGTATGTTTTTTTTTGGTTTGGCAAACATTATGTAACTTGTTATTTGCTTAATATAAACTAGTTTTACAGGGTTTGTTTATATGTATGTATTATGTAGCTAATTACACATATGTACCATGCTGAGTACACATGTGTACTGTTCAATTCATATCCAAGTACACATGTGTACACCGTTGAAATATGAAGGTTACGTGGATCTAATTTTTTATATAATTACAATCATACCCTTAACAACTAAAAAGGAAATCAATGGTCTAGATCAGTTCACGCAGTTCACGCTGGAACCCTACCCTATATATATATGTATATATGTATGTATATATATCAGTCCGCTATATTTAAATGCAATAAAAATATGTTTTTGTTAAATCAAGAATTTACTGATATCTACGAGTAATGACATAGACATATATGGATGATGGTAAGCATGTTCAATTACACTTTAAAAGACTAGGAAAACAAAGATCTAAAGAAGATAACGGTATGTAACGCCTACACAACCTAGAAGCATTCTTAGAGGCTATGTGACCAGTACAAGGTTTCATTTAACCTAGGTAAAGCATGCAAGCTAACCTATGTGTATCAAGTCATTCTTGTTTATTTAACAAGTGTATCTCTTCTCATGAATGCATTTTTCAATAAGTGTTTGTAACCCTCCTCTAGGTAGCATACCCATGCCTTATGAAAATGTCTAAACCCTGAAATATTGCCTTGTGCTTCAAATAAAAATTGTAAACTAAAAGGTTAATGGATTACAATAGAGATATTCTCTTTTTGAAAAATTTACATCAGTTTGGTTTAGTTGATATTCATCATTATTACAATTAAATTTCTCTCGCATTATATTGATCATTGTGTAGACCTTCGAATTTCAACCTTCGAACTCTAAACTCTGACATCCGCCCCATAGACTCTGAACTTTATGTATTCTCTTCAGAAGAAGAATACTTTTGTTACCTAATCAACAATTCATGTTGATAAAATAGGGAAGGAATGTGCCATATTAGAGGTGTTAGTATTCAATTGAGTAGGAGCATGCAAAGGGAATATTTTTATATATAGGATGCAATTAGGATGATAAGAAAACCATGGGGCGTTAAATGATCATCTTGAATCTTAAATGAAGACACAATAATCTCAATTAAGACCTATTATATATTTAACTTAATCGTTAAGATACGTCAATGCTTGTGAAAATCAAGATGGTATCCTCCATTCTTTGAGACATTAGTTACTTTTATTAGAAAATAACTTTAAATATTTAATATATAGTAAAACCTTTGTATTAAAATGCAATAGAAAGATGTTTAGGCTAAATTAATAAACCTACCAATATCTACTACTATTGACATTCACATATATAAATGATGGTAAGCATGCATAATGAATTAATTTTACTTGAAAAGCCTTGGAAAACAAGATCACAAATATGTAATGCCAGCACAACGTAGGAGTGTTCCTAGAAGGTTTGTGGATGACCCTAGGTTTCCATTTAACTTAGCAAAAGTATACTAGATAATCTATGTGTATAGAGCCTTCCTTGTAATATATCAAGTGGATCTTTTCTTAGGAATGCATTTTTTTAACTGCTAAATGTTACACTCCTCGGGTATTGAACCCATAACCTCCCCCTATTTAAACACCTACAGGGTTTTCACTCTACCACTAGGCCAGAGCCTTAACTGAAGGCATGCATTCTTTTAAGAACTTTGATTTCTTTATTTTTAATAAGTTTATCCATACATAAAATGTAATCATTTTAAAGCTCCCTTTATTTTGTACCATAGAGTAAGTACTAACCCCACCTTGAAACTTATTACTTTAAATGATTCATATCATTTTTTAATTTCATTTGGTTGTTCTTCTCATATCAAATACTAATTTAATGATTGGTATCAACATGGAATATTAAGATTTTGGATTAAGAAGTTCATAAATGTATTATCAATAATAAAACATCATTAGTTAGTTATATAAAAAGTTAATGGACAAATAGAACAATTTTCTCATTTTGGAGAAGTTTGCATCAATTAGATTTAGTTTATATTCACTAATATTATAAGTAATTTCTCATGCATCACGTTGATCGAGATATATCCCTTCGATTTTTGAACTCCGAATTTCGAGCTACAACTCCGAACTCCAACCTAAAAAATCTAAACTTATGGTTTGATTTATACAAAAGATTGTATATTATTTTTAAAAGAAGAATAGTCTTTCTATCTAGCGGGCACCAATCTCTGACAAAAAAGGTTCGGAACGTGTCATATTAGAGGTATTACTATCCATTAAGGTAGGTGACGAGGTATGACCCAGATTGACTAAACCGACCCGGTCATTACCTATTATTTTATTATAAATAATTACTTATAAACATTTATTCTGGAATGTTCTATTTTGCATGGATAAATCACGTAACTAAATCCCCATTCTTTTGGGAAGATCATGCAAATCCCTAACTTATCGAAGCCCATCCTAAGTTAGGAAAAACCCTAATGGTCAACTATAAATAGAGGTAAACATCAAAGGTATAATCATCTTGCTCTCACTTATTCTCTCTTCTTCTATCCACTTATAACTTTCTCCCAAACCGAGACTTATTCTCACGCCGGAGGGTGGTTACAGGAATAATCCCATTCCTGTAACGAGTCCTAACGGTGTTCTGTTTTGCAGCTAGCAGTTCGGATCGCCAAGAGTTGAAGTCCTAGTTGGATACTACCGTGAAGGTTAGTGTTTCTTCAGTAGGTACATGCAAAAAGAATGTTTGTATATATAGAAACAATTAGGGTGATAAGAAATTCATGAGATGTTTAAATGAAGGCACACTAATCTCAACATAAACCAACTATATTTTAACCTTAATCGACAAAATACATCATCACTTGTGAAAATCAGGATGGTATCCTTTGTTCTTCTTCGAGACATTATAAATATCTATATTAGACAATGATTATAATTATATGGAACAACTAGATATATGTGTTAAATCAAAAATCTACTTAAATCCAGTAGTAATCACATATAGATATATAAATGATATTAAGAATGCGTAATTCTACTTGATAAGCCCAAGAAAACAAAGGTCTAAAGAAGATCATGGGTATGCAATGTATAACGCCTGCGTCCTGAACTTTTAGCTATTGTCAATTTTAGTCCCTAAACTATGTGAGTTTTGACACTTTTAATATTATGTGAATCTAATGCGGTGATATATGATTCTTAATACTATGATTCTTGATACTTAAGCTAGAACCTTGATACTTGAAATATTGACTCTTGATACTTAACACTATGAGACTTGATTCTTAACTCTAGACACTTGATACTTGGAAACTATGATTCTCGATACTTGATTCTTGATACTTGATACTTTGGTGCTTGACTCTTGAGACTCGTGCAACTTGAGACTTGGTTGAACGAGAGACTGGAGACTTGTCACTGGCGGAATCTATGAAACTTGGAAACTAATGTGCTAATGATATAATCTAGTTATGTGATACTATTACCCAATAATACGCAACGCAACTCTTAATCTAACTCGCAAAACGAAACAAAGACGGGAACGCGGAAAGGATGGGATTGACCGAATGGCAATCCGATCGGATGACCATCCGATCCGTGCCACACTGCCTTAACTTTGCTCTCCGACACTATAAATAGGCCTGTCACATCATTCTCACTGATGTGAAAGCCTCCTTCGACCCAAACGCACGCACTTCCACTTTCTTCCATTTCTCGGCGATTTCGGCACGTTTTACACTAGATTCTTGTACATCTTTGATCTCTACACCATTCTCTACATGATTCTCCTTTGAAATTACACTTTTCACCGTGAAATCTCTAAAATTTGAGCACTTGAGGGTGACGTCATCATGGCGGTTTGTACAACTATTGTGTGATGTCATCCTGGTCAAGATCTAGCTTAGATCTAAGGAATTTCGTACGTTTTTACACCAAATCTTTACTAAATCTAAACTTTTCAGCTAAAACTCATGTATTCTTCTACCTTTTCTTAAAACCTTACTTGAAACGGTGGAATCCAGACTTAAACAGACTGTAGACTTGATGATTAGTCTGGAGTCGGTTTGGGAATGGATTGTTACCGGAGAAGATGACCAGAGTACGGATTCCGACATAAACACAGTAAAAAACAGACACCTGAACGGACTGGGGTGGTTCCTGTCTGATCAGATTGGCTGGATACTGATGTGGTAACCATTATCTCAAGACGTACCGTGTCGTCACCGTCAAACCAGAAATTTAGAAACTTTGCAAATTGCAAAAACGGAACGAGTCATGATGATCGAATGGCAATCCGATCGGACTGCCGTCTGATCGAACGGCCATGCGATCGAAGTGACATGTGCGTTGAAACCTTTCAACACTTAGAAACTTTTTCAGAAACTTGAAACATTGGAAACCTCCATGATCGAATGGCAATCCGATCGAACTGTCGTCCGATCGGATGACCATCCGAACGGAGTGACCTGGGTTGAGCACTTGACTTAACTTTTTGTAATTTCACACTTGGATAAAATGACCATTCGATCGAATGGCCATCCGTACGGATGATCATCTGATCGGATGGCAATCCGTCCCCACTCACATAAGTCCTCCCAATCGAATGGCAATCTGATCGGACGGCGATCAGATGACTGATCCGACACTTTGCGCAATCTCGTTATTCTGCTCGACACTTACCTATTGTAATCTAATCAGGCTAACCTAAAGAGCTCCCTTTGATCCAATAACAATTATACTGTTAAGCAATCACTGTAAGTATACTCGATCCCTTTTCATTTTAAACTCTTGGGATGCAACATGTATTCTATGAAACTTTAAACTTGATACTTTTGAATCTAAACTCTATCCTATGTGAATGTGAAACTTGTGATTCTTGATTCTTGATTCTTGATTCTTTATGCTATGTGAACGTTTAATCCAGAGTGTGTAGTTTCGCCTTAACAATAGTAGCGCTATAGGAGATGCACCTCCCCATTATTCTCGGGGGTATTGTTAGGAGGATTCTAGTTTTCCTTGAGTCTTGGGAAAACACCAAAGCATCGGGACACTTGGGCTATCACTTGGACTGCGAACACTAGCATGGCTGTAACTATTTTATCATTTACATGAAGGATATTAGTCTTTTAATCTACTATGCTATACATTTAAACTTGTATACTCGCCGGTACATTCTTGTACTGACTCTATTTTAATACATGTTGCAGGCTGACAGGATGCTAGGACTCATGAAACTTGCTAGGATGCTGTTTAGAAACACATCTTAGTTAAATCTATAAACTTTGAAACAAATCTGTTGATTGTACTTGATATTGTGTTTGGTTGTGGATTCTGTTAGACAATGTTTTAAATCAATCTAATATATATCGGAATATTCTAGTGTTATGGAATCTCATGAGCAATTTGAACGCTTAGTGCCGCACCCAGATGTTTCCGCCATCGGTTGGGGTGTGACAGATTGGTATCAGAGCCATAACTATAGGGAATTAGGATAAGTAGGAATACTTGCCCTAGTCTATAGTCCTAGGAATCTTGACTCTTATCTGTTGTTTAAGACTTATGCATTCTACCGTATCTGCTTCCTAGCAGCACATTTCCTGTTAAACTTACATGCCTTTCTTAAGGCTGACACAACATACACTTGCAAACTTTGGAAACACTGCTAAACAGTGTTTGTATTTTGCACGAGATTTGCCCTCAAGTCAGGAGTGACATCCGAACCTTGATGGGAAATTTCCTTACTCTATTCTAGTAGGCCTTGTCTGATTGACAAGTACCGACGCTATTAGGGTACGATGCTGTCAAGATAGAGGTGAAACTCAGACCTTGATAACTAGTCCCACTCTTTGATTTTATGTCTCGCCAAAGTCTTGAAACTACCAATCAATTAGGAACGTGAAACGACCAAAAGGACGAATATCGTAGGCCTAACATCGATGACGTATCTATCTAAGTAAGTCAGGACACGTTGCCTCAATTCAAAAGGGGTTCGAATCACTTTGGTTAGTCACCGTTCCTCTACCCGGAACAATCTATGTTTTATGAGCCTATCTTTTATGCTATCTCGATTTTATGTGTGGATTGTTACTCGATTCTTCGTTTATTTTGGTTCCTCATTTATTTTGAGACTTTTACACAAGACGCACGTGTGTCCGCAATCTAAAACTCTAATCATAATCTCTCAAGATCAAACTAAATTTATGGAGCTTTATTCATGATGTTAATCTATGTGGGAATCTTGATCGACTAAGATGCTATGTGAAACTATCTGATGAATCTATGTGATATTGTGGAACACTAAACGTAACATGGCACAGAAATACGAGGGAGAAGTGACTTGTCCGAAACATGGTGGATACGCCGCTGGTACTTCCTATATATAAGTGTTTCCGAGATGTTACCAACTTTCGTACCATGTGCCATGCGAAACTTAGTGTTTTGCATACCGGTGACGTGAATTTCGAATTCTAAGCTATGGAAAACTACTTGTGTAATCTATGAGGAATCTATGTGAGGTTTATGTGGAATTTATGTGTACTCTAGCGTAATCTATGTGTAAACTAAGTATGTGTTGTTTTGAGAAACAAAATACGAAACGTAGCCCGGCGCCGAAGACGAGGCGGACGTGGCATGTCCGAAACATGGTGGATACGCCGCTGGTACTTCCTATATATAAGTGTTTATGGCATGTTACCAAACCTTCGTACCACGCGCTAAGTGAAGTTCGTAGTTTTGTAGGCTCGGGTTGGAGTTATTGGAATCTATTTGGATAATTTATGTGAAGGTTTTGTGATGGTGATGGAATCTAATGATATGGTTAACGAAGCATGACACCGATGACGGGACGGACGTGAGATGATTGAAGCATAGTGGATACGCCGCCGGTACTTCTTATATATAAGTGTTTCCGTCATGTTGCCGAACTTTCGTAGCACGTGCCATGCGGGATTTCGTTGTTTGTGGACTGTGAAGGGGATGTTAACTCTAATCTATGTGAATCTATTGGGTAATCTATTGGAATCTATATAAATCTATTGGAAGCTACGTGAATCTATTGGAATCCATGTGAATCTATTGGGTAAACTACGTGAAACTATTGGGTTAACCTATGTGAGTGTGTTGTTATGTTTGGAAATTGCGACACGTAACATGACACCGAATACGAGGCGGAAGCAATGTGCCCGAAGCGTGGTGGATACGCCGCTGGTACTTCCTATATATAAGCGTTTCTGACATGTTGCCAAACTTCGTACAATGTGCCATGCGAAGGTCGTGGGTTTCCGGTGTTGAAACTATTGGAATCTACGTGAAACTTGTTGGAAACTTGAATCTTAAATCTATGTGAACCCTACTGCTCCGGAAGTCAAGAGGCAGTACCTTGGACCTCATCCCAAGTGTACAACTTGTAACTTTCATCATCCCGTTAACTCTGCATGTCGTTTGTGTACCAACTGCAATCGCTATGGTCACACGACTCCCTATTGTCGTCAAGCTAACCCTGGCCAACCAACTCAGCAAGCCCCAGTACAGGCAGCTTTACCAGCTCTCCCAACTCCTACAAGTGTGGAGATACTACTCACCTCCGTAATCAGTGTCCTCAGTTGAACCAGGACCAGCAGACAGCCGCTCGTGGACGAGCGTTCAATCTTGATGCTAATCAGGCTCGTAACGACAATGACGTCGTTAATGGTACCTTTCTCGTTAACAACCTTTACGCTTCGATACTATTTAATACTGGTGCCGACAGAAGCTTTGTGTCTGTAGAATTTGAATCTTTGTTAAACTGTGCACGCTCTAAGTTACTTAAGTCGTTTTCGGTGGAAATTGTCAATGGGAAGTCTATTCTAGTTTATTCTATTCTCTGTGGTTGTTCTTTGACTCTTAACGACCACGTGTTTATTATTGATCTAATACCCATGCAGTTGGGTAGTTTTGATGTCATTATCGACATGGATTGGTTGCGTAAGAATCATGCCGAGATTGCTTGTCACGAGAAGTTTGTTCGTCTACCACTTCCGTCCGGTAATATTTTGCATGTCTATGGAGACCGGCCTTCGAAAGGACTGAAGTTGATGTCATGCACTCAGGTGAATAGATGCATACGTAAACAGAACCTTGCCTTCTTAGCCCATGTGGTGGAACAAAAGGGCAAGGGAAAGAACATAAGCGACATTCCAGTGGTGTGCGATTTCCCTAATGTCTTTCCTGAAGATCTACCTGGTCTTCCTCCTCCTAAATCTGTTGATTTTCGTATTGATCTCATACCTGGCGCGAATCCTGTCGCCAAGGCTCCCTACCGACTTGCACCTTCCGAGATAAAAGAATTATCCAACCAGCTGCATGAATTGCTCGACAAGGGATTCATTCGTCCAAGTACCTCGCCGTGGGGTGCTCCCGTGTTATTCGTCAAAAAGAAAGATGGTTCGTTTCGTATGTGTATCGACTACCGTGAACTTAATAAGCTTACCGTTAAAAATCGCTACCCTCTTCCTCGTATCGATGACCTATTTGACCAACTACAAGGCGCGTCCTGTTTCTCGAAGATTGACCTTCGTTCTGGTTATCATCAGCTTCGTGTACTCGAGGATGATGTACCCAAAATTGCTTTTCGCACTCGTTATGGGCACTACGAGTTCGTGGTCATGCCTTTCGGATTGACCAACGCACCCGCTGTGTTCATGGATCTTATGAATCGTGTTTGTAAACCTTATCTGGATCGTTTTGTGATAGTCTTCATTGATGATATCCTCATTTACTCGAAATCTAAAGCTGATCATGCTCGCCATTTACGCTTGATGCATGAACTCCTACGTGGCGAACGTTTGTATGCTAAATTTTCTAAGTGTAAATTTTGGATTAATAAAGTGCAATTTCTTGGTCACATAGTTAGTAAACAAGGTATTCATGTTGACCCGTCTAAAATCGAAGCTGTGAAGAATTGGAGTACGCCTAAATCAGCATATGAGATTCGTTACTTCCTAGGATTGGCGGGCTATTACCGCCGATTCATCGCGAACTTCTCTAAGATTGCTGTTCCTCTCACTTCGTTGACTCAGAAAGAGAGACCTTTTGCTTGGGGTCAAAAACAGACACCTGAACGGACTGGGGTGGTTCCTGTCTGATCATATTGGCTGGATACTGATGTGGTAACCATTGTCTCAAGACGTACCGTGTCGTCACCGTCAAACCAGAAATTTAGAAACTTTGCAAATTGCAAAAACGAAACAAGTCATGATGATCGAATGGCAATCCGATCGGATTTCCGTCCGATCGAATGGCCATCCGATCGAAGTGACATGTGCCTTGAAACCTTTCAACACTTAGAAACTTTTTCAGAAACTTGAAACTTTGGAAACCTCCATGATCGAATGGCAATCCGATCGAACTGTCGTCCGATCAGATGACATCCGAACGGAGTGACCTGGGTTGAACACTTGCGTTAACTTTTTGGAATCTCACTCTTGGATCGAATGACCATTCGATCGAATGACCATCTGTACGGATGACCATCCGATCGGATGGCAATCCGTCCCCACTCACATAAGTCCTCCCAATCGAATGGCAATCCGATCGGACGGAACGACCATCCGTTCAGATGACTGATCCAACACTTTGCGCAATCTCATTATTCTGCTCGACATTTACCTATTGTAATCTAATCAGGCTAACCTAAAGTGCTCCCTTTGATCCAATAATAGTTATACTGTTAAGCAATCACTGTGAGTATACTCGATCCCTTTTCATTTTAAACTCTTGGGATGCAACATGTATTCTATGAAACTTGAAACTTGATACTTTTGAATCTAAACTCTATCCTATGTGAATGTGAAACTTGTGATTCTTGATTCTTGATTCTTTATGCTACGTGAACGTTTAATCCAGAGTGTGTAGTTCCGCCTTAACAATAGTTGCGCTATAGGAGATGCACCTCCTCATTATTATCGGGGGTATTGTTAGGAGGATTCTAGTTTTCCTTGAGTCTTGGGAAAACACCAAAGCATCGGGACACTTGGTGTAACACCTCACAAAATCGTGTCCAATGTAGTAACGACACGTGTCATGAACTTTAAACGTACAATGAATTGGGTTCGAGGGGCTAAAGTTGACAAACAAAGAAAGTATATGTGTAGAAGGATCCAAAGTGTCAACATTTGAAATTTTGCCTTTCAACGACCCAACACGATGTTTATACCCTTAAACAAATAAATTGTGAAACATATGAAGTCGTTTGTGGAAGAAAGTGAAAGTTTTCAAAGACGCGAGGGTCAAATGTGTCAACATGTTAAATTTATACCTCTGAGTGACCTTTTAACAAACCCGGAACTTTGTAACGATTAATTATACTCCCAAGAACAAGTGACAAAAATTTCACAAGGTTTCGAGATCGTTTGAGATAATTACGTTAACTTTCGTGATTAAAGGGTTAAAAGCGTCAACAAGGCTAAACTTGTGTTTTCGTTTATCGTTTAACGAAACCGGACCTAACGATGTTTGGTTATACTCTAAGGATCACAAAAATATAAATTATATGGTTAAATGTGCTTGAAATGGAAAATATTACGTTTTAAAAGGTCCAGGGGGTGAAATGGTCAAGTTTGAAACTTGTTTAGCTGGTAAACCACCTGGTGGCGTCGCGCCACAGCTGCCCCATTTTTCCGTCGCGCGACGCGACGGCATGATCTGGGCAGAAACCATGCACAGGTGCATGTTCTGCCACTTCCTTCACCATTGCATGCTTAAACTCGATTCTATGGACTGTTGCTGGTATTGTAAAACCTCCTAAACACTTGTTTGTAGGGCTGTAAACGAACCGAACGTTCAGCGAAGAGTTCGGCGGGAAGTTCGTTTATGTTCGTTCGTTTAATAAACGAATGAACATGAACAAGAAATTTCGTTCGATTAGTTAAATGAACGAACATGAACAGAGGTCTCGTTCGTTCGATTGTGTTCGTGAACGTTCGGTAAGGTGTTTGTGAACATTCGATGATTTGCGTTCGTTTATGTTCGTATGTTTGTATTTTAATTGAGGATCTTTGTACTTTCTTATATTTTATTTGTACTTTTGATATTATTAGACTTTTATTTATTTTATTACCCTAACAATTAAACTAGGAAACCCACTTTCACCTTGTTTATGCATCATTTCCCTTCATTTCTCATTATTTACATTGGCAAATACGATCGACCTGCTTTCCACAATAAGGGAATCAAGTTCGAGTGCTACTCTCTAGGCCATCTATCTTTATCCTTCGTCGCGTTCGCCAAATTTATTTGTGTTCGTGAACCGTTCGCGAACAAGTTGTATGCCTCAGATTATACTTGGGGACACTTGTATCAATCTTAGAACCATCTAAAACCCTATATAAAGGGGCAGATTTGGAGCTCATAACTTGCACATCTAAAATTCTCATACTCTCAAGCTTTGGAGCTCTCAATTTCATTCTCTGGAGCATCCTACCTTGGAAGGAAGCTCTCTTAGCCTAAATTTTCGTACTAAGGACTCTTGTAAGTGTTCTTAGCCGCTGTAATTAAGTTTTCATTAGTGTAATGACCGAAAGTCAAAGATATCGTAATTACGCTTTGACTTTGTGATTAATCACTAACGGTCCAGCCATTATTCGAATTGAAAGTGGCTATGTGTTGGTAATTATGTAGGTGTTAAACCCTTAAAAGGGAACCTTCAAATTATCACGTTATCTCAGTCAATTGTCGGGTCAAACTTCTTAACAAAAAGTCAAACGAGTCAGTTTTTGCAAAATAATTCATAACTGATAATGCTGAAGATATGGAACATGTTTTAACACTTAAATAACTTGGTAAATAATATAAGAACGTGTTTAGGCATGTTCAACCCGGCAATTCTGAGTTTAGGCTCGGTTCGCAACCGAATGTCGCAAAAGTATACTTTTGCTTTAACTTTCAGTTCTGACCCGAATTAGCTTAGTTTAGATATGCCTTAGGGTTCCTTTAGGACCATATTATATGTTAGTATAACCCTCTGAGGTTATACAACTTGGTTCCATAGAAATCCTAGTCCATTGCATGTTTCCGTTAAATGCTTAAAAGTTGACCGTTATGCCCTTTTATTATTAAAACGAGATTTTTGGAAATGTGAGAGGATAAAAACCTTTATTACTGATATATTAGTATGTCCTAAAAATTTGACATCCGTTTCTGGTCTGGAATAAGAGTTATGCATGATATCGTAAAGCAAAAGCTTTTTGTTAATTAAATGGCATTTTCCGCATAAATCATATTTAAACCCAAAATTTGACACCAAACTTGCTACCCACTATTATAATATAATATTTAGGGATTTTTGAAAATTTTTGTCAAATTTTATACTGATCATATTATAGAGTTCTAGTGTAAACTCGGTATTGACGAAATTGCCCTTTTCATTGATAAAATGAGTTTTACATAACATTTTGATACCAAACCTTTTTCTACTGATTTCATATGTTAAATAAAATATTTTAAGCTTTAGAGACTGATCAAAACTTCAAGATTTTATAAACATTTCAAATATCGTCAAATACCGACTTTTTCGCTTATTAAGCGCATAGTATGGCTTAAAACCATATCTAATGCCAAAAACTTGTTACCTACTGATGTTATAAATAAATTTTTATACTTAAACAGTAAGTATAAGTTTCGAACTCAGATTTCCAATTTTGACCCTTAAAGCATATGTGAAATGACCAAAATGCCCTTACGGTGCATAGTTTGCCCATAAATGATAAAATTCACATATGTATGATATCTTACTGATATAACTTGATAAAATTTATATTTTTACTGTATATTTTAGACCAGAACCTCAGATTGCTATTTAATCTCTTTTATAAACTTTAAAATGACCAAAATACCCCTTCGGGGCATAAATTGGTTTTAAATTCGTTTTGGGCATAATGGGAGATATCCTACTGATATCATAACATATTTAAAGCATATTAACTTGTGGAACCTGTACATGACTCTTTTGGTTACCCGTTATGCATATTCGCGTTCGGTGTGGTTTATGTAACTAGTTTGCATAAATTAACCGAAACGGGTCAAACTTTATCATTTTTACTTCAAAATCCAGAATGTATTTAGTTAACCCATTTAATGCAAGTCTTCATACTTGTTGGGTCTAAACCACATTCTAATCCGGTCTTCGCTTAATCTTGCGTTTTGAACCGTAAACCTTTCATTAAAACTAACCGGTCTAAGTTAAGACTTAAATAAGACCCGTTAGGAATCTAATAGGTTATTAAAACCTTTGTTCCAGATTAGGAGCCTAGTAAAAGCTACTTGTACTTGCTGATTTGATATACGGCTGAGAATAAAATTATATTTTAGCTCAGGTAAATACTTTTAACTTATTTTCCCTTATACGGCCTTGGGATACGGTATTATAATAATACCGCTTGGTCGGGTATGAAATCATTTAATCAGATTATGATTAATAAATTGCATAACCATTTTAATCTGTTTTGTTTGATGCAAAGCCTTTGGGGGGTTAATGACCGTGTCCTGGATATCCTCGGCTCATTCATTTGAAGCGGCCACAACTTAAGCACAGGGTGTAGGCATACACCTGACAGTTGCGTATGTAAAAGATATAACCACTCATTGAGGATAACTCGCCGTGGGATTATATTAGTGGTGTGTCTATTAATCTTGTCTCGGCTCTTCTAACCGGGCCCTGAATGGACGACGAACATATAAATCTGTATACAAGATTATTTTTAAATAATTGTCCCAAGTTATAAAAGATATTTGTGCCTTGTGCATTCAAAACAATTTTTCTTAAATATTTTCAAAAGAGTCAGTTAATTGTATTTACCAGTGTAAACTGACGTATTTTTTCAAAAAAACTAAGTGCAGGTACTACGCGTAATGGGCTGGAACTCCTGAGTATTAAATACAGAGTCTTGCAAGCTTTTGATATTTAAAATCTGTTGAACAATATTTCTTTCTGTTTTAGATCTGCCTGTGGATCCACTTACAATCCGTTATGTAATATTTTATTATACTTTCAACTCGGTTCATATAATTACTTTTAGACTTTCGCTGTGCATTAAACTGTGATTAATTGACTATGATGATATCAACTACGTCATGATACTCCCCACCGGGCACACTGATAATACGTGGAAATATCGGGGTCTGACACTTGGGCTATCACTTGGACTGCGAACACTAGCATGGCTGAAACTATTTTATCATTTGCATGAAGGATATGAGTCTTTTAATCTACTATGCTATATATTCAAACTTGTATACTCGCCGGTACATTCTTGTACTGACTCTATTTTAATACATGTTGCAGGCTGACAGGATGCTAGGACTCATGAAACTTGCTAGGATGCTGCTTAGAAACACATCTTAGTTAAATCTAGAAACTTTGAAAGAAATCTGATGATTGTACTTGATATTGTGTTTGGTTGTGGATTCTGTTAGACAATGTTTTAAATCAATCTAATATATATCGGAATATTATAGTGTTATGGAATCTCATGAGCAATCTGAACGCTTAGTGCCGCACCCCGATGTTTCCGCCATCGGTTGGGGTGTGAAACAATGCATGCACAATTGGAGCATTCCTAGAGGGTTCATGGCTGGCGCTAGGTTTCCTTTAACCTATCTAAAGCATGTTAAATAACCTATGTGTATAAAGACTTCCTTATTGATATAACAAGGGGATCTCTCATGAGGAACGCATTCTCTCCCTTGGCGTTCATGACAACGCTCTATGTAGCATGCCTATGCCATTATGGAAATGTCTAAATCTTGAAAATCCTGCTTTATGCTTCAAATGGAGAAGGACAAACCACTAAAAGTTCATGGATGGTTGGAGCAATTTTCTATTTTCAAAAATATTACATTAATTAGGTTATGTTGATATTATTCTATATTAGAATGAAAATTTTCCCACATCATGTTAATCATAACATAGACCTTTGAACTTCAAAACTCTAACCTATGCCCTTTAAACTTATAACTCTGAGCAGTCATGACGATATAATAACGAAGAAACGTGTCATATTAAAGGTGTTATTATCCAATGAAGTACATACACGCAAAAAAAATGTTTGTATATGTAGGAACAATTGGGCCGATGAGAAACCCACGAGATGTTAGATGATAATGAAAACACAATAAACTCAATCAATACCTATTGTATTTAACCCGAATCGACAAAATACATCATCACCTGTGAAAACCAAGACAGTTTCCTCCATTCTTTGAGACATTATATATCTTTGTTAGACAATAGCTGTATATACTTAATATATATATGTATACATAGTCAGGCCATTATATTTAAGCGCAATATATATATATATATTTATCTTAATTCAAGGATCCAGTGATATTTACTTGTAATGACATACATATGTATAGATGATGGTAGGTATGCTCAATTCTACTTTAAAAGCCCATGAAAAAAAGGTCTAAAGAAGATAATGGGTATGTAACACGTACACAACTCTGGAGCATTATTAGAGGCTATGCAACTGACACCAGGCTTTAACCTAGGTAAAGCATGCAAGATAACCTATTTGTATCAAGCCTTCCTTATTTATTTAACAAGTGTATCTCTTGTTATGAATGCGTTTTTCTATTAGCGTTTATGACTTTGCGTTAGGTACCATATCCATGCCTTATGAGAATGTGTAAATCCAGAAAATTTCCTTGGGCTTCAAATAATATAGTTTTAAACTAATAGATTAATGAATTACATAGCAATTTTATCGTTTTGGAAATTTTACATTCATTAGGTTTAGTTGATATTGATCATTATTACAACTAAATTTCTCTCTCATCATGTTGATAATAGTGTAGACCTCCAAACTTCAACCTTCGAACTCTAACCTTTGACCTCCGATCCATAGACTTTGAACTTGTGCGATCAATACAAAAGTTTATATATTCTCTTTGGAAGAAGAATAGTCATGCTATCTAGCCGACAATTCATGTTAACAAAATAGGGAAGGAACGTGCCATATTAGAGGTGTCATTATCCAACTAAGAGCATGCAAAATGAATATTTTTATGTATATGATGCAATTAGGACAACAAGTAAACCACGAGGCATTAGATGATCAGCTTAAATGAAAACACAATAATGTTAACCAAGATCTATTATAATGCACCAATGCTTATGAAAATCAGTTTGGTATCCTCCATTCTTCAAGACATTAGTTATCTTTATTAGAAAATAACTTTAAATATTTTAAAATAGTAAAACCATTATATTAAAATGTAAAAAAAATGAAATATATGTTAAATGAAAAGGCCTACCAATATTTACTACCAATGAAATTCACATGTATAGATGACGATAAGCATGCTGAAATCTACTTGAAAAGCCTTGGAAAAGAAGATCATGGGTATGTACTGCCAAGTGCCAATATAACCTAGGAGCATTCCTAGAAGGCATGTGGATGACCATAGGTTTCATTTAACTTGCCAAAAGCATACGAGATAACCTACCTACGTGTATCAAGCCTTCCTTGTTAATATAGCAAGTGGTTTTTTCCTTAGGAATGCATTCTTTCATTAAGTGTTTGTTGCCCTGCATTGGGTAGCATGCCCATGCCTTATGAAAATGTATATACCCTGAAGATCTTGCCTTGTGCTTCAAATAGCAAATAAGAACACAACAAAATTAATGAATGAATAGAAAATTTTTCTTTTTTTTGATATTTTACATCAACTAGGTTTAGTTGATATTCATCAATATTACAGTTGAATTTCCCTCTCATCATGTTGATCGCAATGAAGGCCTTTTAACTTCGGCCTTGGAACTCCGAACTCCGAATATTGACCTCCGACCTCTGCTTTGATTCTAAGATCTGAACTTGTTCTTGAATTACTAAAAGTGATTGTATTTTCTCTTTAAAACAAAAATAATCTAGGTTGTTAGCCAACCAATCACGTCGATAAATCAAGATTGAACGCATCATATTAAAGGTGTTATTCTCCAATTAAGTAAGAGAATTCAAAATGGAACGCATCATATTGGAAACAATTAGTGTGATAAGAAATCTTTGAGGCGTTGCGATGATTGGCTTTAATGAAGACATAATAATCTTAACCAAGACCTTCTATATTTAATGTGAACCGAAAAATACGTCAACATTCTTTTTTTTTTGAACAACAAAGACGGAACTTTTATTCAACCAAATGTCTACAAGCAAGGTGCTGATAGACATATAGCAGTACATCAGGGATACGTCCAGAATAAGAAAACAAGGTACAAAATACATCAAGTAAAAAACCGAGAAATTTTTGATCATTTTCTATCCATCTAGAAATGAAAAGGCGCACCAATCTTCCCAGTTTATATTTCTATGCCTCGATCTTCTCTTCACACATTCGAACGATTCTTACCTGATTTCTTCTACCATCTTCAAAGGCTCCGTCATTTTATCATTAAAAAATTTGTTGTTCCTATTCTTCCAAATGGCCCATATTGTTATCAAGTAAATAGCGTTTATTACCTTTGCCTTAGATTTTGAGAGGCCGATCATGTCTAAAAGCCTTGACTCCAGCGATTCTGATTTTGCTCTTGCGGGTATTTTTAACCATTGCCAAACATAAGACCAAATCAGATCCGCATATGGGCAATGAATTAGGATATGATCTGCCGACTCGTTTGCTCCGCCACATACTTTGCATAGTGCCGAAACCGATGCATACCCCTCTTAATTAGTTCTTCCGCTGTTGGTATTTTCCCTTCAATCGCTCTCTAGCTAAAATAGTTCGACTTTGGTGTCGCCATTTTGTTCCATAAAAAATTTCCAGGTCTATTATTCAAATCGATAGAGCCCGAAAGGTCCGTTCGTACTTTCTTGACTGAAAAGTCATCAGCGCCACCATCCTTCCATACCCATTTGTCCATCCCCTGCCCAACCAATTGATGTTGTAAGATTTGATTCAGCCTCATAAATTCATCATTCTCCTCATCGTTTACTGGTGCACTTACCCAATTTTGACCCCATAATGGCTCTTCTGTGTTTTCCGTAAGAAACTGGCTAACGGAGATCCTTTTGTTTGCGAACATGCTGTACATCAGAGGGAAGGCGTCTTTTAGTGGTCCATGTGGTGTCCATGAATCTACCCAAAACATCGCCTTTTCGCCGTTACCGACTTTGCATCTAAGGCTTTGTTGTACATCGATGCCCCGTTTTTTAAAATCCTCTCCTACCCCCGTGATTGCCTTCCAAACACCCGGTTGAGATTTCTTTCTCGGTATTAACGATACCACTCTTGTATTATGATGTATAGCTTTAATGACCTTTGCCCAAAGATGATCCGGTTCTTCTTTCAATCTCCACCACCACTTCAATACTAGAGCTAAATTCATTTCCCGTATCCCTCCCACCCCAAGATTGCCCATTATTTTTCACCGATGATTCTTGCCCAGCTCATCCATCTAATCTTTTTTAAACTGCTGCCCCCGCCCCATAAAAACGACGTCTAATGCCTTCCAAGGTTTTGATTACGGCCTTTGGGGCTTTGAATAGGGAGAGATTATAATTTGGGATGCTCCCGATGACCGATTTTATTAGTGTAATTCTTCCCGCAAACGATAGATTCCTTGCTTTCCATGAGGATAGTCTTTTATTTAATTTGTCTATGACTTCTTTCCAGCTCTCGTTGTGATTCATGTTCGCACCGACTTTCATTCCAAGATATGTAAAAGGCAGTGACCCTCATTTGCAATTTATATTTACTGCCATGTTTTCCACCTCTTCACCATTTATGTTTATGCCATACAAAAAACTCTTATTTTTATTTACCTTAAGACCCGATAACAGGTGAAAGACCCGTAGAATTATGCTTAACGCCTTCAGATTGCCTTCATCCCATTTTCCAATAAAAATCGAATCGTCAGCGAAGAAAAGGTGTGACAGGTGTGGTCCGTTTCTTGGTAGGGATATGCCTTCAAAATAACCTTCATCAACAGATTTTTTCACAAGTACATGTAAAGCCTTCATAGCGATCGTGAACAAAAAAGGCGATAACGGGTCACCTTGTCTCAACCCTCTCTTGTAATGAAACTCACCCGTCGGCGACCCGTTTACTAGTACCGAGGCTCTGCCGGAGAAAAGTATTCCCATTACCCAAGTCTTCCACTTCGAAGGTAAACCCATGTGTGTCATTATTGTGATTAAAAACTTCCAACATAACGTGTCGTATGCCTTTTCGATGTCAGCCTTGAAAATAAAAACTTGTTTATTTGCCTTTTTCACCCAGCTAACGATTTCGTTCATAATGAGTGGCCCATCAATAATGTTTCGGCCAGCCACAAAGGCCGATTGGACGTCCGAAATCACATAATTGAGAATCCCTTTCATACAGTTAGCAAGAACTTTTGAAATAATCTTATTAATGCAACCAACAAGTGAAATGGGTCTAAAATCTGAAAGAGTTACCAGGTCAGCATTCTTTGGAATTAAAGCTATGAAAGAAGCACTGCAAGACTGTTGAATGGAGCCATGATTATGAAGTTGAGTCATCATATCGATAACATTCTCTTCCAAGCAAGCCCATTATTTCTAGATGAAGGCGAATGTTAAACCGTCCGGGCCGGGAGCTTTATCCGACCCGCATTCCCATACCGCACATTTGATCTCTTCTTTGGAGAATGGTCTCACCAAATTTTCAGTTTTATTATCCGGTATCCTAGCAAAGCCATTCGCCGGCATCTGAGGTCGGTTATGTATCGGTTCGATGAACTTTTTCCTCATGGTCGTCTGGATGTATTTTTTGATCTCCTTAGGATCCGTAACCCAGCTTCCTTCAATCCATAACCCGTTTAGTTTATTTCTTGCAACATTGCAATTGACCACAGAGTGGAAATACTTCGTGTTTTCGTCTCCTTCCGCTAGCCATGTAACACGGGATTTCTGCTGTAGATCTTTAGCTCTCGTCCATAACCATTTTCTGACCTTAGATTTGCTATCTCGCCATTTTTCTATCTCCCCAAAGGTTAGTGGTCTCTGCTCGGCTTCACCGTCTAACATGTTAAGACAATCTAATGCTTCTTTATATTCTTTTTGTTCGCTTTCTTTTACTTTTTGTCTCCATTTTTTCACCTCTTCTTTCACACCTTTGAACTTTGATCCTAATAAGACATCCTTGAATCTATTATCCCCCACCGTATTTAAACCTCTCATCACTGCCTCCTCGACCCCATCCAATGATAACCAACTATTGAAGAAACGAAAGGGAATCGGACCGAAGTTTGTTTTGCCAGTGGCCAAAATCAAAGCACTATGGTCAGAGATATTTCTTTCAAGAGAACAAAATGACGCATTTGGCCACTTATTCATAAAATTGCTACACACAAGTTCACGGTCTATTTTGCTTAATTTTGACCCTTCAGCAGACATAAACGTGAATTTTCTTCCCGCCATTGGGTACTCCAAGAGCCCTGCTAAGCTTATGAAGTTATTGAAATGCATAGCACTGTTTGCATCATAGACCGAATTTTGTCTATCTTCCGGTATACGCACCTCGTTAAAGTCACCAATTAGTATCCATAACCCTTCAATTGTTCCTTTGAGCTCTAACAGTTATTCCCAAACCGGACGTCTTTGCATACTTACGTTTGGTGCATATACATTAACGACCACAAGGTTCGTTCCTTCCCCCACCAATACCCCTTTTATTAACAGAAAGTTCTGATCTTTTACCTCCAAAGTCTTCTTGAACATGCCTGAATTCCATACTGACAGTAACCCTCCAGATCTTCCATCGGCGTCTACCTTTGCGTAATCCATAGTGGATCTATCCCAATATCTTCTTAATGTCCCTTCCGCAGAATAGAATTCTATTGGGCAAGCCTATTGTCTCCCTTCTGTCCACATGTTTTTATTAAGTCTGGCCCCACATTATTGTTTATACCCAAGTCAACGTGGGTCTCATCATTAACATTTTTATTAACCTCAACATGTGATGTCCCAGCTTCATTGGGAACCGCTTCTTCAACCGACACCTTGGCAGGTGTAGTAAATGCATCTGCAGTAGTTTGTGCCGCATCTGGACTATCGGTTTCTCCAAGGTGGGGCCCTCCCGCTTCCAAAGGTGGCTGTTGACATCCCCCCACACCTGGTTCCAATGGGGTAATCTCCGATGTCTCTTCGTTTTCCCACTGATCATCTCCGGTGATGTTCTCATGTTTTTCCGACGGATTTACCGACCTACCAGGTTTATCCCTTATGTCCATCTTCAAAAAGTTTGGGACCCAGACATCGACCTCTGCGATCCACACATCGTATTGTGTTCCCTTCCAGACTATAGATATTTTGTCTTTTATTTGTTCCCCATGATCCCTACCGTGTCGAAACATAGATTTAGATCAAGGACGTCTGCTTCTGAACCCAGAATTACTTTGCCATACTTCTCTGCAATCGTATTGAAAACCTTGTCTTCCCATAGTTGCACCAGAACTCCTTTGATCGACAGCCAAACCACCATCTGAAACGGGATTGGTTGTCCTTCCCATATCTGTATATGTTGCAATTCATGCATGAACCGAGTTTTTGCATCATTCACAGCTTTCAACATGCTATTCTCGTCCTCAAATGTTGCCATAAAACGGAGTCCACCAACGTATCTCATTTGACCACCCATGTTTTTTATGAATTCTTTTACTATGCATGCTTTCTTCCAGGTCTTAAAGTTTGTAAATTCCCCAATAAAGGCCTTCTTATTCCATAATTCAACTGTTTCCGCATTATGATCAAATTGAATTATGGTGCTCTCCCCATTGCCACTTTTGCTTCCTACCAGTGTTTCAGCGTACGTTTTTGTGCTTCTAAAGTTTTTCACAGATGCATGGACCTAGTTGATCGTTGTATCAACCAGTGGTGGGCTCTTATTAAACCATGACTTACCTTTTATATCGTTTAATCACTTACCATCCTTGTTGTATTTTGCTACGTTTGCTTTAAGCCTTGTATTATAAAAGCATAGCTGGTTGATTGCCTTTGTCATCTTCTCCACATCCTTTACGTATGCATATCTGAGGAAACCGAATCGTCTCCCCAGTGTATCTTTCTTCTTTGCAATGTAAGCATCCACTAACCATCCAAGGTTTCTGCGCACTCCGTCCATAGTTCCCCGTCGGACATCCCATTTGGGATATTTGTGACGTAAAACGTGGTTGAGTCCTTCTTGCTTGGCCTGGTTTCTTGCTGGTGTTCACCGACAACTTCTCCATCCTTTGTCTCCATGAATAAACGAGCACACAGGAGCCCAAAAGGCGAATGGATGAAAGAAATAACTAATTAGAAAGAGAGGTTAACTCAAGATACACCGTATATGAGTGAATCGAAAAAAACCTCGCACGCTAATCAGACTAAATATTCACCGTCGAGCACTTTTGGTGGACCTGGGCTATTGATTTCTCACCAGACAGAAAATGAGGAGACCCAAAGGGCGAATGGATGATTCAAGAAACTATTTAGAATGAAAGGTTGATTCAAGAGTTCACAGATAATGTGTGAAACGAAAAAACCTCGCACGCTAAACAGATTAGATCTTCACCGTCGAGCTCTCCGGCGACTCCTATGTTTCGTTCTCTCTCTCTATCTAAAATATCAAAGTGGCAGACTTTTCTTATAACTCTTGTCAACATTCTTACAAAATGGGATGGTTTGCTCCATTATTCGAGACATTATTTATCTTTAGATAATAATTTTAAAAATATGATAAATAGTCAAACTATAACATATATTTTTGTTAAATCATGAATTCACTAATATTCACTAATAATGACATACACATGTCTAGTCTAAAGAACATCATACATACGCAACACCTTGACACCTTGGGGAATTCTCAGAGGGTATATAGGATATATGGTCTACTCTAATATTCCTTAAACCTAGGTAAACATGCGAAATAACCTTTGCACAACAAGACTTCCTTTTAATATAATAAGATTTCTCATGATGCATGCTTTATTTCCCTTAGCATGGTGACCATGCTCTAGGTAGCACCCCCATGCGTTTTAAAAATGTATAAACCTTGAGCATATTGCATTCTTCTTCAAATTAACAAAGTACAATAAAAACATGTGAAGAAATATCTTATTAGGATTACTATAAGATGAACTTAGAGTTGGTCACTGCAATCGTATGTGTCACATTACGGATAGTGTGTTCCAAACATTTTAGAGAGATGAAATCTATTAAGACCTCATGAGTGTACAATTTCATGACTTATTTTTGGCAAAAAATGCCATGATGGCACATGGAAGCAATTGATTGCTACAAAGCAACATTCTATTCACTATTTTCTCACTCAATCAAGTAAGCTTATCATTTTCTATAATTTAGGTGATGCTTATAACATAAAGAGGTCACAATCGTCAAGATGTATTTGAGATGCCCTTACATTAAACTTTTTTCCTTTTCTTTCATGGTTAGCTTTAGCTTCAAAGTGTATTAAAAGGTGCAATCATGTAAGCCCTCTAACATGTTTGATATTGACTTTAGGATCTCGTATAATTCAATTCAATGTAATATCAACACAGTTCATCGTTTGCACTCATTGTATTCATATGCTTATTAGCCAACTAACCAAAAAACAACATTTTCAAAAGTTTAAGAAAAACATACAATGCGTAAATGCGAAGAATAACGGTTTAATCTTTTAGCACTTACGACTAAAGCTATAAGGAATAAGTTTCACTAACCTTTAATGAACTTAATATTATATGCAACAAACCTTGTTTATTATTTTATGTAATATACTTTTGTTTTGTTTAGTAATGTAGTCACTTTTTTTCTCCACTTGATATACAATAAACTTTACATAATGGCAAAATAAACTTCCGATTTTTCTAACATAGACTTTTTCCTACTTTCAAACAATCCATACAGTTATAAAAAGGCCCTACCAAATAAATCATCAAAATCAATATTGATGATGCCTTAATTATCAATTTAATCAGTTCCAAAAAAAAAGCACATATCAATTATGGAAACTGAACCATCAATTACACATCCAAACTCTAAATTTCAAATATATATATATATATATATATATATATATATATATATATATATATATATATATGCTAGGAGTTGGCTACAAAGTCTACTTTTTCTAAAAAATGTAGGAAGTGTTCTAAGAGTGACATGTGGCATCTAGGGTTTTTGTACTAAAGGGCATAAATGTAATTCAATAATTAATTTTATTTTTGGAAGATATATCTATTAAACAATAAATGTTATTTTTATGGAAACTATATATCTATTAACTATTCAAAATCGGTAGTTATATTCTTCATATCCACAATCGATTCATCCGAAGTTCGAAACGTAAAACACATTAATTATTTCTTGATATTGTGTTTTATTAGTTTCTTGTTCTTCACACTATGTTATATCAGTTTTCATAATAAAACATAAAATCTATCATTCGAAGTTCGAAACGTAAAACAAATTACCTATTTCTTGACGTTGTGTTTTATCAGTTTATGGTTTCTTCATATTGTGTTATATAATTTTCACAATTAAACACACACTCTCACATATTTTGTAACATAAAACACTTTCATTATTTCTTAACGTTGTGTTTTATTAGTTTCTGGTTTCTTCACATTGTGTTTTATCAGTTTTCACAATTAAACATACCCCCCCACACATAAAACACACCAATCTCTGAAATACACAATATATAAAACACACTAGGGGCTGATTTCACGACAAACAACTTCAACGAAGAAATGAATCATGAATCTTGTTTATTAGTATAGAAGAGAGAGAGAGAGAGAGAAAGAGAGATAGAGAGAGATAAGGGGAAGTTTCCAAGATTTAAGGAGTGATTTTATGGAATGACACTTGCTTTTTTTAAAATACGCCAAATGACCTTTTTGCCCTCAATCAATTAAATCAATCCTTATTTAAAACATAAATATTACTAAAATGCCACCAAGATGATCTTAACCATTAAAAAACACTCATCCAATGGTCCAAAACACTTTCTACACTTTGTAGGAAAAACACACTTTGTACAGTAACCCCACCCTATATATATATATATAGGGGACCGCTAAAATGAGAACCACCTCGAGTTGTAAGAACCGTGAGAACTACACCGTACAGGGCGAGGTGGACCAAATTTTTTTTTCATAAACGTAGATGCGTGTATTATAAACACATTTGTAAAAAAAATTCAAAAAAAAAATGTCGTGTGTGTCGTTTTGAGCACCACAAGTTTGTGTTTACGGGTACCGTAAATCTTACCGGAAAATTTACGGTACCCGTAAACACAAACTTGTGGTGCTCAAAATTACACACACGGCATTTTTTTTTGAATTTTTTTTTACAAATGTGTTTATAATACACACATCTACGTTTATAAAAAAAATTTTGGTCCACCTCGCCCCGGATGAAAAAGTTCTCCCGGTTCTTATAACTCGAGGTGGTTCTCATTTTAGCGGTCACTTATATATATATAGAAAACGCCAAAAAGTGTGAGAACGGTGAAAACGCATCCTGGCCCAACACGTGTCACGCGACATAGAAAAAGGCGGAAGGGCTTTTTTGTCCTTTCATATTCTTTTTTTTAAACGCGTGTCACATCACCTTTCCATTTTTTTGCGTTTAACAAATACGCGGCGTTTTTATTGTTTTTAGGTCAGGATCATAGTAAACATTTTGGCGTTTTAACTAAGTAGGATGCATGCCTATAATGTGACAGGCAATTATGGCGTTTTGAAAAGATAAATTTCAATTTTCCATGTAGTGGCTTTTAATATAATAAATGTTTTTTTGGCGTTTTATATAGCAACAACGTGTTTTGCTAGCATCCGTTCTCACAATTTTCACACTATTAGGCGTTTTGTTGTTTGTAGTTTTTAGCGTTTTATACTAAATTTTTTTTGTTAGTAGAGAATTAGATAATAAAAACAGAGAATTAGATAACAAACAATACAAAATGAAAAAAATAAAAAATTATAATCTAATTTCTCATCCAAATCTTCACTGTCATCAGCCTCTTCTACTTTAACCTTTTTGGCGTTTTGAATACCTTATGTAGATCCTTATTTTCCTATATACCTCCCGTCTTTAGAAGATGCTTATTTTTTGGACATCCTTTATTGTGGTTTGATATATTCTTGTTTGGTGACATGTTGAAGATCAACGCTTGCTCGAATGTATTGATCCCTTCATGCCATCAATATATCCATCAAGAACAAAGTGACATGATGACATATCAGTGTCATCAGTCTCTTTTTCATGAATATTTGTCCATCTCATTCAGGAAAAACTTATAGAGATACCCACCTCAGACTAGAATCCATTCAGTGAAACTTCATTCAGAACAATACTCAATATAGAAGAAATGAGGTTCCGCATCTGTTGCTTTTTTAACTATCTTTTTGGCGTTTTAAAGTGAATGGTTTCTTGGAAAGATGGCGTTTGTTTTTGGTGTGTGATCAGTTGATTGTGCAGCGACGTCTTTCTTATAGGATGTTTTTGGCGCGTAGTTTAGGCGGGATTTTTATTTATAATAAATGATATTAATAAACTAGCCGTCTTTTCAGTTACTGTGTGTATTTTTTACTCTTTTTGTTCAGCTTTTTATGAGTTTTTAGGGTCATAGACGTTCCATCTTCCAAGTTTGGCGTTTTTAATAGCTTTAAGTAGTTTTTGGCCTTTTTTCCATTTTTAGCTTTTAATAATACTTCTCCAAATTACTTTTATTATAGTTTGGGAGTTTTGGCGTTTTATTGCATTATGGCGTTTTACTGCATTATGGCGTTTCACAATCATTATGACTTTTTGGCTCTTTATTAAACTTTTTTATTCTTAGTCGAAAAATACATAACAAACAATAGAAAAGGAAAATTAAAAAACTGAAAATAGAAACAATTCTTCCAAATCTTAACTGTCATCAGTCTCTTTCTTCTTTGAAACATGTTCACTGGTGGTTTGGCTTTGGTCATTCTTGTGTTTTTGTGACCGTTTGTGTCACACCCCGACTTCCACGTGTCACCGGTGGGCCCGGTGGGGAGTATCGTGACGTGGTTGGCAACACAATAGTCAAACAACACAATTATATAAATGCACAGCGGAAGCAAAAGGTAAATATATTACAATCCGAATATAAAGTAATATCCAAGTATTACAACGGAAAGTAAAGGATCCACAGACGGTTCAATATAAAAAGAAAACTGTTCAACAGACTTTGACATCTAGAGCTTGCGAGACTTGAGTAATGATGCCAGGAGTAGCCAGCCTATTTCGTCTAGCACCTACACTTAACCTTTTTGGAAAATACGTCAGTTTACACTGGTAAATACAACTCAACTGACTCATTTTGAAAAGAGTTTGTAAATTGATTTGAATGCACTTCGGCACAAAATATCTTTATAACTTGGGACAATTATTTGTATATAATCTTGTATACAGTTTTACTCATTTGCCGTCCATTAGCACCGGTTAGAAGAGCCGGTTTAAGTTAACTGACACGCCACAGGTATAGTGCCCCCAAGGTTGATTCCTTTAGTGGATTACCAGTTTTTACATAATGCATCTGTCAGGTGTACGCCTACACCCCGTGCTTAGGTCGTGGCCATTTCGTAAAATGATCCCAAGGATATCCGGGACATGGTCATTTAACCCCCAAGGGCCATACATCAAATAATACAGAACAAAGCGGGTTATGTAAATACATTAATCACAATCCGATTTAAATGACTACATACCCGACCAAGCGGTACTTTTATAGTACCGTATCCCAAGCCCGTATAGGGAAAATAAGTTAAAAGTATTTACCTGAGCAAAGTATCAATCAAATACAGCAAATGCAAGTACTTTTACTGGGCTCCTAATGTGGAACGAAGGTTTATAATAACCTATTAGATTTCTAACGGGTCCTTAATTTAGCCTTAGCTTAGACCGGTTAGTTTCAATGATAAGGTTCATACGCACTATTAAGCGAAGACCGGATAGAATGTGATTTAGACCCGACAAGTTCGGAGACTTGCTTAATATGGGTATTTCATACACTTTATGGATTTTGAGATAAAACCGATAAGGTTTGACCCGTTTAGGCCAATTTATGTAAACTAGTTACATAAACCGAACCGAACGCGTAATAAGCGTAACGGGTATTCATGAGAGCCATATACAGGTTTCCTAAGTTAATATGCCTCAATTATGTTGTGACATCAGTAAGATGTCTTTCATTATGCCCGAAACGTATTTAAACACAAACTATGCCCCGTAGGGGTAGTTTGGTCATTTAAAAGATTATAAAGGAGTTTAAGTATTAACCTGAGTTACAGGTCTGATATAATCAGAAAAAATACTTAGTTTGATAAGTTATAACAGTAGGGTAAAGTATCTATGTGAAATTTATCAAATATAACCAAACTATGCACCGTAGGGGCATTTTGGTAATTTCACATAAGCCGAAAAGCTCAAAACTAAAATCTGAGTTTAACAACCTTTGCTTACTGTGCGCTATAAACGCTTAATACATACTATGCGCTATAAACGCTTAATAAGGCGATTAGAAGCCATTTCCGGGTTCGATACATAAAGCTGATATTTTTATTATTCCAGAAGGCTTAAAATAATTTATTTATCATTTAGAATCAGTAGCAAAAGGTTTGGAGTCGTTTAGATATGTAAAACTCATTTTATGGTCCCTAAGGGCAAAACCGACAATTACCGGATTAAGCCTACGACTATTAGTTATGCTCAGCCTAAAATTAATTAAAAATCTTCAAAAATCCCAAAATAATATATTACATTAGTGGGTAATAAGTTTGATATCAAAAAGTACGCTTAACTAGGCTATACGCTAATTACGCCGTTTAATTAACATAAAGCTTCTTAATTACGCTAATGAGCATAACTCTCAATCTACACCTCAAACTGATGTCAAACTTTGCATACAAGTTTATCTATCAGTAACTAAGGTTTCTACACTTTTACATTTTCAAAAATCACGTTTTAAGGTGAAAAGGGCATAATGGTCAACATATGAGCAATTAACGGAATCATGCGTATTAATAGGTTAACTAATGAACCATGGTGTATAATCACAGAGGGTTATACTAGCATGTAACCTGGTCCAAATGAAGCTCTAAGGTATTTCTAAAACATACCATAACGGGTCAGAACTGAAGTCAAAGCAAAAGTCAAATCTTTGCGACTTTCGGTTCCGAACCGGGTCTAAAGAGGAAATTGTCGGGTTGAACATGTTTAGACATGTTCTTACACTAATTACCAAGTTATATTAATGATCAACCAGGTTGTATATGTTCTACATTGCTGATTATGCATAAATTAGAAAATAAGTATCATGTTGACTTTTTAATTACAAGTTTGACCCGACATTTGACCTAGTTAGAGTGGGAATCAGGGGGAACCCTTTTAAGGGTTGATTACCCGCATAATTACCAACTTATAACTACTTTCAATTCGACTAATCACTGGACCATTAGTGATTAATCATTAAGTCAACCGTTAATTACGACAGTTTGACTTTTAAGCTAAAACTAAGCTAAAACTTAATTAAGAAAGGATTAGTAAACTTACTGAAGTCCTATGCTTGATTAGGAAGGTCTTGTGTCTGTTCTTAAGCTCCCAAAGGCTCCAGAATTGCACAAGAAGTGAATGATCAAATGGTTGCAACTTGATGGCCTTATATAGTGAATTTTGATCCACAAAATGTTGACATGTAAGTCTACCAATGACCACAACTCTTCAACAAGTGTCCCTAGTGTTCTAGGGGTTGTTTAGGGGCCAAGCAAGATGAGGAAATTCGTTTAAAGGTCGAAAATCGCGTTTAAACAGCAACCAGCCCCGTTTTCTGATACTGGGCATCCCTTGCGCACCGTAAGCATAAGTTCTTGCGGTGCGCAAGGCTTCTGATCAGCCTTCACATTTTCCATTTTTTGCATAAATGACTCTTGGCCCTTCCGAAAGGTCAACTAACCTTTATATATTGCAATTTGAGCCCTCTATATTTACCTACAAGGGCTTTAGGATATTTACCCACTTTGTTAAGTCCTCGGTTAACTTTATTGTTACCCGAAAGGTCCTAACTTTCAACGTTGACGCTTTAACCCCTCACATACGAATTTGATCACAACTTGCTCATACGATAACGAAACTTTATGAAATTTTTATCGTGCATTCTAGTGAGCATAATTAATCGTTACAAAGCTTCGGGTTTGCTTAAAAGGTCACTCAGAGGTATAACTTAAACATGTTGACACATTTAACCCCTGTAGTTTGTAATCTCTCACTTTCTTTAATACTTAGCTTCGTATGATCCATGATTTATTCGTTTGAAGGTATGAGCATCATGTAGGGTTAATTTACAATATATTTATTCACTGTTGACATTTAGAACCCGTATATTCACATACTTTCCATGACTGTCAACTTTAGTCCTTCTATAACATTCTTTCACACGTTCAAACTTATGACACGTGTCAACATATTATAGGACGTGAATTTTTTTCGAGGTGTTACATCCTCACCCCCTTAAAATAAATCTCGACCCGAGATTTACTGAAATAAATAAGGGTACTTTTCTTTCATTGTGGACTCAACCTCCCACGTATACTCGGGACCTCTACGGGCATCCCATTTAACCTTTACAATAGGCACATGCTTCCTTCGAAGCTTCTTAACCTGTCGATCTTCAATCGACAATGGTTTTTCCACAAATTTTAAGCTCTCATCTATATGCACATCTGTATGTGGTATGACCAGTGATTCATCAGCGAAGCACTTCTTCAGATTGCAGATGTGGAACACATTGTGAATTCCACTGAGCTCTTCAGGTAAGTTTAACTTATAGGCAACTGACCCGACACATTCGATAACCTCGAAAGGCCCTATGTATCTCGGGCTTAACTTGCCTTTCTTACCAAATCGCATCACCCCCTTCCAGGGTGATACTTTAAGCAACACTTTGTCACCTACTTCGAAGTGAAAAGCTTTACGCTTTGGATCTACGTAACTCTTCTGCCTATCTCGGGCAGCTTTGAGACGGTCACGAATCTGGACAATCTTGTCTGTCGTTTCAAAGACTATCTCTGGTCCTGATAATTGGACATCTCCAACTTCCGCCCAACAAACGGGCGTTCTACACTTTCTACCATATAAAGCCTCGAAAGGCGCAGCCTTGATGCTGGTATGGTAGCTATTGTTGTAGGAGAACTCAATTAGTGGTAGGTGGTTATCCCAACTACCCCCTAAATCGATCACACATGCACGTAGCATGTCTTCCAAAGTTTGAATAGTACGCTCACTCTGACCGTCTGTCTGAGGATGGTAAGCCGTACTAAAATTCAAACGCGTGCCCAAAGATTGCTGGAAACTCTTCCAAAAATGTGACGTGTACCTAGTATCTCTGTCAGAGATAATAGACACAGGTATGCCATGTAAGGCTACAATCTTATCCACGTATAACTGGGCTAATATGTCGGAGCTATAAGTCTCCTTGATGGGTAAGAAATGTGCTGACTTAGTCAGTCTATCAACTATAACCCATATTGTATCATTTCCTTTCCTTGTCTTAGGTAACTTGGTGATAAAATCCATAGTTATCATTTCCCACTTCCACGTAGGAAGTTCAGGCTGTTGTAGCAAGCCTGACGGCTTTTGATGTTCTGCTTTGACTTGCGCGCAGGTCAAGCACTTAGCTACATAGGCAGCTACAGACTTTTTCAAGCCTATCCACCAATAATTTGCCCTTAGATCCTGGTACATCTTATCAGCTCCAGGATGAACGGAGTATTTGGAACTATGGGCTTCCTGGAGGATGACATCCCGAAGCCCTCCATGAATTGGAACCCATATTCTTCCATTTAATCTTAGAATTCCGTCCTTGTTAAGAGTTAACTGCTCCTCAGTTACCCCTAGCTTTTCGTTAGGATAGTTAGCTTCCAACACAGCTTCCTTCTGTGCAGCTAACAACTTTTCAGTCAAACTGTTCTTTATCTCCATGCGCTTGGCATTGATTCGGATGGGTTTCACCCTTTCCTTTCGACTCAAGGCATCGGCGACTACATTCGCCTTGCTGGGATGGTATCTGATTTCACAATCATAATCATTTAAAGTCTCCATCCAACGGCATTGCCTCATATTTAAATCCTTCTGATTGAACAGGTGCTGGAGGCTCTTGTAATCAGAATAGATCACACACTTGATCCCATATAGATAATGCCTCCACAGTTTTAGTGCGAATACAACGGCACCCAACTCCAAGTCGTGGGTGGTGTAATTCTTTTCATGCACTTTTAACTATCGTGATGCGTAGGCAATAACCTTGCCTTTCTGCATAAGCACACACCCCATGCCAGTGTGCGATGCATCACAATAAACTACAAAATCTTCTATTCCATCTGGCAATGTCAGTACTGGGGCGTTGCTCAGCTTTTGTTTGAGGATATCAAAGGACTCTTGCTGCTTAGGGCCCCAAACGAACTTTACTTTCTTCTTAGTCAAGGAAGTTAGGGGTGCAGCAATCCTTGAAAATTTTTCGATAAAACGCCTGTAATATCCTGCCAATCCCAGGAAGCTACGAATCTCTGTAGGCGTCTTTGGCTCTTGCCAGTTCATAACTGCTTCAACCTTAGCGGGATCCACTTGGATACCACGCTCACTGACCACATGTCCAAGGAATTGGACTTCTCGAAGCCAAAATTCACATTTAGAGAATTTGGCATAGAGTTTCTCCTGATGTAGAAGATTGAGAATACAACGAAGGTGTTTCTCATGGTCAGCTTGGTTCTTCGAGTAGATAAGAATGTCGTCGATGAAAACGATGACGAATTTATCTAAGTAAGGCTTGCAAACGCGATTCATGAGATCCATGAACGCGGCCGGTGCATTAGTGAGCCCAAAAGGCATCACTAGGAACTCATAATGACTGTAACGAGTCCTAAATGCAGTTTTGTGTACGTCTTCATCTCTAACCTTCAGTTGATGGTAGCCTGACCTCAAGTCAATCTTCGAGAAGTAACTTGCCCCTTGTAATTGATCGAACAAATCATCGATTCTGGGCAAAGGATACCTATTCTTTATCGTGACCTTATTAAGCTCACGATAATCGATGCACAGACGCATCGATCCATCCTTCTTCTTGACAAACAAGACAGGTGCTCCCCAAGGGGACGAACTAGGTTTAATGAAACCTTTAGCTAGCAATTCATCTAGTTGCGTTCTCAATTCCTTCATTTCCTTTGGTGATAACCTGTAAGGTGCTCTAGCAACTGGTGCTGCTCCGGGGATGATATCAATTCTGAATTCCACTTGCCTATCTGGTGGTAAGCCAGGTAGATCTTCAGGAAAAACTTCTGGGTATTCAGAAATGACGGGGATGTCTTCTATCTTCGGTTTAGGCTCATCAATAATCACTTGTGCCATGTAGATGACACAACCCTTCTTTAAACACTTTGAAGCCTTGAGCATAGTCACTTGCTCAGGCAGTCCATACTGGGTATCTCCCCGGATGGTAAGTGATTCACCAGGCGGAGTCTGAATCACCACTTGCTTTTTGTTACAGACAATTTGGGCCTGGTTATGAGATAACCAGTCCATACCAAAAACTATGTCAAAACTGGCCAACTTAAAGGGAAGTAGAGATAGAGGAAAAGAGTGGTCCTTAATGGATATCACACATCCATCTAACACAGTGGAGACTGTTTCTATGGTGCCATCTGCTAACTCTACCTCATAATTCACATTTAAGGTTTTGACAGGTAATTTCAGCAATTCACAAAACTTATTATCAACGAAAGACTTATCAGCGCCTGAATAAAAAAGTACTCTAGCATAGACATCACTTACAAGGAAAGTACCTGTAATGACGTTGTCGTCTAGAACCGCTTCCTTTGCGTTCATTCTGAAGACTCTCGCATTGGTCTTCTTGGCCTCTTCAGGCTTTTTGGTGTATTTAGGGCAGTTGGTTTTAATGTGCCCTTTCTCATTGCAATTGTAGCATGTGGCGTCTTTTATCCTCTTGCACTCTATCGACTTGTGCTCTCTAGACTTGCATATCCCACATGCAGGTGCTCCTGAATTAGAATTGGATTCAAGTCTGCACTTTCCAAAGTGGCGTTTCTGGCAAGTCGTGCACTTTGGCTTTTCCTCTGTTTGTTGACTGTTCCTTCCAGGCCCAAACTTCTTAGAATCAGTGTTTCCCTTGTGCTTCTTCTCTGACCCTCGTGAGTTATCATCCTCACGCTTCCTCTTACTTTCTTCAGATTTCTTTAGCGATCTCAACCTGACCGCATCTAAAGTAAGGGACAAAGAGAGATCAGCTGCTGACCTAAATGTAGCAGGTCTTGAAGCCTTAACACTGGCTTTGATTTCTGGGGCTAAACCCCCAATGAAGCGAGCAATTCGCTTGGGCTCTGATGTTACTAGGTAAGGAACCAGTCTGGACAGGGTATTGAAACTGGTGAGGTAAGCTTGACAATCTAAGTTTGTCATCACCAATGATAAGAAATCGGATTCAATTCTTTCGACCTCATGTTAAGGGCAGTAGTTTTCCATAATGAGAGTAACAAACTGCTCCCATGACATGTTATAAAGCGGAATCTTCCCAGCAGCTTGAATGAGAGACCTCCACCATGCCAGTGCCTCTCCTTTGAACGATTGGGATACATATTTTACTACATCCCTTTCAGCACAACCGCTGATGTCCACCACCGTGTCCATTTCATCCAACCAGGTCATACAATCTACTGCTCCTTTCTCCCCAGTGAAATCTCGGGGTTTACAGGAAACAAAGTACTTATAGGTACAAGACTTGGTACGTGGTTCATTATCGAACGCTATCTTCTTGGATGGAACACTGTGTTCATTTGACGAATGTCGATCATCATCCTTCTTTGGCTCCTCTTTCTTAGAGGGCGACTTGTTATGAGGCTCTGAATGAGTTTTAGGAACAGACTTAGAGTGGGGTATAGATGAGGCTCGACTATGCGTCCCACTATACTCCTTAAATTGTTCTTCTACAGCTTTAGATACAGCCGTGTCAATCAGTGAACGAAGCTCTCCTTTGGTTATATTAATCCTATCATTATCATCGCGGTTTTCCAAAGGATGACTGTTTATCTCGTCAGAGTCAGCCATGTAGTCGTAGTTGCTACAAAAAGAAAATAAGGGCAAGGTTTATTTAGAAGCCCTTACAGTACTATCGTTCTTAAACGATTTATTAACCATGCTTTAAATACACATTTCAGTTAATTTGTTAAATATAAAAATTGTTCAGGATCTTTATCATAATCCTAAATTATAAGTTAATAATAGCTCAAAAGGCCTAGTCACGTAGACAAGTTTAATTTATAAGTCATGATTTCAGAGAATCGAGGCATTAAGGTTTGAATCAAAGTTCGTTACCTTTTCTTGACAGGGAGTCGTAAGCTACCACTGTCTTTAGTCTCAGAGGACGTTAATTATAGCCCGTGGGCACTTCATCCATAAGGGATGATTATATAAATAAGGGAATTTAGAATAACCCAATTAAAAATGACTTATGTGATTTTTATCGTATCACACTTTGTCAAGCATGTTAATATGCTTTCATATGTTTAACAAAAATTTGAATCTCTTAAATAAGTTTTACCATCTTGGCCATGTCCATAATGACATTTAGGCTAGGTTTTACTCTTTAGATTCTTTTTAATAATTAACGCAGAACAATTTCTAAATCGAAATGTTAATAAGGATCTGAATCTAATTGTGGAGCTACCATCTTGGCCCTGCCTTAAAATGACACATGAGCTAGGTCTTGTCCTTTTTTAGATTTTGCCATTTTATTATAATGGTAGATCTTATAATATAGGAATGATATTTTAAACATAATCGTTCCTTTAAAATTTAAACAAGTATATGGTTGCCCTTAAACGGGACTTCTAGTGAAAATGATTCGCCCATGCAAGAGCTCATCTGATAAATAACAAAGAAGTAATTAAAAGACAATGAAACGAATTTGGATTAGTCCTATGTTCTCGTCTAGACTCAAGAATGTGCAATTGTGTAACTGAGATTAAACACAAAAGACTAATGTTTAATTCACTCAGTTTTGGCTCTGATACCAACCTGTCACACCCCGACTTCCACGTGTCACCGGTGGGCCCGGTGGGGAGTATCATGACGTGGTTGGCAACACAATAGTCAAACAACACAATTATATAAATGCACAGCGGAAGCAAAAGGTAAATATATTACAATCTGAATATAAAGTAATATCCAAGTATTACAACGGAAAGTAAAGGATCCACAGGCGGATCAATATAAAAAGAAAACTGTTCAACAGACTTTGACATCTAGAGCTTGCGAGACTTGAGTAATGATGCCTGGAGTAGCCAGCCTATTTCGTCTAGCACCTGCACTTAACCTTTTTGGAAAATACGTCAGTTTACACTTGTAAATACAACTCAACTGACTCATTTTGAAAAGAGTTTGTAAATTGATTTGAATGCACTTCGGCACAAAATATCTTTATAACTTGGGACAATTATTTGTATATAATCTTGTATACAGTTTTACTCATTTGCCGTCCAATAGCACCGGTTAGAAGAGCCGGTTTAAGTTAACTGACACGCCACAGGTATAGTGCCCACAAGGTTGATTCCTTTAGTGGATTACCAGTTTTTACATAATGCATCTGTCAGGTGTACGCCTACACCCCGTGCTTAGGTCGTGGCCATTTCGTAAAATGATGCCAAGGATATCCGGGACATGGTCATTTAACCCCCAAGGGCCATACATCAAATAATACAGAACAAAACGGGTTATGTAAATACATTAATCACAATCCGATTTAAATGACTACATACCCGACCAAGCGGTACTTTTATAGTACCGTATCCCAAGCCCGTATAGGGAAAATAAGTTAAAAGTATTTACCTGAGCAAAGTATCAATCAAATACAGCAAATGCAAGTACTTTTACTGGGCTCCTAATGTGGAACGAAGGTTTATAATAACCTATTAGATTTCTAACGGGTCCTTAATTTAGCCTTAGCTTAGACCGGTTAGTTTCAATGATACGGTTCGTACGCACTATTAAGCAAAGACCGGATAGAATGTGATTTAGACCCGACAAGTTCGGAGACTTGCTTAATATGGGTATTTCATACACATTATGGATTTTGAGATAAAACCGATAAGGTTTGACCCGTTTATGTCACACCCTGGCTTTGCGGAAGCGTGGTAAATTTTGGTGTGACTTCTTAATACCATAGCTTAATCATAACAAGCTATATGAATTTAAAAACCATGCAAGTCATCCATTAAGTTTTGAAAATCAAAATACAGTACCATTGTTTTTAACCAACAACCATGACCTTGTTCAACAACATTACAAACTGAAACATAACGTAAACGTGGTTTAAGGACTGTGTCTTGTCCAGGAAAGAGACACATCCCCTAAACCCTGATGACTCCATGACAAATGCAGCGGAAAACGTTCCATACCGTGCCAGATCCGTTTAATTTCCTGAAATACATGTGAGTTGAAAAATCAACAATAATGTTGAGCGAGTTCATGTGCAAGTGAGTAAGTAAAAACACTTGTAAGTATAAAGTTTCCTGGTATGTAGCAGTGTAAGAGGACTTGTGATCACCAATGGTTTGCAAGGCCATTAGCATGTTGTGAAATGCAAGTAAGAAAGACACACCCTAGCCGATTTTGCGTTGGGTACCAAGTCACTCCGGGTCCGTTCTGTTAGTCCTCCGAGAGGCCTGTTCTGTTGGGCCGGGAGCTGGGCTCGCTACACCCAGATAGATCTACCGCTCGAGTCCCTCGGTGTTCTAACTACCCATTCACATGATCTAAACCTCCTTACGTTATTCATACCGTGTAGAAAGTACTTGTAAACAAAGTAACATGTATTTCACCCCCCGCAGTTAAGAAAACTGAAAACAGTTAGAGAAAAGGGGGACATGAACTCACAGTGAATGCGCGTCTCTACCAAGTGTCTCCAATACAGTAAGCTGTGCAACGACCTACAAGTGCTAATTCTATTAGACGGACGGCCGTGCCTTAGCTTTATAGTTTATGTCTTTGGGAAATAGTTAGACAACTATTTCGTGTTTATGTTCCGTATACACTTGGTAGTTATTCTTCCCAAGGATGGGGGATATAATACATGTGCGTAAGTTACGTTTTATCAATCTTGTGGTAATGTAATTACCGGTGTAACTTATATGTTTGTGGAAGCGTTCGTAAAGTTCTGGAATCATTAACGCTTGTAAATATTATTTTCACTCTAAAGTAATATTTATGTATTTCACAAAATAATCATAAACAGTGTTGTGACAAATATATTTATCACGTTAATCTTTGTGAAAATCCCACCTCCGAATATTTAGTAAAATATAGTGCTGGCGAAATTTATGTTTCGAAAGTATGTCCAAAAATAGTTCTAACACTTGTCGTGTAAAAAGTCTAAGTGTTAGGTTTTTAGAAAATTTCACCAGAGTTTCCTCTGTAACTGGAGGTGGCCACGCTTTCAAGCGTATCATTTTCTTTTAACAAATCAATTCAACAATCTTCTTTATTCAATCAAACAATTTCCGACACATCAAACTAGTCGACAAGTATGTAAATGTGCATAATCGCATGAACTTGTAGTTTTTCCGAATCTATAGTGTGAACACCCTTTATATATGTAGATCTTTATATAAAGTAACTTTAATCTCATAAAAACCTTGTGTTTAGAGAAATCCGTCTTTACAACTTCTAGTAACAAGTGACAAATTTACTTCTTTGTCGGATCTCTTTGTTTCACAAGTGTTTACACACTTGTGGTTTATAAAACCATATTTATTAGTGTAAGATCCATCTTTAGAAAAACATGATTTCTTTAAAGTGTGGTTCTTTGAAAATACCACTTGCGGATACGTAGATCCGCTAGTTTTAAACACCATTTTACCGGTTAAATCACTTTTACACAAGTAAAATATTTCTACACAAGTTCATGTATTTTGTGTGGTAGAGTTTCACCTTTAACCCTTGTATTTAGTCAAAAACGAGCTTATGTGAAGATACATGATCTTACAAAGTCGGGTTAAACGATGTTCCGAGCTACCACATCATAGATCGGGTCTCAATAATCACATATTTCAAGTCCTACGACTTTTACACAAGTTATATGTTATTATCCACCATTTTTGTGATTTTACTAGACTTTAATGCATCAAAACTTATGTTTTCGATATTTAACCGACGAAAGTTCTTTTAACCACTTTAGATAAGTGTAAAAACAAGTTTTAAATGGTATACCTCTAGCTCGGGGCTAGGGAAGAATCGTGATGAAAAACGCGTGGATAAAAGCTAACGGTTGAGGTCCTTCGTGTTCCGAGTGCACAAGAGCTCCTAATACGCGACTTGTGATGTTTGTATGATCTTGGAATGATGAAGACAAGAACCGAAAATGGTGGGTAAGGGAGTGGGGTGTTCGGCCGTGAGTGGGTGAGGGAGAGAGAGAGCTTGTTTGAGTGGTGATTATGTGAAGATCATGTTCTTATGAGTATAATGTTTAATTTATAGACAAAGTTTAGTTCTTAATCCATTGGTCACTATGTCTTCAAGATTTTAGGCATTAAACAATAAATTAATCAAGGTTGTACTAGAGGTGTCCCCTCTAGTTACATGGTGGCCGATCGGCCTAAAGGGGGGGGGGTATCCAGTTCGTTTTCGATTGTTTAGTTAGAGAGGAGTTTAGGTTAAGTAGGTAAGTTAAGTGTTAAACTCCGTTAGTTATATAAAGCGCGTTATGACGGGTGTTAGGGTAATCAGGGACCCTAACTGGCTCAGAAAAATAATAATAGTGAAAATACTAATATTTTCATGTCCCGGGTATAGTCCGGTTGTTCGGTTGGATAGTAATCCGTTAAAGTCTTTTGTAACGCTTTAAAGTGTCGTTATTACATTTTTAGTGACACAATTTGTTTTCCCGACACTCTAGAAAGTGTCTAGTGTTATTTTCTCATTTTCTGGCACTTTACTAGTCAGCTAGAAGCTGGTTAAATTATTAAAGTGCTGTGTTTGGTACTTAAAGTACGTTCTTGGCACATCCGAATCAGTGTATCTTATCCCTAGAGACGCGGTACCACAACCCTTATATTCCTACACTCACTACCAGTGTAGCCAAAATATATGAGGCTCTTAACAGGCCTTAGAGGCAGTGTCTGCCTGATGCTGGTTATATCAGCATGTTCACTGTGTATCCGTTTAGTGCTACTGTGCTTTTTGTGCATCATGTTTGTCACTAGGGTTCAGTATGTAATTAATGTAGTGACAGCAAATAAAGTATGATGCAAGTAAGTGCATGTATCAGTATGCAGGTAGCAGTTTATCAGCTAGTTCAATCAAGCACAGTAATCAAGTAGTAATTTATCATTAATTAAGTTGTACGGATACCTGGTTTAGTGCGGGTTGTCACATTCTCCCCCCGTTAAATAAATTTCGTCCCGAAATTTAAGTTCTGCTTGTAGAAGCAGGGTTCTTAGGAAATAAGTGGGGGTATTTCTCTTTCATCCAGTCCTCACGTTCCCAGGTAAATTCAGGACCATGTCTGGCATTCCAACGAACCTTGACGAGCTTGACACTGCTCCGGCGGGTCTTGTTAACTTTCCAATCCGTGACCTCAACAGGTTCTTCAACGAAGTGGAGCGTGTCGTCAATATGAATCTCGTCGATAGGAATGGCAACGTCAACTTGAGTTGGACTTTCCTTTAAATTGGATACATGAAATGTATCGTGAACACCGTTCAGTTCAGCGGGTAGGTCCAACTTGTATGCTACCGTCCCAATTCTTTCTAGAATTCTAAAGGGACCAATGTAGCGTGGATTTAACTTTCCACGCTTTCCAAAGCGCGCCACCCCTTTCCAGGGTGATACCTTCAGTAAAACCATTTCCCCAACTTGAAAATCCACATGTTTCCGGTTTGGATCCGCGTAGGCCTTTTGTCTGTGGCGAGCGGCTTCGATGCGTTTAAGTATTTGCGCGATCTTATCTGTCGTCTCTTGGACGATCTCGGGACCAGCAAGCTGCCTATCACCTGCGTCAGACCAACATAGTGGTGATCGGCACTTGCGTCCGTATAGGGCCTCAAATGGCGCGACACCAATGCTGGTGTGGTAGCTGTTGTTGTATGAAAATTCGACCAAAGGTAAGTGTTTATCCCTGCTACCGCCTAAATCCATAACACATGCCCTCAGCATGTCTTCCAACGTTTGTATCGTTCGCTCGCTCTGGCCGTCTGTTTGCGGATGGAACGCAGTGCTCAGATTCAATTGTGAGCCAAAAGATTCTTGGAAAGATTGCCATATTCTTGACACAAATCTTCCGTCTCTATCAGAGATGATCGAGAGTGGTACTCCATGACGTGCTACGATCTCTCTCAAGTAAATTTCCGCAAGTTTACTAGTACTGTCTTTCTCCTTGATTGGCAGAAAGTGTGCGGATTTTGTTAGGCGGTCAACAATCACCCAAATCATATCATGGCCTCTTGGCGTTCTTGGTAATTTTGTAACAAAATCCATTGAGATTTGTTCCCATTTCCACTTGGGAATCTCAGGTTGTTGCAGCAGCCCCGAAGGCTTCTGGTATTCCGCCTTGACCTTAGCGCACGTTAAACATTTGCCTACGTAAACAGCAACGTCGCCTTTCATCCTAGGCCACCAATAGTAATCTTTGAGATCCTGGTACATCTTATCTGATCCAGGGTGGATAGAGTACCGTGACTTGTGTGCTTCGTCGAAAATAACTTCCCTTAATCCACCAAACAGAGGAACCCAAATCCTTTTCTCAAAACATAACGTTCCTTCCTCGTTTGGTGCCAAAAGCTTCTCCATTCCACGGAGATATTCTTCCTCAAGGTTTCCCTCCTTGAGAGCTTCCTTTTGTGCAGCACGAATGCGCAAGGAAAGGTCGGTACGTATAATCATTTCCAAAGCTCTAACCCTTATGGGCTTGATTCTTTCTTTACGACTTAGGGCATCGGCAACTACATTCGCCTTCCCTGGGTGATACTTTATCTCGCAGTCGTAATCGTTCAATAATTCAACCCATCGTCTTTGTCTCATATTTAACTCCTTCTGGTTGAATATATGCTGTAGGCTTTTGTGATCTGTGAAGATTGTGCACTTCGTACCATACAGGTAGTGTCTCCAGATCTTTAAAGCGAAAACCACTGCGCCAAGCTCTAAATCGTGTGTGGTATAGTTCTTTTCATGCACTTTCAGTTGGCGTGATGCGTAAGCAATGACCTTTTGGCGTTGCATCAACACACAACCCAATCCTTGACGCGATGCGTCGCAGTATACCACAAAGTCATCAGTACCTTCTGGTAGAGCTAAGATTGGCGCGTTGCAGAGCTTATCTTTCAATACCTGAAATGCCTCTTCCTGTTTGATTCCCCAATCAAACTTCTTATCCTTCTGGGTCATGAGCGTCAACGGTTGAGCGATTTTCGAAAAATCCTCGATGAACCTCCGATAGTAGCCAGCCAAACCCAAGAACTGTCGAATCTTGGTTGGCGTTGTAGGCGTTTCCCAATTTTTGATTGCCTCGATCTTTGTGGGATCAACATGAATTCCATCCCCATTAACCACATGTCCAAGAAACTGGACTTCGCGTAGCCAAAACTCGCACTTAGAGAATTTGGCGTACAGCTGTTCCTTCTTTAGCAGCTCCAATATGGTTCTAAGATGTTGTTCGTGTTCAGCCTTCGTCTTTGAGTAAATCAGGATGTCGTCGATGAATACAATCACGAACTTGTCTAAGTATGGCTTGCAAACCCTATTCATTAGATCCATGAATACCGCAGGTGCGTTTGTCAAACCAAATGGCATAACGAGGAACTCGTAGTGTCCATAACGAGTTCGGAAGGCTGTTTTCGGGATACTTTCCTCCTGTATCCTTAATTGATGGTATCCAGATCGAAGGTCGATCTTAGAGTAACAGCTTGAGCCTTGAAGTTGGTCGAACAGATCATCGATTCTTGGCAGGGGATACCTGTTCTTGATCGTCAGCTTGTTCAATTCTCTGTAGTCAATACACATGCGGAAACTTCCGTCCTTCTTCTTGACAAACAAGACCGGAGCTCCCCAAGGCGAGAAGCTTGGTCGGATAAAACCCTTGTCTAACAACTCTTGGAGTTGTGTCGACAATTCCTGCATTTCAGACGGCGCAAGTCTGTAAGGCGCCTTAGCTACAGGCGCTGCGCCTGGAACTAAGTCAATGTGAAACTCCACTTGCCTCTGAGGTGGCAGTCCGGGTAAGTCTTCTGGGAAGACTTCGGGATACTCCCTTACGACAGGGATGTCTTCGATCCTTGGCTCGGCAACCTTCTTGTCTACGATGTGCGCCAGAAAAGCAACACATCCTTTCTGTAAACACTTCCTTGCTTTCAAGCAGCTGATAAATCTTAGCGGTGTGTCACGCTTCTCTCCGTGAACCACTATTGTCTCACCATCATCAGTTGGGATACGCACAACTTTCTCGTGACATACTATTTCAGCCTTGTTTCCAGATAACCAATCCATTCCTACCACCACATCGAAGCTTCCCAATTGGACTGGTAGTAGATCCAACGTAAACTCGCGTTCTCCCAATTCTATCACACAACCTTTGATTACTTCGTCGGCTCCAACTAACTTTCCATTAGCTAATTCGATCGAGTAGGGAATGTCTAACTTATTAGCAGCTAACCCAAGCATATTCTTAAATTCTAACGATACGAAGCTATAATCGGCACCAGTATCAAATAAAACGGATGCATAGCGTTGATTGATAGGGAACGTACCCGTAACAACATTTGGATCTTGGCGTGCTTCCCTGGCTTCTAGTTGGAATACTCTACCACGGGCTTGATTCAGTGTTGGGCAATTCTTCTTAAAATGCCCGATTTCCCCGCAGTTATAACATCCGAGTCTCTGCCCGTTTCCATCCCCGTTTCCAGCTGGGGTGTTGTTCTGGTTGGCATTGCCAGCCTGGTTTGCATTGTTGCCTCGGTTTCTGTTTCCTCCGTAGTTTCCTTGTGGGCGGTTTCCGTTTCCACCACGGTTATCATTCCTATTTCCATATCCTCCCTGGCCTCCGCGGCCGGCAGGGACCCAACAAGTATCCTTCGAATGACCACGTTTCCCACACGCTTCACATACTTTTAGCCCGCATTGACCAGAATGGTGACGCTGGCAGGCATTACACCTGGGATGGGTGCCCATATATCCCCTTCCTCTCCTTCCACCGCCAGCTGCACCCTGAGCTGGCGTGCTTGGTGCTCCTCTCCTACCATCACCGCTAACACTTTGTTTGAAGTTTGAAAACTTTCTTTTGTTGCTTCCTGACGACTCAACATGAGTCTCTTTCTCCTTTGCCTTTACATCACCAAACTTGTTTAAACGAATCCCCTCCTCGGTGAGAGCCACGCTCAAATCGATGGCTTCAGTGATAGTTGCTGGTTTGGAGGAGGTTACCATGCTTATTATTTGGGGAGCCAAACCCCAAATGAAGCGCTCGATTCGCTTGTATTCTGGCGTGACCATATAAGGAACCACTTGAGATAGGTCATGAAACCTCTGAACGTACTCTGCTACTTTCGGACCGTCCATTTTTAAGTGCCAGAATTCAGTCACCAACCTTTGAATTTCTGCGCGTGAACAGTACTTTTTGCGCATCAGTTCTTTCAATTCGGCCCAAGTCAGGGCGTAGGCGGCAGTTTCGCCTAGTGTTTGGACTTGTAAGTTCCACCAAGATAGGGCTCCGTCGAGAAACAGCCCTGAAATGTATGTGACTTGTTGATCCTCTGCACACTTGCTCATGCGTAAGACGGAATCGGTTTTCTCAGCCCAGCGGGTAAAGGCAACTGCACCTCCTGTGCCATCGAAGTTAACTGGTTTGCAGTCTAAGAACTGCTTGTAGGTGCATCCTGCACGTATGTTAAAACATGTGTTTGGCATTAGCATCACCGCTAAAATCTCCAACTAGTTCATGGTAGGTTCGAATGGCGTGGTATTACCGTGAGGTGGATTGTTATTGCCTTGGTTGACACTTCCGCTCGCTCCTGGCTGAGATGCTGCGTATTGTGCTATGGCAGCGGCAATGATCTGTTGTAGTTCTGCCTCGTTAGTGGGCATGTTTGGTTCGCGTCTTGGCGGCATCTTCTAAAAGATGGTTTAAGTTGGTTAGGCCATAGTAAGGCTCCGTTGTTATAATACGTAAATCAGTTCGTAATATAGTGTACGTATATAACGGTAGTAATAGTATAATCACATAACATCTCATGTTATCACATATCACAAATATCAATCACACAACATCCCGTGTCACAAAATATAAACAAGTAATCAAACGAATCCAAATATGGTGAGAAAACTGCGATTGCCATATAAATGAGACCACATCGTAAGTGTATACATACAATCATCAATCACTAGGGGCTACATCACCCCTGTCAAAAGCTACATCAGTATCAATACAATATCAAGTACATAACAAAAGTCAAGTCATAACGTAGTCTCCCCAAAATGCTGTGCAATCAAAAAGCAATCGCCGCCTTATCACCTCGCCTACCCAAGTGGCACCGATGAGCTCTAAGCAGATGGTGGTGGAGGAGGAAAATGGGTATAAAACAAACGGCGCAACTGTAACCAGTCCGCCTCCATCGCCTGCTGTGAACGAATAATGGAAGCAATCTGCTGCTCCAAAGTAGTAAGACGAGCAGCATAGTCAGGGGGTAACGGTCGAAACGGCTGTAACGGAGGGGGTACCCGGCCATGGCACTGACATGGCTGCAGACGGGCTCTCTCCAACTCCTGTAGTCGCTGCTCATGCGACTCATGCTGGTGTACAAATGACATCAATACATCCTCAATGGTGTGGCCCACATGGAACCTGTGGTATGGATCAGTGGGTGGCATGGGGGAAAACGGTGCCCACAGCAGTGGCTCTCGCGTGGGGTCAAAGGGTGCCACCCCAAAAGGAGCTGTAGTGGGTGGAACAAAAGGAATCTGAGGCATGAAAGGCATGGGCATCGGTACATGCCCATCAGGGTGTGCTGAAGAGCCCTCTCCAGGCCCTGCTGGAGGTATAAACATAGGAACCTGAAACGAAAAGTCAGTATGTGGTGCAACAGGAATCTGTGGAGGGAATGGGGGAACGTCCTCGTCTGCCGGTATCCAGCCATGCTGTGCAGACTCGTCCGGTGGATCCATATGCACCGCGAACGGTGCATGTCCGGGCTCTATGGGAACGGGATCAAATAAGGGAGCAACAATAGGGTGAACGGGTGCCAAGTGCTCTATAGGGTGGTCAGCAGGTACAGCAACAATGGGTAAAGGACCAATGGGATCAACAGGAACATCTATGTGGTGATCATCAGCAATGGGCTCAAAAGGTACATCAGCGTGCACAGGGTCATGCTCTGGTAAAGGGTCAAGGGCAGCTGCCTGCTCAGGTGCAATGGCAGGCTCAAGATCATCAAACGCCATGTCAAAATCAAAATCGGGATCAATCGGATCGAAAGGGTCAATAGGATCTGCTGGATCCTCCATCAACTCGTCCATCGGGACAAACTCTAAATCACGGTCAGGATCAGATCCTGGTGGAAACATAGGATCTGAATCCCCCTCGTCGTCATGGTCAAAAACAAGTCCAGGTATGGAAGCAACAGAAAAAGCCTGGTCGGAATCAGACCCATGGGAAAAGTGCTGCGCACTATGAGCATGTGTGGGTACAGAAGCCACAGACTCAAAGGAGTCCGCGACTGGGGAATGTGCAGGTGACTCCGCAGCCGGAGCATCTGCGATCAGTAAGGGAGCAACAGCAGGTAGGGCCTCGCCCTGAGCATCCTCCAAAGGCTCCTCCTCAAATATATCGACGTCGTCCTCCTCGTCGTCGATGGGTAAAGCAGGGTAGTATGCAAGGGGTACAGGTGCAGGGATCACCGCGAGTGGTAAATCCCCGGCCGGAAGATCATCTGGGAGCTCATCAACGCCGTCGGGTAAGGCGAATGGCTGAAAGTCGTCATCATCCGTGCTGGTGAAGTCTGACGTATAAACCTCATGCTCTGACGACTCCAGGTCATCCGATACAATATGCCTGGGGTCGGTGATGTCTGAACCACCTGAATCAGCCGAATCCATGTATCTGTAACATAAACACAAGTATGCACAAACAGTCAATCACATAATCAGATAATCACATAAGTCACCAAGTAGGGCATCACATAATCCTCCTAGTCTTACTAGCCAATACCATCCAGTCTACAAGACTGCTCTATCCTTTACTTAAACCAAACCTCGATCCTCCAGACCGATCCTATAACAAACCAACGTGCTCAACTACCTTGACCATCTCGATCCTCCAGATCGATCCTATAACAAACCAACGTGCTCAACTACCTTGACCATCTCGATCCTCCAGATCGATCCTATAACAAACCAACGTGCTCGACTACCTTAATCACCTCGATCCTCCAGATCGTTCCTCAGCCCTCCAAGCTGAGCCTATAAATAAGTAAAATGTGCTCAACATTTGTTTGTAAAAAAGTGTGGATCTGGACTTAAGTGGTATGCAGAAAAATGTTTTCGTGAGAGCCCTAGTGATCATAGTCTAGACTCGAGACAGAATCCTAGTTCGCTATGATCAGAGCTCTGATACCAAGCTGTCACACCCTGGCTTTGCGGAAGCGTGGTAAATTTTGGTGTGACTTCTTAATACCATAGCTTAATCATAACAAGCTATATGAATTTAAAAACCATGCAAGTCATCCATTAAGTTTTGAAAATCAAAATACAGTACCATTGTTTTTAACCAACAACCATGACCTTGTTCAACAACATTACAAACTGAAACATAACGTAAACGTGGTTTAAGGACTGTGTCTTGTCCAGGAAAGAGACACATCCCCTAAACCCTGATGACTCCATGACAAATGCAGCGGAAAACGTTCCATACCGTGCCAGATCCGTTTAATTTCCTGAAATACATGTGAGTTGAAAAATCAACAATAATGTTGAGCGAGTTCATGTGCAAGTGAGTAAGTAAAAACACTTGTAAGTATAAAGTTTCCTGGTATGTAGCAGTGTAAGAGGACTTGTGATCACCAATGGTTTGCAAGGCCATTAGCATGTTGTGAAATGCAAGTAAGAAAGACACACCCTAGCCGATTTTGCGTTGGGTACCAAGTCACTCCGGGTCCGTTCTGTTAGTCCTCCGAGAGGCCTGTTCTGTTGGGCCGGGAGCTGGGCTCGCTACACCCAGATAGATCTACCGCTCGAGTCCCTCGGTGTTCTAACTACCCATTCACATGATCTAAACCTCCTTACGTTATTCATACCGTGTAGAAAGTACTTGTAAACAAAGTAACATGTATTTCACCCCCGCAGTTAAGAAAACTGAAAACAGTTAGAGAAAAGGGGGACATGAACTCACAGTGAATGCGCGTCTCTACCAAGTGTCTCCAATACAGTAAGCTGTGCAACGACCTACAAGTGCTAATTCTATTAGACGGACGGTCGTGCCTTAGCTTTATAGTTTATGTCTTTGGGAAATAGTTAGACAACTATTTCGTGTTTATGTTCCGTATACACTTGGTAGTTATTCTTCCCAAGGATGGGGGATATAATACATGTGCGTAAGTTACGTTTTATCAATCTTGTGGTAATGTAATTACCGGTGTAACTTATATGTTTGTGGAAGCGTTCGTAAAGTTCTGGAATCATTAACGCTTGTAAATATTATTTTCACTCTAAAGTAATATTTATGTATTTCACAAAATAATCATAAACAGTGTTGTGACAAATATATTTATCACGTTAATCTTTGTGAAAATCCCACCTCCGAATATTTAGTAAAATATAGTGCTGGCGAAATTTATGTTTCGAAAGTATGTCCAAAAATAGTTCTAACACTTGTCGTGTAAAAAGTCTAAGTGTTAGGTTTTTAGAAAATTTCGCCAGAGTTTCCTCTGTAACTGGAGGTGGCCACGCTTTCAAGCGTATCATTTTCTTTTAACAAATCAATTCAACAATCTTCTTTATTCAATCAAACAATTTCCGACACATCAAACTAGTCGACAAGTATGTAAATGTGCATAATCGCATGAACTTGTAGTTTTTCCGAATCTATAGTGTGAACACCCTTTATATATGTAGATCTTTATATAAAGTAACTTTAATCTCATAAAAACCTTGTGTTTAGAGAAATCCGTCTTTACAACTTCTAGTAACAAGTGACAAATTTACTTCTTTGTCGGATCTCTTTGTTTCACAAGTGTTTACACACTTGTGGTTTATAAAACCATATTTATTAGTGTAAGATCCATCTTTAGAAAAACATGATTTCTTTAAAGTGTGGTTCTTTGAAAATACCACTTGCGGATACGTAGATCCGCTAGTTTTAAACACCATTTTACCGGTTAAATCACTTTTACACAAGTAAAATATTTCTACACAAGTTCATGTATTTTGTGTGGTAGAGTTTCACCTTTAACCCTTGTATTTAGTCAAAAACGAGCTTATGTGAAGATACATGATCTTACAAAGTCGGGTTAAACGATGTTCCGAGCTACCACATCATAGATCGGGTCTCAATAATCACATATTTCAAGTCCTACGACTTTTACACAAGTTATATGTTATTATCCACCATTTTTGTGATTTTACTAGACTTTAATGCATCAAAACTTATGTTTTCGATATTTAACCGACGAAAGTTCTTTTAACCACTTTAGATAAGTGTAAAAACAAGTTTTAAATGGTATACCTCTAGCTCGGGGCTAGGGAAGAATCGTGATGAAAAACGCGTGGATAAAAGCTAACGGTTGAGGTCCTTCGTGTTCCGAGTGCACAAGAGCTCCTAATACGCGACTTGTGATGTTTGTATGATCTTGGAATGATGAAGACAAGAACCGAAAATGGTGGGTAAGGGAGTGGGGTGTTCGGCCGTGAGTGGGTGAGGGAGAGAGAGAGCTTGTTTGAGTGGTGATTATGTGAAGATCATGTTCTTATGAGTATAATGTTTAATTTATAGACAAAGTTTAGTTCTTAATCCATTGGTCACTATGTCTTCAAGATTTTAGGCATTAAACAATAAATTAATCAAGGTTGTACTAGAGGTGTCCCCTCTAGTTACATGGTGGCCGATCGGCCTAAAGGGGGGGGGGTATCCAGTTCGTTTTCGATTGTTTAGTTAGAGAGGAGTTTAGGTTAAGTAGGTAAGTTAAGTGTTAAACTCCGTTAGTTATATAAAGCGCGTTATGACGGGTGTTAGGGTAATCAGGGACCCTAACTGGCTCAGAAAAATAATAATAGTGAAAATACTAATATTTTCATGTCCCGGGTATAGTCCGGTTGTTCGGTTGGATAGTAATCCGTTAAAGTCTTTTGTAACGCTTTAAAGTGTCGTTATTACATTTTTAGTGACACAATTTGTTTTCCCGACACTCTAGAAAGTGTCTAGTGTTATTTTCTCATTTTCTGGCACTTTACTAGTCAGCTAGAAGCTGGTTAAATTATTAAAGTGCTGTGTTTGGTACTTAAAGTACGTTCTTGGCACATCCGAATCAGTGTATCTTATCCCTAGAGACGCGGTACCACAACCCTTATATTCCTACACTCACTACCAGTGTAGCCAAAATATATGAGGCTCTTAACAGGCCTTAGAGGCAGTGTCTGCCTGATGCTGGTTATATCAGCATGTTCACTGTGTATCCGTTTAGTGCTACTGTGCTTTTTGTGCATCATGTTTGTCACTAGGGTTCAGTATGTAATTAATGTAGTGACAGCAAATAAAGTATGATGCAAGTAAGTGCATGTATCAGTATGCAGGTAGCAGTTTATCAGCTAGTTCAATCAAGCACAGTAATCAAGTAGTAATTTATCATTAATTAAGTTGTACGGATACCTGGTTTAGTGCGGGTTGTCACAGTTTAGGCCAATTTATATAAACTAGTTACATAAACCGAACCAAACGTGTAATAAGCGTAACGGGTATTCATGAGAGCCATATACAGGTTTCCTAAGTTAATATGCCTCAATTATGTTGTGACATCAGTAAGATGTCTTTCATTATGCCCGAAACGTATTTAAACACAAACTATGCCCCGTAGGGGTAGTTTGGTCATTTAAAAGATTATAAAAGAGTTTAAGTATTAACCTGAGTTACAGGTCTGATATAATCAGCAAAAATACTTAGTTTGATAAGTTATAACAGTAGGGTAAAGTATCTATGTGAAATTTATCAAATATAACCAAACTATGCACCGTAGGGGCATTTTGGTAATTTCACAGAAGCCGAAAAGCTCAAAACTGAAATCTGAGTTTAACAACCTTTGCTTACTGTTAAAATATTATAATTTATCTAAAGTATCAGTAGGTATCACCCTTGTATGTTTAAAATAGTCTTAGTACATACTATGCGCTAAAAACGCTTAATAAGGCGATTAGAAGCCATTTCCGGGTTCGATACATAAAGCTGATATTTTTATTATTCCAGAAGGCTTAAAATAATTTATTCATCATTTAGAATCAGTAGCAAAAGGTTTGGAGTCGTTTAGATATGTAAAACTCATTTTATGGTCCGTAAGGGCAAAACCGACAATTATCGGATTAAGCCTACGACTATTAGTTATGCTCAGCCTAAAATTAATTAAAAATCTTCAAAAATCCCAAAATATTATATTACATTAGTGGGTAATAAGTTTGATATCAAAAAGTAGGCTTAACTAGGCTATACGCTAATTACGCCGTTTAATTAACATAAAGCTTCTTAATTACGCTAATGAGCATAACTCTCAATCTACACCTCAAACTGATGTCAAACTTTGCATACAAGTTTATCTATCAGTAACTAAGGTTTCTACACTTTTACATTTTCAAAAATCACGTTTTAAGGTGAAAAGGGCATAATGGTCAACGTATGAGCAATTAACGGAATCATGCGTATTAATAGGTTAACTAATGAACCATGGTGTATAATCACAGAGGGTTATACTAGCATGTAACCTGGTCCAAATGAAGCTCTAAGGTATTTCTAAAACATACCATAACGGGTCAGAACTGAAGTCAAAGCAAAAGTCAAAGCTTTGCGACTTTCGGTTCCGAACCGGGTCTAAACAGGAAATTGTCGGGTTGAACATGTCTAGACATGTTCTTACACTAATTACCAAGTTATATTAATGATCAACCAGGTTGTATATGTTCTACATTGCTGATTATGCATAAATTAGAAAATAAGTATCCTGTTGACTTTTTAATTACAAGTTTGACCCGACATTTGACCTAGTTAGAGTGGGAATCAGGGGGAACCCTTTTAAGGGTTGATTACCCGCATAATTACCAACTTATAACTACTTTCAATTCGACTAATCACTGGACCATTAGTGATTAATCGTTAAGTCAACCGTTAATTACGACGGTTTGACTTTTAAGCTAAAACTAAGCTAAAACTTAATTAAGAAAGGATTAGTAAACTTACTGAAGTCCTATGCTTGATTAGGAAGGTCTTGTGTCTGTTCTTAAGCTCCCAAAGGCTCCAGAATTGCACAAGAAGTGAATGATCAAATGGTTGCAACTTCATGGCCTTATATAGTGAATTTTGATCCACAAAATGTTGACATGTAAGTCTACCAATGACCACAACTCTTCAACAAGTGTCCCTAGTGTTCTAGGGGTTGTTTAGGGGCCAAGCAGGATGAGGAAATTCGTTTAAAGGTCGAAAATCACGTTTAAACAGCAACCAGCCCCGTTTTCTGATACTGGGCATCCCTTGCGCACCGTAAGCAGAAGTTCTTGCGGTGCGCAAGGCTTCTGATCAGCCTTCACATTTTCCATTTTTTGCATAAATGACTCTTGGCCCTTCCGAAAGGTCAACTAACCTTTATATATTGCAATTTGAGCCCTCTCTGTTTACCTACAAGGGCTTTAGGATATTTACCCACTTTGTTAAGTCCTCGGTTAACTTTATTGTTACCCGAAAGGTCCTAACTTTCAATGTTGACGCTTTAACCCCTCACATACGAATTTGATCACAACTTGCTCATACGATAACGAAACTTTATGAAATTTTTATTGTGCATTCTAGTGAGCATAATTAATCGTTACAAAGCTTCGGGTTTGCTTAAAAGGTCACTCAGAGGTATAACTTAAACATGTTGACACATTTAACCCCTGTAGTTTGTAATCTCTCACTTTCTTTCATACTTAGCTTCGTATGATCCATGATTTATTCGTTTGAAGGTATGAACATCATGTAGGGTTAATTTACAATATATTTATTCACTGTAGACATTTAGAACCCGTATATTCACATACTTTCCATGACTGTCAACTTTAGTCCTTCTATAACATTCTTTCAAACGTTCAAACTTATGACACGTGTCAACATATTATAGGACGTGAATTTTTTTCGAGGTGTTACAGTTTGCAAAGACAAAATGACATGAGTTTTTTGTTTGAATATGTATCTTCAAACCACTCATCAGTGTTATTCGTCTATTCATGCCATTATAATATTCATCAATAACAAAACACAAAAAATGACATAAGTCTGACACCAGTATCTTTTTCTTGAAGTTTTGTCCATCTTATGCAGCAAAATGTTATTTGAGTCACAGCACCTCAGGAAAGAATGCATTCTCCGAAAGTTCGCGTAGAACAATATTGAATATACAAGAAACGATTTTTGCCATTTTTGGCGTTTTTACTGAGGAAATAGTGTATCTGAAAGAAACGTCCATTTTTTTGGATTTTTTTTGATGTTTGAGTGTTTTGGTGTTTTCTAAGATGATTGGTATATAGTAAATATGGCATTTTGAGTAGGTGTGTTTGATGTTTTGGGAATTTTGGCGTTGTAAGATAAATGGTATATAGTAGAAAATATGGCGTTTCAGGTTGGGGGAGGTGTGTTTTTATGTATGAGAATGTTTTGTTTATATAGGGATGCGTTTTGGCCAGTAATGGCGTTTTATTCATTAGTTTGGCGTTTTGGTATAGAAGTGTAAAGACCCTTTTACCCTTAATGAAGCGTGTCCAATCAATAGAATTCGTGTTATTTACGAAAATGCCACCACACCAATCTAGTCCATAGATTGTTTTTTATCGGACGATCCATAAGCGTTCTCACCGTTCTCACACTTTCCACCGTTTTCTCTAAATCCTGACCCTATATATATACGTGTGTGTGTGTACTATTGGTAAAATAAGTGTCATCAAATCATTTTACTTTAGCTCGATTTACTTTAGACCCAAGTGAAATCATAATAAACATATTTACATGTTATGAAGTGTCGAATATATGCTTGCTCAACACTATTATAATTCAAGGAAGCTTCGAACTCGGTGGTTCAAGGAGGTGAATCCCCCTAAGGACTACGGACATCGCCCCTAGCAGGGGTCTTCGTTTAGGTTGAAAAATAAAATTATTTTACCTTATTTAAAAGCCATTTGAAGTATCTTGGGATTTACATGATTGATGGAAAGTTGAATAAAATTGATCTGCCATTAGGAAGTGGTTATCAATATTAACCTACTACTACTCATCAAAGGTGAATGAGATCAGCAACAACATCGCCAGTTGTTGGCAAGTGGACTCTACATCTACAACCACTAACTAGTCAATAGTGATAATTGTTAATAAAAAACGACTTGGGCGATCAACGATAGCTAAGTTACTGTTGACACTAACAGACTAATTGCCAGCTGTAACTAATTTACTACTGAAGAAGTTTCTATAAATGCTATTTTTCTAATGTAGCTGAATAATGATGTGTGCAAAATGCAACATATAAATTATATCAAATGAGACATAAAACTAAACCCTTTTTAGTACTAATGTTGGAAAAAGTGTGTTTCTTTCTTGCTTTTGAATTTACAGGACCAAATGAGCTTAAACGAACAAAAGGAGCAAATAAGCAGCCAAAACCAACATAAATACAAAGAAAATGAATAAACGTGACATGCCCGACCCCTCGGTAGCATCCCCAAAGCAAAAACAGGCAACAGAAGCCTGACCACGGGGCCGTGCCCAGCTGAACACGGGGCGTGGTCAGGGACCTGCATAAAAGACAAACCTGTAGAAGCTTCCACTCCCACCACGGGGGCGTGCCCAGCTCAGCACAAGGCGTGGTCAACGCAAAGATACGCAGAATTTTATCAAATCTTGATAGTACAGATATGAAGTTGACCACGGGTCCATGCCCAGGAGACACGGGGTCGTGTGGAGCCCCCTGCTGACACTTGCAATTAATGAAGGAAGAGAAAAGGCTGGCCACGGGGGCGTGCCCAGCAGGCACGGGGCCATGGCCAGAGTTCGGTGCAGGCTATAAATAGGGGTGCTTGGTTCACTTCAAAAGCATCCCTTGGCAAACCACTACTCTCCCACTTTGCCACCACTCCACCACCACTACAACACCAACACCCACCACCATCATCCATCTTTACAGTGTGTAGTAGTCTTGGGATCCAAGATTGAGCGTAAGGGTTCTTGCCAATCAAATGCCATATTTGGTTAAGCCTCTTACATCATTTGGTGAAGACAAATCTTTTATGTATTACTTTTTTTTAGTCTTTCGGCACTTTTTATTTGGGTTTGTATTAATGACTTTAATAACTAGTTTCTTATGTTGAAGGTGAATTTTTCTTATCATTTTTCCGTGGTGTCTTGAAGTTACTTTACTGTCTATATAAAGTAAAAGATTGCATCATTCATGTCTTTACGGTCTGTATAAAGGCATGTTGACTACCTAGTCGGGGGTTAGGGGAATGGTTTGGTAAGGTTCTTGCCTTGTTCAGTGTATAGATCCTGCAAGGAACTCGTTCAAGCTTACTAGGACATCCTTCAATACCCACTGGTATTGGATGGTGGGGGTGCGAATAGCTTGAACCCCTCATATGTAAACTACTATTAATACTCTAAACCGGCTTCTTGAGATTGTATCCTTGCTGACTCAAACCACTTAGCCGAGAGTAACGTTACCTTCAAAAGAGGGGCCTACCACTTTTCGCATTAATAACTAACTTAATTGTCTTTCAATATTCCGACCCTTTGGGATTATATCCCTGCTGACTTAAACCACTGGGTTGAGGGTAACGTCACCTTCAAAAGAGGGGCCTACTACTATAACTAAGATAATCTCTTAAAAAGTCCGAAAGTGCGAAAATCATCAAAGGATACATTAAAGGCGAGTCGGATACAAGTGATTCTATCTTGTCTATATGTTTTTATTTTTATTTTTATTTATATTTGCATTTTTAGTCTTTATTTTTATGTTTCAAAATTTTTCTCAAAAATTTAGATTGATTAGACGTAGAGGATAAACCGGTACTAAAAGCTCTTGTGTCCTTGGACGACCTCGGTATCTTACCAACGCTATACTACGCTCACGATGGGTGCACTTGCCCAAGTGTGTTTTTAGTGTTAGTAGAATATCGTGTTTTATAAATTTAAAACTTGACTAATGCTTAAAACGGGCTCAAAATATTAATAAAATCATATCACGCTTCGCACACATCAATAACCATTGATGTGCTTATAAATATACATAAATTAAACATCATTTTTTTCCGTTTTTATTGTTTCCTCTAAGATTTTAGTAGATTAGTTACTTAATTAGTTTACTTTCAATTTTCAGCAACAATATGCCTCTGGATGACTAGACGAACGAAACCATATTAAGAAAATGAAGAAAATTAGTTAGAGAGGACCTGCGCACAAGGTCGTGCCTCATCAAACATGCCCATGTACCCTACACACTAAAAAAAATCAAATGTGATCCCCCACTCTACCTTGTGCCCAGTCAACCACCCATCGTGCCTGATGTACCACGTCCTTGCGTCAGCCAAGCATGAACAGTACGGCTATGACCAAGTTAGTGGAACTAGATTTTGTCTTAGCACTGGATTGTTCCCAACTAGACACGCAACATGCCCCACATCTTGAATAACCTATAAATTGAGGCCCAAGCTTCCATTTAAGACACCACCCTTTGACATCACCACCACTTTGTATTTTTGTGTTTCTAGTAGTTTACTTAATAGTTGGTAGATTATGTTCCTTTGATCTAAGTTGTGAGGACAGTTATTTTACCTTCAAGTCTTGTAAATTTTCTTCATGAATATGTCAAGTTTGAATGTGTTTGATCTATTTGTCATGATTGGCTAAGTTTTTGATTCACTTGGGAAAGATAAACCTAATTTGATATTTTGATTTTGGTTATAGATAGGGATATCTTAATTAATTTGTGTTAGTGAGTGAATATGAGTGATGAATTTTCTTCATTGAAAGTGAGCTCTTTGAAACAAGTCACTTGTAACATTCATGTTGTCCATGTCTATGTAGAATAGAACATGTTGACTGCTTGGAAGAGGGTTAAAGTTGTGATTTGTGAATTTGGTTTTGAAAGTTCTTGTTTACAAAGAGATGTAGTATACTTGAATTGTAAAGATTTGATTTACTACATTCTTACTATCCTTGGGGAGATAGCACCAAACCTATCATTCAATATTTAACTCCATTATTATGTTGGTTATCATGTGACATGATTGTGGAAACTTGTGGGATTGATACCCATATCTGGGGTCGTCTCATCTTATTGCACCAACACACACATTATCACTTTCTTCATGGAACGAATTTAGGTGGTTGTCGTGTGACATGTTCATGGAAACTTTCTGAAGAGGCGTATGATTTGGTAATCTTAAATGGAGCCTGTTCTAAATTTGATAGTGATCTTTTGAGAGTCCAAGACCCGAAGTTGATTGTGTTAATGATGGGGAGTCTAACTCAAGTGACTAATTGTGTTTTATCTTTATTACCTTTATATTATTTTTTTTGGATAAAAATAATTTCAAAAACTCCTTATTTGAATTTGATTAGTTGATGATGGATATCCGGTATTGAAAGCCTTTCTGTCCTTGGAGGATACCCAATATTAGGGGTGTGCAAAAAAGCGAATTAACCTAACCATAGCCTAATTAACCGATAAAACCGAACCGAAAAAAAAAACCGAACCAAATAAAAAACCGGTAGGTCGGTTAATTGTTTTTTTGAAAACCAAAATTAGCGGGTCGGTTATGGTTATCATTTTCCATACTCACCATAACCGAACCGAACTGACATGTAATAAATCTTTGTAGGATTTATAACTTTTCACCATATTTTTAACATTTGATGTTTTTGACTCAAGATTTTAGTACTTATGGGTTTTTTCATACCATTTTATGGTTCTGGTTGAATGTTTATTTGAATTTAGGGAAAGTATCATATCACTTTATTTGAATAAAATAGATTATATGTATTTTTTAATATTTTGTAATATACTAATATATACAAATATGCAATAACAATTTATTCCATGTTAAAAAAAATTAACTTATTTTTATGTATTTTTTAATACTATGTAATATAATAATATACACAAATATGCAATAACAATTTATTCCATGTTAAAAATATAAGTTATTTTTAGCTAAATACACGGTTAACCACCCATAACCGACCCGCTATAACCATCAAAACCGAATAACCATAACCACCATAACCGATCGGTTATGGTTATGGTTTTTGGTACCCAAACCGACCCATACACACCCCTACCCAAAATATTGTCGAAGCTATACTACTTGTACAATAGGTGCACTTGACCTATGTGTATCATTGTAAGTGGACATATTATATCGTGTTTTATAAATGTAAATCTTGTTTTTGTGCTTATAAATATCAATTTTTATACCCTGTACGAGACACACTAACCCTCTATAGTAATAACCAGCTGATACACTATGTGATGATGAGTTGTGTTGGACCTACAAAAGAACAGATGATAGTCAAAAAGCCAAAACATGATCAAAGGATCAAGAAATAAACAACAAATTGAACCAGACTCCTCTCAAAGATAGTGAATGTTGAACTCCTAGATTAGAACATCTGTTGAAGACATGTTATCCACTGTTTGAAGCCTTGGAACTGTTGTTGATGAAAAAACAAGGTTGTTCATAGCCAAATCTCTGTTGAAGCAAAGTTATGCTCATGAAGACCAAACATTTGTCGTGGCCAAACAGATGTTTGGAACAAAGCAACAGAGGATGAAGAAAAACCGTTTCCTAATGTAATAGTATTAGCTTATTAACAGAGTCTAGCTTAGTTAGATCAGAGATTTGATTCCCACAGATGTTCGCAACGTCTGGGGAATCTTTTCTGTTAGGAATGTTAGATGTCACTATCAAGGGATGTCAATCACGAGCAAACCTTTTGTACTTAGTATAAATATATCACACATGTTAGAGATCTATTCAACGCACACATCACCTTTTCTTTTGTACGAATAGATTTGTATGTGATGAGGCTGGGGGAGTTAGTAGAGTCAATACACTGTAATTTGTAACCATAACAGTAGTTGTTGATGATAATTCCTTGCTTGTGATTATTTATCTGTCATACAATACAAAATTGTTTGTTATTATTCAGTATTAATCACACGCCTTGTAAACTCAGACCTTACAAGTTGGGTTGTTTCAACGTTTAAGGTAAAAAGTGAAGTCTTTGATATGTTTAGACATGTGGTTTTCACACAGAAAACACCATTCTTGTTCTTGTCGAACCTTATGAATCTAATCTAATTATAATAAAAAAACTCCAACTAATGGCACATGGCATTTTCTTCTTCAAATCATAAATAATATTATTTAACTAATATTTTGTTGGTGCATATTTTGTATATCCGTCACTATGCGAAAATGCTAGATAGAGCGTGTGTTGAATATTGTATATATTAGTGTGAAAATAGACAAGGTTTTGTAATGTATATGTACATTCGTGCGGATGGCCGGTTCGCACGAATGGACATCATGACAGGTCCGCACGGATCTACATAAGTAGATCCGCAAAAATGAATTGATCCATCCCAGGTGCATCCGTGATTTAGTCCATTCGCACATGTTGATCCTTGCGAATGGACTATGCCTATAAATAGGGATGAGGTCTGATGTGTGCAAAATGCAACATATAAATTACATCAATTGTGGCATAAAACTAACCCTTTTTTAGTACTAATGTTGGAAAAAGTGTGCTTTTATCTTCCTTTTGTATTTTCAGGATTAAATGAGCTCAAATTAATAAAAGAAGCAAAAAGACAACAAAATCTAACATAAATACAAGAAAAGGAACAAACGTGACATGCCCGACCCCACGACAGCATCTTCCCAAGCAAAACAAGAAGACAGAAGACTGAACACGCCCCGTGCTCAGCCAGCACGGGGGCGTGCCCAAGTGTCAGCAGAAAAGACAAAGTGGTAGAAGCTTCTATTGCCCACCACGGGGCCGTGCTCAGCGGGCACGGGGTTGTGGTCAACTATAAGATTCGCAGAATCCAGGCAAATCTTCATAGTACAGATATGCTTCTGCACACGGGGTCGTGCTCAGCGGACACGGGGGGCGTGGTCAACTAATAAAGACAAGAGCAATTAATGAAGAAAGAGAAGGATGTGGACACAGGGCCGTGCCCACTGGACACGGGGCCGTGCCCGAGCTTCTGTTCAGCCTATAAATAGGAGTGCTTGGCTCAAGCTCAAACCATCCCTTGGCACACCACCTCTCTCACACTTCACCCATCACCCATCACCCACCACCACCATAACACCATCATCCACCACCATCATCCATTGTCCATCATAGAGTGTGTGAGTCATCTCGGGATCCAAGATTGATCGTAAGAGTTCTTGACAATCAAGGCCATGTTTGCCTAAGTCTCTTACATCACTTGGTGAAGACAAAGTGTCTAGTGTAATACTTTTTATTTTTAATCTTTTCGCACTTTTTAATTGGTTATGTATTAATGACTTTAATAACTAGTTTCTTATGTTGAAGGTGATTCTTCCTTATCGTTTGTCCGTGGTGTCTTGGCATTATTTTACTGTCTATATAAAATAAAAGATTTTCACCATTCATATCTCCACGGTCTATATGGAGGTATGTTGGCTATGTGGTCGGGGGTTAAGGGAACGGTTTGGTAAGAGTCTTGACGTTGTTCAGCGTTTAGAGATCCTGCAAGGGACCTGGGTCAAATTTAGTAGGACCTCCTTCAATACTTAACGGTATTGGATGGCGGGGGTCCAAACTCTTTGATCCCCTCATAAGTTAAACTACTATTAATACTATAAACCGGCTACTTAGGACTGTATCCTTGCTGACTTAGACTACTTAGTCGAGGGTAACGTCACCTTCAAAAGAGGGGCCTACCATAATTTGCATTAATAACTTAATTAATTATCTTTCAATAATCCGACCCTTTAGGATTGTATCCTTGCTGACTCAAACTACTGGGTTGAGGGTAACGTCACCTCCAAAAGAGGGGCCTACTACAATAACTAAGATAATCTCTTAAATAGTGCAAAAGTGCGGAAAATAATCAAAGGTTACACTAAACACGAGTCGGAACCAAGTGATTCATCTTGTCTATCTGTTTTTCTTTTATTTTTATTTTCAGCATTTTAGTTAGTTTTTATTTTCTTAGTTTAAAACATTTTTCTAAACCTTTTGATTTGATTAGACGTTGAGGATAAACCGGTATTAAAAGCTCTTGTGTCCTTGGACGACCTCGGTATCTTACCAACACTATACTACGCTCACGATGGGTGCACTTGCCCATATGTGTGTTTAGTGTTAGTAAATATCGTGTTTTATAAATTTAAAACTTGGCTAAAGAAAGTGTAAAAGGGCTTAAAATATACTTAAACTAATATATACACTTCACACGCATCAAGGTCTCCTCATTTGGACAAGCTTTGGTTCCCTGAGGGGAGATGTTGTCCAATTGGTTTTGCGGGTATGTAACTTCAAATCATTGAATAGAAACCAGTTTAAATTAACCTGATCAGTGTCTATTCTACTTCTACTCCTTTCTTAGTAATAATATCCCACCGAACCGGTTATCTCGGGGCCAAAACTCCGTCACCTGCTGGATCCTGGAATCTCAATTGGTATTAGAGCTACGATACCGATTCAATCGATCTAACAGTTGATTGAATCACCTACACTCATGACTTTTGGATTTTTTGGAGGTTTTGACGTTAAACATCGAATAAAGAACAAATTGAAGGTCAATTCACAGATGGAATTTGAAATTGAAGACATAATTATGTTCGTGATTGATTTTCGCACAATCCAGTGAAGTTTCATCATGAAATTCGCAGAAATAAAGATTTTGGATCGAAAATGTGATTGGGAATGTTCTTGAGATGGTCATACATTTTCAAGCGGATGTACAGGTTCGCACGGATGTGGGTATGTCAAATTTTACGAATGTGGATGTGTACATTCGCACAGATCGACCTCTCGATTCGCACAGATCGACCTGTTGATTCGCACTTATCGGACATTCGGGTTAAAATGTCAGTTCGTTCCAAATCAGTTCATTCACATGGATGGATCTACTCCATTCGCAAGAATGAGAAAATGCCTAAAAAAGGCATTTTTTGATCGCAATGACAAGATAAATCTCTAGAAAAAATTTGGTGATTGAAATTTTTTTCGAGTTTTTAACGACCAAGCTGGGTTGTTCGGGGACACCGTCTGGCGTTTCAGAGAATAGATTATAGATATGATGATGCGATCATAGATTATGGAAACTAGTGGGGTAGTCAGGATACTGGTACAGAATGTTTATCATCTAGGTTATCTGACTATTAATGGGCCGTAACGTAAAATCCGCAATGATGAAAAACTGACTTTTGGAGACCAAAATGTCATATTTTCGGCATAGTCAAGTTTTTCAGAGATAAGAGTAGACTGAATTGCTCAATTTGAGGGGATTCAGTGATAAGACGTCAGAATTTGCAAAAATGAGGGGGAATAAAAATTTCATATTGATTGGCATTTTTTAAATTTGTGACGATGCAACTGTATTCAGGTGGTACCGATTTCAGGATTGTCTGGAGATGCATAGGATCTGGATTTGTGAATTCGTTATCATAGGAAGTTCAGACTCTATAGATCAGGGTCAGATTGATGTTTTAGGGTTTGAGTCCCGGGTCTTCGTCAAGCCGGTCAGCAGGATTAGCATCAGGAGATGCATCTTTATTGTGGATAGTTATAAGATGTCACAGACGTATGATAGTCTAAAGTGTCAGAATGGTTAAACTTCGAGCAAATGAATTGTTTTTCGGACTAACTGTCGAGGAATGATGATGTTTATTGGTTAAGTTGTTGCCGGATCTAGCTGAGAAGACTATATATCTGTTCTCGTGACTGAAGTGAAAGAATGTGAATCTGATCATGGATGAATGTTTCTGAGATCTGAATGCGTTACCAGATGATGTGTTATCCGATAAAGATTTGCTGATTGTGGAGAATACCGTTTATACTGAACTATCATTCACGAAGGTGCTTAAAGGTGATCACGGATAACGAGAGTTCAGATTTTGGTGGATATTCATAAACTTGAAGGTTGTTGGTGTAGTGTTCAAAGTTTCTATCAATTGCCGATTGGGTTTTTGAACATTAAAGGATCAAGCAAGCGGAATGCGTGATCGAGGGGGCTGAAATGGTAAATAAAAAACCGAACGTGGATGTGGTTAAAGTCGAAATAGAGAAGCTGCATTGATTAGTTTCAAGTTGGTCAATATTCGTGAAGATTGCAGTTTAGCAGAGGAGGAGTCGTGAACTGTGCAAACAAAGACCTGAAGATTATTTTTAGGGGGAATTTGTGCATAATGAAGATAATGTAAGCCTGAATCATCAATCAAGGGGGAATCAGTCGAAGATTTCAAGATGCCTGATTGAAGTTGCAGAATATTCAAAACACGGCTCTAAGTTTTCAAAGACACGCTTCGACAGTGACGGCCAAGGGGGAATCTGTTGGTGCATATTTTGTATGTCCGCCACTGTGCGAATAGGCTAGATAGAGCGTGTGTTGAATATTGTATAGATTAGTGTGAAAATTGACAAGGTTTTATAATATAAATGTACATTCGTGCGGATGACTGGTTCGCATGAATGAATATCATGACAGGTCCGCATGGATCTACATAAGTATATCGGCACGAATGAGTTTATCCATCCCAGGTGCATCCGTGATTAAGTCCATTCTCACATGTTGATCCTTGTGAATGGACTATGCCTATAAATAGGGATGAGGTCTCCTCATTTGGTCTAGATTTGGTTCCCTGAGGGGAGATGCTGTCCAATTGGTTTCGCGGGTATGTAACTTCAAATCATTGAAGAAACCAGTTTAAATTAACATGCTCGGTGTCTATTCTACTTCTACTCCTTTATTAGTTATAATATCCCACCGAACCGGTTATCTCGGGGCCAAAACTCCGTCAAACCTGCCGGATCCTGGAATCTCATATTTAATTATAATTAATGATTATTAATGATATTATGCTATTAATATTAATATTAATTAAAATTCAAGATTGATGATTAAAAAAAATACTTAAAGTTTCTATTAAAAGAATACTTCAAAATTTTTTAACGACAATTATCTATAATTTTAAAACCTGTGATTTTAATACTTTTTAAAATGAATAATTATGCTTAATTTTTTTCATGTGATTAATACTTTTCATATTCCACATATTAGTTGTGGTTTCTGATTTATTTTTGTATTTCACGATAATTTACGCTTAAGGTGAATATTATGAACTACTCATGCCAATCACATATTTGTAATAGGATTTTTGTTTCTTTTCTTAATGAGAAGTGTTTAGATCTGATTTATCATTTTTTCAGGTTGTAATGGGTTCATTTCAAAATGATTGGGGTCAAAAGGATTTGAGTCATGTTAGGCAAATGTTTCAACACCTCTTGTGCATTCTTTATATATGTATGTATATATATATATATATATATATATATAGCATATTAAGCATTCAAATACTTTTAACACATTTGATCATTTCACTTTTTGGATTTTTTTAAAAATGAAACATGTTACTCAGTTGAATCTTTCTGACAAAATACGACTCTAATTTATCGTTTCCACTATCATATGTAAAAATGCAATTTCAGTCCAAAGATGTATTTATATCTACACACACACACATATCCGTGTAATACGCGAGTCTATAACCTAGTTATATGTTCAAGATTTCTTATCCACAAAATACTTTAATATAAAAGTAACTCTACGCGGTTCAAAAAGCTATCTGGGACATTTGGAAATACTAAACCTACATGTAAAACATACCTAAAAGTAACTTCATAACACAATTAGACAAACCCAGTGAATAAATCAAAAAGTAAAATTTAATTTACAATTTATATAACGCAAGGAATGTGAGTCTGAAAATGGGGGTAGTGAAGATGGATTTGTGATCGTGTGACGGAACATGGGCTAACAATGCCAATCGTGGTGATAAAATAATGAGTAATACCCTAAATTTGTAAAGTCATGAATATTTAAAAAGTGTCTAAATAATTAGAGTTTTTGGTTGTTGGTGCGTGATTGGTGACTGATGATTATCAGTGATTGATGGATTTGATAGCAACAGTCAAGGGGGAGTTTGTTGGTGCATGATTCGAGACTGTTGCTATAGAAATGATGTTAAACATTAGGTTTCATGTGAAACCTTGTGAGAGGTTTTATACGAAACCTTTTGAGAATGCACCAGAGGCGGCTAGTTAGATTTCATGACTCATCAAGACTGCAATAGGTTGTAATTGGTGTTTGGGTTGTATAGGTTGTCCCACCCCAACCGATGGTGGAAGCATCAGAGTGAGATGAAAACAAGATTGCTCGAGACTTCAGAACGTGCTAATGTGACAATATTTAAAAGAATCATGCTTCATTTCATACTAAAAGGGGATTACATTGTCTTGAAATGGAAAAGTGCAACAACTGCAACTTAACCAAATACAACATAAAAATTACAAATAACGAATTTAAGCGCGTTTCTAGTTCCATCCTAAATAAATTTCAAGTGTCAATATATGTTCTCCTGCAACATGTATTAAAATAAAATCAACACAAAGTTGGTGAGTATACAAGTCTGATTACATAGCATACGTATAAAAGATTGTATCAAATCCAACATGGCAAGTTATATACTGAGTTGAAGCTAGCATGCATAACTATAGGCCAAACCCTTGTGTCCACTTGAATTATACGCATCCCTCGACATCGAAGTAATCGAGACCGTGAAGAATAATATGCGTCCCTCGATACTAAAGTAATCGAGACCGTAAAGCTGAGTAACTTAATAATACCCCGACGAGCGGTGTGCTACTCCTATAGCGCTATAATTGTTAAGGTGTGCTAGCTAAGTTAATGACAAATAGAGTGCATGAATGTTTTCTAGCATAAACAACCTAAGCATAACAAATATCATGTTTGGTGGATCAAGTGATTAAATATGTTTGATTGTGTGTATTGTGAATTTTGATAGTTTATACATGTTACACCCAAAAGTGCATTAAAGCGTAAAATGGGTCTAGTATACTCACGGTTTGCGAAGTAATTTCCACGTACGTGAGTTGGTGCGTTGAGAGTTTTTGGGAAACTGCCGAGTTATCCTACAAGGATAAATGAGGCGTATGAGTTTGAAGGATTTCGGAATTGGAATGTGTATGAGATGCGGAATTTAGTATGAAAATACATATATATTGACAAAAACACCCAAATTTGGACACCATGATTATGTGTTTTTCATAGGCAAAAGTTCATCTACTGGAAGTCCATACATGAGGTATTTTATCTAAGATAATATAACATATTCCCTTAACATCAATCCATGAGTTGGTTAGCGTTTAGGGTTCGTTTATTAGTATTATAATATGGGTATATATATAATTGTGTATTAAGCCTCATGGTCAAGTATATCAAGTGTGTCAAGCACGGAGGTAGGATGATTTCTATCCATTAATCCTCATTATATGATTCACCAAAGTACAAAATCATCAACTTAGTTGATGATTTCGGTTGGTTATGAATAGAACATTTATGTCACATATACTTTGTAGGTTTTATTTTTCGTGAGCATGTTAGACTACTTATATCGTATTTACATGCATAACACATATTGAGTAAAACCCCAAAGCCAAATCTTACATGATAGTTCATTCCCCATGAAAAAACGATAGCATCTCATGTTTAATGCACATCATGCCAACTCTCTAGTAGCATGAGTGAGTAAAACAACTTGTGTATGGTCCAAAACAAATACCAACTCATGGAAAAAGGTAATTCACAAAGGAAATGTGGGAGGTTAACCCATCACTTTGATCTCATAGTTGTTCCCAAGTATGCAATGCTCATGACAAGTGCCAACATTTAGACAATGTGGATAACGTCGAGTCATAACCTTGACTTAGGATGTCACATTTGTGATCAGTGAGTTCATGGCTATTCACGCGCTAGGGTTTTTGTATCATGGGTGTGACCAATCGCAAACGCAATCGCAACTATATCGCAATGCAATCTCATCGCAAACTCGAGATTTAAGGATTTTATTTTATGATATTTACGAATTAGGTTATTTGTGTAATTAATGGGTAATACTATCGCATTGCTTATTCGCAACGCATCGCAATGTTCAATGCACAAAACGAAACATCGAAACATAACTCGCCGGAGACATTCGACCGAATGACCATTCGATCGAATGGTCATCCGTCCGGATGGCCATCCGATCGGATGGTCATCCGATCGTAGTGTCCTCTGATCCGTCACAGTACACCACCTTTCCTCTTTTGGCATCTATAAATAGCACATGTCACATCACTTGAACAGTGATGTGACAGTTCTGGTGCGACCCTTCGACTTCTCATCCTATTCTCCCTCGATTCCTCGCGATTCTTGTAAGTTTTCAACCCAAATCTTGTACATCTATCATCTACACACACAACTTCATCTTTTTCACCATCAAATCTTCAATTTTAACCATGAAATCGGCTGATTTGAGGTGTTCTAGGATGATGTCATCATGGGGTTCTTATGAACTTCAAGACTTGGCCTCATTCCACCAAGAACAACTCAGATCTAAGGGATTTCAACATGTTTAAACACTGATTTCGCATGAATCTAAACATTTTCAAGATTAAAAGGATTGAAAGATGTTTTCATAACTTTCTTTCAACTCTTTTACACTCATGACCGATAGAATCAGAGCTCATTCAGGCCTTCCACTCATTCTCTAGTGATGTGTCAGTCTGAGATCTGATTCCTATCAACGAGATAACCGACTTAGCGGGTTGAACATGAACAACTGTCAAGAACAGTTAGCTGGTCAGAATGGGGTGATTCCCGTCCGAACGGATAACTTGGACTTGAGGGAAGTCCCGTTGTTTAACACGTTGTCATACCGTCTCGATCAAACCGTAAACTTTCAAACTTAACAAATTTCAAAACGAGTAAGTCACCAAACGGACTGTCGTCCGATCGGATTGCCATCCGATCGAACGACCATCCGATCGGATGACTTGTGATCCCAACACTTGAACATTTTAACATTTTCAATGCATATCAGTATTCAGCGAATGGCCATCCGATCGGGCGACCATCCGATCGAATGACCATCCTGCTGTGAACTTGTTCTCTAAGAAATATCTCACTTGGAATGGATCTCCATCTGAGCGAACGGCCATCCGACCGGACGACCGTTCGATCGAACGACCTGAAGGGTAGAGATACTTCTCTGTTTTCAAAATGCTACAACGAAAACTTCAAAGCCATCATACACAAACACATCCATCCCAAACGGATCACCCTCCGATCGAATGGCCATCCGTCTGGATGACCATCCGTCTGGAAGGTCATCCGATCGGATGAAAATCCGTCGTCCTGTTCACTCGCACCGTTTAACGCATTGTTCTTCACTTATGCTATCGTTCTGTAATCAGGCTAACTCTTCAGCGCTCCCTTCAATCCAAGACGGTGTTTATTTAATAAGCACTTTATGTGAGTATATTCGATCCCTTTTTGCTTTAAGCACTTTTGGGTGTTACATATGTTAGTTATACTAAATCACATCGATCACACAACGCAAATACTTTTGTACGCTGACTGTTACCGCATGTTATACGTGTTACTCGATGAATGCTTGTATATTATGTTTACACAGTGATTGTTGCCTGACACCTTAGGAACGATAGTACTATAGTTTGGACTCAGCACCTGTCGTGGACAGGGGTTGTTATGGGCTTTTCTTCACATGTCACAGTGGTGATATGTGTTGCGCATTCTACAACTCGCAGTCACGTCTGTGCATATTTCATTGTCGATAACCTACTTGCTTCACATTAAACATGTTACATGCTGGTTATGCGTAAACTCGCTTTTGCTACTATTATGCTATTAAACTTGTATGCTCACCTTTACACTATGTGTATTGACCCCAATTTTAACGTATGTGACAGGTGTTTAGGATGCTTGCTATGTGGAATCAAGCTAGGATGGAGTCTAGAAACAAACATAATAAAATCTGAGTTATCGGAATATTTTATATGTCCTTGAGAAAACAATGTCTGTAATAACTGCTTTTATCTGATATATTATGGTATGGGACATGATGTTAAATATCCGGTAATTTTAGTTGTTATGGATTTCTCCTGGACAATCTGTTTCGCTCAGTGCCGCGCCCCGATGTTTCCGCCATCGGCTGGGGTGTGAAAGTTTAGGGTTCGTTTATTAGTATTATAATATGGGTATATATATAATTGTGTATTAAGCCTCATGGTCATGTATATCAAGTATGTCAAGCACGGAGGTAGGATGATTTCCATCCATTAATCCTCATTATATGATTCACCAAAGTACAAAATCATCAACTTAGTTAATGATTTCGGTTGGTTATGAATAGAACATTTATGTCACATATTCTTTGTAGGTTTTATTTGTCATGAGCATGCTAGACTACTTATATCGTATTTACATCCAAAACACATATTGAGTAAAACCCCAAAGCCAAATCTTACATGATAGTTCATTCCCCATGAAAAAACGATAGCATCTCATGTTTAATGCATATCGTGCCAACTCTCTAGTAGCATGAGTGAGCAAAACAACTTGTGTATGGTCCAAAACAAATACCAACTCATGGAAAAAGGTAATTCACAAATGAAATGTGGGAGGTTAACCCATCACTTTGATCTCAAAGTTGTTCCCAAGTATGCAATGCTCATGACAAGTGCCAACATTTAGATAATGTGGATAACGTCGAGTCATAACCTTGACTTAGGGGCTGTTTGGCTAAGCTTATTTTAGTGACTTATTTACTTATTTACTTTTTTAAAAGTTAAAAGGTGTTTGGGTTAGCTTATTATGTGAGAGGAATAAGTAAATAAGTCATTCCATTATGACTTATTTGCTTTTCAAATAAGCAAATAAGTAAATAAGTAAAAAAAATAAGCTTAGCCAAACAACCCCTTAGGATGTCACATTTGTGATCAGTGAGTTCATGGCTATTCACGCGCTAGGGTTTTTGTATCATGGGTGTGACCAACACAGTCACAACTATGATCTTGCCTTTGATTATTGTGAATCAAGTGATTATACCTTACCTTGAGGGTTTTAAATTCATGTCTCACACTCGTGACGAGTAAGGTCATGGTCATGATTTGGCTTTACTTGGTTTGGGACTTGTGTAAATCATTTTAAGCTTTAAAGTCATGGTTATAACTTTGCATTTGTACCAATAACTTTTTTCACTAATTTCAAACCTAAGGACCTTAAAATCATTTAAAACTCACTTTTTGGTCAAGTTTGATGAAAACCAAGGCCACCTCATCTTAGGCTACACCGTGCCCCCCCCCCCCCCCCCCCACGTCCCGTCCTAAACGGCATCAACTCGACGTTCTCGACGCGCACAAAATGACAAAAAACAAGTGGGGACCATTGCATATGACCGTTTAAAAAAAAATTTAAATTTCAGAATTTATATTAATTAAATAACGGCTATAATTCAAAAATTCACCCAATTCACTTCCATTTTTATAAATACTCACCTCTTTAACCATTTTTTTCACAACTTTTCACCCACTACAATCTCATATCTCTCTCACATTTTATAACCCCTCTTCCCTTTTTATAAAAACTCATCATTTTTATACCATTTTTTACCCGCTACCACCCCATCTCTCTCTAAAAAATTATCATGGTTTCACCTTCTTCCATTTCTTAAAACTATTCCGTACCCGACAGACGAAAAAAGAAAAAAAGTTTGCGAAGTATCAAGAGGGTGCGAGAAAAGATATTGAACGGGCTTTTGGTGTTCTACAAAAAAAAAATGGCAAATCATTGAACATCCAGCACGTTCGCAAACACCAAAGAGGTTACGACACATTATGTACGCTTGTATCATCCTTCATAACATGGTCATTGAAGACGAAGGTAGAGCGATATGCGAGTACGACGAAAACGCGTCTACTGGAAATTCTGTTCCAGTTAGTGGGGAACAACAAGATTTGAACATGTTCGCTCTACGTAACGAGTACACACATCATAACCTACAAGCGGACTTGGTGGAGTACAATTGAAACAACGCTCAAAACGAACCCGACCACGACATGGAAGACGAAGACTAGTAGCTTATTTTAATATATTAGGATTTAAGTTTATGTTTTTTTTAAATTTATTTTTTTAAGTTTATTTTTTTTAAGTTTATGTAATGTTTTTTAATATTAATGAAAATATTTTGTAAGTTTATTTGTTAAATGTTAAAAAAGTATAAGATTAAAAAAAATAAAAAAACATAAAAGTGGTGGGGAGGACTATGACTAGGACCATCCTCCCATACCCTCTAGTTTTGAGGGATGGACCATCCTTGGGAGGACTATGACGTGGCGCCTACGTGGCGGATCATCCTCCCTTGAAGGACCATCACCATACCCACTAGCCTTAGATTGTTTTTAGATGACACTTATTTTGTGAAGTGTAACGATTCTTGGAATTCCTACACCTTGCACACAAAATTCAAAATGTATAGAAACGATCTCTCATTCTGTCTCTCTCCCTCTCATTTATTTTTGAACATATTTTTTATAGTGAATAATTATACTATCAAATGAAAAATCATTTATGTAAAATTTTCCTTTCTTTTTTGTTGCATTCATGTTTTAACTAGCCATGTACTAATTCGCTACTAAAATTACCTTTTTTATAGTGGATATTAATCATATCAAATAAAATTGCCCTTTTTATGTAAAATTTTCTTTTTGTTCCATTCAAGTTTTAACTAGCCATGTACTTATTGGGTACTAAAATCACTTTACAAACATGTAATTCATCGCCTCATTAAAATTAAAACAACCAAAGGATTGGGATTTCTATTGTGTTATACATCATTTTCGAATCCTATAAAACATTTTCGAATTTTATAAACTCTATTATACACTTGTAACTTCAAAAATACACGTGTCTATATGGATGTTAGGATTTACATCACGAAGTTCCTAAAGTTAGGAAATTGTTTAAAAATAGATCCTATGTATTTATCATTTGGAGAGTCAAGAACGTCATTTATTCCATTCAAAAGAAAGTTGTTTCATTCAAATGTCTCACCTCCAACTATAAATAGTATGGTTCTTTCCATTAGAAAAATTACAACCTCTTGAACCTTCATATTAGTATAATTCAATTGCTTATTGTCATTTACCTTAAAAAAAATTAGAAGGCTTACGTCTTTCTTTTAGTGGAGAAGAAACATCAAAACCGATGAAGATCATACAAAACATAAATAACACACACGTATATATGGATGGATCATGTAGAAAGTAATAAAACCAAGTAAAGTGTAGGAGAGATTTTAGAACACTTATCTAACAATCTAATGGTTAGGGTCGGTGGCGAAGCCAGAAAGTTTTTCTTATGGTGTCATTTTTTATGGATACCCCGGTTTATAATAACCAGGAGTCAAACTTTTTGGATCGGTTCAGATCTAGTCGGGTCGAATCACATAATAAAAGCAAATATCATAGTAAAAGTACAATGTGAATAAATAAAAACACATAATAAAATTACAAAGTCATTTAAAATATATAAAAACTTTCATTTAATAGTTTCTATGTACGCATTTTCATGTTTTGAAAACGATTCATAATGTTTTCAACTAGTATTCGAGCATGCGATTCGCGGAGGGTCGTAGGAGGTTGATGGTGAAGATTGGAGCCCACGCTTCGCGGGGAGGTCGTAGAGGTTGATGGCGAGGATGTATATATTTCATGATCGTAAAATTAAACAATCAACACAGTTAAGTAAACAATTTAGAGTTAAATGTTCCATTTAACTATAATAAGGTAAAAAATGATAATATTTGTTATCTTGTATATTTTATACTGAAGGGTTAAAAAGCAATATGATTAAATAACCATGTCTAGAGTTAAAAATTAGCTTTAATTATAATAAGTAAAACCAAAAAGAACTAAACCTATAAAAAAGATAAAAGAACAGATATTTATTAAAAAAGAAAAAAAATAAGTTTATTAACTTTATTAAACTTTAAGGACTGTATGATAACTCTGATAAAGTTTGGGGGTCGAAACATAGATCGCTTATAAAAAGTATATTTATTATTAAACTTACATATGTAAATCTATTAAAGTTCAGGGTATATGTAAATCGTTTATCAAAAAATTATTATTTTTTAGAGGCTGTGTGATAACTTTATTAATGTCCAGGGTTGGAAAACGTAAATTAATTATAAAAAAGACAATAATATTATAGCCTTATAATTATGAATTAAACTATTAAATGACCAAACATAAATTTATTACTATTCCCATTTTGAATTGTTATAGTGTAGAATGGCAACTTGCAAAAAAAAAAAAAAAAAAAAAAAAAAAAAAAAAAAAACCTCTTTTTCATTATAACAAACAAGTGCAAGCATCATTAAGATGGTCATCAAACATTTGGTTCATTTAGGTTAAACAATTGAAACAAAACCAATTAGGCATGGGCCTTTAATGCTTACTAAACAATTGAAAGAAAACCAATTAGACATGAGCTTATAATGCTTATTAGATTAGAAAAAAAATTAAGCATGAACCTCTAATGATTTAAAGTATACTAATTAAATTCAAGTAACTGTGCTTAATTTTTTGAACTATCAATTTGTTTATTATCTAATTCTTTTAGAATAAAACAAAACAATGGTGTTGTTTGTAAAAAGGCAATGGTGTCGCTTGTAAAAAAACAATGGTGTCGCTCAAATTTTTCCTATTATACGTTGTATGTGCTACACAAAATTCAATGGTGTCGGCTGACACCGTTGTTCAAATTGTGGCTCCGCTTAGGTGATCCCCAAATCAAGAAGTTACTTAACAAACCAATTCATGAAATGGTAAAAAAGGAGTCATTATTGCTGACTTTTATACCAACTTCTTAGAAAAATATACCATAAAAATGGACATTTTTGGTATGAATGTATCATAATGATGACTTTCCACATACATAACTCATATCTCTTTGATTTCTTTGTATTAATGTGTGTGCCTATATAGTGGCATTTGTATATGGTGTATACATCTAAAATGAACACTAATTCCTATTCACTTATTCTCTATAGTCTTGTTCTCTCATGTTTAGTATTGTTGTATATGGATTTGCTAATAGACCGTTGTTTTACAACACATTATCAGTACGAGTTGTTGCAAGATCTTCATATCCATGATTTGGTTTTCTTTCATCCATTCAGGTAACAATACACAAAGCTCATATTTCTACTTAGTAATTGTTTTATTATTTTAGACATCTTGAATAAGGTCATCGTATCCATGAAAAGTGAAATTAAGAGTAGAAACAATTGACCTACAGCCTTTCACCTTGGACTTCATGGCTCCATGTTTTGTCCTCATTTTATTGTTTTTGTATATAATCATAACTAGAAAATTTAGATCTAGTTTTGTGAATATTTTGATGGCATGAAAGTAACTGAGGAGAAAATGACCGAAAAATAAATTATATTTGATTTGTTTTCAAAAAAATAGATAATACATAAATAAATAAATAAATAAATAAATAAATAACAATGTTTACAACCTTTGAAGATTATTTTTTTTTTCATGCAATTACTTACGTTCTTCATTAGCATCAAATAAAAAATGTGTGACTTCTACTTTATAAAATCGGACTCTTCCATTCCATTTACTACATTTTAGATTTGTAGTATTTCAGATTTCCCCCAGTATCATCATTAAGTCATCATGACTTGTGACCTCATTATTTTTTTTATGTATATTTTTTCTTTTGGTTGTTCTTATATGGGCTCAATGAAAATCTTGCCTAGGTTAATTAGTCATAATCCATTAGTCATCCATTATAAATGAATGAAAGTTTAAATGTTATATATAGTATGTACATTTGCTAGTAACTGGTCAATATGATCATCAACACGCACATAAATTATTTGTTTGTATTAAGAATTATTTTGACATTTTGATTTCAACTAAGAAATTGTATTTAACATGATGAGCCTAATAAACCGTGACAAACCGAGATCTCAAGGTCTTTTCTTTACGCATCACTTGTTTCACAATCCTGTTTTCACAATTCGTTTTACGTTGTAACATGTGCACGATATATGAATGATTAAAGTGTTGTTATGTTTGGTTGTTAGATGAAACTTAGGAGTTGTTTAATGTTTAGACATAGCACGTTCATGCTTCATAACTTTGGCGAATAACTAGGGTTCTTCGCCAACTTCATGTCTTGACGAAGAAGGTTCTTCGTCATCGTCACTCTTGACGAAGTATGGTCTTTCATCAAAGAGAGTTCTTCGCCGGAAAGGGGCTCTCGGCCCAAATCCTTTCGAAGCCCAGGAGGGGCCCGACTCACCTATTCGATCATAAACTTACGTAGGGTTTTATTATCTCACAAAAACCCCCTCAAGTTCAAACCCTAGTTGTTCCCTAGGAGGCGACGGCTGTGGATTCAGTCGAAGAACCACCTGCATCGCTCGGATCTTCCCTCTAAAAGCATCATCACTCATCTGTTCTAGCAAATAACTCTTCCAATTATCGGTTAGTGGACCTATCCTTGTTTCAATCCCTGCTGATCGTTCTTGATTATGTGCGATTGTTATTTGATACGCAATAATGATCCTAAGAGGGTATGGTTTGGATTTGTTAATGTGTAAATCTGTTAACTTATGAATTGTAATGAACATTGGTTTACATGAAAGTTTAGGGATTCCTTCATTAACTGTTATGTATTGAAACTATGTACTTGGCCATGCATATGATAGGGAAACGTTGGACTCGGATCATGACATTGTTATGTGTAAATTTGTGATATTAAGAATCCAAGGATACGTGTGTGTATTTAATCTGTTTAGAGTGTGACTATGTGGGTTAACTCTTGTTATGAGAATAAACTAAGCATCTAAGTTCTTGGAATTCATGATTTGGTATTGATTAATGCGATTTGGCTATGATGATGATGAACCTTTTAGAGCATGAATAGGGTTTGTAGGGACACGTGTGGCAACTGCAAAATATCACTGTTTGATCTATTTAGAACATTTCAAAATCTGTTAACTGTTGTTACGGATTTAATGAGCTGAAAATAAGGAAATCATGACTATCTGTTGAGGTGTAGTGACGAAAGACTTCCCACGAAGAATCTAAGTCGACGAAGAACCTGGTTCTTCGTTGACTGGCTTTTGACGAACCACTGGGGTTCTTCGTCACATTCATTACTCGACGAAGAACGGTCCTTCGCCAATGAGGTTCTTCGCCATGAGAGTATCCCACGAAGAATTGGTTCTTCGTGAGGATGCTGCAAAAGAACAATCAAACAGAACAGTTTAAACAACAAATGTGTCCATATAACATAAGGTTTTGAATAATTCGTGATGTATATAATGATGAATGTTTATGTTTATAAAATTCTATTGGTTGCATGTTAATAATGTTGTTTGGGAATAAGGACTTTGATTTGACTCGTGTGAGTAGCAAACTCACCTGTTAAGTATTGTTATGAGACATGCACATAAGACGAGGACTTGTATGAGATATGAATACTTGCTATGTGTTATACGGCGATCTTTGCGGTGAATGCAATCTGTGAAAATAGGTGATTTAATTGATTATGAAACTGATTTTATTGGTAACTACTGTTGGAACGTGAACTTGTGTTATGAACGTGTATGAAATCCAAGTGTTTGCTATGTGTTACGTGACAATGGTGTTACATGTGATTCGCTGAATACATGATCTGGATATGTGTTTACGAAACTGATCATCTTTGGTAACCTCGGTAGGGTTTGGGTGACCAACTTGGAACGGGTAATGTAACATAACATACCGAGCAGTCTAAGGTGAGTTCACTACTCTTGAGCATGCGTCCCGGTGGGTAGGACAATCAATGGGTATTCCTGAGAGGAATAAGTCTTTTGGGTAAAAACTGGAAGTTAGATTATACACTCATTTCCTATCACCTTAAGTCCCATCTTCTACCGAATAGTTACCTGAGAGGAAAGGGGGTATTAGTTGATAGCGCTATTAAGCTTGGCAACCTCACACCGTACCTGAGAGGATGGGCGTGAACTAATGACCATAATCATGACCAATGCTTAGATAGGGGGCATTGCGGACGGGCAAAACAATCTGGAGCCATCTTGTACGGTACTCGAGTTATTATCAACATTACTTTCGGAATTGTTAAACTGGATTAAACACTTGGTAACCAAACGTTTTCATAAAACTGTGAACTCACCAGCGTTGTCTGATACACTTGTCTACATGCTCGCAGGTTATAGATATGTGCGGATGTGGAACTTGTTGTCTGGGAAGCTGGAGTGGTCATGGTTCGTGATACATGGAAACACAAGACGAGTTTAATAAACGTCATACTCTAGGTTTACGAAATACGTAACTGACGATTTATGCTTCCGCTGAACATGTTGAGTTATTCTTTGTGTAATGTAACACTTTGTTTTAATGAATGAAAGTCTCTAATTAAAATCTTGTATGAGTTCGATATGATTGGTGGCTAGATCCTGGTACGTCACACGCCTCGCAGGGGTTTCCGCTCGGAGTATTTTTTGGGGTGTGACAGTTTGGTATCAGAGCCACTGGTTATAGTGAAGTTGGTTTTAAAACGTTTTTTATAAAACCAGACTATAACCGAAAAAGCTCTGAATACGACCATGACACTCAGCTCCAGATTGCAAGGTTCGTCTCTCTTTTACTTATTACACTGCATAACTAGTGTACCATTACGTATGACACTACATATGATTGCACACTTAGCACGATGGGATGAATTCATGTGTTACTTGTCTATGTTATATGAATGATAGTGTGGCACTTCCTCTAGGCCTTCGTTATCCATTGTTTATGATGTCCTTTGTTTTGTTACTCGAATTTGAGGAACCATTTAACATAAGTTAGGAGGAACTGAGATGAGTGTGCAAATCATATTATTATTGTGGGTGCACACATAATAATAATATGGGGTGCACGTGAGTCCCAGTGAGACCTAGCGAGTGTGAAAGGGGTTCTGTTCCATTACTCGACCTATTGAGAAATTCAACAATCCATAGGGGTCATAGCGATGATTGTCTCCTATTCGAACGTAATCCTTTCACTATCCACTGAATCTCTATGAATCTCGATGATATTGAGTGTTGCTTGAACACGTACCTGAATGTTTAGCGAACTGTATAAGAATGTTAGGTGCTACTGCGAACGTCCCTGAGTTAGTTGTTGAAGCGTCGAATGTTTGGTCTATACTTCCTCACTTTTCTCGTTTACTTGAACTCAATGAGTTGATGCCTCAGATCCCGAAATAGGGTCACCTCTGTAATTCTTTAACGACTTACCGTGCATTATACAATCAACACACAAGACCGATGGACAAGAAGTAGAACATGATACCTTACCGACCCCAGTAATATACGGCTCTAATTTCTAACAACGAACACCAGCAGATTGATTTCAATCAAGCCCCTAACCCAGTCGGCGACCCTTGGGAGCCAACACTTACGAACCAAACGGGGCATAAACGATGACAATTGACTAGAGTGTGGGATGTGTAATTGCTAGTGCCATGGGCAGTACCCTAGGATATGTCAAGAAATGCAGAAAGGTGGATTCTTTTGGTGGAAGACCACAGAGGTCTGTTTGCAAAGCAACAACATTAGGGACAATGGCCACGGTGACCACAAGGTACTCGCAATCATAACCTTCAGCATAGAAATGAAGGTGCCTTCGACATGGATTGGCCGTTGTTAAATCAAGATGACAACAACCAAGGGAACAATGACAGTACTGGGAATCCTCGTAACAATAACAGCAACACTGGAAATGATGCTCGTGGAAGGGCATTTAGGATTGGCGTGGGCGATGCCAGGGATATAGTAACATGGTGGCCTGCACGTTCTTGGTAACTAATCATTTCGTCTATGTTCTGTTCAAACCTGATACCTCTTGAAACCAAACATGTTGTAGAAGTGGTTGATGACAAGCCAATTGAAGTCTTGTTTGCTTAGGGTGCAAACTCAAACTTGTAGTTCACGCGTTCAACATTGACTCTCTTCCCGTTACCCTTGGAAACTTTGGTGTAGTCATATGGACCGGTTGTCCAAGTATCGAGCAGAAACCTTTGTAACGATAAAAATCGCACGTATATCTCTCCCTGGTGGAGACTCACCGAATGTCAGTATTACTTCGACTATGGAAGTCAAGAAGCGATTCAGCTATCCAGCTATCCTATCATTGGTTATAGGTACTCAGCCCGAGGTTATTGGTTAATTTCCCGAAGTGCCTTCTGAAGAACTTCCAGGATCATTTTCATATCATCAGGTAGAACCTCAGATTTGTATCATGTCAGAAGCATCCCTAATTTCTCGTATCTCTTATAGCATCACGTCAGGAAGGTTACAAGAACTGCTTACTCAACTTCATGAACCGCTAGACAGGGGTTTAACTAATCTAGCTCCTTGCTTTGGAAAGCCCGAGCTCTATCTGAGAAAAGAAGAACGAGTCCTTTCGTACGTGTATCGGCTATCGTAGACTCAACAAGGTGACAGTCGGAAACCGTCACCCATTACCTCAAATCAATGATCTGCTTGACCAGTTGCAAGGGTCAAGCTTCTACTCGGAAATCGACTGGAGATCGGGCAATCATCAGATGGAAGTACAAGGGGAGAGTATTCCTAAGACGGAATATCGAACGCAGTACGGCCATTACGATTTTGTATTCCATGACCTTTGAGTTATTCAACACACCAGCAGCCTTATGGATCACATGAATCAACTGTGTTTAATGAGATGTTTGGAATCATTTCTAGAGGAAGAAACACCATGAGCGGCACTTGTATCTTATCCTAAGAGCTTCTGAGGGAGGAGCAATTTCACGCGAAGTCTGTCTAAGTGTGACTTCTGGATTCGAGAAGTACACATACCTGGTCACGCAGTCAACAAATTGGGGATACACTTGGATCCTGCTAAGATACACTCTAGTAGGAATTGATCGGCATCGAAGAGTACTCCGGAGGTGCGGCAATTTCTTGGTCTCGCTAAGTACCGTCGCAGATTCAGCAAGGGATTTTCGAAGATCGCACAGCTTTTACCGCTTAAACACAGCAGGGTGCTGTGTATTCGTGGAGGACAGGACAGGAGAACGTGTTTTCAGCTTTTGAAATCCAACTCTACAATGCACTGAGTATTGTCTTTACCCGAGGGTACGAGTGATCTTGTGGTGTACCATGATGGTCCAAATCGGAGTCTCAGTTACACGCCGATGCAACGCGAGAAAGTGATGGTTTACGTAGTAGTTTTACGAGAAAAATTGCACGACTCACAACCTGGGGTGGAAGCCATGATCTTTGGATTTAAGTTGGAGGCATTACTTGGACGGTACTAAATGCACAAGTTAGACCGATCACAAGGGCCTCCCGCATACCTCTGATTCGAAAGAGCTAAACAGGTGACGGCGTCGCTGAATGGAACTCTTGAACGATTACGACTGTGAAACCTAAACGTGCACGAGCCTTGTAGCTCACCATCGACTCTAACCTACCTGATCAGATTCGTTCTGCCCAAACCAAAGCATTCAAGGAAGAGAATCTTCAAGCTGAACCTATGCGGGGCATGGGGAAACAACTTCTGGCAAAAGTCGGACGGTATCTGCTACCTTATAGGGCGGATATGAGTCCCACCATATGGCAACCTGGGGAAACTTGTATTGGGCGAAGCGCACAAGTCACGATATTCCACTCGTCTGGATTTTTGTTGGAATGTATTAGGATCTAAGGATCTTATACTGGTGACTGGGCGTGAAGGCTCACATGATAATGTATGTGAACGATGTTTAACTTGTGCGAAAGTCAAGGTGTGATATCAGAAACCCTCTGGTTTGTGTCAACAACCAGAAGCACCCATATGGAAAGGGGAACAGACTGCCATGGATTTTGTCACAGGGCTACCTAAAACTCGAAATGGAAATGATACCACCTGGGTGAACGTTGACTGACTCACGTAACCAGCACACTTTCTTGCAACCAAGGAAACTGACGAGTCTTCGCAGCTTATGAATATTTCTCTGAGGGAGGCGGCTCCTAGGCACAGGGTGCTAACTTCTATTACCTCTGATCGTGGTCCGTATTTATATCCAACTTGTGGTAGACGATGCATAAAACGTTTTGCTCACGTGTAGACAGGAGAACTGTTTATCGTCCTCTGACGGAATGGCTAAAGTGAGCAAACCATCTAAACAACTAAAGACATGCGGTGAGCATGTGTGATTGAATTTGGTAAAGGTTAGGAAAGACACATACCCTTGGTAGAGTGTTCCACCAACGCCAGTTATCATTCCAATATTCAAGCAGCTTCGTTCGAGGCATGGTACGGGCGGCAATGCTGATCTCCTCTTTGTTGGACTTAGGAGGGTGATAACCTAATCACAGGTCCAGGACTTGTACTCAAAACTCTTGGGAAGACTGTTTAGATTGGAAATCGTATGGTGGCAGCGCATGACCATTAGAAAAGCCGTTAAGCGTAGGAAACCCTTAGAATTCGCAGAGGGCAATTATGTTGCGTTGGAAGTTTCACCCTGGGAGGGTGAGGTGCGCTTTGGAAAGCCCAACAAACTTAATTCACGATATGTTGGGCCATTCGGAATTTTGGAGAGAATCGGCAAGGTGGCCTACATATTCGAGTTATCTTACAAACTGGGCAACGTTAACGTTGTTGTTCACGTCTCATATCCGAAGAAGTGTTTGTCCGACGAAACACTTGCGGTCTCTTTACAAGAACTACAGGTCGATGATAAGTCGCAGTGTGTTGAGAAATCTATTGAAATCATGGGCTGGAAAGTTAAGGTTCGTAAGCACAGTCGGATTGCAATTGTGAGAGTTCGTTGGAACTCAAGACGTGGACCGGAGTTCACGTGGGAATGCAAAGATCAGATGAATCTCAAGTATCCGCAACTGTTCGAAACGGCGGAACCAAATTCTGATGGGACTGGTGAATTTCGGGACGAAATTCCCTTTCAAGTTGGGGATGATGTGGCACCTGAGGAAGATCCACAGTCATCATGATCTAACACCTTGTTGTTTTGGGTTACTTATCAAATTTCGGGACGAAATTTCTTTCAAGTTGGGGATGATGTGACAACCCGAGATCTCAAGGTCTTTTCTTTACGCATAACTTGTTTCACAATCCTGTTTTCACAATTCATTTTACGTTGTAACATGTGCACAATATATGAATGATTAAAGTGTTGTTATGTTTGGTTGTTAGATGAAACTTAGGAGTTGTTTAATGTTTAGACATAGCACGTTCACGCTTCATAACTTTAGCGAATAACTAGGGTTCTGTAAGGACCTGCCAAAATACCCCAAAATGACCCGTAAATGAAAACCCGGATCCCCGAAACCCTTATGTGCATGAAAACCAAGAAAACAAGAATTTTGAGTTTCAGGCGGGCCGCGTAAAACGTAAGCTTCGGCTTACGCGGGCCGCGTCAACTTAAAGTTGACCGGATAAGCGTTTCGGGCCACGTGTCGCACACATGGCAACCCTACTCGTGACACACCAGCCCTACACGTAGGATAGGGGCTCTCGCGGGCCGTGTAAAAGCCATGTTAAGGCTTACGTGGGCCGCGTAGAACTTAAAATGTTGCTATAAGTAGCCTGTGCATGGGACTTGCTTCTGTATTCGAAAATTTCATCTCAAAACGTCCATACTCTGCTGAAAACGAGTATTAAGGGGTCAGGACGCTGCTACGATACAGGGTATTAATTTGATCATTGCTACGATACAATGTCCGATTGATTGAAACCGATCCGATGGATGTTTAAGTGCTGCCCAAATCAGGGCCATACTTTGTCATTCGTCATGAGGGTTTTGATTTCGTGAGCTTATCGTAAATGTTGTATTAAGTTACTGACCTAGTTTCGTGTGCATTGTTGTTTAAATTAGGTTATAAGGCTTATCAGTAGGCTAAACTCTACCCAACTAAACTTGCAATGTGAGTCATTCCCTTTTTATCAACCATGTTTTACAATACCCAAATCATTTTCAAAGAGTTATAATTACAGGGATTAAGTATTGGTTATCTTGAATCACTGGCAAGTGGGGTATTGTGCACATTACTAATTTCTCACGGTTAGGTTCACCAACCTAACAGTGATAATCATCACTACTTGGATGAAAGGACCTAATAGTGGTATGATCATCGTCACCAGGGTGTGACACGACGCCAGATAAAAATAAGATAGTAGCCATTGTAATCGCTCTTATGCTGTAAATTATAACTAATGTGTCATTTTGTTTAAGCTGAATGACTCGCCAGTATTTCCCCGCTGATAAAATATTTTTAAACATGTTTCAGGTGACCTACTATGAATCAAGGAAAAATGCCACAGAGCACTAACAAGCTTGAAGTAGTGGCTCAGTTAAATAAATAAACATGTTTTGTAAAATGAGGGATTTCCTTGTGAAATTCCATTTACTGTAAATTATGGGGTTTGTCCCAAATTATGAAATAAAATAATTGGGCATTTTCAAGTTTTAAAAGATCCTGTTAAACTTCCGCTGTTAACTCAATTAATAAATACCACGGGTTTCTGTCCCGCGACTCCTGGACCGGGTACCACCGGGAGGGGGGCCGTGACAGAAAAAGGTGGTATCAGAGCCACTGATTTAAGCCAATTAAGTATTTAGAAATACTTAATTTTTTGATTGCCATTCTGTGAATTTAAATTGATAAATGAGATTTTAACTTAGAATTGTGTGTGTTTCTTCATATGTGCTAACAGCATGAATGAGTTGTCTGAAGCTCTTCAGAATCTCACTATCTATTCTACTGACATGGAAATTTCCGAGGGTTTTTCCGGTTATTGGGCTGACACTGAGAAACCTATGGAATTCCAAGCCCAGCCTAAGGAGAAACCGAAGCCGAAAAAGAGAAGAAGACTCGTGGGCTGGAGGCGTATGCGTAGGAAGAAACCAGCGGTACAGAAAGTTATAAAGACTGAGGATCCGAAGGATAAAGGAAAAGGAAAAGAGATCAGGGAAAGTTCCAGGCAAGCCCAGGAAATGCCACCGTGGGAGGAGCTAGACCGCAAACTGGCAAATAGTGACTTCCTCGGACCTGCCGATGAAAACATCTTCAATTACCCAGTTGAAGCACAACTTCCAGCCAATCTGGAACCTGCTATCCCAGATCCTATTGTCCACCCCCGACCTTTGCCAGGAAAGCTAGAAGAATGGTGGACAACGGACTGGCAATTTCAGAATCTCTTAAATAACCCTAACACCTTATTCCCCCAATTTGACCCTGAGCCTACACTAAATCCACCTATGAGCACAGAAAACTTGGCTGAACTCTGCCACTATGGCGAGGAGCTGGTGGACGCAGGAAATAGAATCCGGGAAGTGGGGGAGAGGATATCATGGAAATACGACGAGAGGGAACATCGTTTCTGAAGTGCCAGCTGACGGGATCGTATGTGGTTGTGTGATTACGTGTTTAATAATAATAAAATAATAATAAATATTAACAAAAATATAACTATGTAAATTAACTTAAAATAAAACTTTGGTAACATATCTAGTGTGTACGGATGCATACTAAAATATATAAAATGTGAAAGTCGCAAAGTCGACAATTTTGGCTATACGTGTTAACGTGATTATGTGCGATTGTTTAATCGTGTTTGGTTGTTATTTATTTTGTGCTAATCACTTATATATATTAATTACCAGATGGAACACGCTGGTAATGAACCAGTTAATGAGGTTAACCAATCCAAGCAAAACAATGAAGATCACTTTCTTAACCGACAAGATATAGAAAATATTGTTGCTCAAGGAATAGCCAATGCTATTCCAGCAATCCTTGCTGCTGCCCGAAATCCAGTTGAACCTCCGCCGCCTACTCTCAGCAAACGTACTCGTGATGACAACTTTAGTAATAGTGTAAATGGAGGCGGTAACAATAATAATGATGACGTGATACAAGCCCCATTTCTTAAGAAAATGAAAAGTACAACGCCTGGTTGCACTTACAACGAATTTCTTTCCTGTAAACCGGTGGAATTTGCAGGCAACGAAGGGGCAACTGTAGCACTGCGTTGGTTAGAGAAAACTGAAGCAGTAATTAAAATAAGTAAATGTGCCGAGGAAGACAAAATCATGTACGCGTCGCATCTCTCGCTATATTTGGGGTTTAATTAGCGAGATTCGTGATATCTTCAAATCTGCGAGACCCCGCACAATTGACGATGCAGTGGAATTAGCCAACACCTTGACCGACGGACTGGTACGCTCAAGAGAAGAAAACCGGAAAAAGGAAGTGGCCCAAAAGATTACCCAAGGATTCTGTGTGGGTAATAGTAGTAATTTCAAGAAAAAGGGAACTGGGCAATCTTCCACTGCTCCATTCTACAGTACCTGTAAAAGAAAGCATTTTGGAAAATGCAAAGGGTATTGCAATTTCTGCAAAATTCCAGGGCATCAAGAAGAAGATTGCAGAAGAAAGAAATCAACAATCTGCTTCAACTATGGAGAAGCTGGACATTTTAGACCAGACTGCCCTAAATTGGTCAAACCAGCAGACAACAAAGCCAAACCTACAGAAGGAACTACCAAAAAGAATGCAAGAGCATTCCAGTTGACTACCCAAGAAGCAGAGCTAATCCATGATGTAATAGCTGGTATGTTCCTAGTTCACAACGTTTATGCAAAAGTATTATTTGACTCTGGTGCAAACCAAAGTTTTATAAATACTTCATTATGCCAAGCTCTTAACCTACCCTTAACTAACCTTAGGCAGATTTTTACTGTAGAAACGACAGATGGGAATTCTGTTAACATAGATAAGGTCTTGCGAGAAGAAAAGATAGAACTCTTAGGCCATAAATTTTCTGCAAACCTGTTACCTATGAATTTAGCTGGATTCGATGTGGTCTTAGGAATGGATTGGTTAGTAGCCAACCATGCTCGAATCCTCTGTGATAAGAATTCCATAGAAATACATACACCCACAGGAGAAGTAGTAATGATTATAGGAGATAAGCCACGTAAGCCAATGAAATTCATTTCAGTAATGAAAGTGGCCAGTTATTCAAGAAAACAAGGAATAGTGTATATGATTTTGAAAATCATCAACACTAAAGGTAAGGAACTTAAGGAAATTCCAGGAGTATCAGAATACCCGGATGTATTTCCAGAAGAACTACCTGGGTTACCACCCGATAGGGAAGTAGAATTTAGAATTCATCTAATTCCTGGAACTACACCGATAGCCAAGGCACCTTATCGGTTTGCACCCACCGAAATGTTAGAACTGAAAAAGCAGTTAGATGAATTATTAAGCAAAGGATTTATACAACCTAGTTCATCCCCGTGGGGAGCTCCAGTGTTGTTTGTGAAAAAGAAAGATGGCTCAATGCGGATGTGTATCGATTACAGGGAATTAAATAACATTACAATTAAGAATCGATACCCATTACCTAGGATTGATGATCTTTTCGATCAACTTCAAGGAGCTAGATATTTTTCTAAGATAGATTTACGCTCCGGATACCATCAATTGAAAGTACAAGAAGAAGACATACCTAAAACTGCTTTCAGAACTAGGTATGGTCATTACGAGTTTACAATCATGCCCTTTGGGTTAATAAATGCTCCTGCAGCATTCATGGACATGATGAATAGGATATGTAAACCGTATTTGGATAAATTCGTAATTGTCTTCATCGACGATATACTTATTTATTCCAAAAGTCAGGATGAGCATTGTGAGCACTTACATGCACTCTTAACTTTGTTAAGAAAAGAGAAAATTTATGCCAAATTCTCGAACTGTGAATTTTGGCTACAAGGGGTACAATTTTTAGGACACATGGTGAATCACGAAGGCATTCATGTAGATCCCTCCAAAATAGAAGCGATCACCAAATGGAAGGTTCCGCAATCAGCTATGGAAGCTAGAAGTTTTCTAGGGTTAGCCGGATACTATAGACGATTTATTAAGGATTTTTCCAAAATAGCTGTGCCATTAACTAAGCTAACCTGCAAAGCAGTGAAGTTTGAATGGGGATCTAGACAAGAAGAGGCTTTTAAGATTTTAACGCAAAAGTTAACAAACGCCCCAATTCTTGCCTTACCAGAAGGGACAGAAGATTTTGCAGTTTACTGTGATGCTTCTAAGCTAGGATTAGGATGTGTGCTAATGCAACGCAAAAAGGTAATTGCGTATGCCTCAAGGCAATTGAAAAAGCACGAGGAAAACTATACGACACATGACTTAGAATTAGGATCGATAATTTTTGCCCTTAAGATTTGGAGACACTATCTGTATGGCAGTAAGTTTACAGTCTATACAGATCATAAGAGTTTAATATACATATTCGGACAAAAAGAATTAAACATGAGGCAAAGAAGATGGATGGAAATTCTAAGTGATTACGACTGTGATATTCAATATCACGAAGGAAATGCAAATGTAGTAGCAGATGCCCTAAGTCGTAAATATCATGAAAAGCAAAAGCGAGTTCGTGCTCTTAGATTAAATCTTCAAATAGATTTAATGGAACAACTGAAAAACATTCAAGAAACAGCAATCAAGGATGATGCTAAAGGAATGAAAGGAAGAATAAAAGACTTGGAGCAAGGAGCTGATGGAATTTGGAGATTCCATAAGAAAAGGATTTGGGTACCTAAGCAGGAAGAATTAAGAAATAAGATTTTAGAGGAAGCCCATAAATCTAGGTATACCATGCATCCTGGTAATAATAAAATGTACCAAGATTTAAGGAATAACTTCTGGTGGATAGGAATGAAAAAAGATATAGCTAGATATGTATCTAAGTGTCTAACTTGTTCAAAAGTTATGGCAGAACACCAGAAACTTTCAGGATTACTTCAACAATTAGAAATGCCTGTATGGAAATGGGAGCTCATAACAATGGACTCTGTTACTAAGTTACCAAAAACCAGAAAAGGTAACGATGCGATTTGGGTAATTGTGGATCGATTAACCAAATCAGCTCATTTTCTACCCATGAAGGAAACCTTTAGCATGGAAAGATTAGCCAAGTTATACGTAGACGAGGTAGTATCCTTACATCGAGTCCCACTCTCCATTGTATCGGATAGGGATAGTCATTTCACTTCCCATTTCTGGACTAGTTTCCAGGAAGCAATGGGAACCCGACTAAATTTAAGTACTGCATACCATCCTCAAACAGACGGACAAAGTGAAAGGATGATTCAAACCCTGGAAGACATGCTTAGAGCATGTGTTATAGATTTTGGAGGAAACTGGGACAACCATTTACCTTTAATTGAATTCTCCTATAACAATAGTTATCATTCAAGCATCGAAGCTGCCCCGTTCGAAGCACTGTATGGACGAAAATGTAGAACCCCAGTTTGCTGGGCAGAAATAGGAGAAAATCAATTATCAGGTCCTGAAATAGTGCAAGAAACCACCGACAAGATAACTCAAATCAAGGAAAGACTAAAGACGGCTCGAGATCGCCAGAAGAGTTATGCAGATAATCGACGCAAGCCACTAGAATTTCAAGGTACTCTTGACAGTTTCTCCATGGAAAGGAATAGTTCGGTTCGGTAAGAAAGGAAAGCTAAGTCCAAGATACGTAGGACCATTCCCAGTAATCCAACAAATAGGACCGGTTGCCTATCGCTTAAAACTACCTGAAGAGTTAGCTGGGGTACATGATGTATTTCATGTATCCAACCTCAAGAAATGTTTATCTGACGAATCCCTGGTAGTCCCTCTTCAAGACATACAGGTGAATGAAAAATTGAAATTTGTGGAGAAACCGCTTCAAATAGAAGACAGAAAGATTAAGTTTCTCAAACACAAAAGATTGGTACTAGTCAAAGTCAAGTGGGATTCAAAAAGAGGATCCGAATACACCTGGGAGCTGGAAACGGAGATGAAGCAAAAGTATCCTCACTTATTTCAATAAATCTCAAGGACGAGATTTTAAATAGGTGGGGAGGATGTAAGGACCTGCCAAAATACCCCAAAATGACCCGTAAGTGAAAACCCGGATCCCCGAAACCCTAATGTGCATGAAAAACCAAGAAAACAAGAATTTTGAGTTTCAGGCGGGCCGCGTAAAACGTAAGCTTCGGCTTACGCGAGCCGCGTCAACTTAAAGTTGACTGGATAAGTGTTCCGGGCCAAGTGTCGCACACATGGCAACCCTACTCGTGACACACCAGCCCTACACGTAGGATAGGGGCTCTCACGGGCCGCGTAAAAGCCATGTTAAGGCTTACGCGGGCCGCGTAGAACTTAAAATGTTGCTTTAAATAGCCTGTGCATGGGACATACTTCTGTATTCGAAAATTTCATCTCAAAACGTCCATATTCTGCTGAAAACGAGTATTAAGGGGTCACGACGCTGCTACGATACAGGGTATTAACTCGATCACTGCTACGATACAATGTCCGATTGATTGAAACCGATCCGATGGATGTTTAAGTGCTGCCCAAATCAGGGCCATACTTTGTCATTCGTCATGAGGGTTTTGATTTCGTGAGCTTATCGTAAATGTTGTATTAAGTTACTGACCTAGTTTCGTGTGCATTGTTGTTTAAATTAGGTTATCAGGCTTATCAGTAGGCTAAACTCTGCCCAACTAAACTTGCAATGTGAGACATTCCCTTTTTATCAACCATGTTTTACAATACCCAAATCATTTTCAAAGAGTTATAATTACAGGGATTAAGTCTTGGTTATCTTGAATCACTAGAAAGTGGGGTATTGTGCACATTACTAATTTCTCACGGTTAGGTTCACCAACCTAACAGTGATAATCATCACTACTTGGATGAAAGGACCCAATAGTGGTATGACCATCGTCACCAGGGTGTGACACGACGCCAGATAAAAATAAGATAGTAGCCATTGTAATCGCTCTTATGCTGTAAATTATAACTAATGTGTCATTTTGTTTAACCTGTATGACTCGCCAGTATTTCCCCGCTGATAAAATATTTTTAAACATGTTTCAGGTGACCTACTGTGAATCAAGGAAAAGTGCTACAGAGCACTAACAAGCTTGAAGTAGTGGCTCAGTTAAATAAATAAACATGTTTTGTAAAATGAGGGATTTCCTTGTGAAATTCCCTTTGCTGTAAATTAAGGGGTTTGTCCCAAATTATGAAATAAAATTATTGGGCATTTTCAAGTTTTAAAAGATCCTGTTAAACTTCCGCTGTCAACTCAATTAATAAATACCATGTGTTTCTGTCCCGCGACTCCTGGACCGGGTAACACCGGGACGGGGGCCGTGACAGGTTCTTCGCCAACTTCATGTCTTGAAGAAGAAGGTTCTTCGTCATCGTCACTCTTGACGAAGTATGGTCTTTCGTCAAAGAGAGTTCTTCGCCGGAAAGGGGCTCTCGGCCCAAATCATTTCGAAGCCCAGGAGGGGCCCAACTCACCTATTCGATCATAAATATACGTAGGGTTTTATTATCATAGAAAAACCCACTCAAATGGAAACCCTAGTTGTTCCCTAGGAGGCGACGACTGTGGAATCAGTCGAAGAACCACCTGCATCGCTCGGATCTTCCCTCTAGAAGCATCATCACTCATCTGTTCTAGCAAATAACTCTACGAATTATCGGTTAGTGGACCTATCCTTGTTTCAATCGCTGCTGATCGTTCTTGATTATGTGCGATTGTTATTTGATTCGCAATAATGATCCTAAGAGGGTATGGTTTGGATTTGTTAATGTGTAAATCTGTTAACTTATGAATTGTAATGAACATTGGTTTACATGAAAGTTTAGGGATTCCTTCATTAACTGTTATGTATTGAAACTATGTACTTAGCCATGCATATGATAGGGAAACGTTGGACTCGAATCATGACATTGTTATGTGTAAATTTGTGATATTAAGAATCCAAGGATACGTGTGTGTATTTAATATGTTTAGAGTGTGACTATGTGGGTTAACTCTTGTTATGAGAATAAACTAAGGATCTAAGTTCTTAGAATTCATGATTTGGTATTGATTAATGCGATCTGGCTATGATGATGATGAAACTGTTAGAGCATGAATAGGGTTTATAGGGACACGTATGGCAACTGCAAAATATCATTGTTTGATCTATTTGGAACATGTCAAAAACTGTTAACTGTTGTTACGGATTTAATGAGCTAAAAATAAGGAAATCATGACTATCTGTTGAGGTGCAGCGACGAAAGACTTCCCACGAAGAACCTAAGTCGACGAAGAACCTAGTTCTTTGTTGACTGGCTTTTGACGAACCACTAGGGTTCTTCGTCACATTCATTTCTCGACGAAGAACGGTCCTTCTCCAATGAGGTTCTTCGCCATGAGAGCATCCCACGAAGAATTGGTTCTTCATGAGGATGCTGCAAAAGAACAATCAAACAGAACAGTTTAAACAACAAATGTGTCCATATAACATAAGGTTTCGAATAATTCGTGATGTATATCTTGATGAATGTTTATGTTTATAAAATTCTATGGGTTGCATGTTAATAATGTTGTTTGGGAATAAGGACCCTGATTTGACTCGTGTGAGTAGCAAACTCACCTTATAAGTATTGTTATAAGACATGCACGTAAGACGAGGACTTGTATGAGATATGAGTACTTGCTATATGTTATACGGTGATCTTTGCGGTGAATGCAATCTGTGAATATACGTGATTTAATTGATTATGAAACTGATTTTATTGGTAACTACTGTTGGAACGTGAACTTGTGTTATGAAAGTGTATGAAATCTAAGCGTTTGCTATGTGTTACGCGACAATGGTGTTACATGTGATTTGCTGAATACGTGATCTGGATATGTGTTTACGAAACTGGTCATCTTTGGTAACCTCAGTAGGGTTTGGGTGACCAACTTGGAACAGTTAATGTAACGTAACGTAACATACCGAGTAGTCTAAGGTGAGTTCACTTCTCTTGAGCATGCGTCCCGGTGGGTGGGACAATCAATGGGTATTCCTAAGAGGAATAAGTCTTTAGGGTAAAAACTGGAATGTTAGATAATACAATCATTTTCTATCACCTTAAGTGCCATCTTCTACCGAATAGTTACCTGAGAGGTAACAGGGTATTAGTTGATAGCGCTATTAGGCTTGGCAACCTCACACCGTACCTGAGAGGACGGGCGTGAACTAATGGCCTTAATCATGACTAATGCTTAGATTGGGGGCATTGGGGACGGGCAAAACAATCTGGAGCTATCTTGTACGGTACTCGAGTTATTATCAACATTACTTTCGGAATTGTTAAACTGGATTAAACACTTGGTGACCAAATGTTTTCATAAAATTGTGATATCACACCCCAACCGATGGCGGAATCATCGGGGCATGGCACTGAGCGAAACTGATTGTCCAGAAGTTTCCATAACAACTATCATTACCATTCAATTTAAAATAACATGTCCCGTACCATGTTTCAAACAGTAAACAAATTATTACAGATAAAATCTAGGCAAATAATTCTGTTCTGACAACTCAGATTTATACATAGATAGTTTATTTATTGGTTTCTAGGACCTCTTTTCCTAGCTTCGATTTCATCACTGCGCATAGAGCATCCTAGACCTTTCCTAGCCTCGATTTCACAGTGAGCTAGGCATACAAACAACTTAAGCACCTGTCACATACGTTAAAATAAAGTCAATACATAAAATGTAAAGGTGAGCATACAAGTTTGATAATAGCATATAGAGTTTGAATTCGTTTACGCATAACCAGCACGTACACATAGTGAAATGAAGCACGTTAGTTATCGACATAGACCCATCGATACCAATGACTGCGGGTTGACTGCCCGAGGCAGTTTGCAATACATGATTACCACCGTAATCCATGCAAGTAATTGTTCTTAACAACCCCCGTGTGAACGGGTGCTGAGTCCAAACTATAGTACTATCGTTGCTAAGGCAGGTAGACAGCATTCCATGTGTAAACATAACAAACAAGCATTCATAAGCCACGTATAACATGCATTAACGGTTAGCGTTCAAATAGTATTGAGTAGTGTGTTTGATGTGATTTGAATAGTTATAACGTATGTAACACCCAAAAGTGCATAAAGCAAAAAGGGATCGAGTATACTTATAGCGGTTGATGGATTGAAGGGAGCGCTTAGCGAGTAGGGTTAGCCTGAATAGTTTGATAGCATAATAATAAGCGACGCATAAAACGGAAAACAAGTGTTGGAGAGTCGGACAGCTGGTCGATCGGATGGTAGTTCGATCGGATGGCTGACCGTTCGGTTGACAGTCCGCTCGGACCGCTGTCCGGTCGGTCGTTAGGCCGATCGGATGGCTGTTCGAGTGGATTGTTTCTTCCTTTGAGAAGGATGTGTTTGTGTATGATGGTTTGACTTTTGAAGTTTTCATTCTAGCATTTGAAAACATTGAAGTACCTTTACCCTCCAGGTCGGTCGATCGGACGGCTGTTCGATCGGCCGGTAACCCGATCGGTTAGGTATGAATTGTAGTGATTTGCTTTGGATCGGACAGGTGTTCGATCGGACAGGTGTTCGATCGGACAGGTCAACAAGTCAAAAACTTAATGATTTGCTGACCGATAGGGTCGCAAGTCAACAATAGTTAACAACTTTAAATGAAATGCAAGGTATGGTGCAGTGGATCGGATAACTGATCGATCGAACACTAATACTGTTCGATCGGACAACATGCAAGAACAACCATGACAAATTCTTAGCAAGGTGTCACCTGATCGGACGGCTGTTCGATCGGGTGGCAATCCTAGTGCATCGAACATGTTGAAAAATCGATTAAGTGTTGAAGTATAGTATCTCATGATCCGAAGAGTAATCCGATCGGACAGTAGTCCGATCGAACAACAGTTCGTTCAATACTAGTCTTCAAAATAAATTGATTAAGTGTGGGACCATGTGTTAACCGATCGGCTGGCCGGTCGATCGGCTGACTGTCCGATCGGCTGACTGTCCGTTCGGACAGCAGTCCGATCGGTCAGCACCCTGACCTGATCAGCATATTCGTCTAACACTTAGTTGTTCTGTTTGTTTGTCGTTTTATTGAGGTATTTTGGCAACGAGTCGAACCATAGATCCCTCTTGCTTACTTGGTTCCCCTGGTCGGACAGGAATCACCAAAATCCTACTGGTGAACTGTTCGGAATGGAGTTTATCGTTTAACCCGAAATCGGTTAACCTCGTGGATAGAATCCGGATCTTGAGCCTTGCAACCACTGGAGTGAGTTGTAAGCCGGCACAGGCTCCGTTTCCATCGGTTTGAAGGCATTGAGTGAAAAAGAGTTGAAAGAAAGTTGGAAAATGTGACAACTGCCACTTTCGGGTAATTTACGTACATTTAAAGCAATGATTTACATTATACAAGTATGTGTTTTGAATATTCGGACTACATGATTACACGATATACATCTAAGAAAATTCATGGAATATTCGTTTATTATTACACATGATTCACTTTTATTGGGTACATTTGAAATAGTGCAAACAATTCACCGAAACAACTAGAGTAGTGCCTAGTGAACGGTAGTGCTGACGAAAACTCCGGATCCGCAGAAAACATCTAAAATGACATCTTTAGGACTCGGATGAGAGTCCAATATCAATTATATATTAAACCCGACATGGGAATACAAGAGTTCGGGTAATATTTTACCGATGTCCGGTAGCACTAAAAACTGCCGAAAAGCACTAAAAGAGACGATTTCTACACTTTTCCGCAGAAATTCTGCAGAAATCAGTTTTGTAATATTTTTACGACATGTAAAAATATTATTTAACATATAATTCATATGAGGATACTTTCGGGTATCATCCGAACCAATAACTACATCAATTCATACAAGTTACACAACTTAGCGTTCAAATAACGTCTAACCGAAACAATTCGAAACGAATATCCGAACAATGTCGGATCTTTTTTTTAGTGACCATCTAATATTATTTAGATCATATTAGACTTATAATGGTCACTTAACACCTTCTTAACACATTTATACACTTGAAACATTTAAACACCAAAACACCTAAACTTTGCTAAAAGTTTCTAACACTTTACACACTTAATAACATTTCAACAATTCAAGACCCCCCCCCCCCCCCATGTGTGAACGTTTTATGTGGGTCCCACACCCATATTTCACATGCAAAATAACTAGATATTTTCTATAATTACAAGTGGTGTTACAAGTGGATGATGTTGGTGATAAATTAACAACTTACTAACTAAGTAACTAGATATTTTCACATTTTGCAAGTGGATGTAATTGGTGGAAATTATAACACTTAATCACATTAAGTTTACTAGCATTTTTCCATCACTTTACACCTTATTTACACACACATAAGAAACTCTTTCAATCTTCATCTTTTCACCAAGAACACCATCCAAAAACCCAATTATTTTTATTACCTCCTTCATGATCAACATGGATTTCCAAGTAACATAAGGTGATCTAAAGCTATTGGAAGTAAAAGGAAGGGTTTTCATCCATACAAAAGTGTTCTACCATCAAGATTATCATCTTCTTAGTTCTTATAATCTTCTAAGATCATCCCTAGCCTTGTGCTAGAAGTAAGCTTCTTTATTTTTTTTATACATATTATGTTTATGATTGTTATTATAACTAATAATAACTATATAATCATACATAATGAACAAGAAAAATACAATGAAGCAAAGATAAAAATCATGATATAATTATGTTTGTTTATATTGTGATCTTAGACTTGTTATATGCATATTTAGTCTTGTTATGATGTTTATGATGCAAATAAATTATTAGAAGATGTTTTAAGTTATGATCTAAAAATTATGCATGTTTATGTTAAAGGGTTTTTAACATAAAGGATTAATGGATGATCATAACTATTGATCTTGTGAAAATATATAAGGTTTTTGGTTAAAAACAATACTCTCACAAGATTATAAAAAGTAACATACAACTAGAGATTTTTATAAAAGTTGTTAAAACTAAAATTAAACTTGGTTTTTGAACTTGTTAGCATATGAAATAATCATGGTTAAAACCCTACATGATTTGGATATCATCTTGATAATTTCATGTTATAAAAGTCTCATATGTTTAGTTAAGTTGTAGAGTAAATTGGTGGTGATTTGATAAAGAAAATGATATGTTTATAAAACATGGTTATAATAAAATACAAAGGTTATATAGCCATTTTTCATAAAAACTTTATTTTATAAAGTAACAACCTTTTTGGTTGTATTTAGACAAGAGAAATATATATTTTTTTTTTTGAAAAATATATATTTGGTGATCTAACAACTTATGTGCTATGTGATTATTTGATGGTATTAGTTATATATATCAAAGATAGGAACTTTATTACAATGGTAATAATGAACACATGATACATAATAATCAAAGTCTTATAAGACTTCACATAATTATGCCTTAAAACGAGTTACGGACGATTCGAATAATCGGACACCAATTATGGTCAAAAAGAACGACGGACGACTACTTAAGTGAATTGCCAATCCGAAGAGTTACTACGACGTTTAGACGATTTTCCGACACGAAATATAAGTATCCTTTCGATAACAAATTTCGGATGTTTAGAAACTTATAAAAACTAGTATGTTTTTATTTACTAACATCTATACTTAGTAAATTTTTATACAACAACAACAACCATACCTAGTATATCCCACAGATAGCAGAGCTATTTGTAGGGTCTGGGGAGGGTGGGATGTAGACAGACCTTGCCTCTATCCATAGGGATAGAGAGGCTGCTTCCAGAGAGACCCTCGGCTCGAAAGCGAACAGCAAACCAACATACCAAGTCAAAGAATACAGAAATAAGAAGTCGGCCATACTAAGAAAGTGATAAGAGTGGGACAATATAATGTGAATCATGTATAATGGCATGTAACATCATTTTGGGCGTACACATAATGTAAATCATGTATAATAGCATACAACATCATAGACACAAGAAGGCAATCATCGGAAAAGTCCCTTAAAGAAAAGGAAAAGCCTACGTCCATGAACTTAGTAAATTTTTATAAAAAGGGTTTTTATAAAAATGAAAGGCTTACATATATTAATGGGCTATTTTTATAAACAAATGGGCTTAATATACATAATAGACTATTTTTACAAATGGGCTACTTACACTTAATGGGCTTAGTTTTCTTAATGGGCTTAACTTCACTATGGGCTTAACATAAATTCATGGGCTAAGCCCAAACACCAAAACATATGGGCCAAAGCCCAACACTATTCAAGCCCAACACTATTCAAGCCCAACACTATTCAAGCCAACACTATTCAAGCCCAACACTATTCAGGCCCAACACTATTTGAGGCCCAACACTATTTGAGGCCCAACACTATTTGAGGCCCAACACTATTCAGGCCCAACACTATTTGAGACCCAACACTATTGAGGCCCAACACTATTTGAGGCCCAACACTAATTGAGGCCCAATACTATTTGAGGCCCAACACTATTTGAGGCCCAACACTATTTGAGGCCCAGCACTATTTGAGGCCCAATAACTTGAAAACATGGGCTTGGCCCAATGATACTATTATTGGAAACACAACTATACAAGTGATACATACAAGACACGAGATTCAGCGGACGAGATCCGACTATACAACTCATTCATCGAATACACAGTTAACGAACATTTGAACAACTCATACATCGAATACACAGTTAACGAACAGTAAAGACATATAAGTCTTACATATACTCAAGACACAAGACTTGTACTCAAGTTCTTTTTAAAGACCGAAGTGTCTAACAAAAATAAGAACGTTTGTAGGTCGCCACGCTATTCAGGACGACCGCACGTGAGATCTTATTTACATCTATTTTCAGGACGCAATAAAGTGAGTTTATGTTCCCCTATTCATTTAAATGTTTTACAACTTTACAACTATCGGGGAAGATACATGTTCAGAGTATGATAAAGTTAGGTAATGAAACACCATAGATCATGTGCGAATTAGGGCCATACTATAAGCACCATTAATCCAGTTTGGACCAAGGAACAAAGGCTTAGATCTAATGGGTTTTGGCGAGCCCCACTCTTGGTCGTGAACCCATACAGAAGAGTGCGTTTGTGTCCCAGTCGATAGGAATCGACATAAAATCGTCTAGGGTTGGATTGCTTCCTAATTCGTCACACATATTAATGTCCTCGCGAAACATTAATGATCAACGATTTCATTGACGCTTTACATACTACATCATACACACAGATACATCATACATCGAGATACATTTTATACAACTCACATTTTACGGATACATCTTATATCCAGTTTGGATACAATTACAATTGAGACAAATACATATTACATACTGTTTTGATACAAATACATCTTATACAGCTAAACTGCATGAACTCGCTCAACTTTTGTTGATGTTTTCAAACTTACATGTATTTCAGGGAATTAGTGGACCAATGCAAAGATTTCAGTTCAAGGAAAACAAGTATCAATACTCCATGCCAACTATTGAAGGGTTTGCCCGTTATATACCGCCTCTTTGCGGTGATATAGTGGTCAAAGCCTTGACATTTTAAGACTTACATTTTGATGTATAAAACGATGACAACTTATTTTCATTTGATGGTTTGTAACCAATACATTCAACTTATGTTGCATTCTTTTGGGAAACACTTATGTAATGGCAATGGCAATGGAGTATGTTTTATTCATATAGTTTGTTCATGTACATCGATATTTATGCAATGAAAACCATACAGATCACACCTTGCGTTTCCGCTACGAGCGGGTGTGACAGATTGGTATCAGAGCATCGATTGTAGTGAACCAGGATTCTTTCTCGAGTCTAAGTCTACAATCACTAGGGATCTCTCACGAAAACCTCTTGTTCATGTTGAACATATTATAAATAAAATTGGACAAGTCAAAAGGTTTTCATTGCATAAACATTTTTCAAGGTCCACTACAGCAAAAATTCATTTCACATAAATCAAGCGAGGACATTTCCATGGGTGAAGTCTATGAGAAACAGACACAATACATTAATAGACTATGTGCCTACAATACAATACATTATCAGTTTATGCATTATAAACAGTTCACAGGTTCAGCTTATACAAGATAGAAATCCTTGATTGATAGGATTTTACATGATTATATATATAGGTGGTTCATATATATGTTGCATGAAATATTTTGCCAAGAACAAAATACCTTCGACTTCAAACTCTATTATTATTCTTTACTCACACGGTGAAAATATCGACCTCATGTCTATTGCGGAGCTTATGGCGAACATGATTCCTAAGTGAAATCTTAAACTTAATTCCGTAAAATATGGTTGCTTTCTCGCGAATGCTGAGATGCCTGACCATGATAATGACGACGAGGCGAAGGTGGTAACCTTGGACAACAACTCCATTAGTGGGACGAGATCCATGTGACTCATACTAATCAAACTGGATATACTCTTGTCCTTACAAGGAAGATGAAGTACTCATCTTGAAGGTGCCCCTTCAATTGTTATTGTTACAGATTCTTTCCATTTCTAGTTCATCTAACGTCGTACCGTCCTGCGAGTAATGACAACGAACTTTGACACGTGATTTATCACGAAGGTCCCTCCTATGTTGAAGGTATATTGACAATAACGTTTCCTCTCTTATTGATCGGCAGCTTTGTACGAGAGAACGCTAGGGTGACCATGCAAGACAATTTATTATTACGGAGGCCTACGTAATAACAACTTGTAGTGCATGGAAATTCTGGTGGACTCTGCGGGTCAAGCTAATGATCACTATTCATTCAAAAATTCTTAAGTTATTACTTGAGATTCAATTATTCCTATCTAGTAGAACACGAACTGGGGGTGGTTAGTATAACACCCTACAATACAATACAATACAATACAATACAATACAATACAATACAATACAATACAATACAATACAATACAATACAATACAATACAATACAATACAATACAATACAATACAATACAATACAATACAATACAATACAATACAATACAATACAATACGGGAAGACGACACATATTTGTTCACACCTAACATTCGATCTATATCACGATTCAGTTGAGACTAGTCATTTAAACAAACAAAACGTGTTAGCTACTCATGGAGGATTTTCCTCAACATTCTCGAAATTCTTGAACATGGGTTGGTTCCAGGGTGTCTATGACACTTTACCCTACTTTACCTTACCTTACTTTATCATATTCCACCTTATCATATTTATTGGAGGTGATACAATAAATTCCGTCGTTTGACATTTGTCTTTTTCCAAGGGATGGTATGGCATGCGCCATGCTGCAACTCCCTCATTACATTCTATTCTACATTTTTGTAGATTCTAATCATCTTGCTAGAGCTCGTGAAACTCAAGCACTATTACCATAATGGTCACATGGACAAATAAGACAAAGGATTTTCTCTACTTCGGACGATTGAGGTCATAGAGTAGGGAACCCATATTATAGGGACGGAGGCCACGGGTTGGTTTCCCCTCCTGAACGAATTATTTTTCTTTCTCCATTTAGACATATGACCAATACATGCAAGAGGCATTACACCTTTTGGTTTTTGGTTATCCACATTCAAACATGTATGAACAATGCGGTCTTGAGGTTTCCATGACCGATTGATTGCATTCTTCATTCTTGGGCACATGATAGACTTTATTTATTCAAATAAATGTCTAGATTCTTTTAATTGTGTGTATTAAAAAGAACATGGCGCCAAAAGAATCAATTGTTTTAAGTTAAAAGTTATGTGTAGAAAACTATTGCTTTTACACAAGACATGCTTTATACATGACATTGTTACGCAAGACATTCTTATACATATCATTTGATGTTGGTTTACACAAGACCTTTTTGGTGGTTATTTGTAAGTGATGAGACGTGTGTAATATGATAAAAGCATGGTGGATACGCCGCTGGTACTTCCTATATATAAGTGCTTATGTTATATTGCATATCGTTGTGTTATTCAAATCTCTTCGACAAAGACAAGACATGACATTTTTGCACAAGACGCGACATCCTCTACACAAGACATAATATTCTATTTCAAGACATGATATATTTATACACTACATTTTTATTGGTTATTTATTTAACCATACATCATTCTTTTATATCATCTGATTTTCATATCTATTTTCATATGATTTTATAAAAGAACTCGATCATAACTGGAGCTAATATTGTTGGTTACACTTGATGCTTTCACGATATCTCAAGGGTTGTTCCATACTGGGAAACACCCGAATTCAAACACACTGAGTGATATATTTTAGGTTTAGCCTCGGAGATCCGAAGCATAACTGCATCATCCCTAGCTACCTCGATCACTCAAACAATAACTCTCGCCATGAGAGAAATGAAGTCATGAGTACGTACACTCTACGATCATCATGTATCAATTCTTTTAATACCAACACTGAGCTTAGCTATTGCTTTTAAATGTTAAGCATATACTAGAATTAGAGTCATGTTGGACACACATTACTATATCAAGTTAGCTAATGGGTAATTAGCTGAGACATATCAAATCATTAAGGGCCACCGGTATGTATCCTATTCGTCAACATATCACATCCATGTTATTTTATACAATTGGCAATTTTAGCTTCATCTCAACATTTCACATACATGAGTTTCATGGCTAGGGACGGGATTGTCCTAGCTACAATTAGGGATTGGGTTATCCTACATCTAAACATATGGTTAGGATATCCAACGTCTAAACATATGGATTGGGTTATCCTACATTTAAACATAGGGTTCCTAAGACTATACAGTGAAGTCCTCGCCACACAGAATTTAAAATGTACTTGGCCTAGAGTCAAGTAAGCTAGACGTCTCCTCATTCTATAGAATTGGCAAAAAGGTAAACTAGTCGAGTCTAGAGCTGAAATTCAATATCGATCTCTTCCCTGTTCAGTTGAGTATTTTCGAAGTAGTGGTTGACATGGATTGGTTATCCGATAACCTAGCCAAAGTCTTATGTCACGAGAAGATCATTCGCCTACCACTACTGAACGAAGAGACACTTGTGATACATGGAGAGAAGCGCGACACCCCATTGCGGATCATCAATTGCATGAAGGCTTAGAAGTGCTTACGAAAAGGTTATACTGCCTTCCTAGCACGAGTTATCGACAAGAAGGCCATTGGGCCGCAGCTGACAGATATTCCTGTGGTAAAAGAAATTCCTGAAGTCTTGCCAGGACTACCACCATATCAACAAGTTGAGTTTCACATCAACTTGGTACCTGGAGCCGCACCCATAGCCAAATCTCCATGTCGATTAGCACCTTCTGAACCTTGTAGTTGACCGAATGAGGATGTTGTGAGTACATAACCCCTACTCTTAACCACTATACATCTTTATAAAGGTTTTGGGGGTGGAAAGACAAGCAAGTTTTTCAAAAATGCACAACATTTCGATGAACGAAAATTCATATTTCTAAACCATGTTACAAATGAATTTCCAACTAACTCAAATGGTTTATGAAGGGTTCTAGCCTCTACTCTAAGATAGACTTACGATCGGAGTATCATCAGTTACGAATTCAAGAGGAAAGCATACCGAAAACGGCTTTAAGACTCGTTACGGTCATTACGAGTTTCTCGTTATGCCTTTTGGTTTAACAAATGCACCAGCGGTCTTCATGGATTTAATGAATCGTGTGTGCAAGACGTATCTCGACAAATTCGTCATAGTGTTTATTGACGACATTTTGATATACTCTCGATCGACTGATGAACATGAGCAACATTTGAGAACCATTTTAGAGTTGTAAAGACAATAAATTCGCCCCAAATCGAAAAACAAGATATAGCCTTACAACTTATTCTTAAGATTGGTGCATAGCATTTTACAATCTTATCATTATCCGACGATACCGATGACTCTGTTGTAGACTATGATGCTTCGCATCAAGGATTGGGTTGCGTACTCAAGCAATGTGAAAAAGTTATTGTGTACACGTCGCGCCCAATTAAAAAGTTCATGAGAAGAACTATACCACTCTCAACCTTGAGTTAAGCGTGGTGGTATTCGCTTAAAAAAAATTATGGCGACATTATTAATATGGTACTTAATGCATTATTTTCACGGATCATAAAAGTCTTCAACACATATTCAACCAAAAAGAATTAAATATACGTCAACGATGTATGTTGAATTGTTGAACGACTATGATTGTGAAATAAAGTACCATCCGGGCAAGGCAAATGTTGTAGCAGATGCCTTGAGCCGCAAGGAACGAGTTAGAACACTGAGAGTTCAAGCATTAGAGAAGATGATTCACAAGCGCTCAAGGAAGAGCATATTCAAGCAGAAACATTTCGAGGCATGAAGAAACAATTATTGTAAAGAAGATGGAACTTTATACCTTATGAGTCGAAATTGGGTTCCATTCTTTGGCGGCCTTCGAGATGATATTTTGAGGAAGCACATAGGCCTAAGTAGTGAAAGAATACTACTGGTGGCCTAACCTCAAAAGTGATATCGCGACTTATATCGGAGAATGCTTGACTTGCGCGAAAGTCAAAGTCGAGTAGCAAAAATCCCTCGGACTTGTTACAACAACCCGAGATTCCCGTTTGGTAATGGGAACAAATATCGATGTACTTCATTACGAAGTTACTCAGGACCTCAAGAGGTCACTACATGATATGTGTAATCATCGATAGACTAACAAAGTCCACGCACTTCTTACCGATTTTGTAGAAGGATAATACTGAGAAACTAGCAGAACTCTATCTCAAAGAAATAGTGGCTCGTCATGGAGTGCCTATTTCAATCATTTCAGACCGAGACGGTCGTTTTATTTCTAGAATTTGGAAATTATTTCAACAGGCCTTTGGATCTCATTTGAATCCAAGTACGGCCTTTCATCCATAAACTGACGGCCAGAGCGAACGGACAATCCAAACACTCGAAAATATGTTTCGCGCATGTGTTATGGATTTAGGCGGCAATTGGGATACTCATCTACCTTTAGTTGAGTTTTCCTACAATAACAGCTACAATACTACTATACAAGCTGCACCGTTTGAAGCTCTTTATGGTCGAAAGTGTCGCTCTCCGCTATGTTGGGCGGAAACAGGCGATAGTTAATTAATTGGTCCGAAACTAGTCCAAGAGACTACGGATAAAATTTTTCAGACCCGAGACCGTATCAAAACGGCTCGCGATCGACAAAAGTGCTACGCAGATAAAAGACGAAAACCGTTATCTTTCGAGGTTGGAGACAAAGTCTTGTTGAAAGTCTCGCCTTGGAAAGGCGTAGCGAGGTTCGGTAAACGTGGGAAGCTTAACCCACGTTACATTGGACCATTTGAAATCTTAGAAAAGATTGGCACTATTGCCTACAAGTTGAAGTTACCAGATGAACTTAACAGTATGCACGACACGTTTCATGTGTCGAATCTTAAAAAAGAGTCCAACACAAGCAACCGTTATCATTCTATTCACCTTGACGACAAACTCCAATTCACTAAAGAACCTGTTGAAGTCATGGACTGTAAAGTCTAGAAATCATGGAGGAGTCGTATCAAATTATTAAAATGTACGTTGGAACTCTCGACACGGACCCGAGTATACTTGGGAACGAGAACATTAAATCAAAGCCAAATACCCTCACCTGTTTGAGAACAATCCTGCAAAGGATGACTCATTTCGTCTCAATAACAGGGGGAGAATGTGACAACTGCCACTTTCGGGTAATTTACGTACATTTAAAGCAATGATTTACATTATACAAGTATGTGTTTTGAATATTCGGACTGCATGATTACACGATATACATCTAAGAAAATTCATGGAATATTCGTTTATTATTACACATGATTCACTTTTATTGGGTACATTTGAAATAGTGCAAACAATTCACCGAAACAACTAGAGTAGTGCCTAGTGAACGGTAGTGCTGACGAAAACTCCGGATCCGCAGAAAACATCTAAAATGACATCTTTAGGACTCGGATGAGAGTCCAATATCAATTATATATTAAACCCGACATGGGAATACAAGAGTTCGGGTAATATTTTACCGATGTCCGGTAGCACTAAAAACTGCCGAAAAGCACTAAAAGAGACGATTTCTACACTTTTCCGCAGAAATTCTGCAGAAATCAGTTTTGTAATATTTTTACGACATGTAAAAATATTATTTAACATATAATTCATATGAGGATACTTTCGGGTATCATCCGAACCAATAACTACATCAATTCATACAAGTTACACAACTTAGCGTTCAAATAACGTCTAACCGAAACAATTCGAAACGAATATCCGAACAATGTCGGATCTTTTTTTTAGTGACCATCTAATATTATTTAGATCATATTAGACTTATAATGGTCACTTAACACCTTCTTAACACATTTATACACTTGAAACATTTAAACACCAAAACACCTAAACTTTGCTAAAAGTTTCTAACACTTTACACACTTAATAACATTTCAACAATTCAAGACCCCCCCCCCCCCCATGTGTGAACGTTTTATGTGGGTCCCACACCCATATTTCACATGCAAAATAACTAGATATTTTCTATAATTACAAGTGGTGTTACAAGTGGATGATGTTGGTGATAAATTAACAACTTACTAACTAAGTAACTAGATATTTTCACATTTTGCAAGTGGATGTAATTGGTGGAAATTATAACACTTAATCACATTAAGTTTACTAGCATTTTTCCATCACTTTACACCTTATTTACACACACATAAGAAACTCTTTCAATCTTCATCTTTTCACCAAGAACACCATCCAAAAACCCAATTATTTTTATTACCTCCTTCATGATCAACATGGATTTCCAAGTAACATAAGGTGATCTAAAGCTATTGGAAGTAAAAGGAAGGGTTTTCATCCATACAAAAGTGTTCTACCATCAAGATTATCATCTTCTTAGTTCTTATAATCTTCTAAGATCATCCCTAGCCTTGTGCTAGAAGTAAGCTTCTTTATTTTTTTTTATACATATTATGTTTATGATTGTTATTATAACTAATAATAACTATATAATCATACATAATGAACAAGAAAAATACAATGAAGCAAAGATAAAAATCATGATATAATTATGTTTGTTTATATTGTGATCTTAGACTTGTTATATGCATATTTAGTCTTGTTATGATGTTTATGATACAAATAAATTATTAGAAGATGTTTTAAGTTATGATCTAAAAATTATGCATGTTTATGTTAAAGGGTTTTTAACATAAAGGATTAATGGATGATCATAACTATTGATCTTGTGAAAATATATAAGGTTTTTGGTTAAAAACAATACTCTCACAAGATTATAAAAAGTAACATACAACTAGAGATTTTTATAAAAGTTGTTAAAACTAAAATTAAACTTGGTTTTTGAACTTGTTAGCATATGAAATAATCATGGTTAAAACCCTACATGATTTGGATATCATCTTGATAATTTCATGTTATAAAAGTCTCATATGTTTAGTTAAGTTGTAGAGTAAATTGGTGGTGATTTGATAAAGAAAATGATATGTTTATAAAACATGGTTAGAATAAAATACAAAGGTTATATAGCCATTTTTCATAAAAACTTTATTTTATAAAGTAACAACCTTTTTGGTTGTATTTAGACAAGAGAAATATATATTTTTTTTTTTGAAAAATATATATTTGGTGATCTAACAACTTATGTGCTATGTGATTATTTGATGGTATTAGTTATATATATCAAAGATAGGAACTTTATTACAATGGTAATAATGAACACATGATACATAATAATCAAAGTCTTATAAGACTTCACATAATTACGCCTTAAAACGAGTTACGGACGATTCGAATAATCGGACACCAATTATGGTCAAAAAGAACGACGGACGACTACTTAAGTGAATTGCCAATCCGAAGAGTTACTACGACGTTTAGACGATTTTCCGACACGAAATATAAGTATCCTTTCGATAACAAATTTCGGATGTTTAGAAACTTATAAAAACTAGTATGTTTTTATTTACTAACATCTATACTTAGTAAATTTTTATAAAAAGGGTTTTTATAAAAATGAAAGGCTTACATATATTAATGGGCTATTTTTATAAACAAATGGGCTTAATATACATAATAGACTATTTTTACAAATGGGCTACTTACACTTAATGGGCTTAGTTTTCTTAATGGGCTTAACTTCACTATGGGCTTAACATAAATTCATGGGCTAAGCCCAAACACCAAAACATATGGGCCAAAGCCCAACACTATTCAAGCCCAACACTATTCAAGCCCAACACTATTCAGGCCCAACACTATTTGAGGCCCAACACTATTTGAGGCCCAACACTATTTGTGGCCCAACACTATTTGAGGCCCAACACTATTTGAGACCCAACACTATTGAGGCCCAACACTATTTGAGGCCCAACACTAATTGAGGCCCAACACTATTTGAGGCCCAACACTATTTGAGGCCCAACACTATTTGAGGCCCAACACTATTTAAGCCCAATAACTTGAAAACATGGGCTTGGCCCAATGATACTATTATTGGAAACACAACTATACAAGTGATACATACAAGACACGAGATTCAGCGGACGAGATCCGACTATACAACTCATTCATCGAATACACAGTTAACGAACATTTGAACAACTCATACATCGAATACACAGTTAACGAACAGTAAAGACATATAAGTCTTACATATACTCAAGACACAAGACTTGTACTCAAGTTCTTTTCAAAGACCGAAGTGTCTAACAAAAATAAGAACGTTTGTAGGTCGCCACGCTATTCAGGACGACCGCACGTGAGATCTTATTTACATCTATTTTCAGGACGCAATACAGTGAGTTCATGTTCCCCTATTCATTTAAATGTTTTACAACTTTACAACTATCGGGGAAGATACATGTTCAGAGTATGATAAAGTTAGGTAATGAAACACCATAGATCATGTGCGAATTAGGGCCATACTATAAGCACCATTAATCCAGTTTGGACCAAGGAACAAAGGCTTAGATCTAATGGGTTTTGGCGAGCCCCACTCTTGGTCGTGAACCCATACAGAAGAGTGCGTTTGTGTCCCAGTCGATAGGAATCGACATAAAATCGTCTAGGGTTGGATTGCTTCCTAATTCGTCACACATATTAATGTCCTCGCGAAACATTAATGATCAACGATTTCATTGACGCTTTACATACTACATCATACACACAGATACATCATACATCGAGATACATTTTATACAACTCACATTTTACGGATACATCTTATATCCAGTTTGGATACAATTACAATTGAGACAAATACATATTACATACTGTTTTGATACAAATACATCTTATACAGCTAAACTGCATGAACTCGCTCAACTTTTGTTGATGTTTTCAAACTTACATGTATTTCAGGGAATTAGTGGACCAATGCAAAGATTTCAGTTCAAGGAAAACAAGTATCAATACTCCATGCCAACTATTGAAGGGTTTGCCCGTTATATACCGCCTCTTTGCGGTGATATAGTGGTCAAAGCCTTGACATTTTAAGACTTACATTTTGATGTATAAAACGATGACAACTTATTTTCATTTGATGGTTTGTAACCAATACATTCAACTTATGTTGCATTCTTTTGGGAAACACTTATGTAATGGCAATGGCAATGGAGTATGTTTTATTCATATAGTTTGTTCATGTACATCGATATTTATGCAATGAAAACCATACAGATCACACCTTGCGTTTCCGCTACGAGCGGGTGTGACAGAAAATCCATCTTTCAATCCTTTTCACCGGGTATATGTTTAGATCAATGAAAGATCTTTGTTTGTTTATGTGGAAATCGGCTAGATCCAAGTTATTCTTGGTGGGCTGAGGCCAAAACATGAAGTTCTTCAAGAACCCATGATGACATCATCCTAGAACACTTGAATCTTGATGATTTCACGGTTAAAAGTTAAGATTTGAAAGATAGAAAGGTGTAGGAGTGCGTGTAGATTAAGAAAGTACAAGGTTTAGGACGAAATCTTACCGGAATCGAGAGGAATATGAGAAAAGGATGAACTAAGCGTGCTGGTCGAACAGAGGTTTCCAAAAGTGGAAAGGATGACAATGACAGGGGTATTTATAGGATGCCAAAAGGGGAAAGTGCTGGCCAATCGGCCAGGCAGCTCAATCGGACAGCAGTCCGATCGGTTGGCTGTTCGATCGGCTGGTAGCCTGATCGATCAGCTGCACGTTTCGAGTGTTCGGTGCGACGATTTTTTATATTTCTATTTCGGTTGCGAGCGGTTCGATACGATAGGGTTTCCTAGTCAAATTACTTTTAATCCCAACCACTCATATCTTGCGCTATCCTTTCTCCACTAATTATCATAGTTCGATCGTGATTCGAGTTCGATGTCGATTGAGTTCGATTGCATTTCGAGTTCGATTGCGTTTCGATTGATTACCACAACATAACATAAATAAACATGCACAGGTAACACGTAAGGCACACACATACACGTATAACAGTAACTAAAATGCGTAGTTCGAGTTGTGATTCGATTCGATGTCGATTCGATTAGCATACTTTGATTATCGTTTCGTTAACTTTATCGCATGGTTACTTCCTACAGTTCACAGTCGTAAGTCGATTAGATGGCGATTGTAATACGTTGATTATTGTAATTATTGACACTTACTCCACATAATACAACTAAATTAAACACATAAAAGAATTTCTCTACAAGTCGGGTTGCGCGAAATCGGTCATTGACTTTGACCTTGACTTTGCCTTGGACTTCCCGAAAACACGGGGTGTTACAGCCTCCCCTTGTTTAGGGAATTTCGTCCCGAAATTAAGCTGAAAGTTGTACAACACCGTGAATCACATTTGAGAACTTTCTCTTTCTAGACTTTCTCCTTAAACAACTGCGGGTACTTCGCCTTCATGTCGCTTTCGAGTTCCCAAGTGAACTCTGCGCCTTGTTTTCCTTCCCATCGGACTTTCACAATAGGAATGCGAGAGCATCTGAGTTGCTTGGTTTGGCGGTCCATGATTTCGACAGGCTTCTCCACGAAGTGTAATGTTTCGTTCACTTGCAGGTCATCGAGCGGAACGTGTAAGTCGTGGTCGGCTAGGCACTTTCAGAGGTTTGACACGTGGAAAGTCGGGTGGACGTTACTAAGCTCCTCCAGTAGTTCGAGTCTGTTGGCGACTTTTCCGATGCTTTCCAGAATCTTAAAAGGTCCAACATATCGAGGCGCGAGCTTCCCTTTCTTGCCGAATCAGACCACACCCTTCCAAGGCGATACCTTTAGGAGTACGTAGTCACCAACGTCAAATTCAATGGGCTTGCATCGTCTATCGGCATAACTTTTCTGTCGATTCCGAGCTTTTACCAGGTTGTCTCGAATTTGTAAAATTCTGTCTGTCGTTTCTTGTAATAGCTCAGGACCGGTTAATTGCGAATGCCCGATCTCGTGCCACACAATAGGCGATCGACATCTTCTTCCGTATAAAGCCTCGAATGGTGCCATTTGAATGCTTGCATGATAGCTGTTGTTATACGAGAATTCGACTAATGGCAGGTATTTATCCCAATTACCACCGAAGTCTATGACACACGAACGGAGCATATCTTCAAAAGTACGAATCGTTCTTTCAGTCTGACCGTCGGTTTGAGGGTGGAAAGCGGTACTTAGATTAAGCGATGTACCGAGTGCCGTTTGAAACGTTTCCCACAGTCGCGAGGTAAATCGAGCGTCACGATCAGAGATGATATCACGAGGCGTCCCATGATTACAAATGATCTCGTTGGTGTAGATTCGGGCTAATCGTTCTACCTTGTAGTCTTCCCGTATTGGTAAAAAGTGAGCTGATTTAGTCAATCGGTCAACCACAGCCCAAATGCTGTCGTGACCTGATGACGTGTGCGGTAGCTTTGTTATAAAGTCCATAGCTATACTTTCCCACTTCCACATGGGGATCGGTGGTTGTTCGAGCAAGCTAGAGGGTCTTTGATGTTCAGCCTTGACTCTTGCACATGTCAGGCATTTTCCAACGTAGAGGGCAATATCCCTTTTCATGCCGGGCCAGCAATATTTGTAACGAAGGTCCTGGTACATTTTGTCGGCACCGAGATGAATGGAATACCGGGATTTGTGGGCTTCGTCCATCAAGATTTGTCGCAAATTGGTTCGTTTGGGAATCCAAATTCGGTCCAGAAAGTGGAATATCCCGTTCGATTTGCTCACAAGCTGGGCTCCATCGTGGTAGATTCTTTCCTTCTTCAGTGTGCGTTCATTAAAACACGCGTGCTGAGCTTCACGGATGAGGGTCTCGAGGTCGTGTTGAGCTTGAACATTACGAGTGCTAAGCAGATAACTCCGTCGGCTGAGTGCGTCGGCAACAACATTTGCTTTGCCTGGGTGATAACGAATCTCACAGTTGTAATCGTTGAGAAGTTCTACCCATCGGTGTTGACGCATATTAAGTTCCTTCTGGTTAAAGATATGCTGTAGGCTCCTATGATCGGTGAAGATCGTACACTTGGTACCATATAGGTAGTGTCGCCAAATCTTTAACGCAAAAACAACTGCGCCTAGCTCGAGGTCATGGGTTGTATAGTTCTTCTCGTGGATTTTGAGCTGACGAGATGCGTACGCTATAACCTTGTCCCGCTGCATAAGAACACAACCAAGACCAAGGTTGGAAGCATCACAATAGACAATGAAATCATTGTTTTCGTCGGGCAATGTGAGAACAGGAGCATTGCAGAGCTTATGCTTGAGGGTTCGAAAGGCAGACTCTTGTTCAGTTCCCCAAACAAAAGGCTTGTCTTTATGCATGAGAGCGGTAAGTGCCACAGCGATCTTTGAGAACCCTTCGATAAATCATCGATAATAGCCCGCCAGTCCGAGAAAAGAACGGACTTCAGACGGGTTCTTAGGCGTAATCCAACTCTTAAAAGCTTCAATCTTCGCAGGATCGACGTGAATACCTTGACTATTAACAATGTGACCCAGAAACTGAACTTCCTTCAACCAGAATTCACACTTGGAGAACTTGGCACAGAGTTGGTTCCCCTGGAGTAGCTCGAGAACCAAACGTAGATGTTGCGCGTGTTCGGCTTTCGATTTGGAATAGATCAAGACATCGTCGATGAATACGATGACGAAACGGTCGAGATATGGTTTACACACGCGATTCATCAGATCCATGAAAACCGCGGGTGCATTAGTTAAACCAAAAGGCATAACAACGAATTCGTAGTGGCCGTATCGAGTGCGAAACGCGGTTTTGGGTATATCCTCCTCTTGAATACGTAGCTGGTGATATCCTGAGCGTAGATCTATCTTCGAGAAGCACGTAGCACCTTGTAGTTGATCAAACAAATCGTCGATACGGGGTAGGGGATAGCGGTTCTTGATAGTTAACTTATTCAATTCCCGATAGTCGATGCACATGCTGAATGACCCATCCTTCTTTTTGACGAAAAGGACTGGCGCGCCCCAAGGAGAGGTGCTCGAGCGAATGAAGCCTTTCTCAAGTAATTCCTAGAGTTGGTTTGAAAGTTCATGCATTTCAGACGGGGTGAGTCGATAAGGAGCTTTGGTAATAGGGTTGGCTCCAGGAATGAGGTTGATACGAAAGTCGATATCACGACTTGGCGGTAGTCCGGGAAGATCCTCTGGAAAAACATTAGGAAATTCTCGAACCACTGGAACGTCTTTTACTTCCTTCTTCTCTTTCTTTTCCTTCTCCGCTACTACAATGTTAGCCAAGAAAGCCTTGTATTCCTTGCGGAGATACTTGCTAGCCTGAACACATGACATGAGCTTGAGACCTTTCGAAGTAGTATCACCGTACACACACAATAGATCACCATTCGCCAGCGAGAATCGAATCATCTTGTCGAAGCACACAACTTCAGCATGGTTTTCACGAAGAAAGTCCATGCCTACTATGATGTCAAAACTTCCGAGTTGCATCGGAATGAGGTCGATTGGAAAGATGTGATTGTGGAGCTCAAGAGTACAATCACGAAGAACAGAATTGACGGCGACAGTTCTTCCGGTAGCGACTTCAACATCAAATGTCGAGGAGAGTTGGGAGCGTTTACGACTAAGGAGTTTCTCGAATTCGAACGACACAAAGCAATTATCGGCTCCAGTATCAAACAAACATGAAGAATATATACCATTCACAAGGAACGTACCATTGACCACGTTGTTGTCGGCTTGGGCTTGACGCACGTTGATGTTGAAAGTTCTGGCGCGTGCGGCCTGTTGTTGCTGTTGCTGCTATTGTTGCTGGTGCTGCTGCTGCTGTTGAGGCTGCTGCTGCTGGGGCTCTTGTTTCACAACCCTGTTCGGGCACATGTTGGCGAAATGGTTAGGATCTCCACATGCGAAGCAGGCTCTGGCTTTGACCGCGGGTGCCAGAGGAGCTTGTTGACCCTAAGGGGCGGTGAGTAGAGCTTGATGAGCAGGAGCTTGTCGAACACGGCAGTTTGTGGTACAATGGCCGTACATATTGCAATGAGTACAAAAATGACAAGCAATGGCAGTCGGGTGGTGGTAGGTACAAGTAGGGCAGAGCGGGTGTGGCCCAGTGTATGCATGCTTTGCAGGCGGTGCATTTGCCACAGGCGCCGCTACTTGACGCTGTTGGGCTGGTATCGCTTGAATCGGTGCAGCAGTGATCGCACGGTTCTTGTTGCTCGAGCTGTTCTTTCTCTTGTTCTTCCTCTTGTTGCTCGATGAGGTGGTGGTTTCAGCAGTTGGTGCGACGGTGGTAGGTTGATGCAGGTGCTTTGAAGTTTTATCCCAGACACCGGCCTTGACCCGCTTGTCGTTGATTTCGGCGGCCAGTAGATAAGTTTCTTCGATCGTCGTAGTCTTAGCCGCTTGCATGAAATCAGCAACACAGTCAAGCAGGGCTCGGATATACTTCTTGATTGCCATGTCTGGAGTCTTGACCTGATCGGGACAAATGATGCTGAGCTGTTTGAAGCGAGCAGTGAGTGCAGCATTTTCACCATCCTTTTGCTGTATGTGCCAAAATTCATCCTCTAGCTTCTGGCGTTCGTGAGGAGGGCAGAATTCCTCCAGCATGACTTCCTTGAGCTCGTCCCACGACAGACCGTAGGCTGCATCGTTCCCTCGCTTGTTCCTCTCAGCCGTCCACCAGTCTAGTGCACGGGACTGGAAAACGCCGGTAGCATTCAGAGTTCGGAGGTCATCGGGGCAACCACTCTACCGTAGAGTGACCTCAATGGAATCAAACCATTGGAATAGTGCAGTAGGACCTCCCTCGCCAGTGAATTCTTTTGGCCCACACGACTTGAATTGCTTGAAATTGAAGGTCTTGGCGGTAGCTTTAGGAGCTTCGGTTCTCGACTCCTCAGACGACTTACTGGCGTTCTCATATACATCACTCACAGCCTTTGCTAGGCTTTTAGCGATGATGGCAGCAAGGCGTTTGTCTCTCTTTTCTTGACGAGAAAGTAGGGGATGACGGGATCCAGATGACATTGTCTGCAACAGACATCGTCACCGGACTCAACATATTGTATTCGAATCTCACCCCACACGTCTACTACTTACTAAAGCTTAGGAACACACAATGTAACATGCATCACATACACATAATCAATCAGTCACAGATTCACATAAGCACAGATTCACACAGTCACGTAATCATATAGAGCACAAAGTCACAGAAGCACATAACCACATACGCATGTAATCACAGAGGCGGTCAGAATACAGAAACCTATCATTCACAGTTCGCGAGCATTCGAGTTTGATATATCGAGTCGTGTAGTATAAGCGTATATCGTAGCATAAGGTCGTCCATAATTTAGCGATTTGTTAGCGTATCGAGATAGAAATGTAGTGCGAGTCGTGCGTGTCGATCAAAGTGAAAGAAAAAATCGAGTAAATCTCCAAAAATCTAAACACATAAACAGGTAAACACACATATAAGCACATAAAATCGACGAATCATTAGAGTCGGCAGTTGCGGGCTCAGAATCGGACACATAAAAATCGAGAAATAGATTGTCTGCGGCTATTAGACGTTGACTAACCAAAGTGGTTTGACTATTCACAAGGACTTGTTGTGCAAGCTTGACCTACAGGGCAGTGCCCTTGCCTCGATTCTTGGGCGTTTGGCACACATCCCGTTAGTCATATGGTGACTTCAAGTCGTTGGAGTCCATCAAAACTTTGGTGAGAGTTTTGTAAAATGAACGGAACAAGTCGTCAAGGTTTGGGTTTCACCCCTAACTTAACAACTTCGTTCCTGTTTTTAATAAAATAGAGGAGATTATTCATTAAAATACGGATTTCACTCCTGATTTGGCATAATTCTCCCCGTTTGTAGATAAACTTCGTTCCTGTATTCGCCAAGGACCTAAATCGCGTAACAGTCGCGAGTAAGGTGAATAGCAAGGAAAGCCCGTTAGGGCAAGCATTACAGGTGCACGTTTTAAATTTATTGCACGAATACGTAGAGACTGACTATTGCATATGTAAATTAAAAACTTGGAAAAAAAACCTGAATAGAATATCTATCCAGGATATTATTTCCAAGAAAACTAAATAGAGGCGTTACTTACAGGGGGTGTAATGTGAAAATTATAAAAATGTCATGTGTGTCAGGTGTTGATCGCTTACTCTGGCCAAGTAAGTAGTGAACACATGATGTCATGAACTTCTTATGATGGACACATTTACGTCCGATGTAGTAAGAACGGGGTGAATGGGACGAATTAGAAAGGTACCCAAAATGAATCAAATAAGCAAGATGTTTGATAATAAACGTAACGCAAGCCGGATGATGGAAGCGTATTACGTTAGAATAACGAGCCCGAGGGAAGGGACAAGAATCAAAGTAAATGAATATACAAACCGACTAATAAGAATGCTAAGGCGTAGGAATAAAGTTTGACTGTCATAAGCGATGAAATTCACACGAACAAGTCAAACAAAATAAATAAAGAATGAGAACTTGGTTGAAGAAAAGCGATGGATTTCGCTAAGACGACCAAATAAGTTAAAACGAAGTCTAAAACCATATCAGAATGGTTACTTTGAAGATGACTTCGGTAAAGATGCCCGATAGATGGGTAGGATTTTGAGTATATGCGTAAACCAAGAGACGGGAACGCGGACTAGAAAGTTAAAAGACTCGGGTCATGAGTTATGACTAAGAGACGATAAAAGTTTGCAAACAGAAATTTTGATAATTATGTTAAACTATTGAAGGTTAAACAAGTAGAATAAAGAATAACGTCTGATAATAAAAAGAGGAAAAAAAACGCAAACCAGGCAACGGGAGCGTTAAAAAAACACATTAAGATAAAAGAACCCGGGTAACGGGCTGTAAAGAAATATAAGTATGAACCGGATAACGGTAAGCGAAGAATAAACTGACGCATAAATGACATAAGAAGTCATAGAGTCGGAAGGATAATTCAAAAGAAAACAAATGTAGCCTTAGACTACGGTCAAGGTCAAATAAATTCAAAAGCAAAAAAAACATAATTTTAAACATAAAAAAGGGGGGGTGCCTTGACGCTATGTAAGTATAAATATATATATACATATACACTTTAATAAAGACACGAGTAAACGATGATCTACGGGATAATCATAACCTTCGGGATTATAAGTAGCGTTAAGGTCTACGGGACCAAAAAGACCCTTGGGTCACAAATAGAAAGAAACGAACTATTGAGGTCTTACCTTAAAAAGATAAAAAGGTGAAAATCTAAAGAAATAGCCTACGAGGCTAAGTGAAAGAACCCACGGGTCACTTGGGTAAAGCGTGGAAAATTGGTTACGACTCCCCGCGTAAAATAATAACGGAAAGGAATAAAACTTTGGACGAAAATTCCTTGATATGAGTAAATGACGTAAGACAAAGAGAAAACGTTAAACTAAAATTCAGTTTTTAGTCAAAAGCAGCGTTTTAGCAAACATAAGTAGTATGAGTTGGTTTAGGAAATAGTAAACACACGTAAGGCCAGGGATGGAAATATGGTATACCCGTGTGAGGGGCATGAAGTGACGGTAAATAATTAGTCTAGCGGGCAAAACTATTCAAAGTTAAGCTAGTGTCATGACTTATACAAAGCGCTTGCCAATATAAGACTAGCGCGGAGTAAACATGTTGACGGACTAACACGACTGAGTGGTCAAATGTCAACTCGGTCAAACAGACGACAAAGATAAGAAATATAAGACGAAAGTTACGGTTCGTAAGGACTTACACATGAAAGACGCACACGTCAATACGAATGATAACTGTTGACCGAAAAGAATGAATGCCTTGAAAATGAAACTAAGTTCGTTTTGTTTAAACCAATGAACTACATAAAGAAGGTTTCGAGGACGAAACCTCTTTAAAGGGGTAGACATGTAACACCCCAAAAAGGGGTTTGGGAATCAAACCACGTTAACGCTAATGAACGGGTAAAATACTGTTAGAGGTAAAAAAAAAATTAACCCGGTAAATATTTGGATTTAAATAAATAAACCTAATATTAAATAAAAACAGAATGAAAGCTTTTGAGGAAATAAAGTTTATAAGAGGCCCGAGTTAACGGGACTTAAAAACAAAATGGGTTATGACTTTCCCGAACCCACCAACTAACTAGGAATATCAACCTAGTTAAATAAGTGCCATAAAAACAATAAAGAAAACTTGAATTAGCTAAACCTTTTATAAATCCTTGAAACTATAGGGTCTAAAAGGGGCCAAGAGTGAAACATGATTAAAATTAATAGAATTAAAACACCAAAAACACACACACTTGTGTGTGTCTTGTCGTGAGTTTCACAGGAGACAAAAAGGTTGAACCCTAGCTCAACAAAATCCTCAAATTGAAGGGGCAATCGAAGACCAAATTCGGATTGGAATATATATTAACGATCACCTAGTCATGGGGATCACAAGGTATGTTGAATTTGAAGTTTGGTGATATTTTGAAATTTTGATGAACATGCATGAACGAAATTCTGGAATGAATGTTGAATTTATGAATGATATTGAGTTGAAATTATGTCTAGGAACAAACCCTAGTTGATAATTTGATGAATTAGTGTTGAAAACTATGAAATTGTTAATCACTCATATATGTGTTAAGTGGCTTTTTATAACAATGTGATGAACACATGAATTTGAATGTTAGTTTGAGAAAAATTGATATTATAATTCAAGTTCTTGATATCGTTCATGTACACTAGACATAGGGGCTTGATTTTGATGCTAAAACTTAGTGACATATGTGTGTTTGTAACGATATGTTGGTAAAATTTGGGGTAAGGCGTTCAAGAGATGGGTTAGAGACTAATATTGAATGCGAAACCCGCCAAGTGTTCGATGAAATGCTTAAATAATATGGTGCAGACCTGAATTTTAAAAATTCACAATAAATCACAGAAAAATCGTATGGGTGTGTACTTTATATGCCTAGAAAGGTCTCTTGGTAATTTGCATTTCGTTAGTTAACATGATGACTTGGTTCAGATGTTAAATGGGTCAAAAACGTCGAATTCAGTGGCTATTTCGAAAAGACAGCATGTTGTTTAGGCTAAAAATAAGCTGCTATTCTGATTTTGTAAAAATCATATAAAATCATTGAAACATCGTTAGAAGACGTACCATACATGCTTGGAAAGGTATTTGAGAGTTCTACGATCCATCTTTGAACATGTTGATCTAATTCAGATTTTAAATGGGTCAAAATGTTCAATTACAGCAGCTAAATAGAAAATCGCTGCACATTAATAATGTTCTTATTAACCAAGAAAAAGGCATAGGATTGTATATACTTGCTTTAGGCATGAAGTATTGATTGTTGGGAACAAATAGCACTTTATGTGACATGCTTAAAGTGTTTAAAATCACTTGCTATCTAGTTTGTATAAGTAACTTCACTAACGGGTCAAACGGTTAGTGAATGAAAAGATTTGTAGTATAAAACTAGTTGTTGAATATATGGCATGCTTTGATTGATAAGTATGTAAAAAAAAGGGGGGGGTCCATAGGGTGATGGCCATTGTATAGAATTACCAATCTAACCATCTTATGGATGTTATGATATAGTTTGACTCTAAACAAGCTAGGTGGGGGCTTGGAGAGGAACGGGTCAAACGGATCATGGATGCGAAGAATGTTTGAGCGGGCGCGAGGTAAGTAAAGCTTACACCCAATTTAAGTGTACGTATTTATTTTATAGGTGATAAATATGACAACGGATTGTATCTGGATATGGGTTCCGACACAAAACAATATGAGTCGGAACGAATAAAAACGATTAAAACTATGGTTAATGGAAAAAGGATCTTGTGGTAAAAAAAATCCAAAATGGGTCGGATGTGTGAATGGGTAGTTAAAACCATGTTTTGTTATAAGTGTAAATGTTTGGTCATATAGGCCAAACGGGTCAAATGGTGGTGATAACACCATTTGACAATATCGACTAACGTTTGGTTGTCAAGTCATACGTTCACAAGAGTGAACGGGAAGTGGATAATTGCGTAGCTATTAAGTAGCGGCTAAATAAAGTAAGGTATAAAACGGGTCTATACGTTGACCCAAGCCAGGTACGCATAAAATAAGTTTATAGTTAAAAGTGCAATTTGGTCAAATAATTAGTGAAAGTCCTTCGTCGTAAAATGAGGGACTAAAATTGACCAAAAAGCCCTTGATGGGAAAACTGGGCAAACGACCCTTAGAGGTTGTTTAGGAATTTGCATTAGGATTACGAAATATAGGTAGATACCTTAATGTAGTAAAATGATGGGTGAAAGGAGAGAGTGAAATTTAAAGTTAATGGTAAATCCCTCTAACGGGTCAAAATGAAGTTTTGCGCATAACCCAACTTTTAGTTGCATAATGTATGAAAGGTTTGAACTCACGAGTTAATGGTTTTGAGATAATGAATATCTCAAGAATTTACAATGATTTAAACGAAGGTGGTTTAATGAATCATGAAACGGGTCAAAAGTGTTAAAAAGGAATTCCAAGCCAAGAGCTTGAAATTTGAATTTTTGAAGTAGTTGAATATCAGGTTTTAACTCCATGAGATGGAGAATTAAATTACAAACGCGTAGAAAAAAGAACCGTGTAAAACGGATAAGTAGATAAAAAGTTATGGCATTTTGAAGTTGGAATTTGGTTTAAAACTAGAGCTGGGCAAAAATGCAGGTTTCAGTAACGAATCTGCTGGAAATTGGTCTTTCCCACGCCACGCGACGGGTCACAAGGTTTGGGTCGCGACACGCGAGCTGAGCAGAGTCTCTCGCGACACGCGAGAGACATAAAAGCTGGAAAAATATTTTTTTTTATGTTTATTTGATGCATAGAACTTGTTTAAACTTATTTTAAGCTATCAAAACTAACTTTTACGTTGGTTTTGAATTTAGGTGAACCTAGTAAGCATCCGGATGAAGATCAAGCATGGACAAAAACCGAACACACGATCGAACAAAGCTTCCGCGTTAATCTAATATGTTTTTGTTTTAAGTGAACTATGTAAAACACTTGGTACTATATTTGAATATTATTGACATGTAAGAATGTTAACTTGGAAAAGTTTTTGTAAAGTCGCATTTTAGCATAAAATGCGTGTTTTATTATTATAATCTTGATTAATTGAGACGGGTGTTACAAGTTGGTAATCAGGGCTCATGGTTAAAGAGTAAAGTGTGTTCGGTTCGAGGCATGATCGCAAATCCGGTAAGTACAAGTATGTTAACGGTTTAGTATGATTAAAGTATACACGTTACCCCAATGAAAATGATTGGTATAGTTAACGAAATCACGTGCGTTGACACGCACAGTAAAAAGCCTTGTATTACAATACGGGCGTTTATTAATGTCAAAATTACTAACTTTTGTAAACGTTTAGTTGAAAGACACTCGCATCTGAAGATAGCGGGAGTGTAACAAATCTCGGATATGATGGAGGACCGGTCCGAAGTATGACGAGCAGAGCGTACTCGCCAAGGACCTAAATCGCGTAACAGTCGCGAGTAAGGTGAATAGCAAGGAAAGCCCGTTAGGGCAAGCATTACAGGTGCACGTTTTAAATTTATTGCACGAATAGGAATATGCAACAAATACGTAGAGACTGACTGTTGCATATGTAAATTAAAAACTTGGAAAAAAAAACCTAAATAGAATATTTATCCAGGATATTATTTCCAAGAAAACTAAATAGAGGCGTTACTTACATGGGGTGTAATGTGAAAATTATAAAAATGTCATGTGTGTCAGGTGTTGATCGCTTACTCTGGCCAAGTAAGTAGTGAACACATGATGTCATGAACTTCTTATGATGGACACATTTACGTCCGATGTAGTAAGAACGGGGTGAATGGGACGAATTAGAAAGGTACCCAAAATGAATCAAATAAGCAAGATGTTTGATAATAAACGTAACGCAAGCCGGATGATGGAAGCATATTACGTTAGAATAACGAGCCCGAGGGAAGGGACAAGAATCAAAGTAAATGAAAATACAAACCGACTAATAAGAATGCTAAGGCGTAGGAATAAAGTTTGACTTTCATAAGCGATGAAATTCACACGAACAAGTCAAACAAAATAAATAAAGAATGAGAACTTGGTTGAAGAAAAGCGATGGATTTCGCTAAGACGACCAAATAAGTTAAAAAGAAGTCTAAAACCATATCAGAATGGTTACTTTGAAGATGACTTCGGTAAAGATGCCCGATAGATGGGTAGGATTTTGAGTATATGCGTAAACCAAGAGACGGGAACGCGGACTAGAAAGTTAAAAGACCCGGGTCATGAGTTATGACTAAGAGACGATAAAATTTTGCAAACAGAAATTTTGATAATTATGTTAAACTATTGAAGGTTAAACAAGTAGAATAAAGAATAACGTCTGATAATAAAAAGAGGAAAAAAAACGCAAACCAGGCAACGGGAGCGTTAAAAAAACACATTAAGATAAAAGAACCCGGGTAACGGGCTGTAAAGAAATATAAGTATGAACCGGATAACGGTAAGCGAAGAATAAACTGACGCATAAATGACATAAGAAGTCATAGAGTCGGAAGGATAATTCGAAAGAAAACAAATGTAGCCTTAGACTACAGTCAAGGTCAAATAAATTCAAACGCAAAAAAAAAAAACATAATTTTAAACATAAAAAGGGGGGGTGCCTTGACGCTATGTAAGTATAAATATATATATATATATATACATATACACTTTAATAAAGACACGAGTAAAAGATGATCTACGGGATAATCATAACCTTCGGGATTATAAGTAGCGTTAAGGTCTATGGGACCAAAAAGACTCTTGGGTCACAAATAGAAACAAACGAACTGTCGAGGTCTCACCTTAAAAAGATAAAAAGGTGAAAATCTAAAGAAATAGCCTACGAGGCTAAGTGAAAGAACCCACGGGTCATTTGGGTAAAGCGTGGAAAATTGGTTACGATTCCCCGCATAAAATATTAACGGAAAGGAATAAAACTTTGGACGAAAATTCCTTGATATGAGTAAATGACGTAAGACAAAGAGAAAACGTTAAACTAAAATTCAGTTTTTAGTCAAAAGCAGCGTTTTAGCAAACATAAGTAGTATGAGGTGGTTTAGGAAATAGTAAACACACGTAAGGCCAAGGATGGAAATATGGTATACCCGTGTGAGGGGCATGAAGTGACGGTGAATAATTAGTCTAGCGGGCAAAACTATTCAAAGTTAAGCTAGTGTCATGACTTATACAAAGCGCTTGCCAATATAAGACTAGCGCGGAGTAAACATGTTGACGGACTAACACGACTGAGTGGTCAAATGTCAACTCGGTCAAACAGACGACAAAGATAAGAAATATAAGACGAAAGTTACGGTTCGTAAGGACTTACACATGAAAGACGCACGCGTCAATACGAATGATAACTGTTGACCGAAAAGAATGAATGCCTTGAAAATGAAACTAAGTTCGTTTTGTTTAAACCAATGAACTACATAAAGAAGGTTTTGAGGACGAAACCTCTTTAAGGGGGGTAGACATGTAACACCCCAAAAAGGGGTTTGGGAATCAAACCACGTTAACGCTAATGAACGGGTAAAATACCGTTAGAGGTAAAAAAATTAACCCGGTAAATATTAGGATTTAAATAAATAAACCTAATATTAAATAAAAAGAGAATGAAAGCTTTTGAGGAAATAAAGTTTATAAGAGGCCCGAGTTAACGGGACTTAAAAACAAAACGGGTTATGACTTTCCCGAACCCACCAACTAATTAGGAATATCAACCTAGTTAAATAAGTGCCTTAAAAACAATAAAGAAAACTTGAATTAGCTAAACCTTTTATAAATCCTTGAAACTAAAGGGACTAAAAGGGGCCAAGAGTGAAACATGATTAAAATTAATAGAATTAAAACACCAAAAACACACACACTTGTGTGTGTCTGGTCGTGAGTTTCACAGGAGACAAAAAGGTTGAACCCTAGCTCAACAAAATCCTCAAATTGAAGGGGCAATCGAAGACTAAATTCGGATTGGAATATATATTAACGATCACCTAGTCATGGGGATCACAAGGTATGTTGAATTTGAAGTTTGGTGATATTTTGAAATTTTGATGAGCATGCATGAACGAAATTCTAGAATGAATGTTGAATTTATGAATGATATTGAGTTGAAATTATGTCTAGGAACAAACCCTAGTTGATAATTTGATGAATTAGTGTTGAAAACTATGAAATTGTTAATCACTCATATATGTGTTAAGTGGGTTTTTATAACAATGTGATGAACACATGAATTTGAATGTTAGTTTGAGAAAAATTGATATTATAATTCAAGTTCTTGATATCGTTCATGTACACTAGACATAGGGGCTTGATTTTGATGCTAAAACTTAGTGACATATGTGTGTTTGTAATGATATGTTGGTAAAATTTGGGGTAAGGCGTTCAAGAGATGGGTTAGAGACTAATATTGAATGCGAAACCCGCCAAGTGTTCGATGAAATGCTTAAATAATATGGTGCAGACCTGAATTTTAAAAATTCACAATAAATCACAGAAAAATCGTATGGGTGTGTACTTTATATGCCTAGAAAGGTCTCTTGGTAATTTGCATTTCGTTAGTTAACATGATGACTTGGTTCAGATGTTAAATGGGTCAAAAACGTCGAATTCAGTGGCTATTTCGAAAAGACAGCATGCTGTTTAGGCTAAAAATAAGCTGTTGTACTGATTTTGTAAAAATCATATAAAATCATAGAAACATCGTTAGAAGACGTACCATACATGCTTGGAAAGGTATTTGAGAGTTCTACGATCCATCTTTGAACATGTTGATCTAATTCAGATTTTAAATGGGTCAAAATGTTCAATTACAGCAGCTAAATAGAAAATCGTTGCACATTAATAATGTTCTTATTAACCAAGAAAAAGGCATAGGATTGTATATACTTGCTTTAGGCATGAAGTATTGATTGTTGGGAACAAATAGCACTTTATGTGACATGCTTAAAGTGTTTAAAATCACTTGTTATCTAGTTTGTATAAGTAACTTCACTAACGGGTCAAACGGTTAGTGAATGAAAAGATTTGTAGTATAAAACTAGTTGTTGAATATATGGCATGCTTTGATTGATAAGTATGTAAAAAAAAGGGGGTCTATAGGGTGATGGCCATTGTATAGAATGACCAATCTAACCATCTTATGGATGTTATGATATAGTTTGACTCTAAACAAGTTTGGTGGGGGTTTGGAGAGGAACGGGTCAAACAGATCATGGATGCGAAGAATGTTTGCGCGGACGCGAGGTAAGTAAAGCTTACACCCAATTTAAGTGTACGTATTTATTTTATAGGTGATAAAAATGACAACGGATTGTATCCGGATATGGGTTCCGACACAAAACAATATGAGTCGGAACGAATAAAAACGATTAAAACTATGGTTAATGGAAAAAGGATCTTGTGGTAAAAAAATCCAAAATGGGTCGGATGTGTGAATGGGTAGTTAAAACCATGTTTTGTTATAAGTGTAAATGTTTGGTCATATAGGCCAAACGGGTCAAATGGTGGTGATAACACCATTTGATAATATCGACTAACGTTTGGTTGTCAAGTCATATGTTCACAAGAGTGAACGGGAAGTGGATAATTGCGTAGCTATTAAGTAGCGGCTAAATAAAGTAAGGTATTAAACGGGTCTATACGTTGACCCAAGCCAGGTACGCATAAAATAAGTTTATAGTTAAAAGTGCAATTTGGTCAAATAATTAGTGAATGTCCTTCATCGTAAAATGAGGGACTAAAATTGACCAAAAAGCCCTTGATGGGAAAACCGGGCAAACGACCCTTAGAGGTTGTTTAGGAATTTGCATTAGGATTACGAAATATAGGTAGATACCTTAATGTAGTAAAATGATGGGTGAAAGGAGAGAGTGAAATTTAAAGTTAATGGTAAATCCCTCTAACGGGTCAAAATGAAGTTTTGCGCATAACTCAACTTTTAGTTGCATAATGTATGACAGTTTTGAACTCACGAGTTAATGGTTTTGAGATAATGAATATCTCAAGAATTTACAATGATTTAAACGAAGGTGGTTTAATGAATCATGAAACGGGTCAAAAGTGTTAAAAAGGAATTTCAAGCCAAGAGCTTGAAATTTGAATTTTTGAAGTAGTTGAATATCAGGTTTTAACTCCATGAGATGGAGAATTAAATTACAAACGCGTAGAAAAAAGAATCGTGTAAAACGGACAAGTAGATAAAAAGTTATGGCATTTTGAAGTTGGAATTTGGTTTAAAACTAGAGCTGGGCAAAAATGCAGGTTTCAGTAACGAATCTGCTGGAAATTGGTCCTTCCCGCGCCACGCGATGGGTCACAAGGTTTGGGTCGCGACACGCGACAAACGTCGCGCCACGCGACAAGCTGAGCAGAGTCTCTCGCGACACGCGAGAGACATAAAAGCTGGAAAAATATTTTTGTTATGTTTGTTTGATGCGTGGAACTTGTTTAAACTTATTTTAAGCTATCAAAACTAACTTTTACGTTGGTTTTGAATTTAGGTGAACCTAGTAAGCATCCGAATGAAGATCAAGCATGGACCAAAACCGACACACGATCGAACAAAGCTTCCGCGTTAATCTAATATGTTTTTGTTTTAAGTGAACTATGTAAAACACTTGGTACTATATTTGAATATTATTGACATGTAAGAATGTTAACTTGGAAAAGTTTTTGTAAAGTCGCATTTTAGCATAAAATGCGTGTTTTATTATTATAATCTTGATTAATTGAGACGGGTGTTACAACTTTATTGCCCATTCATAATTGAAAATTCGAGTGCAGTGATAGCGTAGCATAAGCGAGGATAGTGAGAAATAAACTCGTACATAATCCCTACTGGATGTACTTAAGTCGATCTGTTGGTTCCTAACTATAGACTAGGTATCTAAGACATCGACCCGGACTAGGTCGTGTCTTGCCTAATTCCCTATAGTTATGGCTCTGATACCAATCTGTCTCACCCCAACCGATGGCGGAATCATCGGGGCATGGCACTGCGCGAAACAAATTGTCCAGAAGTTTCCATAACATTGTTGGTGCATCTACTGTCTGCTGGCTACGTCTTATCTAGTCTTATGTCTAGATAGGTTAAATGAGTGCACAACAGTGATTAAATTAGGGTTTGGTCATGTTTTAGGTAGTGAGTCCATTTGAAACAAGTCCATCCGTTTGAACATGTTCATTCGTTTGAACATGTCAGTCCGTTTGGAGCAGGCCAGTTCGTTTGAAGAAGGGTCTCGTTTGAACATGTATGTGTCATCTTCAAACGGAAGGGCAACTAGTATATATAGGATGAGTGTTGGTTCATTTGAAACGGAACAAGACTGTGTGTGTGAGCGAAGGTGCTGCCGGATTTTTGTCAGAATACATTGTAAAAGCTCAGAAATTAAGTAATAGAAAAGAATTGAAAGGAACAAGCTGTTTGACGTTGTTTACATTGATTCCGCCTCTGTAAATGATGATGAACTACTCATACTGACTATTTAGGGTCACCGAACACGATCCAACAAGTGGTATCAGAGCTCAGGACGAGGAGTTCATACCATTGCAGCTTGATTTCACCGGATTTTCTCAGATTTTCTCACTTCTACCTTTCTTTTCTGAATTGAACAAGTGTTTACGGTTAAATGGCCTAAAACTTTCACATTTCAACCGAAACACAGTATTAACTAATCCTTGAAAATTTGAGACTAAAACTCGATTTAAAACTGATCGAAAACATCTAATCCGTTTGAAAATGTTCGTAAAATGCTGATGTCACACTGATCCCGTTTGAGAAATCATAGATTCCCGTTTGAAAATTGGTGTTTACGTTTGAACAGTGGTATTCCGTTTGAGGAATATGGGTATTTACGTTTGAAAACTGACATTCCGTTTGAAAAACTTGTTTGAAAACTGATTTCCGTTTGAAAGAGGCTCGTTTGAAAGTTCACGTTTGAACTGTCCATTTCAAAGCCACATTTCGTTTGAGAGTTCAAGTTTGAAAGTGTTCCGTTTGAACGTATCGTTTGAAAGTGGTTTCGTTTGAAACTTGATTATTGTTGTCTCAAACGGAATAACAGATTCCGTTTGAAAAGAACCATTCCGCTTTAACAGATTCCGTTTAAATCTGTCATTTTTCAAAACCAAAAATATTTCTAAGGGTTTGCTGATTTTTCAGGTACGTACAAGATGGATGATTTCAATCCATTTTATGATGTCTTTGCGTTTGCCGGAAATTCTGGAGATGATACTTCTTCTAGCAATACCAATGAGAACACCCCAAACACAAAGAAAAAGTTATCGGATGCATTGGAGGTTGAAAGTGCTTTTGGGACCTATAACAAACCCCCGAAGTTGATGGCTATCGAAGAATACAGTCGGTGGGCCAAGAAGTTTGAAGATTGGTTGAGAGCATTTGCTTTTCCCAGCTGGAAGAGTCTAAAAAATGGTTACAATGATGGAGGAAAAAGTGGCAAAACCTTAACATCACCTGAAGAAATAGAGGGATTTGTCACTGAGCAAAAATGCATTGCACTGCTATTTCAGTCTGTTCGAGAAGATATAATATCTTTGATCGAGTACAGCAGTTCTAAAGATCTCTAGAAAAAGTTAGAAACCAAATGTTTAGGAAGTACAGAAATAGTGAAGAACAAAAAGAAACTACTTAGAAAAGAGTTTGATTTGTTTGGGTGTTTAAAGAATGAATCAGTTTGTAAAATGATTGAGAGGTTTGGGCATCTGAAGCTGGAACTGGCGAGACATGGAATTTCCTATACTCAAGATGAGCTGGTTGACAAATTGTTCGATTCATTGCCAGATAAGATGGATTGGCAATATTATGCGTTGATGCTAAAGAATACTATCAAGCCGCCAGAAGTGTTAACAATAGACTTGCTGATTGAGAGACTAGAGAGTCACGAGTTGGAATTAAAGAAGACACACAAAGTCAATCATTCGTCTTATCAGCAAAACTTGGATTTGTATTATCTAAAGAGCATGATGCCAAAGAGTACATCTCCCAAGACAGCTTTTTCTGCCGAAAATGTTAACACATCAAACAAAGAAAGAAAGAAAGTCAAAGCAGTGGATTTCACAGTGGATCTTCGTCATCTGCAAATCATTCTGATGCAAAGAATCTATTTCAATGCAACATCGCTGTAGACTTAAAGAATGCTCAGAATTTCAGCGAGGAGTCTGCTAAACAACAGAAGGTTTTTCTAGTGTCGGTGCTGGAATCATATGAAAGTCTTGTAGCAGGGAAGATTGGCAATACCAACCTGACGAAAGAAGATTACGATCAAATAGATCCCGAGGAGATGGAACTGATCGACATAAGGTGGTGTATGGCCAGTGCAGTTCGTCGAGCACAGTGTTTCATGGAGATCACAGGGAGGAAGTCTATTGGTGGACCTTCTACCAATTTAGGCTTTGACAAGTCTAAGGTGACATGCTTTAAGTGCAAACAAAAAGGTCACTTTAAGCGTGAATGCCGAAACACGTATGCTGATGAATCTGAGAACCCGTTCAGAGAAGATTACTACAAGAAAGCGATTTATCATCAGAATAAATAAGAGCTGCCAAGATTGAAGCAGCTTGAAGAGAACAAAGAGAAGTCAAGAGCTCTTGCTGTAATTCACGACGATGAAGGTTACGATTGGAGTGAGTTGTTACCTGAGGAGGATGCGGTTGGATATGCATTCATGGCAAATTCTGAACCTAAACCTTGGAAAGACAACAGAACTGAAGAACAGAAGTATGGTCACAGAAAGATGTTGGCCACAAACAGATTGATCAGAATATCTGGTATCTTTTCTGAGGCAAAAAGAGCAAATAGGTGGGATCCAGATAGGGAATGTTATCTTGACCCCTATGGAAACATTGCTATTGATTATAACACTCTTGATTTGGAAACCATAATCAAAGAGTTTAAAGAAGAAGATGATTATTGGCAAAGGAAATGGTGGGGAAGCGGAGAAGAGAAAGAGAAAGAAGATAAAGAAAAAGAAGAAAAAGAGAAGTCAAAGAAGATTGATACTGGAATCATTGACACGACTCAAGAGTTGAATGCTGAAAACATGGGAAAGATGGCTGACAAGGTGCTGGCTGCTAACGCACTTGAGGTAGACTCTAAATCCGTCTCTGAGTCTAAAAGCCAAGTCAGTTCAAACGCGTCAACGGCCGAGTCAGGTAAGAAAGTCAGTGGTGATGTTGACTGCAAAAATTGCATCAAAGAATGCAAGGTTTGTAGTACAAACACTTATCTCAAAGGTAAAAAGATTGATGATCTGACTGCTAAAGTCAGAAGTGTTGAGGATCAAATTCTTGATCGTGATAAAATGGTGAAAGCTTGAACTGAACGATTAAAAGAATTAACTAACAAAATTGAAAATGATAAAATTGATCAAGAAAATGTTAGGAAAGAAAATGAGAGGTTAATTCTTGAAAATCGTCAGATTACTGAAAAATTTGAGAAGCTTAAAAGCACGGTTAAAGATAATGATGATAGAAACGGTAAAACATACAAAGAAAATTGCCAATTGCAATGTGTTTTGAGAATTAAAGAAGAATTAATCAACAAACAATTGGACGAGATTGCTAAATTGAAGCTTCAATTTGAAGAAGCTAAGATTGAGAATGAGCGAATCAATTTGAAATTGTTCCCAAACCCATCGGGAAAAACAAAGCAGGCGAAGATGTATACTGTGATGGAACCGGGGTGGGTTTTCATCAAGTTCCGCCACCAGTTCTAGACAATTATTCGAAAAAGCAATCTGGGTTGGTTAATCTTGAGGAAGAAAATGAAGTGAAACTTCCTGATTCAATTGATGTTACATTTTCTTCTTCATCATCTGATGATAGAGTTCTGACAGAGCTTGTTAAAAGCACAGCTGAAAGTGTTTTGATGTCTGAAAATGATTCAGCTGAAGATGATGAATGTTTCTTGGATATATACATTCCGAAACAAAAGTCCAAAAACAATTTAAATGAAGAACCTGATCTTATCATGTACAAGATGTCGGGATCGGATAAGTTGTATTCGGATTATGAGTTTCCTTTGGAGAATGTAAATGTTTCAAAATTGACAAATGTGTTCAAAATGGTTGAAATTGATTTGTCTGAAGTAAAGAGTTTGAAACAAACAAAAAGGCAGATGAATTTTGAGAAATATAAAGCTTACTACAAGAAACCTGTAGTTCCACCACGTTTTTATAACAGCAATCGAAACAATTGGTCGGGTGGATATCAGGGTGGTAAGACCTATCAAAGGAGAAATATTCAAAACAAGAAATTTGTTGAGAAGAAAGTGTTTGTGAACAGTTCAAGTTCACTTTCTGATGAGGAAAATGAAATTTTTTCGAAATCAAATGAAGAATTCTTTGAGAAGAGGGCCTCACAACCTCAGTCTGAAGGCACAAGTCGAGTAGTTGATACTCGTACATGTTCTAGATGCAACAAAGTTGGTCACATTGCAAGAAATTGCACCAACTTCAAGCCTAAGACTGAAGTTGTTGAGAATCGACAGAAGAAGGTTGATGCAAAAGGAAAAGCTCCAATGGTTGTTGAGAAAATTTTGAAAAATGAGAAATCAAAAGTCAAAATTGAACCTGTTAAGAATGTGGTAAATAAAAATGACAAATTCTACAAACGGGTTGCTTCATCTCAACAAACATGGAAGCCAAAAGTGGTTGAAAAGAAACCAAGTTCATTTAAACCAAAGGTTTCAGAGTCGGAAAAACAATCATCTTCTACCACACCGGTAAAGATAAATGTTCCTTTGGATTATTATGAAAAGTTAGAGAAACAATCTTCTACTCCACCAGAGAAGAAGAATGTTCAAAAGAAAAATCAACCAACCGGTCAACTTAAGATAGATGAGTTTTTCTTATACAAAAAGGTTGAGGTTGGATCTGAGGAAAGTTTAAAAATGAATGATAAAAATTTTCCGCCACTTTTCACTACAAAATCTCATATTAAAGTCCAGTTACCTGAGTCGAAAGAGGCTTGGGTAGCATCAAAATCTCACTAAAGATTTTGGACTTGTCGGAGCTTCCTAGTTGGTAATCGTGAAGCATGAATCGGCATCTTTATTGAAATGTGTTTTTAAAATCAATTTGTGATATGTGCAGGATCTTCCGAGAGCTGTTTCACGATGGATTATGGATAGTGGAGCGTCTCGACATATGACAAGGAAGACTGCGTTATTGTACGATGTTAGAAATTTCAATGGTGGTTATGTGGGATTCGCAGGAAACCAAGGTGGTAGAATTGTTGGTGAAGGAACGTTATCCAATGGGATTGTTACATTTGAAAGAGTTAACTACATTGCTGAGCTGGAGAATAATCTGCTGAGCATCTCGCAGATTTGTGACAGGATGTATACTACTCATTTCACAGACAAAGAATGTTTGATCTTGAAGCCAGGATTTGTTATCCCTGAAGAATGGATTATCATGAGGGCACCTAGAGTGAATGATCTGTACGTGTTGGACATGAGTGTAGCTACTACAACCACGGGTCAGGCTCATTGTTTTGTGTCTAGAGCAACAGAGAAAGAATCGAAGTTGTGGCACCGGAAGATGGGGCATATACATCTTAGAAAAATGAATCACTTGGTACACAATGATTTGGTTCTTGGAGTTAATATCAAAGGTTTTCATCTAGAAGGGGAGTGCATTAGTTGCATCAAAGGCAAGCAGAAGAAAAGGTCACACCCTAAAAAGCAAGTCAATTCAGTTTCCAGACCGTTAGAGAGACTACATATGGATCTGTTTGGTCCAGTAAACGTCAAAAGTATTACAGGGGATCTCTATTGTCTTGTGGTTACTGATGATTATTCCAGATTTTCATGGGTATCATTCTTGAAGTCGAAAGATGAAACGTTTGATAGTTTGATGGCGTTGTTCAGAAAGATTGAAAATCTGTACCAAAGGCGTATCAGAAGAATTAGAAGTGATAATGGTACTGAATTCAAGAACTACAAGATGGAAAAATTTTGTGATGAAAGAGGTATATTGCATGAGTTTAGTGCTCCGTACACTCCGCAGCAGAATGGAGTTGCAGAACGTAAAAACAGGACGCTAATTGAAACGGCCAGAACAATGCTTGCTGATTCAAAGCTACCGATAAATTTTTGGGCAGAAGCAGTTTCCGCCGCATGCTATACGCTCAACCGGGTTCTCACTGTGAAGAAATTCAACAAGACATGCTTTAAGTTGATCAATAACCGCAAACCGAACCTGAAGTTTTTAGAACCATTTGGGTCTCCTTGTACAGTTCTAGAGCCTTTTGGTAAGTTTGGTCCAAAGAGTATTGAAGGAATATTTGTGGGTTACTCAAGTCTACAAAGACGTGTCTTTGTTCCAAGTCTGAAGCAGATCATCGAAGCACAACATGTTGAGTGTCAGGGGTATACTATGCCGCCTCAAAATCCCGGTGACTCATGGCGTTTTAATTATGATAAATTGTGGGATTCATTTGACATGGAAGAAGAAAAGGATGAAGATGAAGATTTCTTTGATGAGTTGGATATTTTAAGAGAGTATGAAGAATCGCAAGAAAGGTTCCCAGCTGAGTATTCAAGAAGACCACAACAAGCATCAAATGATGATGAAGCAGGTCCAGGCAATGCTGGTGAACATGATGATGTTCAACAAAATGAAGTTGCTCAAGATAATCAGTCGGCATAGAATGATAATCAAGAATCTGAGAACATGCCAGTATTTGATAGTGGTGATTCAGATTCTGAGGGGGAGCAAATTCAAATTTCAAGTTAAACAAACCCAGTCAGTGAACAAGATGCAAATCAGAATGTTACTAATCTGGAAGGTGATGTAGATGTTCCAGGCGAAGTAATGCCACTAACTCTTTCATATCATCCAGAGGAATTGATCATTGGAGAATTGCAGACAGGCGTCCGCACTCGAAGACAGCTTGATAAAGGGCTTACATGTTTTTATACAAAAGTTGCTCCTTTGCAAACTGAATTCTCATTGAGTTGTTTTATCTCGCAGGTTGAACCAAGAACTTACAAAGAGGCGCTTACTGAAGATTCTTGGGTTAATGCAATGCAGGAGGAACTGAGGCAATTTGAAAAGCTGGGAGTGTGGAAGTTAGTGGATTTGCCTGATGGTCAAAGGAAGATAAACACCAAGTGGGTGTTCATATGCAAGAGAGACAATAGAGGAGTTGTGGTTCGCAACAAAGCTCGACTCGTAGTTCAGGGTTTCAGTCAGCAGGAGGGTATAGATTTCACTGAAGTATATGCTCCAGTTGCTCGACTAGAAGCGATCAGAATCTTCCTAGCATTTGCGTCTTGGAAAAATTTCAAAGTATATCAGTTAGATGTGAAATCGGCTTTTCTCTATGGGAAGGTTAAAGAGGAGGTATATGTCGGTCAGCCACCGGGCTTCACCGATCCACTCCACAAAGACAAGGTCTACTTGCTAGACAAAGCGCTGTATGGTTTACACCAGGCCCCGAGAGCTTGGTACGAGACATTGTCTCAACACCTACTAGCCAACAGCTTCATCCGAGGAAAAGTGGATGCCACTCTCTTCACCAAAGAGGTCGACGGTCATCTTCTGATAGTTCAAATTTATGTGGACGACATCATATTTGGGTCAACAAATGAGGATCTATGCAAAGATTTTGAACGAGTTATGAAGCAGAAATTCGAAATGTCATCGATGGGTGAGATGAAATTCTTTTTGGGATTGCAGGTTGATCAACTACCCAAAGGAATTTTCATACATCAAACGAAGTACGTTCATGATATCTTGGAGAAATTCGGGATGTCAGGTTCTACTCCAGCTTCCACCCCATTAGCAACGAATCATGGGATAAACCCTGATCTCACCGGAGAGAAGGTAGATGAAACGATGTATCGTTCCATGATCGGATCGCTGATGTATTTGACAGCTTCAAGACCCGATATCATGTACCCAACCTGCCTCGCATGAAGATTTCAATCTAACCCGAGAGCTTCGCATATGGTGATTGTGAAAAGGATATTACGCTACCTGAAAGGAACTCCATCATTGGGGTTGTGGTATCCAAGAGAAGGCGATTTCACGCTCGAAGGGTATTCCGATTCCGATTTCGGATGCTGCAAAGTTAATGCTAAATCAACAACAGCAGGGTGCCAGTTTTTCTAATCAAGATTGGTCACCTGGAACTGCAAAAAGCAAACCTCTGTGGCTTTATCCACATGTGAAGTAGAGTATGTATCTGCTAGCAGTTGCTGCTCACAGATCTTGTGGATCCAGCAACAGATGCACGACTACGGTTTGCAATTTCTAAACACCCCTATCTTTGTTGATAATGAGGCAGCGATTAACATTACTAAAAATCCAGTTCATCACGCTAAAACGAAACATATTGAGATTCGTCATCACTTCATTCGAGATTGTTTCGAAAATGATAGTACATCGGCTTGACAGTCACAGTATGCTAAAGAAATGGAATGTTTAAATGTGTTAAACAGTCTCGCTGATGATATGCCGATAGGTTTTTGCACATTTAGTAAGTTTGTTCGAGATATAAACTTAAATCTTTACTTGCTTATTTCGTGGGGAACACTACTTGGATATATAGGTAACCCCTGAAATTTCGTTTGAAAGATTCCTTTTTCTGATATACTAGGTTTTTATACTCAGTGATATCTGGGGTATTATTCCGGGACTTCTGCTGAATGAAAGTTCTGACCTAGTCCTCGAATAATACTTTCTGAAATGCTTGAAACATAGCATCACCCTCAGCATAAATGATAAGACAATAAAATTGCTTAGCAATGCTTTTGTAAAAAAGATCCTCTAAAGGGGACACACCCAAAGGTTGAGTCATGATCTCTCTGCTGAACGGTAGTTCTGACCTGAACTCTCATGATTCTACATAATTTATAACCCCTTACAGATATCATTTGTGTTATACTTACCTGTAAGACTGAATATTGGGATCTGGATACGGGAGTATATTCAAGAGGTGGGACACACGTATAAGTTTAAGTCTTTAAAACACTAAATCCGTATCCTGGACAAATTGAAATGTGTGTGAAAATTTAAAGTGGATCAGTATATCGACAATCTAAGCGAATTGTTTAATTCTGAGTATGTAATTGAAGCTTAACGGTACTTGTGACTTGTCGGATAGCTGATATGATTCCCTAACACGCTCAACCAAAAATATGTTTGTAAATAGTTTACTTTCATTGCATTTTAGTTCGGTATTTCATTTCTAGTTTAGAATCTTTATGAAAAATCCAAAAAGATTTTTCATTTCTGCTTTATTTTTGACAAACCAAAGTGGAGAGTTGATCTTCAGATTCGATTTGAATCAGATGCAGGAAGTTTCTGGGCTGGATGATGAGTCGTGAGCTAAACTTGTTAAGTTTGAGAAAATTGGAAAGCTAAAGCAAGTTCATTAATTTGAAACTTGTAAATTTTCAGAAAATCAAATTGAACTAAATGTCAGTGTGAATTATCTCTGATCAACCAAGGTCATTAAATTGGACTTGGTAGATAAATTGAGTAATCAGGGTCATTAGTTTGGACCTGAATACTTAAGTGGATTTCTAACACTGAAGGTTAAAAGGTAAGTTTTGGATTAAAACTGTTATTGTCATATATCTTATTTTCAGGTAGAGATTGTGCAGGTAACAGAAATTCCCATAGTAATTAAAAAGTCAAAGTTTGAACTAGAATTTGAGTCCTAGCTGATCGAGAGAGGGAGTCTGCGAAAGGGGGAGTCAGATTTCTGGATCAACAGATAAAGGGGAGATTGAAGATGGAGCTAGTTTGAGTTCCTGAACATGTGAAGAGAGAGTTTTTACAATGACAAGAAAAATTTGGAGAGACACAAAGACTAAAGACTCGACGCCGAAGACTTCGTCAACATCCAAGGGGGAGTCTGTTGGTGCATCTACTGTCTGCTGACTACGTCTTATTGAGTCTTATGTCTAGATAGGTTAAATGAGTGCACAACAGTGATTAAATTAGGGTTTGGTCATGTTTTAGGTAGTGAGTCCGTTTGAAACAAGTCCATCCGTTTGAACATGTTCATCCGTTTGAACATGTTAGTCCGTTTGGAGCAGGCCAGTTCGTTTGAAGAAGGGTCTCGTTTGAACATGTATGTGTCATCTTCAAACGGAAGGGCACCTAGTATATATAGGATGAGTGTTGGTTCATTTGAAACGGAAAAAGACTGTGTGTGTGAGCGAAGGTGCTGCCGGATTTTTGTCAGAATACATTGTAAAAGCTCATAAATTAACTAATAGAAAAGAATTGAAAGGAACAAGCTGTTTGACGTTGTTTACATTGATTCCGCCTCTGTAAATGATGATGAACTACTCACACTGACTATTTAGGGTCACCGAACACGATCCAACAACTATCATTACCATTCAATTTAAAATAACATGTCCCATACCATGTCTCAAACTGTAAACAAATTATTACAGATAAAATCTAGGCAAATAATTATGTTATGACAACTCAGATTTATACATAGATAGTTTATTTATTGGTTTCTATGACCTCTTTTCCTAGCTTCGATTTCATCACTGCGCATAGAGCATCCTAGACCTTTCCTAGCCTCGATTTCACAGTGAGCTAGGCATACAAACAACTTAAGCACCTGTCACATACATTAAAATAAAGTCAATATATAAAATGTAAAGGTGAGCATACAAGTTTGATAATAGCATATAGAGTTCGAATTCGTTTACGCATAACCAGCACGTACACATAGTGAAATGAAGCACGTTAGTTATCGACATAGACCCATCGATACCAATGACTGCGGGTTGACTGCCCGAGGCAGTTCGCAATACATGATTACCACCGTAATCCATGCAAGTAATTGTCCTTAACAACCCCCGTGTGAACGGGTACTGAGTCCAAACTATAGTACTATCGTTGCTAAGGCAGGTAGACAGCATTCCATGTGTAAACATAACAAACAAGCATTCATAAGCCACATATAACATGCATTAACGGTTAGCGTTCAAATAGTATTGAGTAGTGTGTTTGATGTGATTTGAATAGTTGTAACGTATGTAACACCCAAAAGTGCATAAAGCAAAAAGGGATCGAGTATACTCACAGCGATTGATGGATTGAAGGGAGCGCTTAGCGAGTAGGGTTAGCCTGAATAGTTTGATAGCATAATAATAAGCGACGCATAAAACAGAAAACAAGTGTTGGAGAGTCGGACAGCTGGTCGATCGGACGGTAGTTCGATCGGACGGCTGACCGTTCGGTTGACAGTCCGCTCGGACCGCTGTCCGGTCGGTCGTTAGGCCGATCGGATGGCTGTTCGAGTGGATTGTTTCTTCCTTTGAGAAGGATGTGTTTGTGTATGATGGTTTGACTTTTGAAGTTTTCGTTGTGGCATTTGAAAACATTGAAGTACCTTTACCCGTCAGGTCGGTCGATCGGACGGCTGTTCGATCGGCCGGCAACCCGATCGGTTAGGTATGAATTGTAGTGATTTGCTTTGGATCGAACAGGTGTTCGATCGGACAGGTCAACAAGTCAAAAACTTAATGATTTGCTGACCGATCGGTTGGCAAGTCAACAATAGTCAACAACTTTAAATGAAATGCAAGGTATGGTGCAGTGGATCGGATAACTGATCGATCGAACACTAATGCTGTTCGATCGGACAACATACATGAACAACCATGACAAATTCTTAGCAAGGTGTCACCTGATCGGACGGCTGTTCGATCGGGTGGCACTCCTAATGCATCAAACATGTTGAAAAATCGATTAAGTGTTGAAGTATAGTATCTCATGATCCGAAGAGTAATCCGATCGGACAGTAGTCCGATCGAACAACAGTTCGTTCAATACTAGTCTTCAAAATAAATTGATTAAGTATGGGACCATGTGTTAACCGATCGGCTGGCCGGTCGATCGGCTGACTGTCCGATCGGCTGGCTGTCCCTTCGGACAGCAGTCTGATCGGTCAACACCCTGACCTGATCAGCCTATTCGTCTAACACTTGGTTGTTCTGTTTGTTTGTCGTTTTATTGAGGTATTTTGGCAACGAGTCGAACCATAGATCCCCCGTCCTTACTTGGTTCCCCTGGTCGGACATGAATCACCCAAATCTGGCTGGTGAACTGTTCGGAACGGAGTTTATCGTTTAACCCGAAATCGGTTAACCTCGTGGATAGAATTTGGATCTTGAGCCTTGCAACCACCGGAGTGATTTGTAAGCCGGCACAGGCTCCATTTCTATCGGTTTGAAGGCAATGAGTGAAAAAGAGTTGAAAGAAAGTTGGAAAATCCATCTTTCAATCCTTTTCACCGGGTATATGTTTAGATCTATGAAAGATCTTTGTTTGTTTATGTGGAAATCGGCTAGATCCATGTTATTCTTGGTGGGCTGAGGCCAAAACATGAAGTTCTTCAAGAACCCATGATGACATCATCCTAGAACACTTGAATCTTGATGATTTCACGGTTAAAAGTTAATATTTGAAACATAGAAAGGTGTAGGAGTGCGTGTAGATTATGAAAGTACAAGGTTTAGGACGAAATCTTACCGGAATCGAGAGGAATCTGAGAAAAGGATGAACTAAGCGTGCTGGTCGAACAGAGGTTTCCAAAAGTGGAAAGGATGACAATGACAGGGGTATTTATAGGATGCCAAAAGGGGAAAGTGCTGGCCGATCGGCCAGGCAGCTCGATCGGATAGCCTGTCCGATCGGACAGCAGTTCGATCGGTTGGCTGTTCGATCGGCTGGTAGCCTGATCGATCAGCTGCACGTTTCGAGGTTCGGTGCAACGATTTTTGATATTTTGATTTCGGTTGCGAGCGGTTCGATACGATAGGGTTTCCTAGTCAAATTACTTTTAATCCCAACCACTCATATCTTGCGCTATCCTTTCTCCACTAATTATCATAGTTCGATTGTGATTCGAGTTCGATGTCGATTGAGTTCGATTGCATTTCGAGTTCGATTGCGTTTCGATTGATTACCACAACATAACATAAATAAACATGCACAGGTAACACGTAAGGCACACATATACACGTATAACAGTAACTAAAATGCGTAGTTCGAGTTGAGATTCGACTCGATGTCTATTCGATTAGCATACTTTGATTATCGTTTCGTTAACTTTATCGCATGGTTACTTCCTACAGTTCACAGTCGTAAGTCGATTAGATGGTGATTGTAATACGTCGATTGTTGTAATTATTGACACTTACTCCACATAATACAACTAAATTAAACACATAAAAGAAATTCTCTACAAGTCGGGTTGCGCGAAATCGGTCGTTGACTTTGACCTTGACTTTGACTTGGACTTCCCGAAAACACGGGGTGTTACATGTGAACTCACCAGCGTTGTCTGATACACTTGTTTACGTGCTCGCAGGTTATAGATATGTGCGGATGTGGAACTTGCTGTCTGGGAAGCTGGAGTGGTCATGGGTCGTGATACATGGAAACACGAGACGAGTTTAATAAATGTCATACACTAGGTTTACGAAATACGTAACTGACGATTTATGCTTCCGCTGAACATGTTGAGTTATTCTTTATGTAATGTAACACTTTGTTTTAATGAATGAAAGTCTCTAATTAAAATCTTGTATGAGTTCGATATGATTGGTGGCTAGATCCTGGTACGTCAGACGCCTCGCAGGGGTTTCCGCTCGGGGTATTTTTGTGGGTGTGACATAAACTTTGCTTGAAAACAAGTTAATTTGCATATATCTCATTAATATTTGCCGAAGAAACCTGATTTTCTATGTTTTTAATCGGCCATATACTTCACCGGTTGAAATCTCGTTGGAATTGATAATTTGATATACATGATCCAGAATTATGCTTTTGTGTTTGGTCGATTGCTTTCTGAAACCACCAAAGAAATTGAGGGGGGGGGTTAAGAAGAAACGAGATGGTAACTATTTGCTATAATTCAATTTTTAAATTAGCTATAAAGAGCTATAAAGAAATCATTTAAAGTGGCAGTTAACATTCCCTATTAATTTATATAATTAATAAAAAGTTTGTCATGTAGCAATTTAGATAAGTTTTACATCTTTGCCACTTCATTATATTCTTTCAACACTTTTATGTATTATTTTGATTTACGTTTTTCATCATAACACATGTTTTAAAGGTAAAATAACTCTTGCAATATATGATTAGTTACATTAAGCATCAATCATCTTTATTATTATTATGATTATTCATTCTGATATTCAAAAAAAAATATGACACTTTTTTGGTTTTCTAGTTCATAAAGTAATAGCCTATAATGGCTCAACTATTTAAATTGAGTTAAATTGTATTTAGCCATGTTTATATAAACCTTTATAATATTTTAATAGTGGTTCTAAAGATAGCATGTAAGCTGTGTTATATATGTTTTTTTATGACTAATGAAAAAAAATGCATCTTATACCAGTCTATTCACCATAACTTGTTTTATAAGACACATACTATAATGTCATACATTTTAAAATTTATTGTCTATAAGATTATAAGATGTCATACTTTATTTATATGGATAGTGTTGATTATAACTGAAAGACTAAAGTTGTGGTTTATATATAAAGATCATAAGCTCTCTAAATCTTATTATAAATTTATGGAAACTTGTAAGAGTTTCGATCAATTATTCTTTCTGGTCCAGTCATGTAACTACTTATCAAGTTGTATAATGTGATGAGAAGATGGTTTTTAAGAAAAGGTTGAAGAAAACAATTTTCGCTTGTTAAACCTCAAATATACTCCAGGTAGCAAGATTGTTAAAGAATATATATAAAGTTTGAAACAACAAGCATGAAAGTTATGTGGTTCTAATCCATTCCCTGATGTGAATGTGATGATATAATGATCAATTCAAAGGTTATGATCATATACATAACTAAGAAAATTGTAATGATGTCACCATGATAGTTGTTTGGTTATAATCCATTCCTTGAACTGAATGTGATGATATAATAATTGGTGTAAAGTTCGTAATCATGGTAATTGAGGAAATTGTTATGATACTCATGTAATGTGATCAACCATGTTAATCATGTGATGAGTATACAATGATCGTTATAAAGGTTGTAAGATATAAGATTGATAAATCTTAAATGACTCAACTACTTCTCAATTGATGGTAAGCAAAGAGAACATTATTTACAAGGAAAAATCGATTAAATTCTTTTCATTTGTCACACTTGAGATATATGTTCCTAAAGTAGCAATATCATTATAAGAGTTATGAAAAAATGAAATGATTTTATACTCATGTAACCGAGTAAATAATGAAAAGCTATGAAGCTTGTTTTGGTTCTACTTCATTCCCAAAAGTGAATGTGATTATATATTAATCATTGTAAATGTAATGATGGACCTAATTGAGTCATTTATAATGATGAGATTGACTATAGGAATTGTAATGATGGCCATTTTAAAAATGAGATGGACCACCAAAAGAGGCAAACTAAGGAGTGACTGCATAACGTGATGGTTTTAACTTTGAAGTTATAATATATTCTCTCGTATCATACGTTTTGTATTGCATACGAGCAAGTAATACACATACGATCATAAACCAGAAGTTTATGGATCATAATTATTTAATTAGTTGGCATGACCGGTTAGACCACACCGAGTCAATGATGATGTGAAACGTAATGAAGAACTAGAAGATTCTTCAAGATAATAATTAGCATGTAATGTTTGCTCTCAAGGGAAATTATATATTTGCAAAATAAACGAGGGTGTGTATACCTAAGTATTCTGGAAGCGATTAAAGGATATGCATATCCCAACATGACACCATTTAGTGTTTTAAATCGATGCATCGTCTAAATGGTTATCAAATCCACAACCTGAAGCTTGTGTGATTGTGGCTTAGCTAATGTGATAGCAAGCATATCAATCCAGATTAGTATATTTATTTGATAATAGTGAATTTGATTCCCAAGTTATTAGCGATCATTGGAATAAGTGTTATTGTTGAGTTGATCACTAAACGTCTACTATTGGTTACAAAGCCAATGATCATGAGAGGAGCAAAAGTTCATTTAGGTACATGTAATTTTATATATAGTACCATCAATTCACTTCAAGCCAATAAGTTATAGTTCTCCCCATACAGTTGGTTTTTGGTCAGGAACCAAAGATGTCTCATCAAAGATTTTGGTTGTGCGACATCTATTGAAACTCATCCACCACACCACACAAAGATGGGACTTATAAAAAGTTTGAGAATATATTGGGTATAAATAATCGTCTATGATTAAATACTTAAAGCCATTAGTGAGAAAAATTCGTTTATGGCTCATTGGTTTTCACTTTAATGAATGAATGTTCCTAACATTAGGGGGAGATAACAAGCAGTTGAAAAGTGAAAAGTGAAATGAATTATCATGTCATCTTGATCCTCAGACTATAAACTATGAACTAGAAGTTTAAAGTATAATTCATTTACCAATATTAAAGAAAAAATTACCAGACAAGTTCATTGACCTAAATAGAGTGACTAAGTAAGTCACATAATCAACTGCTTATGCTCCAATTATATTTGTGTCCCAAGAGGACAACCACATATTTTTGTAATGAGTCTATTGCACGCCTAAAGCGTGGTAGACTAGTTGATTCCAATAATAAAATTCCTTGAAAATTGGAGCAAGTAATTAAGATGGTCAAGTCGAGGTTGTAGTAATAAGATCTCCAGAAGAGACAATAGACATGATGGTTCAAGAAGAACCTCAGGTACCTGAAAATAAAGAGATATCGATAAGTTGTATCATGTCTAAGATATGCATGGAATCGAAATAAAAATCGACGTCGTTATACTTTTGTATATAATGTAGCGCTTAAAATGATTAAATAATAAGGATCAAGATTTAAGATCTACCTATGAATGAATGTTAAGAAATGATTGGCCAAAATAGAAAGACGAAAATAAGGCAGAGTTTAGTTCTCTAATGAAATGGAAAGTTTCTGGACCAACAGTCCATACAACTGAAGTTGTAAAATATGCTGGATACAAAAGTGTCTTTTACGCGAATCATGTGAAAATCAAATTAAGTGATATAACTCAAAATTGGTGGCACAAGAATTTTCACAAAGACCTATGATTGATTATGAGAAAATGTATTCTCCAATGGTGGATGCATTGACTTTCCAATATCTTATTAGTCTGGTAATATATAAAAGAGAATTGACATGCGTCTTTGGAAAGTTATGTATCACTTGATACTAAGTCATATAAAATAAGTTCTCGAGAATATTATGATTATTGATGTGCGTTAAGTGTGATAGGTTTTTAAGTATATTTTAAGCCATTTTTAACACTTTAGCCAAGTTTTAAATTTATAATACACGATATTTACTAACACTAAACACACATATGGGCAAGTGCACCCATCGTGAGCGTAGTATAGTGTTGGTAAGATACTGAGGTCGTCCAAGGACACAAGAGCTTTTAGTACCGGTTTATCCTCAACGTCTAATCAAATCAAAAATTTAAGAAAAGGTTTTAAAAACAAGAAAATAAAACTAACTAAAAATGCTAAAAATAAAAATAAAAACAGATAGACAAGATGAATCACTTGGGTCCGACTCGCCTTTAGTGTAACCTTTGATTATTTTCGCACTTTTGCACTTTTTAAGAGATTATCTTAGTTATTGTAGTAGGCCCTCTTTTGAAGGTGACGTTACCCACAACCCAGTAGTTTGAGTCAGCAAGGATACAATCCTAAAGGGTTGGATTATTGAAAGATAATTAATTAAGTTATTAATGCATAATGTGGTAGGCCCCTCTTTTGAAGGTGACGTTACCCTCGGCTAAGTAGTTTGAGTCAGCAGGGATACAATCCTAAATAGCCAAGTTAAAGTTTTAATAGTAGTTTACATATGAGGGGGTTAAGGAGTTAGGACCCCCACCATCCAATACCAGTGGGTATTGAAGGAGGTCGTACTAAACTTGACCCAGGTCCTTGCAGGATCTATACACTGAACAAGGCAAGACTCTTACCAAACCATTCCCTTAACCCCCGACCAGGTAGCCAACATATCTCCATATAGACCGTGGAGATATGAATGGTGAAAATCTTTTATTTTATATAGACAGTAAAATAACGCCAAGACACCACGGACAAATGATAAGGAAGATTCACCTTCAACATAAGAAACTAGTTATTAAAGTCATTAATACATAACCAAATAAAAAGTGCGAAAAGATTAAAAATAAAAAGTATTACACTAAATGCTTGTCTTCACCAAGTGATGTAAGAGACTTAGGCAAACATGGCCTTTGATTGTCAAGAACTCTTACGATCAATCTTGGATCCCGAGACTACTCACACACTCTATGATGGATGATGGTGGTGGATGTGGGTTGTGATGGTGATGGGGGGTGGGTGAAGTGTGAGAGAGGTGGTTTGCAAGTGAGCCTAGCACCCCTATTTATAGCCTGCACAAAATCCCGGACATGGCCCCGTGTCCATTGGGTACGGCCCTGTGTCCACCCATCTTCTCTTTCTTCATTAATTGCAGTTTGTCTGCATTAGTTGACCACGCCCCCGTGTCCGCTGGGCACGACCCCGTGTGCAGAAGCGTATCTGTACTATCAAGATTTGCCTAGATTCTGCGAATCTTAGCGTTGACCACGGCCCCGTGTCCGCTGGCCACGCCCCCGTGTTGGGAAATAGAAGCTTCTACAGCTTTGTCTTTTCTGCAGACACTTGGGCACGCCCCCGTGTTCATTGAGCACGGGGCGTGTTCAGCCTTCTGATGTCTTGTTTTTGCTTGGGAAGATGCTGTCGAGGGGTCGGGCATGCCACGTTTATTCCTTTTCTTGTATTATTGTTAGATTTGGCTGCATTTTTGCTTCATTTGTTCCTTTAAGCTCATTTAACCCTGAAAATACAAAAGGAAGACAAAAACACACTTTTTCCAACATTAGTACTAAAAAAGGGTTAGTTTTACGTTACATTTGATGTAATTTATATGTTGCATTTTGCACACATCAATTATTATATAAATTCAGATCTGAATACATATACATGTTGTATATGTTATTGAATTGAATATAATTGGAACTCCCCATGAGCATCCTAAAGCATTTGAGTGATTAAGATGTTAATTGAAACACCTTATGGATGTAATTATAGTGCACCAATACTCTAATAAACATACATAGAAAATATGTACCTTGTTATTATGGCATCTCAATGTACACAGTGTACAAACATGGTACAATATGAATTTTGGAGATAAAAGCAAGTGTTCTTGATATTTTTGCATATGATATAGATATCTATGTGTTAAAAGGGCAAATTTATATAGCAAAACTTCTAAGAGTGAAAGCACATGCATATTTGGATAAGATGGAAAGAATTCCCTCATGGATTGATAATGCTAGAAGCATTAGTGATGTCAAAACCTCAAGAACGTATTATATGAAGTTGACAAAATACGTATGGACTAAATAGTCAAAACGAGTGTTGTACAACTTGAGATATTCGCATAAAGAGGGATATAAGTTTGATTAAATTAGCCATGTTCTATGAACATTCTACTTTTAAAAGTTCACTTGTCACACCCTGATATTTCCACGTATTACCGGTGGGGAGTATCGTGACGTAGTTGATATCATCATAGTCAAATATTCACAGTTTAATGCACAGCGGAAGTCTAAAGTAATAATAATACAAACCAATTTGAAAGTATAATAAGGTATTACACAACGGTTGTATATGGATCCACAGGCGGATCTTAAATTAGAAAAATAAACACTGTTCAACAGACTTTAGACGTTTAGAACTTGCAAGATTCCTTATTAACGCCCTGAGCTCCCAGCCAATTACGTACAGTAACTGTCACTTAATCTTTTTTTTGGAAAATACGTCAGTTTACACTAGTAAATACAATTAACTGACTCTTTTGAAAACATTTATGAAAATTGATTTAAACGCACAAGGCACAAATATCCTTTTATAACTTGGGACAATTATATAAAAATAATCTTGTATACAGATTTATATGTTTGTTATACATTCAGGGCCTGATATAGAAACCGAGTCAAGATTAATAGACACACCACAAGTATAGGCCCACAAGAGACTGAGATACCGATTTTCCTACGCAACCGTCAGGTGTATGCCTACACCCTGTGCTTAAGATGTGGTCATTTCTTAATAAATGATGCCAAGGATATCTGGGACATGGTCATTAACCCCCAAAGGCTTTGTTTCAAACAAGACAGAAGTTGTGTTAGGTGCAAAACCGTGAAATTGTATGAAATTGAGTTTGGGTATGTGTTAGAATCATTATATAGAAGTTGTGTTAGGTTCAATTTTGATTGTATCGATGTGTTGGGATAAAAACCCACTTAGGAATTGTAGGAAGATGAAGTTTAGTGAAGATTTATGATGAACTATGTAATGTTGATGTTAGAGTAGTGTTATAGAAAGTAGTTAGATGGATAATTTGATATAAAACATATGATGCTTGGTTATGATAATGATTTGTGAATGATTATGTTAATGCATGGATGAACTAGGAAGAATGTGCTTTAATTAGTTGTACAATATGCACTAAATGGTGTACGCACACCAAGTATATGATGAAATGTCTAAGTGAAGTTAAGATGTGAGATTGTATGAAATAGCTTGATATATATATGATTGAGATTAGGTAATAATGTAATTAGTAGTATAATAACGTGAAGAAGGTGCTTTAGATGGAACTTATACAATAATTCGGGTTGAATGTATGTCTTGGTCAAGACTATGCATTAAGGACTTGTACGTTGTGTTTAATATCACTAGGTGATCATGTGGTTGTAAGCATATTTTCATTGTGAGTAAGAAATGTATATAGTGTCATTGATATAGCATAAATGATGATACGGATACATGAGGATAAGCCGAAAGTTTGTAATATGAACTGTTGACTTTTGAAGGTCAACTACGCATAAGAAGCATGATTTGGTTTGTTGTCGTAAAGGTAGGATTATAGGAAGTTGTATGGTACATGTTATGTTAATATGCGTTATTGTGATTACATGATGAATTTCATGAGTTTGAAAGGATATGAATTTGATTATATGTCATATGCTTGTTAGTTGTGACTAAAGAAAGTCAAATGTGAAATATGCGTTTGATATGATCGTTAACATGTACAATTGTGTATGCTAATGTGAATGTAATTTGGTGACATGAAAGTATAGGAATCATGTCGAGAGGGACTCAAGCATGAAAGGCTAACGGGTCAAGAAGTGGCAAGGAAACGGATATGAACACGGATGCATGAGGTAAGTGATTTCCGTAATCACTTCTTAGTTGTTTATGTAAAGTTATGTGCAACTTAATTAATTATGATAATTGAGGTCAAATAAGAATGAGTTGTATGAAATCGATGGATTTTGCTAAGTAAATCAAATAGGTCAAAATACGGTTTTATTGCATACCGGAAAGGTTGCATAAGTAACGACTTCGGTATGATAACCGGGTAATGGGTAAAATTGTATGTAAGCATGCTAACCAAGTAACGGTGGCGCGGGTTAATGGGCAAGAGGTTCGGTAGGAAATTATGAGTAAATGAATAAACAATTTCATAGATGGAAATTGTACTATTTAATGTTCAATTACGTAATAATGAATGAATTTAACGAATACCGGGTATCGGGTGCGTAAACCCCAAGTACGACACTCCGGATAGTGTAAAAGTATTATGGTCATAAGGTTCATGTAAGTTTTGGGTTAAAAGGAATGAGTTATTTGATAAAAACATGAACGGGTCGAATAAATCGTAAATGAATAATAAGCCGATATCGTGTAAGTTAAGAATTTCCTTAATCCGGATATGGGATTTCAAGTTCACATGATAGAATGTCAAATTACGAGCATATAGGAAGAAACCGAAGGTTAAACGGGTAAACAGTTTAAAAGTTATGCGCGTTTTAGTGCGTTCGGACGACGAAACAAACCTGCAGAAAAAGGCCATTTCTAGAGGCCGTCGCCGACGGCCTTGGGGGCGTTGCCGACGGGCTCTACAAACTCAGTTTTTGGCTGACGGGTTATTTGACTGTCTACGGAAGTTTTGGGCTACGGGCAATTGCAAGGGCCGTCGCCGACGCCCCTAGGGCCGTCGCCGACGGCCTCCCCATGTTCAAAAAAACTGAAATTTGTTATCCAAGTTGATTTGGGTATAGTAGGCTTCGGTTTGTAATTCGTGGACCACGACGGGCCTCCCAAACATGATTTTGATCGTTCCTTTGAGGTTTATGGGTTATAAATCTAAGTCTAAGTACCATGTAATTAATGTATGGATATATAAGAGTTATGTTAGATCTTGAACGTGTACGTAAGAGTGTATGTACATATGTAGACGTGTATTTAAGTATATATGAAGGCACGTATGAGTGTATGCAAGTAAGTAGAGACGTAGTAATGTATGTAAGCATGTAGACGTGTATTTATGTATATGTGAAGATACGTATGTGTATATGTACGTATGTAGAGACGTAGTAATGTATGTGCATATGTAGACATGTGTATGGTATATATGAAGGTACGTATGAGTGTATGCATGTATGTAGAGATATAGGAAGGTATGTACATATGTAAATGTGTATGTATGCATGTAAGAATGTATGTATGCATGATTTAGATACGTCGAGTAATACGTTATTAATAGTGTGCCTTGGGAATGAAAAGTAATGCAGGCACATTATTGAAGCCTCACCAGAATACGGATACACAGATGAAATGCTTAAAGTTAGAAAGATTACGAAATGGGAAGTGTACGAGATTGAATCTTGTTTATGTATTGTGTACTAATGTTATGAATGTATGTGGTGAGTGCAGGTTGTACGAATCACGGGCGGTTATCAAGAGGAATAGAGTTCGAAGATCGAGTCACAAGATAGATTGTACGGGAATAATTGAGTATGTGCTTTAGCAAACAGGACTTATACTTTATTTTTCTAAAAGATACATATTAAAACGAACTTTCAAGTAGGTCAAGAAGTTTGTAATGAAAGAAATTTTATGACACGGATTTCCGCTGCGACTTTTTGTCAAATACGTATTAGGGCCATACACTGGGTTGAGGGTAACGTCACCTTCAGAAGAGGGGCCTACTACTATAACTAAGATAATCTCTTAAAAAGTGCAAAAGTGCGGAAATAATCAAAGGTTACACTAAATACAAGTCGGATCCAAGTGATTCATCTTGTCTATCTGTTTTTATTTTATTTTATTTTTCAGCATTTTAGTTAGTTTTATTTTTCTTGTTTAAAAACTTTTTTTCTAAACTTTTGATTTGATTAGACGTTGAGGATAAACCGGTACTAAAATCTCTTGTGTCCTTGGACGACCTCAGTATCTTACCAACACTATACTACGCTCACGATGGGTGCACTTGCCCATATGTGTGTTTAGTGTTAGTAAATATCGTGTTTTATAAATTTAAAACTTGGCTAAAAAGTGTTAAAGGGCTTAAAATATACATTAAAAACTATACGACACTTCACACGCATCAAGTTTTTGGCGCCGTTGCCGGGGACACAAGGATTTTAAGAAAGTTAGGAATTAACGGCCTAATCGTTTTTTTCTTATTTTTCTATTTTTTTAGGATTTTTCTTAATTTTTCAGCTTCTGCAGAACTCAGCACGGACCGTGCCCGCTGAACACGCCCCCGTGCCCAATCTTTGGTACTGGCAATCCTGTTTTAAGTCAGACAGTAAGCTGAACACGGGGCCGTGCCCAATCAACACGCCCTGTGCCCAAGTTTCAGTTACTGAAAACAGAACCGTAAGATCCCGACGGTTGGTAATTTCTGACACAAACATGAGTGATACTGATATTTTTTACTTTCGGCACTCTTATGGTACGTGGTGTCAAATATGTGGTGGCAATCACAAAGAATTGGAATGTTATTTTCTAAATTATAAGCCCCACTATATAGAACCATTGTTTTCCTGTAGCCTTAAGAGGGGCGAAAGTGAAAATAATCCCTATCTCTCCCTCGAATGCTCTCAATCAACCCTTCTAGGAGAAATGCTTCTCGATGAATTATTTCAAATGGAAGATCTAATTCTTACTTGGGTGAAAGAACTTGAGATGGATATCATTAATTCACCTAAAGACAAAGCCTAAGAAGAATTATTGACATCGCATTCGAATAAAAACAACTTCGTTGTTTCCGAAATCACCTCTAATTCTAGCGAAGACTTGAGCGATAGTCTTCCCTGTGTCGATTGTGCCGTGAAGGACTCCCCATCGACTTCGTTCGGTGCATACATAGACCTGAGCGATTCGGCATACACTTTCTTTAACGAGAGCCCGGGAAAGGGTTGGACTTGTCCACCTACATATAGCATAGGAAACACCCTCACTGACAACCTCTTGCGTTCTCGTCTTAATCTAGAGCAACTAAGGTATCTCAGGCACTTTGGGGTTGTTCCCTCCAGTAAGGAACCACCCGATCTGGATAAGTTCCTTAGAAATAGACGAAACTTCATAAACAGCCTCTAGACACGGGGCCGTGTCCAGGTCAGCACGCCCCCGTGTCCACCAAAAGATTCCTTTCTGACTTTTTGTCAAAATACGGACAAAATGTGTCAGGATCTTGCCTGCACACGGGGCCGTGTCCAGCCGACACGGGCCGTGTGCAGCGTGCTGTCGTTTTCTATAAATGCAGCCAAGAATCCTGCACATTTGGACCATTCCAGGGACAGAGATTTGGTGGGAACTTCACACATACCATCCTAGGTATTTTCTAAAAGAAGGTTCTCAACAACCATCTTGTCCTTTCCTCTCTTGTCCATTCCCTTCTTCTTCATTTTTTACCTCAACACCTCCATTAGAGCTTGAGATCACCATGATTCCAAGTTTATTGTTATGTTTGTTAGGTTTTTGTTCAAGGAATCTTGTTAAAATAAGTTTTACAACATTGTTTTAAGTTATTTCTGCTAAAAAAACGCTTCTTAAGTTGGTAAAATAATTTAAAACTCCAAGATTCCTTGTGCCAAAAATCTGCAGAAAGGTGAACACGGGGTCGTGCTCATTGAGCACGGGGCCGTGTCCAAGGTTACTGTTTCATTAAAATGAACTCTTTTCAGTTTATTTTCATAGAATGTCAAACCAAAATAGTGGAACTTCGTCGGCACATTCCAGAAACAGTCGAAGAGAACGGAGATCCTCAATCGAAGCAACTCTCGTACGCTACGTGATGGCATTACGTGAAGCTCTTGATGAGATGACGTCAGTAGAGGAGGTCCTGATAGACCGTATAAATTATCTTACGGTGGGGTTGGAAAACAGTTTTCAAGAAATCAACCTCTTGCACCAGAGGTTGAACATTCTTCTGACGCCTCCCATTGAACCAATCCTCCCTCAAGAGGATTGGAACCTAGCACTTGGAGTCAACAATCCCACCGGATGGGATGACATTCCAGCGGAACCCCCTCTTGACAATCTGCAAGAAGTCCCGGTGGAAGTTGCACCCCCTTAAACTGATGCGAATGAGCCCGCCTTTCTTCTCCCATGGGAGATAGAGGAATGGCTCGCCGACGTATGAGGAACCCATATCCGGAGGAAGAAGTTCTTCGAGCCACATCAAACCGAGAGAATTATCTTTTCGGAAATTTTGCTAATAGAATAAACTTTAGGCTAGAACTTCTTGGTTTAGACTTCTTTTGTTCTTTTCACCTATTTATCTAGAATTTTAATCTATTAGGAATATTATGTAACTTTCTCTATTTAAATGGATGATGGTTTTACAAATTACTTGGTGTTTGGATGATGATGTAATGGATAAAACACACTCGGGATGGTGAAGGATACCAAGGGAAACTTGCACCAGCACCCCATGCACAAAAATAGGGCCACCCGACAATTTTTCTTCATTACAGCAAGTTCAACACGGGGCTGTGCTCATCCAGCACGCCTCGTGCTCAACCATCTGCAGAAAAATGCCCAGTTCAGGTACCTGGACACGGGGCGTGCTCACTGAACACGCCCCCATGTCCAGCCTTCTGTTACTTTGTTTTATTTTCTGTTACTGGCGATTTGAACACGGGGCCATGCTCGGACACCACGGGGCCGTGTCCAGATGCCCAGTAACATAAATTTTTGCTTTTTCACATCTTTTTACACATTCAATCAACCTAAAAACTTATTTTTGGGACACATTGAGGACAATGTGTAATTTAAGTGTGGGGGGATGCTAAAACCTTGAATTTTGCAAGTCCTAATTACAAGTCTTACACAAAACTCTATTGGAACCGCTAAACACCCCAAATTTTTTTCAAAAAAAAAATTCATTTTTTTTACTTGTCTTGGTTTAATTTGGGAATTACAAGTTCTAAAAAAAGGAGATATTTTTACAAATTTACAACCGATAGCGTCGTGATAAAAAGAACCAACATAAGAAAATTACGAAACGGCATGACAAATCTAGTTAAAATTTGTTTATATATACTTGATCACATAAAAACCCATTCTCACAAAAAGTGAGTTTTGAGCCTTTATTGAGCATACAAATACACATCTTTAAACTAAATGCTCATTTTTCGTTTCTTGTGTGAATAGCCGCTTGGTTCTTACGACTCTAGAACTTACCACGACGATACATTCCCGGTCCTTACCAACTTAAACCCAAGTAAGTAAATGATGGAGGCTTTAGGACTAACCCTTTTTATTTCAACACCATTATTTTTCTTTTTCTTTTTTTACCACCTACCCAAAATTCCCCTAGTTAACCCCTTTGAACCTAAACCTTTTCATTTCTTAACCCACAAAACAAACACCCTTTTTACCCACTAAAACCATTTTTCATTTTAAACCCTTTATTTTAGTAAAAAGCTCGGTTTTTCATCTGACATTCCATGAAAAAAATATATATTTTGATGATGAAGCCAAAAGAAATAAACAAACAAGTTTATCAAAAAGAACTTTGTTTGAAGAATTGCTTCATCAAAATAAAATGTTACAAAAATAAAAAGTCTTACGAAAACCAAAGCTTTTTACGCCTTTCGCCCTTTTCTACTAACCACTAACCCAACCACCTACCTTTAACCCAAGCCTAACCCTTCCCCAAAAGTTCTCTTGATATTTACAAAGGTTTTTAGTTAAAAAGGAGGAGGATTGATTACTTGGCAAGCTTATGGTAGGAATAAGTTCCATGCCGCTCTCGAGAGTTTTCACAAAAATACACCTTCAGCCGAGTGTTGAGTAATCCCCCGTGAGGTATGTGAACTTGTATATAAATGGAATTTGAAAGAGGCATGTTATGCCCTATAAATAATTTCTCTTATGAAAAGTTTTAAATAAATCATGACGAATAGGATTGTAAATAAAATAAAAATAAAAACTAATAAAGAATCTTGGAAATCCCGACACTCTATGACAAGCCCAAAACCTTATCTTCTACCCATTCCATTTGGGAGTGTAAGCCACAAAATAAAGAGTTTTGCTTGGGACAAGCAAAGATTCAAGTGTGGGGGTATTTGATTTGCGCAAAATGCAACATATAAATTACATCAATTGAGGCATAAAACTAACCCTTTTTTAGTACTAATGTTGGAAAAAGTGTGCCTTTGTCTTCATTTTGTATTTTCTGGGTTAAAAGAGCTTAAATGAACAAAAGAAGCAAAAATGCAGCCAAATCCAGCATAAATACAAGAAAAGGAATAAACGTGGCATGCCCGACCCCTCGACAGCATCCTCCAAAGCAAAAAAAAGCGAACAGAAGGCTGAATACGCCCCGTGCTCACTGAGCACGGGGGCGTGCCCAAGTGTCTGCAGAAAAGACAAAGTTGTAGAAGCTTCTATCACTCACCACGGGGGCGTGTCCAGCGGACATGGGGCCGTGGTCAACTCTAAGATTCGCAGGATCTAGGAAAATCTTGATAGTACAGATACGCTTATGCACACGGGGTCGTGCCCAGCGGACACGGGGGCGTGGTCAACTAATGCAGACAAACTGCATTTAATGAAGAAAGAGAAGATGGGTGGACACGGGGCCGTGCCCAATGGACACGGGGCCGTGTCCGGGCTTCTGTGCAGGCTATAAATAGGGGTGCTTGGCTCATTTACAAACCATCCCTTGGCAAACCACCTCTCTCACACTTCACCCACCCACCACCACCATCACAACCCACATCCACCACCATCATCCATCATCCACCATAGAGTGTGTGAGTAGTCTCGGGATCCAAGATTGATCGTAAGAGTTCTTGACAATCAAAGGCCATGTTTGCCTAAGTCTCTTACATCACTTGGTGAAGACAAGTGTTTAGTGTAATACTTTTTATTTTTAATCTTTTCGCACTTTTTATTTGGTTTTGTATTAATGACTTTAATAACTAGTTTCTTATGTTGAAGGTGAGTCTTCCTTATCGTTTGTCCGTGGTGTCTTGACATTATTTTACTGTCTATATAAAATAAAAGATTTTCACCATTCATATCTCCACGGTCTATATGGAGATATGTTGGCTACCTGGTCGGGGGTTAAGGGAACGGTTTGGTAAGAGTCTTGCCTTGTTCAGTGTATAGATCCTGCAAGGACCTGGGTCAACTTTAGTAGGACCTCCTTCAATACCCACTGGTATTGGATGGCGGGGGTCCGAACTCCTTGATCCCCTCATATGTAAACTACTATTGATACTTTAACCCGGCTACTTAGGACTGTATCCTTGCTGACTCAGACTACTTAGCCGATGGTAACATCACCTTCAGAAGAGGGGCCTACCATAATATGCATTAATAACTTAATTAATTATCTTCAACAATCCAACCCTTTAGGATTGTATCCTTGCTGACTCAAACTACTGGGTGTAACGCCCCAAAATCCAAATGTTATATATTCACAATATGTTCTTATGTGTTATATTATGAAATAAATAACTAGGCTATTTAACCTAGTTAAGAGCATGGTAAAAACTATTAAAAGAGAAAAGTAGTGCCAAATATGTTATAGAGGAAAACTTGAGGGGTTAAAGTGGATAAGATGAAAGTTGATTTACTAATTAAAAGATCAACACACACACACAAACACACACGAAGGGTGTGTTCGTGAAGCTTCAGGAGCTCTCAAGAGCTCCAAACCCTAACCAAGAAAGATCATCAAATTGAAGGGTGAATCAAGGCGTAAATTCATAAACGAACATGAATTAATGATCACCTACGCGAGGGGATCATGAGGTATGTCTCGAAAGTTAGATTGATGAACTTGTAGGAAGTGGGTTATGTTCTAAACCGTGAAATTGTATGAAATTGAGTTTGGGTATGTGTTAGAATCATCATATAGAAGTTGTGTTAGGTGTAATTTTGATTGTATCGATGAGTTGGGATAAAACCCACTTAGAAATTGTAGGAAGATGAAGTTTAGTGAAGATTTATGATGAACTATGTAATGTTGATGTTAGAGTAGTGTTATAGAAAGTAGTTAGATGGATAATTTGATATAAAACATATGATGCTTGGTTATGATAATGATTTGTGAATGATTATGTTAATGCATGGATGAACTAGGAAGAATGTGCTTTAATTAGTTGTACAATATGCACTAAATGGTGTACGCACACCAAGTATATGATGAAATGTCTAAGTGAAGTTAAGATGTGAGATTGTACGAAATAGCTTGATATATAAATGATTGAGATTAGGTAATGATGTAATTAGTAGTATAATAACGTGAAGAAGGTGCTTTAGATGGAACTTATACAATAATTCGGGTTGAATGTATGTCTTGGTCAAGACTATGCATTAAGGACTTGTACGTTGTGTTTAATATCACTAGGTGATCATGTGGTTGTAAGCATATTTGCATTGTGAGTAAGAAATGTATATAGTGTCATTGATATAGCATAAATGATGTTACGGATACATGAGGATAAGCCGAAAGTTTGTAATATGAACTGTTGACTTTTGAAGGTCAACTACGCATAAGAAGCATGATTTGGTTTGTTGTCGTAAAGGTAGGATTATAGGAAGTTGTATGGTACATGTTATGTTAATATGCGTTATTGTGATTACATGATGAATTTCATGAGTTTGAAAGGATATGAATTTGATTATATGTCATATGCTTGTTAGTTGTGACTAAAGAAAGTCAAATGTGAAATATGCGATTGATATGATCGTTAACATGTACAATTGTGTATGCTAATGTGAATGTAATTTGGTGACATGAAAGTATAGGAATCATGTCGAGAGGGACTCAAGCATGAAAGGCTAACGGGTCAAGAAGTGGCAAGGAAACGAATATGAACACGGATGCATGAGGTAAGTGATTTCCGTAATCACTTCTTAATTGTTTATGTAAAGTTATGTGCAACTTAATTAATTATGATAATTGAGGTCAAATAGGAATGAGTTGTATGAAATCGATGGATTTTGCTAAGTAAATCAAATGGGTCAAGACGAGGTTTTATTGCATACCAGAAAGGTTGCATATGTAACGAATTCGGTATGATAATCGGGTAATGGGTAAAATTGTATGTAAGCATGCTAACCAAGTAACGGTGACGCGGGTTAATGGGCAAGAGGTTCGGTAGGAAATTATGAGTAAATGAATAAACAATTTCATAGATGGAAATTGTACTATTTAATGTTCAATTACGTAATAATGAATTAATTTAACGAATACCGGGTATCAGGTGCGTAAACCCCAAGTACGACACTCCGGATAGTGTAAAAGTATTATGGTCATAAGGTTCATGTAAGTTTTGGGTTAAAAGGAATGAGTTATTTGATAAAAACATGAACGGGTCGAATAAATCGTAAATGAATAATAAGCCGATAGCGCGTAAGTTAAGAATTTCCTTAATCCGGATATGGGATTTCAAGTTCACATGATAGAATGTCAAATTACGAGCATGTAGGAAGAAACCGAAGGTTAAACGGGTAAACGGTTTAAAAGTTATGCGCGTTTTAGTGCGTTCGGACAACGAAACAAACCTGCAGAAAAAGGCCATTTCTAGAGGCCGTCGCCGACGGCCTTGGGGGCGTCGCCGACGGGCTCTACAAACTCAGTTTTTAGCTGACGGGTATTTGACTGTCTACGGAAGTTTTGGGCTACGGGCAATTGCAAGGGCCGTCGCCGACGGCCTCCCCATGTTCAAAAAAACTGAAATTTGTTATCCAAGTAGATTTGGGTATAGTAGGCTTCGGTTTGTAATCCGTGGACCACGACGGGCCACCCAAACATGATTTTGATCGTTCCTTTGAGGTTTATGGGCTATAAATCTAAGTCTAAGTACCATGTAATTAATGTATGGATATATAAGAGTTATGTAAGATCTTGAACGTGTACGTAAGAGTGTATGTACATATGTAGACGTGTATTTAAGTATATATGAAGGCACGTATGAGTGTATGCAAGTAAGTAGAGACGTAGTAATGTATGTAAGCATGTAGACGTGTATTTATGTATATGTGAAGATACGTATGTGTATATGTACGTATGTAGAGACGTAGTAATGTATGTGCGTATGTAGACATGTGTATGGTATATATGAAGGTACGTATGAGTGTATGCGTGTATGTAGAGATATAGGAAGGTATGTACGTATGTAAATGTGTATGTATGCATGTAAGAATGTATGTATGCATGATTTAGATACGTCGAGTAATACGTTATTAATAGTGTGCCTTGGGAATGAAAAGTAATGCAGGCACGTTATTGAAGCCTCACCAGAATATGGATACACAGATGAAATGCTTAAAGTTAGAAAGATAACGAAATGGGAAGTGTACGAGATTGAATCTTGTTTATGTATTGTGTACTAATGTTATGAATGAAAAGTAATGCAGGCACATTATTGAAACTTTTTTTCTAAACTTTTGATTTGATTAGACATTGAGGATAAACCGTTACTAAAAGCTCTTGTATCCTTGGACGACCTCGGTATCTTACCAACACTATACTACGCTCACGATGTGTGTTTAGTGTTAGTAAATATCGTGTTTTATAAATTTAAAACTTGGCTAAAAAGTGTTAAAGGGCTTAAAATATACATTAAAAACTATACGACACTTCACACGCATCAGCCGTATATTCAAATCAGCAAGCACAAGTACCTCTACTAGGCTCTCAATCTGGAACGAAGGTTTTATTAACCTATTAGACTCCTAACGGGTCTTATTTAAGTTGAAACTTAGACCGGTTAGTTTTAAGGAAAGGTTTACGGTTCAAACTGCAAGATTAAGCGAAGACTGGATTTGAATGTGATTTAGACCCGACAAGTATGTAGACTTGTATAATATGGGTAAACTAAACATATTCTGAATTTTGAAGTGAAAAATGATAAGGTTTGACCCGTTTTTGTTAATTCATGTAAACTAGTTACATAAACCGTACCGAACGCGTAAAATGCATAACGGGTAACCAAATGAGTCATGAACATGTTTCACAAGTTAATATGCCTTAAATATGTTGTGATATCAGTAGGATACCTTCCATTATGCCCAAAACGGATTTAAAATCAATTTAAGCCCCGTAGGGGTATTTTGGTCATTTTAAAGATTATAAAAGAGGTTAAATGACAATCTGAGGTTCTGGTCTAAAATAATTAGTAAAAATATTTATTTTAGTATTTTATATCAGTAAGATAACATATATGTGTGAAATTTATCATTTATGGCCAAACTATGCACCATAGGGGCATTTTGGTCATTTCATATAAGCCTTAAAGGTCAAATTTGGAAATCTGAGTTCAAAACTTTTACTTACTATTAAAGTATAAAAATTTATTCATAACATCAGTAGGTAACAAGCTTTAGGTGCCAAATATGGTTTTAAACCATACTATGCGCCTAAATCGCATAAAAGTCGGTATTTAACGGTATTCAGGTTAAATAAATAAATCTGAGATTTTGAACAGCCTTTACTGTTTAAAATAATTTATTTAATATATAAAATCAGTAGAAAAAGTGTTGATATGTAAAGGATGTGTAAAACTCATTTTATTAGCAAAAAGGGCATAACCGTCAATTACCGAGTCAATGCAAGAACCCTATGTTATGATCAGTTTAAAATTCAACAAAAATCTTCAAAAATCCCTAAATATTATATTACATCAGTGGGCAAAAGGTTTAGTGTCAAAATTTAGGTTTAAATAGGTTTTATGCCGAAAATGCTGTTTAATTAATAAAAAGGCTTCAATTTACGATATTGAGCATAACTCCTAACTTAGACCACAAACTGATGTCAAATTTTTAGGACATATTTATAAATCAGTAATAAAGGTTTTTGTCCTCTCACATTTTCAAAAATCTCATTTTTACATCAAAAGGGATAATGGTCAACTTTTAAGCAATTAACGGAAACATGCAATGAACTAGGATTTCTAAGGAACCAAGTTGTATAACCCTTGGAGGGTTATACTAACATATAACACGGTCCTAAAGGAATCCTAAGGCATATTTATACTAAGCTAAATCAGGTCAGAACTGAAAGTCAAAGAAAAAGTCAACTTTTGCGACTTTCGGTTGCGCACCGAGCCTAAACTTAGAATTGTCGGGTTGAACATGCCTAGACATGTTCAATTAATATTTACCAAGTTATTAATAGTGACAAAACTGATTTTATTTCCCTTACATCATTAGTTATGAATTTTATTTAAAAACCGACTTGTTTGACTTTTATTTTAATTACTTTGACCCGACAATTTACTAAGCAAACGTGGTAATTAAGAGGTGCCCTTTTTGAGGGTTTAATACCTACCTAATTACGATCACGTAGCCATGTTCGTTGCGAACAATGGCTCAATCGTTTAAAAGTCAAAGCGTTTATCGGGAACGCTTGACTTTTCGACTTTAAGAGCCGAACAACTTAACTAAGCACGAAAGGAACACCTACAAAGGGTCCAAGCTAGGAAGATCTTGATAAAATTACTCAGGTATGAAGTTCTTGAACTCCAACTTAGAGTAATTCAATCAGATTGTGAGGAACAATGAATGAAGCGAGGGGTATTTATAAAAAACCCACAACCATTAGGATCGTTCCTCGCAAAACGAGCTTCGATCTGAGCCGTACAAGTGCACCCCCTGATTTAGAATACCATGGGCACCCCTAAACAAGCCCATAGAATGATCAAAACCATTTGCACAACATGGGAACAGCTGGAAATTGCTGGAAATTGATTTTTGAAGATCTGAGCATTCTACGCGGGCCCCGTAGACATAGGGGATGGGCTACGCGCCCCTCCCAGCACATCAGGTTAGCAACTTTTCAATATTTACAGAAACAGTCCCTGCATGCATATAAGGCCCTTTTTGACACGTTTAAGGCCCGTTCACCTCATTTCAAGGCTCCAAAATGAAGTTAAAGTATAGGGAACATAAAACATGCTCAAAAATATGTCGGATGTCGGTTCGTTTGGTCGTACGGTTGCGTTGTTCGGCTAATTACGATGAAACACGAACGGACGCGAAAAACGATCCAAATTACGCGACGAATGGAATTTTATCATGCCAATCACTAAAATAAAATATTTTAATGATTACATTAATTTTGGATGTCCGGATATATTCAGAATGTAAGATATGCGCGAAAATACAAACTTATGCACTTTTTGACGCTTTTAGTCCCTGTTGATCAAATAAGTTTATTTTTGCGCACCAAATACCTCAAAGCCTATTTCTAAGCTATATAAAGGATATTTAGGGCATGTTTAACTTATAATCATATTCCGGAAGGTTCAATACCATACGAATCGGTATACTTTTGCAGTTTGACGCAAAGAGTCCCTCTAATGCGCAAACTTGCGCATATCATCGTTTAATAGCATCGAAGCCTTATCTAATCCATATTAGGTATTCTTGAGAGTATTATTAGACATCATGATGCTTTGGGTTCGTAAAAAGGTCATTTAGAGGTATGATTAAACATATTGACGCTTTTAACCCCTTAAACTTGCAAAGTTGCGCGTAACGTCACTTAAAGGCATAAAAGCCTTAGACGGCCAATAATTGGCATTCCCGAGAGTATAATCAAATATCATGAAGCTCCCGGTTTGTTAAAAGGTCACTCAGAGGTAAGAATTAACATGTTGACGATTTTAACCCTTCATCGTGCAAACTTTCAATTAATCACGCAAACGGCTACTTTCGATCAATCAAGCGGCTCATTTGTGAATATGAATACCGTAAGAGGTTATTCAGAAACTTATTTTAAGCATGTTAACACTTCCAGTCCTTCCATAATCAAAGTTTTCGATTTTTCGAAAAATTAGTCCATTAAATTCAACGTTTGACTTTATTAGGGTTTATTACATGTGTCAATACATCATTGGACGTGATTTTAGGAGGTGTTACATCCTCACCCCCTTAAAAGAAATCTCGACCTCGAGATTTGCTATAATAATGGAAGTACTTTCTATCGTATCATGGAATTAACCTCCATAGCATATTTGGGCCCCTAAGGGTATGTCAGTTGACCTATACAATAGGTACATACTTTCTTTCGGAGCTTCTTAACCTGTCGATCCTTAATCTATACAGGTTTCTCATCAAACCTTAAATTTTCATTAGTCTGCATATCATTATGTGATAATGCTTCTTGTCTTATCGGCGAAACATATCCTTAAATCACTAGTGTGGGACACATTGATTTCCATCAAGCTCCTCAGGTAAGTTTTAGCTTACAGGTTACCAATCTTGATATATTCGATTTCCTCGAATGATTCTATATATCAGAGCTTAACTACCCCGATAAATTAAAAATTCAGCACACCCTTCTTAGGGTGATACCTTCAATTGAACCTTATTCCTTATTAAGGACTTAGGAGGGTTGCGACTTTCATCAATCCTTGATTTTCCGTCGATTACTGGCAACTTTCAGATGATTACGGATTTGTATGATCTTATTCGTTGTTTCCAAGGAAACTTTCAGATCCTGATAATTGGACTTACCAAACTTCTGTCCAATAACAGATGTCTAACATCCCATCTATACAAGGTCTCCAAAGGAACAGCCTTGGTACTTATATATCGACTATTAGTTATAGAATAGCTTATTTAAGGTGAGATGGTTATTCTAACTACTGCCTAAAACCAATCTTAAGGAATAGCTAATCCTTACAGTTAGTCGAACAAATCGACGATCCTGGGCAGCTGATGGCGATTCTTAATTGTTACCTAAGTAGGGTTGCGGTAATCAATGCATAAGCATAATGAACCGTCGTTCTTAATTGATAATACTGGAGCTCCCGGTATTTTGATTTAGGCTTTTATGAAATCCTCTCTAAAAGCTTTTCTGATTGACTCTTAGTTATTCCATTTCGTTGGTACTAACCGATATGGGGCCTTTCAATAGATGCAACTCTAAGTGAGGTATTAATCTTAACTCTACTTGTCTTAGGAGGTAAACAGGGTAGTCTTTGGAGATAATGAAGACACAAGGAGATTACTGAGATTTTCCAAATCTCAGGCTCCGATTCATCTATCATTGCCTGTGTCGGATAAGTGACACATTTACTTTACAAATCTATGGATACCTTATTCAGTGACACTTATTTGGACATTTCCCTTCTGGATATCTTCTTTGAATACCATTAGCTGACTTTAGTACCATATGAACATTGGAATATCTCCGTGGTTTCATGCATTAAACCTCCATACTGATCAGGCATGGAAGCAATCTATGGAACATATTAAGATACACCAATCCTCATATGGCGCTTCTATCATACAATCTGGTATTCGCAGTTGATAGAAATCAATGAGATAACAAACTAACATATACTGACGTACTCCATCTGGAGAGAGTACTCTTAGCATTTTACGAATGAAGATTTCCGACAGGGACAGAAGAAATGGCTCCTATGCTTTCCGTCTGTAAGTTTTACCTTACACTTAATCTTTGGGGTTCTTATGGAAGATTTTAAAAGTTTGCTATACTTACCATTTATAAAGGATTTATTGGTACCCGAATCAAAACAAAACTCTTAGCATTTATACAACTGATGAATGATAAGGAATGTACCTGATGTCATTATTGATATGAACTACCTCTTGCATCCATCAGGAGAGTTTAAGCGCTTTCATTCTTAGGCTTTCTATCCTTAGCCGCACTTCCCTTGACAGATTTAGGGCATGTAGTCTTGATGTGGCCTTTCTCGTTACAGCTAAAGCAGACTGCATCCTTTATGTCCTTGCAATCCAACATTTTATGCTCACTTGATTTGCAGATCCCACAAGCCCTAGGCTGCGATTGGGATTTTGATTCGAACCTGCACCTCCCTAGATGGCGCTTCTTGCAGGTCTTGCATACAGGTTTCTTATTGGACTCTTGCTTACCCTTTTTCTTAGAACTCTGAGAGTTATCTTCCTTCCTTTTCATTTTTAGTTCATCCTTTGCAGTCGAGGCATGAACAAGATCCTTCTCGTGAGTAAGGAAGTGTGGTTTTAAATAGGATTTAGAGCAAGTAGCATTGGGCTCTTTGAACTTTTTCATGACCTTTCTCACAGCCTTTCCAACAGTTGCGTCAAACATAGCTTGGAGAACATCTTTATTAATTTTGAGGTTCACAATTATAGCATCATTAGAATGTGTAGCATCATCAATGAAGCGATCAACGGTTGTCTTATCCGAGTTTGTCATACTCGAGACTTGGTCCCTAACACCAATGAAACAATTACTTAGTTGTACTACAACACCTATTCCTCATCCTGATGACCTAACATATACTAACCATGGTATCATTAAATTATACAGGTTAATATAGTACGAACATTCCTAATGAACGTTATTTAAATATATATCAATTATATTTAGCCTAGGCCATAAAAAGACCATCAATGGCATTTAAGGTTTGGATCTAGTCCATCACCTTTTTGACAGGGGATCAAAATGTCGCATCTGTCTTGATCATATTGGTGATTTTGGATAACTTGAAAGCTTGCCACAAGGATATTGGAAAAGAGTGATTCCTAATGGATATAAAGCATCCATCTAAAATTGTTGAAGCAGTCTCTAAAGTATCGTCGGCCAATTCTACCTCATGTTTTTGTCTAGAGTCCTAACAGGCGGACACAACAGTTTATTGTCCACAATAGACTTATATGCGCCAGTATCAAACAAATTCCTGCATAAACATCATTGATGAGGAATGTACCTGTTATCACATCGTCATTCTGAATGGATTCCTGAGCATTCATTTGAAAGACCCGAGCATTGGTCTTCTTAGCCTCTTCAGGCTTCTTCTGATTCTTAGGGTAGTTAGTCTTATTATGCCCCTTCTCGTTGCAACCATAACAGGTTGCATCTTTCAATTTCTTGCAATCCAAGGTTTTATGTTCCTTAGACTTGCAGATCCCACAAGGTAGAGGCTGAGATTCAAATCTGCATTTCCCGAGGTGGTATTTCCTACAGGTTTTGCACCTGGTCTTTTGGCCCGACTGCTGGTTGTCCTTCTTAAACCCGGAACTCTTCTTATGATCAGAGTTCCCCTTTTTCTTCTTATCGGAGCGATGAGAATTCTCATCCTCACGTTTCCGCTTTCCATCATCAGAAGCTTTGGCGGCATTGTTTCTGACCACATCAAGTGTGAGAGATAGTGACAGATCTGCCACTGACCTGAATGAGTTAGGTCTCGATGCTTTCACACTTGCCTTTATTTCTGGGGCTAGACCCCCAATAAAACAAGCTATACGCTTCGGTTCCGGTGTGATCAAGTAAGGAACCAATCAAGACATGGTATTGAAACTTGTAAGATATGCCTGACAATCTAAGTTCTTCATGACCAATGTCAAGAAATCAGTCTCGATTTTCTCAACTTCATGTTGAGGACAGAAATTTTCTTTGATAAGAGCAACAAACGGATCCCAAGTCAAGTTGTACAACGGGATCTTCCCTGTAGCTTGGATTAGTGACCTCCACCAAGCTAGAGCTTCTCCTTTAAAAGATTGTGAAACAAACTTCACAATGTCTTGCTCTGCACATCCACTAATATCAACAACAGTGTCCATCTCATCGAGCCACGTCATGCAATCGATGGCTCCCTTTTCTCCTATGAAGTCTCTGGGCTTGCAGGAGACAAAATATTTATATGAACAGGTTTTAACACGTGGCTCTTGGTTAAGCACAACCTGTCCAGACGGAACACTCCTCTGATTCAATGAGTGATGAGAATCGTCTTTATGAGATACATGCATTTGGGAAGGTGGTTTTGTATGAGGTACAGACTGGGTCTTGGTGCATGTACCACTTGATTCGTTATACTATCTGTCAAGAGCTCGAGTAATGGCATTATCTATTAATGCCTGCAGTTCTGCTCCAGCTATATTAACTCTAGTAGTATCATTATTCTCCCTCGGGTGGCTGTTGACTTCATCTGACCCAGCCATGTAGCTTGATTGCTACATAAATATTGCCAATGATTTATTCAGAAGTCTATTATGGAATTGTCATTTATGGCAATTTATTAACCATGGAAATTTTAAGCCATATTGGTTAATTTAATTTATTTAAATTTTTATTATATTTTATCCCAGTTATAAACTATTAAGGATAATAGGGTGGCATACAAAAGGCCTAGTCACAAGGACAATTTTAAATTATGAGCCATGATCTTATAGGATCGAGGCATTAAGGCTTGAATATAGTTCATCGCCTTTTCTTGACAGTGAGTCATAGACTACAACTGTCTTTCATCTCAAAAGACAGTATGTATGGCCCGTAGACACTACATCACTAAGGGATGTTTAAATTAAATGAGAAAATGAATTAGAAGAATCCAATATAAGGATGACTTGTGTGATTTTATCGAATCACAATTGCCAGGAGTGCTAACATGTTTTCAGATGTTAACAATGATTTAAATCTTAAAAAGGTTTTACAATCTAGGCCATGTCTAAAATGACATATAGGCTAGGTTATACCTTCAAGATTTTCTTTCAATATTCAATGGCAGATCAATTACAAAAGGGAATGATATTTTGATTAATTTTATATGTTATGTTCATACATATAAGGACAAATGAAACTTTTAAATTAAAACATTCCATTAAATGGAAAAAGTACATGGATGCCCTAAACGGGGCTAGAAATTTGTCCACATAGGGACCAAAAGATAAATATGTCCTTATAAGGACTAATAATAAAAAATGAAATGCAACAAAAAGAGTTTCTTCTTTACTTTATTTCTGGAAATTTTCTCCTTGGTTCTCTGTGTGCGGTACGAATACTGAAGGTTTTTGTGGGTAGCCCAAATCTTCTATATTAGGAATCTTTGCAAACGTGGAATCCAAGGATTTTATGGTTAATGAATAATATGAATCATGAATAAGGCCAGGACAGGTATAATCCAAGTTTGGGATTCCAAGACTTGGAGGTAAGGAATATGAGTCCTTTGGGTCCATAAGTATTATCTTTGGAGCAGGAGCTTCAGGGACAGCTGGTATGAACTCCTCCGATGTTGGCTTCTCATTTGAAGTTTCAAAAGTCCTGGGTACATAATTTGAAATATGGTTAATGGGTTCAAAAGGTCCTTTCTCCATACTGGTCGTATGCTAATTCGAGTTGTGGTACAAAGCTTAGCATTCTTAGACTTCGGGTTTGGAGAGTTTCCACCAATGGCAGCTTTACTCGGTGACACGATCCTGAGATGCATAAATATCGAAAAACAATGTATACATATACAGGGATGAGATCATTCCTAGTTCATGTCTAGACTCGGAAGTCAAGGAATGTGCTACTGTGTCATTGAGATTAAACACAAAAGGCTAGTGAAATCCTACAACATGACGAACAACAGGTTTGGACTACCCACAAAAACCTTCAGTATTCCATTGATGTTACATTCTCTCCATCTGACACCGACAACGAGTCAAATCTAGACGCCTCTCTAGTTACTATGTCAGTATTCCATTGATGTTACATTCTTTCCATTTCGTGCGGAATGGTCCATCACACCCAATTTCCTCTAAACTAGACTACCGAGCTCCATTCTATCCAATCTAGACACAAGACTCGATACAAGACGAAGTCGATAGACATATGCACCAACAGACTCCCCCTTGGATGTTGACGAAGTCTTCAGTGTCGAGTCTTCGGCATGACACATCTTTGATCTTGATATGTCTCTGTGTATCTGACAGTGTAAGCATCATTCAATCTCTTTCTTTTCCAGAATCTCAAACTGGCTTTCAATCATTCAAACTCCCCCTTGAATGTTGATCTAACAATCTTCAGTCTCCTCTTGATTCCTTAAGTTCTTCAGCTGCGTGATCTTTAGGATTCGAATCTGGCTCTAAGCAGCTTCTATTTTGAATGTTATCCCAAGATCTGTAGCTGGCTCTTGATCTAGGATCATGACCTGCTTCACACTCTGCTCAGGTTTAGCCATGGGAACCTACATAAATCTCTACCTAACAATAAATTTCACAAATTTAACAATTTGACAAATTTATAACTCATTTGCAGGTATCGTTCAAAATGATTTAACACTTAAAATCTTTGATGACCACTTGTAGGAATATCATTTTTTCATTTTTAAACAACTTCTCCCAAACCTGTTGTTCGTCATGTTTAGCACTCGGAATTTTGAAATTCAGCTTTTCATCATCAGTTGTCGAAAATCTTTTTGCATTTTTCAAAATTTTATGCTAAAACACTCCGAAAATCTTTTTGGATTTTTTATTTTAATGAAATGCAGTAAAGAAATATTTACAGGCAATATTTTTTGGAGTTTGTGTAAGAGGATCATATCAGTTTATGAGACAAATCAATAACACCGTTAAGCTTTAAACATTTTAAGTTCTAAATGATTCACGTAGATTGTCAGTATACTGATCCACTTAAATTTTCACACAAAGTTCAACTGTTTCGAGATACGAGATTAATGTCTTAGAAACTTAAACTTATTCGCGTGTCCCACCTCAGAATATACTCCCGTATCCAGACTCCTATATTCAGTCTTACAGGTGAATGTACACTAGTGATATCTGTAAAGGGGTAAATGCGAGACCATGAGAACTCAGGCTATTGCTTCCGCAAAATCAGAGAGATGATGGTTCGACTTTCGGTGTGTTCCCTTTAGAGAATCTTTTCTTCAACAGCACATGATTAGCATTTTTTAATGTTTCATCATTTTTAAGCTGAGGGTGGGCTTTATGATAAAAGCAAAGCAAAGTATTATACGAGGACTAGGCTATTGCTCCCCCAAAATCAGAAGTCCAGGTATAATACCCCAGATATCACCACGCACAAAGACCTAGTATGTCAGAAATAGAAAGCCCTTCAAACAAGATTTCAGGGGTTACCTATATATCCGAGAGATGTTCCCCACGAAAGAAGCAAGTTTGATATTTAGGTTTATATCTCGAACACAATCTACTAAGCGTGTAAAAACCTACTGGCATATCATCAGTGAGACCGTTTATCACATTTGACTTACCAATTCTTTAGCGTGCTGTGATAGTCCACTGATGTACTATCATTTCCTCTTTTTCACAACAAAACTCATTTTGAATTTTTCATGTTTTTGGTTTTTTAGATTTTATCATTTTTTGGCTTTTTCAAATTTTCGAAATTTCTAAAAAATTTTACTCCCCCTAAAATCAAAAATATGTTTCAATTTTGGATTTTCAGGGAAAATTTGAAAACAAACTATACAAGTAACGTGACAACTGTTGTGAATTGCTTCAATTCGCCATCCACTTGGCATAAACAATCAGAACTCCCCCTTACAACAAACTATTTTCCCATTACGATTTCAAAACACTTAAGTTTGTTTTAAACAAATGGTTTTTCCGGAAAATAAGTTTTGTTGATTTCAATTGTAAAATCGGTGTTTAATTCATCACTTTTTTTCTCAATCACATGTATGAAAGTTAAATCAAGTTCAACTTAATGACCTTGATCAACCACTTGTAGGTGAACTTATCAACCATACCACATGTAAATCGAAATATGACAATTTTCAGAATATTACCACTTGTAGGTTTACTAATCAAACATTTTCAAGAATGATGTCGATTCCTGCTTCACGATTACCAACTAAGAAGCTCCGGCAAGTCACACTTGATAAATTTTCACATTTTTAGAAATTTTCACAAAAACAATTTTTAAGAATGATGTCGTTTCATGCTCCACGATTACCAACTTGGGAGCTCCGACAAGTCAGGATTTTAAGTAGAAAATATTGTCACCCAAGCCTGACGAGCCTTGGGTGATTTTGATTCAACTCTATCCCACTATATTTTTTATTTGTAAAAATCTTTTACATCCTTTACCGTCTCATCAACCATCTTCCCAAAGATATGTTTGACTTTTCCATTAAAAGCCTTTTCAGCATCAAATTCTTCTTTACCGGAGAAGAATTGATCTGAAATCTCAATCTTTCCCACTTTTAATTTCAAATTATCTTTTGACAATGGAGGAAAGTTGTAACACCCCAACCCGGAAGGGCTGATGTGTCACAATAACAGTGATATCATAAACAAAAGTCATAATTCCATTTATTTATTTATTAAGGATACAACCATACAACAACTAAACTTAAGGTTAATATACAAGCGGAGACATTCGATTTAACTAACATCTTCAGATTTATTCCTAGGCTTTAATCTTCTCTCTCTCTCCCGCCCAAAGTAATCTGCTGACCTGTACATACAAAAATTTTACGGAATGAGCCGAATGCTCAGTACGGAATTATAGGCTCAAAGAACAAATAACGCTTTATGCAAAACTGATACGATGCCAGAACATAATTTCATAATCATATTTTACGGATGTACCCATAAGCAACTTAAAACGTGACAACACACAGGTAGCTACTCCTGCATAATTATCACATGAGATGGCGAATTGGCATACCCGTTATCCACCTCCTTATACTTAAATCCTAGGATCGATCCATACGCCTCCTAATAGCTTATATGTACCACACTTGTACTTAAGAGACGCCGTGAACTAATCTCTCCGTCACGGATGGAGCACATGATGTCGATGCCGCAACAACATGCTCGTGGGACACTCCACGAGAAGCGATACTCAGGGTAACAGAGTACAAATGGTCTTATTCACATAACTTATAAAACTTATTTTCATAACAAAACGGAACATATATTGGAACATGCGATAATGAGTACAACTAACATAATACTATCGCATGATATGAAAGCTTAAATCAAATGATTAGAATAGAAATCGAACGGACTGTCAAATGACTCGATAATCAAAGACGTGATGATGTTGAAAAGCTATACGAATTTAACGGTTTTATAACAATTGAATATCGAACAACAAGAAGTGGGGTAAGGATCCGTACCTTAATAATTCCAAATTGATGCTACCTTGTGATAATATTTCAGATTTATACGGACAGAGTTTAGACTACTGATTAGTCTTTTAACCTAATTTAAATAACATGCACACAAACTAGGTTAGTAACTTAATACAGCCTTTACGATAACTCACGAGATCAAATTCTCACAACGAACGACAAAGTGCAATACTTCATCCATCGAATTAACGATGATCCGTCAAATTAATGACGAACGACAAAGTACAATACTTTATCCATCGAATTAACGATGATCCGTCAAATTAATGACGAACGACAAAGTATAACCCTAATGTGGGCAGCACTTAAACATCCATTGGATATATTGATCGATCGGAAAATGAATCGTAATAGCGATCGAGTTATTACCCTGTTCTGCAGCACCCCGCTACTCTTAATTAGTGTTTTGTGTGTGTTTGGAGAGTGATTAGACGATAACTCAGAGTGAATTTGAAGTTTGAACGTCGTTTTTGTGCCCAGAATCAAGTGCCAACCTCTGCTATTTATACACGATTTTGAACTAGCTTACGGACCGTAAGCTTAATAACCTTACGGTCCGTAAGGTTAACAAAATGGGTATAGGGTGGCCACGTGTGGAACTAGCCTAGCTGAGTCGACAATTTTAATAAATTCAACTTCCGCAACAAGTTATTAGGATAATCGTTACGTAGGGAATACCCCCCCTGAGTTTTAGGGGCCCTAATCCTGATTCTGAAATTTCTGAAAATTCTAGGGTTTGTACAGAATTACTTGGGTGTCTTAATTAGGGTTTCCTATGGGTTAATTTAATAAAATAATTAGGTCTTTTAATATTATTAGTTTATTATGATTTTAAATTTTTGGTTATTACAACTATTACCCCCTTAAAGAAATTTCGTCCTCGAAATTTTTCAAATAAGAACATATCGTATAAGTAACGGAATTTTCATAGCAGAGTTACTAACTTATATAACCAGAATTTCCTAAACACACATGTGTATCTAAAATTCATAACTAAGATCATGACTATAATTGTCAATTACCTTACATATGTGCCCTAATGGTCCTCCTATAATGCATCTTAATAAAATATCTTACCGTACGAAACGTCAATAGAGATTTAAAGATACTTAGAGTGACTATTGGTACTGATATTTCCTACATAGATATGCTTAATTATAGCTAAGATATATTCACATAAGGTAAAGCATAAATGACCATAAACAGAAACAATTGAACATATATCAAAGAGCAAGATTTACCGTTACTCGACTAAAATTCTATTGCGAGAATAGATTAGGGTATAGAGAACGAATTGATTCTTCAGATTCCCATGTTGCTTCGCGTTCAGAGTGATTTTTCCAGAGGATTTTAACAAACGGAATTACTTTCCTACGCAAAACCCTTTCTTGTCGATCTAAAATGGCTTCTGGCTCCTCTTCGTAGGACAAATCCTCGTGAATTGTAAGTAACGGATAACTAATGACATGAAGTGGATGATAATTATATCCTCTTAACGAGGAGACATGAAAAACGTTATGAACGTGAGACAGCTGAGGCGGTAAAGCCAGTCGATATGACACTTCTCCAATTCTTTCAAGGATTTCAAACGGACCGATGAAACGGGGACTAAGCTTCCCTTTAATTCCAAATCTACGAACGCCACGCCAAGGTGATACCTTTAAGAAAACGTGGTCGCCAATTTTAAATTCGAGTGGTCATCTATCTTGATCTGCATAGCTCTTTTGTCTGCTCTGAGCTTCTTTCAGTTTTTCTCGTGCCATAGTGACTTTTTCATTTGTAATCTGAACTAGTTCTGGTCCTTCAATAATCTTTTCTCCAACTTCATCCCAGCATATCGGTGCTCGACATTTCCGACCGTATAAAAGCTCAAAAGGTGCCATGCCAATACTTGCTTGCCAACTATTGTTGTAAGCGAACTCAACAAGGCATAGATATTCATCCCAGTTTCCAGACCATTCAAGTGCACATGCTCGGAGCATGTCTTCCAAGGTCTGAATTGTGCGTTCCGACTGCCCATCTGTTTGTGGATGGAAAGCCGTACTAAACTTTAGTCTTGTACCCCAAGCTGCCTGAAAACCTTTCCAAAATCGTGAGGTGAAACGTGGGTCTCTATCGGAAACAATGGAAGATGGTGTGCCATGGAGTCGAATAATTTCTTGAAGAAATATTTCGGATAACTTATTAACCGAAAATCCTTGCTGAATCGGTAGAAAATGGGCTGACTTCGACAATCTATCGACAACAACCCATACAACATCATTCTTCTTGAATGTCTTAGGCAAACCGGTAACAAAATCCATTGTGATCTCATCCCACTTCCATATGGGAATATCCAATGGCTGCAATAGACCGCTTGCTCGTTTGTGTTCAATTTTCACTTGTTGGCAAGTGAGGCATTTACTTACGTATCGAGCAACGTCTTCCTTCATGCCATTCCACCAGAAGTTCTGTCTTAAGTCTCTATACATCTTGGTAGATCCTGGATGAATTGAAAATGGTGAGCTGTGAGCTTCGGCTAACAACGACTCACGAAGGCTGGAGTCATCGGGTACACAAAGTCTTTTGCCACACCAAATCACTCCATGATGATCTATACTAAATTCAGATTTCTTACCTACCTCAAGATTTTGCACAATTGCCCAAAGTTCTCCATCTTGCTTTTGTGCATCTTTAATCCGTGATATGAGGTCGGGTTCAATCTGTATTCTAGCTAGATATCCATCAGATTTACTAACCTGAAGCCAAATGTTCATCCTTTCGAGATCTTTCCTAATATGAGGCTGAATTTGTATGCAAGATATAGTCCCGGAATTCTTTCGGCTCAATGCGTCAGCTACAACATTGGCTTTACCTGGATGGTATTGAATATTTACATCGTAATCTTTTAAAAGTTCTAACCACCTTCTTTGCCTCATATTTAGCTCCTTCTGCGTAAATATGTACTTGAGGCTCTTGTGGTCGGTAAAGATGTCACAACTCTCACCATACAGATAATGTCGCCAAATCTTTAGTGCAAAAACGACTGCGGCTAATTCTAAATCATGTGTAGGGTAGTTAACTTCATAAGGCTTTAACTGACGAGAGGCATAAGCGATAACCTTCCCATGTTGCATTAGCACACAACCTAATCCTTTCTTTGAGGTATCACTATAGACTTGGTAACCTCCTGATCCAGAAGGGAGAGCGAGTATCGGAGAAGATACGAGTCGCTTCTTCAATTCTTCAAAACTTTTCTCTTGTTCCTCATTCCATGAGTACTTCACCCCTTTCCTTAGGAGTTTTGTGAGTGGTAAAGCGATTACCGAGAATCTTTCAACGAATCTTCGGTAATAGCCAGCAAGACCCAAGAAACTTCGTATTTCGGTTACAGAAGTGGGTCTTGGCCATTTTGTAATAGCTTCAACCTTTGTTGGGTCTACCATAATTCCCTCTGCTGATATGACATGACCTAGAAATGCCACTTGGCTAAGCCAAAAGTCACATTTGGAAAACTTAGCGTACAACTTCTGATGCCGCAAGGTTCCAAGAACTGCATGTAGATGTGCTTCATGCTCTTCACGACTCTTGGAATACACTAGAATGTCATCGATAAAGACAATAACGAATTTGTCTAGGAATTGGTGAAATACTCGATTCATCAAATCCATGAAGACTGCGGGTGCATTAGTTAGCCCAAAGGGCATAACCAAAAATTCGTAATGACCATATCGAGTACGAAAGGCTGTCTTGGGAACATCATCATTCTTGATCTTTAGCTGATGATACCCGGACCTCAGGTCGATTTTTGAAAAGAACTGAGCCCCCTGAAGTTGATCAAAGAGATCATCAATGCGAGGCAGAGGATACTGATTACGAATAGTAATCTTGTTCAGCTCTCGGTAGTCAATACATAAACGCATACTACCGTCTTTCTTCTTCACAAATAAGACCGGAGCACCCCAAGGTGAAACACTAGGTCTTATGAATCCTAGATCTAACAATTCTTGCAATTGTTCCTTCAACTCCTTCAGTTCCATTGGAGCCATACGGTATGGAGCTTTAGAAATAGGTTCGGCACCAGGGATCAAGTCGATGGTGAATTCTACCTGACGGTCGGGTGGTAATCCTGGTAGTTCATCCGGAAATACATCAGGATATTCACGAACAACGGAATGGCTATCGATACTCTTAACACTAGCAGAAGTATCCTTAATCGATGCTAGGAATCCAGCACAGCCGTTTGATAAGAATTTTCGAGCCTTAAGCGTAGAGATAATCTTAAGAGATTTATGAGCTTGAGTTCCCTGATATATAATATCAGGATGATGAATATCACCGAAAATAACACGGCGAGAATGACAATCTATAGTTACACGATGTCTAGACAACCAATCTATTCCTAGAATAACATCAAAATCACACATATGTATTGGAAATAGATCTGCCTTACACACAATAGATTCAATACGGATCGGACAATCTTTATATACGGAAATGATTACGGATGAATTTTCCATGGGAGTGGAAATGGTTAAGGTATGATTTAAGAGAGTTGGTTTTATCGGAAGGTACTTAGTAAACGAGTGGGATACTAAAGAATGAGTCGCTCCTGTATCGAATAACACATAGATACTACGTTCACCAAGCTAAAGGTTTCCAGATACAGTACCTGGGACATTAGCAGCGTCAGTAGCAGAAAGTGCGAAAACTCTTCCTCCAACATTGGGTGGTGCAACGTTTGGTTGGTTATTCTTCTTAGTATCTTTCTTAGGACATTCCTTGATCATGTGTCCAGTTTGGCCACATCTAAAGCATGCCCCTGTGCTTCGGTGACATACGCCATGATGTCTCTTACCACAAGTATTACATAGAGGATATGTAATTTGATTCAGTGGTTGAGTTCTGATAGGTTCTGCATACAACTGAATCTGGTTTTGAGCAGGCCTCGGGTTTTGTGGTCTAGGTTGCCATGGACGTGCCTGATTTCCAGAGTTTTGATTTCCTTGCACTTTGCGATCTTGATGCTGTGGCGTAGTGGATGATTGGCCGATTTCCTGCTTAAATTGTCCTTCCCTATTTCTCTTCTTATTATCCCCAGTTCGAGATAAGAATTCTTTCCTTTCGAATTCAAAAGTTTTGATTGCATCAGCAACTTCGGTGATATCCTTAAATTTCATATACATGATCGACTTCCGAATTCGATCATTGACTGCCCACTTGCATTTTTCTGCCTGGACTTCTGCTGATCCTGCAACGTCTCCTACAATACTACCCAACCTTGCAAATCTAGTAATGAACTCAGAGGCTGGTTCATCACTCCCCTGTCGAATCACTGCATACTCCCTGATATAAGCTTCTTTATCAGCGGTCGAAAAATACTTGTCGTAAAAGATATTACGAAAGTCGACCCATGAAAGATTAGCGTCAAAATCATCCCCTCCTTTGACATGCTTATATCCTTCCCACCAAGTTTGTGCGTCATCTTCAAATTTGTAGGTAGCCAGTCTAACTTTGTATTGCTCCGGAACTCCAAGAACTCCAAAGATCTTTTCAATATGAGCTATCCAGTTTCTTGCTTCGACTGGATTAGTAGCGTGACAAAAGGATTTCGGCTTTTGTTTTTGAAATTTACTAATCCATATGTCTATACTATAAGTAGTATGGTTCGTGGTATTCTCACGAGTTTCTTCACCAGAGGTTGGATTCGTGTTATTACGTTCTGGATGACGAGTTTGTTGAATAACGGCCTCAGCTGTTTGAGCAACAAGGTTTGGAAGCAACCCGGTAACAGCCTGGTTGATAGCATTAATTATGCTTGGATCGACTGGAGTTTCATTCGAAGAAGTGTTGTTACGTACAGGGTTAGTACGAGTATTCCTACGTTGCGAACGACGAGGAGGCATATCTATACGAATAAACATAGGAGTTAAACCAAATAAGAGATCAAGTTGAATCCTATCATAGATATCTACCCATTCCTCACAGGTTTTAATTACTATCTTCAAGATTTCTACAGGAAAGAGCCTTTGCTCTGATACCATAGCTGTAACACCCCAACCCGGAAGGGCTGATGTGTCACAATAACAGTGATATCATAAACAAAAGTCATAATTCCATTTATTTATTTATTAAGGATACAACCATACAACAACTAAACTTAAGGTTAATATACAAGCGGAGACATTCGATTTAACTAACATCTTCAGATTTATTCCTAGGCTTTAATCTTCTCTCTCTCTCCCGCCCAAAGTAATCTGCTGACCTGTACATACAAAAATTTTACGGAATGAGCCGAATGCTCAGTACGGAATTATAGGCTCAAAGAACAAATAACGCTTTATGCAAAACTGATACGATGCCAGAACATAATTTCATAATCATATTTTACGGATGTACCCATAAGCAACTTAAAACGTGACAACACACAGGTAGCTACTCCTGCATAATTATCACATGAGATGGCGAATTGGCATACCCGTTATCCACCTCCTTATACTTAAATCCTAGGATCGATCCATACGCCTCCTAATAGCTTATATGTACCACACTTGTACTTAAGAGACGCCGTGAACTAATCTCTCCGTCACGGATGGAGCACATGATGTCGATGCCGCAACAACATGCTCGTGGGACACTCCACGAGAAGCGATACTCAGGGTAACAGAGTACAAATGGTCTTATTCACATAACTTATAAAACTTATTTTCATAACAAAACGGAACATATATTGGAACATGCGATAATGAGTACAACTAACATAATACTATCGCATGATATGAAAGCTTAAATCAAATGATTAGAATAGAAATCGAACGGACTGTCAAATGACTCGATAATCAAAGACGTGATGATGTTGAAAAGCTATACGAATTTAACGGTTTTATAACAATTGAATATCGAACAACAAGAAGTGGGGTAAGGATCCGTACCTTAATAATTCCAAATTGATGCTACCTTGTGATAATATTTCAGATTTATACGGACAGAGTTTAGACTACTGATTAGTCTTTTAACCTAATTTAAATAACATGCACACAAACTAGGTTAGTAACTTAATACAGCCTTTACGATAACTCACGAGATCAAATTCTCACAACGAACGACAAAGTGCGATACTTCATCCATCGAATTAACGATGATCCGTCAAATTAATGACGAACGACAAAGTACAATACTTTATCCATCGAATTAACGATGATCCGTCAAATTAATGACGAACGACAAAGTATAACCCTAATGTGGGCAGCACTTAAACATCCATTGGATATATTGATCGATCGGACAATGAATCGTAATAGCGATCGAGTTATTACCCTGTTCTGCAGCACCCCGCTACTCTTAATTAGTGTTTTGTGTGTGTTTGGAGAGTAATTAGACGATAACTCAGAGTGAATTTGAAGTTTGAACGTCGTTTTTGTGCCCAGAATCAAGTGCCAACCTCTGCTATTTATACACGATTTTGAACTAGCTTACGGACCGTAAGCTTAATAACCTTACGGTCCGTAAGGTTAACAAAATGGGTATAGGGTGGCCACGTGTGGAACTAGCCTAGCTGAGTCGACAATTTTAATAAATTCAACTTCCGCAACAAGTTATTAGGATAATCGTTACGTAGGGAATACCCCCCCTGAGTTTTAGGGGCCCTAATCCTGATTCTGAAATTTCTGAAAATTCTAGGGTTTGTACAGAATTACTTGGGTGTCTTAATTAGGGTTTCCTATGGGTTAATTTAATAAAATAATTAGGTCTTTTAATATTATTAGTTTACTATGATTTTAAATTTTTGGTTATTACAAAAGTTTTCTTCGTTCATTTCTGGAACGGAATTTTCATCTTTTTTCTCAACAAATGACTCCTCTGACTTTGATGAGTCAGATTCATTGTCAGAACTACTCTCTGAACTTTTAATAACCCATCTTTGTTTGTTCAAATCAACTTTTCTTTTGTAAAAACGTTTCGAACTTTCACCAATTTCGAAAGTCGAATTTTTGAACTCTTTGAATTTTTCAACTGGTTGTTCTTTTTTATCAACACATTTTTTCTTCATCTTAGAGTTAGAAGAAACTCCCTGTTTTGTGTAAGTGGACTTGGGACAATTCCAAGCAATGTGTCCAACTTCTTGACATTTGAAACAGGTTCTTCGTTCAACTCTCTTCTCAGATTCATTCACCATATTCTTTTTCCTCTCAGCAAGAAACTCTTTGTTTGTCTGTCTCCAGAATTGTTTCTTCTCTTCTTCTACTGAACTTGTACCTGAAACAAATTTAGTTTTTGGTTTATAAGTTTTCTCATTTTTATGATTTTCTGGGGGAATGAAACCCAATCCCTTCTTTTTGAAATTACTGTTATGGTTTGGTTTCTTTCGGTAAACTGAACCAGAACTGTAACCCTTTTTCTTGTTTAATCTTTGTTGAACCCTTGAGGTGTAAGGTTTAGGTTTCTCAGCAAGATTTACACCTTTTATTTCAGAAATATTAATTTCTGTTAGTTTGAAAACCTTGTTAATCATTTTAGTTTTAACACCTCTTATTGGAAATTCTTCATCAGAATATAATTTGTCCGGATCATTCAAAGTATATGCCACTTTGATTGGTTCATCATTCAAATTGTTTTTTGATAAAAGAAATTCTTTATTGTAAACCCTTTTGACAGGTGAACTCGGACTCTTGTCTGATGAATTTGAACTTTCAGATTTAGACTCCGATTTTGACTCTTCATGTGACAACCCTCACCAAATCAGGTATCCGTACGAATTAATTAATATTTAATTAATGCTTAATTACTGTGCTTGCTTACCATTGTGGTTAAACTGCTTCTTGATTTCTGATACATACATACTCATGCATCACATTTTATACTGTCACTCTATTATTTACACACAAACATTAGTGACAACCTTGATGCACAAAAGCACAGTTAGCACACTAAACGGATAACCCAGTAAACATGCTGACATAGCCAGCACTAGACAAACAATGTCTCCGAGGCCAGTATGAGCCGGGAATAGATTACTACACTAGTAGGGAGTGTAGAAAGGTGAGGATTGTAAAACTGCGTCACTAGGTGATAGTTATAGTGACCGGATGTGCCTAAAACATGCTCTAAGTACAAAATTCTGCACTTTTTTACAAAACTCAGCATTTAAGTTAACTAGTAAAGTGCAAAAACATGGGAAAATAATACTAGACACTTTCCAAAGTGTCGGGAATTCATTGTGTCACTAAAAATAATATTAAAGACACTTTAAATGCTTATTTAGCACTTTAACGGATTGATATCCAACCGAACAGCCGGACTTTACCCGGAACATAAAAATATTGTCAATGACATTGTTATTGCTTTTCTGAGCCAGTTAGGGTCCCCGAACACCCTAACACCCGTTATAATACATAACACACTAGTAACTAATTTTAATTCCTAACTAAACAAACTAAACACTTAACTATCCATCCAAATCAAACCATAACCCCCCCCCCCCCCCTAACCGAACGGTTCCCCAAGGGAACACACACCACCCAATTTTGATTATTTTAATCCTACTTGTCTAGTATCTTGACAACATTTTACATAATGGGTAATATTGATGAATGGGCTATAAGAATACTTCATGGACAAGACTTTCATTCATTCACAAACACTTAACAAAAAAAAACATCTCTCTCTTTCCCTCTCCTTACAATCGGCTGAAACCAACACCCCATACCCACCTATCCTTCAAATCTTGTTCAAGCTATTTTCATACATACAAGTGTGCTAGAGATCATACGAGGAGACCCGGTGCTTTCGGAATCTCAAGAACCTCACTACGTTGCTTTTATCCACCTTGTTTTCGCTTTGATTCTTCCCTAGCCACGAGCTAGTAGTAAGTGCTTCCAAACATTCTCTTGTTCTTGTTTAAAGTGGTTAATAAGAGATTTAACGGATAAAAATCAAGAAAACTAAAGATCAAAACATAAAGTCTTGAAAGAATGATAAATAAGTTGGTTAAAGAATAACTAGTGGTATAAATCTTATGAAACTTGTTTAGTTGTGATTATTTTATGTTGTTTGATGCTAGTAGTGGGATAGATCATCATCTAACCATGCTAGATCATGTTCATGGAACATGAACTAGTTGTTTGTTAAGTGTGAAAGTTACAAGATGATGAACTCTTCCACTAACAAAACATGAACTTGTGTAAAAGTGATTTTTCTGGTAAAATAGAGTTTTAAACTAGTAGATCTAAAGATCTACAAGTGGTATTTTCGAAGAACCAAGTGTAAGATGCAAATCATGTTTAAAAGCCGGATCTTTCATGAACTAAAAGCATTTTTGTGAACAAAGAAGTGTGTAAACACTTGTGTGACAAAAGGATTTAACAAAGGAATAATTTCGTAATTTTTGGACTAGAAGTTGTAAAGTTACATCTTCTTTAAAAATAAAGTTTTTCAAGAAACCGATTCATTTTTAAAGATAGAAAGATCTACTAAAAATGTTGGAAGCTTACTACACAATGTTACACGACTTACAAGTTCATGTGTTTGCGATCTATACTTATTTTTGACTAGTTGACGTTTGAATATTGATGTTTGAAAAGTTGTTGGTTGAATTTTTAAAAGAAAATGATACGCTAGTAAGCGTGGCCACCTCCAGTTACAGAGGAAACTCTAGCGAAATTTTTCCAGAAATATAACACTTGGAAAATGTTTTTGCAACAAGTGTTATGAATATATTTTTAACTTGTTTTTCCAAGTAAAATTCGCCATGATTTTTATTACGAAATTACCAAGTGTCGGGGGTGGGTTTTCGTAAATGAAACTTGTTAAATATATATTTAGAATATAAATTTCATAATAAAACGCTTGTGTGATTGTATGATTATTTTGTGAACTATATGTATATTATTTTTAGAGTAAAAATAATATAACTTGAATACACTAAAAAGTAACGGCTCCAAAATAATACCAACGCCTTCACAAATAAATATCTAAGTTACACCGGTATTATTATTACCACCCGAACTTTAAATGTAACTTATGTATTTTCGGAAAAATACTCTTAAATGCGTATTTTGATAAAGGTATTATTTTGGAAAATTGTATGGAATAAAATATAATATTTTTGGGAAAAATATGTATATTTTGGAGATAGAATATTTTAGACAAATGAATTAAAATATGTTTTATTAAGTGAGACTTAATAATATATTTTTGAAGTTACAAAAAAACGCACATGTATTAAAACTCCCATCATTGGGAAGGAATATAATTAATAAATAATTAAGAAGTGTAAATACGAAATAGTTGCCTAACTATTTCCCAAAAACTTAAACCTTAAGCCAAGGCACGGCCGTCCGTCTAATAGAAGTTAGTACGTGTAGGTCGTCACGCAGCAGGTTGATTGGGAGATACTATTTCGAGACGCACTCCTGTGAGTTCATGTCCCCCTTTTCTCTTAACTGTTTTCAGTTTTATACTTCGGGGGTGAAATACATGTTACTATGATTACGAATACTTTTTACATGGTATGGTTAGCGTAAGGAGGGTTACTACTTAGATCATGTGAATGAGTAGGCTGAAACTGGAGGCCATTAATCCTCATTGTAGGACCGAGGATCAGTAGCGGTAGATCTATCTGGGTGTAGCGAGCCCAACTCCAGGCCCAACAGAACGGACCTCAGGGTGACTTTGAGCCTGACGCAAAAATCTGCTAGGTTTGAGTCTTCCTACTGCACTTCACACATATCAATGGCCTTGCAAACCATTGGTGATCTCTTTATTTCCTTATTTGCTACATACCAGGGATTTTATACTTACAAAGGTTTTACATACTCACTTTCACATGAACTCGCTCAACATTTTTGTTGATTTTTCAACTTACATGTATTTCAGGGAATTAGGGATCTGGTGAGGTATGCTATGTTTTCAAGCTGCGTAAGAAGGGTGATGTCATCCAAGTTTAGGGGTTGTGACTTCTACCTGGACGAGTCACAAGTCTTAAGCTGTGTTTATTTCATGTCTGTGGTTGTGTCTTTCGAACAAGATTTTATTTAGTTGTGTTGTAAACTCGATGCATGTGTCAACGCTTTAAAACAATGTTGTGGTATTTTGTTTCTATAACTTGAAGTAATGGATGATTATCACGGTTTTACTTTCATATAGCTTTGTTGTGGTTAAGCTATGGTATTAAGAAGTCACACCAAACAAACCCACGCTTCCGCAAAGCCAGGGTGTGACAGCTTGGTATCAGAGCTTTGATCATAGCGAACTAGGATTCCTTCTCGAGTCTAGACTATGATCACTAGGGCTCTCACGAAAACATTTTTACATTGCATACACTACGTCCAGATCCAGGGTACAAAACATTTTTACAAACAAAAAGGGCACAAATACACTTTCCAAAATTTATAGCTCAGTCGGGGAGACTGGGGGAGTCCAGTCGGGGAGACTGGGGAAAAATTGGTCGGGGAGACCAGGAATTAGGTCGGGGAGACCAGGAATTAGGTCGGGGAGACCAGGAGATTAGTCTGAGAGACTGGGAGATTTTAGTCTGAGAGACTAGGGAGTTCAGTTTGTGAAACTAGGAGGATAGTCTGGGGAAGACTAGGATGATTACTTGTTTGCTTATTGGTGACTAACATGTTTATATGAGTATATGATTGATTATTTGTGCATGTGTGTGTTTGTGTTACATACGTCATGCCTTCATCAGGTACTGGAGAGTCGGACACTACAGATCCCATGGCCATAGTATCAGACGACATAGTTTCATCGGAGCACGAGGTGTACACTTCCGATACTACCAGCACAGACGATGACGACTTCCAGCCCTTTGCGCTGCCTGACGTCGTAGCCGAGCCTGCTGATGGCCATCTCACTGGGGACTTACCACTCGCGGTGATCCCTACTCCTATACCCCTTGCTGCTTATCTGGTTGTTGATATGCCACTTGATGATGTTTCTGACGACGACGTTGATTTGTTTGAGGAGGACCCACTTGAGGATGACCTTGAGGGTGAGGTCCCTATTGCTTCTGATGATATCCTACTCATTGTTGACACTCCTGCAGAGGAGGCTCCTGTTCATTCACCTGTCCCAGACTCATTTGAGTCTGTGGCGTCCGCATCTTTGCACACACAGGGTGTGCAGCACCACTCACACGACACCGACCCTAACATGGTGTCATCAGCTGCACCTGCACATGACTTTGAGTTTGATCACGATATTGAGGATGATCCTATTTTTCCACCTGGTTTTGATCCAGACCATGACATTGAGTTCATACACTTAGACCAGCCCCTGGAGGATCCTGTAGCCCCTGTCGATCCCTTGTTTAATCGTTCCTCATTCGGTTTTCTGGGAGAATAACTTTCATAGATCGGAGGCGGACACGTGTTATACTTGACACTTTGTTTCTTACCAGTATCCGTATCTTCCATCTTTTTATCTTGAAAAGCTTCAAGGCCTGCAACAATAGGATAAACTTGATCAATCAAATAATCACAAGTTGTATAACTCAACAGCAATCGTTTGATTCTTTCACTTTCAATCTTTTCGAGTTCCAAATCCTGCTTTAATTTTGCATAATCTTCAATATACTCATTGATGACCTTCTGTTTTGTCATTAAAGTTGAACTCATCATCGTCTGAGCAGCTCCCATTTCAAGGTTTGTTTTGTTCAAACTATCAACCGTTCTGTTCAGCACATCATATGATTCTTTAACATACTTCACATCAAACAACAATTTTTCTTTCAACTCTTCTAGTTCACGATACTTCTCGTCTTTTTCCTCACAATATTTGCAAGGTTCCAAACATTTTAGACAAGGTTTCGTGACTTCAACAATCTTTTTAACTTCGATAATCTTTTCAACTTCGACTATCTTTTCAACTTGGACGATTTTTTCAACTTCGATGATTTTTTCAACTTCAACAATTTTTTCAACTATTTTCTCCAATTCAACAATTTTCTCTACCACCTTCTCAATCATTGGTTCTTCATCGAATTCTACTTTTACTTTGCACTCTTCAACTTCGACCTTCTCTGTTGAACTTTCTACAGTTTTTGCTTCCTCAGCTTCCAATTTTGCCTTTTCTTCAGCAATTCTTCTTGCTTCCAACTCTCTCTTCAATCTAGCAGCCTTCTTTTCATTCAACATCTCGATCTTATCTGCAAAAAACAAATTAAAATTGAATGAGTCTAAGTTTTTTCTAGCATTATTAATGTACTCTTCCTCATCATCAGTATCTTCATCACTTTCTGATGATCTGGAAATATTCGTTCTTTTTGGCTTAGATTTAACTACTTCTTCTTCCAAGATTTGAGCAACAAAAGCTGATTTTTCTAAGTATTCTTTATCTGGAATGTATTTATCCCAGCTAAATCCCTCTGCCAATCTTTCATCATCTTGATTTACAACATAAGTTTTCTTCTTTCCATCTTCAATAGCACAGGATGATGACGATTGTTGAGCAATCTGGTGGTAAATTGATTTTCGATGATAATCGTTGTTGCCAAACGGATCTTGTCTTCCGGTTTCTTCTTTGTTTTTACACTCTCGTTTAAAATGTCCCTTTTCTCTGCAACGAAAACAAGTAACCTTTGATTTGTCAAACCCTATCGGAGATGTGTCAACATCACGAAGATCATCTCTACCGGTGATTTGTGTAAATTTTTCTGCTCTTCTTACAGCACTGGCTAAACACCACTTGATGTCCATCAACTCAAGTTCTTCAGCATCAATCTGGTCATAATCCTCTTTGGTGAGCATCGGATTTCCAATTCGTCCAGCAACTAAGCTTTCATACGACTCTAACATAGTAACCAGTGATGCCATGTGTTGCTTAGCCACTTCTGGAGAAAGATTTTGACCATTTTGAATATTCAATGTAACATTACATTGCAGATTTGTTGAATTCTGTCGTTGAGGACTTGGTGTTGTGACATTTGGATCAAAACTTGAATACGACGACGAATATCCACCACTCTGAGTTACAGTACTAACATTTATTCCAGAAGAACTGTCAGCACTGAAAGCAGTCTTAATCTTTGGACTCAGAGTAGTCTCAATTTTGCTTCCTCTGTAGTATAGACTAACATCTTATTGAGCATTTGGATTATTCATAATAGCAGTTTTCTGAATATCCAATTCATGTTCTTCAATCTTCTGGATGAACTTACTCAAATTCATATTTTCAGATTTTCTCATATGTTTCAAAATCAACAAATATGTTCCCCACTTATTATGTGGTAGAGCATCAGCAAGTTTATCAACCAATTCATCGTCTTCTTTCTTGATATCCAATCTTCTCATTTCCTGAACAAGATGACAATATCTATCAATAGTCTTCTTAGTCGTCTCATCTTCAAAAGCTACAAACATATCAAATGATTTCTTTAGTAAAGCTTGTTTGTTCTTTATCATATCAGCACTTCCCTTAAACTTGTTAATCAACGCCAACCAAATTGATCTAACAGTTTCTTCATGTTGAAGTAACACGAAAATATCTTCTTTTACGGATTGTTGGAGAAGACTAATCATCATTTTTTCACTGGTGTATTTCAATTTCTCAACCGCTGAATAGTCACTTAACGCTTTTTCAATCCCACGTTCATTTTTCGGTTTAACGTCATCTACATCTAACGAACACCATGCATCAAATTTATATGCTTGCACCCAGTTTTCAAAACAATTTTGCCATCCTTTAAAATCCTCGATGTACATGAGCATTGGAGGCTTTTGAGACGTTCCCATTTCATTTTCGATTGCAATTTTTTCGGCGGCAGTAACTGGAGCAGCTGGAGTGGTTGCAAATGCGTTGTAAAATTCCTCTTCCATGTTTTAGAAACCTGTTTCACAAATTCACAAAGTTCAAACGAAATGCAAGTTCAAACGAAATGACTTTTGATGCGAAATGAACTTTGGTACGAAATGGCCTCTTCAAGCGAAATGGAACTGTTCAAGCGAAATGGCAACTTCAAGCGGAATGGCACTCTCACACGAAATGGAAGGTCTTTTCAAACGAAATGGCAACTTCAAGCGAAATGGGTCCTTCAAGCGAAATGGAAGATCTTTTCGTACGAAAGATCCAATACTTGTCCAATTCGTGCGAAATGAAGGTGCTTTCAAACGAAATGGGCAGATTCAAGCGAAATGGACAGCTGATAGTCCAATTCGTGCGAAATGGAAGACAGTTTCACACGAAATGGGCTATTTCGCACGAAATGCTGCTGACGTCACTCAATCGGCCATGATTTTGTCAAATTGATCAAGTTTTAGGTTGATTTTAGATCTGATTCTTTCAAGGATTTGTTAAAACAGTGTTTCGCTTATAATGTGTGAAAATTAAGCCATTTTAACCATGAAATCTTGTTTATTTTGAAAAAGAAGGTGTAGAAGTCAGAATTTTGATGAAATCAAGCTGAAATCGGTAAGAACTCTTCCTCCTGAGCTCTGATACCACTTGTAGGATCGAGATTCGATCTAAACGAGTCTATCAAAAGAGTTCTAATCCATATCAAAGGCGGAATTCAATGAGATAGACTTGATTACAACTTGATTCACTCTTTAACTGTCTTGTTTCTTGATTTAACACTGTTACAGATCAAATGACACGTCGGCAGCACCTCGGCACCGGAATCAGAATCGTTACAAATGAACTGGCAGCTCGAGTATTTATAGAAGAAGCATTTCATACGAAATGGTTAAGTGCCATTTCGTGCGAAATGGACAATGTCCATTTCGTGCGAAATGGACTCTTCCATTTCGTGCGGAATGGTCCATCACACCCAATTTCCTCTAAACTAGACTACCGAGCTCCATTCTATCCAATCTAGACACAAGACTTGATACAAGACGAAGTCAACAGACATATGCACCAACATTTCATTCACTCAATGTTGGCTCTGATACCAACCTGTCACACCCCGATATTTCCACGTATTACCGGTGGGCCTGATGGGGAGTATCGTGACGTAGTTGATATAATCATAGTCAAATATTCACAGTTTAATGCACAGCGAAAGTCTAAAGTAATAATAATACAAACCAATTCGAAAGTATAATAAGGTATTACACAACGGTTGTATATGGATCCACAGGCGGATCTTAAAACAGAAAAATAAACACTGTTCAACAGACTTTAGACGTTTAGAACTTGCAAGATTCCTTATTAACGCCCTGAGCTCCCAGCCAATTACGTACAGTACCTGTCACTTAATCTTTTTTGGAAAATACGTCAGTTTACACTGGTAAATACAATTAACTGACTCTTTTGAAAACATTTATGAAAATTGATTTAAATGCACAAGGCACAAATATCCTTTTATAACTTGGGACAATTATATAAAAATAATCTTGTATACAGATTTATATGTTTGTTATACATTCAGGGCCCGATATAGAAACCGAGTCAAGATTAATAGACACACCACAAGTATAGGCCCACAAGAGAGTGAGATATTGATTTTCCTACGCCATCGTCAGGTGTATGCCTACACCCCGTGCTTAAGACGTGGTCATTTCTTAATAAATGATGCCAAGGATATCCGTTACATGGTCATTAACCCCCAAAGGCTTTGTTTCAAACAAGACAGATTAAAACGGGTTACCTCAATAATTTAACCACTAATCGATTAAATATTCAATACCCGACCAAGCGGTATTATTATAATACCGTATCCCAAGCCCGTATAGGGAAAATAAGTTAAAAGTATTTACCTGAGCTAAAATATAATTTTATTCTCAGCCGTGTATTCAAATCAGCAAGCACAAGTACCTCTACTGGGCTCTCAATCTGGAATGAAGGTTTTATTAACCTATTAGACTCCTAATAGGTCTTATTTAAGTTGAAACTTAGACCGGTTAGTTTTAAGGAAAGGTTTACGGTTCAAAACGCAAGATTAAGCGAAGACCGGATTTGAATGTGATTTAGACCCGACAAGTATGGAGACTTGTATAATATGGGTAAACTAAACATATTCTGAATTTTGAAGTGAAAAATGATAAGGTTTGACCCGTTTCGGTTAATTCATGTAAACTAGTTACATAAATTGTACCGAACGCGTAAAATGCATAACGGGTAACCAAATGAGTCATGAACATGTTTCACAAGTTAATATGCCTTAAATATGTTGTGATATCAGTAGGATACCTTCCATTATGCCCAAAACGGATTTAAAATCAATTTAATATTTTTGGTCATTTTAAAGATTATAAAAGAGGTTAAATGACAATCTGAGGTTCTGGTCTAAAATGATCAGTAAAAATATTTATTTTAGTAGTTTATATCTGTAAGATATCATATATGTGTGAAATTTATCATTTATGGCCAAACTATGCACCATAGGGGCATTTTGGTCATTTCATATAAGCCTTAAAGGTCAAATTTTGAAATCTGAGTTCAAAACTTTTACTTACTGTTAAAGTAAAAATATTTATTCATAACATCAGTAGGTAACAAGCTTTAGGTGCCAAATATGGTCTTAAACCATACTATGCGCCTAAATCGCATAAAAGTCGGTATTTGACGGTATTCGGGTTAAATAAGTAAATTTGAGATTTTGAACAGCCTTTACTGTTTAAAATAATTTATTTAATATATAAAATTATTAGAAAAAGGTTTGATATGTAAAGGATGTGTAAAACTCATTTTATTAGCAAAAAGGGCAGAATCGTCAATTACCGAGTCAATGCAAGAACCCTATGTTATGATCAGTTTAAAATTCAACAAAAATCTTCAAAAATCCCTAAATATTATATTACATCAGTGGGAAAAAGGTTTGGTGTCAAAATTTAGGTTTAAATAGGTTTTATGCCGAAAATGCCGTTTAATTAATAAAAAGGCTTCAATTTACGATATTGAGCATAACTCCTAACTTAGACCACAAACTAATGTCAAATTTTTAGGACATGTTTATAAATCAGTAATAAAGGTTTTTGTTCTCTCACATTTTCAAAAATCTCGTTTTTACATCAAAAGGGCATAATGGTCAACTTTTAAGCAATTAACGGAAACATGCAATGAACTAGGATTTCTAAGGAACCAAGTTTTATAACCCTTGGAGGGTTATACTAACATATAACACGGTCCTAAAGGAATCCTAAGGCATATTTATACTAAGCTAAATCGGGTCAGAACTGAAAGTCAAAGCAAAAGTCAACTTTTGCGACTTTTGGTTGCGCACCGAGCCTAAACTTAGAATTGTCGGGTTGAACATGCCTAGACATGTTCAATTAATATTTACCAAGTTATTAATAGTGACAAAACTGATTTTATTGCCCTTACATCATTAGTTATGAATTTTATTTAAAAACCGACTTGTTTGACTTTTATTTTAATTGCTTTGACCCGACAATTAACTAAGCAAACGTGGTAATTAGGAGGTGCCCTTTTTGAGGGTTTAATACCTACCTAATTACGATCACGTAGCCATGTCCGTTGCGAACAATGGCTCGATCGTTTAAAAGTCAAAGAGTTTATCGCGAACGCTTGACTTTTCGGCTTTAAGAGCCGAACAACTTAACTAAGCACGAAAGGAACACTTACAAAGGGTCCAAACTAGGAAGATCTTGATCAAATTACTCAGGTATGAAGTTCTAGAACTCCAACTTAGAGTAATTCAATCAGATTGTGAGGAACAATGAATGAAGGTGATGGGTATTTATAGAAAACCCACAACCGTTAGGATCGTTCCTCGCAAAACGAGCTTCGATCTGAGCCGTACAAGTGCACCCCCTGATTTAGAATACCATGGGCACCCCTAAACAAGCCCATAGAATGATCAAAACCATTTGCACAACATGGGAACAGCTGGAAATTGCTGGAAATTGATTTTTGCAGATCTGAGCATTCTACACGGGCCACGTAGACATAGGGGATAGGCTACGCGCCCCTCCTAGCACATCGGCTCAGCAACTTTTCAATATTTACAGAAACAGTCCCTGCATGCATATAAGGCCCTTTTTGACACGTTTAAGGCCCGTTAACCTCATTTCAAGGCTCCAAAATGAAGTTAAATCATAGGGAACATAAAACATGTTCAAAAATATGTTGGATGTCGGTTCGTTTGGTCGTACGGTTGCGTTGTTCGGCTAATTACGACGAAACACCAACGGACGCGAAAAACGATCCAAATTACGCGACGAATGGAATTTTATCATGCTAATCACTAAAATAAAATATTTTAATGATTACATAAATTTTTTGATGTCCGGATATATTCAGAACGTAAGATATGCGCGAAAATGCAAACTTATGCACTTTTTGATGCTTTTAGTCCCTGTTGATCAAATAAGTTTATTTTTGCGCACCAAATACCTCAAAGCCTATTTATAAGCTATATAAAGGATATTTAGGGAATGTTTAGCTTATGATCATATTCCGGAAGGTTTGATACCATACGAATCGGTATACTTTTGCAGTTTGACGCAAAGAGTCTCTCTAATGCGCAAACTTACGCATATCATCGTTTAATAGCATCGAAGCCTTATCTAATCCATATTAGGTATTCTTGAGAGTATTATTAGACATCACGATGCTTCAGGTTCGTAAAAAGGTCATTCAGGGGTATGATTAAACATATTGACGCTTTTAACCCCTTAAACTTGCAAAGTTGCGCGTAACGTCACTTAAAGGCATAAAAGCCTTAGACGGCCAATAATTGGCATTCATGAGAGTATAATCAAATATCATGAAGCTCCTGGTTTGTTAAAAGGTCACTCAGAGGTAAGAATTAACATGTTGACGCTTTTAACCCTTCATCGTGCAAACTTTCAATTAATCATGCAAACGGCTACTTTCGATCAATCAAGCGGCTCATTTGTGAATATGAATACCGTAAGAGGTTATTCAGAAACTTATTTTAAGCATGTTAACACTTCCAGTCCTTCCATAATCAAATTTTTTTGATTTTTCGAAAAATTAGTCCCTTAAATTCAACGTTTGACTTTATTAGGGTTTATTACACGTGTCAATACATCATTGGACGTGATTTTACGAGGTGTTACATCACTATAATCGCAATTTACAGTAATGATGTCTAGGCATCATTAAGAGAAATTGTCGAGCTTTTAGAGGGAGAATTTTTGAATGACCTTGGAACGGTCTAATTATTTCTCGAACTGCAGTTCGAGTATATATGTAATTATATTTTACTAGTCCCTCAAGTACATCTTGAAGATGATGTTTGGATATTTTAGTATGGACATAATTGAACCTTAAAGTATGTTAAAGGTTGTTAAGTCATTTGTTATAAGAAATGCCTATTATCATCTCCTACCAAAGTAGAGATTCTCATTCTAGAAGTACCATCATTAAATGCGTAAGTGAATTAATATGTTTTGCTAGCTATGTATGGTTATAATATCTTTCACTTGAGCTTATTGTCATGATATAACCTGTGTCAAGCGAAGAGACATTGGAATGAGTTCAAAGAAGTATTTCAGGTATAAACTATATTTGATAATATTTTACTAACCCATCAAAACAAGTTTGGTTAGTCTTGTAGATGCAGAAATGTAACAAAACACAGTCGTGGACGAATGATAATTTTTGGAAGGAGGCACCTAAAGTCTCGTTAGAAGATTATACAATATTGCTCAACATACAGGATTGCACATTAAGGGATCAAGCGACAAATCATTCGCTACAAAAGCTTTTTCGACTTTCAAGGAAGATGGACACACGTCACATAAAGGATACATGTTAAAATGAGGGGGAGACTTATTTAAGTTGCACTCTTTTTCCCTTGACTAAGTTTTGTCCCAATGGGTTTTCTTAGTAAGGTTTTTAATGAGGCAACATACATAACCCATAACTACTAGGTGTCACACCCTGACTTTTGCGGAAGCGTATGATGTGTGACTGGTTTAATATCATTGCATTCAGTCATAATAAACAACTACATGATCAAAACGATGTTCATCCATTCATAAAATTTGAGTATTACATACACCGGTTATTTAAGTTTTAAAACACAACCTTCGACTAGGTTACAATCCAACAAAAGTGGATGACATCTAAACTTGAAGTCTACTTCTAGAAACAACACCCGCGCCCAAGATCCAATCTGACACCTGAAATACATGTAATTTTGGAAAACATCAACAAAAGTTGAGCGAGTTCATGCGTTTTGTGTGAGCACTGGTAAACTTGTAAACCTTTGAGAGACTCCTTTGAAAACAGGTATGAAAAGTGTGTATGAACATTCCAATTAAATGTTTTACAAGGACATTAAGGTATGTGAGGATATAGGGAGCACTCGTAATGAGTAGGCTTATACCCTTGTCGATTTTCCCTCGACTATGTCGAATTTCCCTTCGACTATGTCAATTTACCTTAACTATGTCAATTTCCCTTGACTATGTCGATTTCCCTCGACTGGGACACCGAAGCACTCAAGTGATCACATGAGGACCATGAGTGGGGTTCGGTCGTACCCGTTAGATCTAACCTTCGTCCCTAATTAAGTATTAATGGCATTTCAATATTTAGTCTATGCTCACATGATCTAGTAGTTCATTTCATAGGCAATTCATACCGTTTAAGTATTCGTAACATGTATTCCACCCCCGAGAGTTATAAAACCGCAAACAGTTAAGAGAAAAGGGGGACATGAACTCACTGTTTTGCGTCTTCGGTACTCGTAACACAAATCTCGTCAGCAAACACGACTACCTACAATGTGCTAGGGTCTATTAGACGAGCGGGCCGTGCCTTGCCTTAGTATTCATGTTTTGAGTTACGTTTCTTTTATGTCTTTAACATTATCCAAAGTTATAATTACTTGTTAAAATAATAATTATTTTAACTTTAAATTATATTCAATTTTGGAATAATTGTTAAACAATATTTTTGTAACAATACTTCTCACGTATTTATTTTCGTATTTCCTTCCCAAGGATGGGGGTATCTCATACATGTATTTTCGTATTCTTGTATTAGTAGTTCCAAAATAATATATTTTGAAGTCTCACTTTAGAAAATATATAATAACTTATTTTGTCCCAAAAATAATGTATTGTCCAGAAAATATATATTTTTCCCACAAATCATATATCTTCTAAGTATTCCAAGAAAATATATTTTAACTTCCAAAAATAATATATTTTCTCCTTGTCGAAAATATGATATACTTGTAATAAGAATCATATTTTCATCCCTTTCGTATCCAAAATAATATTTACCAAAAATATATTTATAACGGCATTTTCCGGAATATTTTATAAGTTACGTTCTTGCGTTCGATTTCACATTATTAAGTGTGTAACTTATATATTTATTCCTTGTGATTTTTGGTATTATTTTTGGATTGTAAGTTCTTGGTATTTGTTAAGTCATATTATTTTAAATCCTAAAATAATATAACTATTACACAAAGTATACAAATATTCACACACATGTCTTTTAAATATATACCTTTCAAATATATATTTAGTTATTTTTATTTACAAAAACCAACCTCCAATATTTGTATTTTTATAACAAAATCTATGGCAAAGTTTATATTGAAAACCATGGTTAAAACACACTTGTAAATATTTGTTTAGAAAATATTTTTCTAAGTGTTTATATTTTTAGAAAATTTTGCCATAGTTTTCCCTAAAATGGAGGTGTCCATGCTATCAAAGCATATCATTTTCTTTTCAAAACTCATCACAAACAATCAACAATCATCCTACACTTACCAAGTGCCAACACAATGCTACTTACATAGTAATCATGAACTTGAACTTTCATAAAAACTTGTAGTAACTTGGTAGTGTGTTTAGTAGGTTTAGTTACCCTTTAAAGTGTGTTTACTTCTTTAAAAATCTCATTCTTGAAAGATTTAGGTGTTTACAACTTACTAGATGATTTTTCCAAAAATCATTCTCTTGGGTTTTTATTGTAAACAATGTATTCTTACACTTGTTTCACCACTAGAAACATGGTTATTTTCTTTAAAAACTATGTTCATGTAAATCTTGTGATTTAACTTGGTTTCTTTGGAAAACTATTTTTGAAATCATCCATGTTTATGTCTAGTAACATATTACATACTACATCATTCACAAAAATCATTTTCATCTTTCAAGTTCATGAAAACAATAAGCATGGTGATCTTGGTCTTTCACAAGATCATCACCTTAACTTACTAGATCATGTGTTTAATCACAATCTAGTAGGTTTCTTATGGTGTCTAACATCACTAACATAAATCATCAATCATCAAGAAGCAAATCATCACTAAACAACAAGTATTCATATGTTTATAAGCTTATGTTAAAGATTCATGATCAAGTTCTTTAGTGTTCATCAAGATTAACAATGTATATCATCTTTTAACCATCAAAATATGAAGTAACAAAGGGTTATGAGGGCCTTACTACTAGCACAAAGGCTAGGGATGAACACAAGATGTTGTAGATGATAAATGTGGAGGATAAAAGCAATTGGGAGAGGTCCTTCAAGATCCAAGACCACCAAGCTTCACTAAACACCTTCTAACATCATGTAATGATCTTGGAATGGAGGGAAGTGAGTTGATAATGGTGGTGGTGTTGGTGGGTATTCACGACCGAGAGGGAGAGAAGGGAAGGGGGTGGAGTGGTGTGATAAGTGTGGGTGATTATGATCCTTCATGCTTAACGTATACACATGCTTAGGCCTTTATCCAATGGTTATTGTGTCTACTAAGTACAAGACCAAATCTTTAGCAAATCATAGTGAGATCAAATGAAATCTAGGAGATCAAGGGAAGATTATGGTGGGGGCCACATGGTGACCGTCCCAACCAAGGGGGGGGGGGGTATTAGTTGTGATTAAATGGTAAGTTAGAGATCTAGTTAAAAGTTAAGTATAATGTTTAGTGTTTATGTGTAACATGTGTTATATAGTGTGTTAGGGTGTTCGGGGATCATAACTAGCTCAGAAACATTAAAACAATGTTTCTAGTATAATTTTGGTGTTTCGGGTAGTGTCCGGTTGTTCGGTTAGATACCGGTTCGTTAAAGTGTCAAACTATACCGTTTAGTGTTCTTTATGTACCCTTTTGTGACACTTTTAATTCCCGACACTTAGGAAAGCATTCAGGACCATTTAGTCATATTTTTACATGAAACTAGCTTGTTAAAAAGCTGATTTTTGCTGAATTATGCAGAATTCTGCACTTTGGGTGAGTTTTAGGCACTTCCCGGCACTTAAACTATCACTTAGGAATGCAGTTTTGTGGTCCTTACTTCCCTACACACTATACTAGTGTAGAACTTGGTTTCTGGCTCACACTGGTTCTCAAAACATTTCTTGTGTCTGTACTGAACTCCCGTCAGTGCTTTTAGTTTGTCTGATAATGGTGCCAATTCTGTTATGTGCATTATTAGAACTATATCGTGTTGCATGTAGTAATGATAAAAGTCTTGCAACATGAAATGCCATTGAATGTATATAACAGTAATCAGAAATTCATTTGTCTTGTAAACTAGATCATGCACAGTTATTGAAACACAGATTACTGTTCAATTAGTGTACGGAATGTACGGAAAAGTGACAGTTGTCACACTAGGGTTAGACGATACGCGCTGCACTCTTTTTTCCTTAGCTATGGTTTTGTTCCATTGGGTTTTCCTAGCAAGGTTTTTAACGAGGCAGCATCACCAAGCTTATTAAAGGCATATGGATAGTCAAGGGGGAGTGTTATGAATGTATCATAATGATGACTCTCCACATACATGACTCCTATCTCTTTGATTTCTTTGTATTAATGTGTGTGCCTATATAGTGGCATTTGTATATGGTGTATACATCTAAAATGAACAAGAATTCATATTCACTTATTCTCTATAGTCTTGTTCTCTCATGTTTAATATAGTTGTATATGAATTTGCTAATAGACCGTTGTTTTACAACAATTTTATTCTTTTTAATTTGACTATGGTATTGTAATATTTTTTATTTTAATAACTTATTATTATAATATGAATTGTTATATTATTAATTATATAAATGTAGCCTATTAATATAACTTAACAATATTTAAACCATATGAGGGGTATAAAACTAAAAAACCAAAAACTAAACTACATTCCTGGTCAAAAGATAAAGGTAAAAAGGTATGTTGTAGGTTGTGATGTTATTTAATATATATATAATATAATAATAACATACAATTACCAATTACCAACTTTTGTTAATAGTGATTTACAATTATACAAGCATAAAGTACAACCATCCTTCTAATATGTGATGAGAGTAGTAATGAATTTTGTCTTTTATTTCATAACTAGTGTAATGACCCGCGCTATGCGGCGGGAACTCAAACGGTATCGGTTAAGAAAATACAAGACGAAAATGTCGTTATATAGTAAAAATGTTGATACGTGTTTTACATCGATCGAAAACTACAAAGACGAATATACTTAAGCGTTTCGGTAGCACCGACGGTGAAGAAATAAACCAATTCAAGTCTTAACCATTATCCATTAGTCATTACATCCTTAGTTGTTATTTATTACAAGATATATGAAGGCCTGAAGTTTGAGATTTATTAAATTTAAGCCCTACGATAAAAACCTAAAGACATGCTAACAAAGCAACGTAAGGAAAAGTGTGAAGGCTAATACGTACAAATTAGCCCCAATCTATGGAACTAATACATGGGGGAAAACACAAATGTCGCAAACAAAACTCAAGCCTAAGCAAATGAGAAACTTAAAAGATAACGTATAACTTTAAATGAAATTATACATACCACATCGGTTAGATAGATAAAAAAAGCAACCAATGAGAAAATATTACTCAAGTCTTGAATAATATATAACATGTGTGACCCTGGGCTTATAGCTCAGTGGTCATGGGAAATGAGGGAAGACTCCAGGCCTTTGGTCTTGAGTTCGATTCCTGATCCCTCCGGGTTTTACCGGTTCTTCATTGTCGTGCCCTCGGGCGGGTGAAGGGTCGGGTTTTCCCCGGAATTAGTGGCTTGGTGGGCTAGGGGCTTCGTGCGTGCAGGTTGGGCTGCCAGGAGGCTACCTTTCGGCCAATGGGTGCCGCATACGGAGTACCCGGCGTTGCTTAAGTTGGACGTTCAAAAAAATATATATATAACATGTGTACAATACAAAAGAGATGGCATAATTGCAATTACAATCATGTTATTGTCCTATTAATACACTATTCCTAAAAGCTTTCATGAATTGTTATATTATAAAATTTCATTTACACCCTCTTAATATTAATAAATTTATTATACGATCCTTAACTTTAATAAAAAATATATTTTCGTCTTAAAACAAATTTATAGTACAACCTCTAAACATTAATAAAATTATCGATACCCTCTACATTCTAAGCTAAAAAGGTCATCAACAACATCTAGATTTCATTTTTCTTATACAAAGTTACGTATGTTACGCTATTTCTTTTTGTTACTAAATTGGATGGCAATACTGTATTTATTGTCACGGCCCCCGACCCGGTTTGACCCGTTTCAGGAGCCGCGGGACAGAAAATCCCGTGGTATTTATTTAACAGCGGAATATTTTACCAGGATCTTTTTAGAACTGCAAATTTCCCAATTATTTTATTTCACAACTTTGGGATAAAACCCCGGTAATTTACAATCATATGATTTCACTGAGAAATCTTTATTTTTCAAAACATGTTTCTTTATTTTATACTGAGCCACTTCCTTAAGCTTTGTAGTGCTTCGCGGCACTTTTCCTGGATCACAACAGATCACCTGAAACATGTTTGAAAAAGGTTTTGTCAGCGGAAAATACTGGTGAATCATTCTTTTTACTAAAACGACTCGTTTGTTATAATTTACAGTATTAAGAGCGATTACAATGTTTCTATATATCAACCAACTACCCACAGTATTTGTCACTCGAACATCCATCGGTAACCTCAGAGTCCAATGGTGTCTGTGACTATGGTCATATCACCCCTTGGCTACCCCGTTGTCCAATGGTGACGGTTATCAAGTAATGTATACAAAACCCCACATACCGGCTGTAATTTGGTGACTACAAAGACTTAATCCCTGTAATTATAACTTTGAAAACATTTAAGAATTTATAAATCACTTTGATAAAAAGAGAATGACTCACATTGCAGATTTATATGAGCAGAGCTTAGCCTACTGATTAGCCTTTTAACCTAAATTAATAACATGCACACGAGCTAGGTCAGTAACTAATACAGCATTTACGATAACTCACGAGATTAAAACCTTCACAACGAATGACAAAGTGCGATACTTAAACATCCATCGAATTAACGACGAATGACAAAGCATAAACCCTAATGTGGGCAGCACTTAAACATCCATTGGATAGTTTAATCGATCGGACATTGAATCGTAGCAGCGATCGAGTTATTACCCTGTTTTGCGGCAGCGTTTCGTGAATTGTGTGTGTTTGGTAGTAAACAGACGATATCTCGAAGTGTAAAACGAATTTTAACGTCGTTCAAGTGCCAAAATTCAAGTCCCAAACCCCACTATTTATACTTGAAATTTGACCCCCTCGCGTGACGCGAGGGGTACCCCCTTGGGTGTCGCGTGGCGCGAGGGGTCACACCCTACCATAGGGTAGCCCCGTGTGTTTGGAGCCTTGCTGAGTCGACGGAATGATAAAATTCGTTTTTGACAGCAAATTAAGTGGATAATCGTAACTTGGGAATACCCCCCCTGAGTTTTAGGGGCCCTGATCCTGATTCTGATTGTTCTGAAAATTTTAGGGTTTATACAGAATCACTTGGGGGTCTTAATTAGGGTTTCCTTTTGGATAAAATAATATAATAAATAGGACTTTTGATGAGAGTTGTTACATCCTCCCCACCTTAATAAAAATCTCGTCCTCGAGATTTACTGGAATAATTGAGGATACTTTCGCTTCATCTATGATTCCAGCTCCCAAGTGTATTCGGGTCCTCGTTTCGAATCCCACTTGACTTTTACCAGCACTAGTCGTTTGTGTTTGAGAAACTTGATCTTTCGGTCTTCTATTTGTAGTGGCTTCTCAACAAATTTTAGCTTTTCATTTACCTCTATGTCTTGAAGAGGTACTACCAGGGATTCGTCAGATAGACATTTCTTTAGATTTGATACATGAAATACATCATATACTCCAGCTAGTTCTTCTGGTAGTTGTAATCGATAAGCAACTGGTCCTATACGTTGGATTACTGGAAATGGTCCTACGTACCTTGGACTTAGCTTTCCTTTCTTACCGAATCGAACTACTCCTTTCCAAGGAGAAACTTTCAATAGTACTTTGTCTCCTACTTGGAATTCCAACGGCTTGCGTCGATTATCAGCATAACTCTTTTGACGATCTCAAGCAGTCGTTAGTCTTTCCTTGATTTGAGAAATTTTGTCGGTCGTCTCTTGCACTATTTCAGGACCTGACAATTGACTTTCTCCTATTTCTGCCCAACAAACTGGAGTTCTGCACTTTCGTCCATACAGTGCTTCGAATGGGGCAGTTTCGATGCTTGAATGATAACTATTGTTATAGCAGAATTCAATTAAAGGTAAGTGGTCGTCCCAATTTCCACCAAAATCTATCACACATGATCTAAGCATGTCTTCCAGAGTTTGGATTGTTCTTTCACTTTGTCCGTCTGTCTGAGGATGATATGCAGTGCTTAAATTTAATCGTGTTCCCATTGCTTCTTGGAAACTAGTCCAGAAATGGGAAGTGAAACGACTATCCCTATCCGAAACAATGGAGAGTGGAACTCCATGTAAGGATACTACTTCATCTACATACAACTTTGCCAACTTTTCCATGCTAAAGGTTTCTTTCAAAGGTAGAAAATGAGCTGATTTGGTTAATCGATCCACAATTACCCAAATCGCATCATTACCTTTTTTGGTTTTGGGTAACTTAGTAACAAAATCCATTGTTATGAGTTCCCATTTCTATACAGGCATTTCTAATTGTTGTAGTAGACCTGAAGGTTTCTGGTGTTCGGCCTTTACTTGTGAACAAGTAAGACACTTAGAAACATATCGAGCTATGTCCTTTTTCATTCTTATCCACCAAAAGTTATTTCTTAAATCTTGGTACATCTTATTGTTACTAGGATGCATGGTATACCTAGATTTATGAGCTTCTTCTAATATCTTATTTCTTAATTCTCCCTACTTAGGTACCCAGATTCTGCTTTTGTGAAATCTCCAAATTCCATCAGCTCCTTGCTCTAATTCTTTTATTCGTCCTTTCATTCCTTCAGCATCATCCTTGATTGCTGTAGCTTGAACATTCTTCAATTGTTCCATTAAATCTAATTGTAGATTTAATCTGAGAGCACGAACTCGCTTTTGCTTTTCATGATATTTACGACTTAAGGCATCTGCAACTACATTTGCCTTTCCTTCATGATACTGAATATCACAGTCGTAGTCACTTAGGATTTCCATCCATCTTCTTTGCCTCATGTTTAACTCTTTTTGCCCAAATATATATCTTAAACTTTTGTGATCCGTATAGACAGTAAATTTACTTCCGTACAGATAATGTCTCCAAATCTTAAGGGCAAAAATTATGGCTCCTAATTCTAAATCATGAGTCGTATAGTTTTCTTCGTGCTTTTTCAATTGTCTTGAAGCATACGCAATTACCTTCTTGCGTTGCATTAGCACACATCCTAATCCTAGTTTTGAAGCATCACAGTAAACTTCAAAATCTTCAGTCCCTTCTGGTAAAGCTAGGATTGGAGCATTTGTTAACTTTTGCTTTAGAATCCTAAAAGCTTCTTCTTGCTTAGGTCCCCATTCAAATTTAACTGCTTTACAGGTTAGCTTAGTTAATGGTACAGCTATCTTGGAAAAATCCTTAATAAACCGTCTATAGTATCCGGCTAAACCTGTAAAACTTCTAATTTCCATTGCGGATTGCGGAACCTTCCATTTGGTAATTGCCTCTATCTTAGCAGGATCTACATGAATACCTTCGTGATTCACCATGTGACCTAGGAATTGCACTTCTTGTAGCCAAAATTCACACTTCGAGAATTTGGCGTAAAGCTTTTCTTTTCTTAACAAAGTTAAGAGTGCATGCAAGTAATGACAATGTTCGTCCTGATTTTTGGAATAAATAAGTATATCATCAATAAAAACAATTACAAATTTATCCAAGTACGGTTTACAGATCCTATTCATCATGTCCATGAATGCTGCAGGTGCATTTGTTAATCCGAAGGGCATGACTGTAAACTCGTAATGACCATACCTAGTTCTGAAAGCAGTTTTAGGTATGTCTTCTTCTTGTACCTTCAACTGATGATACCCGGAACGTAAATCTATCTTAGAAAAATACCTAGCTCCTTGGAGTTGATCGAAAAGATCATCAATCCTAGGTAATGGGTATCGATTTTTAATTGTAACCTAATTCAATTCTCTATAATCAATATACATTCTCATGGACCCATCTTTCTTTTTCAAAAAAAACACTGGTGCTCCCTACGGGGATGAACTAGGTTGTATGAAACCTTTATTTAGTAATTCATCTAATTGCTTTTTCAGTTCTAACATTTCTGTGGGTGCTAACCGATAAGGTGCCTTGGCTATCGGTGTAGTTCCTGGAATTAGATGAATCCTAAATTCTACTTCCCTATCGGGTGGTAATCCTGGTAATTCTTCTGGAAACACATCTGGGTATTCTGAGACTACAGGAATCTCCTTAAGTTCTTTACCCTTAGCACTAATGATTACTGAAATTATATATACTATTCCTTGCTTTCGTTCATAACTAGCAACTTTCATTACTGATATGAACTTCATGGGTTTACGTGGCTTATCTCCTGTAATCATAAGTACTTCTCCGGTGGGTGCATGAATTTCTATAGAATTCTTATCATAAAGGATTCGAGCATGGTTGGCTACTAACCAATCCATTCCTAACACAACATCGAACCCAGCTAAATTCATTGGCAATAGGTTTGCATGAAATTTATGACCTGAAAGTTCTATATTTTCTTTTTGCAAAACCTTATCTATGTTAATAGAATTTCCGTCTGCCGTTTCGACTGTAAAAATTTGCCTAAGGTTGGTCAAAGGTAAATTAAGAGCTTGGCAGAATGAAGTATTTATAAAACTTTGGTTTGCACCAAAGTCAAATAATACTTTTGCGTAAATGTTGTGAACTAAGAACGTACCAGCTATCACATCTGGAATGAGTTCTGCTTCTTGAGTGGTCAGCTGGAATGCTCTGACATTCTTTTTATTAGCTCCGTCGGCCGTCTTGGCTTTGTTTTCTGCTGGTTTGACCAATTTAGGACATTCTGTTTTGAAATGTCCTGCTTCACCACAGTTAAAGCAGATTCTTGTTTTCTTTCTGCAGTCTTCTTCCCGATGTCCTACCATTTTGCAAAAATTGCAGGCTATATTACATCTTCCATAATGTTTCTTTCTGCAATTCCTGCAGAACGGCGGAGTTGAAGATTGCCCTGTTCCTCTTTTCTTGAAGTTACTACTATTACCCATACGAACTCCTTGGGTAATTTTCTGAGCCAGTTCCTTTTTTCTATTTTCATCTCTTGTGCGTACCAGCTCGTCAGTGAGGGTGTTAGCTAATTCTACCGCACCGTCAATAGTACGAGGTCTCGCAGCTTTAACGATATTACGGATTTCGCCAATCAGTCCCCAAATATAGCGAGAAATGAGTACCGGTTCTGGCGAAGCCAGTGTTGGTACGACTCTAGCATATTCAAAGAATGTCGAAGTATACCCACGACAATCTACCCCCATCATTCGATGATTTATGAACTTATTCGCCATTTGATCTTTTTCATATTCGGGACAGAATTTTCTTTCTACAAGACTCTTAAATTCTTCCCAGTTCATGGAATATGCCATACTTCTTCCTTTGGCTTGAAGTACCGTATTCCACCATTCTAGCGCCCCTTCTTTGAAAAGATTTGACGTGTACATGACTTGATCGTCCTTGGCACATTTACTTATTGTAATCACTGCCTTGGTTTTCTCTAACCAACGCAGTGCCGCAGTTGCTCCTTCATTGCCTGCAAATTCAGCGGGTTTACAAGCAAGAAATTCTTTGTAAGTGCAACCAGGCGTTGCAGCTTTCATTTTCTTAAGGAGCGGAGCTTGCAGTGGATCATCATCGTGATGATTACCGCCTCCGTTTATGCTATTACTGAAGTTATCTTCAGAGATACGTTTGCTAGAAATGATTTGTTGAGGTTCAGCAGGTTTCTGGGCAGCAGCAAGTATTGCTGGAATAGCATTGGCTATTCCTTGAGCAACAATATTTTCTATATCCTGCCTAGTCATAAATTGATCCTCCGGATGTTGCTCAGATTGATTAACCTCATTAACTGGTTCATTATTAGCGTTTTCCATCTGATAATTAATATATATAATTTATTAGTATCGAATAAATAACAATTATACACAAAACAATCATACAAATTTCACAACACATATATAGTCAAAATTATTGATTTTCTCGATTCCCATTTTTATATATTATAATATGTGTCAATACATATCATTATCTTACAAAGTTTTATTTTAGGTTATTTCACAAGATTATATTTTAGTATTTATTATACAACCACAGTTTCACAAACCCGCTATCCTTCGTCAGTTGGTATTTCAGTAACGACGTTCCCTCTCGTCGTATTTCCAGGAGATCTGTTCTCCTACTTCCCTGATCCTATTTCCCGCATCCACCAGCTCCTCACCAAAGTGGCGGAGTTCAGCTAAATTTTCATTGCTCATTGGTGGGTTTGGTATAGGTTCCGGGTCGAACTGAGGGAGAAAGGAATAAGGACTGTTGAGAAGGTTTTGGAATTGCCAATCATTGGTCCACCACTCGTCCATTCCTAGAGGTTGGGTGTGGATTATAGGTTCTGGGATGGCTGGTTCCAAGTTCATTGGTAATTGAGTTTCAGCAGGATAAGGGTAGAGATTATTATTGATAGGCCTGACTACATCACAGCTCGCTAATGCATGATCTAATTCCTCCTGAAATGGTAACTCCTCAATTTGTCTAGAGCTTTCCCCAATTTCTATCTTTGTCTGCCTAGAACCTTCCCCAAATTCCATTTCCATCTGCCTAGAACCTTCCCCGACTTCAATCCCCTTCCCTTTGTCTAAGGGATTTTCTATTTTAGGAATCTTCCTAGTTGTGGGTTTCCTCCTGCGCACACGCCTCCATCCCACAAATCTTCTCCTTTTCTTAGGCTTGGGTTTCTCCGGAGGTGGAGCGTTGAATTCCATAGGTTCTTCTATATCAGGTATATACCTATTAAAATATCTGGAAACCTCTATTTTCACTGGATAGGGATTTAAATTCTGAAGGGCTTCAGACAAGTCATTCATGCTGTTTAGCATATATGCAAAATACACAAAAATTGCTAAGTTAAAATTTTATAACAAAATTTCATAAATAACCTTTAAATATTATTTCATACCGTGTGACTAATTTAACACAAAGGAACAACTGATAATTAAAACACACCAGGGTTTACTGTAAACTTATTTATTTTACTAGATAAGGTTTCTGGCTTGTAGGTGATAAGGTGCTAAAACTTGAGTCAGAGTATTTAAAGATTTGCATTTACTGCTACAGTGGCTAGCATATAGAGATCTGCCCATTTTTCATCTAACTTGTCTTCCCATGGTGGGTTATTGCCTAGTTCTTGGGTTTTCGGATTAACTCTCTTTTCTTTTGATTGTGATTTATTTATTTTCTCCTGACTTTTCCTAATAATCAAACTTCTTTTATTAGGAGAAAGTGGTTCCTCATATTGTGCCTTTTGGACAAATATTCCTTCTTCGGGATTTGCATAATGTTTTGAGGAATTTGTTTGGGATGAACTTCCCTTCTCGTTTGATGACCTATCTAATTTAAGATAGATGTTTGAAAGCTTTTGCTTACCCATATTGTACACAAATATTCAAATAATAAAACACATAATCACAAAATGACAATTAGAAAATTAAGTATTTTCTAAATACTTAATTGGCTTAAATCAGTGGCTCTGATACCACATTTTTCTGTCACGGCCCCCGACCCGGTTTGACCCGTTTCAGGAGCCGTGGGACAGAAAATCCCGTGGTATTTATTTAACAGCGGAATATTTTACCAGGATCTTTTTAGAACTGCAAATTTCCCGATTATTTTATTTCACAACTTTGGGATAAAACCCCGGTAATTTACAATCATATGATTTCACTGAGAAATCTTTATTTTTCAAAACATGTTTCTTTATTTTATACTGAGCCACTTCCTTAAGCTTTGTAGTGCTTCGCGGCACTTTTCCTGGATCACAACAGATCACCTGAAACATGTTTGAAAAAGGTTTTGTCAGCGGAAAATACTGGTGAATCATTCTTTTTACTAAAACGACTCGTTTGTTATAATTTACAGTATTAAGAGCGATTACAATGTTTCTATATATCAACCAACTACCCACAGTATTTGTCACTCGAACATCCATCGGTAACCTCAGAGTCCAATGGTGTCTGTGACTATGGTCATATCACCCCTTGGCTACCCCGTTGTCCAATGGTGACGGTTATCAAGTAATGTATACAAAACCCCACATACCGGCTGTAATTTGGTGACTACAAAGACTTAATCCCTGTAATTATAACTTTGAAAACATTTAAGAATTTATAAATCACTTTGATAAAAAGAGAATGACTCACATTGCAGATTTATATGAGCAGAGCTTAGCCTACTGATTAGCCTTTTAACCTAATTTAATAACATGCACACGAACTAGGTCGGTAACTAATACAGCATTTACGATAACTCACGAGATTAAAACCATCACAACGAATGATAAAGTGCGATACTTAAACATCCATCGAATTAACGACGAATGACAAAGCATAAACCCTAATGTGGGCAGCACTTAAACATCCATTGGATAGTTTAATCGATCGGACATTGAATCGTAGCAGCGATCGAGTTATTACCCTGTTTTGCGGCAGCGTTTCGTGAATTGTGTGTGTTTGGTAGTAAACAGACGATATCTCGAAGTGTAAAACGAATTTTAACGTCGTTCAAGTGCCAAAATTCAAGTCCCAAACCCCACTATTTATACTTGAAATTTGACCCCCTCGCGTGACGCGAGGGGTGCCCCCTTGGGCGTCACGTGGCGCGAGGGGTCACACCCTACCATAGGGTAGCCCCGTGTGTTTGTAGCCTTGCTGAGTCGACGGAATGATAAAATTCGTTTTTGACAGCAAATTAAGTGGATAATCGTAACTAGGGAATACCCCCCCCCCCCGAGTTTTAGGGGCCCTGATCCTGATTCTGATTGTTCTGAAAATTTTAGGGTTTATACAGAATCACTTGGGGTCTTAATTAGGGTTTCCTTTTGGATAAAATAATATAATAAATAGGACTTTTGATGAGAGTTGTTACATTTATACTGTAATAAAACGAACCAATACCACTAAACTATTACTGCAAGGCACGAGGTTAGATTAACGCGAGCATTTTATTGGTATTGGTTCGATTCGTTATAATACCGGAACGATTGCACTCGCTATTGAAATCAACACGTGTTTATATCGATGTTGTCGCCGAACGGTATCGATTGGTTTAGTATCGAAATTCAGTTATCGTCGCAGACACGTTGTATAAATGAAAATTTATTGAAGCCAGAAACCATCAAAATGAATATGAGTACCGGTACCGATTTTGTTCGATATGGTACGTGTCAGCTTATCATAAGTAAAAACAATAAAAATAAATACTCGTATAGAGTTGTATAAATGAAAAATAGATGCTTTAAAATAATAAATTACCATTCATCGTCGGTTTCAGTTCGGGTGGTATCATAGTGGCACGGTGTTCACTTTCAATAATACTTATATCGTAATGTTGAAAAGAAAACATTGATATGGATTTAAATATTTTGAAAAATTAATAGACACATTTTATTAGAGTACGATGCGTGTCAGCTTATCAAAAGTAAAACAATAAAAATAAATACCTGTACAGAGTTGTATAAATGAAAAAATAGATAGTTTTAAATAATAAATTACCATTCATCGTCGGTTTAAGTTTGGTTGGTATCACAGTTGCATGGTGTTCATTTTCAATAATACTTATTATATCGCACCATTGAAAAGAAAACATTGATGCGGATTTAAATGTTTTGAAAATTAACAAACAGATGTTATCAGATAAAACAAAATAAATTGGATGATGATTAAATGAGTTAATTACACAGATGAACCCTGTGGTTTATAGTTAGTTTCACCTTTGCGTACTAACTTTTTTTTAACAGGTTTAGGTTTTATGGTTTCAATTTTGTAACACCTTTGGGTACTAACACCAAAATTATCAATATAATGACTAAAATACCCTTCCATTCTTTTTAATTTTTTCAAAGTAACACCTTTGGGTACTAACACCTAATTTTATTTAAGTTTAAATCTATTTGACAAAATCTATTTTTTTATTTTCATCTTTTTTATTAAATCTCTTAATTAACATAAAATCTATTTATTTCTTATTTTTTATTTATAAATATAAATTAAAAAAGTCAGAAAACGTCCGCCCCATTTTTTATTTATTAATAATATTACTAAATAATACTAGATAAATATCTAACTCATATTATGAATATATAAAAACTCTTTAAAATATAAATTAAATAATGAAACAAATGATATAATAAGTATCTATTAAAATCCATAGCAATCTTGAAAACACACGAATATAATATCTGAAAATTAGTTAAATTAATGTATCAAGATATGTAGCATAATCGTGAAAAAATGCTTGAAAATAACTACAACTAATTTAATATATTTTGTAGTAAAATCGTAAAAATTTATGATCTAATCTGATTTGTTATTACGATCAATTACTTGGCACATTTTGAGACGGTGTGATTAAACCATGACGTCTCTATTTTATTTGTGTATCTATGTGTTTAGGAAACACTTTAGTTCCGATGAGATACAGTCTTTTATTATTATTGTTATTGGTTTTATATTATTTAATCCCATATATTTAAAATTGCAAAAATTAAAGCTAAGTTTTATACATTAAACACTTATAATACATAGAGTTTTAACCTAATATCTTAATAATAATTTATTTGCACATTACCGACTATTATTATACCTATTGAATTTTTAATTATTTAAGATTTTGAGGAACTTCTATCGTGCTAAATTATTTATCATTTCTTTAAAAAATTTATATAAATATTTACTTATAAAAAATAAATAGATTTTATGTTAATTAAGAGATATAATAAAAAGATGAAAATAAAAAAAAAAGATTTTGTAAAATTGATTTAAACTTCAATAAAATTAGGTGTTAGTACCCAAAGGTGTTACATTGATAAAATTAAAACAAATGGAAGGGTATTTTAGTCATTATATTGATAATTTTGGTGTTAGTACCCAAAGGTGTTACAAAATTGAAACCATAAAACCTAAACCTGTTAAAAAAAATTAGTACCCAAAGGTGAAACTGGCTATAAGCCAAAGGGTCCATCTGTGTAATTAATCTGATTAAATATTTTTTAAGAAAATACATAAATGTTGAATATAGAATTAAAAAGTAAATGAAACATTGAAATGTTCATGATCAATTTGAATTCATATATATAATAAATAGATATGCGTGATAATAGCTATACTGATACCTTTACCGATGTTCGCTCATGATTAATTCGGTTTGTTAGGGTATCAACACGGTACCAAAAAACACTCTAAGCTGATTGCAACTTCGTTATGAACAAAATTTATACCCGAATATTAAGAAACAAAAGAACCATTTATATAATATTTGAATTTATGAGTTCTTTGATTGCATTAATGATACAATACATGCTTTAAGGACTTTTCACGCCTTGTCTTATTGATCGTTTAATCAATTAAAATAATACAATAAAAGTAATCAAAACTAAAAAAACAAACAATACTAAAAAAATAATTATAAAACATTGTTCATGAGCAGTTTCTTTTAATATGTATAATAATTAGTAAAGCAATGCAAGTGTCATCTAAGTTTACAATCCATCCTAAAATATATAAGAATGAACATGTATATAATGAAAAAGAAATAGTTATTTAGAAGGAAAAAAACCCTTTTACATGGTTTATAAATAAGAAAAAAATAAACATAAACAAGTGACAAATCATCAGGTTACGGACTGACACGTGGGAGCACCGAGCATTCTAATTTTGTAATTGACAATCATCCACAGTCACACACGTTCAAGACCAAAATTGGAGATTTGGAAGACGAGAATATTGACCAAATTACTTTGGTTTGTTGGTAGTAGCCGATCGATCAAGCATTAATTTCCATCCGTATATCGTAATCCGTACCACTATGCAAAACATATGTTAATCTATAATTAATATTAATTAATATTAATAATATTATATTATACAAAAACACGTGTATAATCAAATTCAACTAAAGTAAAATCTGAACTTTAATATGTATAATAAAACTTAGGAGTTAATTACATAGTTAGTCCATGTGGTTTGCACAAAATAACATACTCAGGTACTAATAGTTTAAAATCACATTCTAGGGTATTAACTTTTCATTTTGTAACGTTTGGAGGTATTAACTTCTAGGGTATTAACATAGTTAGTCCCTGTGGTTTGCACAAAATAACATATTTAGGTACTAATAGAATGTGATTTTAAACCTACAAATAACGTTAATACATCCAAACGTTACAAAATGAAAAGTTAATACCCTAGAATGTGATTTTAAATTATTAGTACCTAAGTATGTTACTTTGTGCAAACCACAGGGACTAACTCTGTAATTAACTCTAAAACTTAGAGTAAACTGCTAAAATGGTCTGTGGGGTTCAGTCACTTTTGGCACTTTAGTCCAAAACTCAAATCTTTTGAATCTAGGTCCCTGTGGTTTCAATTTTGTTGTCATTTTCATCCAAAATCAAAATCTAGTCAGATTTTTTAATTAATATCCAGTTTTTTTGTCCTTTTCCTCTCTTTTAATGAATGGCAAAATGGTTTAGATTTTTTTTAATTTGTTATAATAAAATATTAAAAGACCATTTGCCCCTCCTTAAAAGAGAGAGAAAAGACAAAAAAAAACTATATGTTAACTGAAAAGTCAGACAATATTTTGATTTTGTATGAAAATGACAAAAAAATTAAAACCACAAGAACCCAAATTCAAAAGGTTTGATGTTTGAACTAAAGTGGCAAAAGTGATCAAACCTTAGGGACCATTTTGACAGTTTACTCTAAAACTTAATATGAAATCACAGATTAATAAACTAACAACAAGAAGTATATTCGGTCCGGTATTGATAGTAATTACAACTTATAATTAGATTTTGTAATTAAAAAATTACTTGCATTATTTTTTTAACTATGCTCGTTATTAGATTGTAAAATAAGAAATAACTCATGATAGTTTGAGTGAAGTAACACCGATGACAATTACAACTTATAGTTGGATTTTGTAATTAAAAAATTACTTCCATTATCTTTTTTTAACTGTGCTCATTATCAGATTGTAAAATAAGAAATAACTTATCATGATTTGAGTGAAGTAACACCTTACATTTCTGAAACGGGTCATTTTTTAAATTGGTTCTCGTAAAACTAACACGTTAACTTTGACTTGAAAATACAAACTTTGGATTTTATAATCTAACATTTTTAATGGCAACTTGATCTACACAATTTGCTCAGGGTCGACCCTAAGAATTCCGGTACCCTGTTCTAGCTGGAAAAAAACGTGCTCCCGGGCCTTAACGAAATAAATAATTTAAACTAGTTTTCCATACAACCGTGAACCGTTGACAAAAATATAACATTCGATAAACAACGCAATTAACAAAATACAAAATATAGTTTTCGAACGAGTGACTTACCGTAAAAACTAATAAGCTAATAGCTACCAATGATTTGTGAAGTCTTCCTTGCATTCTTGATAGCAAATTGGTGAATCAACTCTTCACAGTTTAAATTATAACTGGATTCGAAAAAAATAGAATACGGGCCTGAATTTGACAATCGTTTTTGTATAAATTACCAACAATTTAGTCTTCAACACAACAGGAAAAGGGCATGAATTCGACAATAACTAATCGCCTAAACAAGGGCCTGAATTCGACAAAAAGAAAGATAATAATTAATAACTAATAAGGGTCTGAATGAGTGAATTCGACCAAAAACAAAACATAACAACTGAAGTACTGAACAAGGGCCAATTGACGATTGATGATTTGATGTTTACCTGAATACGTGATCCGTGATCGTGAGACTGAGCTCGTCGAACAGACTCTATGCGTTGTGACCCGTGGTTGCGTGCAAGACTGAAATCGAAGAACAAAAAAGTGCAAACTCTGTGGCTTTTGTGTGTGCAGACTCTGTGAGTCATTCGTCGAACCAGGTCAGTCTCCTACTCTCCTGCTATACGACGTTTCAATATCCACAGGGCACTAGTTGCCGCCCAACATGGACTAATTGTTTTTTATTAGTTTTTAAAATCATTTGGGTATTGGGATTACTAACATAATTCCATTGGGCTAACTAATCTAAACCATATGATTTTTTTTGTAAGTGGACCTATGTTATGTTAGTATTTGTTTGACTATACCCTATTAAAAAATTACATATATAATATCGGATTTTTTTTTAAATTATGCGCCCTACGAAATCACGGGCCCTAACCGGTGGTTCTCCCCGCCCACCTCCAAGGCCGGCCCTGAATTTGCTTATAATCGGACTTGAACCTTCACCGTTTGAGAGCAACACCACTAATGGGATACACACCTTTTAGTTGTAATTAAACAAATAACTCTAAATCGTATTTTTAATCATACTCGGTAGATTGTAATACAAGAAATGACTCGAGGATAGTTGAGTGATATAAACACTTTAAATTAATAAAACGAATCATTTTTTACTTTGGCCTCGGTCATTAAACTATCACATTATTTTTTTACTTGAAAACCCTCAAAACTTTTTCATTGCTTTAACTATATATTTAATATAAATTTTACAAACACTAGCTTATATAGCTATGTAGTTATCTTAATTGTGTGGAAATAATCTATATTTTTAATATAAATTTTACAAACACTAGCAAACGTTAAGTTTAGTAGATGTAAAATGTAAAATGGATGGTTTGAGTTGGGTGTCCCGTTTGTTTTCCTTCTAAATTTGATAACACTTTTAAAATATTTTTATTAATAGAACTATTTATTATATATTAAAATAAAAAGTTATTTTATATCATTATTAAATCGCTTTAGATGTTTTAAAAGTCAAGTTTGAGTAGATGTAAAATAGACAAGAAAGTTCGATTAAAGTAAATTAGTTGAAATTCGTCATTTCATTTGTTCACTTTAAAACTTTTTTTTTAATCACAGTTTTATAAATTAACTCCACACTTTGAATCATTTTATCATTTTAAAGTTTTTATATATTAGAATTGATTCCCCGCGTTGCGGAGTCGTTATTTTTAACGTGATATTTAACTAGCTTTAGATGTTTTAAAAGTCAAGATTGAGTAGATGTAAAATAGACAAAGAAAGTTCGATTACAGTAAATTAATTGAAATTCGTCATTTCGTTTGCTCACTTTAAAACTTTTTTTATCAGTTTTATAAATTAACTCTACACTTTGAATCTTTTTATCATTTTAAAGTTTTTATAAACTAGAATTGGTTCCCCGCGTTGCGGGGCCAGTATTTTTAACGTGATATGAGCGTATTTTTCCAACTGAAAATGTTAATAAATATAAGCATCAAAACGAATTATATTTGACATGACTCATAAAACGTAAAGTAACTTGAATTTATATAGTTTGATGAAAACGTATTATATTTGACTCGATTTGCTTTCGAAAACTATATATGTCAAAGCGTACACCAACCGAATATATTCATAAAAATAAGCACCAAAATGTGGCGGATCCAGGGTCGGATTCCACTGGGTTCCTTTTGGTAGTTTTTCAGTAATTTTCATTATTTTTCCCAAATCATACAAGGTTTACAATAGTTTTTTCCATTTTCTTCGAATCGAATGGGTTCTTGGGAACCCATGGAATCATGCTAAATCCGCCCCCTGAAAATGTATTATAATTGATATGATTCATTTTTTTTTAAATTGTTTTTCATGGGAACGTATTGTATTTGACATAACTCATTTATGAAGAAAAAAATTATGTCAAAACGTAAACCAACTTAATTTTATACTCACACATACATAAAAGTAAGCACATAAAAAACTCAAGGGGTGTCAAAATGATACTTTTTAAAGATATTAAAAAGTTAAAAGGATGTATGTTTTGATTGAAAATTTGAGAAAGGTGAGTTTCAAAAGCTCAAATTAATTGGTCTTCCTATTACTTATATAAATTTTTTTTTGAGCGGCCAACAAACTTAATCCTGAGCACTCTCGGGGCACCCACTATATAAACGGAGTACTCCGAGAGTAATCCGAGTCCACCACCAATTCCGGGGAAAACCCGGTAACCCACCCGCCCGTAGGCACGACAGTAAAATTACCGGTAAAACCCGTTTGGCTCAAGGATCCAACCCAGGTTTCCCTGGGTCTCCTATCATTGCCCACCAGTGCCTCACTCTGCACCAAGTGGGAGTCGAACCTGCATCTCTCAAGAGAAATGCAAGCCCTCCACCACTTGATCTAGAGATCATTGGCACTATTACGTATATAATAATTAACAAATATTAAAGTATTCATTTATTAATGAATCTTTTTATAATTAAAACCTATATAAGTTTGCAAGTTTTTTGTGCATAAGCACTTGTACATTGTGCTTTATGAGTTTTTCAAAAAAAAACTTAATTTTTCACTTTCAACCTAAAAGTTTTATCTTTTACATTTTAACCCTTTTTTTTTTTACTTTTAACTCTAAGTTTTCCATCTTTTATAATTTAACACAACACTTTGTTATTTACAACTTTGGTTCCCCATACTTTTTATCTTTTGCAAGTTTTTTGTTTTACGTTTCGTTCTAAATTTTGCGATTTAACATGTCGTAGCGTGCATGTGAGGTTCAACGTTTTTGCTCTATTTTTTTCATATTTGACAGACCCGTCGCAACGCGTCCATTTTTCCCCTTTTGTAAAGTTCGTCGCAACGGGCGGGTCGTAGATAAACTAAGTTATTATTTTCTACATTTTACGTTTCTGCTTACTTTCTTCGCATTAAGACACTGTAACGGGTGTGCATGGTTCAACGATTTTAGTCTACTTTTCGTTCTGTGTAATTTTTACCATTTTATCTATTTTATTTTTACGATGTTGAGAGTCGATGTCGTTGTGGCATTGGTACTACTTGGCACGGTTTTACGAACGTCTTTAACCTATTAAATTTTTTAATAATATTTTCTTTCGGTTTACCCCTATTCTTCCTTTGCTTAAAAACTAATTTTTGTGTGCATATTTTATGTACCGGTATGTATAAATATGATTTGTTCTATATTCCGACGTAAACTTTTTTATAGACGAGTCAGGTCAAATATAATACGTTTTCGTTTAAAGAAACCATTTTTACGTGCATATTTTTACGTACGTTTTGGTATAAATTCAAGTTGTTCTACGTTTTGAGGTAAACTTTTTTGGAAAATGATTTAGGTCAAATATAATATGTTTTCGTGTTTATTTTATGTATGTTTCGTAAAGTTTGTTTCGAACCGAGTGGAGTCAAATTATGGTTTTTTTCTCCCTTTTTTTCGAAAGATCTAATTAATCCCTTTCGATTACATGTGCATATTTTCCTTCATACCTGTTACGTTTTCTGTGTATGAGTTGGGTCACATATAATACGTTATGATTGTTCGATATGAATTCCATTTACTTTACGTTTGATCCAATCACAATGCTTATACAGGTTACACTGAGTTCAACTGGATACATCGAAATATGTGTTTTCATATGGTTAATGCATCATATAACGTTTGGACTAATCCATTCAATATTTACGATGTACCCGCGCCGCAACGCGGGCGGGTCTTAACCCTAGTTTTTATAAATTAACAAATATTAAAGTATTCATTTATTAAGTAAAAATTTAAAGGTACACTTTTACCAATTTCTTTTTAACATTAAAACTAAATCTTAGATCATTTAAATATTTAATATTATTAGAAAACATATTTCCTACATATACATTTCCCAAATGGAGGAATGGTGCCTGGCACTCCCTATTGGACCAACAAATTTATTATGAGTTAATTGCCATTTTCGCCCCTGAGGTTTGGGCACATTTGCCATTTTCGTCCAAAATGACAGTTTGGTACCATTTTGCCCCTCACGTTTGGCCATTTTTGCCATTTTTATCCAAATCTCTAACCTAGTTAAAAAGTTCTGTTAAATGAGAATTTTTTTAATTTAATTTTTTATATTTTCTCTATAAAATATAATAAACAATTATGTTCTTTTTAAATAAATAAATAAAATATATGTATATATATATATATAAATACACACAGATCACCATCTCCATCTCTCTCTCTTCTCTCTCTCTTCTCTGTCTTCTCTCTCATCTCCTATCACCGCCACCACCGTTCCCCACCACCTCCACCACCATTCCCCACCGTTACCCACTTCATCTTCAACATTACCCCCACCACCACCACCATCAAATCGCATACGGAGACCACCACCACCACCACCATCAAATCGCTGGTCAAACAATACGGAGACCACCACCACCATTATCACCCCACCACCACCATCAAATCGCATACGGAGACCACCACCACCACCATCAGATCTGAATCTCAGGTAATGTGATTCTTCAACAAACAACAATCTTTAAATAAAAAACAACCAAATATCAATGACGGTCTCTAGATCTGTATCTCTTTCTCTCTAATCTGGGTAGCGGTGTTGGTTGGGGTGATAGTAGAGGTGGGGTGATGGTGGTGCCAATGGTTGTTGTGCAGCAGTTGTTGTTGTTTGGGTAATGGCGGAGGCGATGGTGGAGGTGGGGTGATGGTGGTGCCGATAGTTGTTGTGGCAGCGGTGGTGGCTGTTGGGGTGAAGTTAGAGATGGTGGTTGTTGGGGTGATGGTTCTTGGGGTGATGGTAGAGGTGGCGGAGCTGGTGGCTGGCGGAGCTGATGTAAAGGGATTTGGGTTTTATTGGATTTTGATTGAATTTGATTAGTTGGAGATGATGTGGAAAAGTTATCGACGGAATCATCGCCGGAGAGAGGTGATTTAGGTGGGAATCGAGGGTTTTGGGAGCTTCGAGGGATGCAGTGGCAGACGGATTTGGGGGTGTTGCCCTGTTCTTCGTCTGCTGATGATGTTCTTCGTCTGCTGATGATGTTGCCTGTTCTTTTAGTTTCTGATTCGTCTACTGATAATGTGTTTGTATAATGAGAGATGAGAGATTAGAGAGTGCAGTATGTATGTATGTGTTGTGTGTATGTATGTGTTGTGATATATTACAAGTTACCCCCTTATTATTAACAAATTTCAAAAATACCCCAATTTGACGTTATAAAGTAACTAGGTTAGGCATTTGGATGAAAATGGCAAAAAGTGACAAACGTGGGGGGCTAAATAATACCAAACTGTCATTTTGGACGAAAATGGCAAATGTGCCCAAACCTCAGGGGCGAAAATGGCAATTAACTCAATTTATTATTTAATATCCATTTTAAAATTACGTTTTATTACCGTTTTGTCCCCCAGCTCAAAATAAAATTACGTTTTTTTTTCCATCTCAAAATTACGATTTCCCCCTCAATTCAAAATTACGATTTTGCCTGGCACTCCCGTATTGGACCAACCGGTTTATTATTTTATGTCCATTTTAAAATTACGTTTTTACCCCTCTTTAAAATTATGGTTTTGCCCCCAGCTCAAAATAAAATTACGCTTTTGTCCCCAGCTCAAAATTACGATTTTCCCCTCGATTCAAAATAAAATTGTGGTTTTGCCCTCAGCTCAGAATTACCTTTTCGCCCCCAGTTCAAAATAAAAATATGTTTTTGCCCCCAGCTAAAAATTACGATTTTGCCCTCTATTCAAAAATGTGATTTTCCCCGTTTAAAAAATTATGATTTCGCCCTCAGTTCAAAATTACGTTTTTTCCCCGGTTCAAAATAAAATTATGCTTTTTCCCCCAACGCAAAATTACGATTTTGCCCTTGGTTCAAAATAAAATTCTGGTTTTGCCTCCAGCTTAAATTTACGATTGTGCCCTTAGTTCAAATTTATATTACGTTGTTACCCCAAGTTCAAAATTACGAATTTGCCCCTGTGAAAATTTACAATTTTGCCCCTGGTTCGAATTTACAGTACTGCCATCACTTTAGCTTTTAGCAACTTACGATTTTACCCCAGTCAAAAAATACAACTTTCCCTCGGTTAAAAATTACAATATTGCCATTGGTTTAGTTTTTTTTTTTTCAAAACTATAAAAGTTTTTTGTTTTAATTGGTTAACTCGATTTAATTGTTTTTCGTGTCAATAAGCTGTTTAACACTCGCTCATTATTCGGCCATCGCCCCGCAACGCGGGCGGGGTATCAACTAGTTATTATTAACATTTTACAAAACTTAAATTGACGTGCCCTAGGATTGACCACGAAAATGCCCAAAGGTAAACTTGAAATTTGTAACGTTTTAGTTACTTTGATCATTTTTTAAATGTTTAATTAGATAAATTAAAAAAAAAAATAGAAGAAGATGAAGTGCATAGTAGATTGTTGAAAACGAATAATAATATCACATAAAAATTTACACCTTTTATTTACAATCACTTTTATAGAAGCAAAACTCAAACTTTATATCGTCCTATTTTATTTACGTTCAACCAACTTTTAATTAGTGTTTAGGGTGGAGGGTATAGTCAAACAACTTAGGGTAGGGGTGTGCACGGTTCGGTTCGGTTCGGTTATTAGCATTATCCGTAACCGTAACCGAAGTCATCGGTTAATCGGTTCGGTTAATTCGGTTAATTTGTCGGTTTTCGGTTCGGTTCGGTTAATTTTCGGTTAATAACCAATTCAAACATGGGCTAATTTTTTTGCTTAGAAATATATGTAATGGAGGTATAAATACATGAAATAGATGTATAAATACATGAAATGGATGTATAAATAAATGAAATGGAGGTATAATGCATGAATAGATGTTTAAATAAATGAAATAAAGGTATAAATAAATAAAATGAAGGCATAAATAAATGAAATAGATGTATTATTATATTAAATAAAAGTATAAAACATGAAATACATGAAATAGAGGTATAAAAGCTAGAAATATATAAAATAAATAAATGGTTCGGTTCGGTTCGGTTAATTTCGGTTAACCGATGGTAAAAAAAATATCCGTTAACCGCCTTTCGGTTAATTCGGTTTCGGTTAATTTCGGTTCGGTTTTGTCGGTTTTCGGTTCGGTTTCGGTTAACGGTTCGGTTATTGCACACCCCTAACTTAGGGTGTTTGAGTGAAATTATACCCAATAGTATTATGTCATGTCAACTCCTCATTCTACTCCCCATTTTACACTCAATCACTAGGTATAGTCAAACGCCACTCAATTAAAAAAAAAATACATGATTGGTCCATCCCCTCTCTCTCCTCTCTCCTCTCCTCTCAATCATGTTCGGTGAGAGTTCACCGATTTGGGATGCCTCTCTCCAAGTCACCGCACAACTAAATTAAGTGGGGGTGGTCACCGATCGGTGACCCCCACTCACCGCATATGTCCCCGACGATTATACCCTCCGCCCTTATACCTGAACTTAACTATTAAAATCATCTTCTCACATGTAATGTTGTGACAACAATTTATCAAAAATTAAGAATATTGTTTTCAACTATGATCTATGCAAGTATTACACAACATTGTTGAATTTTGTAAATCTTTATACTTTACTTACCATTTAAAAAGATAATTATTTAAAATGTGTGAATTTGCATTGTTGAGAAACATTCCAATTTTAGGAAAGCATTGAAAAATAAATGTTTGGTTATTTGGGGAGCAGTGAACGTGATTTCACACAAATGTCTCATTTTCTTCAACTTATAAATAGTATATGGTTCTCTTAAGGTTAAAAATATGGTGTTATAAATACTAGTATATAATGGAGTTAGGTGTGCGAATGCGGTGCTATTGTGCTAACATGTATTTATAGAAACTTATGCAAGAAAACATCATATGAGTTGAACGGGGTGACGATATTTGCTCCATTGTTAAAATGATTATTAATAGTGTTCACACCTTACAACTAAATATTACTGCATTTAATTTTCACCTTATATAGTTAGGGCGGAGGGAGTGGTTGTGGGGAGTGAATCGGGGATGCTAGTTTACCGAGCGGTGATGTGGTGTCAGGGGTGTTTCGGTGATCGGGGAGGGGGGATACCGGTGAGTAGTCACCGATTGTTTGAGTGAATAAAAAGTATATATAAAAAAAATAGATTACCTATGTGTTTGACCATTGTTAGTGATTGAGTGCAAAATGGAAAGTGGAGTGGTGACTTGACATGTAATGACATTATTGGCTACAAAATTGTTTAAACACTCACCAAGGGGTGACCACTACCTCCACCCTTATATATATGAAATATTACTATTTTAGACATTTATACAATAACTAAATCAACTTGTATGAGTCATTAAGGCGAGAAAATATTTTTGATTCTACAGTTAATTACTCGTTAAAAACGGTGTGCACATATAATGTATATATATACATGGGTCCTCGATGAGCAAAAGTGAAATTTAACTAATTTTTACGTTATTTACTAATTTCATGACGAATTTTTTTTCCAATAGTGATGTTTGTGGAAAAAAACATTTACCACAATAGCGTTGCTAGAAAAGTATTTACAAAAATAGTGTTTTTGAAAATTTATCAGTTTCATACTTCTAATATTATTGAATAAATCTAACGAATTAAATAATTAATGATCTTTTGATGTGCTTTTTTAATATAAATCACACATTAATGTTTATATTTTTTTTTCTTAAAAGATATCTGACTACATTAGTTTATGATATTTTTAACACTTTGAAAATGGACTTTTTAATTATTTGATATCTTATTATATTAACTCAAAATATTTGATATCTTATTATATTAACTTAAAGTATGATATATTAAAAAAATATTAAAAATATTCTATAGTTCAGATTTTTTTAGTCACCCATTTCGCTGACAACTTATTTTGTTCCCTCCATTTGTAAAACAAGAAAAATAAAATTAGTAGCTTCCAACCTACAAACTTTTTTGTGTATTTGAACCTGATTTAGACTTTTAAATATTTATCTGTTGTAACTACAAACATTGTTTTTAAAAAAAAAAATAATAGAAAAAAGTATTTTATTTACCGTTTAAACTTAGATGTATTTACATATAAGTTTTATATATAGTTTTTAAATCAATATAACAATATATCAAATCATTATAAGATCCATTCTTAAATAATTGATTACAAAATATACTAATACTGTGTTATTAATATAAAAAATACAAGTAAAAGGAAATATACGAATGATGATTTGAGTAAAATTTCACTTTTATTACTGAATAACATAAACATAAATATGTGGGTACACCCAACTCAAATACAAATTTTTAGAGTTTTAAAATAGGTTTTTTTATCAAATTAGGTTTTATAAAAAAGTAGTTTTTTTTAAGATTCTTTAAAAAAAATTATTAACTGGATTTATCCAATGAAATTTGGAGTGAGAAATACAAAAATCTTCAAAAACACTATTTTACTAAATAGTTTTCCAATAACACTATTTTGATAAATATTTTTTCCACTAACACCATTATGGCAAAAAAAACTCTTTTGTGACAATAACGTTAAAATCAGAGGACGGTTAATCATGCATCATCTAGTAACATTGATAGCCGAAAGACAAATGGGTGCATGCACTAATCGGCCTTTGTCCCGATTGCTGAGTGTTATGTGCCTTATGTTTAAGGATTGATGCACTACTATCGAGCCGAGGGTCTCATTGGAAGCAGTCTCTCTATTACTATAGGGTAGAGGTAAGACTGTCTATATCTTACGCTCATCAGATCTTACCTTAGGTTTGCTATTGGTGGGATTTACTGAGTATAATGATGATGAGTTAATTACTTGTATTAGTGGTACGTTAATAGAAACCGTAAGGTGAAAATTAACTAGGTTGTATGACTGCAAAGTCCAGTTTTAGTCTTGTAATGTTCTTTACGTGGTCCGACTAGTTTCTTGTTAGTCGGATAAATTTATATATATTTTTCTTGTGTTGTTTAAATATTAAAAAAAAACATTGTATGATTCATTTTCAACTGCGACATAATTATAAACCAAGTTAACAAATTCTACAATGAATTCGGTCTAAATTCAAAATGCTAATAAAAAATATGTATTTTTTGGTATGGAAAAAAAAAAGAAAGAAAAAATAATTTTATGAAGAAGTTGCAACACAAGGAAGTAACTACTCCCAAATAACTAATTGTATGCTTGATATTTAACTTGCGGTTAAAAATAATAACAGTATAATATATACTTTAACACTTCTTAACTTTATATAAGTGCAACATCATCCATTTTATTCCTTTTTTTACTCCATCCCATTCTAAGGAAATAGTTTAACATTGTTAACTCTATCTTACCCACTATTTTTTTTAAACTATTTTAATATTAAATATTTAAATTAAATTCAAAATAAATAATAAGAATAATAATACTATTTCATTAATTTATTAGCTAAAATAAACATTGATAATAAATAGCATTAATTTTTTATTTTTTTTTGGCTAACTTAACATGTTAACCAAGGGACGTTTTAACACCCTTTAACATGGGGAGGGACCGGTTTAAAAGACATGTTAACTTGTCATCCACCAATAAAGTTAGAGTACACCCCAACACCTAATCTCATCAAATAAAAATGTACATCTCATGAATAATTAAAACCTTATTAATAAGCAACTAATTTGTGCATATGATAGTTGTACAATTGGCTTTGGGAGTCTTTCAAAAAAAATTGAAATTTTCCTTTTTAACCTTAAAGTTTTAGTGTTTGACAATTTAAGTTTAAACTTTTAATCTTTGTTTCCTTTTTAACCCTAAAGTTTTAATCTTTGACAATTTACCCTACAATTTTAATCTTTGACAATTTAAGTTAAAAAATTTTAATCTTTCTTTCCTTTTTAACCCTAAAGTTTTAATCTTTGACAATTTAAGTTTGAAAATTAATATTAAAACCTTATTAATAAGCAACTAATTTGTGCATATGATAGTTGTACAATTGGCTTTGGGAGTCTTTCAAAAAAAAAATAGAAATTTTCAATAAGCAACTAATTTGTGCATATGATAGTTGTACAATTGGCTTTGGGAGTCTTTAAAAAAAATAGAAATTTTCCTTTTTAACCCTAAAGTTTTAATCTTTGACAATTTACCCTACAATTTTAATCTTTGACAATTTAAGTTAAAAAATTTTAATCTTTCTTTCCTTTTTAACCCTAAAGTTTTAATCTTTGACAATTTAAGTTTAAAGTTTTAATTTTTGGTAATTTAACCCTTTTGATTAATTTGATTCTTTTACTTCTAATTCAAAAGTTTTGATCTTTTGCGATTTAATCACTTTGATTTTTTTTTACTTATGTGTTGTAATCTTTACTTTGGTGGTTTTTCAAAGAAAAATAGTTATGCATGTGGTTGTTGTAACTTTGGCATTGGGGGTTTTTCAAAAAAAAAAGATTTTTTTTTTTACTTTTCATCCAAAAGTATTTCATAAATTACTTTTAACACAAAACTATTTGTTTTTTACTTTTAACATTAAACCTTTTATCTTTTGCAATCTATACTCACAACTTTTTTTACTTTCAACTTTGATCCTTTATAGTTTTCATTTTCCGCAAATTTTTCGCTTTATGCTTCATTCTAAATTTTGTGACTTAAAACATCGCAACGTGCGTCTTTGGTTTAGCGTTTTCACGTTTCGGTCTAAATTTTGCGAGTTAACACTACGCAACGTACGTGTGTGGGTGAACGTTTTTACATCGTCTATTTTTTTCCTGTTTGACAGGTTCAACATAACGTGTGCGTCCTAAATCGACTTAGTTATAACTAAAGAATCCCCGCCGCATTGCGGCGGGTCGTAATTCTAGTTTAACTTAAAATAGAACCATCACTGTGCATGATGGATAATCCTCACTAACTGGATGGGTTGGGTTGGGTTGGGTTTTGGGTTAAAACATGTCCAATCAATCAAGATTCGGGTCAAGACAGTTCAAGTGAATATGTCGGGTCAAAACTAACCGCTTTAAAATTGTGTCACTGGTACGGGCTAAAAAGGTTTCAAACTATAAATATATTGAGTTGAAATGAGAACTTTTAGTTAAAAAAACATGGCTCTGTTTATTCTCACACCCCTTTAGTTTGTTTTCACACCCCAATGAGCTGCTCTTTAGCCTAAGAGCATCGCATAGGTAACAGGTCATCGACCAACGACTGACACCACCCCGTTTAAGTAATTATCTTAAGAAATACTGATAATTAGGTCCCAGATTTTTTTAAACAATATCTAAACATAGAACTTATGCGTCTAGGTTAACCGACAACCCGGACGATCGATATAACAAGTTATCACACTTGAATTGTATTTTACGATAGACAAGTTTTCAAGTACGAAAGCGTCAGCATGCATGATCGTGCTTTAATTATCCCGAAGGGATGTTCCCGAGGAAATGGTGGTTTAGGAGTGTTCGGTTCTTCGAGTGCCTGGTCGTTCATCCGTCTGATTCCCACCTTAGTAAAAGCCTGACATAAACACTAAAACCAATTAGTGTTTAAGTTATACGGTCAAATGGCTAGTAATCGAAACATTTGAATGAAAGCATTAAGCACAAATTTTTTTTGTGTGAGCCTCCTTACCCGGCCGGGTCAGGTTTTCACCCGGCCGTATCAACTGCAACGTGTCTTTTTCTCAGCACTCTTACCCGGCTGTGTAACACCCCGTGTTTTCGAAAGTCAAAGTCAAGGTCAAAGTCAACGATCGATTTCGCAACTCGAATTTTAGTGAATTTCTTTTATGTGTTTATTTTAGTGGTATTATGTGGAGTAAGTGTCAATAATCACAGTATAAATACCCCTTGTCACTCTCAAACTTACTACTTTTGGCAAGTGACGTCCGACCAGCTCGTGTTCCTCACTTTTCTTCAGATTTCTCATGATTCCGGTAAGATCTCATCTTAAATCTTGTACTTTCTTGATCTACACGCACTCCTACACCTTTCTAGCTTTTAAATCTTAACTTTTAACCGTGAAATCATCAAGATTTGGGGTGTTCTAGGGTGACGTCATCATGAAGTTCTTATGAACTTCAAGTTTGACCTCATTCCACCAGGGATAACTCAGATCGGAGGGATTTCCACATGATTTCACAACGATTTCGCATAGATCTGAACATTTTCTAAAGGATAAAAGAGTTGAAAGAAATAATCACAAGTTTTCTCATTCTTTTACACTCAATGCACTCAAAACCGATAGAATCGGAGCTTGTGTCGGCTCACTACTCATCATTGTGATTAGGGTTGGTTCGAGATCCGTAGTTCTATCCGTGAGATTACCGATTCCGGGTTAACCATGGACCAACGTCTTAAACCGGTAGAACGAATGAACTAGGGTGGTTCATGTTCATACGAGTCACTAGACTTAGGTTGAGGTTCTGTTGGTTAGCACGATATCAACACATCTCGATAAAACGACAAACGATCAAAAACAGCCACATGTAAGACAGACGAAACGACCAGGACGGAATGCTGTCCGAATGAACTGCCAACCGTACGGGTTGTCAACCGCACGGGTTACTAGCCGAACGACTTGCACAATATTTGAAGGTTAAATGTTGAAAGAGTTGTTGTCCGATCGGACTACCATCCGACCAGACTACCATCCGACCAGACTACCATTCAAACCATGATACGTTTAACTTTCACACTTAAAACAATTTTCAACATGTTCAATGCACAAGGAATGCCACCCGCACGAACAACTGTCCGAACGGGTGACAACCTGCCATGAACTTGAAGTGTCCTACCGAATGGGTTGCCGTCCGATCAGACAACCGTCCGATCGACAGACCTGAAGAGTAGAGATACTTCAATGTTTTCAAAATGCTACAACGAAAACTTCAAAAGTCAAGCCATCATACACAAACACATCCTTCTCAAAGGAAGAAACAATCCACTGGAATAGTCGTCCGACCGGACTACCGTCCGACCGGATGACCATCCGAACGGATTGCCATCCGCACGACTGGACCGTCCGATCGGGTTACCATCCGACCGAACTGCTGTCCGAGCCACTTACATCTTGCATCGTTTTACGCGTCACTTATCTTCATGCTATCGTTCTGATCAGGCTAACCCTACTCTCTAGTGCTCCCTTCAATCCATCATCGCTGTGAGTATACTCGACCCCTTTTTGCTTTACGCACTTTTAGGTGTTACATACGTTACAAATATTCAAATCACAATAAACACGCTACTCAATACTATTTGAACGCTAACCGTTAATGCATGTTATACGTGGCTTATGAATGCTTGTTTGTTATGTTTACATATGGAATGATGTCTACCTGCCTTAGCAACGATAGTACTATAGTTTGGACTCAGCCCCTTTTCGCAGGGGTTGTTAAGGACAATTACTTGCATGGATTACGGTGGTAATCATGTATTGTGAACTGCCTCAGGCAGTCAACCCGCAGTCATTGGTATCGATGGATCTATGTCGATAACTAACGTGCTTCATTTCACTATGTGTACGTGCTGGTTATGCGTAAACGAATTTCGAACTCTATATGCTATTATCAAACTTGTATGCTCACCTTTACATTATATGTATTGACTTTATTTTAACGTATGTGACAGGTGCTTAGGATGCACGTCTGCTAGGAAATCGAGGCTAGAATAAGGTCTTAGATGCCAACAAATAGTTGTTTGTACAAATGAAATCAAGGGTCTCTAGAAGCAGATAAACAATTGGGCTATTTGAAAATCTGAGTTGTCGGAATAGAACTATTTGCCTAGATTTTGTCTGTAATAATTTGTTTACCTTTTGAGACATGGTATGGGACATGTTACTTTAAATTGACTGGTAATGATAATTGTTATGGAAACTTCTGGACAAACTGTTTCGCTCAGTGCCATGCCCCGATGTTTCCGCCATCGGTTGGGGTGTGACAGGCTGGGCCAGGTTTTCACCTGGTCGTGTCAGCTAAAAACGTGTTTTCTCTTCAAATCACTCTTACGGTTTGAAGTTAATTACCCAACCGACCCATTATAAGGCATTTCGTATTCTAGCTCATGCATCATACTTTCTTATCAAGATTTTCATTATGTCGTCCACCACGACTTCCTTTACATGTATGGCCTTAACATGTATCGTGTATCAAACAGATAGACACAAGATTACCTGTTAATTTTCGTGTATAAACAGGTTAAATACCCGTTTACCTGTTAATACCCGTTAGTACACGATAAGAAATTAAATTAAATAAAACTCATCAGCCATGTGCGTGTGGGTTCCTTAATTCCTTTCTATTTTCAATCCTCATTCAATTCAAAAAAAATAAAACCCTAAACTCCATCAGTAACTCTCAGATAGCATGTTGTGTTCGTGTTTTTCTTCGTGTTAACAGGTAATTTTCGTGTATATCGTGTCGTGTTCCTGTTCGTGTTTGAAAAAAAGGACACGATAAGTTATCGTGTCGTGTTCATGTATGGGATTTCTTGTATCGTGTCTTATCGTGTCGTGTCTTATCGTGTAAGCATGAAACTTGACAAAACAAAGTATTAAATACCGGGTTTAAATGGTGATCACCATTTGACCCGCATGACCCATTTGTCCTTTTAATCATTCTTGGTTCGCCCTTTTTTTAACATCTAAATCAATCTTTATATGGGTTATCATAAAAATTCATTTTTTACTTGTTTGACCAGTTTGGTTAGCGTCAGCAAGTCTTATTTTGAAAGTTTATTAGTTTATGTCACACCCCAACCTATTGCGAAAACATCGGGGCGCAGCACTAAGCGAATCAGATTGCTCAACAGTTTCCACAACACTAATTTGTTTCAATAATGATTAATTAAATTCATAATATTGTCTAGAAGTCAACACGATACACGACCACATAAAGTATCAAATTACATCATACTTCAAAAATGTTCAAAATTTCCTGATTAACTAAGATGTGTTTCTAGGCATCATCCTAGCTTGTTTCTTGATTTTCCTCAGCGACTATCAACCTGCAACATGTATTAAAATACTACTAACGGGGAGGTGCATTACCCCTATAGCACTACCAATGTTAAGGCGGAACTACACACAGGGATTAAAAGTTCACATAGCATAAAAGTCTCAAGTTTCAAGTTTTAAGTTTCATGTTTAACGAGGATAGAGTATGTTTCAAATAAGTTTCAAGTGTCAAGTGTCTAGTTTATAGAATACATGTTGCATCCCAAAAGTGTTTAAAACAAAAAGGGATCGAGTATACTCACAGCGGGTGCTAACTACCAAACACTGCTTAAATTGGATCGAAGGGAGCGGTGGATCAGCCTGCGTGCGGGGAACAGAGCATAAGTCCTCTAAGAGCTGACCCGGTTGGGAACAGAGTGTCGAACGGTGCTAAAATCGAGATAAAGTGTCTGATAGTATACCTGAGCGGATGGTCATCCGGTCGAATGACCATTCGAACAGATGGACTCCAGTCGATCGGAGAGTCATCCGGACGGATGACCATTCGAACGGATGGCCATTCGAACAGTGTGTGTTTGCGAACTGATAAAGTTTCAAGTGTTGAGATCATAGTTCCCTATAAAACAAACAAGTGTCATGATAATCAGATCATCTGGACGGATGGTCATCCGATCGGATGGCCATCCGGACAGACGATCAGTGAGTGAAGTTTCTATGAATTTTGCTAAGTTTCGAGTTAACGGAGACGGTGCTACGACGCGTGACATAATGGAAACGTACCGAACCGGCTCGTTCAGTCGGCTGGGAAACCACCCCATTTCGTCCGAAGAACTGTTTATGGCAAGGTTTCATGTTTGGACCCGTCAATCGGCCCGTTTTCCGGTGAAAATCGGTTTTCAAGCCGGTTTTTTTACTAAGGAACGAGTCAATAGTCTGTCTGATTCCGATTCCAGAATTTTTTGTATCAAAATTGAAGAATAATCCAAAAAAATAAGTTGTAAAACGTGATGTTCATCAGATCTGAGCCGAAAACCGGTGGAACTCCGACAGATCTGGAGTAAAAGTGCAAGTTTCCCTTAGATTTCGTATGAAAACTGTGAAAATCCTTAAGATCTAGGGTCGTTCTTGATTAAATGATGCTCCACAACAGTTTGTACAACAACTGAGTGGAAAACACCTTCAAGAAACCCCAAATCATTTGGTTTTCATGAAAATATCGAAGTGTTTGTGTGATTTTAATGAAGAATCATGTGTAGAAGTGATGAATGATTAAAGTTGTACAAGAATCTAGGAGAAATACTTACGAGTTTGCCTTGAATCGAGTGAAATGTGCTTGAAAGGACTTGGGAGTGCGTGTGATCAGAAGACAGCGGCGAAAAGTGTGAAATGAGAGCACAAGTGACATATTTATAGGTGAAAGTGACGGGTGAGGCGGTGTAAGTGTGCAAGGGGTCGAATGGCTATTCGGTCGAATGGTCATCCGATCGAATGTCCATTCGGACAGCCGAGACCCGTTTGCTAGATTTTCCGACTTTGGTTCGTTTTGCGAGCTAGATTAAGCGTTGCGTTGCGTATTATTGTGGGCAACCATTACAATGGTATAATTATATAGTTAACACAAAAGTTTCCATGTTTCAAGTCGCGTTCAAGATAGGTTCACGTCTAATAAGTTTCAAGTATAAAATATCAAGGTATCAAGTATCAAGTCTCTCGTTCAATAAAGAATCCAAGTTTCTCGCTCAATAAGTATCAAGTTTCAAGCATCGAAGTTTCTTGTTCCATCAAAGTATCAAGTATCATAGTCTCTTGTTTAATAAGTATCAAACATAAAAAGTGTCAAGTTTCAGGATTCAAGTTCCAAAGTATCACAAGGTTCAAGTATCATAAGAGTCAAGCATCATGAGTAAAGTTTCACAAAGTATCACATCGAGCAAAGTTTCACATAGTTTAACATAGTTTAAAGCTCAAATAGGAAACATTAAGTATTACAGGGACGAGACTTGCCAAAAGGTAAAAGTTTCAAAACGCAGGGCGTTACAGTTTATCACCAAAAACTTATTTTTACTTGTTCGACCTATTCGTTTCGCGTCCGAAAGTCATATTTTGAAAGTTTATTGGTTTATCACCAAAATTCATTTTTACTTGTTTGACCCGTTTGGTTCGCGTCAGCAAGTCTTATTTTCAAAGTGTACTAGTTTATCACCAAAAACTCATTTTTACTTGTTCGACCCATTCGGTTCGCGTCAGAAAGTCATATTTTTAAAATTCATCATGTTAATCACCTAAATGTGAGTACTCGCCATTTTGCTTGTTTGACCCGTTATGGATTATCGGCTTTAACAAATCATTGATTATAACCGTATACTTTTTGTTTAAAAACAAAGCTTCTAATCTATGAGGTGTAAGTTTTACTTACTTTGCGTCCGATCATGCTTTCTCGGGTCTTTGACCCGTTTGACCCATTCCTTTCCAAGCTCACACCAAGCCTGTTAAGAGTCAAACTATCATATAACATCCACAAGATGGTTAGATTAGTCATCCTACATCATGACTATATGTCACACCCCAAACGATGGCAGAATCATCGGGGCGCGGCACTAGGCAAACCAGATTGTTCAAGAGAGTCCATAACAACTATTTAATGACAATATTTAAAAGGTTTATTATCCCATACTAATAAAAAAATATTTCAACAAATAGTCATTACGGAGTTCACATCTCTCAAACAAAATCCAATCAGACAACCTAGATTTTATTTGGTGAGTTTCTAGACTTCATATCCATTTGCAGCAACATAACCATCAACCTGTCACATACGTTAAAATAAAGTCAATACAATAATGTAAAGGTGGGTACACAAGTTTAGCATAAAAATAGTATAAAAAGCGTTTACGCATAACCGACATGTAACACGTAACGGGCGAATCAAGTAACTATCACAATGATACAAGCGAACCACATGACTGCGAGTAGAGTATGCGCGACACATGTTCACCGAAGAGAACAAGTGAAGTAAAGTGTGTGATACTTAGCAACCCCTGATTAAACAGGTGCTGAGTCCAAACTATAGTACTATCGTTGCTAAAGGCGGTCGGTCAAGTCATCACTGTGTAACATAGCAACAAGTATTCAACTAATCATGTATATCATGAGAGTGCGGTTTGCGTTGTAAAGCATTTAAGTGTTGTGTTTTTTTTATAGAGAACGTATGTAACACCCAAAAGTGCGTTAAGTGAAAAAGGGTTCGAGTACACTCACAGCGTGTGTCTAACAAGTAAACACGTTTTGAATGAATTGAAGGGAGCACCGGATCAGCCTGCATATGGGAACAGAAGCGTAAGTCCTCCAAAGTGCTGAAATAGTCGAAAATCGAAGTATCAGTGGGAAAGAGAGGCTTCGTACGAAGTTGTGCCTTCGTACGAAGGCGTGCCTTTGTACGAAGGGGGTCTTCGCACAAGTGGTGCTTTCGTTGTCCAAAATCGAGTGTTCTTCGCGTCCGTCTTTGGAAAATCAAGTGTTCATCCCTCCAACCTTAAGCTACTGATTAAACTTAGTGTCAGAGGGGTCTTTGTCTGAGTCACGGATGAGAATCGGGCTGTGATGTGTAAAACCAGTGCCTTCGTACAAAGTCGGGCTTCGCACAGAACAGTCTAGCTCGCATTCATGGTTGTTCTTAGCATTTGGAGCTGTGTTTTCGCCTGAATCGGATGTATTTTCGAGTCCTATTCAAGGCGGTTTTGACACTACTTCGTTCCATTATCCAGTGAACGAAATACATGTCGTTTTAGGTCTGTTTTAGTGTGAAAATCAAGTTTAAAAGGTTTACTCTTAGATCTAACACTTGGTGAGTGCGACATCTGTAGATCTCTAACTTGGGAAGCCGAAGCTAGGCCCAATACACTCGATTAAGTGTAGATCCGTGATAAAATAAGAAGATTTGATGAAAAAAGATGAAGGTTTTCATGAAAAAGATGAAGTTAAGATGAAAAGATGAGGTTTAAGTAAAAAAGATGAAGTTTAGTTGAGAACAAAAGATTTTGGAGGAAATCAAAGTGAATCTTGTGGAAAATCGTAGTGGAAAACGTTGTGTAATCATGTAAAAATGATAATTCTTACTTGAAAACAATCGGACAACAATTCGGCAGCGTTTCGGTATGAAATGGAAGCAATGAGTGAAATGGAGAAGTGAGGCTGGTCACCTGGTTCGAACCTGCTGCCTTCGTACGAAGCTGCTCCAGTCTTGAGTATAAAATCTCCGTTTTGCGTGTAGGATGCCCGTTAGGCGTGTTTTGTTGCGTTAGTTAGTACTAGTATGTTCAGTATTTTAGCAAGATGTTAAGTGTATCATTGCGTTGCATTTTAGCGTGTTAAATCGAGTTGTGTGAGTAGCGTTTGAGCGTTTCGAGCGATGCGTTAATAACCATAGAAACATATAAAGCACACACAAGTAAAGTATATAAGAACACACTACAAAACATTACTACTATTAACAGCGTCTGCGATTTAGTGATTTAGCACGGTAAGCGAGTGCGAAGGCGATAGTGGTTACTGAACAAACAAACACACTCGGCAAGTAAAGTAGCATAATTCTCTGTTATGCATGTTGCGTTAGCATTGAGCGTTTGCGAATATAAAGCGCTTAAGCGTACAGTGGTGCTGTGTGATGAAAATGTATTTAGCATAACATAACCCTTTATTTATATCGAATCTCAGAGTACAAAACGGTTACAAATCAAAGTAAGTAGCAAACGGATAACAATCCGAAAAGTCGGGTTGTTACACTATCATACCTTATGGACTTTTATATTATCTTTTTCATCCAAATCTATTATATGTCAGTTTGACTTTCAAAAGTCAAATTGTCATTTGACATGCAAATGCACCAACAATTTTAACAAATTCATTTAGGCATTTCGTCAATCACTTGGTGAGCATCATTTTAGGCTATTATATTAGTTAAGTTCATTAACCAAAATCACTATATTTCTTTCAACCTCAACAAGTTCATACACTTAATAGTATCAAGTCAACATGACTTCCAGTTATCAATACTAATTCATTAATATATCATATTAGAACTAGGGGTTTTCATCTCTATGTAAGAAAACCCATTTCCTCATATATTTGTGCATTCATCTCAACATCTAAACTATACAAGTTCTTCACACAAACTAGTAAACATGATGTTTATATCACTATTATAACATCAATTTCAGCAAGTATGATGATTATGAACATTCACACATCATCGATTTCATCATGTCGTCAAAACACACTTAGCATAGAAACTCTTTGTACACAAAGTCAACACATACCTTAGGTTTAGATGATGTTAAAAGACTAAAATCATCAAACATGCAAGGGATTTCACTTGGATTTCACCTTCAATCCATTGATTTTGTGTTTGCTAGGTTGAAGAAGGTTTCCCCCTTCTTTTTTTCTCTGGATCGTTCTGCACACACACATGTGTGTGTGTATGTTTTATGTTTTTAGCTTTTTACTTAATCAAGTTTGATACTTGTTCATTTGTAACCCTTGCACTTTATTAGTAGCTTTATAATGTTCAAAATCCACCCAACACATCTAGTAATTACTAATGTTTTTACTAGGTTAGAACATTCCTAGTTATTTTGTTTATCGGTTAACTTTTACCACTAATGGTATTTTACCCGCTCATCCCCAGTTAATTTGGTTTAATTACCAATTCCATTTTTGGGGTATTACATATATGCTGCTGCTCTTAGGACAAAGAGCAATGCATGGGCATGTGATGTTTTGTTTGGGTTGTTTTTGGGTGCATTTTGACACTTAATCATACACAACTAAAACTTATTTACCCAAATAGGGGTAACAAAATTTTGTGAAGCTAAATCAATACTATCAGTTTGTTTTAATGGTATATTAGAACTATAAAGAAAATGCACAGACATTGGGGAACAAACCAAAAAAGGAAAACATTGGTGCACCGAATAAAAGTTACCAATAAAAGATAGAAAAAAACCCAATAACTCACGAGACCCACCAATACCATGCTAACCAACCAATAGAATTAGATAACCTAGCCCGTAAATGGATGATTATGAGTTTAAGACTTAATATTATGCGTTTTTTGTTCATGAAATATCTTTTATGATCATCTCAAAATGTTGAAAGCTAATCTTGTTATATCATGCAATATGTTTTACCATTAAAATTTGGATGTATTTTGTTGTGTGTTTTTTTCTTGAAAAGTTGTAGATTTTAGTTTTTTTTTTAAATATATAATTAAAAAAGTTGTACATTTTTGTTTGAAAAGTTGTAGATTTGACTTATTATGTTATTGTTTTATAAGTTTTAACCGATTTTATTGTTACACTGGTTCTATATTATTTATTATTTTATCAATTTATAAAACTTCAATTTTTATTAAATTACACAGACATGTTTAATTAAAACATCGTAAAATATGTTGCGAAAGAAACATTCGAAAAGATTACAAACATTCCAAACAAACATCGTATAAATAAATGATCAACTGCATAAATATATAATCAGTTTGTACATATAAAACAAAATTACAACTGAATGTCTAATACATGTTACCCTCTAAGTTTTCAATAGGACTATAGATATGCGTTGGATTTGTCACCTCTAATCTCCAAACACTTCCATTTTTCTCTGAAAACCCTATCAACTCAAACGAGCAATCTATTTTCTTCTTACATGTTTTCCTCACTGTAGCTACACTCTGATACTCCCCACCAAGAGTGCATTGAAACCAAACCCTAAAAATATTTCCTCTTTTATTCAATCTTTTAATCACAAGTAACCATTGTCCTTTCCTATTTTCTGTACCCAATCCACCAACTCATCGCGTGAAGAAAAGGTCCTGTTTGTCTCAAACAAAATATAATCGGGTAAGATCCTTTGTCATCAGGTTACAGCTCCACTTACTCACCACGGTCTCCCTGGTTCGGATAGTTTTGTTGTACAAAGTTCTGTTCACTACCTGTCCCTGGTCTGGATAGTCTTACTGTACAAAGCTTTGCTTACCGTCGTGTCCTGGTCCGGATAGTCTTGTTGTACAAAGCTCTACTCACCACCGTAACCATGGTCAGGACAGTTTGGCTGAACATACGGATATTCAGCCTGAGGATACGGTTTACCTCCGTATCCATAATTCTAGTACCCGTGTTGTGCATACGAGTCTTCCACAGGGATATTCACGTCCAGCTGCACCCTATTGTCACGATAACGAATGCCAGAGACAACCTCCTCCTCCCTCATGTTGGACGGGGCCGGTTTCTCGTACGAGTCAGAAATAGCGGTCTCATCGTAAGAATCTGGAACAACAGACTCGTCAGAATATTCTCGGAAAAGGTAGTTGTTAAACCACGACATTGGTAATCTAAAGACCCGTATGTGAAAACTTGAAAAACCCATATGCTTTGTATGTCTGTTTTTAAGAGACAACCTCGTACCCGAGGCGCTGCTCTTAGCCCAAAATGTAGCATATAGGTCCCCGTGACACTGTGCCTTGTCAGCTTATCAACTGTTTGTCAGTTGTGACCTCTGTTTTTGTCAGGTCAAAACCCTAAACGTTGCTCTGTAGCCAAAGAGCAGCACATTGGGGTGTGGAAATAATTAGAGTCCATTTTCCGAAAGTATGGAAAATCTACAAACTCTTTATATATCAAGTTTAAAACTTTTAATAAATGTGCTAGCAATTTTCTTTTGTTGGTGGGAAGAACATATTTGCAAACGATGATGTGTACTTTCACAAACGGGGGGGGGGGGTGCATATGTGTGATATGGGTTTCATACCATCTAGAGTCACCCCCACAACACCAATCTTGTTGGTTGGTCCTTCAAACCCTAATGTTATGCATCATTTTCTTCGTCTATTAGAAAACCATTTCCATGTTCCCAGAAATGATAAAAAAAAGTCACTGAGACATCGTGGCTATTGAAATGCAATTAGCATACTAAAGAACCCAAACAATGCAATTAGCATCCTAATGTTATGCACCATTCTCAGGTTTGTTTCAACATTCCCTCTTTTTGATCATTATATACATATACATATTAGATCATATCATAACTTATGTATATTGTGAAAGCTTAGAAGGCCACCGTAATCATAGTAATGTGGGTTTCATACCATCTAGAGTCACCACAACAACATGTATACTTAGTTACACGGCAAAATAAGTGGACATGTGAAAAAAATGGCTCAGTCTATTCCTGCATCCCCTTTGGCTATTTTAACATATTCACACACGCTTGGCTTATTTCCACACCCCCTATGTGCTGCCCTTTGCCAAAGTGCAACATATAGGTTTCCACACCCCCTATGCGTTGCACTTTGGCCAAAGCACAACATACAGGTATGAGGTCAACGAGACAAAGATTAACACCCGTCACACGTTCGTCTTTGTCTGTCGGTCGGACCTATATGCTGCTCTTTGGCTTAAGAGCAACGCATAGGGGGTGTGGAAAAATAAGCTAAGGGTGTGTGAATATCATTATCCTGCTACTACTAGTAGTGCTAGTACTATCGTTGCTGTTTCCTGCTATTTTATTATCACATGACATTTTACATAATATAAATATTTATAATGTATTTGCGCGTCAAAATTGTGTGACATGATGTTTTACATAAAATAATTGTAATATGTATTAAAAGATAACTTTCCCATGTGAGGGTAAACCGCACTCAAAGGTAGGGCATTTCCCATTATTATAGGAACTTCTGTACCAGAAACAATGGTATCTCCAATTATAGTCCCCATGGGATGTAAAATATATCTCTTCTCACCATCCCTATAGTGTATGAGACAAATGTATGCATTTCTATTCGGGTCGTATTCTATGGTTACGAATCTACCATATCAGTGACAAAAGGTCTTTCCGTTTTTTTGAAAAAGAATTTGCATTCCTAAAAGATTAAAACTTAAATATTTAACAATGATATTTCTTTTTATTGTTCAATTTATGTAGATTATTTGCTTTACATCATTGACAATTACAAAATTTTCCTATGTTGACTAAGAATCCCTGCTGGATGGGATTCTAACAAACCCTTCAATTCAATATAAATAGAATCTAAAGCAAATCCTATAGCTGCTTGTACTAAAAACAAGTAAGCGTAATTTCCCCTAGAAAATAAAATATGTTTACATGAAGAGGAACATATTTACTAGTTATATTATCCGCAATCACCTGAATCTCTAGACGCTTTTCAAACCAATCATATACTTCATTGAGATTGGTGCGATCCACCCTCCTAGAACTGTAGAGTAGATATAACTTCCCCACCAGGACCTACCCCCCAACCTAGAGTAGCTAGGTGAGGAAGTAAAATTAATCCTTGTTCATACATAGGCTTTTCTAGTATGAAATGAGCCACTTCAAATAGATTCATTGCTCCGCCTTAGAATATGATTAATCCGGCATGGGCTACATGAGCCCCTAGTAGTATACCAGATAAATCGATAAGCCAGGGATTCCCGACCCACCAAGCGAAACCGATGGTTTTCTGGTCACAACCAGCTAAAGCTAAAATTCCATTTAAGAGCGTTTCCATGGGTAGAACCTCCTCAGGGAATATAAGGTTTTCATGAGGCTGATCTTGAGCCGCCATCCAAGCACAAATACCTTCGTTTAAGAGAATATTTTTGGTGTTGAAAGTCTCAAATTCAGGATCTTCCGCCTCACGAATTTCTTGAGAAACGAAGTCTTAAGCATGTAGGTTCAAGGCCAGACCAACTGCTCCAAGAGCACTCATCCATAAACCAGTTACTGGTACAAATAACATAAAGAAATGTACCAACGTTTATTGGAAAAAGCAACCCCAAAGATTTGGGACACAATGCGATTAGCAGTGACCATTGAATAAGCTTCTTCAGCTTGAGTTAGGTTAAAAGCACGGAATGTATTTGTGCCATCACCATCTTCAAATAAAGTATTTTCTACAGTAGCACCATGAATAGCGCATAGCAAAGCAGTGCCCGATACACCGGCAACTCCCATCATATGAAATGGGTTTAATGTTCAATTATAAATCCTTAAAAAAAGAGGATAAATCAAAATATAGCTGCCACGCCAAAACTAAGCGCAAAGAACCAACCAGACCGACCTAGTGGATAAATCAGGAATACAGAATTGAAAACGGCAATTGGACCAGAGAATGTGATTGCATTATAAGGTCGCAATTGAACAGATCGAGCAAGGTCGAATTGACGTAACATGAAACCAATTAGTCCAAAAGCGTCGTGGAGAGCAACAAAAGTCCACAGACCGCCTAATTCACACCAACGAGTAAAATCTGAACCAATCAAATAAATCCATTTCAAAAATTCCTATATTCTTTCTAATCGGGAAAAGAGGGACTTCTTGGCGTTGCCTATTAGAACTCATTAAAGCCCGATTCGCATCATTATGCTCGATAAAAGGAATGAGGGAAGCTCCAATAGAAAAATATTGGAAGGCAAAAATACTTCGAGCTGAACCTGGTCCCATGCAATAGTCAGGAATTATTGACGATACCGAGCTAGAACAACCTGTTCTTCCTGAATACCCCGATTCAAGGCCAAAGAATTTCCTACCACTACCATATAGTATTAATCTCTACCCGGTGATAAATAAAGCATCTGTGCCCCTTTTGATCTCTCAGAAATGTGATAAAATAGACTTTCTAGAGACCCCTAACGGCTAATCCTCGCATGAATTGCTAAGGATCCAATAAGTCCAACATTATTTCCTTCTGATATGTCAATTGGGCAAATACGCCCATAGTGACTAGGATGAATATCTCGTATTGGAAAAGTAGCAGTTCGCGCAGTCACCACCCCCCCCCCCCCCCCGCCAAATAACTCAATTTTCTCCCGTGAACTATTTGTGTCAATGGATTAGTTTGATCCAAAACTTGAGATAATGGGTGTAAACGGAAAAAAAAAACTTTACAAGTATTTGTTAATGGAGTTGATTTTACCAAGTTCTGAGGAGTTGGTGTCCAGTTATGCTTAAGTGCTGCATATATGTTTCCTCGAGCCATATTTTTTAAATGAACCAAAGCCAATCCAAATTGCTCTTGTAAAAGATCTGCTACATAACACATACGTTTATTTTGCAAATGATTCATATCGTCAAGTGTAATCATTCCAAATTTTATTCGAATCAAACGATCCGTGGTTGCCAATATATCTCGCGGTAACAAAATTGTATTGTTCTTGGTTATATGAAGATTTAGTCTTCGATTCATATTTCGTCGACCAATCCATCCCAATTCACATCTTTGTTGAAAGATTTTTTTGTAAATTCTTATATAAGTATTTAGAAAATACCGGATCTCCCTCTACATAAGAAAATTGTTGATAAAATTTCAAAATAGCATTTTCTTTTGACCCTATTTTTTATCATTCAGAAAAGACAAACTAATTCCCCGGAAAGGAGTAATTGAAAGCCTTTAATTGTTTCTGCTAAATCAACATATTTTTTCCGGAGAACCCGTAAGTACTTCTGCTACAAAAAAGGTTGTGATAAGAAACGCCCAATTTTTCACGCTCTTGCTACGGTTAAATGATCTTCTTTGGATAATTCGTCTAATCCAAGAATAGCTATAATATCTTGAAGTTCTTTGTAACGTTGTATAGTTTGCTTAACCTGTTGTGCAATTTGATAATGTTCGTCACCAACGACCCGAGGTTGTGGCAGAGTTGAAGTTGAATCTTAAGGATCTACTGCTGGATAGATAATTTTGGCGGCTAATCCTCTTGATAGTACGATAGTAGCATCTAAATGTGAAAATGTCGTAGCAGGAGAATCACACTTGTTATGATCTTCTACATCCTAGGTCTTCCCGTTCCATCATCTAGCTTATGTTCTTTATGTAGCATTTAGACCAAATGACTTTATAAAATTACGTTGTTACTTCCACATATTATCCCCCTCCACCGAGAATCTTTAGAATTAACAAAGTTACTATACAAATTTCAATGTTCAAGTTACAATTAATGCATAAATCACATTCTACTCAATTCTTTTACCAATCAACCTCTTGAGTTCTCAAAAGTCAAAAGAATTAAATCCAATAAATGATTTTCTTTCTGCAATGAACCAATAAATGAATTTTGTGATATTTGCGAACCATTAAGATTAAAAAAAAGCTTTTTCAATTTTTTTAAAACTTTACTAAAGCTAATATACTATTAATTTAAAACAAATTCTAAGCATTACTACTTGTACCATATGCTATTAAGGTTGTAGGGTTTCATAGGCATTAACATCTTGTACTTTATGTTGTCATGTTTGTTTTATATTTAATATTAAACAAGACAAAAATATTATTTGTAGAAATTGATATGATCTATAATTATATATATGGTCTATATTATTTGTAAAAATTTACATAATAAATTTACAACAAGTTGAGGCATTGGGTGTTGTACCCCATGTTTTGGGTTTTTTTTTCAAAAAAAAAGTTGGTTTTCACTTTAAACCCAAAACTACTTGATTTTGTAGTTTTAACCCAAAAGTTTTTAGTTTTTCCAATTTAACTTCACAGCTTTTTTTACTTTCAACTTTAATCCCTTATGTTTTTTATATTTTGTAAAATTTTTCGTTTTACGTTTAGATATAAATTTAGCGACTTAACACGGCACAATGTGTGTGTGGTTCAACGATTTTACGTTTTGTTATACACTTCGTTCTAAATTTTGCGAGTTAACATGGGGCAACGTACGTGTGTGGTTCAGTGTGTTTGCGTCGTCTATTTTTTCCCGTTTAATCAGTTCGTCACAACGCATGAGTCCTAAATCGAGTTAGTTTTTATTTTCTATGTTTTATATGTCGGTCTAATTTTTCCATGTTAAAACGCCGCAACTTCAATGTTGGTGGTCCTTGGCTATAGTGTGGCATTGGTGCTATTTGTCATGGTTTTAGCCCCCGCCGCAGCGCGGGTGAGCTTAATACGATAGGTTATTTATATGGATACAAGTCATGTAACGTAGTAATTATGATACCATTAATTGTATTGAGCTTATTTGTATAAGATAGTATACAGACTTAACCGACAAAAACATCTTTAACACATTGTAAATGTGAATCTGATCAACAGGATGTCAATTTCGTTGGCCGCGGCACAACGCGCGCGGGTCAAGCTTCTAGTTTGTTATTATTTATAAAAGTAACAACATTGTATCATTTAAACAAATAAATAAAAATTACGTTTCAATATGCACTATATATCCAGCTGCGTTAATTTTATCGACGTAAAATATCCGTACCTGGTATTTGTTTTTATTTTTATTTCTTTCGGTTGTTATACCAAGTTCCGATACCATAATAAATTAAAAGGATACCAACCAAGTTCTCGCTGCAACGCGCGAGCTAAAAATGCTTGTTGAGATATAAAAGGTAAAATTAAGGAGCAAACAATGTTTGCATGGAGAGGTTTAATGGAACATTCTAAACCCTTGTAACAATCAATATTGTCATCGTCGCTCACAAGGAGCTCAAGGAGTTGTTATTGGTTATCCAAATGAAAACTTTTTGAAAGGTCACCCTTATAGATTACTTACACTCAAACACACTTAAGTGTGTAGTTCTATCCTCATCCACAACCAATGCATCATATATGTGATCGTAATATCATAGGCGGGACATTCCTTATGACCGGTATGTCCATGTGGACATTGCAAAATAATATGAGAATCACTTAAGATCTCACACTCAACATACATTACAATTGGTAAGTAGTTATGTGTTTCCATGCAAAATAAAGAAGATGTTTATTTTAAATCGACTGCTAAGATGGCTCATTTACAACTGAGTCTATTTCGAGCGAACTTCGAGCCATTTGAACATCTGTAAGTAAATGTAATCATTACATGGTGGCTTGGTTCCACCAATTGATTATTTGTGACAAAAATATCATAAAATAACTAGAACTTATAGTAACATTTTAATCTATACAAATAAGCGTGATCAACATTTCAAGATTAAAACAAATTCCAATGTATAACATAATTATACTAATATCAACACGATAAAGAACATATACATTGCCAATTTTCAACAAAGTTATCCAAGAAGTTAAATACTAAGTCACCAAATTAGTGGAATAATGAGAAAAGATACTAGGGCACTGTATAAGAGTATTGAGGTTGGACACAAGGGTAAGAATGAACCATGATATATTACATAAAAAACTTGGACTTAACTTAATTGAGTTGAACGCAGTCGAGTGAGTTCAAGCTTGAACTGGTTTACTCGTTTATAACCGAGTCAATTTTTAACATGCTGGTTTCAAGCGAGATTAATGGGCGCTATATCAATAATCAATAGTCTGTGGCGGATCCAAGAATTTTTTTCACCGGGTTTCTTTTGGTAGATTCTCACTAATTTTTTTTTCCAAATCATACAAGTTTTCCACTAATTTTTTCCATTTTTTGCCAAAACGAGAGGGTTCCTAGAAACCCTCAAAATACCTCTGGATCCGCCCCAATCAATAGTGTGAATAATACAGGGATAATATATTAATATGGGATCATCCCATATGGTGACTTTCATATAGGGAGTAAATGCCAATGGGCGGCAATATAAATTGGGTTACAATTTTTATGAAAAGATAAAAGCAATTTTGATATTTGTTTAAAAATATTTATAAGAAAATCTACAATTAGTCAAAAACAGAATAATTCCAACATTTATTAAACACTAACAATCCATCACAAAACAACATAGTTTTTAAATTTGTTCGCCAGGTTATTTTTAGTTTTTTCAGAAATATCTAAAAATGACAAATAGAAATAATAAAATGACTTCAATTTAATAAAGTATAAAGGTTTAGATCGAATTTTTGAAATTATTTTGCTACAATCATAATATCCTATTTTAATGGAGGCAGAATTAGGGGTGTTCAGAATTCGTTTCGAATTCGAAAAATTCGTTTAAATTCGATTTGATTATCAAGAATTCGTTTCGATTATAAGAATTCGATTCAGTTCGAGTCAAGTAAATTGAATACGAATCGAATTCGAATTTACAATTTCAAATTCGATTCGATTCGATATTCGAATAAAAATTATACAATTTTATTTATTATTTTTATATATAATACATATATAACTTTTATTAGGCTATACTACAAATTATTTTCAAAATTTATTCCAAGTATTAAAATTACCCATTACCAAATCAATTACATGGCCCATAACTAAAACCTAAGTATCAAATCTATCAATAGATTTCTAACCCTAAAAATATTAATTTGTAATGTGAGGTGGTTATTCCCGACTTCATGTTTTGAATTAGGTTTATGATACTTTATTTGGAACTGATATAATATGTTATCGTGCTTTATGGTTGCTTTAAAATTTATGTTTCATTTTGATAATTTTTTACATGTTTTTAAAGAATCTAAATTAAATTGAATTTATTCGAATTCGAATTTTTAATCGAATACAAATCGAATAAGAATTGGGTTTTTTATTCGAATACGAATTCGAATCGAATTTGGTAGATTTTAATCGAATTCAAATCGAATACGAATTCAAGTGAAAATAAAAATTATTCGAATAATTCGATTCAAATAATTCGAAAATTCGATATTCGATTCGATGAACACAGGCAAAATTGCTTTTGAATTATTTTGTTGAAATCAAAACTCAAAAGTACATTTTCTATGAACCCAAAAGATCTTAAATGTTGGGCTGGTGCAGTTAGATTAAGTGAAATTGGGTCAGGATAATCAAAAGTACTTATGAAAGTGGGCCACAGTAATCAAACAGGGATAGTATGGGCTCTATCCGGATGTACAAAATGGGGTTTTATTTATGAATTAACTAGGTTAGAACCCCGTGTATTACTCGGGTTGAATAAATGTAATTTTATATATTAAATAATAAAAAGTTATATCTTTATGAACCCCGTATATTGTACAGGTTAAATAAATGTAATTTTATATATCAAATAATGAAAAATAGTTATATCTTTAAAAAACCACGTGTATTACACAGATTAAATAAATGTAATTTCGTATACTAAATACTAAAAACGTCGTATCTTTAAAAAACTCGTGTATAATCGGGTTGAATAAATCTACCAAATAATAAAAATATTACATCCTTAAAAACTCCGTATGTTACACGTGTTGAATATATCTAAAAAGAGTTATATCTTTAAAAACCATGTGTATTACACATATTAAATAAATGTAATTTTGTATATTAAATACTAAAAACGTCGTATCTTTAAAAAACATGTGTATAGTCAGGTTGAAAAATCTACCAAATAATAAAAAAATTGTATCCTTAAAAACCTCGTGTATCACACGTGTTGAATAAATCTAATTTTACATAGCAAATGATAAAAAGTTATATCTTTAAAAACTTTGTGTATTACGGGTGTTATATAAATGTAACTTTGTATAGTAAATAATAAAAAAAGTTATATTTTAAAAAACTCTCGTTTTACACGAATTGAATAAATATAATTTTGTATACCAATTAATAAAAAAGTTATCTATCTACTATAATAAAAGAAACCAATTTTTGGACACATGTCATTCATTGAAGGTATCCTTAAATATATATTTATCTTATATTAACTAAATAAATAATAAATTTATATACTATAAATTAGTAAGTTTTGTATGATGTTATACCATGTGTTTTGGGTGTTTTTCAAAAAAAAAAAAAAAGTTGAAATTTTACCTTTAATCCAATTCTTTGAATTTCTTGCAATTTTCATTTCACAAAATTGAATTTTTTTACTTTAGATCCAAAACTTTTCTTCTTTTTACAATTTAACCTCAACTTTTTATATTTAACTTTGGTCCCCTATACTTTTCATCTTTCGTAGATTTTCGCTTTACGTTTCGTACTAAATTTTGCGAGTTACCACAAAGCAACATGTGTTTGTGTTTCAACGTTTTTACGTTTCGTTCATAATTTTGCGAGGTAATATGGCACAACGTCCCTGTGTAGTTCAAGATTTTACGTCTATTGTTTTTCATTTCATAGGTTCGTTGCACCGCGTGAGTCATTGATTGACTTTGTTATTTTTTATATGCTCAGCTTTCGGTTTCTTACAATTTTAACCTCACAAAAATAACTTTTTTTACTTTTAACCAAAAACTTTTTATCTTTTGTACTTTAACCTCACAACTTTTTTACTTTCTACTTTGGTGCCCTATACTTTTCATCCTTCCTAATTTTTCGTTTTATGTTTCGTACAAAATTTTGCGAGTTAAAACAGCGCAACATGCGCGTGTGATTCAACGTTTTTACGTTTCGTTCATAATTTTGTGAGTTAACAGGGAGCAACGTCTATGTGTTGTTCAGTGTTTTTATGTCTATTTTTTCTCATTTGACAGGTTCGTCGTAACACATGTGTCCTAGATCAATTTAGTTTTTCTTAAATGTTCTACATTTCAGTCTATTTCTTCGCTTTAACACGCCACAACTTTAGCGTTGGTGGGTTGTGTGTAGGGGTGCAAACGAGCCGAGCCGAGCCCGAGCTCGAGCTCGTTTAACATATGAAAGCTCGAGCTCGAGCTCGGCTCGATTCGAGCTTTATTTCTGAAACTCGGGCTCGGCTCGAAGGTAATTTTCCAAGCTCGAGCTCGGCTCGGGCTCGACTCGTTTAGTATTTTTTAATTAATTTATATTAATTATAATAATTACTATACACATAATTTAGTTAGTTTTTATATTTGTATAAATGGTAATTATTATTATATAAATATATGTTTAATATATTAATAAAAAATATATAAATAGAAAGCTCGATTAGGCTCGCGAGCCGGCTCGAGCTCGATAAGCGAAGCTCGGGCTCGGGCTCGTTTACTAAACGAGCTTGTTTTTAGGCTCAGGCTCGAGCTCGAGCTCGTTTAAGCTCGGCTCGTTCGAGCTTTTTTTCGAGCTGAGCTCGAGTAGCTCGCGAGTAGCTCGGCTCGTTTGCACCCCTAGTTGTGTGGGATTTGTGCTATATGACATGCTTTTACGCCCCCGCCGCAATGCGGGGGTGCTTAATTCTAGTTAATATTAAATCTTATCATACTTTAATAAAATATTATCCTCAAATCTAAATTGTTAATTTAATATATTTTTAAAACAAATACCTCTCTTTCCTACTTAACTTATATTAAATATATAAATAATAAATTAATATTAAATGTTATCCTAATTTATTAAAAATATAACTTTCTTATTATTTGGTATACAAAATTATATTTATTCAACTCGTGTAAAACGCGGGGTTTTTAAAAATTTAACATTTTTTATTACTTACTATACAAAGTTACATTTATATAACCCGTGTAATACATGAAGTTTTTAAAGATATAACTTTTTACCATTTGCTATGTAAAATTAGATTTATTCAACACGTGTAATACATGGGGTTTTTAAGGATATAATTTTTATTATTATTTGGTAGATTTTTCAACCCGACTAAACACGGGTTTTTTAAAGATACGACGTTTTTAGTACTTTAAAATATAACTCTTTTTTAATCTGTGTAATACACATGGTTTTTTAAAAATATAACTCTTTTTTAGATCTATTCAACACGTATAATATATGGGGTTTTAAGGATGTATTTTTTTATCATTTGGTAGATTTATTCAATCGGATTATATACGGGTTTTTTAAAGATACGATGTTTTTAGTATTTAGTATACAAAATTACATTTATTTATTCTGTGTAATATACATGCTTTTTAAAGATATAACTTTTTTATTATTTGATATATAAAATTACATTTATTTAACCCGTACAATATACAAGTTTCATAAAGATATAACTTTTTATTATTTAATATATAAAATTACATTTATTCAACCCGTGTAATACACGTGGTTCTAACCTAGTATTTTTAATAAATTAGGGTAACATTTAATATTAATTTATTATTTATATATTTAGTATAAGATAAGTTGGAAAGAGAGGTACCTGTTTTAAAAATATATTAAATTAACAATTTAGATTTGAGGATAATATTTTATTAAAGTATGATAAGATTTAATGTTAATTTATTATTTATTTATTTAGTTAATATAAGGTATGTATAGATTTAAGGATACCTTCTATGAATGACACGTGTCCAAAACTTAGTTTCTTTTATTATAGTAGATAGATTTCATATATATACTCTTACAAACTTGAAAATTTTCATATATACTTAACCAAAACTAAAAGTATCATACTCTTATAAAGTTGAAAAAATTCATATATACCCAACCAAAACTAAAAGTATCATATATGTCCTTACAAAATAGTTAAAATATCAAATATACTGTTAAAAGTAATCTTAAAAATAAACATTTTACCCTTATTTTTTTAACTTCAAGTTTTCATATATGCTTATCTTTTAACGTTATATTTTTACATAACACATTTTAAGCTTAAATTTATTTCTACCCATTTCCATTTTTTTATTTTTTTTATCATAAACAACAGTATTCTTCATATATAATATTTAAGCTAAATAAATTAAGCTACAAATAAGTAAATATAATATTTGAAGTTAAATGTCATATATGAGATTTCAGAGTTTTAGAAAAACAAGGGTAAAATTGTCATTTATTAAGTTGTTTTTAATGAATTGAGTATATACGATATTTCAACTATTTTGTAAGGTATATATGATATTTATAATTTTACAAGGGTATATATGGTATTTTGTAAATTTATAGGGGTATATATGAAATTGCCCATTTATTTATTTTTTAAACTGGAGTTATAAACCAAAGTGGTTGGTCAATAAGAATAAAAATTGGTTTCTAAAATACCGGTCCAGGTTATAAACCGACTTTTAAGGGAAAATACTCAAACCTATACGAATTGATTTGGGGCGCGTTGAAACCGGTTTGGGTTGCTTGAAGTGGTTGTTTTAAATGTTATTCAAATCGGGTCGGGTCTAAATGATGTTTTTTGTGTTTAAAAAAAGTAATTTAATTGCAACGGAGTTAGGGGTTGTGGTTAAATATGCACCAATTAAAGATGAGATTGGACATAAAGATGAGATTTATTTGTTGGATCGATATAATAAACTCACTAACCACAAGACCAACGCGTAAGATTATGAATATGAACCACTGGGGTTGGTGGTCCAGTGGCAAGGCAAAACCTTTTAATACACTTAAGTGTGATGTCCTGGGTTCACGTCTCACTACGAGAAATGGCTAGCAGACATGAACGTTGAAATGCAGTCCATGTATGATAACCAAGTATGTGGTTCCTTTTAACATAAAGCAAGACTTGTAGCATATGTTTCAGTCATTAACCATGATGCAACATTCTCCTGAGTAGCTATGCTATCCTTAATGGACATCAAGAGTGCAGATTTCTCTATAGTACAACCAGATTGTTTTATTAACAAAGTATGCAGGCTTAAGAATTCCATTTACGGATTAAAGCAAACATATTGAAGTTGGAACTGTGGATCTGATTATTAATGTTGCTTTATGCATGTCGATATCATACATACGAGAAGTAATATCCATTAAGATGTTTATTAGCAATAAAAGTTCTATTGCGCAAGCAAAAGAACCAAAGCCATACCATAACACCAAACACAAAGTTCATACATATCAAATCTTGTTGATCAATTTATGAAGATCCATAGGACCTCAATCTGATATTGAATGAATAAGATATGTATTTTGTTACGATACGAAATGGTAATCAAAGAGGTTAAGAGCTAAATACAGAGAAAGATTAAGAAGATTCACAGAGGAGAAAATTATCTCAAAATCATTAGCTACCATTTTCATTCATCGACCAGTTGTTTAAGTACAATTAGACTTGTTCATAATAACCCCCTATACTACTCGACAACTACATTTCAGGTCCCTCCATTATTTGTTATGTAACATTCTATTACCTGGACATCTTGGAACATTAATTAAGTATTCGTTTCATCTAATTTGACATATTGGATATGCTCACTTGCAATAATGTTTACTTCATTCAAAGTTGAGCATTTTTAAAGCATTTTCCAATAACACTTGAACAAGAGAGTAAAAAAAACAGATTCAAGGCATTATCTTTTACCACATGGGATGCATAAAAACTAAAGAAATCCATTTCAATCATAAAAAAGATACAAGACAGACGCTACATCAACACAAGATAATTTACCTATGAGAAAATAAAAGGAATTGATGAATTAGTTGAACTTTAATCCACCTGAAATCCCAACAACACAGAAACCGTTCGGAAAAAATGAGTTATGCACTAAAGTATACACAAGATTTTCTTCTGCAATCAGTATTTTTCAGACAGAACAAGACGAGTGCCATCTTGAAGGTGCATCAACGACTTCACAGCTCGAAAGAAAAGGATATATCTATGTATTTGTCACGGATACCACAATACCTACTTATTGTGCTTTTTGTTGAGGTCGTATAGCACACATAAATCTGCTGCCGTCTTCATCTGGAATCATTTATAAATTTGACATAGTACAGGATACTATTAACATTGTGACAGAATATTATATGCTTACATGTATAAAAGTAAAAAAAATCATATGATACCTGTATAACATTGACTAGCTGTTTGGTTGCCCATCCAAACAGAAGAAACGCAAGTAATGCAGAATATATTATATTTTGTTTTGCAGCGTCCATCAAAGCCTAAGTTTTCATACAAAGAATAATTACATATGTAACTTCAAGATATCATACAACAAAAAGAAACATTTTAGTCTTACATCGGTCATCTTTTCCGACTCCTTTGCTAGAAGAAACAAAATGATGTAAAGAAGCTGCAGAATCAGATATTCAGTTGTTAAGAGTAGACTTTCGGTTAGAAATCTAGGACCGTAAAAAGATTTAAAAATTAAGAGTAAAATGCCATTTCGTCCCTGAGGTTTGGCCAGTTTTGCGACTTTCATCCAAAGGTTCGTTTTTCCGCATATGGATCCAAAAGGTTTGTAATCTTGCCATTCTCATCCGGCTTGTTAACTCCATCCATTTTTCTCAAGTCAGGGGTATTTTCATACATAAAGTGAAAAAGACCGAATTGCCCTTTAAGTGAATTATTGTATATTATGCTAAATGCTTATACATAAAGCGAAAAAGATCGAATTGCCCTTTATGTTAACAAAAATAACGTAAATCCCCCTGACATAATAGAGAAAAATGGATGGAGTTAACAAGCCGGATGAAAATAGCAAGATTTCAAACCTTTTGGATCCAGATGCGGAAAAACATTGGGACGAAAGTCGCAAAACTGGCCAAACCTCAGGGATGAAAAATGGCATTTTACTCTTTAAAAAAATAATAATGATTAAGAAGAGTAAAAAGTAACTTTTTAACCTCGCAAGCTACACAGCAGTATCCCATAAACATCCTGTTTCCATAGTATAACTTAAATAACCAACTGGTGCTGTCTTTCACGTCTTTATGATTCGATTTTCCAACCAAGAAAGTACTGCATTCAGAATATATTGTCACCTTTATATATGACTAACAAATATGTAAGCTCCAGCTCACAATCGGATAAAAGAAATGAAAAGCGCGTCTAATTTGTAAATACCTGTACATCTGAAACCAATGGCTTGCAATATCTAACGCAAGCAGCGACAGGAATACAAAGCTCGGTCTGTAGACTTGAGAGAGAATAACTAGCAGACAAGCAGTGCTTATCCTGAGAGATCCCAAATTTCGGTTACAAATATGTAAATAAAGTGATTAGTATAGCATCAATTAAGCGGGTATACAGATTTAAGAAACATAACACAAATTTGGAGTAAAATGCCATTTTCGTCCCTGAGTTTTGGCCAGTTTTGCGACTTTCGTCCAAAGGTTTGTTTTTCTGCATCTGGATCCAAAAGGTTTAAAATTTTGCCATTTTCATCCAGCTTGTTAACTCCATCCATTTTTCTCCGTTAAGTCAGGGGTATTTTTGTCTTTTTTTGCAAACTTAAAGGGCAATTCGGTCTTTTTTACTTTATGTATAAAGATCGAATACCCCAGTAAAAGACCAAATTGCCCTTTAAGTTAACAAAAAAGACAAAACTGTCCCTGACTTAACGGAGAAAAATGGATGGAGTTAACTAGCCGGATGAAAATGGCAAGATTTCAAACCTTTTGGATCCAGATGCGGAAAAAGTGAAAAACAAACCTTTGGACAAAAGTTGCAAAACTGGCCAAACCTCAGGGACGAAAATGGCATTTTACTCCATTTGAAAAGTTCAACAAGTAACTATCATCACCTATCTGTGACCATGTCCAGAACTGCCCCGAATGTTGAAACTACAAATGAAAAATCATAAAAGAATAAATTAGATAAAAATAATACTGATGATAATTATGCAATACTCCTTACCTTGATTAAATTTGCGAGCAAACCAACCATCCAAGGCATCACAAACAAAGCTGAAACAGCAAGATCAACCGTTTAACACGCTAATTACGGCCTTTCATATAAATATCATCCTACTTACACTTGGAATCAGGATAACAATAACTTTCATATATTTACCTGATGAAATAAAGGACCGAAAAAAGCTCCTTATTGGTAAAGCATATCGCAAAGGCATAACAGTTCAACAGAATTCTTATGTACCCTGTACATAAGAATTAACATTCAACACTAAATGAACATACCAATTTTAACTTAACTCAACGATATATTATCAGTATAGGAACTCACCAATAATGTTTGGGATGTAAAGATACACGCTTATTGTTCTTGGTCTTGATTTGGATGCCATCTCTACTTCTCAACCAAAAATCAAGGTAACTGAAATGTGCTAAGGATTGAAGTATAAGCAATCTAAAGCGTAAACCTGCACAAAAAAAGATTCAGACAGCAGAAATTAATATTATTAACTAAATATTTAATGGTCAACATATGAGCTCTTTGAAAATGACAAATACATTATATATAGCATTTCATGTGCATGAATGGAACACACAAGAGTCCGGTTTAGTAATCAACTCAAGTAAAACATGTTCTATATTTATAAGGTCTCGTAAAGAAGTGCTCTTCAGAATACCATGTTTCATCTAAAACCTCCAAACGAAATGATTGTTGTAGCAATATATTGTTGTAGAAATGATTCCTTATCTTCAAGACAACTTTGTTCATATAGATAATGTTCTAACGGATTATACTTTACCGGCATATATCAAATTCCACAAAATCTGGTATTCCATGATGACTTTATATGGTAACCAAGAAAATGAGAAAAAAAAACCATCAAGACACCTTTTTCCTTAAAATGATATTACCATACGAAACATCTAACACTCGGCCAAATCATAGAGAGATATATCACCATACAATCATATACAACCCAAAACACCGACTAGATTATAAGAATGACATTCAACCAGCAACCCATTTCACGAGTACGTAAACAGAAAGTTGTAACAAAATCTATAATCATAAAACAGTTCATCAGTTAGGCATAACTTCCACAGCATCAACACCATTAAATGTTTATTAATCACAATAACAGTCGTCCGGTTAAGATTCTCATTGCTTTTACTAGGTTTCTGTCTGAAATCTGAATCCCACCCCTAACTGAAGTTTCAAAACTGAATTGTAAACCAATCTGAACTAACTTTCAAGATCATCACAAACTAGCCCTAATCTAAGACATATATTATAAACCCTTTCAAAAAAAAAAAACCATAAATCACTATAACCTAAAGTTCAATAGTAACCTTACTCATAAAAAATCAGATTCATACCTGAGTTTAAATGACCAGCAGAGATGAGAAAAAATTGTTACAAGTCGCCCAACCTAAAACCCATCAAATCGCTCCCTGTATTAAGAATTATTATTATTCTCGATCAGTTTTAGGTCAAACAAACGTATGCGTAACCGGAAAACATTTGTTAATCGAAGAAATTTGGGTTAATTTCACAGCTTTGGTGAGCGATCTCGATTGAACAAAGGTCATCCAGATTTACATCATATTTTTAAACCTAACTTGTGATTTTGCAATTTACGGACTAAATTAACAACAATCGTATGGTGATGAGAATTCAATGAATGAGAAAGCATAAAATGATATGAGAATTACCGAATTTGGAACCCTAAACCCTTGAATTGAATTGAATTGAATTGAAGAAGAATTAGTTCCAGCAATTTGTTAAACAAGGTGTAGTCTTGGTGTAGAGTAACTGGATGACAAAGAGAGAGTTATATAGAATCATAGATGGCCTCCACTTGAAGCAAACTATACATGCATATAGAAGATGCATAGAAGATGACAAGAGAGATGTAGTTGTAGGAAGGAATATATCACTTTTTATTTCTTACAAATATATTTATGATAATTCTTTTTTATTATGATAATTGTTTCATTCCAAACACTATCTCAAATTACAAAATGATAGCGGGTAGACGAGCAATAAACTGCGTCGTCATCCCCTTCTAAATAGAAAAGTTTAATCTACTAAAAACAAAGTCTCGCCCCTGAGGGGTCAAAAAGTTGTTGTGGACCACACGCTGAACTCTAGCCAAGAACTGAACCGCCTCCGGCGTTAAGGAGCCGAACGTGTCAAACGCTAGGGGGACAAAGGCATGCTAATTATCTTTATAAGCTTTCGCGTGTTTTTCCACCTTCTTTAACTCTGCTTTCAGTACCGCTTGCCCCGCCACAAACCCATTTTCCCGGAGTCCGGCTAGGGGGATACACCTGTGAGATCGACACAAGCATGTTTCCCGCCCTCCCAACAAAAAACTAGCATGTCAGCCGGGCGTAGGGTGGACATCCCTTCCGCCGGGTCTGTAAGAAAATTAACCGGTGTCTCTTTCTTTGCCGAGATCCCTGCTCGTCTGAGAAGATCCATTAACGCGTCTCGTATAAAGTCATGACAATACTTAAACCCCGGTAACTCTCTACAGTTTAACGCATGCTCTCGTAACTAAAGAATGTGATGGTTTATAATGGTTTGGGTGGATGTTAGCGAATTCATGTTCGGTTTCTCTAATATGATAGAGATCTTGCGGTATCTTTAATATGGCAGAGACATGGTTGTAAAAGTCTCGCCTAGGCTCCGAGTACTCCCCGAGTACTCGCTACAAGGTAGGCTACCGAGGCACGAGTACTGTTCTCTCAGGCCAGTTACTCCCCGAGTAATCTCCGCCTAAGCCGAGTACTCCCGAATCCGACTAGGGAGCGCCTTACGACTTTTGCAACCATGGGTAGAGATCATCGTTATAGTTTCACATTGATGTCTGATAGGTTAGGTAGTGATCACTTCTTTTTATATCATTAATAGTTATATTTGACCGTTACTTTTCTTTTTCAAGTAAGGTACAAAAGATAGTTATGTGTTTAGCCGAGTAGGATTTGCAATTCAAAAGGGAGTGACGGCGCAGCTTGTTGCCCGTCTACCAACCCGTGATTTGTAATTTGCTCTAACCTTCTAATAAAATCAACAACTACATGGCGTGTCATGTGATACATTTACTATTTATAGAAGGCCTTTCTTTAAAGACAGTTTATAAATTCACCCAATTCTTATCATTCACAAATGTAGCATAAGTGCTATGAATGTTACGATAATGACATCACAAATGTGGGAACCATTCAACGGTAGAGTTTAAGTTTGAAAAAGGGTGTGTCAAATTTGGAATAATGTCTCCTTAAATGGAGTGAGAAAACATCTTTGAAGATATCAAACCATTCACAGTTGTTTCAACATTTAGGCCGTAAATCTTATTGTAGCACTTGACTTTTAGAATTTGCCTTGTTTTTTCTTAGTTTTTTAAGCAATCTCCTTAATCATTTGCTAATGATTAATATCTTAGAAACACAAATGTTGTTTTTAGAAAGTATTATCAAACATTTTGAGTATCGTTTTAAAATGAAAACATCAAATACTTACCCTTGTATTAAAACGGGTTATACCAGATTAAGACTTTAATATATGTTGAAATACTTGTTCTTAAATCACGATCGTGATGGGTTGGTACATTTTCAAAGCTTAATGGATCTAATTTTGCCAATTTATGTGAAATTGACTTTTATAATACACTACTTTGAGAGGGTTTGTATTTTGCAGGCCTCAGTAGGTTTAAGGTGTATTTTGTAAGTTTGTCGGGGCTTTGGGGACGAAGTTTAGAAGTCTCGGGGACACAAGTGTCGGTAATGGATCAATTTGGAAACAAACTGTCACACCCCAATCGATGACGGAAACATCGAGGTGAGACGAAAACAAGATTGTTCATAGCATCATAACACTAAATTATGACAATAGTTAAAAAATTCCAATTTCATAAATACTAATCATGAAATACATTGTTTCAAACAAAATCAAATTGTAGCAACATAAAACATAAATCATAAATTGTTTATTATTCAGGCGTGTATCTATGTCCACCTTAAACTTTGTTTCTTCGAATCATCGCCTATCAACCTGCAACATGTATTAAAATATAATCAACAAAAAGTTGACGAGTATACAAATTTGAATACATAGCATAATATGAAAATGTTTAATGGTGCTCATATCCAACATCATAAAATGTATAACTCGTTACTAACATACTACACAAGTGTAAACTATATGCCAAACCAGAGTTTAACGCAATCGTGATTACCCAACATTGTCGAAACAAAGAGGGTGTAATGGTGTTTTGCTTAACAATACCACAAGAATACGGGCGGGGCGTTAGTCCTATAGCGCTATAATTGTTAAGATAGGCTTGCAAAGTTAATGAGCATATAGACACGTGTACATAGAATGCGAGATTAACAAGTATCACAAGTTTCATGTTTAATTGTGGATAGAGCGTGATTTGATAAACATGTTTAATAGTGTTGCGTGTTTTTGTATAAATGTACATGTTGCACCCAAAGTGATTAAATGAAAAAGGGATCGAGTATACTCACAGTTTTGCGTAGAGTTCCACGAAAACCGAGAGCTGATGAGTTGAAGGTTGGAACACCGAAGTCACCCTGAAATGGGTAAACGAAGGTGTGAGTCTTCTAATGTGAAAGGGTTAGGATCAGATTGTAAAATACGAGAAAGTACGAAATAAATAAGTAGCATACCCTGTCGTGGGAAAGGGGTCCTTTCGTGCGACTGATCTGTTAAAACGTGTATTTGTGCGTATCATTTAATTGTAAACTGATCTAACATAAGCAGTAGTAGCAGTCAAGTACGAACAACCTAGGTGTGCCAACTCAACATAGAAGGTGTGAACCGAGTGTTGGAGGTTGGACGGGGTTAACGTACTTTGTGACTAGCAAACTGTTTGGTGTTCATCACTGATGAACTGACATCGAACAGAAATGAAATCGAAACGAAAACATAAAAACAGTCCCTTTCGTGAGAAGGGAACACCCTTTCGCGCGAAAGGGGTCTCCCGTCGTGCGAAAGGTGTCAGTTTGGTCGAAAACGCTTGTTTGATCTGTCCGAAACAGATCATTTCTTGGTGGAAATTAACCATAATGCAAACCCTTAACTATGAACTGAGTTGAGGGTCTGATGGGTACCAGATTCCATTAAGTCTGTACAGAAATTAAAACGAAATGTATGAACAAATTGTAAAATATTAAAGTTTGTAAATCTTGATTTGAATCTCATATATGGTGAGGCTTCAATATTGGGCAAACTGATGAAATCCATCCGTGAGATATATTCAAGCCAAAGTTTTGCAAAAAAAAAGTTAGAGAAATGGAATTAAAATGCAAGTAATGTAAAGGAAAATGAATGGAAAATGAAAGAAAATCAATACCAAGCTTCTGATCGTGAGAGAGGGAGAGTTCAGAGTGTTTGGGAGAGAGTGGAGTGAATGAACAAGAAAAGAGAGTGAAGTAGTGCATCTATTTATAGGCGGGGAATGGAGTTTGGGGCTACAGGGACCTCTCGGGCGACAGGAAGGTTTGGGGCGATAGGGGCCTTTCGCATGGAAGGGACCTTTCGCGCGAGAGGTTCTTTCCTTCCTCTCGAAGGTCTAAGTTCGATTATGTTTTGCGTTTAATCCGGTTTTGCGTGTAACGAGCATAAGTGTGAATCGCACAAGTATAAACATGTAATATGGTGTTTTAAAGATGTTGATTTTGAGTATAAACATGCAAACAAGTCTAACAAGAATACATAAACATGAATAAAATGCTTGAATTTTCATTATGATCACTAATCTCGGATTACAAAGTTGAAATGAGAATTACCGAATTTGGAACCCTAAACCCTTGAATTGAATTGAATTGAAGAAGAATTAGTTCCAGCAATTTGTTAAACAAGGTGTAGTCTTGGTGTAGAGTAACTGGATGACAAAGAGAGAGTTATATAGAATCATAGATGGCCTCCACTTGAAGCAAACTATACATGCATATAGAAGATGCATAGAAGATGACAAGAGAGATGTAGTTGTAGGAAGGAATATATCACTTTTTATTTCTTACAAATATATTTATGATAATTCTTTTTTATTATGATAATTGTTTCATTCCAAACACTATCTCAAATTACATAATGATAGCGGGTAGACGAGCAATAAACTGCGTCGTCATCCTCTTCTGAATAGAAAAGTTTAATCTACTAAAAACAAAGCCTCACCCTTGAGGGGTCGAAAAGTTGCTGTGGACCACACGCTGAACTCTAGCCAAGAACCAAACCGCCTCCGGCGCTAAGGAGCCGAACGTGTCAAACGCCAGGGGGACAAAGGCATGCTAATTATCCTCACAAGCTTTCACGTGCTTTTCCACCTTCTTTGACTCTGCTTTCAGTACCGCTTGCCCCGCCACAAACTCATTTTCCCGGAACCCGACTAGGGGGGTTATACCTGTGAGATCGACACAAGCATTTTTTCCGCCCTCCCAACCAAAAACTAGCACGTCAGCCGGGCATAGGGTGGACCTCCTTTCCGCCGGGTCTGTAAAAAAATTAACCGGTGCCTCTTTCTTTGCCGAGATCCTTGCTCGTCTGAGAATATCCATTAACGCGTCTCGAACAAAGTCATGGCGATACTTAAACCCCGGCAACTCTCTACAGTTTAACGCATGCTCCCCGTAGCTAAAGAATGTGATGGTTTATAATAGTTTGGGTGGATGTTAACGAATTCATCTTCGGTTTCTCTAATATGATAGAGATCTTGCGGAGTTGCGGTATCTTTAATATGGTAGGGATCATCGCTATAGTCATGGGCGTAGGATAATAGGGGCGGGAGGGGGCGGCCGACCCCCCGAACATTTCGTTCAGTAGTGGGGAGTATGTAGTTTTCGTATAGAATTTTTTGGTATATACGTTTTTGACCCCCTGGTTTTATAGAAATATTTTGGTATATACGTTTTCGACCCCTCGGTCGGAAATCTCAAGCGTCGCCACTGGCTATAGTTTCACACTGATGTTTGATAGGTTAGGTAGTGATCACTTCTTTTTATATTATTAATAGTTGTAACGCCCGTTACTTTTCTTTTTTAAGTAAGGTACAAGACGTTTATAAATTCAACCGATTCTTATCACTCACAAAGGTAGCATAAGTGCTATGAATGTTACGATAATGACATCACAAATGTGGGAACCATTTAAAGAGTTAGAAATAGCTTAAAGTTGAGTTCAACGCTAGAGTTTAAGTTTGTAAAAGGGTGTGTCAAATTTGGAATAATGTCTGCTTAAATGGAGTGAGAAAACATCTTTGAAGATATCAATATATCATACCATTCACAGTTGTTTCAACATTTAGGCCGTAAATCTTATTGTAGCACTTGACTTTTAGAATTTGCCTTTTTTTTTTTCTTAGTTTTCTAAGCAATCTCCTTAATCATTTGCTAATGATTAATATCTTAGAAACACAAATGTTTTTAGAAAGTATTATCAAACATTTTGAGTATCGTTTTCTTACGGAATTATAAAGTCTTGTGTTAAAACGGGTTATACCAGTTTAAGACTTCAATATATGTTGAAATACTTGTTCTTAAATCAGGCTCGTGATGGGTTGGTACATTTCCAAAGCTTAATGGATCTAATTTTGTCAATTTATGTGAAATTGACTTTTATAATACACTACTTTGAGATGGTTTGTATTTTGCAGGCCTCGGTAAGTTTAAGGTGTATTTTGTAAGTTTGTCGGGGCTTTGGGGACGAAGTTTAGAAGTCTCGGGGACACACGTGTCGGTAATGGATCAATTTGGAAGCAAACATCGTGGAACAGCAAGTAGAGGTGCACAAACCGGGTTTTTTAATACCAGGGTACGTGTATGACCGTGTTTTGACTTTTCGGGTATTGGTCATACCCGGGTCAGGTTCGGGTATTGGCCAGAAAATCTATACCCAGTGTACCCTGGTTTGGCTTTTCAATACCCTATTTTTTGGTCCGGTCAGGGTTCGGGTATTGGTTGGGTAGGATTCGGGTATTGGTCGGTTATGGTTTGGGTATAGATCGGGTTTTTCGATTCATTTTTTTTGCACAAAACATAAAAAAAATATTAGAAACCTTTATTTATACATATTTTATACCTTGAAATCTGCCCAAAAAAGCCTCACACAAGCTCTAAACATTCAAAAAAAGTTGTTGTATACAACGGGTCCGGGTATTACGAAAACCCGGGTCCGAGTATTACGAAAACCCGGGTCATAAAACCCGAGTATGCTGAAAACCCGGGTTCGGGTATTGAACAGAATATGCATACCCCGTCCCTACCCTACGGGTAGGTTCGGGTTTAAAAAACCTGATTTTTCCAATACTCTAGTTCGGGTTTATTCTGGGTTCGGGTTTTTTCTGCACCTCTAACAGCAAGACGAGCTGGTAAGAAACACTCGATGATACAAAAAGCATATCTCAAGCTAGGAAATGAGTTACGGGTTCCATAATATATGAATCTTGAGTGTCTCGGCAAGGGGAATCCAAATATTGGCATTCAAAAGGTGAAAAAATGGTCTTGGTGTCAGGGAATCCACTGGTGACGTCGGCGACGCCAATGACGTTTCCGGTGGCATATCTTGGCGTCGGCCAGCTAGGGTGGCGTTGTCAACGCTACCGGCGATTTCGGGTTGACGAAATTCGTGGAAATTGCATATTTTGTCCCGTAAAGAAGGGGGTTTCACCTAAATTTGAAAATAAGCTCCTAAGGTGATTTGAGTGTGGTTATTGGCCCTCTAATCCATTCGATTTCATATTCCATCACATATTTCAAGATTCAATCAATGTTTTTGAAGATTACTCAACCATCGTGAGTGCCTAATTCCATCAAGATCATTCTCGGGTGTAGGATTGTAAGTACTAGGGTTTGTGTTTACACAATTAGGTTTGAAACATTGTTCTTGTTCACCTTTTGATTAAGAATGTTTGTTTTAATGTGCATATTGTCGTAAACTGGTGATTGTTAAGGTTTCTTTACGCCATTGACATTATGAGATAACGATTGCTTTTAAGTCTCAATCCAAACTATGGTTTGTTCATTGTTCTTGGTTTACAAAACGTAAAATAGTACGTTATTCAAGTAGTGAAGCTTGTTCTTGCACCATATACACGAGACAGATAATTGTTGATGGCTATAACTAGGTTTTCATTAACAAATCCAAGAAATCACTATGTACTCAAGTAAAACTCCAAATCCGTTATGTTAGATTAACCCTAATAGTTTGCAAATCCGAAACCCGGGTTTGATCCATTTTTTCATTAATGTTACTAAACCTTATAGTCATTGTTTTCAAGTTACTAATTATATCAAAGCTTGTGTTCATGGTTATGACAACTTAAAAGGGGATCATATCTTGATTCCAAACCAATTCAACCTTCAAGATTGTTGGTGCACTAATGTCTGTTAACTCCGTATTTATCGAGTCTTGTGTCTAGATAGGATAAACCAGTGCTCAGCATGTTAGAAATTAGGTTTTGGATGTCAAAAGGGTATTTCGCACGAAATAGCAAAGGCTATTTCGTACGAAATGACACTCAGGTATTTCGCACGAAATAAGCCTTTGCTATTTCGTATGAAATCACCACCCCTATATATAGCTGAGTTGCTGATTCATTTGTAACTTTCCGATTTCAGAGCCAAGGTGCTGCCGATTTGTCAAACGATCTGTAAAAGCTTTGAAATCAATAAAAAGAAGATATTTAGGGAAAATCAAGCTGTATTATGTCTATATCACTGATTCCGCCTTTGATATGGATTATAAACTCTTCTTATTGACTCGTTAGGGTCACACGACGATCCAACAAGTGGTATCAGAGCTCAGGAAGAAGAGTTCATACAAATTCAGCTTGTTTTTATAAAAATCTCTCACTTCTACTCATTCTTTTCAAAATTAAACGAGATTTAACGGACAAAATGGATTGAATTTCACATATATCACGTAAAACACTGTTTTAATGAATCCTTGAAAGAATTGGACCAAAATTTGAACAAAATCCGGATCAATTTGACAAAATGGTGGCCGATATTCTGATGTCATCAGTATTTCGCACGAAATAGTCATCTTCATTTCGCGCGAAATCAATTATGTGAAACCTATTTCATACGAAATCAAGTTATTCCGCACGAAATCAGCATATTGTTTCTCATTTCGCACGAAATCAACTGTGTGGACCCTATTTCGCACGAAATCAACTTTTGAAACTTCATTTCGCACGAAATCAACCTCAAAACTCTATTTCGTACGAAATAGACATACATTTCGTACGAAAGTCACTATTTCGCACCAAAACTGCTATTTCGCTTGAAGAGGGTGATTTCGTTTGGTTATTTCGCACGAAATAGTCATTTCGTGTGAAAGCCTATTTCGTGTGAACTCGTTTCGTTTGAGTTTTCATTTCGCTTGAAACTCATTCCGCGTAAACTGATTTCGTTTGAAATTGTCTTTAAAATTCAAAAATTTTCTAAGTGTTTGTTAATTGTTACAGGTACTTGAAAATGGATGATTTCCTGAATCCGTTCAATGACGCCTTTGCTTTCACGGGAAGTACAGGAGATGATACAACAAACAACACAAATGAAAACGCACCAACAAATCCGAGTGCAAAGAAAACCCTTTCTGATGCGTTGAGTGTAGAGAGTGCCTATGGCACATACAACAAACCTCCCAAACTGATGGCAATTGAAGAATACAATAGATGGGCTAAAAGGTTTGAAGAGTGGTTAAAAGCTTTTGCATATTCAAGCTGGAAGAGCATGAAGAATGGTTTCGATATGGGAAGAACGGAATTTGAAAATATAGCAGAGAATGATGTAGAAAGATTCGTTGCTGAACAAAAGTGCATTGCTTTGCTTCACCAGTCCGTGAGAGATGACATAATATCGTTGATTGAATACACAAATTCGAAAGATCTATGGGAGAAACTGTGAGTGAAATGTGTGGGTAGTGCCGAAATTGTTAAAAACAAAAAGAAGTTGTTAAGAAAAGAATTCGATTTGTTTGGATGTTTGAAAAACGAATCAGTGTCAAAGATGATTGAAAGGTTCGGGCATTTGAAGATGAAACTTGCAAGACACGGAATCATATATACTCAAGAAGAATTGGTTGACAAACTGTTTGACTCACTACCTGATGAGAAAGACTGGCAGTACTTTGCTTTGATGCTCAAGAACACAATAAAGTCGGAGGATCTAACGGTTGATCTGTTAATTGAAAGATTGGAGAGTCATGAGTTGGAGATCAAGAAATCTAACAAAGTGAACAACTCTTCATACCAGCAGAATGTTGAGCTGTATTACCGTGAAAGTATGATCCCGAAGACTGTGTCCCCTAATTCAGCTTTCTCAGCCGAAAGTTCTAACACATCAAATCAAGAAAGTTCAAACAGTGGTTTTCATAGTGGTTCATCGTCAACTACTTCAAATCAATCAGTTCCAAAGAATATGTTTCAATGTAACATTGCTGTAGATCTAAAGAATGCTCAAAATTTCAGTGAGGAATCCGCAAAGCAGCAAATGGTGTTTTTAGCATCTCTCCTAGAATCATACGAGAGCCTTGTGGCAGGCAAGATTGGAAACACTAACCTCACCAAGGAGGACTATGATCAGATCGACCCAGAAGAGATGGAGTTGATCGATATCAGATGGTGTATGGCTAGTGCGGTCAGGAGAGCACAAAGGTTCATGGAGATTACAGGCAGACATTCTATTGGCGGACCTTCCACAAAGCTTGGTTTTGATAAATCAAAAGTCACGTGTTTTAAATGTAAACAAAAAGGACATTTTAAACGTGAATGTTGAAACGCATCTGCTGATGATACTGTAAATCCATTCAGAGAGGATTATTACAAAAGAGCAATCTATCTTCAAAACAAATCTGAGCCTCCCAGAATGAAGCAGCTAGAAGATAACCCCAAAGAAAAATAAAGAGCACTTGCTGTAATTCATGATGACGAAGGTTTCGATTGGAGTGAACTGCTACCAGAAGAAGATGCTTCAGTGGTTTGGTTTGCCTATAAATGGAACAGTACCCTGTACTGTTACATTTGATTGACTGAGCGAGTTCTTCTCCTCTAGTCCAATCCTTTCATCTTGTGCAATCAACCATGGAGTATCAGGCTGAGGGGGAGTTTAGTTTGTAAGCATGCATTGTAATCTTTTGATTTGCTTTGTAACCTTTTGACTGATGAAAAGCATGTGTTTATCAAAACCATTTTCTTCCTTGATTGTGTTTACAAAGTTTGTGTTCATTTCCGCTGCATTTAAACTCTGTTCATTTCTATTGTTTTGATTCAAAATTATACAAACAAACACAATCATGGGAGCCTACGATCCTAACAATTGGTATCAGAGCCTGGACAGTCAAATTCGATCTAACAATCAATTTGACATAACAGTTCAGCTCAAAATTCATTGATACTAAGGTTGATTGCATTTAGTTGAAAAACAGAGTAACGAGTGATCACGATCAAAGCTGCTATTCAAAACTCTGTAAAACAACCAAGATGTCATAAGACACACAAACTTCACATAACAAGTGATGTCATGCATAAACCACCTATAGTTTTCAGATCTGAAAATATGTCTGATAACTATGGTCAAATTATTTACGAAAATTGATTTCAATTGTTGTTATGAAGTTTATGCTGTCTCCATCATGTTTGCTACTAAGGTGTGAACCTCAGGTCAACAAAAACCTATGTTCATAAAAACATTAGTGTTTTTGTTAACATAAAAAGAGGGAAATTAAAACTTTAGTCATTAGATCTTGTGTGTTGAAAAACAGGTTGAGAATCCTCAAAAGGACCAAATCAATCTTGTTAAAATACATTAAGAAAATCAGGGGTCAAAATAGTCCGAATCATATGTAATGTGAGATTTGATAATAAACATGTACAAATGTGGCCAGATCTCTCAAAACATTACTACAAAATGATTTTGGAATAAGTGTTCCTTCAATAAAACCTCCCAGTGAGTATTTTAGTACTTATGAATGGGAAGGTTAAAAAGGGAAAAAGAAAAATTTTAAAAAACTCAAAAGTGTGTTTATCTCAAAATTTTTGAAGTCAAAAGAAAAGAGTATAAATGTAAAACACTTAAGATTCCAAAAATAGGGTGAACAATGGTCATCAAGCAACTGTGTGCATTCATTGGATCAAAGAAGTTCAGGTAACAATAGTATCACCAGTGTTTATACTTACAAGAGGACTAGACATGTTTTGCATAATCATCACATGGTAACAAACGTATGTGAACATGTCTCCTCATTTTTGCAATCAATTAAACAAGAAAATGGTCTCAAGCAGTGGTTATTACAATGTTTTTCAAACCACTGACCATTTTCATGAAACTTGAGAGTGATGTGATTATGAGTTTAATTGAAATTATCCCAGATCCTTTTTGATGCTGTTTTCACAAAAACCTTTAATTATTTTTCTTAAAAAGTTTTTCTCAAATAAAGCAGGATATATTACTCTTTATATTTTTTCCCTTAAGAGTGATATATTTTGAACCTTTACTTGTTTTTAATAGCAAAAGTTTCAAACTCCTGTCAGGATAAAGAACCTTCATTTTTTTGGGTGACATTATCCTTGAAAATGGATCAAAAGGAAATGGTTCAAGTGTCAAGGTCATGTCAAACTCAAGTTTGTTTTAACGCTGACCAAAAGATTGATTGCTAACAGACCCTAAAATACTTGGGTACTCATGTTCTAATTAAAATATTATGACACAAAATGAGTAGCCTTAGTAAAAAGGGTTTTCATCATCTGGGGCATTGAACCACTGTCAGGAATCTATAAAAGCTTCAAAATGTGTAATTGACATGTGGCAAAACCTTGAATGCAAATTCTCATAAAAGCTACTGACATATTGAACTTGACAATTTGCATCTAAAAAGTATTTTGTTGAGGATAGCAATCTTGCAGACATTTAAGAGTCAACATCAACAGATGTTAGAGATGATATTGTGAATTCACAAGATAAAATCATTCCTTTCATCAGAACAGCAGATGCTCAAAATATTTGTCAAGAGCTTATCCACTGAAGCACTAACAGTTGCTGATGTAATAACCTTTCAAATCCTTACCATTACTTTACCCCTAACCACTGTTTTGTTCAAACATCTGTTTCATAACTACTGTCCACTGCTGAAAAGTCAACCCCTGTTCTTTCATTTTCATGGTAATCACTGTTGTTCAAAATCAGTGTTTTATCACTATCCACTGATGATTAAAATCATCCACTGTCTTCACTTTAACCGTTGCAACCACTGATATTTGCTTAGTCAGTGGTTTCCTAAACAACTGTCCTCCATTATTCATCTTTTCATCACGAGGTCAGTTGTTAGCCATCAGATCTTTGTAACCGCTGCCACATCAGCATTCACTTTTTCCCTAAATAAAACCCTGTCCAAAAACCCCAAACAGGGTTTTACACTGTCGAATTGAATTCCAAAATTCTTTTCTCAAAGCAGTTTCCAACCTTTCATCCCAAATCATTCTCCGTTCTTCTTCATCAAAATGATGAAATCAAAATCAAAATCATCCTCATCTTCCAAAGAGGACACTCAAATGGTCGCTGAACCCATTGAAATCCCATACAAATCTCCTCACAATTACTTGGGTCTACTCACAAAACCCACTACCACCAACACCTTCGATTCCATCATCGACATCATGTCTGCAGCAAAGTACAAAACTTTGCTAACAGCAGATGCTCCAATCTATCAACAAACCCAGAGAGAGTTTTGGAAAAATGCTACCCTTGACAAACAAGGCAAGAATGCCATAGCCATCAACTCTTCCATACAGGGTAAAACGATTCAAATTACTCCACAATCCATCTCAGAAGTCTTTAAACTCGATGATCAACAAGGTAAAACTTCTTTTCTTAAAAGCGAGTTGAAAACTGATTTTCTGAAAAGGGGGTATGCAGAACAAACAAAAAGAGATACCTTACAAAAAGGTTTCTTCCCTTCTGCACCTAGGTTTTTATTTTATACACTTTTGATGTGTGTTTCAAATAAAACAACTGCTTTTAACGAAATACCATTAAAGATCCAATGTCTGGGTTATGCTATTTTACATAATGAAAATTATAACTATTCCCAGGAGATCTTTGATGACTTGGTAAAACATGTTGATAGCAAATCATTTTTACTTTTTCCAAGGTTTCTAAGCTATTATTTTAAACAAAAATTTGGAAAGGAAAATGAAAATCTGCTCAAACAAGGTGCTTATTTTCAAATAAAAGGTTTAACACCTGAAACATTCACTAGAATGTTAACACCTTCAAAAACAAAAGCAGAGGTGCCTTAGCAGAATTTAGCAGCTACCACTGCTCCTCAGGTATCAGCTACTGAGCCCACTGCTCCAGGTGATCATAGCAGCACAACCACTGCTTTGAAACCCACACCTGCCATTACCAAAAAGACCAAAAAGAAATCGTCCAAAAAGCCCCCCAAACCCAAATCAAAGGCAACTCTGGAAGATGAGATCCCAGAGCCACTGCCAGTGACAACACAAATGTCACCAAAAACCACTGCTGCTACTTCCTCACAGCAGTTGGAAGAAAGATCTCCACCCTTGCCTAAAACTCCTCATGCATCCTCACAAAAGGATCAGGTTGTAAACACAGGGACCCCACATTATGAAGCTCTGGATTCAATTGGATCCATCTTCCTCAGTCCTGATCCCAAGGACATGTCTCTTTCAACACCCATATCTTCACCCCTCACATTACCACAATCCATAATACCCTTGTTGCATGAAGTTGCTATAGCTCAGACACAAACCAGTTCCTCTCTATCACCTATCACTGAGAATACACTCCAACAAGTGACTGGGTCTGATGCTTATACCTCTACTATCCCAGCAACGACTGAGGAGGTTACACTGCAGGAGTTACAAGTAATTCCTGTTAGTAGTTCAAGTGGAGCAGCAACTACAAGTGTTGGATCAATAGATCTACATTTGGCCAGTTGTTTCATCAATCAGACTCCCTTGAAGGTAATTTCTTCTATAGCACCTCTGATAACCACTAGTGAGTGTATTTTGACCACTGGTACCATCGAAAGGTTATCAAGTGCTGAAGAAAGAAGTCCCAGTACCGAGAACAAGGGGCATCAATGGATGACTTTTGGAATTCTGTTCCTAAATCACACATTGATATAACCACTGCTGGTGGGGAATCAGATGATCCCATTAATTTGGGTGATGATTTAAAATATCAGGAATTGACGGGGAGAATTGACAACCTTGAAACATCTGTTGCTGAAATAAAGGATATGGTGCAACAGCTGTTAAAAGCTCAAAATGCACAATCCACTGCTGTTCCAGCTCAAGCACCTGCATAACCTGCACCTGCTGCAAATGAGCTATGGAATCTATTTCAACCCCTGCTCGAAAAACAAAGACAAATGGCAGATCAGCAACACGCAATATATGTGCAAGAACTGAGAAACATGATTGAGTCAAGGTTTAGAAACACACAAGCAGACATCAAGGCTATAAAAGCCCAAATGTTGAATACCACTGGCTCTGCTCCTTCAAATGTTCTTTTCATTGATCAATTTCCCCCAGATAATGCCAAAAAGGGGGAGAAAATTAAGGAATTAAAGAAAAAGGGAATAGATGATAGCCTTTACGTTGAACCAGAAAAAGAAAAACAGGCATCTAAACCATCTACCCAAACAGCTGATGTAACAACTGCTGTCTCAACAACTGCTGATACTTCAGTAGGTTCAGCAGTTGTCAAAACCATTACTCCAACACACACCACAACCACTGTCCTACCTTCACCTAAAATCACCTCTCCACCAAAAGCCATCACTTCAACTACATCACCACTCATAAAACCACCACCTGCTCAAAAGCAGAAGACATCTACTAACACATCAGTAGTTGTAATGACAACAGTGGTTGAAACACCAGTTGTTTCAACAACTGTTTGCCAATCATCCACCACTACTCTCTCCATACAACCCATTCTCACATCACAAACAAAACCCCCTTCACCCAAAAATCTTTACACAAGAAAAAGGAAAATTCAAAAGAATAATGATGATATACCAACACCCACTCAAATATCCTCCACTAGAATTGAATCTGTTGCTGAAAAATATCCACTGGAATTGGAAGCTGTAAAGGATGAGATGAAACAATTCTATACGATAGATGATCCTTGGGAAAGAAGATTTCCTTCTCTCATTGGCTTCAGGAATCCATTAAACATGAGTGAGTATCTAAAACTCAAAGCTAGGCAAGCAGATATAAGAGCTAGAATTGAGTGCAAAGATCAAGGTGATAAAGCCATTTCTGAGAGAATGGAGTTTTTACTCACTAAGGTCAAACAAATGGAAGATTATGCAAAAGACCTGAGCAAAGACATGTCAAATATGCCACCTGATGCTGCCCTACAAAAGGTAATGAGAAAGGAGTTTCTTGAATTCATCATGAAAGAAAAGTTCTATTCAGCTAAAGAGGAACAATTCAGTGAATGGCCACTCATTGCACTAAAGCATGAGGTAAACATGATCAAGAGAATCAAGAATGATCCTAGTAAGAAAAGAACAGCTCCAAACTGGAGCAAATACAAGCAGGTCATTGACAAACTTACTTCAGAATACAAAAGAAAGAAGGAGGAGTTGGTGGATGCAAAGGTGGATACTGCTAAAGCCATAGCAAAATGGACAAAGCAGTACACAGATGAGGCTTATGAAAGGCTAAAGAAAAGAAGAATGACAGATTCTAAAACTCCAAAGAAGCCTGACAACAAAAAGCCAAAACAGCAGATCAAAACTTCCAAACCACTGATCACCTCAGCAGACACCTCTGTTATTGTGATAAACCAAGAAAAGAGGAAACTGCTGACTGATGCAGAAGAAAAAGAAAAAGAAGCTGAGTACTTTAAAGAAGCCATCAATAAAATGTCTTTAGATAAAGAAAGATCAGCAAAACTTCAAGACCTTGCCAAAAAGGTTTTGAACAAATCATCATCACCAAACACATCAGCAGATATCTAAGACATTGAGCTAGATCAACAAAAGAGACAAGAGCAGATTGACAAAGAAGTTGCAGAAGATATAGCTGCAGCAAATGATGTCATAAAAATGGCTTTCCAACAAATGTCTGAAAATTCTGAACTAGCAAAAGCTCAGGATACTGCTTCACAAATCTTTACAAGGCCAATATCACCCAACTCATCAGTAAATAAACCTCTCCCAAGAAACCCATTGGGTTCAAAAATACTAAAATGGATGTCTGATCAAAAGACCCATGTATTGACCCTGTTCAGATCCAATGGAGAAGTAAAGCACATATCAAGGGAATAAGCACTGGGCCTAAGTGTTGAAGATCTACAAGATCTCCTTGAGCTTATACTGTGTAGGGATGAGGAAGACACAAGTTCCATGGATTTTGAACTACAATTTAAAGGACAAGTTAGGGAACTTCTGATGAGACAATAAAGATCCAAAATAATGAAGAGTTTTGGCATTATCTGTTCTAGGGGGAGATTGTTGGGATTGAACCCTATCAGAGGAACAGATAATAAAAGCCAAAACTGGATCACAACAGTGGATTCATAATAGGCAGCTGTTTGCATTAAACTTTCCCCTTGAAAGTGGTTATAACATCTGATGGCCCTCATCCACTGTTTATATACTACAACTGCTGGCCATCAAGTACTGCTTGTGTACAACAACTGCTGAAGACAAAAGTGCTGCTCTTTCATCTACTGCCCTAAGTCAAGTACTGCCAATGATCAAAGCCCTGCTTGGAATGAAGCAGTGGAATGAAGAAACAGTTGTTTACTCTGTATATTGTAATAGTATCAGTGTTTAGCTAAGCAGTAGTTATATGTATCAGTGGTTACAGGTTGTTAGGTTGTTAGATGTCGTTTTCATGGTGACGTCAGCTAAGATGCTTCAGTGGTTTGGTTTGCCTATAAATGGAACAGTACCCTGTACTGTTACATTTGATTGACTGAGCGAGTTCTTCTCCTCTAGTCCAATCCTTTCATCTTGTGCAATCAACCATGGAGTATCAGGCTGAGGGGGAGTTTAGTTTGTAAGCACGCATTGTAATCTTTTGATTTGCTTTGTAACCTTTTGACTGATGAAAAGCATGTGTTTATCAAAACCATTTTCTTCCTTGATTGTGTTTACAAAGTTTGTGTTCATTTCCGCTGCATTTAAACTCTGTTCATTTCTATTGTTTTGATTCAAAATTATACAAACAAACACAATCATGAGAGCCTACGATCCTAACAATATTCAACTGTCAGGAGTTCTTAGGGTAAAAGAAGAGCAAATCAACCAACAACTGGATGAGATTGCTAAGTTGAAGCTTCAGTTTCAAGAAGCAAATATTGAAAATGAACGCATCAATCTGAAACTGAACAGTTACAACTCCGCAAGTTTTGTTCTTCAACATATCGTTCCTAAACTAATTGGGAAGAACAAAGCAGGCGAAGATGTATACTCGGATGGAACTGGGATTGGGTATCATCAGGTTCCACCACCAGTTCTAAACATTTTTTTAATGAAAAAATCCGGTTGGTTAATGATGAAGAAGAAAATGAAGTTAAGCTTCCTGAATCAATTGATGTCACATTTACTTCATCATCTGATGAAGATAGTGTCCAGTCTGAAATTGTTAAAAGTATGGCTGAGAATGTTTTAAAATCTGAAAGTGACACTACTGAGGATGAAGAATGCTTTTTGGACAAATATATTCCGAAATCAAAATCCAAAAACAACTTAAATGAAGAACCTAATCTTGTGATGTACAAGATGTCGGGATCGGATAAGTTGTATTCGGATCTTGAATTTCCATTGGAAAATGTGAATGTGGACAAATTGAAAAATGTGTTCAAGTTGGTCGAAATTGATGTGTCTGAAATTGAAGGTTTGAAACGTGCTGAAAGACAATTGAATTTTGAGAAAGATAAATCTTACTATAAAAAATCTATTGTACCACCGCGTTGTTCTAACAACAATCAAAACAGATGGTCGAGTGGTTATCAGGGTGGTAAGAACAATCAAAGAAGGAACTTTCAAAACAAGAAGTTTGTAGAGAAAAAAGGTGTTTGTAAAAAGCTCGAGTTCTCATTCCAAGCAAGAATCTGAAATTTTTTCAAAATCAAATGAAGAGTTTTTTTGAAGAAAAGGCCTCACAGCCTCAGACCGAAGGCACAAGTCGGGTAGCTGACACCCGTACATGCTTTAAGTGCAACAAAGTTGGACACATTGCACGAAAGTGCACCAACTTAAAGCCTAAGTCTGAAGTTGTTGAGAGTCAGAAAAGGAAAGTTGATGCAAAAGGCAAAGCTCCAATGGTTATTGAGAAGAAAGTTTTGAAAAATGATAACATCAAGATCAAAACTGAACCCGTAAAGAATGTGGTAACTAAAACTGATAAATTTTACAAACGGGTTGCTTCACCTCAACAAACATGGAAGCCAAAATCAAAAGTTTCAGAATCTGCAAAACAATCATCTTCTACCACACCGGTAAAGATGAATGTTCCTTTAGATCACTATGAGAAACTTGAGAAACAAACTTCTACTCCACCAGGGCAGAAGTATGTTCCAAAGAAAGACCAATCATCTGGTCAACCTCTTAAAAATGATTTCTTTTTATACAAAGAGGTTGAGATTGGTTCTGAGGAGAGCTTAAAGATGAATGACAAAAATTTTCCGCCACTTTACACTGCTTTAACTCACATCAATGTCAAGCTACCTGAATCAAAAGAGGTTTGGGTGGCATCAAAATCTAACTAAGTATTTGTGATATGTGCAGGAGCTTCCAAGATCCGTTTCACGTTGGATTATGGATAGTGGAGCTTCTCGACACATGACGGGGAAGAAAACCCTACTGTATGATGTTCGAGGGTTTAATGGAGGATATGTGGGATTTGCAGGCAATCAAGGTGGTCGAATAGTTGGTGAAGGAACTTTATCAAATGGTATTGTCACGTTTGAAAGAGTAAACTACATCGCCGAGCTTGAAAACAATCTTCTAAGCATCTCTCAAATCTGTGATCGCATGTATACAACCCATTTCACAGACAAAGAATGTTTGATCTTGAAACCAGGATTTGTTGTTCCCGAAGAGTGGGTTATCATGAGAGCACCTAGAGTCAATGATCTGTACGTGTTGGACATGAGTGTAGCCACTACTACCACGGGTTAGGCTCACTGCTTTATGTCAACAGCAACGGAAAAAGATTCACAGTTATGGCATCGAAAGATGGGACATATTCACCTGCGAAAAATGAATCACCTGGTGCATAATGACTTAGTAATTGGTGTTCATGTGAAAGGCTTTCATCTGGAAGGGGAGTGCATTAGTTGCATCAAAGGGAAGCAAAAGAAAAAATCACATCCTCAAAAGAAAGTCAATTCAGTTTCAAGACCGTTAGAAAGACTTCATATGGATCTTTTTGGTCCAGTGAACGTTAAAAGCATAACTGGTGATCTCTACTGTCTAGTAGTAACAGATAACTATTCAAGATTTTCATGGGTATCATTTCTGAAGACTAAAGATGAGACATTTGAAAGTTTGATGACGTTGTTCAGAAAAATTGAAAGCTTGTACCAAACCCGAATCAGAAGAATCAGGAGTGACAACGGTACTGAGTTTAAGAACAACAAAATGGAAGAGTATTGTGATGAGAGAGGTATATTGCAAGAATTTAGTGCTCCTTACACTCCGCAACAAAATGGAGTAGCTGAAAGAAAGAACAGGACGCTAATTGAAACGGCCAGGACGATGCTTGCTGATTCGAAATTACCAGTCAACTTTTGGGCAGAAGCAGTGTCAGCCGCTTGCTATATACTCAACCAGGTTCTTACAGTTAAGAAATTCAACAAAACATGTTTTGAGCTGATCAACAACCGCAAACCTAATCTGAAGTATTTGGAACCGTTTGGGTCTCCCTGTACAGTTCTAGAACCTTTTGGTAAATTTGGTGCAAAGAGCATTGAAGGAATTTTCGTGGGTTATGCAAGTCCATTGAAAAGAGTCTTTGTTCCAAGCTTGAAGCGGATCATCGAAGCACATAATGTTGAGTGTCAAGGTTATACCATGCCACCTCAGAATCCAGGCGACTCATGGCGTTTCAATTACGATACTCTGTGGGATTCATTTGACATGGAAGAAGAACCAGATTTCTTTGACGAGTTGGATATTCTGAGAGAATATGAAGAATCACAAGAAATATTCCCAGCTGAGTCATCTAGACGTCAATATCGAGCTTCAAATGACGATGAAGCTGGTCCAAGCAATGCTGGTGAACATGATGATATTCAACAATCCTCAGAACATGCTCCTGAAAATCAGACGACAGCCAACGATAATCAAGAATCTGATGATAGGCCAATATTTGATCATGGTGATTCAGATTCTGAGGGGGATCAGATCCAGATTTCAAGTCAAACAATTCCAGTCAGTGAACAAGGTGCAAATCAGAATGTCACAAATTTGGAAGGCGAGGTAGATGTTCCAGGCGAGGTGATGCCGAGAACTCTTTCGTACCATCCAGAAGAGCTGATAATTAGAGAATTGCAATCAGGCGTTCGCACTAGACGACAAATTGACCAAGGCCTTACTTGTTTTTATTCTACAGTTGCTCCGTTACAAACAGAGTTTTCACTTAGTTGTTTTATTTCGCAGATTGAACCGCTAACATATAAGGAAGCTCTAACTGAAGATTCTTGGGTCAACGCGATGCAAGAGGAGCTGAGTCAAATTGAGAAGTTAGGAGTGTGGAAATTAGTAGACCTGCCTGATGGTCACAGGAAGATAAACACCAAGTGGGTGTTCAAGTGCAAAAGGGATGATCGAGGAGTTATTGTTCGCAACAAAGCTCGACTTGTAGTCCAGGGCTTTATTCAGCAGGAGGGTATAGATTTCACTGAAGTGTATGCTCCGGTTGCTAGACTTGAAGCGATCAGAATCTTCCTAGCATTTGCATCTTGGAAAGGATTTAAAGTTTATCAACTAGATGTTAAATCGGCTTTTCTCTATGGGAAGGTAAAAGAGGAGGTATATGTTGGACAGCCACCGGGCTTCACCAACCCAATCCACAAAGACAAGTTCTATTTACTGGATAAAGCGTTGTATGGTTTACACCAGGCCCCAAGAGCTTGGTATGAGACATTGTCTCAACATTTGCTTGTCAACAGCTTCATCAGTGGAAAAGTGGATGCCACTCTCTTCACCAAAGAAGTCGACGGACATCTTCTGATAGTTCAAATATACGTGGACGACATCATATTTGGGTCAACAAATGAAAATCTGTGCAAAGATTTTGAAAGAGTTATGAAGCAAAATTTTGAAATGTCATCGATGGGTGAGATGAAATTCTTTTTGGGACTTCAGGTTGATCAACTACCCGAGGGAATTTTCATACATCAGATGAAGTATGTTCATGATATCTTAGAGAAATTTGGGATGTCCGGGACTACTCCAGCCTCCACCCCGTTAGCGACGAACCATGGGATAAATCCTGATCTCACCGGAGAGAAGGTAGATGAAACGATGTATCGTTCCATGATCGGATCGCTGATGTACTTGACAGCTTCAAGACCCGATATTATGTATCCAACCTGCCTCGCAGCGCGGTTTCAATCAAGCCCCAGAGCTTCGCATATGGTGATTGTGAAACGGATATTTCGCTACCTGAAAGGAACTCCATCACTGGGGTTGTGGTATCCAAGAAAAGGCGATTTTTCGCTCGAAGGGTATTCTGATTCCGATTTCGGATGCTGCAAAGTTAACGCTAAATCAACAACAGCGGGGTGTCAGTTTTTCGGACCACGATTGGTCACCTGGCAATGCAAGAAGCAGACCTCTGTCGCTTTATCCACATGTGAAGCCGAGTATGTATCTGCTAGCAGTTGCTGCTCTCAGATCTTGTGGATCCAGCAACAGATGCGAGACTACGGTTTGCAATTTCTTAACACCCATATCTTTGTTGATAATGAGGCAGCGATAAACATTACAAAAAATCCTGTTCATCACGCTAAAACAAAACACATTGAAATTCGTCATCACTTCATCCGAGATAGTTTCGGGAAGAAGTTGATACGAATTGAGAAAATCCACACTGACGAACAAAAAACTGATTTACATACCAAAGCGTTTGATAAAACTCGTTTTCAATATTTGTTAAAATTGAACGGTATGAAGCTTTTATCGGTGTTGGAGGAAATTCTTGGCGTAGATGAAGGTACCACTGTAGATGATGTTGAGAAGCAATCTGCAATGGTTTGTCGATTTTTTTACTTGTTTTGGTATTTAGGGGGAGGTAGGTTATATTTTCAGAAAATACAAAAACAGTAAAAATTTTCAAAAATCCAAAAACATGAGATATTTCAAAAACCAAAAACAATAGAAAATGAAAAAGAGCTTGTGTAAAAAGGGAAAATGATAGTACATTAGCTTGACAGTTACGGTACGCTAAAGATATGTAAAGTTTAAAAGTCTTAAGCAGTCTCGCTGATGATATGCCGATAGGTTTTTACACATTCAGTAGGTTTGTTCGGGATATATATCTAAATCATTACTTGCTTATTTCGTGGGGAACACTACTTGGATATATAGGTAACCCCTGAAATTTTGTTTGAAGGACCCCTCTTTCTGAAATACTAGGTCTTTATACTCAGTGATATCTGGGATATTATCCCGGGACTTCTGATAATGCGGAAGCAATGGCATAGTCCCCGTATAACACTTTTCGCTTGCTTGAAATAAAAGCACCGCCCTCAGCATAAAAAATGATGAAACATTGCAAAATGTTAATCATGTGCTGTTGTAAAAAAAATCCTCTAAAGGGGATACACCTAAAGTCGAAGCCATCATCTCTCTGATTTTGCGGAAGCAATAGCCTGAGCTCTCATGGCCCTGCATTTAACCCCTTACAGATATCATCTGTGGTATACTCACCTGTAAGACTGAATATTGGGATATGGATACGGGAGTATATTCAAAAGGCGGGACACTTGAATGAGTTTAAGTTCTTAATACACCTAATTCGTATCCTGGACAGATTGAAATTTGTGTGAAAACTTAAGTGGATCAGTATATCGACAATCGCAGATGCCCAGCTCTAATTCCTCTCAATATTCAATCTTTAAATCCTCATATCTTTTATTCTACTATTCCGTTTTACTCGATTCTTTTTCCTACTTGTCCGTAATTTAATTGCGGACCCATTTAGCATTTTCGTTCGCCTTCAAATTCGGTTTAAAAGCATATAACCTATAAATCCCTTTCTACTTCTAACTACAAGCATAATCAAATTAGTAATTTACTTACTTGCATAGCGCTACGGAACGAACACACCTTCATACGAGCTTTTGGTTTGAGTTCAAGCATTTTGCTCTAACACTTGAATCTCTCAAACCTCGGCTCTGATACTAACTTGAAACGCCCAACTTTTTAAGTTCGAATATCAACATAAACTTCATACCAATTTTTATAAAAATTTTAACATGACCCATTCGTAAAGAAGACGATTTCCTGCTTTTTAACATAATCATTCAAAATACATTCTACGACACTTTCAAAATATGCTAAAATTAGAACCTTACACATTTCATCAAAACATTAAATCTGAACTATTCAAAATAAAGTTTGAACGATCATCCTAGTTACTAGTTAAACATTTACTACACAAAAATGGTATTTTGACTCATTCAAAATAAGCAACTTGAACCGAAAGCGCATAAAAGTCGACATTGTGTGTGTTCGGTCCGAGCGCGCCGCAATTAAGCGTGGGATTTACCTATCATTCATAATAACAAAACATTTGTTAGTTCGTAATACATAAACAATTCGAATCCTTTAATTACCTATCATTATTCGACCCGTTAACATGACATGTTACCTCATTAACATCCTTACTTCTATTCGAAAACATCCAACATACTACTTTCCGACCCATTTGTAATGAATCATTACATACCGTACACTTCGACATACTTACATCAATTGACCCGTTATGAACAAGTCCATTCCTAAACATTCCAACAACCATTCTACTCATCATTCCAACCCATTTAAAATGGGTCATCTCATATTCGCTACAACATCATCTTTCGAACCTTTCGCAAATAAATTCTGTGCATCTAATCAATCATGATCCATAGGGAAAATTTACACTAAATACATAGTATCAAACATTACCATTCATAAATCTACAAATAGAGTAAATAAAGTTCATATGAACTTACCGTGATCTTGCGATGCTTGTGACTTCAAGTGACTTGCGCCTTCTTCTTTCTTCGTGCCTATACGTCATAACTTCATACTTTAGCTTTCATAATCATTACTTCACATATGTATCTTGATTTAGTCATCATGGCTTACATAATTACACATACATCCATTTTCATTTACATCACCATTAAATCGAGAGTTCATGTCAAATTTCAACTAAATCATTTTTATGCATTTCATCGAACACATGGCGTGCATACTATTTATAAAGCATGAAGTACAAGTAATTATAGCACATCTATCCTATTTCATCAATAGATAAACATGATCTTTCATAATCAATATCATAACCCTAATTCATATGACTTATAGCAAAATACCCATCAAAACCACATTCTATAGCACAATTTAACATCAACATCACACAAATTCATTCCATAACTTTTCTTAACTCTAATTTCCTACAATTACATGTGGGTTTTGCTCCAAACTATCAATGTAATCAAAATTGCACATAGAGCAACTTCTATATGATCATGTTATGTAGCATTCATGTTAAATCACACATTAATTCATGGATTACACACAACCTGTTTCATCAAACATCACTAAATCATGAAATTAAACTTACTTGATGTGAAATTCACTTAGGGAATGAACATTCCTAACTCATGCATTGGATTAACCACTGATTTCACTTTCAATTTGATTGAATTTAGTATGTTAGGGTTTTGAAGGAGAAGCTCCTCCTGGCTCCCTTCTCACGATCGCACACACCCACACCAAAAACAATGGGCATTTTTTATTTAAGGTTTTAATTACAAAACTTTCATTTTAACCCCCCATCTTTTAGAACATATCACTTTATCTCATTTCTACTTACTAACCTGGTAAACCTTAATGCATATATAAGATTTTGATTTGTTTAAATGCTATAAATTTTAAAAATGGTAAAATTTCATGTTTACCATTTCTTTTCGTCAAAGTATTGTGATTAAGCATTGTAACATGTCATACGAAATTTGGGGTGTTACACATACAAATTTGTTAATAATACTGAACTATTTATAAAACTTTATACAAATCTGAACATATATACAATCTGTTCATATATACACACAGTAGATCATCAAACCACTTTCAAACATATATACAATCTGAACGTATATACAATCTGTTCATATATACATACAACAGTTCATGATTCGTTACCTGTTGACGTGGAGGACTGCTGCGACGTGGAGGGTTGCGGAGGAGAACGAAGGAGAAAGCTGGAGGGCTGCGACGTGGAGGGTGGCGGAGTAGTGGAGGGCGGTGGAGAGGGGAGGAGGAGATGTTGGCGGCTGTGGAGGAGAAAGGGGCGTGATGTGTATTGAGGAGAAGGGCGGATTGTTTTGTTAGGGCAAGGGGTAGGAGTTTCAAATTTTTCATTCAGATTAAAAAAGTTGTTGAACCACTCAGAGCTGAATGGTTCCATTAAGAGGTTAAGTTTTTGTGAATCAAACAGCCCATACCTCTATCCGATTCAGAGGTAGGCTTTTAATAGGTCCATTCAGATGTAAACAAACATGCCCTAACTCACCAACAAAATCGATTTATTCCCAATGGAGGAGATAAATAACTGTTAATTTGTGTGTTAAAAGCATATCTATTACTATTTTCCCCTACTTTTCAATGACTTTTCTTAAACTAGTCTGACAAGTAATTAAAGGCTGGATAGAGGTTAGCTTATACTACAAGAATAAGCAGACAAATAACATATTTCAATTATCTATTTATCTATATAATATAATAAAGAGTAAAATGCACGGATAGTCCCTGTGGTTTTGCAAAATAACACCTATAGTCCCTAACTTTTGGAAATTACACCGGTGCTCCCTGTGGTTTGATAGTTTTTTACTCGGATATTCCCTGGAGTGGATGTCCGTTAGTTTTCTCCGTTAACTGGATGTGAAATGACAAAATTACCCTTCATCTTCTCCACTCTATAAAAACAAAACAACCTCACCCCAACCCCACCCACCCGTACCTTTCTCTCTGTTTCCCCCCACCATTAACCACCAACCACCACCCACCTCCCACCTACACCACAAGTAACCACCATTTTTAAAACGTTAATAACCTTTTTGTACGACAATATTTTTTTTTTATAAAAATTGCACTATAAAAACGAGTGTTTTTTTATCTTTAAAACGAGCATACTATTGCTATACTTTTGAATTTCTTTTTCGAAAACCCAGTTGCGTAAAACGCAATGGATAGAACAACACACTATAACCCATGTTCTAAAATGCAATCGGGTTTCATATGGTCGTGTTTATGTTTTAACATGGTCATGCCTCTATTCTAACATGATCATGTTTATGTTTTAGCATGATCATGTTCTTTGCACTTAAATTCTGAAAACGTACACTCTAGGTCTAAAATGCAATGGGTTTCACATGGTGATGTTTCTCTTTTAACATGGCCATGCCTTTGTTTTTACATGGTCATGCTTCTGTTTTAACATGGCCATGTCTTTGTTTTAACATGGTCATGCCTCTGTTCCAACTTCCAGGTTCTAAAACGCAATGGGTTTCACATGGTGATGTTTCTCTTTTAACATGGCCATGCCTTTGTTTTAACATGGTCATGTTTCTGTTTTAATACGGTCATGCCTTTGTTTTAACATGGTCATGCCTCTGGTCCAACATCCAGGTTCTAAAACGCAATGGGTTTTAACATGGTCATGTTTATGTTTTAACATGGTTATGTCTTTGTTCCAACATGATCATGCTTCCCTTTTAACATGATCATTTTCTTTGATGTTCTTTTACACTCCAGTTCTAAAACGCAATGAAACCCAAAATCAAGATTTTGCACTACAGATTCTAAAAAGCAATGGAGTTTTAACATGGCCACGTTTATGTTTTAACATGGTCATGCTTTTGTTCCAACATGATCATGATTCTATTTTAGCATGATCATGTTCTTTGTTTGTAAAACGTAATGAAACCAAAAATCAATATTTTGCACTGTAGGTTCTAGGTTCTAAAAAGCAATGGAGTTTTAACATGGCCATGTTAATGTTTTAACATGGTCATTCTTTTATTCCAACATGACCATGCTTTTATTTTTGCATGATCATGTTCTTTACACTCCAGGTTGTAAGACACAATGAAACCCAAAATCAATATTTTGCACTGCAGGTTCTAAAAAACAATGGAGTTTTAACATAGGTTCTAAAAAGTAATGTAGTTTTAACTTGGGTATGCCTTAATTCCAACATGATCATGCCTCTGTCTTAGCATGGTCATGTTCTTTGCATTGCAGGTTCTAGAACACAATGGAGTTTAACGTGGTCATGCCTTTGTTCTAACATGATCATGCTTCTATTTTAGCATGGTCATGCCTCTGCTTTAACATCCAGAAGAACAAAAATGAAAAGAACTCTAACAAAAATATAATGAGGTGAAAAACGCAATTGAGGTTTGTTAACCTAAAACGCAATGAAAATAAAAAATAACACAACTTACAAAAGAACTCTGAGTAACGACAGTGGACGGAGAAAGAACTCCGATACACCATGGGGAAACTTGTTGCGGTGGCGGTGGGTGGTGGAGCGGTGGCGGTGGATGGTGGAATTGTGGTTTCAGATCTCAAAAACCCAAAAAGCGGTTGAAGGTGGTGGTGGTTTCAGATCTAGTTACCGGCAAGATGATGGTGAAGGTGGTGGTGTTGGTTGTGATGTGGTAGTTTATGGTTTTGAAAATGGTGGATTTGAGTATACGGGGAAGAGAAATGAATTGCAGATGCTGGGTTTTTTTTAAGATGGTGAGTTTTGACTAAAATGTTCCTCCTTATGTTTTTTCATCTTTGCCACATGTCCTCCTCTTATTGCTTCCTATCATTCCTACCAAAATTAAACTTCCTATTTGATCTTTTCTCTATTTTTTAAAATTTGAAATTTGAAATATGTATATCTATGACTGATTTCTAAATCAATTTCAAATATTCTTTAATTTGTAATTATCATCTATTAGCTTTCTAATTTAACAACCTTATAACTTAAAGTTATTTTATTTGTTTATTATCCAATATAAAAGATTTTATTATGGTGGTAATATAATTATGGAGATAATGAAGACCAATCAAGTTAGTATTTTACTGAAATTTTATTTTAAAGAATAGATGTTACATTATATGAAACTCATTTTTATTGAATATTCAGTTAATTATATTTTTGAAATTTAGAATTTGAAATCTATATATTAATGGTAGATATCTAAATCAATTTCAATTATTCTTTAATTTGTAATTATCATTTATTAACTTCCTAAAAGATTTTATTATTACGGTAATATAATTATGGAGCAAATTAAAATCAACTAAGTTATTATTTTACTAACTTTTATTTTTGAAGCATGCATGTTATATTATATGAAACTCATTTTTATTAAAAATTCAGTTATGTGTATTTTTGAAATTTAAAATGTGTTTATTTATGGCAAATTTCTAAATCAATTTAATCATTCTTTAATTTGTATTTATCATTTGTTAACATCCTAACTTAGCAACTTTAAGACCAATCAAGTTATTATTTTACTAACTTTTAATTGTAAAACACATATTTTATATTATATAAAACTCATTTCTATTGAATATGTGAAACTGTGGAGTTTTCATGTGCTCCACAGCCAACTAAGCCCAAAACGCGTTGGTGATTAAAGAGGCATTGGATTATTTATGAATCAGGGATCTCTCCTGGCCACGGCCGATGTGGATTTGACTAGGGTGTTACAATGGTCCATGTTAATTTTCGGTAGTCGGTATCGATATCATTACAATCACCCCCCCCCCCCCCGCCCTTAGGGACTCATCGTCCTCGATGAGGTTTGCCCAAGTGCCCCACCATCCCAAACAACTTAGCAGTGGCTCTGATACCATTTGTAACATTCGGCCTCTCGCACCACCAATATTTTCCACTTTGCCCCTGATGAGTTGCCCATCCAAGAGCTCACAACTTTGTTTTTTGTTGCCTCGATGGAGACTTCCAGGAGGTTGCCCATCCTAGTACTACTCTCACCTGAGCACACTTAACTGTGGAGTTTTCATGTGCTCCACAGCCAACTAACCCATAACGCGTTGGTGATTAAAGAGGCATTGGATTACTTATGAACCAGGGATCTCCCCTGGCCACGGCCGATGTGGGATTTGCCTAGAGTGTTACAATGGTCCATGTTAATCTTTTGGTAGTCGGTATCGGTATCATTACAATCACCCCCCCCCCCCTAGGGACTCATCGTCCTCGACGAGGTTTGCCCTAACATCCCGAACAACTTAGGAGTGGCTCTAATACCATTTGTAACATTCGCCCCCTCGCACAACCAATATTGTCCGCTTTGCCCCGATGAGTTGCCCATCCAAGAGCTCACGACTTTGTTTTTGGTTGCCTCGGTGGAGACTTCCTAGGAGGTCACCCATCCTAGTACTACTGCCACCTGAGCACCATTAACTGTGTAGTTTTCATGTGCTCCACAGCCAACTAAGCCCAAAACGCGTTGGTGATTAAAGAGGCATTGGATTACTTATGAACCAGGGATCTCTCCTGGACACAGCCGATATGAGATTTGTCTAGGGTGTTACAATGGTCCATGTTAATCTTTCGGTAGTCGGTATCGGTATCATAGTGGGGAGATGGAGGAGCTGTCAGACGGTGGTATGATAGAGTTGTGGTGGTGGTGCTAAGGTGGTGTGGTGGTGATGCTAAGGTGGTGTGGTGGTGTTTTGCTGGTATTGGTAGAGAAAGAGTGCGATTGATTGAGAGAGGCTGATATGCACCGACATTTTTCATTTTTCTGACGATGATATTTGTATGATGGTGGTATTGTATCTGTGGTTTTAACATACAATACATGGTTTTAGCCTTGATTTTATAGGAGTCTTAATTATTGTTGTTATATTTGATTTTGAGAGAACTAGAATTGTTGTAGCTACACATCCTACACCGCATCATATAAGAAGAAAAAAAGGAAATGTACCACTAACCGATCTATATAAGAAGAGTAGAACTAAAATAATATTTTTTAGCTATTCCATATACGTGTCTGTTTTAACGTTTTTAAGTCGGCTTAGTTATTTTTTTCAATAGTTTACATTTTGTTTACTTTTTTGCAAGTTAATAAGCCATAACGCCCATGCATGGTTCAATGTTTTTACATCTACTTTTTGTTTGGTTTAACGAACCCACCGCAAAGCGCGAGTCCTAAATTCTAGTTATAATTATTCTACAAACTTGTAGCGTAATTATAATTACCCTACAATAATTACTCTACTAATGTAAAACCGTGATTTTTGTTTACATTTTGCTCTATACAAATTAAAATTTTATTATAATTACCCTACAATAATTACTTTACTATTGTAAAATCATGATTTTTTTTATATTTTGCAATTAAACATCATTCATAAGTATAAGGGAAAAAAATTAAAAAAAAATATCTCCTTCACTTGTTATGTGAAGGGTAATTCACTATTTTCTATGTTAAAGTTCATTTGTATTTGATTTGTACACTTTAAATATAACTTTATTTTTAATAAAATTTATATTGAATAAAAAAAAAACAAATGCAACACTGAAAGGCAGAGTATCCCTCAAACTTACAAATGTATTTTTACTAGTTGATGCCCCGCCCGCGTTGCGGGGCGATGGTCGAATAATTCTCAATCAATTAAAAAAACACTACTATAATTTTGCTAGGGAAAAAAACTAAAACGATATTTTTCGGATTAGGGCAAAACTGTAATTTTTCAGGACTAATGAGCGAGTGTTAGGCGACTACTTGACACAGAAAAAAATTAAATCGAGTCAACCAATTAAAAAAATGTTTTCTACTTTTGCTACAAAAAAACTAAAACGATTGGGAAAACATAATTTTTAACTGAGGGCGAAATTATAATTTTAATTCAGGGATAAAATCGTAAATTAAATGGACCAATGGGGGAGTGCCAAGAATCTGCCGGCATGACTATAATTTTACATTGGGGGCAAAATTGTAGTTTCACCAGGAAAACAAACAAAATCGATAGAGAAAATGTAAATATAAGTTGAGGGTAAAATCGTAAATTGGCTGTGAGAAAAAAAAATTAATGGCAAAACTATAAATTTATACGGGGCAAAATCGTAATTTTGAACTGAGAGCAAAATTGGAATTTTTAGCTGGAAGCAAAAGCGTTAATTTACTTTTAAGTGGAGGTAAAAACATAACTTTGAACTGATGGCAAAATCGTAATTATAAGGGAAAAAAACTAATGGCAAAACTGTAAATTGAAACGGGGCAAAGTCGTAATTTTTAACCGGGGGCAAAATTGAAATTTTTAGCTGGGAGTAAAAGCGTAAATTTATTTTTAAGTTGAGGTAAAAACATAATTTTGAACTGATGACAAAATCGTAAATTTAAAGGAGGATAAAATCGTAAATTTGTTAGGCCAATAGGAGAATGTCAGGCAGCTGCCTGACACTATTCCCCCTACCACCCATTTAACCCAATAGAAGACAAGCACTATTGCTACTCACGGGTTTTTTTTTTTTTGGAAGGTGACTTTCAATGTACAGGACCTAGGTCACCGGGTTCATGTCGAAGACAATCCCCCGTCAGCCCCGCTCTTCTGGACGCGATGTTCGATCGGGCCCCGGCCGTTACGCAAGCTGACTTCCGCCCGGAAACCATACTGCCCCCACACGAGAGACTCGCTGGGGTAACAGCTGGGTAAAACCGGGTTGCCCTCAAGACCGCACCATGCCTCAGTAGGATACGATCCATCATTGGGACGTCCCACCCCTCGTATGCCACAACCGGGAGTTGAACCGGCGACCTCCAAGGAGGAAGCCGGCCCAACCTTAACCAACATGGGGATAACCGGTTGAGCTACTCACGGGTTATGTAGATGAATGAATGAATGAATTAAGATGTAACAATATAATATTGAATATCATAGTCAAAATAATTAAATGTTTTTAAATCGCCGTTTATTTTAGAATTATCGAAGGTTAATATTATTTGAAATTCCCACGTTAGATACTTGACATTAAAGTATCCGAACCTAATCAATATTTGTCTTTTTGTAATATATTTGAATTCTTTTCTGTCATGTTTTCTTTCCTTTCTTTGAACAGCTAACGGTATTTCTTCTATTATATACCGATTATATTAAAATAATTCTTTTGCTTATTAAAATACTTCTCTTGCTTAATGCTTAGATTTGAACTTAGAACCTCTCATCTGAAAAACTTGTACCCCTATCAAGCATTTATTTGTCCAATCCCGTTGAGAGGGTCATAAAAGATGTTAGGCTAAAAAGAGTAACTACCATTGTGATACGTTTGTGTGATTTAGTTTGAAAAAATAGTTAAATTTTAATCACAATAATCTATATTGGATACTAATATAATAAGGGTGTAAGGGGCGTGTGCGGGGATGGCTTGCTATGAACCCGTTATTGCGTGGTAACACTGCCGCCATCCCATATTGTGTGCGGTAAACGGCTAGGAGGAGTCACCGAATAGATTGAAGGTTGTTTTCGAACGTTGGGGATGGTTCAACGGCTATAATGCAGTTAGTTTTTTTCTTTTTGAATTACATTTTATTTATATTTAAACCAAACCGTTCACAATCCATTTTACACAAACCAAAACTATTCTGAACCAAATGATACAAACCAAACCATTTCTCTTCTCATTTTATACCACAATTTTTCAAAATGAGGATGAAATACCGTTGTTTATTCCGCCTGACATTACCGAAGATGAAATCTCCTCAAGCAATAGTAATTTGATTTTTTTCAAAGATCTCATCGAACAAGCCGAACTAGAAGACACTGGCACATCTAGTAAAAAAATATATGTCCGTCGTGATCGGGAGAAAGGCCACGAAACCCTTATGGCAGATTATTTTGTCGAGGAGCTGAAATACAATGATGCCTTTTTTTTGTCATAGGTTTCGTATGCCAAAAAGGTTGTTTTTAAAAAATTGTGAGCGACGTGGAATCGAATAATTCGTGGTTTGAAGAGGGCATTAACGGGAGAATGAAGAAGAGTTTTACACCGTTGCAAAAAGTTACATTGGCGATTAAACAACTTGCAACCGGTAACCCTCCAGACGAGAATGACGAGTATTTAAATATGTCCGAAAGGACTTCCCGTGAATGTCTACATTTTTTTGTGAAACAATATGTAGTATGTACGCTCCCGAGTTCTTACGTATACCAACAAGCCACGACGTTGCGCTTTTGTACCAAGCTCATGAGGAGAAACATCACCTTTCTGGGATGTTGGGGGTAGCCTTGATTGTACGCATTTCGTTTGGAGAATGTGTCCCACAGGGTTCGGTGGCCAATATATGAGAGGAAATCACATGTACCCGACAGTTATGCTCGAAGTGGTGGCTTCTCAAGATTTGTGGGTTTGGCATGCTTTTTGTGGTCCACCAATTTCACAAAACGACATCAAGGTGCTCTGATGTAATGCCAATTACATCTCTTATTAGTGTACAATTTGTATATTTATCAAGTCCAGTTGTATCGGCATTAATGTGTTTTTGTATATTATCGAGTCGTTTGTATTTTGCTCTAGCGGTAAAAGGAAGCTAAAAGGAGAAGATATGAAAGAAACTAAGCCTCCGGGCGAGTTGTATGAGAACGAGAAGTGAAACGGAACGAAAATCGAGGAAAACATCCCTGTCGTGTCGCACGACAGGGAAGAGAAGACCCTCGCGCCACGCAAGGGGAGGAAAGTCAATGAGCCGGTCAAAAGCCCTCTCGCATCACACGAGAGGGAAGGCAACACCCGTCGCATCGCGCGACGGGGTTTCAGTTCGTGAAAACAATATTAGGGTTTGGGGTTGTGATGAAAGACCATATAAATATGAATTTTATACATCATAATCATATTCTACATTCCTTGGACGGAAATTAACACATCTAAGACGAATTTGGGAGCTGTAAGAAGGTTTTTTAAAGATAAAGGATCATAAAGGTCAAAGCTTTGGAGCACGAGATTGTGAATTCTTCTGGTTTTCATACTTTGGGTCACACATTTTTTCTTTGTTTTGAACCGTGTTTTGTGAATCCTTTAAGATGATTGTTTATGGTTTAAAAGCTATGCTAGGCTAAAAACATTAAACACTGCCTAGATTGATGATTACCATGTTTTGATACTTTGTTTTCTATCTGGTTTATGAATTAGATTGTGGTTTAATAATAAAGTAATCAATATTGGTTTTAATGATTTGATGTGTTTGTGTATCTAAACCTGTTCTTTGATCCATTATAACTCTTCATGTGTACTTGGCGAATGTCTTACATATAATATAGTTGCATGCTAGGTTGACTGCTTTGTGCTTTTGATTGCCAGCGTACGTTGTACCCATAGGAGTATAGTTGTGATTCAAATAGGTTTAGGTGTTCTACCAACCTTAATAGTTGTGAAGTGAGAGGTTTTCAGTTTGTTTCGAGTGATTAGATTGTTAGGGTTAGATACTTCGTGAGAAGATCCCTTAGTTTACCTATCTTTGTTTGCTAGCTGAGTCTAATCAGGATTTCTTAGTTACCTGTGACTTTCGCACTGTGAGATAGATTGTCTAGATGGTACTTTATTAATACAGTAGGAAAGTCCGTGAGAGAATCCTCTAAACCTGGTAGTTTAACAGCTTTTAGGTTTACATAGGTTTCTTCTCGAGAAGGGTCGAGAGTCCTTCACATTATCCTTTAAGTTTAGTATTTTAAGATCCTGGTTTCCACAATAGTTCCATAACCGATAGAAAGTGTCAAACATGTGTAGGAGTCTGCCTATGTAGTGTGTATTCCGTCATCTGATCACATCTTCAGTTAATTCGTGTCTTTGTTAGCTCTAGTTAATTTTAGTAGTTTGTTAGAACCCCCCCCCCCCCCCCAAACTACAAAACAAATTAGTCTAGTCAATTTAGTTAATAGTAATCGAATCTAGTAAACGCAATTAGTAGAGTCTCGTGGGTTCGATACTCAAACTTACTTTAGCTGTACTACATTGACCGGTACAATTTCCAGTTGTCGGGTCTAGGTTTTAGAGAGTCTTAATTTATAGATTTAAAACTTAGAGTGTCTAGTTTAAAGTTAAAATTAGTTAGTTTTTATACACCACTGTGAGCACATCAAGTTTTTGGCGTCGTTGCCGGGGACTCTTGGCAGTTGCGTTTATAGCTTTGATTATACTTATTTTCTATATTTGTGCTAGTGTCGTTTTGTTTTGTTTTGTTTTAAGTCAGTCAGTCAAGTCTTCTTATCTTTCTTGTATCTGTTTTGCAGTGAATGCCCATTTGCGATCGCAAGGAACGCCGCCACCGCTTATTCTCCCAAATATTTCGGATTTAAAATTCGAGGTTAGTACTTCTTCTTCTTCACACTTGCCCCTTTCTGACTCTACTCCACCATCTACACCACCCGCACCACCTAATACACCATATCCGTTTACTCAAATAGCCGAACGTAGGACCATTCACCAGTAGTCTACCCAGGGCTTAATTGGTGTTTATTCACCCATCACCATTCCACCAATGGCAACTCCTGGCAGATTCCCTCATACATTATGACCACCGTTGCTAACTCTTGCTAGTTCCATGGTCATGATGATGAGGATGCACCTGCCCACGTTGCCCTCCTGACCCGCATCTATAGCACCTTCAAGCTTCAAGGTGCCACGGATAACTCTATATTCCTTCAACTGTTCCTATTCACTTTAGTTGGATGAGGCGCCACTTGGCTTGACTCTCAGCCTGCCGGTACGTTTTCCACATGGGCAACACTCCGTGAAGGATTTCTGAACAAATACTTCCCCCTGCTAAAACTTCTAGGCTTCGGAACCAAGTCCATTCGTTTCGAATGGAGCTCGATGAACCATACTACCAGGCTTGGGAACATTTTCAAAACCTCATCGCCCGATGCTCTCAACATGGCCTATTAGGTTAGGCCCTTGTTGAGAAAATTTTCAATGGTCACACCTACGAGACTAAAACTCGTTTCGACACCTCTACAAGAGGCCACCTCATGGGAAAGAAGAGTGTGGTTGTGTCACACCCCGACCAAAACGGAATAGGTGATCGGGGCATGATTGGGTTGATCCGAATAGCTTATGACTTGCTATTACGAGTTTTAAATAATCATTGATCCAACTATATGTTTCACAGAACAAACAATCGAAATACAAATTACATAAGAGACATATAACAATTTAATTCAACTAATCCGTTTCTTGTTAACTAAGGCCCATCCTATGTCCAATCTTCTCTTCGTACATGTTCACCTGTATCATGTGTAAAAATGGTTTTTGGGTCAACAAAAGTTGGCGAGTGAACCTTATTGTTATTTGAAAAATCATTATGATTATATTTGATTTATTGAGAAAACGTGCGTTAACCAATATAAGTAAGCATGTCTGTATGTTATATATCAAACTCATATCACAACTTCAGACGATAAACAAACCAACTGAAATGATTCAATAGTTGTATGCATGTTGCACGGTATTATGGTGTGCCAATGAATGAATGTATGTTGCACGGTATTATGGTGTGCCAATGAATGAATGTATGTTGCACGGTATTATGGTGTGCTGCAAGCTCTAAGCTCAATCAAACAGAGCTGACCTCGTATGGTTGGCAATGTCAAGTTCCGCTCATAGGTAATGGGGAACAGACGAGCCTATGATGATGTGATGTCCAAAATGAATGAAAATGCACCAAGTGATAAACAACCAAACAACACATAACACAACCTCAAACAATAAACAAACCAAATGTAATGATTCATATGAATGTATGTATGTTGCACGGTATTATGGTGTGCTGCAAGGTCTAAGCTCAATCAAACGGAGCTAACCTCGTATGATTGGCAACGTCAAGTTCCGCTCATAGGTAATGGGGAACCGACGAGCCTATGATGATGTGATGTCCAAAATGAATGAAATGCACCAAGTGATAACAAACAATCAACACATAACCCAAATACTTCACATAATGGTAATTGCACGTATTTGAATTGGTAAAATGAAATAAAGATATGCGACACATGATACACCCCAAAAACGTATAAATAAAATAAAAAGGGGATTTGTAAGATTCACTCACAGTGGTTGCGTATAAGGATTTTCTTAAAGCTAACGTACGCGGAAAGATAGGGAAAAGAATTCCGAACGAACGAAACGGTTATCCTAAATATTCAAATACCACATAACGATCTTGTTAAATAAAATTTCTAATATTGAAGGTTTGCAAATTAATTAATTATATATTATAGTTTATTACATTATTAACCTTTTAAAGTTATAAAAGAAATTAAATTAATGGTTAATTATTCATGTTATTAATAATTGTTTAGGTTTTTTTTAATATAATAAGGAAATGAATTAAAAAAATAAAACTACAACTGTTGATTATTGTTTAAAAAGGAAAAAGAGATTATACTGTTGATTATTGATTAAAAAAAATTAAAATTAAAAACTGTTATCTACATTAAATTTAAGGGTTTAAAAGAAAAAAATGAGGTAGTAGATTATTGTGAGTTCGATACTCGGACTTAGTAGATTATTGTGAGTCAATTTAGTTAATGGTAATCGATTTTAGTAAACAGAATTAGTAGATTATTGTGAGTTCGATACTCGGACTTATTTTAGCAGTACTAAATTGAACGGCACACTTACCGGTTGTGTGGTTTAGGTTTTAGAGAGTCTTAATTTATAAATTTAAAACTTAGAGTGTCTAGTTTAGGGTTAAAATTAGTTAATTTTTATAGAACGTTGTGAGCATATCATGCTCCAACAATCTCCATTATTTCTTACTCAACGAAATAGAACTGCGCCAAAATATCCATTTTACGTGAACGAACACTTATACACTTATACAAACGTGGATATTATCTTACTGATGGAATTTACCATACCTGGTCTGTGTTTGTGAAAATATGTGCGTATCCTCACATTCCGAACGAAAAGAAGTTCAAGAGGCAATACGATGCGGCAAGAAAAGATGTGGAACGTGTTTTTGGTGTTTTTAAGTCAACATAGGGTATATTTAATTGACCAATGCGTGCTAAGACTGTGAAAAAAATATTAGGTGTGTTGTATATACATGCATCATTTTACATGACATGATTTTAAAAGTCGAAGGAAAAGCGATAGCACCGGTACAAATTCAGAATCCTCCAGTCGAGCCCGTTTTCGATGATACGGCTTTTAATGAGCTCGTTGATGAAGATACGAATTGGAGACTAAAACATGATCTCATGGAGCATCTTGGGGACTAGTTTTACGTCATCTTGAGGCGGATTCCAATGGCGATTAGTAAAATTAGTTTTCGTTTTATGGTTTATGGTTTTATTTTCCTCATTTTCAATTTTAATGTAATTTTATTTAGTTTAATTTAATGTAATGTCTTTTTTTAATTTAATACAGTTATATTTTGTTTAAAATATGTTTTAATTATAAATGGAAAATTTTTAAAAATGAAAAAAAAAATAAAAAAGAAATTGACTACTCCTCACGAGGGGAGCACCCCTTACGTTTGAGACAAAATGAGGAGTTAAGAGGGAAGATAACATCACATACAGTGATTGGCTGGGGTGGAGAGACAACTACTCTCCACGAGGGGAGCACCGAACACCCTTTACACCCTAAGAATACTAGTTCAATCAACTCCTAAGTTTTAGTAACATTTTTTATAAATTTAAAATAAATTTATAATCTAAACGACGACTACGAGTGTATTAATGCAAGTTGATTTTATCAAATATTAGTAGTGTAATTTTTTGTTCGGATTCGGATCCAAAAAACCCATACAATGATAACTTCGAAACTAGTTTGAAGGGTTTAGAATTACTCTTCAGCCAGGTTATGTTCATAACTACATTCAAAGGATGTTTAGCCTTTGGAGGACAATTAAGGACTGGAGTCATTCCTAAAGCACATAAGTGATAACGAGGTTCATGCCTAAACGGTTGTGCTACGTGTTAAACCGTAGAAAAATTAACTTTGTCAAAAGTTTATTAAGAAAAAAAATACCTTAAGTACCCGCGTGAGAAGAGCGTATAAAAGAAGTCCAAAAAATCTAAGAATTTAAATAGGAAAGAGTTAGGGGTTGTTTGATAACTTCTGAATGATTAAGTGCATAACCAGTAAGAGGTCTAAACCAGTAAGAGATCTGAACCATTAAGAGTCAATATAATACTTAACCGTTCAGAGACAAATGTCTGACCAATTCAGATTAGAGGTCTTAACCATTCAGACTCAGTATAATGCTTAACCATTCAGAGGTAAATGTCTGAATCATTCAGACATCTGTTCACGAAACAAACAGTCTTAATTACTAGGTGCTGAACTCTGGACCATTAAGGGTCTCATTAAGAGGTAAACAAACAGTCCCTTAGACTGAATTAAATAAATGTTATACGTTTGTGCTTTAATAACTTGTACATTATCACACGCAACTTGATGTTAAACGGAACTTACTTTGAAACGTACGAAACTTTCAGAACTTTATAAAACATTATGTTTTTATAAGTTATTAGATGAAAAAACAATATGAACGTGAAATGTGACATAGTCCAATTGGGCATAAAAAAAAGTAAACGGGAAAATTATATTTTTCATTCTTTATGTTTGTATTATATTCAAATGGATATCCTTTAAATTCAGTAAATACACTCATAATCCTTTCTTTATAAAAACCATTATATGTTTGGTCCTTTAGCACTAATCAGTTTACAATTTTTAGTTTAAGTCTACTCAGATTAGTTTTTTTTTACTTAATTATTTTAGTTTTTAATAAATAAAAGAATATAAAATTTTAAAACTTATATAAATACCCTTCTCTCTCTCTCACGTACCATCACCATTAACCAACCCCCACCCTTTCACATAAAGTTAAACCAAACCAACAAGTTCAACATCAATCCCCTGTTTCAATGCCACCATTCATCATATCCAGCATGTATTGCCCCAGTTGACCCCAAGATGCACCAAAAAAACTCCACCCGATGTTAAGCAGTTTTCTGGCAACGACAACCAACCTGATTTGCTAGGTCTAATGCGGCAAACATCACCACAACAGGTCGTCTCCAACCTCCTGCGACCCTCGAAGCCTATCAGATTTGCGAACATATCACTGGCGTCGGATTTGGTGGTGGGGTCAAATTTGGTGGCGGTGGTGGAGGTTGGTTGGAAAGAGAGAGGGAATTGAGATAGGGGGGGGGGGGGGGGGGGGGGGGAGATTGAGAGATTGGGGGTTGTTTATTTGTTTAAGGGTAAATTACACTTTTCGTCTATTATACTAGTATAATTACTAACATACCCTCATGTGCAACGCACATGCTATACTTAACTAAAAAAATTTAACCAGGTTAGGGTCAAATGGCATATGGTGTAATGGTTTTCATAAAGAAATGATTGTGATTGTAATTATTAAGGTTAAAAGGTATCCATTGCAATCCGATACAAAAATAAAGGACGAAAAATGTAATTTAACCAAAAAATCAAAGTATAAAATTGAACAGCGTAAATGGTAAGTTTAGAGGTGGCGTAAATGTAACTTCATAAGGCTATAGGGTGTGGCATGACCCTTATGACCACCATGACTCTCCACATCAGCGTCATGACCCAAACCACTATCATCTTATTTTAATTTATTTTTGTATAAAGGAGAAGAAGGCCCGCGGTTGCCTGTCGTGGTTTAATCAACGCGAACCACGGTGGATAAGTAGTGGTGAAACTTGAGATTTCCGATTGGGGGGGGGGGGGCTAAAAATTTCTATAAAATCGGGGGGTCGAAAACGTATATATCCAAAAATTTCTATACGGAAACTATATACTCTCCATTACTGAGCAAAAATTTTAGGGGGTCGGCCGCCCCCTCCCGGCAAGACGAAATCAAACCAAACTAATAGTCTTCTGTGGATGGTATTACATCAGAGATGCACCCATCGCTTTGTTCATCACTTTCTTCAGACTCATCATCATCATCTTGTGCATGGCGAGATTGAGAGATTGGGGGTTGTTTATTTGTTTAAGGGTAAATTACACTTTTCGTCTATTATACTAGTATAATTACTAACATACCCTCATGTGCAACGCACATGCTATACTTGACTAAAAAAATTTAACCAGGTTAGGGTCAAATGGCCTATGGTGTAATGGTTTTCATAAAGAAATGATTGTGATTGTAATTATTAAGGTTAAAAGGTATCCATTGCAATCCGATACAAAAATAAAGGACGAAAAATGTAATTTAACCAAAAAATCAAAGTATAAAATTGAACAGCGTAAATGGTAAGTTTAGAGGTGGCGTAAATGTAACTTCATAAGGCTATAGGGTGTGGCATGACCCTTATGACCACCATGACTCTCCACATCAGCGTCATGACCCAAACCACTATCCTCTTATTTTAATTTATTTTTGTATAAAGGAGAAGAAGGCCCGCGGTTGCCTGTCGTGGTTTAATCAACGCGAACCACGGTGGATAAGTAGTGGTGAAACTTGAGATTTCCGATTGGGGGGGGGGGGGGGGCTAAAAATTTCTATAAAATCGGGGGGTCGAAAACGTATATATCCAAAAATTTCTATACGGAAACTATATACTCTCCATTACTGAGCAAAAATTTTAGGGGTCGGCCGCCCCCTCCCGGCAAGACGAAATCAAACCAAACTAATAGTCTTCTGTGGATGGTATTACATCAGAGATGCACCCATCGCTTTGTTCATCACTTTCTTCAGACTCATCATCATCATCTTGTGCATGGCGTATAACTCCATAATCTCGTCTCGTCTTTGTTGCATCCTATACTTAAATATCATCACAACCCTGGATCTTGCATCGTTCGAAGGTGCTAAATCACATAGTTGTTCAAGAAGATGTAGTCTATCTGTGTTCAGCATTTCGTCCATTGTCAATGAATAATCCACCCCGTGTTGATAAGTCACGTTCACCGTTCTTGACTGTTCATCCAAACCCCAACTGGTAACTTTTGGTAGATCAGTATTGTCAACATCATCATCATCTGCTGGAAATTTTCTCTTCGATCTTCTTATTACCGTTCGAGTCCTTTCACAATCGTAGGCCATTGGAATCCCAAGGTCCAGAATATCCCTCTGGACAGCTTCATCCATACTAAGTATGACCTTGATTGTCTTGACTTTCACCCTTCTTCTATCAGAGAACTTTAGGACGAAACGTCTCTCTGACCTCTCAAACCTCCATGCAATAACCTAAGCCATTTTTTTCTAAGTTGTATGGCGGTTTAGACTATGTGTGATGTGTTAAGAGAATGTGTGGAGTGTTGAGCTTTGTTTACCTGTTCTACTTATATAATGGGTTTTTTTTGCGCGAGGTAGATATGTGTTTTTGGCACTAAAAACATTAGTAATTATATTTTTTATGTGTATTTTGTGTATCATTTGTCGTGCCATGTAGGATGCAGACCTATAATGTGACAGGTAATTATGGCGTTTTGGAAAGATAAATAAATTCAATTATGATGGCGTGACTTTTAATATAATAAATGTTAGTAATAAAGTTTTCGTTGTTTCAGTTACTGTTTATAGTTATTTTTTGTTCAGCTTTATCTGTTAAAGCTGTAACACGTCCTATCTTTTTAGGGTTTGGCGTTTTGTATTTAATGGCGTTTAGATAAAGATGCCACATTGTTTTAATGGCGTTTAGTTAATTTTTGGAGTTTTTAATAATAATTGGTTAAAGTAATTTTATTAAAAGTTTTGGCTTTTTGGCATTTTATATAACAACAACGTGTTTGGCCAGGATCCATTCTCACAGTTTTCACACTTTTAGGCGTTTGGTGTTTATAGCATCTTGGCGTTTTATAAGCATTTTACAGAAATAATGTATTTTATCAGTGGAGAATTAGATAACAAACCACAGAAAATGACCCCCCTAAAAAAATGAAAAAAATAAAAATGCTAATCCAATTTCTCATCCAAATCTTCATTGTCATCAGTATCTTCTTCTTGAAGTTTTGTGCCTTGAACCTTTGAATACCTTAGATAGATGCCAATTTTCCTACATAACGCCCGACTCTAGACGAAGCTGAATATTTAGTAAAATATGGCATCCTGGTTTTTGGTGTGATCTGTTGTTGTTTGTTGTTGTAGTGGTTTTGTGGATTTTTAGAGACATAGATCGATGCCCGTATGTGTGGATGTTATTTGGCCGTCATCCTCATTATTATCATGGAGTCCAAAATAGCATTTACACTGGGATCGGTCTCTTCTTCTCATCCAAACCTTCTTCAAAAACAAAGCACACAAAATGACATATCACTGTCATCAGTCTCTTTTTCTTGAAGATTTGTCCATCTCATTCAGCAAAATCGTATAGAGTTACCCACCTCACCTAAGAATTCATTCAGTGAAACTTCATGCAGAACAATACTGAATATCCAAGAAATGAGGTTTGTCATCTGTGTTTTTTTAACTTTTTTAGGCGTTTTAAAGTGAGTGGTATTTAGGAAACATGGCATTTGTTTTTGGGTGTGATCAATGGAAGGTGCTGAGACGTTTCTCTTTATAGGATGTTTTTGGCGCATAGTTTAGGCGGGATTTTATTATAATAATTGCTAGTAATAAAGTATCCGTCGTTTCAGTTACTGTTTGTATTTACTGTTTTGTTCTGCTTTATCTGTTAAGGCTGTAATACGTACCATCTTTCAAGTTTGGCGTTTTGTAGACCAAGATGATAAAATACACTAACTAAAACACAGAAAAAATAGTTTTCATTATTTGGCGTTTTGTATTTAATGGTTTTTGTGGCATTTTGGTATTTTGTAACTAATGAGAGAAATATAGTATTTTATTATTTGAAAAAAAATTACACAAAAGAAAAAAAAATTAAAACTCCTCGTCAGAAGGGACTTTGTCTGAGAAGTATCCATCACTCCCCTCGTCTTCTTCTTCGGATTCTTCTTCCAGTCTCTCATCCAAGTCATCACTTTCACTTTCCTTGGCTTCTTGTTCTTGAAGTGTAATGCCCTGCTTTTTCATACTTTCCATAATTAGAAAGCTCGCCTTGTAATGCTATTTTTGGAAATCTTGTATTATTGTAGTCGTCTTTTCGTTGTAAAATCCGAGACTTAGATCATAAATAAAATTCGTATTTCTTTAAATTCACCTTCTACATATTCATACATGTTCATACGTTCGAATTCATTGTACATCGAATCCTTATTTGTAATTCATACTTTTACGATACTTATTCACGATACATGTCCATGCTTGTCCTTAAATTGTTGATACTTAAAAACCCCTAATAATATGCTTATTTATACAACGATTAATCATCTAATATGTGACATATACTTGTCACTTACAAACATGTTACATACTTATACATTACACTTTTTACCTAGCTAAATCATGTTTTATTTCATATTTTACCTTGTTACAAGTTTGGGGAAACATTGTTGCATATTATTACACAACTTAATTAACAAAATTACTCATTATAATGTTTTAAAAATAAAAAAAAATAAAGAAATATGGCAGCCCCAATTCAGCAAAATTCAGCCCCATATAGTTGGGTTTTGTAGGCTAGTTTCAAGGTTTAACCCCTTCTAAACACTTCCAAAGCCCAACCCATTGAAACCCTAATCCTTCCCCCTATAAATACCACTTATAACCAGCCTCCCTGCCACTTTTGCAACACTAAAAACTCTTAAAACATCCTCCAAACTGTAGCTGAAAGCAAGGGTTCGAGCAGATTGACACCCCTTCACGAAAATGAGCATAACTCACTCAATTCTTATCCGATTCACTCGATTCTTTTTCCTACTACTTTGTATTGACCTTAGCTACGTTTCCATGGGTTTTCCCTGGAAAACCAGAGCCTGGAACGTTGCCAAAAGGGCTCCAAAGTGGACTGATTTTTCTGTTCTTATTTCAAACTTTGATAAACTTGTTTAAACTTGAGTTTAACTCACTCAAACCCACGTCCTTATGCTTATAACCTCTTCCATGGTTAGTTAAGCTTAAAAACGGGGCTGAGACATGTGAAATTAGAGGTGTAAACCTCACATACTTTCTGTTTTGTTTGGGTTTTAACCCACAAGTAATGAACAAGCCTAATGCTTGATGTTTGTGTGATTATAGGACTAGCTTGGGCTATCCTACTTGTAAATCCACACATTACTTGATGTTTTCCTTAGATTAGTTGTATTTATTCATTCCTTATTGTATGTTCATGACCCTCCTTGGTTGTTTTTACACCAAGTGTAGCGGTGAACACCTAGAGGTGCCTAAATGGAAGACTTGATCTTCCTACCTCCTACATGATTTCTATGACACATTTTGAGGTACCTAAATGAAGATGTAATCTTCTACCTCATGCTTGAAATACTTGAACCTTTGGACTTAATAAAATATACTATACAACCTAAATAATATCTATGTGCATTTGAACCTTTGATGTTGAATTCATGTTCATTTGTCAAAGTAGTAGAACATCATCTAAAGATCTAAACCTTGTTATGATTCTTATGGGTGTTCAACTCATGAAATCATTATAACCCTTGTGGTTACCAAGTGTCATACAAGTGTTATGTGTTGAAGATGATTATTTTCACATGTTATTCTCATATGTTATTTTCATGTTGTTTTATTCCGAATCTCGACTCTAAACATATTTGAACTTTAACCCTTATACATTCGGACTCCAAATCTCTACTCGTCAACAATTGGATAATCGGAAAGCATATGCAAACTTAGTGAGTATACTCGTATTCCCCTCTTTACTTTTACCACTTTTTGGGGTGTAACATGTTTACTTATCAAAAACTTACACATAAACATTTTACTTAAATGCACAAACATTCCTATTACATGCTAGTATACGTGATTGCTTGATACTTTAAACTTGGGTTGAGGACATTATGTGTTGAACTTATCATTAACTTCGTAAGAGCCTAACCATGACATATGTAGCGCTATAGGATTAATGACCCTCCCGTAGACTTGTGGTTATGTCATGAGCATATTGCGTTTCATCATTGGTTTGATATGTTAGACACATGCCAAATTTATTGTTTATCTTGAATCACATGCTTGCTATGAGGAATTGTTTAAAACTTATCTTTTGTTATGTACGTACCAAACTTGTATACTCGTCTTTGCTTTTGCATTGAATTGTATTTTAAACATGTTACAGGTTGTTGATGATGACGATGCTATGAAAAGAAGTAGCGTTGATGCCTAGATACACATATAGACGTTTAAGTTTAATATGTTGTATCAATTTTGATTATGTTGTCATGTATTTCCTTTGAACTTGATGTTATTTGATTTCCTTGTAATGTTGACAATTGAATTATGAAATGAAATCGGTTTATTAAATATTGTCACAAATAGCGTTATGACGTCTCTAGCAATCTTCACACTTCGTCTCATCCCGATGTTTCCGCCATTGGTTGGGGTGTGACAGATTGGTATCAGAGCCATAACTATAGGGAATTAGGAAAAGTAGGAATGCTTTTACCTAGTCTATAGTTTTAGAGCCTTATTCTTATGTTTTGTTTGAAACTTCATGCATGCCACTTTATGTGTTTCTTATACATTCTCTTTGAGCCTTTTAAACATATATGTCATTCATCCTTATGTAACATACTTGACATACTATTCTTATGTGTTAATACATGTTTTATTATGTGTTAATAATTGTTTTAATATGTCATCCTTTATGTGCCATTCTTGACATGTTTATACTCGTTTTTGTAATATTCAACATACGCTTTTCCTCATACATTTTACTCGACTATTCTAAATTCACAAACCACTCGTAATAGACAAACGAGACGACTTCACCAAAATAGGCGTGAAACCCACAATTTGGGGAATGACTCTCAATCCTTCTATTATTCTCTTCTTACACGAGATTCACCATCAAGTTAGGAGTGAAATCCTCACCTTGGTGGGGAAATTCAAATTTCAAATTCTAGTGGACCCTCGTCATAGTGTTGAAATTAAATTTTGACCCGACGAGTACCAACCACACTTAGGATACGAAATCGTCAAGTTAGGGGTGAAACCCACACCTTGTCGACTAGTTCCACTCCTCGATTTTTTTTGTTTTTTTTTTATAAATCCCGCCAAGTCTCGAGATTTCGATCGATTTGTGACATGTAGTAACCGGAAGGGTAAATACCGTTAACCGACTTGTCGGCGAGAGTATTTCACCTATTAGGCCAAAGCATGCTCCTCAAACTCGAAAGACTTTTCGACCACTTTGGTTAGTCAAAGTTCCGTTTTGGAACCATCCTAAAATTTAATCAAACATGTGAGTCTATTATTTATTTTCTACGATGCAATCTTTCAAATACGAATTTACTTTCGATATTTTCTTCTCACACACACATCATACTAGGTCTTTTCATACATTTATACATATGCATGATTTCATATAATTTAAATTCGTATTCCTTGTATCGACGAGTGGGGACATATCATCGAGATAGGAGTGATTTCCTTACCTTGACGATTAACTCCACTCCCCTTTTCTTAAAACGACCACACCAACGAGTTAGGGGTGATTCCCTTACCTAGGTGATCGTTACCAAAATGTCTCTTCAAAATATCTTATTATGCAAACCCGATCACATGTTATACCTAAATCGTTTATCCTTATCAAAATACCTACCTATATTGAATTCAAAATACATTGTTTTATCAAACGTACTTCTTATCCTACAACCTACTTTCACTTACTCATATACACGAGATTCTTAAACATATCTTAAACGTTATACTACACAAATTTCCAAACCTTACGAAATGCTACCTATCAATTTAATCGGTCCAATGAATCTCTTGTCCATGAACTTCATATTCGATTTAATAACTAAAACACGTTCACATTATACCATCATACTAGGGACTTCTACTCTTAGTCAAAATCAAATCAACCCTTCTCATACACTTATAAGATCTTATGGATGTTATATGATCGTTTTACCAAAGACTCTTTTCAACATCAACAAATCATTTGTTAAATTTTAATCACTAAGCCCTTTTGCTAAATTTCTTTTCTAAGGATCGACGCTTTCACCTCCAAAATTCAAAATTTCTTGTTTGGGTGCAAATGAAGCGAACTTATTATTTTCGAAAACTTTTCTACACCGCTTAAGTTGTCATTCAAATCTCAAGAACACGTGGGCAAGAAGACTTCATGGGGACCGATAACCTTCAACATACGTAAGCTCTTTTAAAACAAAAGTAGCATTTCCATTCGTTACAAAATACATTATGCATAACCAATGAGTACTTTATGTTCCTTTACATATACAAACAATATTCTACCTTTCAAACCAGGCCCAATCTAATTTTGAGTCGATAAACTCAACGTTTCGTTTAAACAACTATACATGCATATCATCATACACGTTTTAGTCGTTGCATCGCGACAACTTCATTTATATCGTTCGTACTTACATGCTCAACTTTTTGAGCACTTTTACATGCTTAAGTTTGTTATGTTTCGATTAATACTATATACGCAATCATTAGTATTCGCACTCACACTCACACTCACACTCATATTCATAACAATACATTTTACGCTTATGCTTATAATCGTATTCATACTTATATTCATAAGTTTCATGTTTTTACTTACATTCATACGTTTCATGTTCTACTCATACTCATACGTTTCATGCTTATACTTATATTCATACGTTCCATGCTTATACGTGTACTCATATTACTCGTACGTTTTATGTCTATGCTCATACTTACGTGCAAATTCATACTTAAACTTATACTTATGCTCATACTCATGATTCATACATTCGTACCTATACGCGAGCGTAATCCGAGGGATTCGCTTGCGTGGATCCCATACATACTTAAGCATGGACTTGCTTACATACTATATTCTTATACGTACACATTCTTATTCTTTTTTATTTATACCCTGATTCATACACAACTAGTACAAACTATGCAGATCATGCGACGATCAAAATAATCGCGGGTGCACACGGGATTATAGTGATAGGGGTATGAGAACCATAGAGTGTACTACAGTGTATGGTAAGACACGGAACGTAACCTTACACCGAATACGAGACAGACGTGACATGGTCAAAACATGGTGGATACGCCGCTGGTACTTCCTATATATAAGTGTTTCACCATGTTACCAAACCTTCGTAAAACGTGCCAAGAGAAATTTAGTGTTTTGCAGACCTTTTGACCTAATACAAACTTTAAATAACTCACAACCGCATTATATCCGATTATCCATGACGAGACTTCATCTTTAACACGCTACTTTCGTCTATCTAATACTTATATCATTCATATACTTGCATTCATTTAGTGTCAATTGTTCGCCCCATACTCCTATTATTCTCCATTATCCTTTCTTTCATACGAACCCCGTTCACAATCAAGCTTGTTTAAACATTCAAATCCTAACTTATCTCATTACCTTTAAAACCGTCTTCCTATTCTTTATTCTTATGTAAATGTACTTAGTATACCTTTAACGCTTTATTCAAAGTACCAAATCTTTTCGTTACTCTCAATAAACAATTTTTACGAAAGTGTGATTTTATACTATCCTTTAAACTCTCCATGCAAACTACCACACTTTTCATCAAAATACTAACTGCATTATACGAAAGTTATACTTCTTGGATATCATATTTTAAAGATACCTCTCCATTCTGGGACATTCAAACTTATTTAAACTCCTTTGCCTATGCGCACACATGCACGTTTTACCTATGCTTAAAAGCCTCAACTCATTTTAGTCAAACAAATTCCTATCCTATCGTTCTTCAAAATTTCGTACTTTTCTAAACGTTTCAAAACTCCCAAGTCTCGATTCTTTTAGCCAAAATGCTTTTTCTCCAAGGTCTTCCTCTTGAATAAATTTCGGGACGAAATTTCCTAAAGGAGGGGAGACTGTAACGCCCTGCTTTTTCATACTTTCCATAATTAGAAAGCTCGCCTTGTAATGCTATTTTTGGAAATCTTGTATTATTGTAGTCGTCTTTTCGTTGTAAAATCCGAGACTTGGATCATAAATAAAATTCGTATTTCTTTAAATTCACCTTCTACATATTCATACATGTTCATACGTTCGAATTCATTGTACATCGAATCCTTATTTGTAATTCATACTTATACGATACTTATTCACGATACATGTCCATGCTTGTCCTTAAATTGTTGATACTTAAAAACCCCTAATAATATGCTTATTTATACAACGATTAATCATCTAATATGTGACATATACTTGTCACTTACAAACATGTTACATACTTATACATTACACTTTTTACCTAGTTAAATCATGTTTTATTTCATATTTTACCTTGTTACAAGTTTGGGGAAACATTGTTGCATATTATTACACAACTTAATTAACAAAATTACTCATTATAATGTTTTAAAAATTAAAAAAAATAAAGAAATATGGCAGCCCCAATTCAGCAAAATTCAGCCCCATATAGTTGGGTTTTGTGGGCTAGTTTCAAGGTTTAACCCCTTCTAAACACTTCCAAAGCCCAACCCATTGAAACCCTAATCCTTCCCCCTATAAATACCATTTATAACCAACCTCCCTGCCACTTTTGCAACACTAAAAACTCTCAAAACATCCTCCAAACTGTAGCTGAAAGCAAGGGTTCGAGCAGATTGACACCCCTTCACGAAAATGAGCATAACTCACTCAATTCTTATCCGATTCACTCGATTCTTTTTCCTACTACTTTGTATTGACCTTAGATACGTTTCCATGGGGTTTCCCTAGAAAACCAGAGTCTGGAACGTTGCCAAAAGGGCTCCAAAGTGGACTGATTTTTCTGTTCTTATTTCAAACTTTGATAAACTTGTTTAAAGTTGAGTTTAACTCACTCAAACCCACGGCCTTATGCTTATAACCTCTTCCATGGTTAGTTAGGCTTAAAAACGGGGTTGAGACATGTGAAATTAGAGGTGTAAAACTCACATACTTTCTGTTTTGTTTGGGTTTTAACCCACAAGTAATGAACAAGCCTAATGCTTGATGTTTGTGTGATTATAGGACTAGCTTGGGCTATCCTACTTGTAAATCCACACATTACTTGATGTTTTCCTTAGATTAGTTGTATTTATTCATTCCTTATTGTATGTTCATGACCCTCCTTGGTTGTTTTTACACCAAGTGTAGTGGTGAACACCTAGAGGTGCCTAAATGGAAGACTTGATCTTCCTACCTCCTACATGATTTCTATGACACATTTTGAGGTACCTAAATGAAGATGTAATCTTCTACCTCATGCTTGAAATACTTGAACCTTTGGACTTAATAAAATATACTATACAACCTAAATAATATCTATGTACATTCGAACCTTTGATGTTGAATTCATGTTCATTTGTCAAAGTAGTAGAACATCATCTAAAGATCTAAACCTTGTTATGATTCTTATGGGTGTTCAACTCATGAAATCATTATAACCCTTGTGGTTACCAAGTGTCATACAAGTGTTATGTGTTGAAGATGATTATTTTCACATGTTATTCTCATATGTTATTTTCATGTTGTTTTATTCCGAATCTCGACTCTAAACATATTTGAACTTTAACCCTTATACATTCGGACTCCAAATCTCTACTCGTCAACAATTGGATAATCGGAAAGCATATGCAAACTTAGTGAGTATACTCGTATTCCCCTCTTTACTTTTACCACTTTTTGGGGTGTAACATGTTTACTTATCAAAAACTTACACATAAACATTTTACTTAAATGCACAAACATTCCTATTACATGCTCGTATACGTGATTGCTTGATACTTTAAACTTGGGTTGAGGACATTATGTGTTGAACTTATCATTAACTTCGTACGAGCCTAACCATGACATATGTAGCGCTATAGGATTAACGACCCGCCCGTAGACTTGTGGTTATGTCATGAGCATATTGCGTTTCATCATTGGTTTGATATGTTAGACACATGCCAAATTTATTGTTTATCTTGAATCACATGCTTGCTATGAGGAATTGTTTAAAACTTATCTTTTGTTATGTACGTACCAAACTTGTATACTCGCCTTTGCTTTTGCATTGAATTGTATTTTAAACATGTTACAGGTTGTTGATGATGACGATGCTATGAAAAGAAGTAGCTTTGATGCCTAGATACACATATAGACGTTTAAGTTTAATATGTTGTATCAATTTTGATTATGTTGTCATGTATTTCCTTTGAACTTGATGTTATTTGATTTCCTTGTAATGTTAACAATTGAATTATGAAATGAAATCGGTTTATTAAATATAGTCACAAATAGCGTTATGACGTCTCTAGCAATCTTCACACTTCGTCTCATCCCGATGTTTCCGCCATTGGTTGGGGTGTGACATGAAGATTTTGAAGCCTCCATTTGAACATGTCCTGCATCAACGCCAATTTTATGTTCATGTTTATGTTCAAACTTGTGGTGTTGTGTAACTCCCTCAGGAACCCAAGACCCTGCTTGGTCATAATATCTTCAAGCATGTAGTCTTCCTGCGCTCCCTTGTCACATATAACGGTGACTATGTCTGTATCTTCATCAAAACGTCATGATGTGATGACTGAGTCCATTTTTGCATTTGCTTTGTTTGGTCCAAATTTTCAGGTTATTCTTCTTATAACCTTATGTGTTTCATCACATTCGTTATCAAGAGGGATGCCAAGTGATAGGATCCCCATCTGTACTTCTTCTTCCATGTTCAAAATGGCTTTGATTGTTTTAACAAACACTCTTCTTCTATTGTCAAAACATATCAGGAATCTTCTGATTCTGAGGGTGTATCTCCATGAAACAACGGTTGCCATTTTGGTGTTTTAGTTAAATTTGGCATTTTGGTTAAAGATGGTGTTTTTAGTATGATCAATGGAAGTGATGATGGAAGCGATGGTAACGTCGTTATATAATGATGTTTTTGGCACGTAGTTTAGGATGGAATTTTTTGTAATAAATGTTAATAATTGACTTTCAATTACTGTTTGTTCCATCTACCTGCTAAGTCTGCAATGCATTTTATCATTAAGATTTGGCGTTTTGTATTAATGGTGTTTTAGTCGTTTTGAATGGCGTGTTGCTTATTAGTTTGGCGTTTTGAATTTGGACAGTAAAAAGATCTTTTTACCCTAAATGAAGCACGTTCAAGTAATAAAATTGATGTTATTTACGAAAACGCGACCGCGCCCATCTAGTCCATAGATTGTTTTGATCTGATGATCCATAAGCGTTCTCACCGTTCACACACTTTTAACCATTTTCCCCAAATCCTGACCCAGAATATATATTATAGAGTAAATTACAAAACTCGTCCTTTATGTTAACACCAGATTGCAAAGTGTGTCCTTTTATCTTCAAAAAGTACAAAAAACATACTCGATGTTTGCAAACTCTTGCAGGTTATGTCCTTTAGCCCTAACTCAGTTAATTTAAATAGTTAAATCTGACTAAGTTGACCTCACATGAGGGTATTTTGGACATTTTACTCTAAATACTAATAAAAAAATATGAAGAAGAAAAATAAATCAGATATCCTTTATCCTCTCTGATCTTTGATCTCTCACTCTCTTTCTCTCTCCTAACTCTTTCTCTCCCTCTCTAACTTCTTCTTCCCATCACCACTCTAGCACCACCACCATAAACAACCCATTACTTTTCTCATCATTTCTCTCTGTTCTCAACAACCACCACCCGGCTACCGCCATCCGACCACCACCATCACCCGGGTACCACCATTCTCAGATCTGTAAGATCTTGGCTACCTGCAAGAAACGAAAACCCTAATTTACTCTAATCTCAGGTACATTTTTTGTAATCGCAAGTCAGAGGCAAAGATAACAGTAACTTGTTAGAGAGTTTTGAAAGTAAACTTAGGGATTAATGATGTCGATGAAGCATAAAAAAGTTAAGGTTTAGGGATAAATGAAATTGAGAATGGTGGTGATCAGATTAAGTGTGGTGTTTGTTTGTTTGGAGGTTTGGGGATAAATGAAACCGGAAGTGGAAGAAACGGTGGTTGTTGACGGTGGCGCTGGAGGTTCTGCGGTGGTTGGAAAGAACAGTCGCTAAAAGCACATCATCATACGTATATGAGTATAAAGTACATATAGTAACGAAATTTTGGTTGAGATTTTCGATCTGGTGCTTGTAATCACCCGATGTATTTGGATGGTGGTGGTGGATTTGAGTAGCGGTGACAGGTGGTGTGGGGTGTCTGGAGGTGATGGTAGGTGGTGGGTTTGAGACGCAGGTTACAGATGTTGTGGGGTGTGTGGAGTTGGTGGCAGGTGGGTGGTGGTGGGAGTCTGGTAGTGAGAGAGAGTGAGAGTTGAGATGGATCGAGATAGAGAGTTTATATGTGTCTGTATGTATACAGATATATAGATACATGTATATTTAAACAAAGAAATTATTTATTGTTTCTTATCATTTTTATTTTAGTATTTAGGGTAAAATGACAAAAATACCCTTATGTGGGGTCTATTTAGTCAGATTTAACCATGAAAACTAACTGAGTTAGGGCTAAAAGACGTAACGTGCAAAGGTTTGCAAACATCGAGTACGTTTTTTGTACTTTTTGAAGATAAAGGACATGCTTTATTTTACAATCTGGTGTTAACATAAAAAATTTTGTCATTTACTCTATATTATATGGCTCAACCTATTCACACACCCTATCTGCCTATTTAGACACCCTTTGCCTCGTATATGCCTCGTATAGGCCTATACGAGGCGTATAGGGTTACATCAAAGTCAGTGTCTGACTCATGTCACTTCTGGTTTGACTGCTTCAATATGCCTCGTATAGGCCTATACTGGGCGTATAGGGACCCTCGTATAGGTCTCATATATGACCCTTTGCCCCATATATGCCTCGTATAGGCCTATACTGAGCGTATATAAGGTTATTTTTTAACAAACATTTTATACAATATTAATCGTTTTAGCGAACTTTTATACAAAAACAAGTTTTTTATTTTAAATAATTAATATTAGGACCCATCGTTGGTGTTTTTTTGAGTTGAAAAATGGATGTTTTGGTAGGGTAATTTGATTGTTTTTGGAGGGTGATGTTTTTTTTGAGTAAAAAAATGGGTGTTTTGGTGGGGTAATTTGAGTTGTTTTTTAAGAAAAATTTTATTTTTTTATAAAAATATTTTACCGTTTTCAAGATCGGCCTTTAAAAATATTCGATCATAGAAATAGTACATTGTTTTTAACATATAGTGTAGTATAGGTCCCTTATAGGTCTTGTATAGGCCTATCGACGTATACGGGCGTTGTATCATATCCTATAGTATCGTATTGTATCGTGTTGTATCGCATTGTATGGGCCTATGGATGTAGTATCGTATCCTATAGTATCGTGTTGTATCGCATCGTATCGAATAGTATAGTGTAGTATAAGTCTCGTATAGGTCTTGTATAAGCCTATCGTGTTGTATCGTGTCGTATAGTATAGTATAAGTCTCGTATAATTAATATTAGTGTTATTATAATTAATATGAGTTTTTTATAATTAATATTAGTGTTATTGATATTAATATGAGTTTTTTATAGTTAATATTAGTGTTATTGATATTTAAAAAGAGAAAAAAAAATAAAAACAGACGCCCAGTATAGGGCTATACTGGGCGTCTATGTGGACCAAAAGACCATTATACCCCTGAATTAGGCCTATACTAGGGGCAAAACAGGGCTATAATGGTCTTTTGGACCCCTCGTATAGGCCCAGTATAGCCCTATACTGGGCGTATACTGGTGTCCAAAAGACCATTATAGCCCTGTTTTGCCCCAGTATAGGCCTAACTCAGGGGTAAAATGGTAATTTGAATTATATACATACGCCTCATATAGGCCTATACTAGGCATATAAGAGAGGCAAAAAAAATCAATTTACCCCAGTATAGGCCTAAATCAGGGGTTAAATGGTCTTTTTTCGCCTAGACGCCCAGTATAGGCCTATACGAGGCATATACGAGGCAAATAAGACAAAATACGACATAATCAGAGATTCTCTTGGAAATTGAAAAAGGTAATACGCCTCGTATAGGTCTATACGAGACGTCTTGAAGGGTGTGAAAATAGGGAGTTGGGTGTGTGAATATGTAGACCCTGTTATATTCCTCAAAATCAATGGTTAGAAAGAAGTGAGGTCCATGGGAGTGTGGTGCAGAAAGAAGCATAGGAACTGAAACTCTTGTCTGGCAACACCACCACTAACATAACCCTTGTTCCAAACCCCCTTTTCTTCTGGAAGCCTCATCTCTCTGCCTGCCTGCCACCAACCACCGCAACTCCGCCGTTCGAGTCCTACTTAACCTCCTCCGTTCAGGTTTCTTAATTGAATTGAATCGAATTTCTACCAATTTACATTATTATTCACTCTAATTCGCCACCACTGTTTTCATTACTCATAAATACATTCAATTTTATAAACAATCAGTTGCGATTATGGATTCTGTACACTTTAACATTCTTATTGTTCCAATTGAATGTATAGATTAGGTATACATGTATGCTCTTTCATAAGGAAATAGGAATGGATAGTCGTTTATAGAGGTCATGACCTAATTTATTCTTGTATACTTTTGTGAAGGTTTCAATTGTTTTTGTTCATCTGCAGAGAGTAAGTATATCTAATGGCAATCGTACCGGGAGGGAGTACATGGGTGGCTCGGTGGGGAATGCAACCTCAATTGATGTCCAAAGCTTCTTCCGCCAACAGTTCGTTTATGCATTTGCCTCGGTGAGTACCGTTATTACCTTTTAAAGTTAAAGATTGTGTTTGTTAACCCGTTAAGTAATGAGACCACTTGAATGGGCCATCTTATGCTTTTTTTGTGGTTTTTCTCCCTTTCAATCTTGTTCGTACAACATCTGCGCTTTTTAGTTGTGGTTGACCTTTCCGAATTTTTGGAATCTTAAGCTAGAAAATTTTAAAATTGAATAGATGTGTTATCTTAGGTTGTCGGGACAGACATAAGGAGGTCATATTAATAGAGATTTTAGATACATTATTGATCTGTGTCTACGGATGCATGTATTTGGAAATTACAAGTCGAATCATTCCCATTGTTAGAAATACTTTGAAGATCTGAAATCATTTGTATTAGGCTGGAGGGTGTGGTATAAAGCCCCTAGGGGCTTTATCACGCCACCTCAGCGCCACGTCACACAAGCCCCTTCCTTTAACTTTCATGGTGTGGTTTAAAGCCCCTGTTTTAACTATAGCGCCCCCATCAACTTCGAAAAACCTCAAATGTCCTCGTTAATGTGCTGGCGGAAGGGCCATGGCGCCCCCCCTTTAACCGCGGCGGTGTGGACGATGGCGCCCCATGGCGCTATGGAGGGTGATGTGGTGGCCATGGCGCCCCCATACCCACCGGTCTTAGAGATGGGTGTTCTGTTGTAAGGAATCATTTTTATTGACATTCTAAGTTATGCTCACCTATCTAAATGGGTCAGTTAAGTTGTTCATTTAGAGGTTCCATTTCATGCACTGAGATGAGTGGCATGCTTTGCTGGTACATTATGGTGCAGCGATTATATAATATGCTTTGCTGGTACATTATGGTGTAACGAGAGGCTGATATATTGATGTAACTTGAATATATCTTACTTGAAATTACACGTTACCACAGATTTTATCATTGGTTCATTGGTAAATGGAAGGTTATTATAAGGTCATGAAAATAATTGTAAGCACAATGTTCATATGACAGTTTGAAAGATAAGAAAATCTATTTGTTAAATGATCTATAGGTATTAAACATATGCATTAAAATGGTTACAATTGGGCTCTATAATAATCTATATATAGAGATACATTCTACACATGAGTACCCTCTAGACTAGGCTAAATACAGTTGTGCACATCTAGTTTAATAACATGATAGTAATTAATGTGTAGTTGAAAAAAATATATAGGTAGCCTTGAAAGTAAAAGCTAAGTTATTAGTTCCCCTATGTTGTGACTAAAATTTTCTAGTCTTTACAATACATATATAAAATTACATTTATTCAACCTGACAATACACGGGGTTCTTAAAGATGTAACTTTTTTAATATTTAATGTGTATAATTACATTTATCAAACCCGTGTAATAAACAAGGTTTTTAAAGATATATTGTTTTATTATTTAGTATATAAAATTAAATTTATTCAACACGTGTAATACATGTGGTTCTAACCTAGTTCTTTCTATATAAATCTATTGTCTGTTTGGTTTTTCAGTTTCTCAGGCAATACAAAAGAGTTGGCATCACAGTGTTCCGCCTTCTGTTCACAAGCTTCTTTGCATGAACTATACAACATTGGGTCATTGGGTAAATCTCATCACCGAAGAGGTGGCCGCCTCATTGTTAGGGCTGAAAGTGTAAGTTCGCTGTCAGACCATCATCTGTAAAAGTGTAATTACTTCTTTTATTTCTTCTCCTTTTGTTTATTAAAATGTTGATTATTTAAGTGCATCTACCTTGTATACACAGGATTATTATTCAGTACTTGGCGTGTCGAAGAATGCTAGCAAATCAGAAATAAAAAGTGGTTAGTAAAAGTCTTAGCCCAATGACAAATTACTAACATATATGTGTAATATTCATCTGTGATCATAACTAACTTTGGTCTAAGAAAATGGTGTGTGTTTGGACAGCATATAGGAAGCTTGCAAGGAGTTATCATCCTGATGTTAACAAGTAAGTTCAACTATCACTTTCAGCTTTACAAGCACTCCACTAATCTGATTCAGTTTAACTGACATACGATACATTACCAGTTTCCAAATACCGATTTTGATTTGTAATTTTAATGTTTGCGAATTGACAGTTATTGTTCTTTATCTTATGAAAATTTACGAAATCATATAAAATAAACAATCATTCTTATGCATTTCGTGTGTCTTTAGTTGGATATCAAAAGATCGAAAAATATCTTGACTGATGATTAGCTCGATAATTCTCTAGCATGTAGCTTATAGCTGTCAACAGCGGCTATAGCGCCCTACGTAGCATATAGATCATATGTGGCTATATAGTATATAGCGATAAATAGCGACATTTTTTTATTATTTTTTTCGTATAAATAAATTATGCTGATATTGTTGCTTCTTTCAGGGAACCAGGAGCTGAACAAAAATTCAAGGATATTAGCAATGCTTATGAGGTACCCCATCCTACCTCATAGTTTTAGTAAATTTGGCATATCATTAGTTTTTCTTTATCTGGACTTTAACGTATAAGTTGTTATGCAGGTTTTATCTGATGATGAAAAGCGATCCATATATGACAGATATGGGGAGGCTGGACTTAAAGGCGCTGGTGTTGGTACAGGGGTCAGTTTTTTTTTTACCTAAACAATAATAATTTATTTTTATAGATATCCTGAGGTAGCAATTTTGTCACCTTTAAAAGCTATGCATCCCCTTTGAGTAGGCCTGTAAATGAACCGTACGAACACGAACAGAGGCATGTTTGTGTTCGTTCTATTAACTTTAACCGAACACGAACACAAACATATAAGCTAACACATTTTTTTTGTTCATGTTCGTTTATTAAGAAAATGGGCATGTTCGTGTTCGTTCGTTTAAAACCTAAATGAACAATTCACAAACGTAAACAAACAAACTTAACGAACATAATATAACAAACAATAAACAACACAAATGAACATAATTGAACAAACATAAATAGACACAAATGAACATAAATAAACGAGCATAAAGTAATTTTTTTATATAACGTAGTGATTAATTATGATAAATTCTGTTAAAACCCATTTTTGTTACTAGAAAAGCCCAATTACCAATTAGTTATATTTATATCAGTAGTCAGAAAGTTCCTTTTATGTTTACTATTTATATAAATTTAACTACTATGTATATAGATTGAAACGGACATAAACAAATGTAAATAAACGAACATAAACGGACGTTCACGAACATAAGTGAATGAACAAAACGTGTGTTCATGTTTGTTCGTTTATTAAATAAATGAACATCAACGAACTTCTCGCTGAACAAGTTCACGAACACTTCATGAACCTTTGGTTCGTTTACAGGCCTACCTTTGTGGTCTAAAGTTGGTTTATTTCTATGTGTTGACAGGATTTCAGCAACCCGTTTGATCTGTTTGAATCATTGTTTGACGGGTTGGGCGGAATGGGTGGAATGGGCGGCATGGGTGGAAGAACCACACGTAATAGGGCTACACAAGGCGAAGACCAAGGCTACAATCTGGTTTTAAACTTTAAAGAAGCCATATTCGGTGTTGAAAAAGAGATCGAAGTAACTCGTCTCGAGAGCTGTGGAACTTGCAACGGGTCCAGTGCCAAACCCGGGACCAGCCCGTCCAAATGCACCACATGTGGTGGTCAAGGTCAAGTCGTGTCTTCGGCTCGAACCCCGTTGGGAGTCTTTCAACAAGTCATGACCTGCTCGTCTTGTAACGGAAGCGGTGAAATCTCGACCCCTTGTAATACATGTAATGGGGACGGTCGTGTGAGAAAATCTAAGCGAATCAGCCTCAAAGTGCCAGCTGGAGTCGATGCAGGCAGCCGTTTGCGGGTCCGGTCAGAGGGTAATGCAGGAAGAAAAGGCGGGCCCCCGGGTGACCTGTTTGTTATGATTGATGTCCTTCAAGATCCTGTTTTAAAACGAGACGACACAAATATTCTCTACACTAGCAAAATATCATATATTGATGCTATTTTGGGGACTACTCTGAAAGTCCCGACTGTCGATGGGATGGTAGATTTGAAAATCCCGGCCGGGACCCAGCCTGGAACGACACTTGTTATGGCCAAAAAGGGGGTCCCGATTCTGAACAAGAACAACATGAGGGGCGATCAACTGGTGAGAGTGCAAGTCGAAATACCAAAACGGTTGAGCGGGGAAGAAAAGAAGCTGATTGAAGAACTCTCAAACCTAAAGAAAGGTAAAGTTCCCAACAGTAGTGGTATATAACAGTGCAAATGGGTAGTGAAGATTTGACGAATGTATTCACAATTTGAAACGGATTTCTGAATCGCCCCACGAAACTGGTGCGATTTTTGGGGTGATCATGTAACATGAATCTATACACGGTTTACATGCCGGTTGAGTGGGCATTCGAGAGTGACACTTATAATTTATAGTTGATATCTTTAGCAGGATTTTGGATTGTGCTTAAGAAATGTATATTGTTTTTGACTTTTCCTTTTGCTGATTGAGCTTGCATTGCATATGACGTGATGTCATCTAGGGTTGATTGGTATCATTGTAAGCTGAACAAAAAAACCAACATGTCAACATCTCAACCGGTTATCAGGTTACCAAATGACGAATAATGTAACTAGATCATGCATGGCTCATTTAACTTAAGAGGGCTCGAGCTCCAACACGTGTAATCGAGCACTCTATGAATAATTTTTGAAGCTTGAGTTTCTTTCGGACTCGACTTTGTTATTATTTCATATACATAGTTATTGTTATATATTATTCAGTTAGTTTTATCACAACAGCACCTATAATATAACTACATATTAACATGTTAAATGTAGGCAACTAATAAGCTCACAAGCGTTTACAAGACTGGGCTCAAAGCGCAAGGTTCAATTTATGCTTGAGCTCATTTTAAACACGGCTCAATTTAAGCTTTTAATGAGCCAATGTCGAGTAGCTCACAAGAGTTTGGTACATCTACACTCTACAACATTATTCCATCTCTGGTCCCAAACCAAACAGTCAATGAGAGTACGAGACTATTTGAGAGCATGATAATAATATAAATTACAACATTTTATTTTAAAACATTTTTAACATGGAAAACTGCTCTGTGATGACATGAGATAATTTGCAATGATATGCAAGCTAATAAGATTCAAACTTAAGATGTTAAACGTTGTTGGATCAAAGTCTGAGCGCCTTCAACAAGTCTCTTTACGACTTGAGCAGCTGGTAAGATTTCGTCGATAAGTCCAACCCCTTCGCCTGCATACATCACCATGTTTTCAATATCACCTGTTGTTGTCTTGTTTGGAACCGTACCCGCAAACCGGCGGATCTCTTTCTCCTATATAGTTTGACCAAGAAAAAAAATTAAAAGTCAAAAATTTGATCTTACTGTATTTCCGTTTATGGAATTTGAATTGTTCAACTGTAACATATAATAGCTATGAAGATGGGTAGAAACTAGCTTGAGTTTAAATGGGTCCCTTTTATCATGGATCGAAAGGGGCCGGGTCGAGCTGACGCATAGACACTTTTTGTCTTTCCTGGAACTTCATTCATGATTTACTGTTAAAATAAGTGAAAGATATACTTACCATTCCATGTATCGTTGAACGGCCAATAACTGGTTGATTAGCTTCATTCTCATGATTTGGTAGATTTCGCCATTCCAAAAAGAAAGGCGTTTTCAGGACACGTTGAGGTGCTCCTGGCCACCTGGCACGACCATATACGTTTGTATACTCTGTTTCGCTCATTTCGACCAACTTTTTTTTGTACTCTGGGTGAGCATAGCTCTCCTCAGTCGCAAGAAACCTTTAATGAGCAAATTTAACTTTAGTTTTAGACCCCAAAATCAGTAATATCAAATAGAGGGGGCAGTTCTTACCGATTTACTAAACTAAGGGTAAGTAAACGGTCAAATCAAAAGATTTAGCTAATATGGGAGTGGGCCAAATGAGTGCAAGTTACCCTTAACTCAAACAAGTTACAACCTCTTACATTGTTTTTATTCAAGGATATGTGTTTATTAAAATACTTGTAAAAGAAAAAAGAGTGTAAGCGAGTTAACACAACGCACCCCATAGCTTACTAGAAAATGACCCTTTTTAACCCACTACCCAGACTGTTATCTTGCCAACTCTAGTCTGAAGAACCAATGTACCTGGTGCCTAAGCATACACCTTGCGCACCGAGAGCCAAAGCAGCAACGTATCCTCGCTCATCGACAATTCCACCAGCAGCAATTACCGGTATACCCTTAGACCCAACAAGATCGACCACTCGTGGTACCAACGCAGTCAATGCTTCCTGTCAACGTAAAGAAGTGTTTTTGAACTTTTAATGCTTTTATGTGTAGCACATGTTTGGTCTAATATAACTGAACTCAGATCAACTTATCTTATCGATAAACAGACTAACAAAGATGCAAAAACCATGTACCTGACCAATTACGTGACCTCCTGCTTCATGACCTTGAACTATTATAGCATCGACACCTGCATCAGCAGCATGCTTTGCTTCTTCAATGCTTCCAATCTGGAAACAAGATTAATGTTACAAAAAGATTGCAAACAATAATAGTGGATTAATACAGTTAATATCGGTGATATATCGTCATCGGTCCCCATGTAAAATATCGGTATCGATATTATTTCTGCGATATTGACCGATATATCACCGATTTTCCCAATATCAGTACCTTTCTTCTTAGTTCTACCATTCATCTATTAGTGTTTTAAGTCTTAACTGTTAATTGTTAATGTTAAATGTTAGTGTTTTAGGTCTTAATCAGTTCCTACTTGCTACAAATCCTAGAATTGTTAGTGTTTTGCAAGTTGCAAAAGGTTAATTTGTTAATGGTAGGAGAGTATACTGAATTGTTAGTGTTAACGTGCTATATAAATAAATTCTGCATGAAATTAAAATTACCGATATCCCACTGCGATAACCTATATCTCAAATATTATCCTTGAGATTTTTTACCGCATTAACCGCATACTGCGGATACATTTTGATAAAGCCATTGAGTAGGTTGTATGCAATGAAAAAACTCTTTGGACGACTTTTGATCTATTTGACCCGTTTAACCATTTCTTATTTTACCATTTGAACAATTAGAAATGGGTCTAAACCGCACCTTTACCTTTACCATTTGACCCGTTAGAGATAAAACATTACCAATACCATCTCACTCATAACTAAACCTGTCAAAATTCCAAACTCAATTCATTACCAAGATGGTGTCTACGGTCAACTAGTGAATTAGTGCTAACCTGCGGAACAACCTTGACCCCGGCTCGATGAGCTTCAACAACCACATCTTTCGTTACTTGGCCCCAATAAAGCTGCAAAACCGCAACCTTCTCTTCAAGCACACACTTCAAATTCTCCTTGTGAGGGAATGCCAAAACAATACCCACTCCAAATGGCTTATCAGTCAAAGCTTTTGTCTTCCTTATAAGCTCCCTTAAATAATCTGGACATTCCTGTTACAAAGTTTTAACAAAAATCACACACTTAACTCACCCCAGCTTTATATCAAGATAAAATATAATAATTCATAACAACTACTGAAATGAAAAACATTTTTACTGACCCAATCAGGAGCTCGAAGGATACCGATAGCACCGGCGTTAGCGACGGCAGCCACAAGTTCTGGGCCGGAGATATCTGGTCCTAAGGGTGCCTGTATGATTCCGTACTCAAAACCCAGTATGCCTCTCCAACCCATTTGTTTTTTTTAATGTGGTTGTAGTTTTCAGGAAGGTGAAGGTAGTTGTTAACTTGTTATAGATCACAGTGGGAAGTAGAGGACACCGATTTGCTTACGTAAACCTGCACTAGATCATCATGAAAATGAAGATAATACTAATCGGCATACGTTTCTGAAGGCCGAAACGAATTTCTCCACCTCTTCACCAATATTAAAAATAGATTAGTTTATTGAAGTTAACTCAAATTCAAAACTTTATATAAAATAAACCAGAGTTACTTACACATGTAATTCTATTGGTTTACCAAAAGTAACACCGTTAAGTACTAGGGTTTTTAGTAACAGGTTAAGGTTTTATCATTTCAATTTTATAACACGTTAGGGTGGCCCATGGCTTTATAGCCTAGTGGCATGTTGGGGTGGGGATGAAACTTTGGGACCAATAGGTCCTGAGTTCGATTCCCACAAGGGGGGGTTTTCCCATATTTATTGGGTTTCCTCCTGAATTGGTGTATAGACATTATGCCTAGTGGAGATGGATATGATCGGGTGGTTCCGCTGGTGGCACGATGATACTCCAGTGGTCCGTCAGTGATCCAAATTTGCCGTTCAAAAAAAAAAAAAACACGTTAGGGTGTGGTTCGGCGAATGTTTTGGAATTGGAAATTGGAATTTGAAGGAATTGGATTTGAAATTTAAACATTCTAATAAATATTGGAAAATGTTGGAATTGGAATCTCAATTCCATTCTTCCTATGTTTGACGGACAAATGGATTGGAATCTGTCACCCCCATCCTCGTCGCCACCACTGCCGAACTAATCAGGCCTGAACAGACCTCGGCAGGTGAAACCGACTTGACCCACACTGCCGACCAGACTTGTCGGCTCGAACTGAACTCGTCCCGCATCGTTGGTTTGACCTGCACTGCCGGCCTAAACTGACTTGGTCTGCGAAACCAACCCGACCTGCAGTCCCCGGGCTCAACAGACCTATGCCCATGGAACTGACTTAAACCGGGTCTGACCACCGAACCTGACTGAACCCAGATCTTGACGTAGATCCCCACCCACACCATTTCGACCTGAGTTGGCCCGCTGCCCACCTGTAGTGTCTTGAAACCGTGCAGGTCATCGGCGTGTTCGGTCGGCTCGAAATGATGCGGGTTGGCATCGTGCCGGGTCGGGTCACGACATTGCAAGTCGGCATTGGGTTGAGACGATGCAAGTCGGTTCGGTTCGAAATGGTGTGGGATGGTGTTGGGTTGAGTCGGATCAGGTCGAGTCAGGTGTCACACCCCAATCGATGGCGGAAACATCGGGGCGCGGCACTAGGCGAACCAGATTGCTCAAGAGAATCCATAACAACTATTAAATGACAATATTTAAAAGGTTCATTGTCCCATACCAATAAACAAATATTCCAAACAGTCATCACAAAGTTCAAATCTCTTAAACAAAACCAATCCGACAACCTAGATTTTTATTTGCGGGTTTCTAGACTTCCTAATCCATTGCAGCAAACAGACCATCAACTTGTCACATACGTTAAAATAAAGTCAATACAAAAGTATAGGTGAGTACACAAGTTTGCATAGATATAGTATAAAAAGCGTATACGCATAACCAGCATGTAACACGTAACGGGTGAAAACAAGTAACTATCACAATGATACTAGCTATCCACGTGACTGCGTTATAGAGTATGCGCGACACAGGTTCACCGAAGCGAACCAGTGAAGTAAAGTAATGTGATCCTTAGCAACCCCTGACACATCAGGTGCTGAGTCCAAACTATAGTACTATCGTTGCTAAAGGCGGAAGGCAAGTCATCACTGTCTAACATAGCAACAAGTATTCAACTAATCACGTATAGCATGCGGGAACGGTTAGCGTTTATAAAGTGGTTGCGTTGTGTGTTGTGTTTTGATAGAGAACGTATGTAACACCTAAAAGTGCGTTAAACGAAAATGGGTTCGAGTATACTCATGGTGCGTGTCCTAATCAAGAAACACGATCCTCAATGGATTGAAGCGAGCGCTGGGTCAACTTGCGTATGGGAATAGAAGCATAAGTCCTCCAAAGTGCTGAAACGGTCGAAAATCGGAGTGTCGGTGGGAAACAGAAGCTTCATGCGAAGCTAGTGCCTTTGTACGAAGGTGGATCTTCGCACACGTGGGGCTTCCGTTGTCCAAAATCGAGTGTCTTCGCGTCGTCTTCGGAAAATCGAGTGTTCATCCCTCCAACCTTAAGCTACTGATTAAACTTAGAGTCGGAGAGGTCTTTGATTACGTCACGAGTGAGAATCGGGCTGTTAGGTGTAAAACCAGTGTCTTCGTACGAGGCCATGTGCCTTCGTACGAAGCTGGCTTCGCACAGAACAGTCCAGTTCACAAACGTGGCTGTTTTTGGCATTTGGTGCTGTGTTTTCGCCTGAATCGGATGTGTTTCCGAGTCCTATTCAAGCTGGTTTCGACACCACCTCGTTCCACTATTCAGTGAACGAAATACATGTCGTTTTAGGTCCATTTAGGGTGAAAATCAAGTTTAAACAGGTTTTAAAGGGTTTCAACTTAGATTCTACAACTTGGTGAGTGTGAAATCAACTGATTTCTAACTTAGGAAGCCGTGGCTAGTCCCAATACACTCGGTTAAGTGTAAATCTATTGTAAAAGAAGAAGGTTTGATGAAAAAAGATGAAGATTTTTATGAAAACAGAGGAATCAAGATGAAAAAGATAGAGTTTTAGTGAAAAAAATGAAAAAGATGAAGTTTGGATGAAAAGTAGAAGAGCTTTGATAAAATTAAAGTGATTCTTGTGGAAAATCTAAGTGGAAAACGTTGTATAACTGAATAAAACTGTTAAATCTTACTTGAAAATGGTCGGACAGCAATTCGGCAGAGTTTCGGTATGAAATCAGCAAGTGAGAATGAATGAGGAGGGGCTTGGGTATTTATAGAGGAGATGGGTTCGAACAGGAAGCCTTCGTTCGAAGCAGCTGCCTTCGTACGAAAGCAGTGCCTTCGTACGAGGCCAGCTGGCTTCGTTCGAAGGTGCTGTGTTGTGCAATCTTTTCCTCGTTCCGCGTGTAGGATGCTCATTTAATGCGTTTTGTTGCGTTAATTAGTATTGGTACTTTAAGTAATTTAGTGTAACATCGTGTTTCGGGTCGCGTTGTGTTTTAGAGTGATAAATCGAGTTGTGTGAGTAGCGTTGAGTTTGATGTATAAACAAATATGAGAAAACAAAAAACATATTCATTACCTAAAATTTTATGTGAGCTAAACTGAAGTTTAAAAAGAAAGGTTTTTTATACGAAAGGAAAATGGACGACAATGTAAAGTTTCACTTATAATATTTGTAGGTTGAGAAGCATAGTAAATAATACACAAAATAAGAATTGTAAACGTTTAAGCAATTTGTTTTGGCACACATGCACATTTTGGTTTTTTTTTTCCTAAAAATCAATGGTTTTAATATGAATACAAATATGTTACTGTTACAGTAACATAGTAATTCTGCACTCGAGGCAATCTCAACACATGCGGTCTGACCCACGACAGGGGTACGTTGGTTCGACCGTAACTCGACAAAAACCGATTAGTTTAGCTGGTACCTATTAAAATGGCGTCAACCAAATCGGCAGCATAGGTTGTTCCCGGTCCGATATGATCTCAAAAGCATTATTATTATTATTATTATTATTATTATTATTATTATTATTATTGATATATTATTATTGCTGGGAATTACACAGTAGCAGTCAATGTGGGTTTAGTAATGTCTGAGCCCGTCAAACCATGGAGGCGTACGCCTCGAATACGAGGTTGGCAATTCGAGAACAATAAGGAGAAGCATGTAAAGACATAACGAAAAGTAGTAAAACCATTTAAATAACTCATGCTTAGATGTGTGAACAAAAGCAATATAGGTGACATACATACCGGAAACCAACAGTACAGTAATAACATAGTAAAGATGATGTTTTAAAGAAATCAACAATTTGGTGAGACTAAGGTCTGTAGGAAAACCACGCCTATGTAGCCTCGAAACCAACTGGATGCGTAATAACATTCTAAGGGGTTGTTGTCAAATCGTATTTCATAAAGCTTTCGTGAGTTACTCATCACTAAAAAGGTTCCATTGGTCATGTAGTGGGTGATGGTTAGCCACAATGTTAAGGGTATGGGGGGGGGGGGGGACTGTAGGAGTTGAGAAGTGTTTGACCCAGTGTTCTCCTTGTAGGGCCCATAGTGTCAGTGACATATCTTGATGGCTAGTCCACAGAACCATGTGAAGAGACTTCCGCACATCGACTAAAATGCCTTGGAAAATCCCCGAGGATGGTACTGGCAGGAAGCTAATCTCCGTAACCTCCTCAGTGTTGGTATCAAACCCAACAACAACACTTTTACCCACTACCCAGCATTCGCAGACGGTAAAGTACAAAGTGTCACCGCATACGGTACCGGGTGACCAATAGAATCTGTGCGTTTGGTATTCAGGGTTAGTTTCGAAGCCTATTTTTCGCCAGCTTCCCAACTGTCTAGAGTAGATATGGGCTGATAGCAGATCTGATGTTCGAGATAAATACAGTAGTTTGTAGTCGTTAGATGCGCCATTGTAAAAGCCAACGGTATCTGCTATATCTTTATATAGGCCATGGCCAGCTGGGGTTGCCAAAAGCCTGTGTGCGCCAGTTGTGGGATTCCAGATGAGCAATTCATGTGTATGCTGCAAACATACACATAGGAGGTCGTCCAGATGTAACAACACCATGACATCCCTTATTTCAGCTTGAAACGGGAGCAGAAGTATGGTCTGTGGGCTATAGTCAGCAATCTCAAAACCCATCGGGTGAACATGGCAATTGAGGTCACGAAGCAATAGGGTTATTTGATTACTCGGGATCGATGAGCGTGAACAGTGAGCTGTTTCAAAGTTGCGTGTTGATAGTAGCGCACGCCATTCCTTGCAGACACTTTTAGATAGGGTGGCAGTCTTCGCTGGAACCCTTGTTAGTATGCCAAAAATGATCACTTCGACAGGTAAGTCAGACATCGTGGGTAGGCTGCCTGTAAGTGCGCTTGCTAATGCAATCCATCTGTAGCGTTAAACAAATTTCTGGATACGGATACATGACACACAAATGGCCTAAGTAACGTTGAATATATTACACGCTGGGCAATTTAAAACATAGTAATAACCCATTTCACCCACCAGGTATGCACCTAAATGTTTTGCCGACCCTACCAAGTCTAACTAACCTTAAACGTAGTAGACGGTGCACGATTTTTAAAACATAGTTAGTGGTTGTATCTGAACCAAAAAGTATCGTTCAAACGGTCAATTTCGAAGTGGGGTAATTTCACATATTCATCCCTACATTAGTAAAAACGTAGTAGACGGTGCACGATTTTTAAAACATAGTTTGTGGTTTGTATCTGTACCAAATAGTACGGTTCAAACGGGTCAATATCGAACTGGGTAATTTCACATATTCATCTGTCACACCCCGATATTTCCACGTATTACCGGTGGGGAGTATCGTGACGTAATTGATATCATCATAGTCAAACAACACAATTTAAATGCACAGCGGAAGCAAAATATGAATCACATTACAAACCGAATATAAAGTAATATCAAAGTATTACAATGGACTGTAATGGATCCACAGGCGGATCGAAAATAAAAAAGATCATTGTTCAACAGACTTTAACATCTAGAGCTTGCAAGACTTGATTAATGATGCCAGGAGTAGCCAGCCTATTTCGTCTACTACCTGCACTTAGCCTTTTTGGAAAATACGTCAGTTTACACTGGTAAATACAATTAACTGACTCATTTTGAAAATATTTAAGAAAATTGATTTGAATGCACAAGGCGCAAAAATATCTTTTATAACTTGGGACAATTATTTAAAAATAATCTTGTATACAGTTTTACTTATTTGTCGTCTGTCAGGGCCGGTTGGTAGAGCCGGTCAAGATTAACTGACACGCCACAGGTATAATGCCCACAAGGTTGATTCCTTTAAGTGGATTACCAGTTTTTACATAATGCAACTGTCAGGTATATGCCTACACCCCGTGCTTAGGTCGTGGCCATTTCTTTGAATGATGCCAAGGATATCCGGGACATGGTCATTTAACCCCCAAAGGCCATACACCAAATAATACAGAATAAAACGAGTTATGTAAATACATTAATCACAATCCGATTTAAATGACTACATACCCGACCAAGCGGTATTATTATAATACCGTATCCCAAGCCCGTATAGGGAAAATAAGTTAAGAGTATTTACCTGAGTAAGTATAATTCACAAACAGAAAGTGCACGTAGCTTTTACCGGGCTCCTAATCTGGAACGAGGGTTTTAATAACCTATTAGATTCCTAACGGGTCTTAAATAAGTCTAAGCTTAGACCGGTTAGATATACGGTTCAAAACGCACGATTAAGCGATGGCCAGATTAGAGTGTGGTTTAGACCCGACACATTTGTATACTTGTATAATATGGGTAAACTAACCACATTCTGGATTTTGAGATAAAAATGATGAGGTTTGACCCGTTTTGGCTAATTTATGCAAACTAGTTACATAAACCGATCCGAACGCGAATAATGCATTACGGGTAACCAAAAGAGTCATATACAGGTTTCCTAAGTCAATATGCCTTAAATATGTTGTGATATCAGTAGGATATTTTCCATTATGCCCAAAACGAATTTAAACTCAAACTATGTCCCGTAGGGGCATTTTGGTAAATTCACATAAGCTTAAAAGGTCAAAACTGGAAATCTGAGTTTAAAACTTTTGCTTACTGTTAGAATATAAAAATTTACTAAAAATATCAGTAGGTGTCAAGTCTTATATATTTAAAATAGTTTTAATACCCACTGTGCGTTTAAAACGCGTAAAAAGGTTGTTTTAAGCGATTTCCGGGTTTTATACGAAAAGATGATAATTTTATCATTAAAGAAAGCTTAAAATATTTTATTTGTCATATAGGATCAGTAGAAAACATGTTGCATGGTTCCTACATTTCTAATTATGTGTTTATTTGAAAATTAGTTTTCCGTTGACTTTTTAGTATTAGGTTTGACCCGACATTTGACCAAGCTAGGGTGATAATCAGTAGGTGCCCTCTAAGGGGTTTATTACCTACATAATTACCAACTTATAACTACTTTTAATTTAACTAATGACTGGACCATTAGTGATTAATCAGGAAGTCAAACTTTAATTACGATAAGTTTGACTTATGGTCATTGAGCTAATTAAAACTGAAATTAGGAAGTTAAGGACACTTACAAAGGTCCTAAGCACAATTATGGATCCTAAAGAGACTTGTTGAGGTCCAGAGAAGTTCCAGAGATCAGCTTTGAAGTGAAAGTAAGTGAGCAAAAAAATGGTTGCAACTTCAAGTTCTTATATAGTGAGCTAGAATGCACAAGATCCTTACAACAAAGTCTATAAGTGTTCCCTGATGATCCCCAGGTGTCCCTATGCATGTAAAACTATGGTCCATGCTCCTGAATTTCGAAAACCATGCAAGAGAGGCGGTGTAACAGGTTGAACAGGCATCTGTCCATTTTCTGCTGCCAGCGACAGCCTTACGGACCGTAAGCAGTAACCTTTGCGGTCCGTAAGCACCTCTTACGAACCGTAAGTTAAAAACTATACGGTCCGCAACCGACCTTCTTCTAAGATTCCCAGTTACAACCTTGCGGACCGTAAGCCCTTGGCTTTGCGGTCCGTATCCGCTTTTTATTTATTTTCGCCCAGCTCCGCCACCTTACGGACCGTAAGGTGATCTTCTTGCGGTCCGTAAGCCCTCATCAGAAGACAAAACTATGTAATCTCTTAGGCTTTGACCATGCATTCTTTACAACTTCGAATCTTATGCCTTTATCAGCAGGAGGGGACCATGAACCAGACCTTTGCATGCTCTTGAAGGTGTTGCCATGCACTTACACACCCTTTGGACTTTATTGAAGAATGCTTTTTGAAAGGAATTGTCGTATGAAACATAGGATCCATTTCTTGTGCCAATTTGAATTATACATTATCAAAATAACCGGATTTGAATATATCAGATGGTTATGAAACACATTAAGGTTTAGGATTAATAAAAGGTCACTCAGAGGTATTAAATTAACATGTTGACACTTTTAATCCGACCATACATCCTTTAACTTGATCCGGGTTCATAACACGTTTGCCTTACATGACAAGTGCCTTTATTTTAGTGGGTATGATTTTACGAGGTGTTACATCCTCACCCCCTTAAAAGAAATCTCGACCTCGAGATTTACTGAAATAAATGAGGGTACTTCTCTTTCATTGTGGATTCTACCTCCCACGTATACTCGGGACCTCTGCGGGCATCCCATTTAACCTTTACAATTGGCACATGCTTCCTTCGAAGCTTCTTAACCTGTCGATCCTCAATCGACAAAGGTTTTTCCACAAATTTCAGGGTCTCATCTATATGCACATCCGTATGTGGTATGACTAGTGATTCATCGGCTAGACATTTCTTCAGATTGCAGATGTGGAATACATTATGAATACCACTGAGCTCTTCAGGCAAGTTTAACTTGTAAGCCACTGTTCCGACACATTCGATGATCTCGAATGGTCCTATGTACCTTAGGCTTAACTTACCTTTCTTACCAAATCGCAACACTCCTTTCCAGGGTGGTACTTTAAGCAACACTTTGTCACCAACCTCGAACTTTAGAGGTTTACGCCTTTTATCTGCGTAACTTTTCTGCCTATCCCTGAAAGCTTTGAGACGATCTCGTATCTGTACAATCTTATCTGTCGTCTCCAGGACTATATCAGGTCTTGTCAGTTGGAAATCTCCAACCTCTGCCCAACAAACGGGCGTTCTGCACTTCCTTCCGTATAAAGCTTCAAATGGTGCAGCTTGGATACATGAGTGATAGCTATTATTGTATGAAAACTCGATCAGTGAAAGATGATCATCCCAACTTCCACCTAGATCAATGACACAAGCTCTTAACATATCCTCCAGCGTTTGAATCGTTCGCTCGCTTTGACCATCCGTCTGAGGATGATATGCTGTGCTGAAGTTCAATCGAGTGCCTAGGGATTGCTGAAAGCTTTTCTAGATAAGATGTATATCTCGTATCCCTATCAGAGATGATAGACACTGGCACTCCGTGGAGAGATACAATCTCATCCACGTACAGCTGAGCTAACTTATCTGAGCTATGTGTTTCCTTAATAGGTAGGAAGTGAGCTGACTTAGTCAGTCTATCCATTATCACCCAAATAGTATCGTTTCCTTTCTTTTTCTTTGGTAACTTGGTGATAAAATCCATTGTCACCATTTCCCACTTCCAGGTGGGAAGTTCAGGCTGTTGTAGCAAACCTGACGACTTTTGGTGTTCTGCTTTAACTTGAGCACACATCAAACATTTGGCCACATAAGTGGCTATAGACTTCTTCAAGCCTATCCACAAAAAATTCGCATTCAAATCCTGGTACATCTAGTCACTTCCAGGATGAACAGAATACTTGGAACTATGGGCTTCCTGAAGGATTACTTCCCTAAGTCCTCCATAGATTGGAACCCATATTCGCCCATTCAATCTTAGGATTCCATCCTTGCCATAAGATAACTGCTCAGCAGTTACTCCCAACTTCTCATTTGGATAGTTAGCTTCTAATACGGCTTCCTTCTGAGCGGCTAACAATCTTTCATTTAAACTGTTCTTTAATTCAATGCTCTTGGCATTGATTCTTATGGGCTTAACCCTTTCCTTTCTGCTTAAAGCATCGGCGACCACATTCACCTTGCCTGGATGGTATCGTATTTCACAGTCATAATCATTCAAAGTTTCCATCCATCGTCGCTGCCTCATGTTCAAATCCTTCTGATTGAACAGATGTTGAAGGCTTTTGTGATCAGAATAGATCACACACTTAGTACCATATAAATAATGTCTCCAAAGTTTTAGTGCAAACACAACGGCACCCAACTCCAAATCATGGGTGGTGTAATTCTTCTCATGCACCTTCAATTGTCGAGAAGCGTAGGCAATAACCTTGCCTTTCTGCATGAGCACACATCCCATACCAGTGTGTGATGCGTCGCAGTAAACCGCGAATTCTTCTATTCCATCAGGCAATGTCAACACAGGTGCATTGCTCAACTTTTGCTTAAGAATGTCAAAAGACTCTTGCTGCTTAGGACCCCAATCAAACTTGATATTCTTGCGGGTTAATGAGGTTAGGGGTGCAGCAATCCTTGAGAAGTTTTTAATAAAACGCCTGTAATATCCTGCCAAACCCAAAAAGCTACGAATTTCTGTGGGCGTCTTTGGCTTTTGCCAGTTCATGACAGCTTCAACTTTAGCGGGATCCACTTAGATACCACGCTCACTAACTACATGTCCAAGAAACTGGACTTCGCAAAGCCAAAATTCACACTTTGAAAACTTGGCGTAGAGTTCCTCTTGTTGTAGCAGTGAAAGAATACAACGAAGGTGCTTCTCATGGTCAGCTTGACTCTTTGAGTAAATAAGTATGTCATCGATGAATACAATGACAAATTTATCCAAGTAGGGCTTGCATACTCGATTCATGAGATCCATGAAAGCTGCTGGTGCATTAGTGAGCCCAAAAGGCATCACCAAGAACTCGTAGTGACCATAACGAGTTCTAAATGCAGTCTTGCGCACATCTTCATCTCTAACCTTCAGTTGATGGTAGCCTGACCTTAAATCAATCTTAGAGAAGTAGCTTGCCCCTTGCAATTGATCGAACAGATCGTCGATCCTGGGCAATGGATATCTATTCTTGATAGTGACTTTGTTAAGCTCACGATAATCGATGCATAGACGCATCGATCCATCTTTCTTCTTTACGAACAGAATAGGTGCTCCCCATGGAGACGAGCTAGGGCGTATAAAACCCTTTGCTAACAAATCATCTAGTTGAGTCCTCAACTCTTTCATCTCTGTTGGTGCTAACCTGTAAGGTGCCCTTGCAACAGGTGCTGCTCCAGGAATAATGTCAATTCTGAATTCTACTTGCCTATCTGGTGGCAAACCAGGTAGTTCTTCAGGGAAAACTTTGGGATACTCAGAAATGACGGGGATGTCTTCAATCTTAGGTTTCGGTTCGTCAATGGTCACTTGCGCCATATAAATTACGCAACCTTTCTTCATACATCTTGACGCCTTAAGCCCAGACACTTGCTTAGGCAACCCATACTGAGTATCTCCTTGTATGGTAAGTGGCTCACCATACGGAGTCTTGATCACCACTTGTTTCTTGTTGCAACCGATCTGGGCTTGGTTATGAGATAACCGGTCCATGCCTATAACTATGTCGAAGCCAGCTAACTTCAAAGGAAGTAAGGATAACGGAAAAGAGTGGTTCCTAATGGATATGAAACATCCATCTAACACGGTCGATGCGGTTTCTATGATACCATCGGCTAATTCAACCTCATACTTTATGCTTAGGGTTCTAACAGGTAGATTTAACAACTTACAGAACTTATCATCTACAAATGACTTATCCATACCCGAATCAAATAATACTCTTGCATAAACATCATTGATGAGAAAGGTACCTGTGATCACATTATCATCCTGAACGGCTTCTCGTGCATCCATTCGAAAGACTCTTGCATTGGTCTTTTTGACTTCTTCAGGCTTTTTGGCATATTTAGGGCAGTTGGTCTTGATGTGCCCATTTTCGTTACAGTTATAGCATGTTGCTTCCTTTATCTTCTTGCACTCTATCGTCTTGTGCTCCTTGGATTTGCATAATCCACATGCAGACGGTTTTGATTGAGACTTGGATTCGAACCTGCATTTTCCAAAGTGACGTTTCTGGCAGGTCTTGCACTTTGGCTTCTCATCTGTTTGCTGATTACCCTTGCCAGACCCAAACTTCTTCTTGTGGTCCGTGTTACCCTTATGCTTCTTCTCAGACCGTCGTGAGTTATCGTCCTCACGTTTTCTCTTACTTTCTTCAGAGTTCTTAAGCGATCTCAGCCTGATCGCATCTAAAGTAAGGGATAAAGATAGGTCAGCTGTTGACCTAAAAGTAGCAGGTCGTGATGCCTTGACACTGGCCTTGATTTCTGGGGCTAAACCCCCAATGAATCGAGCTATTCGCTTGGGTTCCGGTGTTACCAGATACGGAACCAGTCGAGACAGGGTATTGAAACTGGTGAGGTAAGCTTGACAATCTAGATTTTTCATCACCAATGATAAGAAGTCGGACTCAATCTTTTCAACCTCATGCTGAGGGCAGTAATTCTCTTTGACGAGTGCAACAAACTGATCCCAAGACAAATTGTACAATGGAATCTTCCCAGTAGCCTGGATTAGGGACCTCCACCAGGCTAGTGCTTCTCTTTTAAACGACTGAGATACATACCTTACAACATCCTTATCAGCGCAACCACTGATGTCAACCACAATATCCATTTCGTCCAACCATGTCATGCAGTCAACTGCCCCTTTCTCCCCAGTGACATCCCTGGGCTTGCAGGAGACGAAATATTTATAGGTACAAGACTTACCACGTGGTTCTCGTTTGAGCTCAATCTTCCTTGATGGAACACTATGCTGATTTGAGGAGTGATGATCGTCATCATCCTTCTTTGACCCCTTAGGTTTAGGAGGTGACTTACTATGAGCTTCCGAGTGAGTCTTAGGTTTAGAGTGGGGTACAGATAGGGTTCTGCTTCGAGTACCACTAGATTCATTAAACTGCCTATCCAAGGCCCTGGTAACAGCATTATCAACCAATGCTTGAAGTTCTGCACCAGTTATGTTGATTCTGGTGGCATCTTGATTTTCCTTTGGGTGACTGTTGACTTTTTCAGACTCAGCCATGTAGTTTGATTGCTACATAAAATGATGACAATGACTTCTTAGAAGTTTGTTAAAGATTTGTCATCTTATTAATTTATTAACCATGGTATTAAAGAACCATATTGGTTAATTTGTTAAGAAATTTCATTCTGGATTTTCATTATAGTAATCCTTAGTTGTATTTAAAATATAATAATAGCACAAAAGGCAAGTCACATGGACAGATTTAATTTATAAGCCAGGATTTTACAGAATCGAGGCATTAAGGCTTGGATCAAAGTTCATTACCTTTTCTTGACAGGGAGTCATGGACCACCACTGTCTTTAGTCTCAAAGGACAGTAGTTATGGCCCGTAGGCACTTCATCCCTAATGGGTGATTATATAATTAAGGAGGGAATTGGAATAATCCAAATTAAGAATGACTTATGCGATTTTATCGAATCACATTTTGTCAAGAGTGTTAACATGTTTACAGATGTTAACAAGGATTTGAATCTTTTAAATAGGTTTTACCATCTTGGCCATATTTAGAATGACATGTGGCTAGGTTTTACCTTTAGGATTCTTGTTAATATTCAATGCAGAACAATCCTAAATTGAGATGTTAATAAGGATCTGAATCAAATTTGGGGAGCTACCATCTTGGCCATGTCCTAAGATGACATATGGCTAGGTCTTGTCCCTCTTTAGATGTTGTCATTTTATTATAATGATAGATCTTATAAAAGGAATGTTATTTTTCATTTATTCCATATTTTATGTTTATGCATATAATTAAAAATGAAAATTTAAATTTAATCATTCCACTACAAAATTAAAAGTACATGTTTGCACTAAACGAGACTTAAAAGAACTAACTTGCCCGCGCAGGGGCTAAACAAACATAACATACCCACGCAGGGGTTAAACAGGAAGACATGCCCACGCAGGGGCTGAACAGAAACTACAAGTCCTCGCAGGGACTGAATACAGAAACAGATGTCCACGCAGGGACTTGATTAAACATTAAAGAAATACAAATAACAAATAAAGGATTTAATGATCCTTTTTGGTCTTCCCATTGATTAAGCTCGCCAGACCCTTGAAAATTCCTCGGTTTTGCCTACGCCCTTCCCGAACCTCCTGCTGCACCTGACTCAACCTTTGGAGAATCTCCTGATGCTGCGGTGGCGATATCACTGGCGGCTGCGGGGGCTGCTGAAACAGCGGAGGTTGAGGAGGTAGTGGTTGTTGATACCCATAGGGTGGGTACCCATAGTGTGGGTATCCAGCTTGATATGGGACCCCAAAGGGTCCTTCCGGATGAAGGGCATTGTAGTTTGCCGCTACCAGGTATGGGTCAGCCTCGGCATAGTTGTAGTTGGTGTGGGCCGGCTGCTCAAATAGGTTGTACGCCGCTGAACCGGCGTATGTAGGAATTGGGTTGTTATAACCTACTAGTGGCGGTGCGACCGGCGCAGACTGCACCTAAGAAACAGGGTTAGAAGGCCCACCCATTTGTGAGTCTTCGTATAGTGGCGGATAACGACTGCCACTAGATGGTTGAGGAGTGCTGATGAATACTCCCCCTCACACGGACATCCGTGCGGTTGATCTTCTACGCCTCGGTGGCTCCGGAGGCTGTTGCTGCACTGGTGGTGGTGGCGGTGGAGTGACCGCTACAAAACGGGAATCCTTTGAAGGATCCGGCTGCTGCTGCTGCTGTGGTGAGTTGTGGTAACTGGGAGTAAACACTCAGTCAATCTGGTTAAACTTCGCCTCGTAGCTGTCGGGACCATTATAAGGTGATCCCAGAAAGGGTGACCCATCCGAAATCTCGATGGGGTGGTTAGGGGTCCTGGTTGGAGGCTCGGCGGGATCCGTGTCTTCGTCCATGTCCATCGCATGGTCGCCCGAGAAGTGGTCTTCAGGTCCCAATGGGTTAAAACCCACTGGTTCTTCAATGTAATTTGCCGGGTTGAACCGGCTTTGGAAGACAGGTGTCGGGTCATCGAAAGGTGAGTTATGGCCTAGGAGAGGTATATAAGAATGGTGGGAGTTGTGGGGCTCATTCTCAGACTGAGGCCCGAAGGAGTTTATGTATGAGGGGGAGGAGCTTAGCGAGACTGAGCGCCTTGCAGGTTCTATATGGGTCCTCCTGTTTTCTTGAGGACTGCGGCTTAGAGAATCAGATGGTGTTCGCCGGTGTGATGGCCCGGCCTCATGATCATTGGGGGTGACGAGTGGCCCCTTTCCTCTACCTCTTCCACGAAATCTAGGTGGCATTTTGGTGAACCTGTCAAAACAAATAAGGACACAACAAGGAAAAATAAAGGACAAAAATTAAAATAAAAACAAATTTGGATTAGTCCTAAGTTCTTTGTCTAGACTCGGAAGTCGAGGAATGTGCAAACTGTGTCATTGAGATTAAACACAAAAAGGCTAGTGTTTAATTCACTCAACGTTGGCTCTGATACCAACCTATCACACCCCGATATTTCCACGTATTACCGGTGGGCCCGGTGGGGAGTATCGTGACGTAGTTGATATCATCATAGTCAAACAACACAATTTAAATGCACAGCGGAAGCAAAATATGAATCACATTACAAACCGAATATAAAGTAATATCAAAGTATTACAATGGACTGTAATGGATCCACAGGCGGATCGAAAAGTAAAAAGATCATTGTTCAACAGACTTTAACATCTAGAGCTTGCAAGACTTGATTAATGATGCTAGGAGTAGCCAGCCTATTTCGTCTAGTACCTGCACTTAGCCTTTTTGGAAAATACATCAGTTTACACTGGTAAATACAATTAACTGACTCATTTTGAAAATATTTAAGAAAATTGATTTGAACGCACAAGGCGCAAAAATATTTTTTATAATTTGGGACAATTATTTAAAAATAATCTTGTATACAGTTTTACTTATTTGTCGTCCGTCAGGGCCGGTTGGTAGAGCTGGTCAAGATTAACTGACACGCCACAGGTATAATGCCCACAAGGTTGATTCCTTTAAGTGGATTACCAGTTTTTACTTAATGCAACTGTCAGGTATATGCCTATATCCCGTGCTTAGGTCGTGGCCATTTCTTTGAATGATGCCAAGGATATCCGGGACATGGTCATTTAACCCCCAAAGGCCATACACTAAATAATACAGAATAAAACGAGTTATGTAAATACATTAATCACAATCCGATTTAAATGACTACATACCCGACCAAGCGGTATTATTATAATACCGTATCCCAAGCCCGTATAGGGAAAATAAGTTAAGAGTATTTACCTGAGTAAGTATAATTCACAAACAGCAAGTGCACGTAGCTTTTACCGGGCTCCTAATCTGGAACGAGGGTTTTAATAACCTATTAGATTCCTAACGGGTCTTAAATAAGTCTAAGCTTAGACCGGTTAGATATACGGTTCAAAACGCACGATTAAGCGATGACCGGATTAGAGTGTGGTTTAGACCCAACAAGTTTGTATACTTGTATAATATGGGTAAACTAACCACATTCTAGATTTTGAGATAAAAATGATGAGGTTTGACCCGTTTCGGCTAATTTATGCAAACTAGTTACATAAACCGATCCGAACGCGAATAATGCGTTACGGGTAACCAAAAGAGTCATATACAGGTTTCCTAAGTCAATATGCCTTAGATATGTTGTGATATCAGTAGGATACTTTCCATTATGCCCAAAACGAATTTAAACTCAAACTATGCCTCGTAGGGGCATTTTGGTAAATTCACATAAGCTTAAAAGGTCAAAACTGGAAATCTGAGTTTAAAACTTTTGCTTACTGTTAGAATATAAAAATTTACTAAAAATATCAGTAGGTGTCAAGTCTTATATATTTAAAATAGTTTTAATACCCACTATGCGTTTAAAACGCGTAAAAAGGTGGTTTTAAGCGATTTCCGGGTTTTATACGAAAAGCTGATAATTTTATCATTCCAGAAGGCTTAAAATATTTTATTTGTCATATAGGATCAGTAGAAAAAGGTTTGGTATCAAAATGATTTGTAAAACTCGTTTTATAGGCCAAAAGGGCAAAACCGACAATTACCGAAATAAGGCTAGAACCCTATGTTATGCTCAGCTTAAAAATAAATAAAAATCTTCAAAAAATCCCAAAATATTATTTACATCAGTAGGTAAAAAGTTTGGTATCAAAAATTTGGTTTAGATAGGCTATATGCAAATTATGCCGTTTAATTAATAAAAAGCTTTCTAATTACGCTATTGAGCATAACTCTTAATCTAGACCTCTAACTGATATAAAAATTTAGGGACATGTTTATAAATCAGTGATAAAGATTATTGTCCTCTCACATTTTCAAAATTCTTGTTTTAAGGTCAAATGGGCATAATAGTCAACATTTAGGCATATAACGAAAACATGCATATGAATCAGATAACTAATGAACCAAGTTGTATAATCACAGAGGGTTATACTAACATGTAACCTGGTCCTAACAAATCTCTAAGGCATTTCTAAAACATGCTACATTGGGTCAGAACTGAAAGTCAAAGCAAAAGTCTAATTATGCGACTTTCGGTTCCGAACCGAGCTTAAACTGAAAATTGTCGGGTTGAACATGTTTAGACATGTTCTTACATTAATTACCAAGTTATATTAGTGATAAAACAGGTTGCATGGTTCCTACATTGCTAATTATGTGTTTATTTGAAAATTAGTTTTCCGTTGACTTTTTAGTATTAGGTTTGACCCGACATTTGACCAAGCTAGGGTGATAATCAGTAGGTGCCCTCTAAGGGGTTTATTACCTACATAATTACCAACTTATAACTACTTTTAATTTAACTAATGACTGGACCATTAGTGATTAATCACGAAGTCAAACTTTAATTACGATAAGTTTGACTTATGGTCATTGAGCTAATTAAAACTGAAATTAGGAAGTTAAGGACACTTACAAAGGTCCTAAGCACGATTATGGATCCTAAAGAGACTTGTTGAGGACCAAAGAAGTTCCAGAGATCAGCTTTGAAGTGAAAGTAAGTGAGCAACAAAATGGTTGCAACTTCAAGTTCTTATATAGTGAGCTAGAATGCACAAGATCCTTACAACAAAGTCTATAAGACTGAGGGGAGTGGGGCTACCCAAGGAAGGGCGACTTGCGCCATGTGGCACCACGTCAGCGTGAAGGAAGTTGGGTAAAAAAGTGGGGGTGGTGTCCATGGCAACTTACTGTTGAGGTAGCATGTTGTGATTGGTAGTTGGGTAAAAAAGTGAAGTAAGGCCAAGAAGGAAGTTGGGTAAAAAAGTGAAGTGGGCGACCTATATAAGTTGGGCAGGCCAAAATTTTCAAGGAGGTTGCCATAGGGGGCGGTGTAGCAGGCAACTTGGGGGCGACTTGGGGGTGGGAGTCGCCCCACTCCCCTCAGTCTAAGTGTTCCCTGATGATCCCCAGGTGTCCCTATGCATGTAAAACTATGGGCCATGCTCCTGAATTTCGAAAACCATGCAAGAGAGGCGGTGTAACAGGTTGAACAGGCATCTGTCCATTTTCTGCTGCCAGCGACAGCCTTACGGACCGTAAGCAGTAACCTTTGCGGTCCGTAAGCACCTCTTACGGACCGTAAGTTAAAAACTATACGGTCCGCAACCGACCTTCTTCTAAGATGCCCAGTTACAACCTTGCGGACCGTAAGCCCTTGGCTTTGCGGTCCGTATCCGCTTTTTATTTATTTTCGCCCAGCTCCGCCACCTTACGGACCGTAAGGTGATCTTCTTGCGGTCCGTAAGCCCTCATCAGAAGACAAAACTTTGTAATCTCTTAGGCTTTGACCATGCATTCTTTACAACTTCGAATCTTATGCCTTTATCAGCAGGAGGGGACCATGAACCAGACCTTTGCATGCTCTTGAAGGTGTTGCCATGCACTTACACACCCTTTGGACTTTATTGAAGAATGCTTTTTGAAAGGAATTGTCGTATGAAACATAGGATCCATTTCTTGTGCCAATTTGAATTATACATTATCAAAATAACCGGATTTGAATATATCAGATGGTTATGAAACACATTAAGGTTTAGGATTAATAAAAGGTCACTCAGAGGTATTAAATTAACATTTTGACACTTTTAATCCGACCATACATCCTTTAACTTGATCCGGGTTCATAACACGTTTGCCTTACATGACACGTGCCTTTATTTTATTGGGTATGATTTTACGAGGTGTTACATCATCCCTACATTAGTAAAATATTATATCATCTTAAAACAAAAAATACTAATACATGATTTTCAATATTGTTTAAAACATGATACGAAAGTGCACGATCTTTATATATGTTATTGTTTTTTTTTTTTTAAATAAGGTAGATTTCTTTTTATCCATTTGGCGTTTTACTTACGAAGTCGATTTCATAATAGCTGAAAAGAAAAATATATTTATCCAAGTCTAAATAAAATTGACTTATCTATCCCTGATTCTATTATGCCTCTAAGTTATTGTTAAAGGTCTGGGCTTCAATTACTTTCTAAATGCACAGTGAATCAATTTATAAAAATGCACATTTTTATAGTTTTGACCAACATAAATAAAAAGTTAGATGTCAACTTGGTTCAAACAGGTGACTTTCAAGCTAGGCTAATTTCACGTATTCATCCATAGCTTAGTAATATTTGAAATGCGTCTAAATTTGTAGATAGCAAAAGGATTCCAACAAAGATCAGCCTATAAAATTTCCAATACATTCAAAACCAAATTTTGATAGGATACCAAAACAGGACATAATTCGCACCTGAGATATGGGGATTCCGGTTGCAGGGCTATGAAATTACGGAGCCGTGGGGAGGACCTGCTTCACAATTGATGAAATTAAAAGTGAGTGGAAGGGTTATGTACAAGAAAAATAGAAATTCAAACCTGAGTGTAGCCTTATGTACAAGAAAAGTAGAAATTCAAACATGAGAGTAGCCAAATCAAACTGCAAATGACTACCCAGTTCCATGATGGGTTCGATGTTAAATAATTGCAGGTATCAAACGTATGTGGTTATTGATTTCAGCTGGGAATTAAATTGGTGTATTGAATTAGGTATTGGGTTTCAATGTTTGGTTTGAATCATCAGTATTGAATTCCTTTGCGGCTGTAGAGATTCAATCATAAAGCCTAATTGAAGAGTACGATTGAGCTGAAGAAACTGATGATAACATTCGGAGGATTTCATATCTAAAAGGGGGATGTAAGGAGAGCAGGGCAGAATGGGAAGAAAAATGTAAAAATATAGGGTTTTGTTTGAGACTTTTAGTCTGCCATCTTAAAAAATTGGTGTTAAATTACTATCTTGTACATGTGAAATGCTTTATATAGATTTATAGACCTATATATTTATATAGAAGCGACTTAAATCAAGAAATATGCTGAGGTGTAGTGGTTTGGTTTTCTTTTCTAATACAAGAAGATGTTCGGTTTCGATTCCTGGCAATCTTACTACTATGCGGTATTTGAGTTTTCTATTACATTTTTTTTTCAATACTGCAATTAGCCTTCAATTGCAGTAACATCATATTATACATGGTGACGTCAAAATTAATATAATGTTTAGTTTCATGTATCTCTAAATATAAGTGTTATTATTTTGTTTTTGAATAAGAAAAATGCAAGGATTAGATGATACAAATTTGTGTTAGTTTACGTTCTACAGCGTCGCAACGCGTTGTACCCTTCTTTAACTAAAAAAGAAAACATTATTTTCTTACTTGCTTATTTTTATCTACGTGTCGGTATAAATTTAGGTTGGTTTACGTTTCGACGTAAATTTCTTTCACAAATAAGTCAGATCAAATATAATATGTTTTGTGTTTATTTTTGCGTACTTTTTTAGTTGGTCTACATTTTGAAGTAAATTTTGTTCGGAAACGAGGCGGTCACATATAATACGTTTTCATTAGACGGTACAATTTCGAGTTAGTTTACGTTTTGACGCCGCTGCCACAACACGCTGGGAAATTTACTAGTTCCATTACATCAGGGTACCGATTTTGATTCCAAAAGTTTTTTGGTGGAAAATTTTATTTACAAAATTGGTGTTATTATAAAAAAAAATGTTTATCGAAATAGCGTTTTTGAAAAACTTGTTTGGTTCAAATATCTATTTATACAATTAGTAGGGTGTCAATACGATGCATCGAGAAACACTAACACTGTTAATCACGTAACATGATAATTTTTCTTTAAATTTTAAAACAAAACTATAGTAGTACATACTTAACGAAAATAATATGTGGTTTAAAAGTCAACAATATATTTAAAGAATTGTAACATTGTCTATATGTTAAAAATAAAACGCAATGAACAGTGTTTTAAAAATTGTTATAATATAATTTTTAATATATTCTCTATATAGTTTTATTATTTTAATATTATAAACTTGTTATTTTCTTTACTTTTTAAGCTTATAAGTTTGGTGTCAACCGATACTTGTATCGAAAATACCAGTTCATTATTGGTACATGAAGGTAAAAAGTGTTTTACAAATCTATCTATTATACTAAAGCAAAATAATGTTTGACTATTTGACCATGATGTGGCATATTTCTTTGGCCAGAGAATTGTTTTTTTGGGCGCCATTTTCCTTTCTCTCATTTCTTATTCACTTTCACGAGCGCCTAATTTTGTTCATCCGTTTCTCAATCAATAGCTATTTTCCCTCATTCTCTCTTCTTTCCAAAATCACTTCAAAGAAACCCTAAAACCATTTGTCTGTGGTTCAAGCAACAAGGTCAGTTTTCTTCTGTCTTTTGGTTTACATGATTCTCCTATCTTAATGCTTTCATTATATTTAATTTTGTAAAAGAGAAACAAGAGGGAGATGGAGCAGATGAGAGACGCAGACGGGAGATGGTCATCTTCTCCGACGACTGGTGTCAACGATAGGGCTTTCTTAGTAGCCAGCGACGGTGGTGGTTCCAAGGTTGTGGTTGTTGTCATCGGTGGTCAGCAAAGGGTGAGATCTGTCTTCCAACGGCTAGGGTTCCGCCATGAATCACTGGCGGCAACGAACATTGATTATTGACATAGTCCAGTCGATATCAATTTCATGCTCTGTGATTTTGAGTTTCCAATTGAAGGTACAATTTTAGTTGGTATTGTTTTTATTTTGATTTCTGAACTTCTTGATTATTGTTTCTCTGTTGTTTATAGCTGATTTCACCATGTTTCTCTGGGAACCTTCTGTCAGCAAGCACCCAAAAACCCGAATGACAGGTCATCAACAGGTACCACTTCAATAGTTCAATTCACATTAAAATCTATTTTGAAGTTTACATGGCCTTTTGAATCTTTGTGCTTTTTACAGCTGGTAAATCATGTTTACTTTTCGCCTGATGGGCAATGGATTGCAAGTGCTTCGTTTGACAAATCTGTCAAGTTATGGAATGGAATTACCGGGAAGTTTGTTGCTGCCTTTCGTGGTCACGTGGGGTCTGTTTATCAGATATGGTATGATTTTTCGTGGCGTTTATATAGAAATAATATTAATATTGCTTTCGTTTCTCAAGTGTTGTATGGTTTTGTGCAGTTGGTCTGCTGACAACAGGCTTCTCTTGAGTGGTAGCAAGGACTCTACCTTGAAGGTAACATTAATTTTGTTCATAATTGATTATAAATAATGAATAATCCAGATCAATTCTATAAATATACAAGTACCGTTTTAATTTGTTATGATCTTAAACATGTTATATATTTAGGTTTGGGATGTGAGGACACAGAAATTGAAGCAAGACCTTCCTGGTCATGAAGATGAGGTTATTATTTTTTTTTAATTTATATTGTTTTTCTTAAAAAAAGAAGGTTAACAAGAATAAAGGTCATTTCAACAAGATGATAATTATTATCATTCTTTTCTTTCTATTTGTTAAGGTTTTTGCTGTGGATTGGAGTCCAGATGGTGAGAAAGTTGCATCGGGTGGTCGGGATAGAGTTTTGAAGCTATGGATGGGTTAAAAAGTTAAGAAAGCTTTTTGTATGTATTTCAAGGTGTGCATGAACCATCTATTGCTCTCATATGGGTTGTATTTCATTATTAAGCATCAAACACTTTACGTTCTTAGTTACATGTTTCCATTGTAAAGAACAGACATATGTAGACACACAGATGTATTATATGCATTTGTTATGTTTAGAATTCAGTTTTAAATGAATTACAGTGAAACATGATGTAGGGATGTGATGCATCGGTGCTTTTGGATCGTACTGTCTTTATGGGGAGTGAGAAAGACACTATACCAAATCAGTCTTTGAGGGGATTTGATCACATTGACATTATCAAGTCCGAATTGGAAAACGTTTGCACTGGTGTGGTTTCTTGTGCTGATCTTCTTGTGGTGGCTGCTCGTGAGAGCATGGTTTTGGTAATTATCTTATTCCTCTTATAGTTAGTTATATCTGAGAGGATATAACTATATAGCACCTTGATTACTAATATTTGATCCTTTGTTTATAGGCCGGTGGACCATTTTATCCTGTACACACTGGTAGGAAAGACAGTGATTGCTCTTTCCCTGAAATTTCATATGAGCTTCCTAGCCCCTTAGATGATCTTCCTACAACTATTGCGAGATTTGCTTCAAGGGGATTTGCTGTAAAAGAAACAGTCACTCTTTTAGGTACGAATCAATCATATGTTATACGGTCTTAGTTGTGCTTATTGTTTCTTTCATGCTCCCAATGTTGATTTTAGTTCTTTAGTCTTTTTGGTTGGATAACTACTGTCTTCCGTTTCTTTATGGTTTTTAATCCCAGTCAGAAGTACTACTATTCCAGTTTGACATGTATTATTCTCATCCAGCATCTTGACATGTATTAATTCTCACCATGCAGGAAAATTAGCAACGCAGAGAAGGTAATGGGTTGGGCACGCTTAATCTCTTTGGGGTGATTGTTCTTGGTACCATGTTAAAGTATGTTTGTTATTAATCTATTATTGAGATCCTATCGATCCGTAATTATTCCATTTCGTTTCTCTAAATTTTTATCTATGATTGTATTTGAAGGAATATGACGGTCTCACAAAGTGGATTCATTTCATTTGTATAGGAAATATTTCATCTTCGGTAGGTACGTTCATATGGTACGGGGGTTAATACGGGTCATATATCATTGTTATCGGCCCGATAAATGGGTATAACTAAAAAGTAGCTGATGAAGGATTTACAACCTTCTATATATTTCAAACGTGCACTACAATGGAAGACAATTTACTGGCAATTTTTTTTGCATATTAGTGTTTTTATATATGTTTACAAAATTGCTGCAAACCATGGTGTTTCTAACCATTTCCACCATTTATCTAAACCTGACAAGTGAGTGGGTGGGTCGAAACGGGTTCAGGTCAAAGTAGGCCGGGGTTCAAATGGCGTCAGGTCAAAGTGTCAAACTGGGTTGGGTAAAAACAGTCCGTCTTAAAAAAAGTAACTATTTGATTCAGGTCAAAACCATTCGTTTTAAAAAAGTACTAATTCGGTTCGGTTTGGGTCAAAACAGGTCATTTAAAAGGTCTCGACTTGGTTCAACTCAGAATGGTCCATTTTAAAAGGTATAAATTTGGTTCGTCTCACACAAATTCTGGTTAGAATGAGTCTTTTATAAAAAATAAGTGTCAATTTTGTTCGGGTGAAACTGGGTTCAGGTCAAAATGAGTTATTTCAAAGAATTATCAATTTGGTTTGTGTCAAACTGTGTTCAGGTCAAAATATACCATTCTTAAAAAAGTGTAAATTTGGTTCGGATCGAAAATTGCTGTCATCATTATTATTTAAAACGGTATTGTCCACATCAATTTCTATTCAACAACAGTTATTTGTGGTTCTTAGAAGATCTCTAAAAAGAGCAGATTCCTTAAAATTAAAGCGACTTGTGGCTTCCAATCAACTACCTTAAAATTAAAGCATCTTCTCGCTTCCAATCAACAGGTATCATGTTAAATTTGATTTAAAGGTGGGTATAGATATGAGTAAAGGTGGAACATGGGTGTCTTCGGCAACGAATCCTACCAGTTCATGTCAAAATGGGTATTTTTTTTTTGGTGCGGGTCGAAACAGATTGGGTCAACTTCACTTGCAACGCTTACGTCCAATAATTTTTATTTTTTCATTAGTCTTTTATTTAGAGAGTCAATATCATTACGAAAGTTTTATTTTTTTAGAAATTATCTAATAAAATAATATTAAGGACATTTTATTTATTAAACATTTACTTTGGGCATCTTTCGACAAGTTTATTTTTTAGCTATTTTTTAAGTTTCACAATTTGACCCGTTTCAGATAAAACATAACCTGATTCAACATGTTCCTAAATAAAAGAGTTGAAATTGCTACGTCTCCTCGACTTCTACTTTTTTCTGTTTGGCGTGCTAATGCAACATGTTCAAAGACCATTTTTAACCTTTGGTCCTAATGCTTCAATTTAGCTCAGAACTAGCCCAACTACATGCACGTACTATGATCTTACATTGTTGAACCTAACTTCGCGAAAATCTGGATTAAACTAACGTTGATGCCTTGCTTTCATTGTTGTTGTAGAAACTTATATCAAGTTTTCAGTTGATACACCGATTTGATAATGAAAGCTCAGTAGTGACAATTGATTGTGCTTTGAGTACTTCATGGCTTATTAATCAAAGGAAACCATCAACTACAATGGTTTTTCCTCCAGAGTTCGACCTGAGAGCAATCGTGACACATTAATTTTGTGTTCTAGGAATCTAGGGTTCTTACTTCTAAACTTTGTCATTTATATATATGTATATCATGTTGTAGAATCAAATTAAACATTTAGGAATGAACCATTGTGATTTGAAATGTGAGTACATACATGACACGGGGTCAACAGTAAGGTATGTTTCACGAACCCTAGCTACTGAGTTTTCGGTTAATTGTGGTGGAGTCGGGTTTCGTGAGTTGCTTATATGTTTTTTCGATGACTTAAGTTAGGTACACAACTGTGGAGATAATAACGGGTCATTATGGTGGTTGTGGTGAGGTTTCTCGGCGGTTAAGGCGGACTGCATGCAGCTATTTAAGGTGCTTTTCAGCTTTGCTTTACTAAAATTTTAACAGACACGACTAAATAGACTGAGTCTTCTGTACATATAAGGTACGGGATTTTTTTTTATAAAACATTTAAAGTGCCATTGAATATAAGAACATGAATGAGTTTTTGAATAGAAAATAAAAACTTAGTTAATGGTACAAGTATTCTTTTTTAGCCTGATTGTAAAGTTTTATTCAACATGCACCTACTTAGATCGTTATCATGAAAGTTTTAGATTATTTCTTTAATACTATAGTTTCTTTAATCATATTTTACACATTAAGTTTTATATAATTGTTTAAAGAAAATGTGTGAAAAGTTTGTTTGTGAGTCGGGTCGACCCGTAACAGTTTTGACCCGTTATCTACCGTCATCAATCAGTTCATTTTGTTAACTTGAATAATCTATAGAACCTGGTTTAGACCTCAACATGACTGACCTGTACTCCACCGTTTTGACCCATTATAAAATGGTTTTTTGCAGAGCGTTGTTTCCAGGCTTAATAGAGGGCTTGCTGCTAGCGAAGAAGATTTGCAGAAGGCAGATTCTACAGCCAGGGAAGTGTTATAAATGGGTCAGGTCATCCGATTGATTCATTAACTTGGTCGGTTTAGTTTATCATCGTGTAAGGTCTGAGATTATACGGTGGAGGGTGATTGGGATTACCGTTTTGGGGTGAATGTGTAGGATAATGTCTATACCGTAACGAGGTTGCGTGTGTTCGGGTATATCAAGTGTGCAATAACTTAACAGTTACGTAAAGCACTTCGATTTGTGTGGGGGCATATATTTGTTTCGGCTATAATATTTATTTTATAATCCAATTTTTTTTATAGATTTAATACAACATTTCTTTCATTTCAAAAAATTATTTATAGACGTATACATGATAATTAATATGAAATGTAATCGTTAATTAATTTTTATAAGATATTATTTATCTTAATATTCGAACAAACCTGTAATAAAGTATTTACGTATTAAAGTATAAATTTTTTGTTGTTTAGCCACCCGTGTATTACACGGGGACTTAGACTAGTATTATAATATAATAAAACATTTGATACAGTTTTTTATAGTTTTATTATTTTAATATTATAAAATTGTTATTTTCTTTACTTTTTAAGCTTATAAGTTTGGTGTCAACCGATATTTGTATCGAAAATACCAGTTCATTATTGGTACATGAAGCTAAAAACCAGCACCAACCTGATACATAAAATGCCAAAAGTCGGTACCGGATTGAGTTTGATAGTCTTTTAGTTCGATAAGTTTGGTACTGCTACCCAGTACCATTTGCTCATCCCTGATCACAGGTACCATACGAACAACAATGGTATCGTACAACTTTTTTTTAGTTTCAGGGGTAGGGATGAGCTCGGTGCCAACTGATACCCCGGTTACGGTATCGGTATATGAAGATAAAAACCGGTAGCGAACCGGTACCAGGAACGCCAAACGTCAGTACCAAACTGGTACCTAGGATCTTTCGGTTCAGGAAATTCGGTACCGGTACCCATTACTATTTGCTCATCTTTGACTACGGGTTTCTACCGAACAACATCATTACCATACAACTTTTTTAGTTGATTTTCTTTCGGTTATTTTTTAGTATTTTTTTCTACATTTTTTTTCTTGTCAGCGGTTCCGTGTGCAACGCGCTCGTAGTGATTTCAAACACATATAAACACAGACTAAATAACAAAAGAAGTTCGCCGCAACGCGGCAAGTGTTTTTATAACTACTATGTTTTAAAAGTTATACTTACTTATATAAAGTCTTAAAATTTTATAAAATGACATTTTTATCCTAATTTAATATATATTATAATATAGGGATTAAGATCAAATACAAAGACTCTTTAAAATAAGAAGTGTACAAAGGTTTCTAAAAAAAATTCACTTCTTCTATTTTTCCAATGGATGATATACCACCGCTATTCCTTCCAGTTGATATTAGTGAAGACGATGATTCTTCCTCGAGCGATAGTAGTTTAATTTTTTTTTCCAAAATCTTATTAACGAAGCCGCTGAACTGGAAGACACAGGCACTTCTAGAAAAAGGAAATTTGTCCGTCGAGATCGAGTGAAATGTCACGAAAACCTTATGAGAGATTATTTTGTCGAGGAGCCCGTATTCAACGAAGAGGTTTTTCGTCAAAGGTTTCGTATGTCCAAAAGGATGTTTTTAAAAATTTTGAGTGACGTGCAAGCGAATAACTCGTGGTTTCAAGACACCGTGGATGCGAGTAATAGGAAGGGTTTTACACCGATGCAAAAAGTTACTTCGGCGATTAAGTAACTAGTAACCGGTAACGCTCCAGACGAGTTCGACGAGTATTTAAATATGTCCGAAAGGACTTCCCGAGAAAGTCTAGAAAATTTTTGCGAAACGGTATGTAATTTATACGCTTCCGAGTTTTTACGTAGACCTACTAGCCACGACTTTGCGCTCTTGTACCAAGCTCATGAGGAGAAACATCACCTTCCTGGGATGCTGGGTAGTCTTGATTGTACACATTTTGTTTGGAGAATGTGTCCAACGGAGTTGCGGGGTCAATATATGAGGGGGGATCACAGTCACCCGACAGTTATGCTCGAAGCGGTGGCCTCTCAGGATTTGTGGATTTGGCATGCTTTTTGTGGTTCACCAGGTTCACAAAACGACATCAACGTGCTCCAACAATCTCCGTTATTTCTTACCGAACGAAATGGAACTGCACCAAAATGCCCATTTTACGTGAACAACCACTTGTACAAGCGTGGATACTATCTTACCGATGGAATCTACCCTACTTGGTCCGTGTTTGTGAAATCATTTCCGTATCCTCACATTATGAAAGAAAAGAAGTTCAAGAGGCAACACGAGGCGGCAAGAAAAGACGTGGAGCGGGCTTTTGGTGTTTTAAAGGCAAAATGGCATATGCTTCATCGCCCGATGCGTGCTACGAGTGTTAAAAAAATTAGGATGGTCGTATATGCGTGCATTATTATGCATAATATGATTCTAAAAGACGACGAAAATGCGATTGCACCGGTACATATTCGAGATCCTCCAGTCGAGCCCGTTTTCGAAGACACTGCTTATAACGAGCTCATTGATGAATATACGCATTATAGACTAAAATATGATCTTGTGGAGCATCTTGGAGAACAAGATTTACCCCACCTTTTGGCGGATTCTGACGACGAATAGTTAAATTAGGTTTTTTTTAAATTTATTTTTATATTTTAATGTCATGTTATTTATTTTAATTTTATGTAATGTGTTTTTTTAATTAAAAGTACCTTTATTTACATTAAAATATGTTTTATTTATTTATGAATAATTTCTAGAAAATAAAAAATGTATAACTCAAACACCCTAGATTGATCAACCATACCTAGTGATTAAGTGCAAAATAGGGAGTGGAATGGGGAGTTGACATGACATAATATTATTGGGTAGAGAATCACTCACCCTAGAGTGATTAACCATACCCCCACTCTTATAGAATAACTTAACCCTATAATATAGTATAGATAATTACCAAAAAATACATCAACATTTATTTATTAAGTTCCAACCTATCTTTCTTGTCTATATCAACATTTTTTACACTTGCTTTTTTTTTTTAATCTATATAACATTTATCTAACTCAAGCCACACAGGATGGAAGGTGTGTATGAGCCTGGAGCCGAGGTGGTAGAAAGCCACGCGTGGGACATAACGCCGCACTAGCATTGTCCACGGTATTGGTAATTTGGTGTGGAGAACTCCACGATTGGCAAACACAATCAAATGACTTTATACACATTGAACGCCATAAATATACTAGATCTACATGTTCAAACAACGACATAAGGGGGGTTGGAGTGATTGCGGGGAACCCTTCGGGGATGTGGAATCACCGAGCGGTGATTGAATGCCGGGCACAAATCGGTGAGTGGGGAGTTGATCATTCGGTGTATAGTCACCGATGAGATGAAATGAGAGGAGAGGAGAGGAGAGGAGAGGAGAGAGAGGAGAGGAGAGAGGAGAGATACAACCAATCAATTTTATTTTTAATTGAGGGGTGTTTAAATCATTCGTAGTGTTTAAGTAGAAAATGGGGAGTGAAGGGGGGAGTTGAAATGGTATGAGATCATTGGGTAGAGCAAACTCAAACACCCTAAAGTGTTTGAAAAGTCGTTGATATTCAGTGACATGATAAACGGAGTATCACTCGACTCTTCCTTAAGGTTAGAGCAACACAATACATGTACGGTTAGTAACTTACTGATGATATATATCCCAAGTATGCTACTTTGGTCAAATCCTTATGCTCGCAAGATGAGAAAAAAAAAAAGAAAACAATTAGAGCAGCTCAAGTAGATGTTGGAAAGCTCCATATACAATGTGCAGTACATGTTTATTATCTTACACAAGATGATCTTAGGGGAAGGAAGGTGAAACAATATGCAAGTACAATTAAAATGAGTTTGAAGCATCAATCGGGTTAAAAGAATTTAGTGAATCACTAAAACATGTTAAATAAATGCAACAAATAATAATCTTGAAGCGGATTTGGTGGTACATATCGTCACACTTCACGTCAACAATCACGTCCAGTGTTATAAGTTGTTATTCTGTTTCTAAGCATTCTTTTAATTATTATCATTCATGTCTTTTATAACTGTTAATGTATTGTAAATTATCAAAGGAATTTTAACTAAAATGTATTTTTATTTATTATGCATGTATATTTTACTTTTTACAAATTATAAAAAATTTAAACTTTTATTTATATATAAAAAATAAAGTAGACATGATAGTGTAAATTTAGTGGAAGTGAAAAAATGATGTGAAGTTAATATTTCTTTAACGAAAAATTTGGATTACTGACAGATCATTGGAGTATTATAATGCCATCAGTGGAACCACCCGATTATATCTATCTTCACTAACAAAACCCAATAAATATGGAAAAACTCTCTTGTAAGAATCGAACTCAGAACTTATTGGTCTCAAAACCTAATCCCACCTTAATATGCCACTAGGCTATAAAGCCATTTACGGTGTAATATTAATATGGAAGTGAAAATTGAAGTCTATATAGGTTAGGTTCATTTATTACTGCAATAAATGTTTTTCTCTGGGGTAAATTACTTTTTGAGTCCCTGTGTTATATGTGTTTTAACTAGTTGAGTCCAAAAGCAAAAAGTTTAACGACCTGAGTCTCTATAAGCAATTTCTTTAACCATTTGAGTCCAAATTTCAACCTCAGTTAGATAATCTCAGTTAACTTTTTTTAAAATGACCAAAACACCCTTTTATATTAAAAAAACCATTTTATTATTAAATATATATATATATATGTCCAGATCATAAACAATCTTCATCTTCACCATTACCTCCAGAACTTTCTCTCTCTCTACCAAAACCACCTCCAACCCACCACCACACCTCCACCAGCAACACCACCGTCGCCACACCATCAATACCACCGTCACCACCACCACTACACCGTCACCACCACAACACCCACCACCGATCTTCACCATCAAAGCCCCACCTTCGACACCGTCATCACCATCAAAACCCTCATGTCCAAGCTCCATCTCCGGCTGCGAAATACTCCTCTGGAGCTACGATTCCCAGCAGTTAGGAAAAAGACTCATAAATATCCATGGGAACTCTCTCTCATCCCTTTTTCTCTCATCCCAGCTGTTAACCGATCTAGCCCTGTTGCACTCTATCCCCCTCAACTCTCTCTCATCCCTCTTTCTCTCTCTCAAACACCCAACTCCAGTACCACCACTACCACCAAATCATCCTAAAATCAACCCCCTAACACATGAACCAAACCATTTCTTTAGAAAAAACAAGGAAAAAGACTCATAAATATCCATGGGAACCTAAACCCCAGGATACACAGGTGACCAATACCTCTGTTCTCTTTTTTCTGCTTAAATTTTAATGTGTATTTTACTTTTTACACTTTTATTACTACCGTATGGATGTTAACTATGTTTGCAACAGTGGGTTTAACTCAATTTTTGAAACGGATGTTAACTATGTTAGCAACAGTGGGTTTAACTCGATTTTTGAAACCCTAATTTGATTGTTTTGAACAGATTATTATGTCAGATAAGCAGCCACAGAAGTCTTCAGGGTTAGTGACATCGTATTTATAAGAAAAGTGCACTCGGTGCCTCACCTTCTTGGCGATAGATAGCTCCGATTCCAACCTGTTTGATGTAATTCAAAGCTTCAGGAGCCAAATCACCAAAACAACTTTGAAGATTTAGTCTCTCGGATTCTTTTGTATAACAATCTGTAACAAGGTTTAGTCTCTCGGATTCTTCTGTTGATGGGATGGCGGGGATGGTGGTGGTGCTGCGGTGATGGAGGGTGGTGGTGGTAGGATCTCCACAGAGAGAGAGAGAAGGTGCAGTATAATATATATAATATTTTACTCCTGTGCATTAAAGACTTGTTCATTATACACATATGCATATTAGAGTTGTACTTTGTGTGTAAATGACTAAATTGCCCTTGTAGCTAACAGACTTGATGGATGGAGTTAGAAATTTGGACTCAAATGGTTAAAGAAAATGCTTATAGGGACTCAGGTCGTTAAACTTTTTGCTTTTGGACTCAACTAGTTAAAACCCATAAAACACAGGGACTCAAAAAGTAATTTACCCTTTTCTCTGTTTCAACTAATATTACATTTATTGATCGAGCACGTGGGTTCTGGTGGTAGGAGGGACGAGGCTCCTTATTAGGCCACTCGGGGCGCTACGTGGTGGCACATTGACCAAACGTTGTTTACCGTGAAACACTGCCGTCAGTCACCCTTGCCCATCACGCGTGATAATTAAAACGCGTTGTGGCCATAACGCGTGATCATTACCGCTGATATTCGAACGTTATGTGACCGTTGACGATGAGAAAATAAAAAAAATTAAACACTATATATATATCATCCACACAAATACATATTTCACCCACACAGATACATAATTTTATACCACTTTCTTGCTTAAAAATGGAATTTCCAACCGATTCGTTTCCGCTAGACACCGATAGCTCTTCGTCTTCCGATGATGTCCAACAAGACTTGCGCAATGAAGAAATTCACTTTCGGTTGAGATATGATTTAATTGCACTTGTATGTTCTCTAGGTTTGGAATTTCTGGATTCGAACGAGGAGTAGGTTTTCTTTATGTATCTTTTTATTTTTATATGTTATTTTACGTAACCTAAAATATGTCTAGAAATATTGTCTTTTATTTAAATAAAATTATTATTGTTAATTTATTATTTAAAAAAATAAAAAAAATCCATCACTAGTAATGGAATCAAGTTCAATGACGTGGCGGACAATGATTGGGTGTGGTGAGTGATGGAAAGTGGAGCACCCTTATCCCCTTAAGATGGACACGCAACACATAGTGTGTTTCACGACTCCATATCTTTTTTTTGAGCGGCAAATTTGGATCACTGACAGACCACTGGAGTATCATCGTGCCACCAGCGGAACCACCCGATCATATCCATCTTCACTAATCATAATGCCTATACACCAATTCAGGAGGAAACCCAATAAACATAGGAAAAACCACGCTTGTAGGAATCGAACCCAGGACCAATTGGTCCCAAAGTATTATCCCACCCCCAAGATTATTACGGGAATAACGAGGTTTTATTAACCTATTTTTGGAAAGCCAACTCCCACAAACCTAGTAAAATTACATCAAAACCACACCAACGTCCACAATACTAGAACCCTCCACAACAATGAAAATGCATTTTTCCAACACATCTTGATACTAGTAGACCACAAAACCTAGTTGTTTAAGTTTAATAATGAAAAATAAAAAAATTTATTACCCATGTCTTACGGGTGCAAATTTGCTTGAAATGAATAAGTTTCTAGCGATAGTGATCATTGATCAAGCAAAATTAGCAAGAAATGTATAGTATCTAGATGTAGGGTGAGAGTTGGCTACAACGTCTATTTTTCCTACAAAGTGTAAAAAGTCATAAAACACCATAATATCAACCATAAAACATACTCAAAACCCACAAATAACAAAGTAAAGATTACTAAAACGCCATATTTGTGGGTTTTGTGTTTTAGATTATAAGGCTTTAATTATCAAATGCCTAACATTAGTGTGTTTTATGTTGATTATCATGCTGTGTTTTATATTCATAGTTCTACGATGGTGTGTTTGAAGTTTTTATGGACTGTTAGGGTTTGGATATTGTGTTTTATTGATATTCACTCTGTTATTTGTGTGTTTTGAGTGTGTTTTATAGCTGAAATTGTGGTGTTTTATGACTTTGTACACTTTGTAGGAAAAATAGACTTTGTAGCCGAACCCCACCCTCTAGATTAGCCTATGTAAAAACACGGGCGGTTTTTAAAAAATTTACATACCACATTTTATTAAACGAATGACTATATATTTTTTAAGGTTTAATTAAAAATAGATTATAAAAAAAGGGGAACATCTTTTAAATAACAAATAAATAACAAACATGTTTAATCATTTTAAAACAATAAACCGAAACCTAAATACAATCGAGCACACATTGTTCTATATTCCATGATTGTAAATCTTGAAACATCTCTTGATGCAAGATCCTTCATTGTTGGGGTATATTGTTCAATAAATCTTTCATCTTCGTTTCTTAAAATACAACAATCACTACATGATCCTACACAGAGAATAAGATGAAATTGGTTATGATATGCTTCAACTTATCTTTTATTGACACTAGTGACCAAAACCACACCAACCTTTGTAACACCCCGAAAATGGGTTTGGTAATCAAACCACGTTAATTTTGATGAGCGGGTAAAATACCGTTAGTGGTAAAAGTTAACCCGTAAACATTAAGATTTAATTAAACAAACGTAATGTTAAATAAATAGTAAATAAGTGCTTTATAAGAAACAATTTATTAAAGGCCTGAGTCAGCTAATGATATGTTGCTAAATAGTGAAACATGAATGGTGGCCCTGTTTATAACAAAACCATACCTGAAGGGCTAAAATGGATAATTGGAAAAGTTGTTTTATTAAAACAAAAATAAAACACAAAAATACACACATGTAGGTGTGTGTGCGTGTGTACAGAGAAGAGGTAGAAGGGGGAAACCCTTGTTCTTGATAATCTTCTCAAAATCACTCAATCCAAATCGAAACTGAAGCACTTATAATGCATGTTTGAAGTTTTGTTGAGTATTACTTGATGTGTGATTTTTGCAATTAATTTTTATGATCAAGTTTTAAAAGTGGAACTCGCTAACTAAACACAACGGCAAGTGAACCTGACGTGAAAATAGTATAACTAGCAAGACCGAGTATCGAAACGTGGACTCTAAACTGGCACTTATAATAATTAACCCTAATCACAATTCTAGTCTTAAATTGATTTTAAGAATTTGGTTTTATTTTAGAATTATTTAACTAATATTTTAACTAAATTTACTAACTTAACAGAACTAACGAACACGAAGGCAACTAAGATTGTGAATTCAACCAGGAAAGATGAACAAACCACTTAGGTAGGAATCACTAATGACACGTGAAGACGACTATCTAACCAATGACTTAGGTTTCGGTTTCTAACTGACTACTCCCTTGTGAGAGAGAATAAATCCTATAGTAATTAGGTGACAAGGAAAGTGATCCACAAACTCAAGAACCTAAAAACCGACTAATGAAAACACCCAAAACATGTGATGGAGTGCTATGAGGAAACAAGCCTAATTAAAGGTCCCAAATCCCACAACTATTAGATTGCAAAGACTATCCTTAACCAACCCTCTAGGTGTGAAGCAAGCTATAAGATGATACACCAAAATTCTTGGACTGACCGACACACGAAAAAGTAGACGAACCCCAAGTTATCGGGTACTCAAAACTACCAAACAATGTACAGAATTATCTAACAACTTCTAATTATCTTTCGAATCAAAGAAGACGGGTGCACACTAAAGTCTAGCTGATTTTAAATTGATTTTATGTTATGAATTGTTACCAAGTTCAAACAATTAGATTGAGAATCGCGAATAAACAACCTAAAAGCGAGTTTTAACACAAATATAGGTGACTTATTCCTACCAAAAGCATCAAACTCATCAACCAAATCAATAAATTCAGCAAAACAATAACATACACAATCAATTCTAGCAACAACTTAGAACCAATTTACTCCAAAACATTGTCAAAATCAAAAAGTCAAAATAAACGTAAACGCGCGTCATTAGATCATCTGAACCTCAGCAGCTTTAAAAGTTTTAGCCTCAAAACATTATTTCAGATTGAAAACAAAGTCTAAAGAACGAAAACAAGTTGTTCATAATTGTTTAAAACAAAGAGAATTGGAACCAGAAATGTTACGGGTTGCAATCTTAACCTTCAAAAATCTCCAATCTGCGAATTCAATAGTTACGTACTCCTCTCAAACTGTTGCAGCCCTCAGATGTATCCATCTTGTATTCGTCCAAAGCAACCTTTCTGATGTCCTCTTTTGCAGCCGTTCATTTTTTTTTTTTTTTTTAATATAGGGTAAACCATGATATGTATTGTATCACAATATAAATTTCCAGTTTCCACCACCGGCCCAATTGCAATTTCCTAGACTACAACCCAATACCTCACACAATTGCCTCAACTTCAGCGATTTCTTTCTTTTTATTTGTTGAACCTCTACAAAATATATTAATATTATTTGTTCACAACCAAAATCCATTCATCTCTGCATCTCTTGTTTTATCTAGGCTAATGTCATACGAACATCCATCTTCAAGTTGGCCCTTCCCATTTAATTCCTACAATGTTGTCAAATTAGTGTACGACCCAATTGCAAAACATATACATATGTATTCATTGACTACTTGTTTCACTTAAATATGATCAAAACCCATTAATAAATAACAATAAATGTGAGCTTACCAAATTGATATCTTTTTCTTTTCTTTTGTCGTGAACCACTTTTAAAACTAGAGGGACAATCTTGACCCAAAGCCTTCCAAGTGGGTTAATTTGGGTTGTTTTTAAAATTATATGGGTTGGTTTGGGTAAGATATTTTAATTAAATGGGTCACAATGGGTCACTTGAAATTCCATCTTGTTATGTTCGGGTCAAAGCGGGTCGACAACATTAAAGAAATGGGTCGATGTGGGTTACGACATGAAACAGGTTTTGGATCGGAACAGGTTCAGTTCAATTTGAGTTTCGGGCCGAGACGGGTTTCGGCATGACGCAGGTTTTGGATCGGAACGGGGTCGGTTCGGGTCGGGTTTCGGGCCGACACGGATTTCTGCACGGGACGGCTTTCAGATTGCAACGGGTTTTGGGCCGAAACGACTTTCCGAACGAGACGAGTTTCGGGTCGGGACAAGTTTCGTACCATTTCGACGCGAACTGTTTCGACACGAACCATTTCGACCCGTACCGTTTCGACCAGTACCGTTTCGAATCGAACCGTTTCGAACTTACCGTTTCGACCCGTACCGTTTCGACCAGTACCGTTTCGAATCGAACCGTTTCGACGCGAACCGTTTCGACCTGTACCGTTTCGACGCGAACTGTTTCGGCGCGAACCGTTTCGACCCGTACCGTTTCGACCAGTACCATCAGACGATTTAGTGAAATATGTATCCTTTCAAGGTTTAGTGAAATATGTAGGCTGTCAAGGTTTGAAAACAATTTTGTTTTTATGTACGTGGCTCACGTATGTATCATCAGACGATTTCGAAAACTTTTTTTTTGAACGGTGACTTTCTTTTTGAGTGACCTAATGTCACACCGCCTAATCGGCGGCCCTAGTCAAGTCTGCCCAGACTTACGTTGTCTTAACCGGGCCCGCGCTGTGTTGGCCAGACTTGGTTACGGCGTTCCCCCGGAAACCGTACTGCCTCCACACGAGTTGCCTCGCTGAAGTAACAGCCGGATGAAAACCGGGGTGCGGCTCTGGATCGAACCCCCCTCGGTGGGTTTGTCACCATCATTGCCCAATATCCACCCCAATATGACACAAATGGGAATTGAACTTGAGTCTCCATTTTGAAAACTTTATAAAACTCATTTTTAAGGGTTTTATGATTCTTGCGAAATTCATTTAGTGAAGGATGGAAAAGAAGACAAACAGGTTTATTTCAAAAAACACATCAAAGATCTTATTTGAAGTAAGTTAGCATAGTATAGAGAGGAAGGGAAACAAACAGTGGATCTTAATTCAAATAAAAAAGAATATTGGATTTTAATAATACAAGTACATTATTCGAAGGTTACCAATCCGGACCCGTTTTAACCCGACAAAATTACCCCTTGATGTACAATCACTTTTTAAAAAAAAAACCTTTTTTAACCAACCCGTTCCGACCCGAACCCGTTTTGACCCGAACCCGTTTCGACCCAAACCAAAACAACCTTTTTTTTAATTGACCTGTTTTGATCCGAACCCGTTTCGACCCGAACCGTTTTGACCCATGACCCATAACCCGACCCGACCCGACCGTTTTGCCAGGTCTATTTAAAACTTTCACTCCATTATTAATTTGTAAATGAGTTCATTTAATATGTTATTAAAACATATAAACCTTGTAGAAATTGATTGTCCATTATTTCACTTACCAATCAAGCTAACAATTTTATCATATGATCCCTAGATAACAATTCTCATTTATTTTAGCTCGGTTTTTATAAAAAAATCATCAAACTTCAACTACGAGTGGATTTTAATAAAAAATAACCGTAAAGCCACTCAAAAGTGTAGGAATAATTATATAAAATATGTATATAGTAGAGCATATCAAATATCCCAACACTTAAACTTTTTTTTGTCGCGAAAAAAAAACTTTGCAATGGAATCAGAATCAAGACCAATGGTTCCAAAAACTACAGATTACTTAAGTCCAGATTTTGAAAAAAAAAACCTGTTTTTATATTTAAAGTTGATTTTGAAAAAGCATATGATTCCATAAATTGGAAGTTTCTACTTTCCAACTTAAAAGCTATGAACTTTCCTCTTTTATGGAGAAAATGGATCGGAGCGAGCCTTAAGTCAAGCAGAGCATCCGTCTTGGTAAATGGATCGCCTACGGATGAATTTAAATTTATCTCGGGGGTTACGCCAAGGGGATCCGCTGTCACCTTTTCTCTTTATTTTGGCATTAGAAGCTTTGGATGTCATAATGAAAAGGGATATAAAGATTGGGGTATTTAAAGGGGTTTCGTTAACAAATGGGGGCCAATGATTTCACATCTTTGTTATGCGGATGATGCAATATTTCTAGGTGAATGGTCTGATAGGAATATTTAAAACTTAAACAGGATATTAAGATGTTTTTATCTATGTTCGGGGTTGAAGGTTAACTTAAATAAATGTAATTTATTTGGGGTTGGTGTCCATGAAGAGAAAATTGAACAAATGGTGGGAGTAATAAATTGTAAGGCTGGGAAACTATCTTTTATTTTCTTTGGGATTCCGGTTGGGGCAAATATGAAAAGAATAAAATACTGGAAACCTATAATAGATAAATTTAATTATAAGCTTTCATCCTGGAAGGCTAGATGTTTATCAATGGCGGGTAGAGTTGTTTTAGCGAAAGCGGTTCTCGGGGCATTACCAAACTACCATTTATCTCTATTCCTAGCCCCTAAAAAAGTGATAAATGATCTTGAAGCAATTAGGAGGGACTTCGTTTGGGGTAAAAAGAACGGGAAGTGCAAAATGAGATGGGTTGCATGCGATAAAATGGTAAAAGCAAAAGGGTATGGGGGATTAGGGATAGGGGATATTAGGAGCACAAACCTCGCTTTATTATCGAAGTGGTGGTGGAAGTTTAAAGAAAACCCGGGAGCTCTCTGGGTTAAAGTGGTTGAAGCCATCCATTCAAAGAAAATGCCAGTTATGTTTATTCCTTCAAAAAATAAGTTATGTGGTATGTGGAAAGATATTATTGGGGTAGACAAGGAGTTAACGAAGTTGAATTTGTCGTTAAGTAAAAACCTGATTGTAAAGCTGGGTAATGGAAAAAACACAAAATTCCGGGTTGACATGTGCGCTGGGGAAACAAATCTAAGGGACAAGATCCCTTCTATTTTTGGTTTGGCAAAAGATAAAAACATACAGGTATACGAATGTGCTACAAAAATTGGAGAAAGGCATGGCTGGGCTTGGGAGTGGGTTCGTGGGCCAAAGAATGCTCAAGAATGGGCCCAATATCTGGAGCTGTTGGGAGTATTAAACGACTACAACATAAGTGAGAAGGAAGATTCATGGAGATGGAAACTGAAAGAAAACAAATTACTTTCGGTCTCGATTCTTAGGAGTGAAATACACAGAAGAGAAGCGATAGAAGGCGATGTGGAATGGATATTTTGGAATAAATTGGTGCCGCCAAAAGTCAATTTATTTGTCTGGAGAGCTGCAAAGAATCATATCCCGGCTAAACTAGAGTTGGCCCGTAGAGGGATTGCTTTAGAGAATGGAATGTGCTTGAGGTGTGGTGTCGAGGAGGAATCGGTAGAACATTTATTATTTAACTGCATACTAGCTCGTGCAACATGGTGGAACATTATGGTATGGTTAAAACTAATGGATCAGCAAGAGATTAACAACTGTGAAGACATTTTTCGGTGAGTGAAAGCATTCAAAGGATCGAAAGCATGGAAGAATGTAATTAAGGCTATTATAATGACAACGATGTGGCAAATATGGAGATCGAGGAATTCGCTTGAATTTAATGATTGCGATCTATCTATATGGAACACGGTGGAAGAAATACATGAGAATTCGTTTATGTGGATCAAGGAAAGATCAAAGATAGCAGGTCTCGTTTGGGAGAGATGGAAGGATTTTAATGTTAGAGATGTCATAATTTAATTGTTTGTTTCGGTCTCATTTTTATTTTCTGTATTTGTACCTTGGGTTTTTTTCAGCTCCGCTGGCCCTTTTTTCTATTATCATAGAATCTTTGCCATTAAAAAAAAAAACTTAAGTTCGGATATATCAACGTATAAACCACGATTACCGGTATTGTGATCCTCTTAAACCCAACCGCCAACCTATCAGGCCCCTTTCATGCTAGCTTTATGTTCAGCTTAACAATCCATCTAAAGGTCTCACATTTAAGGTTCACAAATCCACCTAATCCCATATCAAGCTTATAAGGAAAAGATTAAAAATCTACCACTTTATATAAATGACCCTTATGTATTTTAAATTAAATTTTTGATGGAATGATGGATGATGATGAGCTTTAGCCATCTTTTTCTCATGTTTAACTCAGAGGGCATTATCACCAAGTCGCTATCCCAGTGGGAAACACCATGAGCCTCACATTATTTCTTTAACTTCCACCTAGCGGGTATACCCCACCCGAGTCACCATCCCAGTGGTTAATACCATAGGCTTCAGTCATCTTTATAAAAATAGCTCAATTAAATGGATGATGGAATTTGTTTTAGGTGCTACCAGAATCCGGATTTATTCTCATAAAAAGGATAAGGTGTGCCAATTTAATTAAAAATACTTATAGGTTATTTACTTATAGTGGTTCCTTTTATACTATCAACAGTTTCGGCTTTTCTATATCTCCTAAGATGAGAACCCACAAGACTTCATAATTTAAAATTAAGGTAATGTTAAGAACAATCTAGGGAATCCTCTAAGTTGGCTGGGCCTACCGGTATATCCCAGAAAATACGTCTTTTATCTATATTTATCTCATATATATAATATTTTGAAAACCAAAAATCCAAATTTTTCTATCATTTTCCATTTATTTGCAAAACTTTTTAGGAACATTTTCTATTTTTTTTTTCAATTTTTTTTGGATTTTTTTTTTTGTATTTTTAATTTTTTTTTGACTCAAATCTACCTAAAAAGATGTAGTCTCCCATCCCCATACTTAAATCACACATTGTCCTCAATGTGGATGGAAAACCCGCTAAAAATAAAGCAGAAATAAAAACCTAAAATAATATACAAAATAGAAACAACAAGAATTGGAAAAGACTTAGCTGGTTAGGATAACAATCAGTGCCAGCTGCGCGTGTCTTCATTCCAACCAAACATGATCGTATAGCATTCCATTCGCGATCATATCTGATAAACTAGTACACTTGGGTTGCCTTTACAAAAAGATTACAGCTCCAAAATCCCCACCCGAATGGAGATTAAGTACGTGCGGGTCAAACAAACCTGCACAAGATAGAACAAATAAACCCAGGCGTAAAACTGACTCAAAATAAAAGACCGACTCAATAAGACTAAAATGGACAAAAATAACAACAAACCAGAAACTAAAATGTACAAACTCTACAAACAAACTCTCAACTCACTCTCAAGTACCAACTAATGGGAGGTCAAGCTCCTCCAACAATCTTTCCTCTCCTGGTCCCTCGATATAGTGCTTTAGACGATGACCATTCACCTTAAACGTCTTACCATCCCCACTCTTCAACTCAACCGTACCATATGAAAAAAGCATGAACAATTATGTACGGCCCCACCACCTAGACCTAAGTTTACCTGGAAACAATCTTAATCTAGAATTAAAAAGAAGGACTTTGTCTCCCGGTTTAAACTCCTTATTTCCTCTCATCTTACTATCATGCAACCTCTTCATCTTCTCCTTATAGCCTAGTGACCTCATATACGCCTCATCTCTAAACTCCTCTAACTCATGCAACTGGAGAAACCGATGTCTACCCGCACTGTCCATATCAAGATTAACTGCTCTCAACGCCCAATATGTGCAGTGTTCCAACTCCATCGGTAGATGACAAGCCTTCCCATAAACCATCCTAAAAGGTGTAGTACATATAGGAGTCTTAAATGAAGTTATGAAAGCCCATAATGCGTCATCTAACTTATCAGACCAATCCAGCCGATTTTGTCCGACAGTTTTCTCCAAAATCCGCTTAATACCCCAGTTAGTGTTCTCCACTTGCCCACTCATTTGTGGATGATAGGCAGTTGAAAGCCGGTGAGTGACACCATAGTGTTTCCTCTGGGGTACCAAAGCGAGCAAACAATTTCTTCAAATATCTCACTACAACCCTCGCATCATTTTTAGGTAAGGCTTGAGCCTCAACCCATTTCGACACATAATCTATAGCAACGAGGATATATCGGTTCCCTCTAAACATCGGGAACGGACCCATGAAATCAATACCCCAGATATCAAAAGCCTCCACTGCAGGCATTGGATTTTGGGGCATCTCATTCCGGGATGAGATATTACCTACTCTCTGACAAGCATCACAGTTCCTAACCAAGTCATGAGCATCTCGAAACACCATCGGCCAATAGAATCCAGAATCCAACACCTTCCTCGCAGTGTAAGAAGCTCCATAATGTCCTCCGGTAGGCCCCTCGTGACAATGCCTGAGAACCTGCATACGTTCCTCTCCAGCAATACATCTCCTCACAACCTAATAAACTCCAATACGAAAAAGATGCGGATCATCTTTTCAGCATCAACCACCCGTTTCTTAGATTCATCCATCTTCTCATAAGAAATCACTATAACTCTTCCATCAACACGACGTGTAGGAGCAACGTATCCATCAATCATACAGTTCCACAACCTAGAATCCTCACTTTGAACAAATGCCTCAAACTCTTTCTTTCATACAGCATATTGCGAGACTTTTAACAGTTGTGGCGGTTTATTCACAGTCCCCCTTACATTATCCATTTTGACCATGTTTAACACGCAACTTAAAAGTTTAAATGGATTTTGGTAATCTGCGTCAAAATCCAAATCTAACTTCTCTACTAGTCCTTGTCGCGTTTTTTACCGTAACCGTACTGTTAAAACACTCAAAATTTTTTCCGAAAACTGTTTTTACCAAATTATACCGTTAGACTCGTCTCGATATTATGAATCCAATGATATATAATGTCCAAAACCTATTTCGGGATTTTCCAGAGTCTTTTTGTCCTAAAAATCAACTGAGCCTAACCGTGCAAACGGTTTGCTTAGATTGTTTACGGATCGTTTTTTATTTACGAAAACGTTAAATACTCTATACGCAACCAATTACTCCACAAAAATAAATACTCCACCTTTTTTAATTACTCCAACAAATACACTGGTTAGCCAATTATGCTGAAGTTAATTATGCTGGCACTGAGTAAATACGGTGGCGAGATCAAATACGCTGGTGGATCAAATACGCCGGTTAATTACGCTAGCTGATCAGTTCACTATTACGACGACTAGCAAATTCGTTGATCACCGTGATAATGTCGCTAAGGACTATTACCACAGTTACCAAAGTCGCCTTTGGATTTAATTATGCTGGTCAGTCGGTGTAATTATTAAATATGCTGGTCAGTCAGTGTAATTGTTAAATATGCTGAAAATCCAATCTTTTCAAAATTTGAAAAGATTTTATCCAGATTCTCCAAATCTTTTTAACACTTTCCTGCAAAATCAAACAACCAAAATCAGCAAAATTTTGATAAAAATATGAAGAACACAACGAAGAACATGAAGAACAAATCTTTAAATCTTCAAGTTTTTCTTCAAATCTTCAAGTTTTTCTTCAAAATCTTCAACTTTCCTGCAACCAAAACACTCAAAACAGCAAAATTAAATACACAATAAGATCAAAATAACCCTAAAATTTTCGAAAATCCCAAGAACAAACTCCAAAAATTTCAAAATTTCTTTAACAACTCTCCGAAACCCTAGTTTTCTGCAGCAGCCAATTCTGAACCGAGCCAATCAAGAGCCTAATGCTCTGATACCAATTGTAGGTCCCTTAATCCGTATGGATCTTCACAGAATTGTCTATCTAACCTAGAGTGCGGAATTCTCTAGATCAGATTTGCACAGAAAATAGTAGATACAGAATTGAAATTAAACAGTCTTCTATTGATTATCCAAACTAGAAGTTTTACAATCAATTCAAGACTCACAACATCACAGCCACTCTCTGTGATCTTGCTTAAAACCCTAAATTCGAAATCTCACTCTCTCTCTATGTTTTCTTCTCTAAAATTCCAAGAAGACTAAAACCTTAATCACAAAACATGTTTATATCACATGTCTGTGAACTGGGCTTCCTACTGGGCTAGACCATTCTCCAAGCCCATTACAACAACAAACTCACTAACCAATATGCTAAGCCCATTACAAAATATCCAAAGACTAAATAATTAAACTATTAAGCTATTGTCACAGAATATGCACCAACATTTTTTCAACATAAGCTCTTGATATCAAATATTGATCAATTCTAAACATAAATATAATAGAAACAACATGAAGGATTATGTGTACTCGTTAATCCCGAGATGGCAGAGATCGTTGTAGCCATGATAAGATCCAATCGGGTTCCCCTTTTGGATATATGGTGATTGATAGAGTTTTTAGTAGAGAGAGATGATTTGTGAGTGATGTTATGGAATGATTGTGAGCCAAGCTTTACAGCTCTCTAATAAGCTTTTTTTTATACACTCAAGAGGAAACCCTATTATTCTTATAAGGGCAAATACATCCATCAAATATTTGCTAATTAAGTGAATATGGGCATTAAGATCATTAATCATTTATAATAAAAATAATAATAATAATGGAGATATGAATTTATAATTTATATATATTCTAACAAATCCGTTTGAAAAAGACATTAGAACAGTAATTAAAACAATGCATCGAAATTCGTTGCTCTGACTTATTTTTAATACGAAGCCCATTTTTTTTGGGTCGTATTATTGGCATACCTAGGAATATTAAATCGACACCTTCAATACGTATCGTATAGGCCTATACGATGCGTATTAGGGTTGATTCAAACTTCAAGGTCAGTCAAAGGTTGACAATGTCTCCAATATAAAAAAAGTAATACGTATCGTATAGGCCTATACGATTCGCCACGATACGCTATAATACGATACTTAACGATAAAAAAATAATAAAGATTTTAAAAATCATTAAAACAAAAATAACCAATAACAAACCCAAAACACCAAAAACCAAACACAACACACAAAAAAATAAACTTCAAAAATTCGGTGCTTTAATACGCATCGTACAGGCCTATACGATGCGTATTAGGCCAGCCGCCAGATAACACCTGTGTCACACCCCAACCGATGGCGGAAACATCGGGGCGTGGCACTGAGCGAAACAGATTGTCCAGAAGTTTCCATTACAACTACGATTACCAATTATTTAAAGCATCACGTCCCATACCATGACATAATAAGTAGCATAGTTATTACGGACAAAATCAAGACAAATAGTTCTGTTTCGACAACTCAGAATTTAAATACAGACGATTCGTTTATTTGTTTCTAGACCTTTCCTAGCCTCGATTTCACAGCAAGCCAAACATTTTAACATCTTAAGCACCTGCCACATACGTTAAAGTAAAAGTCAATACACATAGTGTAAAGGTGAGCATACAAGTTTAATATATATAATAGAGTTCGAAATCGTTTACGCATACCCAGCACGTACAATGTGTGAAATGATGCACGTAAGTTATCGACATGATCCTATCAATACCAATGACTGCGGGTTGACTGCGCAAGGCAGTTCGTAATACATATTCACCACTGTGAATCATGTGATTAATTGTCCTTAACAACCCCTGAGTGAACAGGTGCTGAGTCCAAACTATAGTACTATCGTTGCTAAGGCAGGTAGACATCAATCCATGTGTAAACATAACAAACAAGCATTCATTAAGTCACGTATAACATGCAGTAGTGGTTAGTGTTAAAGTATTGCGTAGTGTGTTCGATGTGATTTAGAATAAGTAACGTATGTAACACACAAAAGTGCGTAAAGCAAAAAGGGTTCGAGTATACTCACAGCGATGATGGATTGAAGGGAGCGCTAGAGTGAGTTTAGCCTGATCAGAACGATAGCATAAACGATAAGCGGCGCGTAAAACGGTTAAATAAACGATACCTTGCACCGTGTGTCGAGTGGTGATCCAGTCGGATGGCAATCCGATCGGATGGCCAGTTGATCGGATGACAACCCGCTCGGATGGTCATCCGATCGGATGGCCATTCGATTGGATTGTCATCTCGTTTGGTGAGGATGTGTTTGTGTATGATGGTTTGTCTTTTGAAGTTTTCATTGTAGTATTTTGAAAACAGAGAAGTATCTCTACCTTTCAGGTCGATCAATCGACCGGCGGTCCGATCGGGCGACGATCCGTTCGGCGAGATATTTCTCAGAGAACAAGTTCACAGCCGTGTTGTCACTCAATCGGGCAGCCTACCGATCGGGTGGCAATCCGTTGGAACTAGTAATGCATTGAAAATTGTTTAAGTGTTGAAGTCCAAACATCACATGGTCGGATGGTAATCCGATCGGATGGCAATCCGATCGGACGGCAATCCGTTCGATGTTCAAAACCTCAAAAGTTGAAATAAAAGTTAAGTGTGGGACCAAGGTGCAAGCCGATCGGGTGGCTGTCCAATCGGGTGGCAATCCGATCGGATGGCTGTCCGATCGGACGACAATCCGTCCCAGTCGACTTGATCGTCTTTACACTTGGTTGTTTCGATAGTTTAAAGTTTTGGTCGAGACGATGTGATACGTGCTAAGCAACAGAACCTCGTCCAGCCCCAAGTAACCCGATCGGACAGGAATCACCCTAGTCCGGTCAGTCCATGGTTCGAGCCGATGGTTCATGCTTAACCCGAAATCTGTAGTCTCTTGGATAGAATTCAGATCTGGAACTAACACACTACTAAGAATGAGTAGAAGTTCAGAACAAGCTCCGATTCAATCGGTTTTAAGGGCATTGAGTGTAAAAGAGTTGAAAGAAAGCTTGAAAACCATCTTTCCAATCCTTTCTGTTAGGATCTGAGTTTGGTTTTGATTGTGTTTTGTGTTTGAATTAAGATGAAGATGAATGAGTTGTGCAGCGCAAATATAATGGAAACAAACTTTACACACAATCAAACGAGAGAATTGCTTTAATCAAACATTTTCCACAAAGAACCGAAAGATTGAATTTAATTTCAACAACGATTACAATGCAATGTATGAATACAAACTCCCCCTCAGCCTGAGCTCACAATGTTTGTTCGTGCAGGAAGAAGATGCTGCAAAGAGCTAAATAGAACAGTGCATGGTACTGTTCTATTTATAGGCACGAGCAAACCACTGAAGCATCTAAGCTGACGTCACCATGAAAGTGACATCTAACCTCCTAACAAACTCTAACCTCTGATCTATACAACCTCTGCTATACTAACTACTGTTATTACATTTCATTATATAAAGACATGTAAACTACTGCTGCATCCTTCCACTGATGTGAACCCAGCAGTACTTGTCATGATCAGCAGAGCTTGACTCAAGGCAGTAGATTGAACAACAGAGCTTTAGTCTTCCATCAGTCTTTTACTAGATCAGCAGTTTGTAGATCAGCAGTTTGTATGATCAGTAGATAGGAGGTCAGCAGATGTTGAAACCACTTTCAAGGGGAGAGACATATAAACATAACATCTGCTTATTCTGGATCCACTGCTCTGATCCAGTTTTGGCTTTAATTATCTGTTCCTTTGGTAGGGTTCAATCCCAACAATCTCCCCCTGGAACAGATAATGCCAAAACTCTTCATTATTGTGGAACTTTATTGCCTCATCAACAGCTCCCTTATCTGACCTTTAAGTTGTAACTCAAAATCTAGGGCATCTGTGTCATCTTCATCCCTACTAAGTGAAAGATCAAGGAGATCCTGCATATCTTCAAGACTTAGGCCAAGTGCTTGTTCCCTTGTTATTTTCTTCACTTCTCCACTAGCCCTGAACATTGTCAGTACGTGGGTCTGTTTGTCAGTTTCCCACTTTAGTACTTTCGAGCTTGGTGGGTTTCTTGGGAGATTTTATTTGACGAGGTGTTTGGTGATGCTGGCCTATTGATGACTGTTTGAGCAGTGCTTGCAGGTTGATTCAGGCCAAGAGTTTCAACTATCATTTCTTTAATTCCTTCTTTTACAAACTCATCTCCGGCCATTAATTCATCCACTGTTTCAGTACCCAACTGTTTGTGTGACCTTCTTTTATAGATGGCTGCACCAGCTGGAGCAGTGGATCTCCTGATTTGCAGCTTTGATGGTCTTTTTGAAACCTCTGCTTCAGGATAGTCAGGCTTTTGTGGAGCAGTAGGATCTGTCTTTCTTAACTTCTCCAAACTTTTGTAGGTGGCCCTGACTTTATCTTCTTTCCATCTCAACACTTGATTCAAAGACCCATAATCTGCAACAACTAATTCCTCTTTCATTCTCCTCAGCTCTACCTTTTTATCAGGTACATTCTTTTTGAACTTTGCCCATTCTGGAGGAGTGTGCTTGACCTTTTTCCTGATCATTTCTTGAATCCTGGCTGCTTCATTTTCAAGCTCAGAAATGGTCCACTCCTTGTACATGTGTTTTTCTCCTTTGTACTTTTTGGTTGCCATGATGCTTTCAATGTAGTCTTTTCTCATAGTTTTATCTGCTCTCTCTGAGACTTGCTGACATACATTTTTTGCAAATTGTTCCAAGGATCTGACTTGTGTGAGCAAGTACTGATAGTTCTGCTGAATTTCTCTATCAGATTTTCCTTGTGCATTTCTGTTTGAGATATCCTCTGCTTGTTTAGCTTTGACTTTCAAATATTCTTCAATATTGTTTGGCCTTGGATATCCTTCAACTGATGGCAAACTCCTTTTAGCAGGGTCATCCTCATAATAGAAAGACTTGATTTCTTCTCTGACTGCTATAAGTTCAAGAGGGAATTGAACACCTGCAGGAGCTAAGGGCTTTTGAATTTGAGCTGATGAGAGAGGAACAGGTTTGGGTATTGTAATAAGTGATAGAGATTTTGAAGATGTTGGTGGCGATGATGGTGAATCATCATCTGGTATGAAAATCCTTCTCCTTTTAATTATAGGAGAGGCAGATGATGTTTTGGGTGGATCAGTGGTGGTGATTTGAGTGGCAGTGGTTTGTGATTGACTAACAGCTGTTGAAACAACTGGTGTTTTAACCACTGTTGTCATTACAACATATGTTGTAATATCTGTTGTCTTCTGCTTTTTAGCAGGAGGAGATGGCGGTGAGGTTGTTTTTGGTGGTGATGGTGGTGGTGGTAAGGCAGTGGTTGTGGTGTGTGTTGAAGTGATAACAGATGTTAAAACCTCTGAAGTACCAGCAGTAGTTGATACAGCAGGAGTTACAACAGCTATTTGGGTGGAGGTCTGATGTTGGGGGCTTTTGGATGATGGTTTAGGAGTATGCTTTTTGAGTCTGGATGGTGTGGACTTGGGTTCCCTCACTTTTCTAGTGGGATTTCTTTTCAGCTCAGGATTTTGAACATCCTTTACCCCAGAACAACCCTGCGCATTCAGCTCCATGTAAGCTCTTTTCTCCTTATTCCATCCTTTAATTTTCTCCCCCTTTTATCAGTTTTGTTTTTGAAGACCCACTTTGTGCCGATGGGGCTAACCTCTTTCGGCAGTGGTACAAGCTCCCATACTTGTTGTCTTTTAAACTGTTGGAGCTCCTCTTGCATGTCTTCTACCCAGCTGTTGTCTTTCAGTGCCTCTTGGTACTTGACTGGCTGATGGAGTGATAGAAAACCAACAAAAAGACAAATGTTTTGGGTTTGGCTTCTTGTGAGCACCCCTTCATTTATGTTGCCAATGATTTGATCAGGTGGATGAGATCTCAAGAAGATTAAATCTCCTTGGTATGGTATGATGGCATTTGTTGGTGAAGGCTGCAAATGTGTATCATCTGAGCTAACCACTGCTGGTGACTTTGATGACCCAACAGTGGCTTCAAAAGGTGGTGGAATAGGAGGTAAAGGTGTGGACACATGCTGACTTTGATCCACTATTTGAGGACTTTTATCAACAGTGCTTGATGATGTGGAAGCAGTGGTTAAAGGGCTACTTTGGTCAACAACTGTTGATGTAGCAGTGGTTGAGCTTTGACAACTATTTTGTACATCTGCTGCTCTTCCTATTTTGACAGACTTTTGAGGGATGATGATTTCATACCCATAGTCTGGTGTTGTATCCTCTGATGGTCCTACACTGTTAGTCTTGATAGCAGTATTTTCAAAAGTGAATTTTTCAAGATCAAACAAATCTGCAGGATTTGCTGGGATTTTCATTGATGAAAGTTCATTGAACTTTACATTCAAGGTCTCCTCCACTGCTTTGGTCCGTGTATTAAACACTTTGTAGGCCTTGGCAGTGGTTGAGTATCCCAGGTGATAACCACAATCTACTTTGGCTGCAAATTTTGAGATAGAATCTTTTAAATTTAAAATAAAGCATGGGCAGCCAAAGACTTTAAAATATGAGATCAGTGGTTTGATTTTATACAGAATTTCATAAGCAGTCTTTTTGTGCCTGGGGTTTATTAAAACTCTGTTTTGGACATAGCAAGCAGTGTTTACTGCCTCTGCCCAAAAACTTAATGGCAAACCTGAATCACCAAGCATGGTTCTGGCAGCCTCAATCAAAGTTCTGTTCTTTCTTTCAACTACCCCATTTTGCTCTGGTGTTCTAGGGATGCTGTACTGCCTTACAATCCCTTTCTTCACACAGAAGTCATCCAACTCCTTATTTTTGAATTCTGTGCCATTGTCACTCCTGAAGACTTTTACTGGAAGGTCAAATTGCTTTTCAACCTGTGTCACAAAGTCTTGCAAAATGCCTGCAGTCTCATCTTTTGAGTGTAAAAAGAAAGTCCATGTAAACCTAGAAAAGTCATCAATAATAACCAAACAATATCTCTTTTTATTGAGACTCATGACTTGAACTGGGCCAAATAAATCCATGTGCAGCATTTGCAGACACTGGGTTGTTTTGGACTCTTCAATGGACTTAAAAGAACTTTTATGCTGTTTTCCTTTTAAACAGGAAATGCAATGCTCAGGACATGAAAACAATTTTTGTGGTAAGCCTCTTACCAAGCCATTTTTTGAAATTTCAGTGATTGTCTTGAGATTTGTGTGCCCCAATCTTCTATGCCAAAGTTCTGTCTCTTTATTAGAGGCAGCTGAGAACAGACAGGCATCAGTTCTGGGACACTCTTTTGACATATCAACAACATAAACATTGCTACTTCTTTGAGCAACAAGTTTTGTTTTTCCTGTTTTGATTATTGCTTCAATCTTTTCAACCATTTCTGGTCCAACAATCCTACAACACTCCTTTGTGAAGAATGACCCATACCCCTTATCACTCATTTGTGAAACACTCAGGAGGTTAAATTTCAGATTGTCTATCAGATTGACATTTTCAAATTTTACATTTCCAGACTGTACTGTACCAGACCCCAGAACTTTCCCTTTGCTATTATTCCCAAAGGATATATCATCCCCTCCATGGATTTTGAAATCTTTGAGTAGGGCTTTAGATCCTGTCATGTGCCAGGAGCCTCCACTATCTACATACCAAAGACTATCTAAGCATGCAGAAGCTCCCTGCACATGAAGTAAAAGGATTAGTTCATTAGGGTTTCCAAAGCCAATAAGGCTTTGGATGGGGTCTCAACAGTGTCTGGGATGGATGCAGATGTATGGACAGTAGTTAGGTCAGGGGTTTGGACAGTTTTAGGATTGTGTCTCTCTAACCACTGTTGTGGGTTTTGACCAATCACCTGTTGATACCCAAAAGGATGCATGTTCACTTTTGGTTTAGAGGGCCTTTTGTAGGTCTCATAAACGTGTGGAATCCTTTCTTAAGATGATTATCCCTTGCCTTTTCTGAATTGGTTGGCAGGGGGTGCATCAGTCACTTGAACATCTCTTTGGACAGATGTTTGATTCAGCTGTTTTGTAACAGCTGTTTGGACTGGCACAAACAGTGGTTGATTCTTGGTGAATTTGACAGATGATGTTGATGGACTCAAGGATGTTTTAGCAGTGTACTCATTCTTTTTAACATCAAAGTTTTTGAGATACACACATGCTTGAGTTTTGTGGTTACTTTTACCACAGATGGTGCAGCTTTCAGTAGGAACAATGACACTTGTTTTGTTTAAATCATAAGCTTTTAAATGGAAACAATCTTTTGTTAGATGATTCCTTTTTTCACAAAATTCACAAAACAGGTTTTTGATCTTTTCTCTCTTCTTTCTCTTTTCAGACTCCTTTGTAACAGAGTTTTTAACCTATAATGGGATGTCCTTGAGAGGGATGACTTTTGCTTTTGGAGCTATGACACCATCAGTGGTTGTAAAGTCCATGGGCTTGAAGTTTTCAAGAATGTCACACTCATCAGACCATGTGGGTTTAAATTGATATTTCTCAATTTCCTCAAAAGTTGAGGATCCCACAGATCTTTCCAAAGTGATTTTGTTACCAAGTTTGTCAGTGATTTTCACTTCTTGGCCATTCTTGTTGGTTGGAATGACTTCAGTTGTTACGTCAGTGCTTTGAACAGATTTTTCAAAAGCAGTGTTTTCATCATCATATTTCCTATAACCCACACCAAATTTCACATTGCTTTTAATCTGTTTCTCAAGCATAACCTCATATCCTTTGCAAGATTCCACCCATCTTTCATAAGTGATCTGGGTGGACTCCAACTCCTTTTTGCAAACTTGGTATTTTTCTACCATAGTTTGGAGTTGAGTCTTGGTTATGCTTTGCTCTTCTTTGAGACTGCTGATTTCTTTGTCTTTTTCAGCCAATTTGTTTTTAAGTTCTTTTAATGACTTTTCAAATTTAACTTCATCAGACAAGACTTTATCCCTAAGGTTTTCATTTACCTCTTTGATGTTAGCAAATGCAATAATGCATTGGTCTGAACACAGTTTTTCAAGAACTTGAGGTGTTACCTTAGCAGCAGCCATCATGGCACAATCACATTTAAAATCTCCTTCTTCATCAGCTCTATCTTCTTTCTCACCTGCTTTCTTCTCTTCCTTTTCTTCTTTGTCATCTTCGGACCAGGGGTCAGACAGTGGTTCAATCAGGGTTTCTGAATTTTCTCCCAGCAGTAGTTCACCAGCAACTGCAGTAACCACTGCTTCAGCTACTTTATCCACTGTTTCATCACTTAGCTGTTCACCTTCAGCTTCTACCCCTTCAGGTATTGACTCTAATGCCATCAAACAAAATTCATCATTATAAGGATCATAAAAAGCATTGAGTGCAAAATTTTCATCACCAAACTCATCAGGCATGCTGCTCCAGTCAACAAAACCTTGGGTGAAAAAGCTTTGTTGATCGGGTTGTACTACTATTGGAGCAGCTTGTTGAGGTGCAACAGGTTGCGCTTGTGCCTGAGGGACAGGGGTTTTTTACATACTGAATTTATGGAACAGTGGTTTGAACATAATGCACATGCACAGAGGTTGCAGCATAGTGAGCAGTGTTAACATGGGCAGCAGGGGTATATTGGGTATAATGCACAGTGCTTTGCTGTTGTGGTCTAGGGTTTGAGCTGGGATGAGTGATTATTGGACCAGTGGTTTGACTCCTGCATTCCCTAGCAAAATGACCTAGCCTATTGCACTTATAGCACTTAATTTTTGACTTATCCAACCCCACTTTTAGATTCCCATGTAACCCTGGGAATTTTCTCCCTGTTCTTTTATAGAATTTGCTTGTTCTTACACTAAGCAAAGCCAATTTATGCAAAATGTCCATTTCTTCTAAGTCAGTGGGATCAAAGTGCTGCAAATCATTGAGTTCAAAACACAAGTTATCTGACATCTGATTTTCACAATTTGCAGTAAAAGCATAATTGGCAGAGTGAGAATCAGGGTTGTTGAAATTTCCACCAGCAGTTATGTCAATAAAGTAAACATAACCCTGATCCTTACTACTGCTACCAGATTCTTCCTGACCAAACAGAGCTGTGCTGCCAAATGAATAGTCATCAGCAACTTTTCCAGACTCTTGCAACTTCTTTTTCTGGTTTAACTCCCTTTCATAGGTCAGGAGTCTACCATGAAGTTGAGTTAGGGTCAGATCTTTGAACTCAACTGAGTTTCTAGTCACAAATGCAATTGTGTCCCATTTATCAGGTAGTGATCTAAGAAACCTACTATTTTGTGTTGATTTTAGAAATTCAACGTTAACAAGCCTTAGTTCACTGATGAGACAACTAAAACGTTCAAACTGTTGGGTCAATGATTCACCCTTAATGTGACAAAAGGTTTCATACTGCTGATTCAGAATTTCCCTATTGTTTTCAATGACTTCTTCTGTTCCCCCAAACTGTTCCTTCAATGCATCCCATAGCTCTTTGGCATTGTTACAATGTAACAGTCCAGCATAGATCTCATTGGGTAATGCAGATGCTATGATGCTAAATGCTTTGGCATCGAGTTCGAACTTTTGAAAATCAGTTTAAGTATAGTTTTCAGATGGTTTAGGTACGAACTTCTTTGCATCCTCAGCACTTGGCACCATAGGAACATGGGGACCAAAAACAACAGACCTCCAACATCCAGTGTTCTGTTGAGCAAGGATGTGACCCATCCTTCTCTGCCAGATGTTGTATTCATTACGTTTAAGCATGGGTGGTTTGAAAAGAGAGCCAATGTTATTCTTATCATCTTGTGATTGTGACGTCATCCTGGTTGTTTTACAGACACTGATTAATCAACTTTGATGGTGATTAAACCTTGCTCTATTTTTCAACAAAACGAACAAACTATCGATATCAATGATTATGAGCTGAACTATTTATGTCAAAATGATTGTTAAATCAAATTTGACTGTCCAAGCTTTGATACCAATTGTTAGGATCTGAGTTTGGTTTTGATTGTGTTTTGTGTTTGAATTAAGATGAAGATGAATGAGTTGTGCAGCGGAAATATAATGGAAACAAACTTTACACACAATCAAACGAGAGAATTGCTTTAATCAAACATTTTCCACAAAGAACCGAAAGATTGAATTTAATTTCAACAACGATTACAATGCAATGTATGAATACAAACTCCCCCTCAGCCTGAGCTCACAATGTTTGTTCGTGCAGGAAGAAGATGTTGCAAAGAGCTAAATAGAACAGTGCATGGTACTGTTCTATTTATAGGCACGAGCAAACCACTGAAGCATCTAAGCTGACGTCACCATGAAAGTGACATCTAACCTCCTAACAAACTCTAACCTCTGATCTATACAACCTCTGCTATACTAACTACTGTTATTACATTTCATTACATAAAGACATGTAAACTACTGATGTATCCTTCCACTGATGTGAACCCAGCAGTACTTGTCATGATCAGCAGAGCTTGACTCAAGGCAGTAGATTGAACAACAGAGCTTTAGTCTTCCATCAGTCTTTTACTAGATCAGCAGTTTATATGATCAGTAGATAGGAGGTCAGCAGATGTTGAAACCACTTTCAAGGGGAGAGACATATAAACATAACATCTGCTTATTCTGGATCCACTGCTCTGATCCAGTTTTGGCTTTAAGTATCTGTTCCTTTGGTAGGGTTCAATCCCAACACTTTCCACCATGAATATGTTCAGATCTATGCAAGATCTTTGTTTATTTATGTGGAAATCGTCCAGATCTAAGTTGTTCTTGGTGGATTGAAGCCAAAACATGAAGTTCATAAGAACCTCATGATGACATCATCCTAGAACACCTCAAATCCAGTGATTTCACGTTTAAAAGTTAAGATTCAAAAGATAGAAAGGTGCAGGAGTGCATGTAGATCAAGAAAGTACAAGATTTAGGTTGAAAACTTACAAGAATCGCGAGAAATCGGAAGAAAAGTGGGCTGGAGCGAGCTGGGTCGAGTGAGAGCTGTCACATCAAGTGATGTGACATATGAGGGGTATTTATAGGGTTTCCGAAAAAGGAAAGTGGGGAAAGTGGCTGGTCGATCGGGTGGCAGCTCGATCGGGTGGCAACTCGATCGGTTGGCCACTCGATTCAAGTGTTCGGCGCGACGAGTTCTGCTGTTTCGATTTGCGCGTTGAGCGTTGCGATGCGATAGAGTTTCCCTTTTAAATTACTTTTAATCCCAACTACTATATCTAACATACAATCATCATAATTAACTTGCGTTTAGCGTTTGCGATTCGATTGTATAATAACCCTAAAGAAAACCGACACCCTCATAAATTTTCTGACACCCCAATATATATTAAAATATCCTAATATGTCCCAAAATACACCCCATACGTAAAAACGGACCCCGAATACCCTAAATATTAGTAAAAATAATTAAAAATCAAGTTTTTGAGGTTTAGGCGGGCCGCGTAAGCAACCCCTTAAGCTTACGCGGGCCGCGACAACTTAAAACCTGGCGAAACCCTGGGCCGCCACGTGGCCCAACACCCGTCAAGCCTACATAGTGACTCGGACAAGCTACTCCTTTGACCGATGTTGACGCGGGCCACGTAGGCCCCTGTCTTCTCTTACGCGGGCCGCGTAGAACCCGAAGTGAAGCCCTATATAAAGGAGGCATCGGCTTTCATCTAGAATCGTTCAAATTCGAAATCTTTCTCTCAATTCTGAATTGTAGGCATAATATACGGGTATTATACCCCCTAAATAGCGAAGTTCTGCTCCATTGTAAGTATCATAGCCCCTGGATACGTATTAGATACTCTGCCCGATTGATCTAGGGTTCCGTAACGGCTGTCGTGGTTCTGCCCGACGTAGTCGTTGGAATGCCGTCTTGGGGAGGGTATTACTAATGTTAAAATGGGTTATTATACTAAAACGTGTGCTTTTGTGTAAATTATAGATAATTCTCAGGAAACCCTAAAGGATAATCTAAGACAGCAATGTGAGTAATCCTTCTTTTTGTGTAAACCTTTTTGTGAGTTGATCCGCTTTTTGTAAACTTTTGTTAACTCTATTACAAAACCTCATACAATTAAATGTATATTAAGCAGTTATTGAGTATTTGTAAGAATACAATTATCATGAGTATGTTGGGGTTTTGTATACAAAATTTGTTACCACCTGGTCAAGGAGTAACATTTCCACAAGTCGGGTCTGACAGTACCATGGATGTTAATTGATATAACTTGGAAACAAATGTAATTGCGAGATTGCCCTCAATACTGTACAATGGTTTTTATTTAAACTTGATTAAACTGGGATTCACTCACCAGTATTTCCCACTGACAAATGTTTTTAAAACGCGTTTCAGGTAACAAATTGTGAAAGCCAAATAGAAGCCAGTTGGACATCACTGAAGGCTTGGAAAAGTGGCAATAAAGTTATCTAAAATAAAATAGATGTTTTTATTAAATAAAATATGATTTATTCCTATGAAAATGTGTGTATTGCAAACTTGGGTTGTATCCCATGTGTTTAATATTATGAAAATGTGGTATTTTACTCTGATCCAATATTTCCTAACTACGGTCCTGATGAAAATTCCGCTGCCAAATTAGACAATACACGATACCACCGAAATTGGCTCGCGGCCGCCCGTTCCCGGGGATTAGGGATCGGGGGTTGCGACAGAAGGTGGTATCAGAGCTAAGCCACTGATTCAGCCACAAAAGTGTTCTGCTGACATCAAAATTTAAATTGTTAGAAAATAAATTATGAAAATACGTGCATAATTGTATTTTATTGCTATGTGTTATTTGACTATTTGTTAGTTTACAGTATGAGCGACCAAGGACCATCTGATGCGTACCGTCAATTGTCTGGTTCGCCTAGAAGCGAAGGCACCTCCTCTTCTCAGTCTGCCCTCTCAGGGTACTCTGCTGATACGGAAGAAGGAATATTTGTGTTTAAGGCTCAGTCCAAGGAGCCATTCCCTCTGAAAAAGAGAGGATGGTTCAGTCGAGGGGCACATGAGGGTAGGAAGCGTATGAAAAAGTTACAAGACCAGAGAGTAGTAGCAGCAGCTAAAAGAGAAACCGATGCCTATGCCCAGTATATGATTAATAGGGGTATAGCCAACATCCATATCTTAGCAACCACTGCAGCTGACCCTAACCTGGAGCAAATGATAGCACCCCAACCACAACCACCAATTCCTGACCAACCAATGGAAATAGGAAACCCTGAAAATCAAGTAGAAATGCATGATTTCAACCCGGAGGAAATACCTAGGGTACCTGCACCAAACCCCTTAGACCCAAATTACGACCCCTGGTGGGATGTGTAGGATCGAATTCGGACCTAAACGAGTCGCTTAGAAGAGCTATTACTGATTTGAACGGCGGAAACAGACAAATCAGATTCAATTCAGCGAGAATTCACTTTAATATGTTGATTCTATTAATCTGAACGACGTTTACAATCAAATCAACACTTCGGCAGCACTTCGTGGCTAACCGGAAGAACACACCTCTCACTCTTTTATGTGATTTCGCTTATGTGTCTATATATAGGGTATGACATAAAAGCGAAACCTCCTAACTGACATAAAAGCGAAATCACCTATTGACATAAAAGCGAAAACAGAACTTGACATATAAGCGGAATCATATTTTGACCGAAATCCAACTTTCACATTCTAATCCTGTTGTCTTATATGTAGTGATGTCATTGACGATGTCACTTTGATGATGTTATCATGACATCATGCTTGAACAACTTCGCAACGAACCCGAGACTCGACATAAGACGAAGACGACAGATGAATGCACCAACAGACTCCCCCTCAGATGTTGACGAGTCTTAAGTGTCGAGTCTTCGCATCTTCAGTCTTTATCAGTCTATTTTCTTTCTTAGCATATACCAGGATCTTCTCTTTGGCTCTAACCTCGTCAGACTCCCCCTCTCATCATGATGGGATCGCTGTCTGGAATTAGCTATCACCTTGAGATCAATCCCTGGCTTTATCTCTGATCAGCTCATCTCCTGCACAATCTTCTCACAAACACATAAGTTTTTACTTAAATCAATAAGAAAAACTTACTGGAAATAGTTACATCAAGTTCAAATTAATGACCCTGATTAACTAATCAAATTTTTCTTTCTCAAAACAAATTTCTTCTGTTAAACACACACTCCCAACCCTGTTCGTCAAGTTCAGCACTTGAAATTTTGAAAATCAGCTCTTCAACATCAGTTGTCGAAAATCTTTTTGTATTTTTCAAAATTTATGCTAAAACACACTAAAATCTTTTTGGATTTTTAATAGAATAAAATGCAATAAAGAAATATTCACAGACAATATTTTTGTGAGTTTGTGTAAGAAGATCATATCAGTTTATGAGACAAATCACTAGCACCGTTAAGCTTTAAACATTTTAAGTTCTAAACGATTCACATTGATTGACGATATTGCTGTCCACTTAAACTCAATCTAAAAACTTTCAATCTGCTTACCGATACTTTAAGGTATATTAAGATAGCACTAAAATTCTCATGGACCCCACGATCTCAGCATATCCCCTCATCATGCAATACACTGACTCAAGTAATGCCTTTAAACTTTATCAACTGTGATTTGTGCGAAAACAAAGCAGAATGTTTAAACATTAACAATCAGGTCGATACTTCTGTATACGCAGAGAAAGTCGAATGTTTAAACAAAATAAGAAAAATAAAACAAGTTGAAGTTGTTTAGGCTTTAACCACCAGGTCGATACTTCCGTATACGCAGAGGTGATCCAAAGCTTAAACGAAACACCTAAGAAAATAAAGCAGAACGTTTAGGCAACAACATCCAGGTCGATACTCACGTATACGCAGAGGATGTCCGATGCTTAAATAAAATAAAGAAATAAAACAAGTTTAAATCTTCGCAAAATGAAATGCACAATCACAGCAACTTTTCAGCAAAGTTGTGAAAGTTCACAAACTTAACCAGTTTTATGTCTTTCGACAATCAGCAATTACCGAGTAGGCACACAATCAAGAAGGACAAAACTAAGTACTATGCTTTTGACCATGTTTCCCACTAGAACTAGGCTTTTTCATTTAAGTTTGTATCGTTATCGCAAATCTACTAGTCTAGCTGAGCCTATCGTCACATCTTTAGTGAGATCGTTTATCACATTTTGACTTTCCATTTCTTTAGCATGCTGTGACAGTCCAACTGATCTACTATCATTTCCTCTTTTATGCAACAAAATTCATTTTTGCATTTTTTTAATGTTTTTGACTTTTCAAATTTTCTAATTTTTTAAAAAATTTTTCTCCCCCTAAAATCAAAATATGTCTCAATTTTGATTTTCTGGGAAAATTTGAAACAAACTGTACAAACTTGACAACTTGATGAGAATTACTTCAATTCTCCATCCACCTGGCATGAACAATCAGAACTCCCCCTGACAACAAAACATTTTCCCATAGTGATTTCAAAACACTTAAGTTTGTTTTAATCAAAATGATTTTTCCGGAAAATAAGTTTTGTGTGTTTATTCTCAAATTCGGGGATCTTTCATCACCTTGTTTTCTTTAACCACTTGTAAAAACTAACATTTTTAAGAACAATCCACAAACACCACTTGTAGAAAATCAAGTACAACTTAATGTCCCTGATTTACCACTTGTAAGTCGAAATATCACATTCGTGAATTTCTCAAGAAATGTGCCGATTCATGTTCCACGCTTACCAACCTGGGAACTCCGGCAAGTCAGGTTTTTCATTTAAACAGATTCACCCAAGCCTGACAGTCCTTGGGTGCTTTTGAAATTCCATTTGACAATGATGGAAAATTTTCATCATTCATTGTCAAACCGGAATCATCACTTTTTACCTCAACACATGGCTCATCTGGTTTTACCATACCAGATTCATTGCCTGAATGTGGCTTGTCTGAATTTGATGAGCCAGATTCATCGCCGACATGTGGCTCCTTTGTTTCCAAAGAAACAGATTCATTGCCACAAACTTTCTTCTTCTTCTTTCCCTCTTTCGTCCTCAGATTTGTATCTGATGAATGCGTCTTGCTTGACTTTGCAGTTGAGGGAGTTGATTCATCAGAACTCTTATTCGATCTATCTGGTGAACCCGAGGACAAGATCTTCTCTAGATACTCTCTAGCCTTCTTTCTCTTCTTCCTCAGTCTGTCTTTCTGCCCCTGAGAAAGCTTCACTTTCGTTTCTTGAACTTTAGATTCTTGAACCTTCTGTTCTTTGGGCTTGACATTGACTGATTTCTTCACCTGCTTCTGAGATTCAGCCCTCGATCTTCTCATTGATCTCATTGAGCAATCTCTAGCAATATGACCTCTGATGTTGCAGTTAAAGCATTTCCTCGTCTCATAACTCCAACCTTGGCAGTTAACAGCAATGTGTCCTTGATAACCACATCGGTAACACACTCTGTTATCGTACCAATCACCATTTTTAGCCCAAATGCTCAAATCAAAGCACTGCTTGGCTTGGTGATATTCCTTCTTCCTTTTGATTGCTGAATTTGACTTTTGAGCACTGTGGTCCAACCTGCACCACTTATTGCCAACAATTTTAGAGTTTTCATTTTTCAATTTTTGTGATTTTTGATTGCGATTGGATGATTGATCTGATGAACTTTTATTTTCTTTTTGAACATTTTTCAAACTTTTCTCTTTTTGTTTTTGTTCCACTTTCTTCTTCAAAGGTTTTTGCTTAGAGCATTCTCCCTTTTCAGTTGATTGTGGAACAGTTTCTTGAAACTTTTCTTTTAACTTCAAAAATAAATTCTTTTTCTTCATTTTTTCGTTTTCATCATCAGATTTCTCATCGCAATCTTCAACTTTGACTTTATCAAAGTTTGTGACATTGTCACTTATTGGAACTGAATTAACAGATTTTGGGCAAGGAATAGTTGAAGTATTCACAAACACTTTCAACTTTTCTTCCCATTCATTGATTTTCTTTTGAGCACATTCTGCCTCTTTTTCAAGTCGAATAATCTTTTCAAGATAAGAATTGATTTCAATTTGTTTTTCAAGATTGTTTTTACCAAACAAATCTCTCTCATCTTCTAAAATTTTTATTTGACTTTGAAAATATTTCTCAATTTTTACTTTTTCATTTTCCAAATTTTGTATTTGATTTTTCAAAACATTTTCTGATTTTTTAAGATTTTTGTTTTCTAATGACAAACTCTCAACTTCCTTCAAGAGTTTGTCATTTTCAGACGTCAACTTCTCACAATTTTTCAGCAAAACAAGAATCTGTTTATCATCAGCTTTTGTCTCAACCTTTAAAGCTGAAATATTTTCAACCTGTTTCTTTTCCTCATGAACACTTTCATCCTTCCTCTCTTCTTCTGATGAATGATCAAAGATAGGTACGTCTTCTGCAATCTCTTTCTTTAACTCTGATTCAGGATTCACAGATACAGATTTTTCAGATTCTACTTTCTCAACCTTGACCGATGGAAATTGTTCAATCTGCTCAGCTCTGATTTCTTCTTTAACAATGACTGCCTTTTGATTCTTTCTTTTTGCATCTTGTTTTTCTTTCAATTTTTCAATTTTATCGGCATAAAATAATTTTCCACTACGTTGATCAGATGGAAGTTGTTGTTTAAGATATTCAAGCTTCCGGATTTCCTCTTCATAATTGTCACTTTCTTCATCAGACGAATGATAAAAAACCGGACCTTTTTCAACAACTTCTTTTGCTGAGACTGTTTCTCCTTCTTGCTTTATCGGAAAATACTGCTGAGATTCATAATAATAATACGCTATTTCCTCTTCAAAATCCATGTGTCGGTAATTCTAGGCCCAAATGACAAATAATGAAACTTGTATTGGAAATTGAACACAATTGCCGATAAAGACTTTATCACCAACAATCTATTGAACCAAGATATTCATATGCAAAATATTACTTCACGTGGACTGCCATCATGTATCTTGGACATTTTAAAAACTATATCTTGGGCTGACAACACTAATATCCAAACTTTGTTTTATAACCAACAACTTTAATTGAATATTGAAACTTTATCACAAATTAAAGCTGGCTTGTCACATGCAATTTTGTTTGAAATCTCGTAAAAACATCAAGTGGCCGACAAAACTTTTATTAAAGAAACAATTCTATTTGACCAAGCTTTTCAAATCACGTGGCTGACAACTGTGATTAAAACTCAATTCCCAATTTCAAAGACAATATTGCTGTTTTCGATACACTTGCACATGAATAGACCGATGGTCAAATAGTGAACTGATAATATCAACTCACGACAGTCACATGCAACTGATATTTGATGTTAACCTCGTGAACCTATTTCACAATCACATGCAATATCTGATGACTATGATCAAACCGATGCAACAGAACTTCAATTTACTAGACTCAAAAAGATAATATCACGTGCAAGCTGAAATGGTTCAGATCACCTAAGCACTTTAGAGCTGAAATCCAAAGTGTCACTATGAGCGGAATCACGATGTTCAAAAGAGCGGAATCAAACTGTTCATAAAAGCGGAATCTAATTGTTCACATAAGCGGAATTAAACTGTTCAACAGAGCGGAATCAAGACCAAATAGCTGCTGACATCATCACATGCACAAGTCCGTATGAACGAAATCTCAAAAATCCAAGGTTTAGGTCGATTTTAGCTTTCAAACTTTCAAGGATTTATCACTATAAGATTCCGAGCACAATGTGTAAAATTGAACCGATTCTGACCGTAAAAAGTTTTAATTTTCGGAAAAGAATGGTGTAGAAACAGAATTATCGGCTGAATTGTGTAGAACTCTTCTTAACTGGCTCTGATACCAATTGTAGGATCGAATTCGGACCTAAACGAGTCGCTTAGAAGAGCTATTACTGACTTGAACGGCGGAAACAGACAAATCAGATTCAATTCAGCGAGAATTCACTTTAATATGTTGATTCTATTAATCTGAACGACGTTTACAATCAAATCAACACTTCGGCAGCACTTCGTGGCTAACCGGAAGAACACACCTCTCACTCTTTTATGTGATTTCGCTTATGTGTCTATATATAGGGTATGACATAAAAGCGAAACCTCCTAACTGACATAAAAGCGAAATCACCTATTGACATAAAAGCGAAAACAGAACTTGACATATAAGCGGAATCATATTTTGACCGAAATCCAACTTTCACATTCTAATCCTTTTGTCTTATATGTAGTGATGTCATTGACGATGTCACTTTGATGATGTTATCATGACATCATGCTTGAACAACTTCGCAACGAACCCGAGACTCGACATAAGACGAAGACGACAGATGAATGCACCAACAGGATGACGTTAGGGACTATGTGCAACGTTACCCGATACACGAAGACATGCCCATGCCAAACATAGGAACCTACCCAGGTTTGGATCCTTTAGATCCCTATTACCACGATGTATTCATTAGGGAGATTTTAGAAAATCCTTACCAATTCCAGGCACCTACACCTCCATACCAGGAACCTGCATCCCAGATTCCGAACCCAGTCCTAGAACCTGCACCCCCAATGAGTGCAGAAAACGTACAAGAACTTAGGACATTTGGTGAGGAAATTTTAGAGAGTAGTGAACGAATGAGACAGGTGGGAGAGCGACTCGTCTGGAAATATGACGAGCGCAATATGGATTTTTGGATGAATCCATATCAATGAATGTGATGGTGGAAACGGTAGTAATAGTAATAATAATAATAATAAAATAATAATATAATATGCGTGTATGTGTAGGAAAAAAAATTACGGATGCCTATTACTAGTAGCGTAACTTTAAATTTCAGTTGGTATTGTAATTTTTAATTTCAGTACTGGTGTGTAATAGATGCATAGTATATGAATAGGGTAAGTCGCAATGATCGACGCTTTTGACCAAAATACGTGTCATGTGATTGGCTATATTAAATATTATTTTGTGATATTAATACGTTGTAAATGTTTAAAAATTCAGATGGCCGATGAAGGAAATCAAGGAAATCTGAATAACGATAACCAGAGTAACATTAACTTGGTTAATGAAAATCCGAGCATCAATAACAATGGAAACCAATTGGATAATAGTGTCATCCAACACACAGTGGCACAAGGAATTATAGATGCAATGCCATTTATTCTTCAAACTGTTAAGGATGTTGATAATAAAAGTAAACATAGCAGTAAGCGACCAACTGAACCAGAAAACAACGTAAACAATGGACCCATACTTCAAGTGCCCATTCCCAAAAGAAGAAGAACCATGCCTTATGGTTGTTCTTACAAAGAATTCTGGTCCTGCAAACCAATAGAATTCTCGGGTAATGAAGGACCCATTGCAGCTCTACGCTGGATAGAAAAGTCTAAGGCTGTTTTAAAAATAAGCAAGTGTGCTGAAGAAGATAAGATAATGTTTGCTTCTAACCTGTTTAAGAACTCAGCCTTAGAATAGTGGAACACTATCCTCCAATCAAGAGGTAGTGATAAGGTATACAACATGGAATGGGAAGAATTTAAAAATATGGTAGAAAGGAAATTCTGCCCACCCAATGAAAAGGAACATATAGCAAATAAGTTTCTGAACTTAAGAATGACCGGGGTAGATAGTAAGGGTTATACTACCACATTCTTTGAATATGCTAGAATAGTACCAACCCTTGCATCACTTGAACCAGTATTAATCTTCCGTTACATATGGGGATTAATCAAAGAGATTAGACATGTAGTCAAGGCAGCTAGACCCCAAACTATAGAAGAAGCTGTAGAACTAGCAAATACCTTGACAGATGAGTTATTTCGTACTAGAGAAGAAGACCAGAGGAGAAACCTAGCTCAAAGGTTTACCCAAGAATTCCATTCTGGGAATTTTAACCGTAGGAATATAGGTTCTACCTCTGCACCATACTGCAAGGTCTGCAAGAAAAAGCACTCGGGAAAATGTTTCGCTCACTGCAATTTCTGTAAGTTACCAGGACACAAGGAAGAAGATTGCAGGAGAAAATCCAGTAATGGATTATACTTCAACTGTGGAGAAAAAGGTCATATCAAGCCGAATTGTCTGAAACTAGCTCCAGCTGCGAACAACAAGAATACTAAAAATGCTAGAGCATTCGTTCTGACTGCAGATGAAGCCAAGATGATTCTAGATGTGATAGCCGGTACGTTTTTAGTTAATGATGTTTTTGCTAAGGTATTATTTGACTCTGGTGCAAACCAAAGTTTTATTAATACTTCATTTTGAAAATTCCTTAATCAACCATTAACTAAACTACCACAAGAATGTCGAGTAGAGACAACAAATGGAGAAACGATTAGGATTTCTGAAATCTTGCGTGGAGCAAGAATAGAAGTTTTAAATCAAAAGTTTATTGCAAATCTTTACCCAATGAATCTGGCAGGATTTGATGTCATTTTAGGAATGGATTGGTTAATAGCCAATAAAGCTAATATTTTATGTGATCAAAAGTCAATTCAAGTAAATTCACCAAAGGGTGAAAAGATCACAATTAAAGGTGATAAACCATCTAGATCCACAAAATTCATCTCTGTGATGAAAACTGCAAGCTATATAAGAAAAGGATCTATAGTGTATTTGATTTCTATAATCATTAACACTAAAGGAAAAGAACTAAAAGACATTCCAGTAGTGTCTCAGTTTTCAGATGTATTTCCGGAAGAATTACCAGGACTACCGCCAGACAGAGAAGTTGAATTCAGAATTCATCTACTGCCAGGAACAGCACCAATTGCCAAAGCACCTTACCGTTTGGCACCTGCCGAGATGCAAGAACTGAAGAAGCAATTAGACGAATTGCTGGAAAAAAGGATTCATACAACCAAGCTCATCGCCATGGGGAGCACCGATTTTATTCGTAAAAAAGAAGGACGGATCAATGCGTATGTGCATTGACTACCGTGAATTGAACAAGGTCACAATTAAGAACCGTTACCCATTACCAAGAATCGATGATCTGTTTGACCAATTGCAAGGAGCTCGATTTTTCTCTAAAATCGATTTAAGGTCGGGATATCATCAATTAAAGGTACAGGAAGAGGACATTCCTAAGACCGCATTTAGAACAAGGTATGGTCATTATGAATTTACTGTCATGCCATTTGGTTTAACCAATGCCCCTGCCGCATTTATGGACATGATGAACCGAATATGTAAGCCATATTTGGATAAATTCATAATTGTCTTCATAGATGATATTCTAATTTACTCTAAGAGTAAAGAGGAACATGCAAAGCATTTGCATGCACTTTTAAGTTTATTAAGAAAGGAAAAGTTCTATGCTAAGTTTTCAAAGTGCGAGTTTTGGTTAGAACAAGTACAATTTCTTGGACACTTAGTCAATCATGAAGGAATTCACGTAGATGCAACAAAGATCGAGGCGATTACCAAATGGAAAACCCCTAAATCACCAACCGAGGTTAAAAGTTTCTTAGGATTGGCCGGATATTATAGGAGGTTTATTCGAGATTTTTCTAGAATAGCCATTCCTTTAACTAAGTTAACCTGTAAAACCATTAAGTTTGAATGGGGAACAAAGCAAGAAGAAGCTTTTAGAATTCTTAAGCATAAATTAACCCATGCACCCATATTATCGTTACCAGAAGGAACGAAAGATTTTGTAGTATATTGTGACACTTCTAAGTTAGGATATGGATGTGTGTTGATGCAATGCCAAAAGGTTATAGCATATGCGTCTAGACAACTTAAGAATCATGAAGAGAATTATTCAACCCATGATCTAGAATTAGGAGCTATAATTTTTGCCCTTAAAATTTGGAGACATTTTCTTTATGGTAGTAAGTTTACCATATTCACAGATCATAAGAGTTTAAGGTATGTTCTCGGGCAAAAGGAATTGAATATGAGACAAAGACGCTGGATGGAGATGCTTAGTGATTATGATTATGATTATGATATCCATTATCATGAAGGAAAAGCAAATGTAGTAGCAGATGCTTTAAGCCGAAAGTATCATGAAAAGCCAAAAAAGGTACGTTCTCTTAAATTAAATCTACAAGTAGATTTAAATGATCAGATAAGAGAAGCACAAAAATCAGTAATTAAGGATGATACTGAAAAGCTAAAAGGTATGATTAAAGAATTAGAGCAAGGAACAGATGGAATTTGGAGATTCCATGAAAAGAGAATGTGGATACCTAAATTAGGAAACCTACGTCATCGTATATTAGAAGAAGCCCATAAGTCTAAGTATACGATGCATCCAGGAAATGATAAGATGTACCAGGATTTAAGAAAGAATTTCTGGTGGATAGGAATGAAAAAGGACATAGCAACCTATGTTTCTAAATGTTTAACCTGTTCACAAGTTAAAGCTGAACATCAGAAACCCTCAGGTTTATTGCAACAACTAGAAATGCCAGTGTGGAAATGGGAATTAATAACAATGGATTTTGTTACTAAATTACCCAAAACAAGGAAAGGTAATGATACAATCTGGGTGATTGTAGATAGGCTAACCAAGTCAGCTCATTTTCTACCAATGAAGGAAACTTTTAGTATGGAACAATTAGCCAAATTGTATGTAAATGAAATAGTTTCATTACATGGAATACCTTTATCAATTGTGTCTGATAGGGATAGTCGTTTTACCTCTCATTTTTGGTCAAGTTTCCAAAAAGCAATGGGAACCAAGTTAAATCTAAGCACAACTTATCATCCTCAAACGGATGGACAAAGTGAAAGGACAATTCAGACATTGGAAGACATGCTTAGAGCTTGCGTAATTGATTTCGGAGGTAATTGGGACGATCACTTACCTTTAATAGAATTTTCTTATAATAATAGCTATCACACTAGTATCAATGCTGCACCATTCGAAGCACTTTATGGACGAAAGTGCAGAACCCCAGTCTGTTGGGCAGAAATTGGAGAAAAGCAACTATCTGGACCTGAGATAGTGCAAGAAACAACTGATAAGATCATTCAAGTCAAGGAACGACTGAAAGCAGCACGTGATCGACAAAAGAGATATGCTGATAACCGACACAAACCATTGGAATTTCAAGTAGGAGATAAAGTATTGTTAAAAGTCTCTCCTTGGAAATGAGTGGTAAGATTTATCAAACGAGGAAAGCTAAGTCCCAGGTATGTTGGACCTTTTAAGATTATTAGGAGAATAGGACCTGTAGCCTATCAGCTACAACTGCCAGAGGAAATGGCAGGAATACATGATGTATTTCATGTATCTAATCTCAAGAAGTGTTTAGCTGATGAATCACTGGTAATACCTCTTAAGGATATAGAGGTAAATGAACAACTCAAGTTTGTAGAAAGGCCTCTACAGATTGAAGACAGGAAAGTCAAAAACCTCAAACACAAGAGACTAGTTCTGGACAAAGTAAAGTGGGACTCCAAAAGAGGACCAGAGTATACATGGGAACTTGAATCGGAAATGCAAAGAAAATATCCACACTTGTTCCGGTAGATCTCGAGGACGAGCTCTAAAACAAGGTGGGGAGGATATAACAACCCTAAAGAAAACCGACACCCTCATAAATTTTCTGACACCCCAATATATATTAAAATATCCCAATATGTCCCAAAATACACCCCATACGTGAAAACGGACCCCGAATACCCTAAATATTAGTAAAAATAATTAAAAATCAAGTTTTTGGGGTTTAGGCGGGCCGCGTAAGCCACCCCTTAAGCTTACGCGGGCCGCGACAACTTAAAACCTGGCGAAACCCTAGGCCGCCACGTGGCCCAACACCCGTTAAGCCTACATAGTGACCTGGATAAGCTACTCCATTGACCGAAGTTGACGCGGGCCGCGTAGGCCCTTGTCTTCTCTTACGCGGGCCGCGTAGAACCCGAAGTGAAGCCCTATATAAAGGAGGCATCGACTTTCAGTCGAGAATCATTCAAATTCGAAATCTTTCTCTCAATTCTGAATAGTAGGCATAATATATGGGTATTATACCCCCCTAAACAGCGAAGTTCTGCTCCGTTGTAAGTATCATAGCCCCTGGATACGTATTAGATACTCTGCCCGATTGATCTAGGGTTCCGTAACGGCTGTCGTGGTTCTGCCCGATGTAGTCGTTGGAATTCCGTCTCGGGGAGGGTATTACTAATGTTAAAATGGGTTATTATACTAACACGTGTGCTTTTGTGTAAATTATAGATAATTCTCAGGAAACCCTAAAGGATAATCTAAGACATCAATGTGAGTAATTCTTCTTTTTGTGTAAACCTTTTTGTGAGTTGATCCGCTTTTTGTAAACTTTTTTTAACTATTTTATAAAACCTCATACAATTAAATGTATATTAAGCAGTTATTGAGTATTTGTAAGAATACAATTATCATGAGTATGATGTTAAAATGGGTTATTATACTAACACGTGTGCTTTTGTGTAAATTATAGATAATTCTCAGGAAACCCTAAAGGATAATCTAAGACATCAATGTGAGTAATTCTTCTTTTTGTGTAAACCTTTTTGTGAGTTGATCCGCTTTTTGTAAACTTTTGTTAACTATTTTATAAAACCTCATACAATTAAATGTATATTAAGCAGTTATTGAGTATTTGTAAGAATACAATTATCATGAGTATGTTGGGGTTTTGTATACAAAATTTGTTACCACCTGGTCAAGGAGTAACATTTCCACAAGTCGGGTCTGACAGTACCATGGATGTTAATTGATATAACTTGGAAACAAATGTAATTGCGAGATCGCCCTCAATACTGTACAATGGTTTTTATTTAAACTTGATTAAACTGGGATTCACTCACCAGTATTTCCCACTGACAAATGTTTTTAAAACGCGTTTCAGGTAACAAATTGTGAAAGCAAATAGAAGCCAGCTGGACAACACTGAAGGCTTGGAAAAGTGGCAATAAAGTTATCTAAAATAAAATAGATGTTTTTATTAAATAAAATATGATTTATTCCTATGAAAATGTGTGTATTACAAACTTGGGTTGTATCCCATGTGTTTAATATTATGAAAATTCCGCTGCCAAATTAGACAATACACGATACCACCGAAACTGGCTCGCGGCCGCCCGTTCCCGGGGATTAGGGATCGGGGGTTGCGACAGATTGCGATTGAGTTGCGATTGCATTTCGATTAATCACCACAACATAAACATAAATAAACATGCACAAGTAACACATAAATAACACACACACACGTAAAACAATATCCAGAACACATAATTCGAGCTGCGAATGCGATTGCAATAAGCGATAAAGCGATAAAACATGCGATACACATCGATTAAACCTCGATTATAACAAGTACTCCACATAATACAACTAACATAACAACATAAAAAGACTATCTACAAGTCAAAGAAGTCAAAACAGGAATTGACCAAGGAGTGACAGATCGCAATTAGCAATCTTTTCTCCCTTTGACTTCAATCTTGACTTTGACTTTGACTTTCGAAACACGGGGTGTTACAGCCTCCCCTACTTAAGGGAATTTCATCCCGAAATTAGGCCGAAGCCGTAACAAACAACTGCGGGTACTTTGCCTTCATGTCGCTTTCGAGTTCCCAAGTGAACTCTTCGCCTCGTTTGCCTTCCCATCGAACCTTCACAATTGGAATGCGCGAGCGTCTGAGCTGCTTAGTTTGGCGGTCCATGATCTCGACAGGCTTCTCCACGAAGTGTAGTGTTTCGTTTACTTGAAGATCCTCAAGTGGTACATACAATTCATGCTCAGCCAGGCATTTTCTGAGGTTTGACACATGGAAAGTCGGGTGGATGTCGCTAAGTTCCTCCGGTAGTTCGAGTCTGTAGGCCACCTTTTCGATTCTTTCCAGAATCTTGAAGGGTCCAACATATCGAGGCGCGAGTTTCCCTTTCTTGCCGAATCTGACCACACCCTTCCAAGGTGATACCTTTAGGAGTACGTGATCGCCAACATCAAATTCAAGGGGCTTGCGTCATCTATCGGCGTAATTTTTCTGACGACTCCGAGCTTTCAGCAGATTGTCTCGAATTTGGAGGATTTTGTCAGTCGTTTCTTGCAATAGCTCAGGACCGGTTAGTTGTGAGTGTCCGATCTCGTGCCACACAATAGGCGATCGACATTTTCTTCCGTATAATGCCTCAAATGGTGCCATTTGAATGCTGGAATGATAACTGTTATTGTACCAGAATTCGACTAGAGGTAAGTATGCGTCCCAATTACCACCGAAATCTATGACACACGAACGGAGCATGTCTTCAAGGGTACGAATCGTTCTTTCAGTCTGACCATCGGTTTGGGGATGAAAAGCGGTACTTAGATTAAGCGTAGTACCGAGAGCTGTTTGAATCGTTTCCCATAGGCGCGAGGTAAACCGAGCATCACGGTCAGAGATGATGTCTCGAGGCGTCCCATGTTGACAAATGATCTCATTGGTGTTGATTCGGGCTAATCTTTCTACCTTGTAGTTTTCTCGTATCGACAGAAAATGAGCAGATTTGGTCAAACGGTCAACGACAACCCAGATGCTGTCGTGACTTGATGGCGTGCGCGGAAGTTTCGTTATAAAGTCCATAGCTATGCTCTCCCATTTCCACATGGGAATCTCGGGTTGGACGAGTAAGCCAGAGGGTCTTTGGTGCTCAGCCTTGACTTTCGAGCAAGTCAGGCACTTCGAAACATAGAGAGCGATATCCCTCTTCATGCCCGGCCACCAGTACTTGTAGCGCAGGTCCTGGTACATTTTATTGGCACCGGGATGAATAGAATATCGGGATTTGTGGGCTTCGTCCATCAAAATCTGTCGTAAATCGGTCCGCTTAGGGATCCAAATTCGGTCCAGATAATGGAATATCCCATTCGACTTATTCACTAGCTGGGCTCCATCATTGAGAATCCTTTCCTTCTTCAAAGTGCGTTCGGTAAAACAAGCATGTTGGGCTTCGCGGATGAGGGTTTCGAGATGATGCTGGGCGGGAATATTACGAGCGCTATGCAAATAGCTTCGTCGGCTTAGAGCGTCGGCAACGACATTTGCTTTGCCTGGATGATAACGAATCTCACAGTCATAATCGTTTAGAAGTTCTACCCACCGGCGTTGACGCATATTTAGTTCTTTCTGGTCAAAGATATGCTGTAGGCTCCTATGATCGGTGAAGATCGTACACTTGGTACCATACAGGTAGTGTCGCCAAATCTTCAACGCAAAGACAACTGCGCCTAGCTCGAGGTCGTGGGTTGTATAGTTCTTCTCGTGGATCTTAAGCTGACGAGATGTGTAGGCGATAACCTTGTCTCGTTGCATGAGAACACAACCAAGACCAATGTTAGAGGCATCGCAATAGACAATTAAGTCATCGTTTCCGTCGGGTAAGGTGAGGACGGGAGCATTACAAAGCACATGCTTGAGGGTTTGGAAAGCAGACTCTTGTTCGGTTCTGTGACAACCCACACTAAACCAGGTATCCGTACGACTTAATTAATGATTAATTATTGCTTAATTACTGTGCTTGTTTGAACTAGCTGATGAACTGCTACTTGATATCTGATACATGTACTTACTTGCATCATACTTTACTTGTCGTCACTACAATACTTACATACCGAACCTTAGTGACAAACATGATGCACAAAAAGCACAGTAGCACAATAACGGATAACCTATTGAACATGCTGATAAAGCCAGCATCGGGCAGACACTGCCTCTAAGGCCTGTAAGAGCCTGAGATAATTGCTACACTAATGGTGAGTGTAGGGATACAAGGGTTATAGAACTGCGTCTCTAGGGATAAGTCACAATGACTGGATGTGCCTAAAACGTACTCTAAGTACAAAACTCAGCACTTTACATAATATTTCAGCTTCTAGCTAACTAATAAAGTGCCAAAACATGGGGAAAATACTACTAGACACTTTCTAAAGTGTTGGAAATAAATTGTGTCACTAAAAATGTAATAACGACACTTTAAAGCTTTATTAAGCGCTTTAACGGATTACTATCCAACCGAACAACCAGACTTTACCCAGAACATGAAAATATTATTATTTTCACTATTTATATTTTTCTGAGCCAGTTAGGGTCCCAGATTACCCTAACACTCGCTAAAATGCACTACACATTAGTAACGGGGTTAAACACTTAACTTAACTTAGTTTAACCTAACTAATACTTGGAGATTAGTTACAAACTAACCAAACCACCCCCCCCTTGACCGAACTCGGTCACTAGGTGACCCCGCCAATGTCCTAACCTTGATTATTTTATACACTTATGCCTAATATCATCTAGACATAAGGACCTTTGGGTATTTAGTCTATGGTTTGTCTATAAGATGCAAGTATTATACACAATCATCATCACTTTCCAAAACTCACCAACACACTTCTCTCTTGCTCTCTAAGAGCTTTCGGCCGAACCCCCTATATCCATCCATCATATTTTCGGTCCTTGTTCTTCACATTCCAACATCATACATACATCAAAGGTCACGTATTAGGAGCATTGGAGCAAACGGAACACGAAGGACCTCGTTACTTAGCTTTTATCCACCCGTTTTTCGTCAAGAATCTTCCCTAGCCTTGAGCTAGAGGTATAGCACTTAAAACTCGTTCTTGAACTATTCTAAAGCGGTTAATAAGATGTATGATGGTTAAAACTCTAAATCTTGCATTTTGAAACATAAAAGTCTACTTAAAATGCTAATATTGGTGGTTAATAGCTTATGAGTTGTGTAAAAGTTGTAGTATTTGAAATATATGGTTATTTAGACCCGATCTATGTTGTGGTAGCTCGGATCACCATTTAACCCGGTTTGGTAAGATCATGGATCTTAACATAAGCATGTTTTAGTAGTAACAAGGGTTAAAAGGTGAAACTCTACCACACATAAAACATGAACTTGTGTAAAAATGTTTTACTTGTGTAAAAATGTTTTAACTTGTACAACGGTGTTTAAAACTAGCGGATCTACGCATCTGCAAGTGGTATTTTCAAAGTACCACATATCAAAGAAGTCATGTATTTTAAAGGGAGTATCTTACACTAACAAACATGATTTTATAAACCACAAGTGTGTAAACACTTGTGAAATAAAAAGATCCGACAAAAGACTAGTTTGGTCAAGTGTTACTAGAAGTTGTAAAGATGGATTTTCTCTAAAAATAAGGTTTTTACGAAATCGGATTATTTACACAAAAGATCCAGTAAAAGTAAAGAGATTTACTACATATTTTTAGACAAACCACAAGTTCGTATATTTTTGCGATTATGTCTATCTTTGACTAGTTAAAATGTTGAAAAGTTGTTTGTTAATATTGAGAACATTGGTTGATTTGATTTGTTAAAAGAAAATGATACGCTTGAAAGCGTGGCCACCTCCAGTTACAGAGGAAACTCTGGCGAAATTTTTCTAAAATCCTAACACTTAGAATTAGTCACACAACAAGTGTTAGAATTATTTTTGACATATTTTTCGAAGTATAAATTTCGCCATGACTTTATTTACTAAATATTCGGAGGTGGGATTTTCACAAGATTTAACGTGATAAATATATATGGTCACACACGGTTTATGATTATTTTGTGAAAATACAAAATATTATTTTTAGAATAAAAATAATATTTACGAACGTTAATGAATCTAAAATAACACGAACGCTTTCACCATGAATATATAAGTTACGCCGGTAATTATATTACCACTCGATTGTAAAACGTAACTTACGCACATGTATTGTATCCCCCATCCTTGGGAAGGAGTTTAACTACCAAGTATATACAAAATGTAAACACGAAATAGTTGCCTAACTATTTCCCAAAGACTTAAACTATAAAGCTAAGGCACGGCCGTCCGTCTAATAGAATTAGCACCTGTAGGTCGTCGCACAGCTGCGTGAACAGGAGATACTTGGTAAAGACGCTTCACTGTGAGTTCATGTCCCCCTTTTCTCTAACTGTTTTCAGTTTTCTTAACTGCGGGGGTGAAATACATGTTACTTTGTTTACAAGTACTATTATACATGGTATGTTAACGTAAGGAGGTTTACTACTTAGATCATGTGAATGGGTAGGCAGAACACCGAGGGACTTAAGCGGTAGATCTATCTGGGTGTAGCGAGCCCAACTCTAGGCCCAACAGAACGGACCTCTGAGAGGACCAACAGAACGGACCTTGAGTGACTTGGTTGCCCGACGCATAAATCGGCTAGGGTTGAGTCTTCCTACTTGCATTTCACACATGCTAATGGCCTTGCAAACCATTGGTGATCTCTTTTCCTTACACTGCTACATACCAGGGAACTTTTATACTTACAAGTGTTTTACTTACTAACTTGCACATGAACTCGCTCAACATTATTGTTGATTTTTCAACTTACATGTATTTCAGGAAATTAACGAGATCTGGCACGGTATGGCATGTTTTCCCGCTGCACTAGTTTCCAAGGTCATCCGGGGTTTAGGGGATGTGTCTCTTTCCTGGACAAGACACAATCCTTAAACCATGTTTATATTATGTTTAAGTTTGTAATGTCTGTTGAACAAGGTTATGGTTGTTAGGGTATGTTCCCGTTAAGACAATGGTACTGTATTTGGTTTTCAAAACTTAATGGATGATCTTGCATGTTTTTAACTCATATAGCTTTGTTATGATTAAGCTATGGTATTAAGAAGTCACACCAAATTAACCACGCTTCCGCAAAGCCAGGGTATGACAGCTTGGTATCAGAGCTCTGATCATAGCGAACTAGGATTCCTTCTCGAGTCTAGACTATGATCACTAGGGCTCTCACGAAAACATTTTTCAGCATACCACTTAAGTCCAGATCCAAAACTTTTTACAAACAAATGTTGAGCACATTTTATTATTTATAGGCTCAGCCTGGAGGGCTGAGGCTCGATCTGGAGGATCGAGGCTCGGTCTAGGTGACCGAGGTAGTTGAGCACGTTAATTTATTATAGGCTCAGCCTGGAGGGCTGAGGCTTGGTCTGGAGGATCGAGGCTCGGTCTAGGTGACCGAGGTAGTGGGCTAGCAAGGCTAGGAAGAAAAGGCTCAGCCTGGAGGGCTGAGGCTCGGTCTGAAGGATCGAGGCTTGGTCTAGGTGACCAAGGTAGTTGGCTAGGAAGAGTAGGCTCAGTCATGAAGACTGAGGCTCGGTGTTGGAGACCGAGGCTCGATCTAAAGAGGTCGAGGTGGAGGATAGAGCAGTCTTAAAGACTGGGAGAAATTGGCTAGTAAGACTAGGAGAATGATTTGAATGCTTACTTGGTGACTATGTGATTAACTGATTATATGATTAATTATTATACGTATATGTGTTTGTGTTACAAACGTCATGCTTTCATCAAGTACTAGAAAGATGGACACTACGAGTTCCTCGTTATGCCATTTGGTTTGACAAACGCACCTGCGGTATTCATGGATCTAATGAATAGAGTTTGCAAACCGTACTTGGATAAGTTCGTGATTGTATTCATCGATGACATTTTAATTTATTCAAAGACGAAGGCTGAACACGAGCAGCATCTTAGAGCCATTCTAGAACTGCTGAAGAAGGAACAGCTGTATGCCAAATTCTCCAAGTGCGAATTTTGGCTACGTGAAGTCCAATTCCTTGGGCACGTGGTAAATGGAGATGGAATCCACGTGGATCCAACCAAGATCGAGGCGATCAAGGATTGGGAAACGCCAAAGACGCCAACCGAGATTCGACAATTCTTGGGTTTGGCTGGCTACTATCGAAGGTTCATTGAGGATTTCTCAAAAATCGCTCAACCTTTGACGCTCCTCACCCAGAAAGATAAGACGTTTGATTGGGGAATCAAACAGGAAGAAGCATTCCAGATACTGAAGGATAAGCTCTGCAACGCGCCTATCTTAGCTCTACCAGAAGGTACTGATGATTTTGTGGTATACTGCGACGCATCACGCCAAGGATTGGGATGCGTGTTGATGCAACGCCAAAAGGTTATTGCTTACGCATCACGTCAACTGAAAGTACATGAAAAGAACTATACCACACACGATTTGGAGCTTGGCGCAGTGGTTTTTGCTTTAAAGATCTGGAGACACTACCTTTATGGTACGAAGTGTACAATCTTCACGGATCACAAGAGCCTACAGCATATATTTAACCAGAAGGAGTTGAATATGAGGCAAAGACGATGGGTTGAGTTGCTGAACGACTACGACTGCGAGATAAAGTATCATCCAGGGAAGGCGAATGTGGTCGCCGATGCCCTAAGTCGTAAAGAAAGAATCAAACCCATAAGGGTTAGAGCTTTGGAAATGATTATCCAAACCGATCTTTCCTTGCGCATTCGTGCCGCGCAAAAGGAAGCTCTCAAGGAAGGAAACCTTGAAGAAGAATGTCTCCGTAGGATGGAAAAGCTACTAGTACCAAACGAGGAAGGAACGTTATGCTTCGAGAAAAGGATTTGGGTTCCTCTGTTTGGTGGATTAAGGAAAGTTATTTTTGACGAAGCTCACAAGTCACGGTACTCTATCCACCCTGGATCGGATAAGATGTACCAGGATCTCAAAGATTATTATTGGTGGCCTAGGATGAAAGGCGATGTTGCTGTTTACGTGAGCAAATGTTTAACGTGCGCTAAGGTTAAAGCGGAATACCAGAAGCCTTCAGGACTTCTGCAACAGCCTGAAATTCCCAAGTGGAAATGGGAACAGATCTCCATGGATTTTATTACGAAATTGCCAAGAACGCCAAGAGGCCATGATATGATTTGGGTGATAGTTGACCGCCTAACAAAATCCGCACACTTTCTGCCAATCAAGGAGAAAGACAGTACTAGTAAACTTGCGGAAATATACATGAGAGAGATTGTCGCATGCCATGGAGTGCCTCTCTCAATCATCTCTGATAGAGACGGAAGGTTTGTGTCAAGGATATGGCAATCCTTCCAAGAAGCCTTTGACTCACAATTGAATCTGAGCACTGTGTTTCATCCGCAAACTGACGGCCAGAGCGAGCGCACGATACAGACTTTGGAAGACATGCTAAGGGCGTGTGTTATGGATTTGGGCGGTAGCTGGGATAAACACTTACCTTTGGTCGAATTTTCATACAACAACAGCTACCACACCAGTATTGGTGTCGCGCCATTCGAAGCCCTTTACGGACGCAAGTGCCGATCACCCCTGTGTTGGGCTGACGCCGGAGATAGACAACTTGCAGGTCCCGAAATCGTCCAAGAGACGACAGACAAGATCGCGCAGATTCTTAAACGCATCGAAGCAGCTCGCCACAGACAAAAGGCCTATGCGGATCCAAACCGGAAGCATGTGGATTTCCAAGTTGGAGAGATGGTGTTATTGAAGGTTTCACCCTGGAAGGGGGTGGCACGCTTTGGAAAGCGTGGGAAGCTAAATCCGCGCTACATTGGTCCCTTCAGAATTCTGGAAAGAATAGGACTAGTAGCATACAAGTTGGACCTACCTGCTGAACTGAATGGTGTTCACGATGCATTTCATGTATCCAACCTGAAGAAAAGTCCAACTCAAGTTGACGTCGCCATTCCCATCGACGAGATTCATGTTGACGACACGCTCCACTTCGTTGAAAAACCTGTTGAGGTCACAGATTGGAAAGTTAACAAGACCCGCCGGAGCAGTGTCAAACTCGTCAAAGTTTGTTGGAATGCCAGACATGGTCCTGAGTTCACCTGGGAACGTGAGGACCGGATGAAAGAGAAATACCCTCACCTTTTTCCTAAGAACCCTGCATCTACAAGCAGAACTTAAATTTCGGGACGAAATTTATTTAACAGGGGGAGAATGTGACAACCCGCACTAAACCAGGTATCCGTACGACTTAATTAATGATTAATTATTGCTTAATTACTGTGCTTGTTTGAACTAGCTGATGAACTGCTACTTGATATCTGATACATGTACTTACTTGCATCATACTTTACTTGTCGTCACTACAATACTTACATACCGAACCTTAGTGACAAACATGATGCACAAAAAGCACAGTAGCACAATAACGGATAACCTATTGAACATGCTGATAAAGCCAGCATCGGGCAGACACTGCCTCTAAGGCCTGTAAGAGCCTGAGATAATTGCTACACTAATGGTGAGTGTAGGGATACAAGGGTTATAGAACTGCGTCTCTAGGGATAAGTCACAATGACTGGATGTGCCTAAAACGTACTCTAAGTACAAAACTCAGCACTTTACATAATATTTCAGCTTCTAGCTAACTAATAAAGTGCCAAAACATGGGGAAAATACTACTAGACACTTTCTAAAGTGTTGGAAATAAATTGTGTCACTAAAAATGTAATAACGACACTTTAAAGCTTTATTAAGCGCTTTAACGGATTACTATCCAACCGAACAACCGGACTTTACCCGGAACATGAAAATATTATTATTTTCACTATTTATATTTTTCTGAGCCAGTTAGGGTCCCAGATTACCCTAACACTCGCTAAAATGCACTACACATTAGTAACGGGGTTAAACACTTAACTTAACTTAGTTTAACCTAACTAATACTTGGAGATTAGTTACAAACTAACCAAACCACCCCCCCCCCCTTGACCGAACTCGGTCACTAGGTGACCCCACCAATGTCCTAACCTTGATTATTTTATACACTTATGCCTAATATCATCTAGACATAAGGACCTTTGGGTATTTAGTCTATGGTTTGTCTATAAGATGCAAGTATTATACACAATCATCATCACTTTCCAAAACTCACCAACACACTTCTCTCTTGCTCTCTAAGAGCTTTCGGCCGAACCCCCTATATCCATCCATCATATTTTCGGTCCTTGTTCTTCACATTCCAACATCATACATACATCAAAGGTCACGTATTAGGAGCATTGGAGCAAACGGAACACGAAGGACCTCGTTACTTAGCTTTTATCCACCCGTTTTTCGTCAAGAATCTTCCCTAGCCTTGAGCTAGAGGTATAGCACTTAAAACTCGTTCTTGAACTATTCTAAAGCGGTTAATAAGATGTATGATGGTTAAAACTCTAAATCTTGCATTTTGAAACATAAAAGTCTACTTAAAATGCTAATATTGGTGGTTAATAGCTTATGAGTTGTGTAAAAGTTGTAGTATTTGAAATATATGGTTATTTAGACCCGATCTATGTTGTGGTAGCTCGGATCACCATTTAACCCGGTTTGGTAAGATCATGGATCTTAACATAAGCATGTTTTAGTAGTAACAAGGGTTAAAAGGTGAAACTCTACCACACATAAAACATGAACTTGTGTAAAAATGTTTTACTTGTGTAAAAATGTTTTAACTTGTACAACGGTGTTTAAAACTAGCGGATCTACGCATCTGCAAGTGGTATTTTCAAAGTACCACATATCAAAGAAGTCATGTATTTTAAAGGGAGTATCTTACACTAACAAACATGATTTTATAAACCACAAGTGTGTAAACACTTGTGAAATAAAAAGATCCGACAAAAGACTAGTTTGGTCAAGTGTTACTAGAAGTTGTAAAGATGGATTTTCTATAAAAATAAGGTTTTTACGAAATCGGATTATTTACACAAAAGATCCAGTAAAAGTAAAGAGATTTACTACATATTTTTAGACAAACCACAAGTTCGTATATTTTTGCGATTATGTCTATCTTTGACTAGTTAAAATGTTGAAAAGTTGTTTGTTAATATTGAGAACATTGGTTGATTTGATTTGTTAAAAGAAAATGATACGCTTGAAAGCGTGGCCACCTCCAGTTACAGAGGAAACTCTGGCGAAATTTTTCTAAAATCCTAACACTTAGAATTAGTCACACAACAAGTGTTAGAATTATTTTTGACATATTTTTCGAAGTATAAATTTCGCCATGACTTTATTTACTAAATATTCGGAGGTGGGATTTTCACAAGATTTAACGTGATAAATATATATGGTCACACACGGTTTATGATTATTTTGTGAAAATACAAAATATTATTTTTAGAATAAAAATAATATTTACGAACGTTAATGAATCTAAAATAACACGAACGCTTTCACCATGAATATATAAGTTACGCCGGTAATTATATTACCACTCGATTGTAAAACGTAACTTACGCACATGTATTGTATCCCCCATCCTTGGGAAGGAGTTTAACTACCAAGTATATACAAAATGTAAACACGAAATAGTTGCCTAACTATTTCCCAAAGACTTAAACTATAAAGCTAAGGCACGGCCGTCCGTCTAATAGAATTAGCACCTGTAGGTCGTCGCACAGCTGCGTGAACAGGAGATACTTGGTAAAGACGCTTCACTGTGAGTTCATGTCCCCCTTTTCTCTAACTGTTTTCAGTTTTCTTAACTGCGGGGGTGAAATACATGTTACTTTGTTTACAAGTACTATTATACACGGTATGTTAACGTAAGGAGGTTTACTACTTAGATCATGTGAATGGGTAGGCAGAACACCGAGGGACTTAAGCGGTAGATATATCTGGGTGTAGCGAGCCCAACTCTAGGCCCAACAGAACGGACCTCTGAGAGGACCAACAGAACGGACCTTGAGTGACTTGGTTGCCCGACGCATAAATCGGCTAGGGTTGAGTCTTCCTACTTGCATTTCACACATGCTAATGGCCTTGCAAACCATTGGTGATCTCTTTTCCTTACACTGCTACATACCAGGGAACTTTTATACTTACAAGTGTTTTACTTACTCACTTGCACATGAACTCGCTCAACATTATTGTTGATTTTTCAACTTACATGTATTTCAGGAAATTAACGAGATCTGGCACGGTATGGCATGTTTTCCCGCTGCACTAGTTTCCAAGGTCATCCGGGGTTTAGGGGATGTGTCTCTTTCCTGGACAAGACACAATCCTTAAACCATGTTTATATTATGTTTAAGTTTGTAATGTCTGTTGAACAAGGTTATGGTTGTTAGGGTATGTTCCCGTTAAGACAATGGTACTGTATTTGGTTTTCAAAACTTAATGGATGATCTTGCATGTTTTTAACTCATATAGCTTTGTTATGATTAAGCTATGGTATTAAGAAGTCACACCAAATTAACCACGCTTCCGCAAAGCCAGGGTGTGACAGGTTCCCCAAACAAAGGATCTGTCTTTATGCGTGAGAGAACTAAGCGGCACAACGATTTTAGAGAATCCTTCGATAAATCGGTGATAATAGCCCGCTAATCTGAGAAAAGAACGGACTTCAGACGGGTTCTTCGGTGTAACCCAACTCTTAACAGCTTTGATCTTCGCGGGGTCGACATGAATACCTTGACTATTGACATTATGTGTCACACCCCGATTTCCACGTGTCACCGGTGGGCCCGGTGGGGAGTATCGTGACGTCATGGTTGGTAACGTAATAGTCAAACAACACAATATCAATATGCACAGCGGAAGCAAATTTAAAATGTAATACAACCGAATCTAATTATTGTAATATCAAGTATCACAACGTTCGATTGTTTATCCACAGAACGGATCGAAATAAAATAGAAACAATGGTTCAACAGACTTCAGGCATTCTAAGCTTGCGAGACTTTTTATTGATGCTAAGGAGACAATCCAGCCAATTTCGTTTAGTACCTGCATTCAGTCTTTTTGGGAAAATACGTCAGTTTACACTGGTAAATACATTCAACTGACTCATTTTGGAAAATGATTGAAAATTGGTTTGGATGCACGTGGCATAAACATTTTTATAACTTGGGAGAATTATTTAATATTATAATCTTGTGAACGAATTACATGTTACTTGTGCGTTCAGTAGCCCGGATCTTGTCCGGGTTAAAGATTAATAGACACCACATCATAGAGTTATACACTGACAGGTGTACGCCTACACCCCATGCTAAGGTCGCGGCCATCTCGTAAGATGATGCCAAGGATATCCGGGACATGGTCATTAACCCCCCAAAGGCTTTAAGTAACAAGACTGTTTAAACGAGCCAATCAAATTATTCAACTACCCACCTAACGGTGGAGATTTGATGCCCGATCAAGCGGTATGCTATATACCGTAACCCAAGCCCGTATAGGGAAAATAAGTTAAAAGTATTTACCTGAGCAAGTATTAATCACAATAAGCAAAATGCACGTAGCTTTTACTGGTTCTCCTAATCTGGAACGAAGGTTTAATATAACCTATTAGAATCCTAACGGGTCTTTAATTAAGCTTAAGCTTAGACCGGCTAGTTTTCAAGATACGGTTCGTACGCACGATTAGGCGAAGACCGGATAGAATGTGATTTAGACCCGACAAGTTCAGAGACTTGTTTAATATGGGTCCTTCATGCACATTCTGGATTTTGAGATTAAACCGATAAGGTTTGACCCGTTTCGGCTAATTTATGTAAACTTGTTACATAAACCGTACCGAACGCGAAATAAGCGTAACGGGTATCCGTAAGAGCCATATACAAGTTTCCTAAGTTAATATGCTTCAAATATGTTGTGACATCAGTAAGATGTCTTCCATTATGCCCGTAACGTGTTTAAACACAAACTAGGCCCCGTAGGGGTAGTTTGGTCATTTAAAAGTTTATAAAAGAGTTTAAATAACAACCTGAGTTACAGGTTTGATGTAATCAGCAAATATACTCAATTTGCTAAGTCATATCAGTGGGTTAAAGCATATATGTGAAATTTATCATTTCTAACCAAACTATGCCCCGTAGGGGTATTTTGGTAATTTCACATAAGCCGAAAAGCTCAAAACTGAAGTCTGAGTTTATCAACCTTTGCTTACTGTCAAAATATTATAATTTGCCTCATATTTCAGTAGGTATCAACCCGGGTATGTCCAATATGATTTTAAAACATACTATGCGTTAAAAACGCTAAATAAGGCGATTAAAGGCCATTTCCGGGTTTGATACTTAAATCTGATATTTTTATATTTCCAGAAGGCTTAAAATAATTTATTTATCATATGTGAACAGTAGCAAAAGGTTTGGAGTCGTTTAGATATGTAAAACTCATTTTATGGCCCGTAAGGGCAAAACCGACAATTACCGGATTAAGTCTACGACTACTAGTTATGCTCAGCCTAAAATTAATTAAAAATCTTTAAGATTCCCAAAATAATATATAACATCAGTGGGTATTAAGTTTGATGCCAAAAAGTAGGCTTAACTAGGCTATACGCTAATTACGCCGTTTTATTAACATAAAGCTTTAAATTTTCGATAATGAGCATAACTCTTAATCTACAAGTCAAACTGATGTCAAACTTTGCATACAAGTTTATATATCAGTATTTAAAGTTTATACACTTTTACATTTTCATAAATCACGTTTTAAGGTAATAAGGGCATAACGGTCAACATATGAGCAATTAACGGAAACATGCATATTAATTGGATAACTAATGAACCAAGGTGCATAATCACAGAGGGTTGTTCTAACATGTAACCTAGTCCAATTAAAGCTCTGAGGCATTTCTAAACCATGCCTAAACGGGTCAGAACTGAAAGTCAAAGTGAAAGTCAAACTGTGCGACTTTCGGTTCCGAACCGGGTCTAAACAGGAAATTGTCGGGTTGAACAGGTTTAGACATGTTCTTACACTTATTACTAAGTTATAACAATGATCAAACAGGTTGTATATGGTCTATAATGTTAATTATGCAAAAATGACATTTTAAGCTTCCTGTTGACTTTTTCTAAACTAGCTTGACCCGACTTTTGACCTGGTTAGAGTGGTGATCAGGGGAAACCCTTTTGAGGTTTTATTACCCACATAAATACCAAGCTATAACTACTTTTGATTCGAGATATGACTGAGCCATTGTTGACTAATCTCGAAGTCAAACCGTAATTACGACGGTTTGACTTTTAGCTAATTAAACAAGCTAAACCAATGTTTTAAAAACCGGTTTTTAAATCAAACCGGATTAGGCTAAAAAATGGTTCAACCGGTTGAACCAGGTTGTACCGAACGGTTCAACCGGGTTGACTAGCTAACTCTATAATTTCATAAATTACAACATCAACTCAAAAGTTAATCCAAAAATGCATGATTACATATTAAAGATAATCCAAAAGTAAATCCATAATAAAAAATAATCCAAAAGATAATCGATAACCATTCAATTTTCCAACAAGAAATGAAAGTGTACGATATGTTTAAGTCATTTGAGTGTTGAATACATCAACTATTTTCGTTTCATACAATATTAAATAAGAACTTTAAGTTACGAATAATCATAATATATAAAAATTACGTAAGATAATTAACATATATAATAAAAATAGGCAACAACCCAAACTAAAATAACCCTGAGCCGGTACCGGTATTATGTTTCAAACCAGTATACCGGATTTTACCGCCGGTACAAACCTTATGCCGTTTCACTTATTTACCGGGGTGTTTCGTACCGGATTTACATCTAGAAACGGTAATACCGGTATAACCGGCCGGTATTTACCGGTTTTTAAAACAGTGAGCTAAACTCAATTAAAGAAGGACTAGCAGACTTACAAGAGTCCTATGCACGAGATATGATCAGTTGGACCTGCTTGAGAGCTCCAGAATTTATCAGATGGCAAGAAGGAAGTGTGAAGAATGTTTGTGAACCTGAAGCCCTTTTATAGTGGTTTCAATCACCACAAAAAAACGACAAACAAGTCTACCAGGTAACCACAACCTTCCAACATGTGTTCCTAGTGTCTAGGACTGTTTAGGGGTCGCCCACATTGCATTAATGTCGAAAAAGGGTCGGTTCTCCGCGTTTACAGGCTGCTGTCCACGTTTTCTGCTTCTGGGCACCTGACGCGGCCCGCCTCCCGTTTCGCTTATCCTCACGCGGGCCGCCTGGGCCTGCGAATCAGATTTTTGATTTTTTATTTAATGCAAAGTTGACCCTTGGTTCTTTGAAAGGGCAATCAAGGTTATTTCTTGCATTTTGACCCCCTTATATTTACCCACAAGGGCTTTAGGACTTATACCCACTTTGCCAAGTCCCCGAACACTTCCGGTTAACCCGAAAAGCCTTAACTTTCAATGTTTGCACTTTAACCCCTCGCACACGAATTTGGTCATAACTTTCTCATACGATAACGAAACTTTATGAAATTTTAATCATGCATTCTAGTGAGCATAATTAACATTTACAAAGCTTCGGGTTTATCAAAAGGTCACTCAGAGGTATATCTTTAAACATGTTGACACATTTAACCCCTGTAGTTTGTAATTACTCACTTTTTGCTTCGTATGATCCATGATTTATTCGTTTGAGGTTATAAACATTATGTAGGGTTATTATGAAGTATATTTATTCACTGTTGAGATTTAGAACCCGTATGATCACGTACTTTCCATGTTTGTCAACTTTAGTCCTTTTATAACATTCTTTCGCACGTTCAAACTTTATGACACGTGTCAACACATTATAGGACGTGAATTTTCGAGGTGTTACATCCTCACCCCCTTAAAATAAATCTCGACCCAAGATTTACTGAAATAAGTAAGGGTACTTTTCTTTCATCGTGGATTCAACCTCCCACGTGAATTCGGGACCTCTACGGGCATCCCATTTGACCTTAACAATAGGCACATGCTTCCTTCGAAGCTTCTTAACCCGTCGATCCTCAATTGACAAAGGTTTTTCAACAAATCTTAAGCTCTCATCTATATGCACATCTGTATGTGGTATAACCAGTGATTCGTCAGCGAAACACTTTTTCAGATTGCAGATGTGGAACACATTGTGAATTCCACTGAGCTCTTCTGGTAAGTTTAACTTATAGGCAACTGACCCGACACGTTCGATAACCTCGAAAGGTCCTATGTATCTCGGGCTTAGCTTGCCTTTCTTACCAAACCGCATCACTCCCTTCCAGGGTGACACTTTAAGTAGGACTTTGTCACCTACTTAGAAGTGAAAATCCTTTCGCTTAGGATCAGCGTAACTTTTCTGCCTATCCCGGGCAGCTTTGAGACGGTCACGAATCTGGACAATCTTGTCCGTCGTTTCGAACACGATCTCTGGTCCTGATAATTGGACATCTCCAACTTCCGCCCAACAAATAGGCGATCTACACTTTCTACTGTATAATGCCTCAAAAGGCGCAGCCTTAATGCTGATATGGTAGCTATTGTTGTAGGAGAATTCGATCAATGGTAGGTTCTTATCCCAACTACCACCCAAATCGATTGCACATGCACGTAGCATGTCTTCCAACGTTTGAATAGTATGCTCACTCTGACCGTCTGTCTGAGGATGGTAAGCCATACTAAAGTTCAAACGTGTGCCCAAAGATTGTTGGAAACTCTTCCAAAAATGTGAAGTGTACCTAGTATCCCGGTCAGAGATAATAGCTACAGGTATGCCATGTAGGGCTACAATCTTATCAACGTATAACTGGGCTAACATGTCGGAGCTATAAGTCTCCTTGATGGGTAGGAAATGTGCTGACTTAGTCAGTCTATCAACTATAACCCATATTGTATCATTGCCTTTCCTTGTCTTTGGCAACTTGGTGATGAAATCCATCGTCACCATTTCCCACTTCCACGTAGGAAGTTCAGGCTGTTGTAGCAAACCTGATGGTTTTTGATGCTCGGCTTTGACTTGAGCACATGTCAAGCATTTAGCTACATGGGTGGCCACAGACTTTTTCAAGCCTATCCACCAATAATTTGCCTTTAGATCCTGGTACATCTTATCAGCTCCAGGATGAATGGAGTATTTGGAACTATGGGCTTCCTGGAGGATGACATCTCGAAGTCCCCCATAAATTGGAACCCATATTCGCCCATTCAGTCGTAAAATTCCGTCCTTGCTAAGAGTTAACTGCTCCTCAGTTACTCCTAACTTTTCATTACGATAGTTAGCTTCCAACACAGCTTCCTTCTGTGCAGCTAACAACTTTTCAATCAAATTATTCTTTATCTCCATGCGCTTGGCATTGATTCGGATGGGTTTAACCCTTTCCTTCCGACTCAAGGCATCGGCGACTACATTCGCCTTGCCGGGATGGTATTTGATTTCACAATCATAATCATTTAAAGTCTCCATCCAGCGGCGCTGCCTCATATTCAATTCCTTCTGATTGAACATATGTTGGAGGCTCTTGTGATCCGAATAAATCATACATTTGACACCATATAGATAGTGCCTCCAAAGCTTCAGTGCGAATACAACGGCACCCAACTCCAAGTCGTGGGTGGTGTAATTCTTTTCATGCACTTTCAATTGTCGTGAAGCGTAGGCAATCACCTTGCCTTTCTGCATAAGCACACACCCCATGCCAGTGTGCGAAGCATCACAATAAACCACAAATTCTTCTATTCCATCTGGCAATGTCAGTACTGGGGCGTTGCTCAACTTTTGCTTCAAGATATCGAAGGATTCTTGCTGCTTAGGGCCCCAAACAAACTTAACCTTCTTCTTAGTCAAGGAAGTTAAGGGTGCAGCAATCCTTGAAAAATTTTCAATGAAACGCCTGTAATATCCTGCCAATCCCAGGAAGCTACGAATCTCAGTCGGCGTCTTTGGTTCTTGCCAGTTCATAACTGCTTCAACCTTAGCGGGATCTACTTGGATACCACGCTCACTAACCACGTGTCCAAGGAATTGGACCTCTCGAAGCCAAAATTCACACTTGGAGAATTTGGCATAGAGCTTCTCCTGATGCAGGAGCTTGAGAATACATCGGAGGTGTTTCTCATGGTCAGCTGGATTCTTTGAATAGATAAGAATGTCGTCGATGAAGACGATGACGAATTTATCTAAGTATGGCTTGCAAACGCGATTCATGAGATCCATGAACGCGGCGGGTGCATTAGTGAGCCCAAAAGGCATCACTAGGAACTCGTAATGCCCATAACGAGTCCTAAATGCTGTTTTATGCACGTCTTCATCTCTAACTTTCAGTTGATGGTAGCCTGACCTCAGATCAATCTTTGAGAAATAACTTGCTCCTTGCAATTGATCGAACAAATCGTCAATCCGAGGCAAAGGATACCTATTATTGATCGTGACCTTGTTAAGCTCACGATAGTCGATGCACAGACGCATCGATCCATCCTTCTTTTTCACAAATAGGACTGGCGCTCCCCAAGGAGACGAACTAGGTTTTATGAAACCCTTGGCTAGCAACTCGTCTAGCTGTGTCCTCAATTCTTTCATCTCCATTGGAGCCAACCTATAGGGTGCTCTGGCAACTGGTGCTGCTCCGGGGATGATATCAATCCTGAATTCCACTTGCCTATCTGGTGGCAACCCAGGTAGATCTTCCGGAAAAACTTCTGGGAATTCAGAGATGACAGGGATGTCTTCTATCTTCGGTTTAGGCTCATCAATAATCACTTGTGCCATGTAGATGACACAACCTTTCTTTAAACATTTTGAAGCCTTGAGCATCGTCACTTGCTCAGGCAGCCCATACTGGGTATCTCCCCGAATGGTAAGTGATTCACCAAACGGAGTCTTTATTACCACTTGTTTTCTGTTGCAGACGATTTGGGCCTGGTTATGAGATAACCAGTCCATACCCAGAACTATGTCAAAACCGGCCAACTTAAAGGGAAGTAGAGACAGAGGAAAAGAATGGTTCTTAATGGATATGACACATCCATCTAACACAGTAGAGACGGTTTCTAGGGTGCCATCTGCTAACTCCACCTCATAATTCACATTTAAGGTTTTGACAGGTAATTTCAGCAATTCACAAAACTTTTTATCAACGAATGACTTATCAGCGCCTGAATCAAAAAGTACTCTAGCAAAGACGTCATTTACAAGGAAAGTACCTGTAATAACGTTGTCGTCTAGAACCGCTTCTTTTGCGTCCATTCTGAAGACTCTAGCATTAGTCTTCTTGGCCTCTTCAGGCTTCTTGTTGTATTTCGGGCAGTTGGTCTTAATGTGCCCCTTTTCATTGCAACGGTAGCACGTTGCGTCTTTTATCTTCTTGCAATCCAAGGTTTTGTGTTCCTTGGACTTGCACAAACCACAAGCAAAAGATTTTGACTCATTATTCGAGTTCGATCCGAGTCTGCACTTTCCAAAGTGCTGTTTCTTGCAAATATTGCACTTGGGCTTCTCACCTGACCGATGCCCATCTCTTCTTGACTCGGACCCCTTCTTGCTATCACCGTTCCCACGGTGCTTCTTGCTTGACTTTCGTGAACCATCATCTTCACGCTTCCTCTTCTCAGCCTCCTTATTCCTCAGCGATCTCTGCCTGACCGCATCCAGTGTGAGGGATAAGGAAATGTTAGCTACTGATCTAAAAGTGGCTGGCCGAGAAGCTTTTACGCTTGCCTTGATTTCGGGGGCTAAACCACCGATAAAACGAGCTATTCGCTTTGGTTCCGGGGTTACTAAATATGGAACCAATCGAGACATAGTGTTGAAGCTCGTTAGGTAAGCTTGACAGTCGAGGTTTGTCATCACCAAGGATAGAAAATCAGATTCTATCTTCTCCACCTCATGCTGAGGGCAGTAATTTTCCTTGATAAGGGCAACAAATTGTTCCCATGACATATTGTACAATGGGATTTTTCCGGTGGCCTCAATCAGAGATCTCCACCATTCTAACGCTTCACCCTTAAAAGACTGCGACACAAACTTGACCACGTCTCTCTCAGCACATCCGCTGATGTCTACAACCGTATCCATCTCATCCAGCCATGTCATACAGTCAATGGCTCCCTTTTCCCCAGTGAAATCCCGGGGCTTGCAAGAAACAAAATATTTATACGAGCAACCCTTGTCACGGGGCCCTTGATTACGTATGGCCTGCTGAGATGGAGCACTGTGGTTCGAGGAGCGTCGATCATCGTTTTTCTTCGGGTCTTCCTTCTTGGGCGGTGGCTTTGAAGGCTGTGTAGATTGGGTCCTACTACGAGTCCCACTGTACTCTTCATACTGCCTTTCCAAAGCCTGTGTAACAGCGCCGTCTATGATCGCTTTTAATTCAGCACCCGTTATATTAATTCGGGCTTCATTATTAACCTCCACTGGATGGCTATTAACCTCGTCTGAGTTAGCCATTTAAACTGAACTGTTGCAGAAAACAAGGACAATAGTTTATTTGGGAGTTTATTATGGAATTGCCCCTTAGGGAAATGCATTAACCACGGTAAACAGAGACCATATTTGGTTAATTTATTAATCATATTTATTTAGGATTTCTATAATAATTTATCCTAATTATAAAACAACAATAGTTTTATTTGTGGCACAAAAGGCCTAGTCACGTGGAGATTTTTATTTAATCTATGATTTCAGAGAATCAAAACATTAAGGTATACTGGCACAATAGGCCTGGTCACAAGGACGTTTATAAATTATAAGCTAGGATTTCAGAGAATCAAAGCATTTGAGGTTTGAACCTAGTTCATTACCTTTATTTGACAGGGAGTCATAGCTTCCACTGTCTTTTGTCTCATATAGAAACGAGCAAGGCCCGTAGGCATGTATTACCACGTATGGTAAAAATATGATCATCTTAATTGATGATGTAGACCCATGATTCAGAGATCATTAAACTGGGTTTAGGAATCTTCTAAAGAATTCCTTTAATAATAATGACGTGTGTGATTTCTAATGAATCACGTCTGCCAGGAGTGTTAACATGTTTTCAGATGTTAACTTAGAATTGAATCTTTTGAACAGGTCTTACCATCTTGGCCTGGTCTTATGATGACTCGAAGGCTAGGTTTCACACTTTAAGATTCTTAATTAGTAATTACATAGGCAGATTATTTCAAAAAGGAATGATTTTAATTAATTTATTTCATTTATAATTTATATATGCACATAATGGCAAACATGAAATTTATAAAACAAGCATTCCATTAATTTATTATAATATTACACGCTGCCCTATACGGGTCTTTTCCAACAAACAAGTACCCACGCAGGGGTCAATCAACATGCTCGTCCACGCAGGGACTTTAAACAAACAAACTAGTCCACGCAGGGACTTTAAGTAAACATCATACCCACGCAGGGGTTGACAGAAAATAGACCCACGCAGGGGTCATGATAAACACACACACATACCCACGCAGGGGCTTAACAAAATACAGCAAATACAGGCCCACACAGGGGCTCAACAGCAATTGGAAGGATTCAGTGATCCTTCTTGTTCTTCCCTTTGATCAAGCCTACCAATCCTTGTAAGAAGCTTTGTCTCTCCTGGCGGTCGCGGTGATTTTCCCGCTCAACCTGATCCAACCTCTGAAGAATTTCCTCCCGTTCTGGGGGAGAAAACCGAGGCGGCTGCGATTGCGTCCGGATAATAGGCCTAGGAGGTATCGGGTACCCCTAAGTCGGGTAACCTACTCCCCATGGGTCTCCATAGGGTCCTTGGGGGTTGTAGTTAGCCGCTACCATGTAAGGATCGGCCTCCGCGTAACCATAGTTGTGGTGAGTCGGTTCAAACGGGTTGTATGCCATGGAACCCGTATATGCTGGAATTGGGTTGTCAAAACCCATCGGCGGTGGCTGTGGTACAGCTGGTTGTGAAGGTCCACCCATTTGTGGGTCCTCCTGATGTGGCGGATAGTGGCTGCCACTGGATTGACGTGGGCAACTGAAATGGAAGTCCCCTGCCCGTGATGACATGCGGGCACCGGTTCTCCTACGCCTTGGCGGTTGAGGAGGTGCCGGCTGAACTGGTGGCGGTGGAGGTGGTGGCGTAACTGCCACAAATCGGTGATCCTCAGAGGAATCTTGATGATGCTGCTGCTGCTGCTGCTCATGAGGCGACGAGTGGTGAGGAGGTGTATAGTACCACTCGTGCCGGGTGAACATCGCCTGGAAACTATCCGGACCAACATAGGGTGATCCGTGAAACAAAGATCCGTCGGAGATTTCGATCGGGTGGTTTGGAGTACCACTTGCAGGCATGACGGGGTCCGTATCCTCGTCCATGTCATCCGCATTATCACCGGAGAAGTGATCGTCTGGCCCTAGTGGGTTGAAACCCACGGGTTCTGGTATGAATCCTATCGGGTTAAACTGTCCCCGAAAAACAGGTGTTGGGTCTCCATAGGAATGATGGGACAAAGACCTCTGCAGCGGTATGAAGGAAGGCAGAGGGTTGTTGGGTTCGTCTTCCGAATGCGGTCCGTATGAATTTTGGACCGGAGGTGTAGAGCTGTACGAAATGGATCGTCTCGCCGGCTCGAACAGGTTCCTCCTGTTCTGACGTGGATCGTCGCTCTCCGTAGCAGATGGAGCTCGTACATTGGACGGTCCCGCTTCATTGTCATTGGGGGCGGTGATTGGCCCCTTTCCTCGTCCTCGTCTACGGAAAAATCTTGGAGGCATTTTGATATTCCTGTCAATAAAGCATGAGATAACAATAACAAATATAAAATTTTAAAGGACAAAACAAAAACCCTAATAAGGTGGAATTTGTCCTATGTTATAAGTCTAGACTCGAAGGTTTAGATATGTGCAATTGTGTTATTGAGATTAAACACAAAAGGCTAGTTTTTAATTCACTCAATGTTGGCTCTGATACCAACCTGTCACACCCCGATTTCCACGTGTCACCGGTGGGCCCGGTGGGGAGTATCGTGACATCATGGTTGGTAACGTAATAGTCAAACAACACAATATCAATATGCACAGCGGAAGCAAATTTAAAATGTAATACAACCGAATCTAATTATTGTAATATCAAGTATCACAACGTTCGATTGTTTATCCACAGAACGGATCGAAATAAAATAGAAACAATGGTTCAACAGACTTCAGGTATCCTAAGCTTGCGAGACTTTTTATTGATGCTAAGGAGACAATCCAGCCAATTTCGTTTAGTACCTGCATTCAGTCTTTTTGGGAAAATACGTCAGTTTACACTGGTAAATACATTCAACTGACTCATTTTGGAAAATGATTGAAAATTGGTTTGGATGCACGTGGCATAAACATTTTTATAACTTGGGAGAATTATTTAATATTATAATCTTGTGAACGAATTACATGTTACTTGTGCGTTCAGTAGCCCGGATCTTGTCCGGGTTAAAGATTAATAGACACCACATCATAGAGTTATACACTGACAGGTGTACGCCTACACCCCGTGCTCAGGTCGTGGCCATCTCGTAAGATGATGCCAAGGATATCCGGGACATGGTCATTAACCCCCCAAAGGCTTTAAGTAACAAGACTGTTTAAACGAGCCGATCAAATTATTCAACTACCCACCTAACGGTGGAGATTTGATGCCCGATCAAGGGGTATGCTATATACCGTAACCCAAGCCCGTATAGGGAAAATAAGTTAAAAGTATTTACCTGAGCAAGTATTAATCACAATAAGCAAAATGCACGTAGCTTTTACTGGTTCTCCTAATCTGGAACGAAGGTTTAATATAACCTATTAGAATCCTAACGGGTCTTTAATTAAGCTTAAGCTTAGACCGGCTAGTTTTCAAGATACGGTTCGTACGCACGATTAGGCGAAGACCGGATAGAATGTGATTTAGACCCGACAAGTTCAGAGACTTGTTTTATATGGGTCCTTCATGCACATTCTGGATTTTGAGATTAAACCGATAAGGTTTGACCCGTTTCGGCTAATTTATGTAAACTTGTTACATAAACCGTACCGAACGCGAAATAAGCGTAACGGGTATCCGTAAGAGCCATATACAGGTTTCCTAAGTTAATATGCTTCAAATATGTTGTGACATCAGTAAGATGTCTTCCATTATGCCCGTAACGTGTTTAAACACAAACTAGGCCCCGTAGGGGTAGTTTGGTCATTTAAAAGTTTATAAAAGAGTTTAAATAACAACCTGAGTTACAGGTCTGATGTAACCAGAAAATATACTCAATTTGCTAAGTCATATCAGTGGGTTAAAGCATATATGTGAAATTTATCATTTCTAACCAAACTATGCCCCGTAGGGGTATTTTGGTAATTTCACATAAGCCGAAAAGCTCAAAACTGAAGTCTGAGTTTATCAACCTTTGCTTACTGTCAAAATATTATAATTTGCCTCATCTTTCAGTAGGTATCAACCCAGGTATGTCCAATATGATTTTAAAACATACTATGCGTTAAAAACGCTAAATAAGGCGATTAAATGCCATTTCCGGGTTCGATACTTAAATCTGATATTTTTATATTTTCAGAAGGCTTAAAATAATTTATTTATCATATGTGATCAGTAGCAAAAGGTTTGGAGTCGTTTAGATATGTAAAACTCATTTTATGGCCCGTAAGGGCAAAACCGACAATTACCGGATTAAGCCTACGACTACTAGTTATGCTCAGCCTAAAATTAATTAAAAATCTTTAAGATTCCCAAAATAATATATAACATCAGTGGGTATTAAGTTTGATGCCAAAAGGTAGGCTTAACTAGGCTATACGCTAATTACGCCGTTTTATTAACATAAAGCTTTAAATTTTCGATAATGAGCATAACTCTTAATCTACAAGTCAAACTGATGTCAAACTTTGCATACAAGTTTATATATCAGTATTTAAGGTTTCTACACTTTTACATTTTCATAAATCACGTTTTAAGGTAATAAGGGCATAACGGTCAACATATGAGCAATTAACGGAAACATGCATATTAATTGGATAACTAATGAACCAAGGTGCATAATCACAGAGGGTTGTTCTAACATGTAACCTAGTCCAATTAAAGCTCTGAGGCATTTCTAAACCATGCCTAAACGGGTCAGAACTGAAAGTCAATGTGAAAGTCAAACTATGCGACTTTCGGTTCCGAACCGGGTCTAAATAGGAAATTGTCGGGTTGAACCGGTTTAGACATGTTCTTACACTTATTACTAAGTTATAACAATGATCAAACAGATTGTATATGGTCTATAATGTTAATTATGCAAAAATGACATTTTAAGCTTCCTGTTGACTTTTTCTAAACTAGCTTGACCCGACTTTTGACCTGGTTAGAGTGGTGATCAGGGGAAACCCTTTTGAGGTTTTATTACCCACATAAATACCAAGATATAACTACTTTTGATTCGAGATATGACTGAGCCATTGTTGACTAATCTCGAAGTCAAACCGTAATTACGACGGTTTGACTTTTAGCTAATTAAACAAGCTAAACTCAATTAAAGAAGGACTAGCAGACTTACAAGAGTCCTATGCACGAGATATGATCAGTTGGACCTGCTTGAGAGCTCCATAATTTATCAGATGGCAAGAAGGAAGTGTGAAGAATGTTTGTGAACTTGAAGCCCTTTTATAGTGGTTTCAATCACCACAAAACAATGACAAACAAGTCTACTAGGTAACCACAACCTTCCAACATGTGTTCCTAGTGTCTAGGACTGTTTAGGGGTCCCCCACGTTGCATTAATGTCGAAAAAGGGTCGGTTCTCCGCGTTTACAGGCTGCTGTCCACGTTTTCTGCTTCTGGGCGCCTGACGCGGCCCGCCTCCCGTTTCGCTTATCCTTACGCGGGCTGCCTGGGCCTGCGAATCAGATTTTTGATTTTTTATTTAATGCAAAGTTGACCCTTGGTTCTTTGAAAGGGCAATCAAGGTTATTTCTTGCATTTTGACCCCCTTATATTTACCCACAAGGGCTTTAGGACTTATACCCACTTTGCCAAGTCCCCGAACACTTCCGGTTAACCCGAAAAGCCTTAACTTTCAATGTTTGCACTTTAACCCCTCGCACACGAATTTGGTCATAACTTTCTCATACGATAACGAAACTTTATGAAATTTTAATCGTGCATTCTAGTGAGCATAATTAACATTTACAAAGCTTCGGGTTTGTGAAAAGGTCACTCAGAGGTATATCTTTAAACATGTTGACACATTTAACCCCTGTAGTTTGTAATTACTCACTTTTTGCTTCGTATGATCCATGATTTATTCGTTTGAGGTTATAAACATTATGTAGGGTTATTATGAAGTATATTTATTCACTGTTGACATTTAGAACCCGTATGATCACGTACTTTCCATGTTTGTCAACTTTAGTCCTTTTATAACATTCTTTCACACGTTCAAACTTTATGACACGTGTCAACACATTATAGGACGTGAATTTTCGAGGTGTTACATTATGACCGAGGAATTGAACCTCCTCTAGCCAAAATTCGCACTTGGAGAACTTGGCATAGAGTCGATTCCCTTGGAGCAGTTCGAGAACCAAACGTAGATGTTGCGAGTGTTCGGTTTTTGACTTGGAATAGATCAGGATATCATCGATGAACAAGATGACGAAGCGGTAAAGAAACGGTTTACACACCCGATTCATCTGATCCATGAAAACCGCGGGTGTGTTGGTTAGACCAAAAGGCAAAACAACGAACTCATAATGGCCGTAACGAGTGCGAAAAGCGGTTTTGGGTATATCCTCCTCTTGAATGCGTAGTTGGTGATAGCCTGAGCGTAGATCGATCTTCGAGAAACACGTAGCACCTTGTAGCTGGTCAAACAAATCATCGATTCGAGGCAGGGGATAGCGATTCTTGATTGTCAGCTTATTAAATTCATGATAGTCGATGCACATCCAGAACGACCCATCCTTCTTTCTGACGAAAAGGACTGGTGCGCCCCAAGGGGAGGTGCTCGGGCGAATGAAGCCTTTAGCAAGCAATTCCTGGAGCTGACTCGAGAGTTCACGCATTTCGGACGGAGCGAGTCGATAAGGAGCTCTAGCAATAGGATTGGCTCCAGGAATGAGGTCATTATGGAAGTCGATATCACGACTTGGAGGCAGACCTGGAAGATCATCAGGGAATACATTCGGAAATTCACAAACGACGGGGACATCGCTTACTCTCGGATTACCTTTCTTTTCCTTCTCCGCTACTACAATGTTAGCCAAGAAAGCTCTGTATTCCTTGCGGAGATACTTGGTAGCTTGGACACATGACATGAGTTTAAGACCTTTCGAGGTAGTTTCGCCATACACACACAGTTGATCACCATTCGCGAGCGAGAATCGAATCATCTTATCAAAGCACACAACTTCAGCATGGTTTTCACGAAGAAAGTCCATGCCTACTATGATGTCAAAACTACCGAGCTGCATCGGAATGAGATCGATAGGAAAGATGTGATTGTCGAGTTCAATAGTACAATCACGAAGAACAGAATTGACGGCGACGGTTCTTCCGGTGGCAACTTCAACATCGAACGTCGAGAGGAGATGGGAGCGCTTACGATTAAGGAGCTTCTCGAACTCAAACGATACAAAACAGTTATCGGCTCCAGTATCAAACAAACACGAAGCATAAATACCATTCACGAGAAACGTACCATTAACCACATTGTTGTCAGCCTGAGCCTGGCGCACATTGATGTTGAAAGTTCAGGCGCGAGCTGCTTGTTGTTGTTGCTGCTGAGGCTGTTTCTGCTGTTGCTGGGGCTGCTGCTGTTGTGGCTCTTGCTTCACAACTCAGTTTGGGCACATATTTGCGAAGTGGTTGGGATCACCACACGTAAAGCAGACTCTGGCGTTGATCGCGGGTGCCTGAGCTGCTTGTGGGCCTTGAGGAGCTGGAAGTAGGGCTTGATGAGCAGTAGCTTGAGCTGGTGCTTGTCGAGGACCTGTACGGCAGTTGGCGGTGAAGTGGCCGTACATGTTGCAATGCACACAAAATCGGCAGGCGATACCCACCGGATGATGGAAGGTACATGTCGGGCAAGCAGGGTGAGGACCAGTGTAAGCACGCTTTGTAGGCGGTGCTTGGGTAACTGGTGCTGCAGCTGATCGGTGTTGAGGTTGCTGCGGGGCTGGTACAGCTTGGAGCGGGGCAGCAGTAATGACAACACAGTTCTTGTTGCTGGAGTTGTTGTTCTTCCTCTTGCGACGAGAGGACTTTGATGACTGAGGAGCGACGGCGGTTTCGGTGGTTGCAGCGGTGGTAGCTTGATGCAGATTCTTGGTGGCTTTATCCCAGACACCAGCCTTGACTCGCTTGTCGTTGATTTCAGCGGCAAGAAAATAAGCTTCCTCGATTGTTGTTGGTTTTGCAGCTTGCACAAAACTGCGACACAATCCGGCAGAGCTCGAATATACTTCTTGATCGTCACATCAGCAGTCTTGACTTGATCAGGACAGATTATACTGAGCTGCTTGAAGCGAGCAGTTAGAGCAGCGTTGTCACCATCCTTCTGCTTGATATGCCAGAATTCGTCCTCCAACTTTTGGCGCTCATGGGGAGGGCAAAACTCTTCTAACATGACGTTCTTCAACTCATCCCATGTCAGACCATAAGCTGCGTCATTTCCGCGTTTGTTCCTCTCGGCCGTCCACCAGTCTAAAGCACGGGACTGGAAGATGCCGGTAGCATTCAGAGTGAGGAGATTGTCAGGACAGCAACTCTGGCGCAGGGTGACCTCGGTCGAATCAAACCATTGAAACAAAGCCGTAGGGCCATCTTCGCCAGTGAATTCTTTCGGTCCGCAAGCTTTAAACTGCTTGAAGCTGAAAGCAGCTTTAGGGGTTTCAGTCATGGACTATTCAGACGACTTGCTAGCATTCTCGTGTAGGTCGCTAACGATCTGAGGGATAACCTCCGCTATCTGTTTAGCGAGGAGAGCAGCAAGGCGTTTGTCCTTCTGGTTTTGGCGAGCAGCACGCGAGTGATGGGATTCAGATGACGACATTGTCTGCAACAGACAACGCCATAGGACTCAGACACAATATAGTCGAATCTCACCTCACACGCCTAATACTACTAAAGCTCAGGAACACGATCACGTAAACATATAAACACATAGGCACATAATCACAGATCCACGTAAGCACAGAAGCACATAAGCACGTAGAGCACAGAAGCACAGAAACACAGAAGCACAAGAGGCAGTCAGAATACAGAAACCTATCATTCAAAGTCCGTGAGCATTCGAGAATAGCGATTGCGATTAGCGAGTACACGGCGAGTAGTATAGCACAAGCGAGTAACATAGCATGCGATCGTCCACAAGTTACAGCGATTTGTCAGTGTTTTGAGGTAGATGTGCAGTGCGGGTCGTGTGTGTCGATTAAAGCGAAAAGCGAAAAGCGAATAAATCCCCAAAAATCGTAACACATAAACAGATAAAGTCACATAAAACATATAAAATCCACATAAAAGCGACGAATATCAGAGTCGGCAGTTGCGAGCTCAGAATCGAAAACACATAAAAATCGAGAATGGATTATCTGCGGATTTTAGACGTCGACTATCCAAAGTGGTTCGACTATTCACAAGGACTTTTGGTACACATTTTGGCCTAATAGACTGTGCTCTATCACCGGAATACGGCGAATGGCATGCATCCTTTCGGCTACTCACGCAACTCGATTCGTTGGAATCCATCGAGACTTTGGTGAGAGTTTTGTAAAACCAAAATAGAGACCGGAACAAGTCGTTAAGGTTCGGGTTTCACCCCTGTCTTAACGACTTCGTTCCTGTTTTGATAAAATAAGGGAGAATTATGCGTCAAGATATGGATTTCACTCCTGATTCAACACAAATTCCCCTGTTTATAGATAAAAATGCGGGTCGAACATGCAATTTAGTCGAGAGTTTGCGGTTTTCACACCTAATCTCGACCTAATCGCTCGTTTGTCTTCGAAAATTATAGTGCAGTGATAGTGTAGTGTAAGCGGGAACAACGAGATATAGCAGGTAAGCTCGTACAAAAACCCCTACATGGTGTGCACAAGTCGGTCTGTTGGTACCTAACTATAGACTAGGTCGTTTCTAAGACATCGACCCGGACTAGGTCGAGTCTTGCCTAATTCCCTATAGTTATGGCTCTGATACCAATCTGTCACACCCCAACCGATGGCGGAAACATCGGGGAACGGCACTGAGCGAAACAGATTGTCCAGAAGTTTCCATAACAACTACGATTACCAATTATTTAAAGCATCACGTCCCATACCATGACATAATAAGTTGCATAGTTATTACAGACAAAATCAAGACAAATAGTTCTGTTTCGACAACTCAGAATTTAAATACAGACGATTCGTTTATTTGTTTCTAGACCTTTCCTATCCTCGATTTCACAGCAAGCCAAGCATTTTAACATCTTAAGCACCTGCCACATACGTTAAAGTAAAAGTCAATACACATAGTGTAAAGGTGAGCATACAAGTTTAATAGATATAATAGAGTTCGAAATCGTTTACGCATAACCAGCACGTACAATGTGTGAAATGATGCACCTAAGTTATCGACATGATCCTATCAATACCAATGACTGCGGGTTGACTGCGCAAGGCAGTTCATAATACATATTCACCACTGTGAATCATGTGATTAATTGTCCTTAACAACCCCTGAGTGAACAGGTGCTGAGTCCAAACTATAGTACTATCATTGCTAAGGCAGGTAGACAACAATCCATGTGTAAACATAACAAACAAGCATTCATTAAGTCACGTATAACATGCAGTAGTGGTTAGCGTTAAAGTATTGCATAGTGTGTTCGATGTGATTTAGAATAAGTAACGTATGTAACACCCAAAAGTGCGTAAAGCAAAAAGGGTTCGAGTATACTCACAGCGATGATGGATTGAAGGGAGCGCTAGAGTGAGTTTAGCCTGATCAGAACGATAGCATAAACGATAAGTGGCGCGTAAAACGGTTAAATAAACGATACCTTGCACCGTGTGTCGAGTGGTGATCCGGTCGGATGGCAATCCGATCGGGTGGCCAATCGATCGGATGACAACCCGCTCGGATGGTCATCCGATCGGATGGCCATTGGATTGGATTGTCATCTCGTTTGGTGAGGATGTGTTTGTATATGATGGTTTGTCTTTTGAAGTTTTCGTTGTAGTATTTTGAAAATAGAGAAGTATCTCTACCTTTCAGGTCGATCAATCGACCGGCGGTCCGATCGGGCGACGATCCGTTCGGTGAGATATTTCTCAGAGAACAAGTTCACAGTCGTGTTGTCACTCGATCGGGTAGCCTACCGATCGGGTGGCAATCCGTTAGAACTAGTAATGCATTGAAAATTGTTTAAGTGTTGAAGTCCAAACATCACATGGTCGGATGGTAATCCGATCGGACGGCAATCTGTTCGATGTTCAAAACCTCAAAAGTTGAAATAAAAGTTAAGTGTGGGACCAAGGTGCAAGCCGATCGGGTGGCTGTCCGATCGGGTGGCAATCTGATCGGATGGCTGTCCGATCGGACGACAATCCGTCCCAGTCGACCTGATCGTCTTTACACTTGGTGGTTTCGATAGTTTAAAGTTTTGGTCGAGACGATGTGATACGTGCTAAGCAACAGAACCTCGTCAAGCCCCAAGTAACCCGATCGGACAGGAATCACCCTAGTCCGGTCAGTCCGTGGTTTGAGCCGGTGGTTCATGCTTAACCCGAAATCTGTAGTCTTTTGGATAGAATTCAGATCTGGAACTAACACACTACTAAGAATGAGTAGAAGTTCAGAACAAGCTCCGATTCTATCGGTTTTGAGGGCATCGAGTGTAAAAGAGTTGAAAGAAAGCTTGAAAACCATCTTTCCAATCCTTTCCACCATGAATATGTTCAGATCTATGCAAGATCTTTGTTTATTTATATGGAAATCGTCCAGATCTAAGTTGTTCTTGGTGGATTGAAGCCAAAACATGAAGTTCATAAGAACCCCATGATGACATCATCCTAGAACACCTCAAATCCAGTGATTTCACGGTTAAAAGTTAAGATTCAAAAGATAGAAAGGTGCAGGAGTGCGTGTAGATCAAGAAAGTACAAGATTTAGGTTGAAAACTCACAAGAATCGCGAGAAATATGAAAAAAGTGGGCTGGAGCGAGCTGGGTCGAGTGAGAGCTGTCACATCAAGTGATGTGACATATGAGGGGTATTTATAGGGTTTCCCAAAAAGGAAAGTAGGGAAAGTGGCTGGTCGATCGGGTGGCAACTCGATCGGTTGGCCACTCGATTCAAGTGTTCGGCGCGACGAGTTCTGCTGTTTCGATTTGCGCGTTGAGCGTTGCGATGCGATAGAGTTTCCCTTTTAAATTACTTTTAATCCCAACTACTATATCTAACATACAATCATCATAATTAACTTGCGTTTAGCGTTTGCGATTCAATTGCAATTGAGTTGCGATTGCGTTTCGATTAATCACCACAACATAAACATAAATAAACATGCACAAGTAACACATAAGTAACACACACACGTAAAACAATATCCAGAACGCATAATTCGAGCTGCGAATGCGATTGCGATAAGCGATAAAGCGATAAAACATGCGATACACATCGATTAAACCTCGATTATAACAAGTACTCCACATAATACAACTAATGTAACAACACAAAAAGACTATCTACAAGTCAAAGAAGTCAAAACAGGAATTGAGCAAGGAGTGACAGATCGCAATTAGCAATCTTTTCTCCCTTTGACTTCAATCTTGACTTTGACTTTGACTTTCGAAACTGTTAAATGGTAAGCTTCCGTTTAACCTGTTTTTAACACACTGAGGCATCTTGATTGCACTGTTTGTCATTATTGATCATGTACCACTCATAACGTACCATCGAATTTATCCGAGTCATGTTTGTTATCGTTTCGTGAATCGTGTAAGTTAAACGTACAATTAGTGTTTCAGACACAATTAAGGTTTACCTGGTTTTGCCATGGTTGTCACATTCTCCCCCAGTTAAGAAATTTCGTCCTCGAAATTCGATGTATCTAGTTGGGGAAGAGGTGCGGGTATTTCCTACGGAATTCATCCTTCCGCTCCCACGTGTATTCAGGCCCTCGCTGCGAGTTCCACCGGACTTTCACCAACGAGATTTTATTATGACGTAGTTGTTTGGTCTTCCTGTCTACTATTTCTCTTTTATTTTATTTTATTTGGGTTCGATGGGGTTGTTGTGAGGAGGTTTATTTAAATAATTTAGCAAGCTGCCTAAATTGTCCTTGATTTTATTTAGTTGCATCTCTAGTGGTTATGATCTATCATGTTCTTAATTAATTGACTTAATTACACAGATAGACCTTGTGGGTTATAGCTAGTTTTGTCTTTGGATACTAACATTTTTTTAACAGGTTCAGGTTTCATGCTTTCAATTTTGTAACACCTTTGGGTACTAACACCAAACTTAGTTAATTTTTTTGTTAAATTTCAGTAAAATGACTAAAATACCTTTCCATCTTAAAAGGACCATTTATGTCATTACTCTATAATTACTTGCCATTTTCATCCAGCTTTTCCATCTTTTATATAAACCTGCGAGGATGATCAACATTCCTTTATCCCTTTTGCCTTTGATACCTTTGGCTCGCTGGCCCCAGAAGCCATCCGATTTCTTGAACGGGTCCAACGGGTTGTTCACAGCAACATTTCGTCTCCTAGAGATCGGGGTTTCGTTTTTACTAGGTTAGGTTTCGCTATTCAAAAGGGGTAGCGGCGCAGCTTGTTGCCCGCTTACCGGCTATCTTGGTGTAATTTGTTTGACCTTATATATAAAAATTAATGGCCTTTCAAAAAAAAAAAAAAAAAAAAAAAAATTATACATAAAGGAACTCTTTAATTAATAAAATCTCTTTTACATGTACAGAAAAGAAAAATCTGACTATATAGTAAATTTCCATTCATATATTTTATTCAAAGTAAAAAAAAAAACCGAAAAAAGAAACCATTAATTTTTTTCTCTTGATTTATGCATCATCATCATCATCATCATCATCCAGCACTATCAGTGCATCATCACCATTCAATACCATCATGTCTCTCCAAACACCACCATCATCATCATCCCCTTACTGTGTGCTGCCACCACCTCTAATCCCATCGGAAAACAACCGGAATAACGATTATAGAATCCCACTTTCAGATCTGTGACAAAACCCCCAAATCACTCCCTCTATGTGTGTCTCCGCCACTTCTCTCTAACTCTACCGCTGAACAAACATCCACCCATGACCTCCGGCCAAACCCTCACCGCTCTACCACCTTCTTCCTTAGTCCACAACAACGACCAAATCCTAAACCTTAGAACCATCAACAACGACCTCAACCTCATCAGACAAATCAACCGACACGACTCCGACTTTAAACATCGCCGCCTCGCTGGATCAGTTTGTTCATCCCCTAATTTAAATCTGTAAACAAGAACATATTTGATTCCGAATCAACAAAACGAGAATGTTAAATTCTAGGGTTTGGAGTACTCACACGCCAGGTGCGGAGGGAAGAGGAAGATCGGAGGGGATAAAACCGTCATCGAAACCCTAGAGCTCGCCGGAGATGCGATTCTGACCGTTCAAGTTCTAACACGTTTGATTTTTATGGTGGGTTGGTGGTGGTGGGAGTGGGAGTGGGAGGAGGCGGTGATGTCGACGGTTAGTGGAGGAGGCTATGATGGGGGTGGCATATGTGCGACGGTGGTGGACTGATGGTGGTACACTGGGGTTGGTGTGTATATATAATAAGTTATATTATTATTATTACATATTTATATATAACTTTTTAAAGAAAAAAAGGTTATTTTAAAAGAGGTGGATGAAAATGGCAAAATAATAAAACACATATGTAATCTGACTAAAATACCCATGAGTTAACTGATCTATTTGAACGGAGTTAATGAAAATGATCAAAATGGCAACAAAAGAGAAAAGTCAGGGACCCAGAGGCGAAAAAAAACTATTTGGACCAAAATGGCAAATTTGGAGAAACCTCAGGGACTAAAATGGCAATTTACTCTACTAAAATTTAACATAAAAATTAACCAAGTTTGGTATTAGTACCCAAATGTTTTACAAAATTGAAACCATAAAACCTAAACCTGTTAAAAAAAATCAGTACCCAAAGGCAAAACTAGCTATAAACTACATAATTAACTCTGATTAATTAATGGACACATCAGATTTTTGCTCAAGAGTCACGCTTTCCTAACACACTTTGTACCGGATCCCACCTATATATATAGGTGCACATACGCACATGTATATATTGTACGTTAAACCCTTTCACAAGGCCTCATATCCATCTCTTAAGTTGAGCTCGCTTCTCTCCCAATGGAAGTGAATAACATAATGCAATTTCTTGAGGATAGGACCATTTTAGTCACTGGTGGTACTGGCTTTCTGGCCAAAGGTTCTATCTATCTATCTATCTATCTATCTATCTATCTATCTATCTATCTATCTATCTATCTATCTCTATGTCACTCTCTCTCATTCTCCTTGAATTATTTTGTAGAATTTTTTTTTTCTTGATATTACAGTTATGGTGGAGAAGATACTACGAGTTCAACCGAACGTTAGAAAACTCTATCTTCTTATTAGAGCTTCTGACCAAGAAGAAGCCATCAAGCGTTTTCAAATGGAGGTATGTCTAACACTAGCTAATGTATGTGTTTGTGAGAGTCAGTCTACTCTCTACTCCAATTCATTATTCATGTAACGTTGTCCAACGTACTGTATGTATATGGGGTTGGCAAAAATACAATTAGCTATTTATTTCAACGGTCACTTTTTCTAAACAAATGATTGGTGCCAACCCCATATATATGTTCGTTTAGAAAAAAAGTGACGGTTGAAATGAATAGAGATGCCAACTGGTAGTCTTATTTTTACGTCTTGGTTATGCAGGTTGCCAGTAACGACTTATTTAGGATACTAAGAGAGAAACATGGTGAAAATATAGATACATTCTTATCCGAAAAGGTAACTCCTGTGGCCGGTGACATTACCAACGAGAATTTGGGACTGAGGGACTACAATTTGATTAAAGAAATGCAAAGAGAAGTGGATGTGGTTGTGAATTAATGCAGCTGCCGCCACCAAGTTCTATGAGAGGTAAATAATTTTAAACGTTATGGTTATCCAAAAAAAATCACTTATTCATTGAATAATATTCTTAACGAATATATAATTTGAGTAAAATAGGTGCCAACATGAAGGACTAATATTTAATAACATTGTTACACATAACATGTTAACGTGTATTAGATTTAGATGAACGTTTGTTTGTTTAAATTAGAGTTGAATATATAAACACTCGAAGATGGGGTAAGTTGCTTTTTAACAAAATTTAATACACGTTTTTTAATACACTCGAAGATGGGGACATACTCAAAGCTGAGGTTTTTTTTCTTTTTTTTTTCTTCCTTCAAAAGGGTGTTCAAACCGAATTCCAAACAACCCTACAGTCTAGAGATTAAAAACATAACTCCGTATGTACCATTTATTAATTATTATGTTCTATATAATACAAACTAGTGGGATTAAACTCACGCCTTAGGATGGGAATGCGACAAAAAATTGATCGGTATCAGCTCAGTATATTATAGCAAGAAAAAAAAAACGAGAAAATAAAAGATGGCATAGGTTGCTTTTTAACAAAATTTAAAAATTTAAATGAAAAAAATAGGTAAATATAACATGAATAAAAACGAATCCTAAAACTAGATATTAATAAACGAACAACAAAGAAAATGAATGTTATTCATAAAAGTGAAAAGTATAAGGGAACAAAGTTGGAAAATGTGAAAAACTTTGAGTAAAAAGTAAAAAAAAAATCAAAAGGGTTAAATTGCAAAAGATGGAAACTTTTGAATTAGAAGTAAAATATCAAATTAATCAAAAGGGTTAAATTAACAAAGATTGAAACTTTAAAGTTAGAAATGAAAATTCCAATTTGTTTCTTTTTAAAAAAACTCCCAAAGCCAAGAATACAACAACCATAAGCACAAATATATTGCTTATTTATGGTTTATAAAGATTTTTAATGATATGCTGCTTATTTATAGGTTTATAAAGATTTTTAATGATTTTTGAAATGATTTTTCTTTTTTATTATTTAACTAATATTTAACAAGAAAAACTAACGAACTTAACACGTATTGATGCCCTTTTCTATGTATTACAGCTGTAACGTTTGAGCCCTATTGGTTAATTGTTAGAATTGCGTGAGGTGTTTTGTTGAACCTAATTATTAATTGTTTGAATTGAGTAATTGTTAATGATTTTTGACTTTTGAATTATGGGTTAGCTATTACGTTATGTCATTTTAATACTATGATTTTACTAGGTTTATTGCTATAACGTTAAGTTTATACAATTCGATAGGGTCTAAGGGCCTTTTTTTTCGACTCGTACAAGGCACTTAAATTATCAGGACCGGCCCTGGTGATGGTCCTCCTTAATTTCTTTTTTTTATATTATGTTAAACAATTAAATAAATAAAAGTAACATTCCATTCATTTTTAGAAAAGAAAAAAATATAATTTAAAAACGAAAACTACAAAATATAAAAATGAAAATAAAAATTTTAACACGAAAAAGAAGCTAATTGAAAACCCCATCTTTGAACAATTTTCGCCTTTGTTTTGATGTTGACCACATCAGATCAACGGGGGAGTAGGTGGGTGACGTCCACGGGGTGTGTGGCGGATTGTTTGGATCGTGTGGATCCATAGTTGTTTTTTGTGGGGTAGAAAATCAGATAATATAGAGAGAATGAGGAATTTGTAGATATAATGAGAAATATGTGTTGTAAAAAAATGGGTGGAATGTGTTTAAATAAATAGAAAATAGGTAAAAAAAATTAAATCGAGTACAACGGTCCAAAGCACCTCAATTTTTGGAATGTGGCTCATGGTCTCCGTAGGTATATCCACGCGAACCATGCGTGGTTCATGAACGGTGTTCCGTGTTTTCCACGGCTCTCGTGACAGGCCATGACCCCTGACACGTTCCCCATACCCTTTAGCAGAATGGTTAATTGTTGAATGACTTACAATGCATACTTAATAACATTGTTTATAAAGCAAAGCACTTAATTGGTGATTGCAAAAATTTAATAGGTTGAACCTAGTTTCAGAGGTAGTGAAGTACTAGAACATAACTACTCAAGTAATACATTTCACGTTAATACTTTGACTTTTTAATTTGGTCAAGTTAGTCTTATATGTTACAATTGTATCTAAACAAGTGTAACTAAAAAGTATATACAGATACATCAATTACTGTATAATACCTTAAGGGGTTTTATTGGTCATTTGTCACCACTGACCACAATCTCTGCACTCTATACTTCATCCTATCGTAAAACAAATGATAAAGTCTTCAACTAAAAAAAAGATTAATATAAATAATTTAATGGAAACTAGCAATAAGACTCGCGTGCGTTGCGGCGCGAGAACATCGCAAAAATCGAATGGATTAGTCCAAACGTCATGTGATGCATTAAGCGTATGAAAACACGTGTTTTGACGTAACCGATTGAACTCAAAATAACCTATATAAGAATTGCGATTTAATCAAAACGTAAAGTAAATCGAATTTATATGTGATCCGACTCATACATAGAAAAGAAACTACTATTTGACTCCACACGGGTCGAAACAAAATTTACGAAACATACATAAAATACGCACGAATACATATTATATTTGTCCTGACTCACCTCCCAAATCGAAACGTAGACCAACTCAAATTTATAGTACATAAAAACATGCACGTAAAAATTGGATTTTTTTTAATGGAAGAATATTATATTTGACCTAACTTGTTTTCCTGAAAAAAGTTTACGTCGAAACGTAGAGCAAATCATATTTATACCGACACGTAAATAAATAGTTTTTTTAAGTAAAGGAAGTTAGGGGTAACTCGAAACAAATTATTAGTAAAAAAACTTAATAGCTTAAAAAGGTTCGTAAAACCGTGCCAAGTAGCACTAATGCCATACCACTGTCAGTGACCCCAACATTGGAAAAATTCGTAAAAATAAAATAAATAAAAAAGAAAAAAATAACACCGAACGAAAAGCAGACGTAAAATCGTTGAACCACGCACGCCCATTGCGGTGTGTTAATGCGAAGAATTAGACCGAAACGTAGAAAAAAATAACTAAGTTGAACGGGGAAAAATAACGTGTTGCGACGGGCTTGTTAAATGGGAAAAAATATACAAAAAAACGGTGAACCCCACACGCACGTTGCGGTGTATCTTGCAAAATTTGGAACGAAACGTAAAACGAATAACTTGTGATAAAAATTATGAGGAGCCAAAGATGAAAATAAAAAAAATATTAGGGTTAAATTGCAAAATATGAAAACATTGGGTTAGAAATGACAAATCCTTTTTTTTGAGAAAAAACTCCATAAAGCAACATTTTGTTGCTAATAATTTATAGTTTATAATTTGAGAAACAAGACAACCGTGTTTTCTCGAGTAGACTTTGCTAGTATATATAATATCCCAATGCCTTTTGAAGTTTTTTTTAATACTAGTAATAAGGACCCCGCGCTTTGCGGCGGGTTCGTAATCGTATACGTAATTTATGTAAACCACGTGGACTATCTGAATGTAACATGTGTTTAGAAATTCTAGAAAATTAAGTTACCTATACTTCAATTTTAGTATGTAAAATGTGGGACCATATTAAACGAATAAGAAACACTTGAAACTATATGTATGCGTAGATAAAGTTTGTTGGTCATTTTCCTTTATTAAAAACTAAAAAAAAATATAATTTTAAAACATGTTACATTTAAAACTTTAAAATAACTATTTATGTTTTTATAAAATTAAGTAATAAATAATAACAAAATACAAATACATAAATTACATGTAAGAAATATTTAGAATATAACCATCTTGTGAAACCAACAAATACCATCAATTAAGCTAAATAAATAGTTAATTAAATATTTATTATGCCAACATGCACTACCACAAACAAAACCACTTGAAACACATCAACTCTCAAGAATTCAAATTATGCTTGATAGGTCCTATAAGTGCTTCCCTAACTTGTAAACTAAGTCAAACCATGCATTATCAACTTGTAAAAAAATGAATAGTATAAATACCTCACAAAGTAAACTTATAAATTAATATAGGGAAAATATCCCAATGCCTTTGGAAGTTTTTCTTAGTCTAACCACAGCACACCAAACTTAACCATGTTGGCATGTTCTTGTTATAATTTAATAATTACAGGGGTTAACTAGTAAGTCTTATTCATATTATTTTGGATAAAAATATATGGAAAGGATCAAATAGAAAGTTTATTTTGGCTAGAAAGTGTAGGAAGCAATAGGATTAGGACATGTGGTAACATTTAAAATAAAGAAAAAGGGTATTTTAGTCAATCCAACCCTTTCTTCTTCCTTTTCAAAACCCAGTAACTTCAAAACCCACCATTTTCAAAACCCACAATCTTCAACCATTTCTTCACTTTCTATCTCAATAATCACTACATTATAGTGCGATTTTCATCACCAATCAATGATTCAAACACCCGATCAATGTGTTCTTCAGCTTTTTTGAAGAAAACCCAGTTTAATTTCATACAAAATCTCGTTTTTTCCGGTGATTTTGAAGATAATCACTCGATCCGTTCTATTCGAGCGCTGATAAGTGTTTCAATCATTCAAAATTCGTCAATTGTTGAAGAAATCACTTAGATCCATGTAAGAAATTCTTTAAATTCATTTTTACGATCTGGGTTTTTGATTTAGTCATTGCGTTTTACGATCTTGGCGGGGGTCCGGGGGCAGCGCCCCTGGTAGCGGGGTCCTAGGGGCGGCAGCCCCTGGCGGGGTCCAAGGGGCAGAGCCCCAGGCTGGGGTTGAAAAATTTTTTTTCGATTAAATTGCTGTAATAAAAATGCATCAGAAAAATTAATTTTCTGTAAATTGCCTCTGGAAACTGCATTTGTCACACCCCAACCGATAGCGGAAACATCGGGGCATGGCACTGAGCGAAACAGATTGTCCAGAAGTTTCCATAACAATTATCAATACCATTCAATTCAAATTAACATGTCCCATACCATGTCTCAAAAGCTAAACAAATTATTACAGACAAATAGTCTATTCCGACAACTCAGATTTTCAAATAGAGCAATTGTTTATCTGCTTCTAGAGACCCTTGATCTAATCAATACAGACGACTATTTGTTGGCCTCTAGAGCCTTATTCTAGCCTCGGTTTCCTAGCAGTTGTGCATCCTAAGCACATGTCACATATGTTAAAATAAAGTCAATACATATAATGTAAAGGTAAGCATACAAGTTTAATAATAGCATATATAGTTCGAATTCGTTTACGCATAACCAGCACGTACACATAGCGAAATGAGGCACGTTAGTTATCGACATAGATCCATCGATACCAATGACTAAGATTTGACTGCCCGGGGCAGTTCGCAATACATGATTACCACCGTAATCCATGCAAGTAATTGTCCTTAACAACCCCTGCGAACAAGTGCTGAGTCCAAACTATAGTACTATCGTTGCTAAGGCAGGTAGACAGCATTCCATGTGTAAACATAACAAACAAGCATTCATAAGCCACGTATAACATGCATTAACGGTTAGCGTTCAAATAGTATTGAGTAGTGTGTTCGATGTGAATTTGAATAGTTGTAACGCATGTAACACCCAAAAGTGCATAAAGCAAAAAGGGGGATCGAGTATACTCACAGTGATTGATGGATTGAAGGGAGCGCTTAGCGAGTAAGGTTAGCCTGAATAGTTTGATAGCATAACGATAAGCAACGCGTAAAACGGAAACAAGTGTTGGGGGATCGGACGGCTGGTCGATCGGACGGTAGTCCGATCGGACGGCTGGCCGTGCGGTTGACAGTTCGTTCGGACAGTTGTTCGGTGCGACGATTTTTGCTGATTCGATTTCGATTGAGTTCGATACGATGGAGTTTCCTATTCAAATTACTTTTAATCCCAACCACTCATATCTCGCACTGTCCCTTCTCCACTAATTATCATAGTTCGATTGTGATTCGAGTTTGATGTCGATTGAGTTTGATTGCATTTCGAGTTTCGATTTGCGTTTCGATTGATTACCACACATAACATAAATGAACATGCACAAGTAACACATAAGGCACACACACATGTATACAATAACTAATATGCGTAGTTCGAGTTGCGATTCGATGTCGATTCGATTAGCATAGTTTGATTATCGCTTAGTTAACTTTATCGCATTGTTACTTCCTATAGTTCACAGTCGTGAGTCGATTAGATTGCGAGCAACATACGTCTATTATTGTAATTATTGACACTTACTCCACATAATACAACTAAAATAAACATACAAAAGAAATCTACTACAAGTCAAGTCGCGCGAAGTCGGTCGTTGACTTTGACCTTGACTTTGACTTTGACTTCTCGGAAACACGGGGTGTTACAACCTCCCCTTGTTTAGGGAATTTCGTCCCGAAATTAGGCTGAAGCCATAACAAACAACTGCGGGTACTTCGCCTTCATGTCGCTTTCGAGTTCCCAAGTGAACTATGCGCCTCGTTTGCCTTCCCATCGGACTTTCACAATAGGAATGGGCGAGCGTCTGAGTTGCTTGGTTTGGCGATCCATGATCTCAACAGGATTTTCCAAGAAGTGTAATGTTTCGTTCACCTGAAGGTCATCAAGTGGAACATGTAAGTCGTGGTCGGCCAGGCACTTTCGGAGGTTTGACACGTGGAAAGTCGGGTGGACGTTACTAAGTTCCTCTGGTAGTTCGAGTCTGTAGGCGACTTTTCCGATCCTTTCCAGAATCTTAAAAGGTCCAACATATCGAGGCGCGAGCTTTCCCTTCTTGCCGAATCGGACCACACCCTTCCAAGGTGATACCTTTAGGAGTACGTAGTCACCAACGTCAAATTCAAGGGGCTTGCGTCTTCTATCGGCATAATTTTTCTGTCGGTTCCAAGCTTTCATTAGATTGTCTCGAATTTGGAAAATTTTGTCTGTTGTTTCTTGCAATAGCTCAGGACCGGTTAATTACGAATGCCCGATCTCGTGCCACACAATAGGCGATCGACATCTTCTTCCGTATAAAGCCTCGAATGGTGCCATTTGAATGCTTGCATGATAGCTGTTGTTATCCCAATTACCACCGAAGTCTATGACACACGAACGGAGCATGTCTTCAAGAGTACGAATCGTTCTTTCAGTCTGACCGTCGGTTTGAGGGTGGAAAGCGGTACTTAGATTAAGCGATGTAGCGAGTGCCGTTTGAAACGTTTCCCACATTCGCGAGGTAAACCGAGCATCACGATCAAAGATGATGTCGTGATGCGTCCCATGATTACAAATGATCTCGTCAGTGTAGATTCGGGCTAATCGTTCTACCTTGTAGTCCTCTCGTATTGGCAAGAAGTGAGCTGATTTGGTCAGCCGGTCAACAACAACCCAGATGCTGTTGTGACCTGATGACGTGTGCGGAAGTTTCGTTATGAAGTCCATAGCTATACTCTCCCACTTCCACATAGGGATCGGCGGTTGTTCGAGTACGCCAGAGGGTCTCTGATGTTCAGCCTTGACTCTTGCACAAGTTAAGTATTTCCCAACGTAGAGGGCAATATCCCTTTTCATGCCCGGCCACCAGTACTTGTAGTGAAGGTCCTGGTACATTTTGTCGGCACCGGGATGAATACGATGAATAGCGAAAGGCAGACTATTCATTAACAGAATTCATCTCGACCGTTTTGTCATTGTATTCATCGACGATGTCTTGATCTATTCCAAGTCGAAAGCCGAACACGCGCAACATCTACGTTTGGTTCTCGAGCTACTCCAGGGGAACCAACTCAATTGCCAAGTTCTCCAAGTGTGAATTCTGGTTGGAGGAAGTTCAGTTTCTGGGTCACATCGTAAATAATCAAGGTATTCACGTCGATCCTGCGAAGATTGAAGCCGTTAAGAGTTGGATTACACCTAAGAACCCGTCTGAAGTCCGTTCTTTTCTCGGACTAGCGGGCTATTATCAACGATTTATCGAAGGATTCTCAAAGATCGCTGTGCCGCTTACCGCTCTCACGCATAAAGACAAGCCTTTTGTTTGGGGAACTGAACAAGAGTCTGCCTTTCGAACCCTCAAACACATGCTTTGCAATGCTCCCGTTCTCACATTGCCCGACGGAAATGACGATTTCATTGTCTACTGTGATGCTTCCAACCTCGGTCGTGTTCTTATGCAGCGGGACAAGGTTATAGCTTACGCATCTCGCCAGCTCAAAATCCACGAGAAGAACTATACAACCCATGATCTCGAGCTAGGCACAGTTGTTTTTGCATTAAAGATTTGGCGACACTACCTGTATGGTACAAAGTGTACGATCTTCACCGATCATATGAGACTACAACACATCTTTAATCAGAAGGAACTTAATATGCGTCAACGCAAATGGGTAGAACTTCTCAACGATTACGACTGTGAGATTCATTATCACCCAGGCAAAGCAAATGTTGTTGCCGACGCACTCAGCAGACGGAGCTATCTGCTTAGCACTTGAAATGTTCAAGCCCAATACGACCTCGAAACCCTCATCCGCGAAGTCTGATGAATAGTCGAGATGAATTCTGTTAATGAATAGTCGAACCACCAGTACATCGTAGAAAATTGGTCCGTTTAGGGATCCAAATTCGGTCCAGAAAGTGGAATATCCCATTCAACTTGCTCACAAGCTGGGCTCCATCGTGGTAGATTCTTTCTTTCTTCAGAGTGCGTTCATTAAAACACGCGTGCTGAGCTTCGCGGATGAGGGTTTCGAGGTCGTATTGGGCTTGAACATTTCGAGTGCTAAGCAGATAGCTCCGTCTACTGAGTGTGTCGGCAACAACATTTGCTTTGCCTGGGTGATAACGAATCTCACAGTCGTAATCGTTGAGAAGTTCTACCCATCTGTGTTGACGCATATTAAGTTCCTTCTGATTAAAGATGTTCATATGATGATGGTAGAGATGTGAGAAATATTATAGCCTGATCTTCATCATCCAGTACCACTTCTATGTTTTCAAGATCCAAGATCAGTTTGTTGAACTCATCCGTATGATCTTCAAGACTCTTTCCTGGTGACATATGAAACGTATACAGTCTCTTCTTCAAGTAAAGCCGATTGGCCAAAGACTTCGTCATGTACAATGACTCCAACTTTGTCCAAATCCCTGCTGCAGATGTTTCTTCACCAAGACTCAATATAATTGCATTATGAGCCTTCTTGAGCATATCCTTCTTCTCTTTATCATTTAAATCAGCTGGAAGTTTATCTTCCCCTTTCAGCGCATCAACAACACCATTATGAACCAGAAGAGCCCTCATCTTCACATGCCACAAATTGAAATCATTCTTCCCATTGAATTTCTCCAATTCGAACTTCGTTGATACCATTCTTGTTCTCTGATTGCAGAATTGAAAATCAATTTCTTAGAATCGAGCCACCAATGGCTCTGATACCAATTGTTAATGAACTTAGAAGAAATGGAACCCAGAAAACACAAATCAACGATTGTTATTGATGAACGATTGAATACAAGAAAAGAAATTACAATGAATTGAAAACAACGAACTAACTAACTAGCCCTAGAACCACTTATTTATATCTACTGAATCACCTAAGTTTGTTACAACAACCTTTAAGAAAACTTTACATAAAAGCCCCCTGAACTTATAAGAAAATAAGTATCAGTCCATTGCTTCCTAACTACTGATTCACTAACCATTGATTATACTTCAACAGTTGTTGTTACCATCAGTAGTTGTTAACCAGCAGTACTTATCTTTTAGTCACCAGCAGTGCTTATCAGAATTGTCAATAGTTTGACTTCAGACTCATCAGTGATTTGACTTTATTTACCAACTGAATTGTTACTTTCTTCAACGGAATTTTGCCCTCCTCATGAGCGCCAAAAGTTAGAAGATGAATTCTGGCACATAAAGCAGAAGGAAGGTGAAAATGCTGCTCTCACTGCTCGCTTCAAACAGCTCAGCATCATCTGCCCTGACCAAGTCAAGACTTCAGACATGGCGATCAAGAAGTATATCCGAGCCCTGCCTGACTGTGTCGCAGATTTCGTGCAAGCGGCTAAGACTAAGACGATCGAAGAGACCTACCTACTGGCCGCTGAAATCAATGACAAGCGGGTCAAGGCTGTTGTTTTAAGACCTGCAATGTCATCTGAAAGATTAAATTGTCATCCTTGAGCTGCCCATGATATTATTAAAGTAATATCCTAATGTCGGTTTAAACCCTTTCGTTTGCTTATTGTAGATATGATGTGGCCCTCAATATCAACACGTTTGGAGCAAAACTTGTTTCTAACTTTGTCATGAAGTGCATTAACATGAAGGTGTTTCTCCATATATCTACAGATTTGTTATCTGATGTGTAAGTTTGGATCATTGATTCATTCTATCTTAGCTTATGTTTTTGCTTATAATTAAATACCAATGATCAAAACACAAAGGATGATCCAGTGTTTAGAATGCACATGATGCCAAAGTTTCGTGTCATATTAAGGATTTCAAGTGAGAGGGATTATCCTAAGAATGGAGTAATCAACCTTCCCCCTCTCTACATGGTTTTAAAAAAGCGTGTGACGATTTGATTCAGTTTGATTCCAAAAGCCGATGTGCGATGCACGAAGCACACACATCACTTTTCAAGGTTTCGTTATTAAAATACCTAATAAAGATTTATGGTTAAATTTTAAATGCTAAACTATAAGATATTCTCATCATATCTAGTCAGATTTGTTCGAATACTCAAACCCATGGCTCAATCGATTGTTAGACTTTTTCAGACCACATCATGTGATGCGCGCATCATGAAGTCGCATCGTGCGACGCGACCTCCCTACCGCATCATGTGATGTGTGCATTTTAAAACCAAGCTCATATATATATGATCAAGATCATTTGTGAATCATCCGAGTTGAGAGAACCATGAGAACTCCCAACTCCCATGCTATTTTTTTTAAAAGAATCTCAAATCTCGCTCGTATATATTAGTTGTTTTGTGCTTGTGTAAAATAACACCCCTATGATTACTAAAAAATCAGATTTAATTAATCCCAAAGGCACAAGTGATGGAATTTGAAAATGTATTAGTCCCAAGTTCACAATTAATTACCAACTATCTCGATGTAGATTCATAATATATATATATATATATATATAAACGGGAATTTCTTAACATTTAAGAGCTCCACCATGCATGTAATTGAACAAAATTTGTGTCATACATTTGGAACATAATGAAATGTGGTGCCTTTCAGCTTATGTCTCTAGTGAAAACGATGGGCTTATATTGGAAAAGCAATTTAAATCCGGTGACTCCATCAATGGGAAAACTAAAGTGGACATTAACAAAGAGAAAGAACTGATGGAGGAGAATCTGAAGCAACTGGCGACTATAAAGGCTACGAATAAAGAGATTGCATCTTTCATGAAGGATTTGGGTATCCAGAGGTTCCCTCTTCTCTCTACTTTCTTCTCATTACTTGTCCCTCATACAATCTTTTCATTATTAGATTGCAGAGGTTTTTGAAATCTTTTTAGCATACTCAACTTGCTTGGGATATATAATGAGTTGTTTGCATTGATTAATGATGTTTAACAACTGGGAAAGGCTAAGCATCATGGATGGCCAAATACATATGTATTTACAAAAGCAATGGGGGAGATGTTGCTTGGAGAGTTGAGGAAGGATGTGCCCTTAGTCATACTACGCCCTTCCATTGTCAGCAGCACCTATAAAGAACCCTTTCCCGGATGGATCGAAAATCTCAGGTAATATATACCCAAACCAACTTAACCAATTTACCTCTGGTGGGTCATTTGCTAACTAAATAAGTGGTTTTCGTCTACAGAACCATTGATACTGTATTTGCTAGTTACATAAAAGGAACGGCTACATGCTTGCGAGGAGATCCAGATTGTATAATGGATATAGTGAGTTTGCCCACTTGATGTGCTTGAACATAAATTCTCAGCAACATTTACTTATTTGAATTCGGGGATGTAGGTACCAGTAGACATGGTGGTGAATGCTATGATTGTCGCAATGGCAGCTCATGTAAATCACCCCAATTCAGGGATCATTTATCATGGGACTTCTTCTGCTTCAAACCCCGTTAAATTACATCAGATTGTAGATTGGTCGGTTGAGTACTTCACTAAACATCCATACATAAACAAGGACGGGTCCATTAAGGCTCGCGATTTCAAATTGTTGACTACCGAAACAAGCTTTCAGAAATATATTGCAATTCACTACCAACTTCCCTTAAAGGTTTATTAGATACTTTAAAATCGTTTCTAGTATATATATAGGATTAAGATCAAGGGGAACCCTTCTGAGTTGTGAGAACTTAGAGAACTTGGTCTTCGTGTGCAAGTTTTGCGCCCTTTTTTTTCACACCATAGATTAAAATGTTAGAAAAATTTGCCGTAAAAAAATTGAAAAAAAATTCAAAGTGGTGTTTTTCGGCTGTAAAAAGCTGATGACATAAGCATGACATCACTTTTTACAGCGTTTCGGCTGTCGTAAATGAAAAAAAAACCTTTTTTTTTATTTTTTATTTTTTGAAAAAGGTAATTTTTTTAGGATTTTTTATAAGGTCGAGTTGTCTAAGTTCTCATAACTCGTATAAGTTTTCATTTTACCCTAACCCTATATATATATAGAAAGTGTACTGTACAAATGCCCTTATCGTACAATACGTAGGCGTCAATCTTGGCCGTCAGATCTTTCATCCCGCATTGAAATCGCATGTTGGTTTTTTGTAACAATTTCGCATGTGATATTTTTTGATGAAATCGCATGTTGGTTTTTGTAACAATTTCGCATGTGATAATTTTGATGAAATAGCATGTTGTTTTTTTATAACAATTTCGCATTTGGTAATTTTTGATGAAATCGTATGTTAAAAAAACAACATGCGAAATTGTTACAAAAAACCAACATGCGATTTCAATGCGGGATTAAGATCTGACGGCTGAGATTGACGCGTACGTATTGTACGATAAGGGCATTTGTAAGTTAACCTAACCCTATATATATATATATATATATATATATACGGAGAAGATCATGCGAGAACCACCTCTTATTGCGAGAACCGCGAGAACCAATGTGAACACAACCAAAAATGCCTAAAAATAGCTAAAAATCACACAATTTTTTTTTAAATATTTTTTATATAAAAATCGCTACTTTTCGAAGCAAAAAAAAATTTTAATTTTTTTTAAAAAAAAAAAAAAATTTTTTTGCCACTAAAAGTAGCGATTTGAGCATAAAAAATATTAAAAAAAAAATAAAAAATTTTTAGATTTTTTTTTATTTTTTTAGATTTTTTGGGGGTTTAGTTTTTAGCATTTTAGCTTGGGGGGGGGTGGGTTTAGGTTTTTTTTTTTTGGGGGGGGGGGGTTAGGTTTTTTTAGGTTTTTTGGGGGTTTTAGTTTTTAGCATTTAGCTTGGGGGGGGGTTAGGTTTTTTTTGGGGGGGGGGGGGGGGTTGGGGTTAGGTTTTTTTAGCTATTTTAGGTTGTGTTCACATTGGTTCTCGCGGTTCTCGCAATAAGGGTGGTTCTCGCATGAGCTCCTCCCTATATATATATATATATATATAGGGAGAAGATCAGGCGAGAACCACCTCTTATTGCGAGAACCGCGAGAATCAATATGAACACAACCAAAAATGCCTAAAAATAGCTAAAAATCACACAAAATTTTTTTTTAATATTTTTTATATAAAAATTGCTACTTTTCGAAGCCAAAAAAAAAAAATTAAAATTTTTTTTTATTTAAAATATTTTTTTTTGCCACTAAAAGTAGCGATTTGAGCATAAAAAATATTAAAAAAAAAATTTAGATTTTTTTTTTATTTTTTTAGGTTTTTTTGGGGGTTTAGATTTTAGCATTTTAGCTTGGGGGGGGGGGGGGTGTTTAGGTTTTTTTTGGGGGGGGGGGGGGTTTAGGTTTTTTTTTTTTTTTTGGGGGGGGGGGGGTTAGGTTTTTTTTTTTGGGGGGGGGGGGGTGGGGGGGTTTAGATTTTTTTTGGGGGGGTGGGGGTTAGGTTTTTTTAGCTATTTTAGGTTGTGTTCACATTGGTTCTCGCGGTTCTCGCAATAAGGGTGGTTCTCGCATGAGCTCCTCTATATATATATATAGCGTTAGGATCGTGTGAGAACCACTAGGCTAATTGAGAAACTTGAAAATTATTTTGGACTACAAATTTTATTAAGATTTCCATACTATACACACATTTATAGTTTAAAATTTACTATATACATATGTGTATAATTCAAGATTTGACAATATACACATATGTATATAGTCAATTTTAAGCTATATATATGTGTATATTATGAAAAGCTTAGGGAAATGTGTCCTCCAGAATACTTCTCAAGTTTCTCAAATAGGTGGACTTCTGTTAGGATCTCTGCTTTAATATACGATACGTACGAGATAAAATTACGCACATTATAAAACTTAAAACCCTAATCACGCATTTTGAAAAACCATAAATCACGCATGTTGAAAAACATAATCATGCATGAACATAATCACGTATGTACAAAATCAGAAATCACGAATGGGATAAAAACCTAATCATGCATGTTATAAGCCTAATTACGCATGTTATAATTTCATCTTGTATGTATTGTACGTTAAGTGATATTGTATTTTACACTTTCCCTATATATATTAATATATATACACACACTAATGGCACACTTTCCCTATATATATATCACACTAATGGATTAACACACCCGTGAGACCAGGCATTGAAAATGGCCAACATGGTACTTTGTCATGCTCTTGATGGTCTATACACGGATTTCAGCCGAAAGCTACAGATTGGAACTCTATTTTCAGATCTTTTCAAACATTACGCTTTATCGAAAGCAATGTACGTATGTTATTTTCTCATGTATATAGAAACCAAAAGTTGTTTTTTTTTTCTTTTTTTGTTTACAAATTCTAATGATCATAAGGACTACATTATACCTTCTACAGCTATGATGATTCCAACCTCAAGAGCCTGCTAAACATTTACAAAGAAAATGCCGATGATGAGGCACAAGTATTCTTCTTTAATCCGAGTTCTATTAACTGGAAAGACTACTATATGAATACACATGTAACACCCTAGTGTTCTATTTAACGTTTATAGTATAATTTAAACTCAAATCATGCAATTACAATCACGATTATACTGAAAATACGGGTTTATTAAAACTTTTACTAATCGCAAGTTATTCTACATAACGTGGTTGAATTCGTTTTTAAAATTTACTATGTGTCAAAGTGCGGAAGCGTGTGTCTTTATTGTGTTCGGTTCCTCGCTGAGCTTGATCGTCTTCCGGCATCCAAGGCGTACCTACATTTCATAAACATGAAATGCTTTAGTCATACGGGGTTTAAATCATGTCCGAACAATGTCCGGGAAACATTTGATTTTCAAATGAAAAACAAAATATTAAAAAAAATTATATCCACCGTAATTTACGGTGGGACCGTAAATTACGGTGGCACCTGGGTTGCTATTCTTCTGCCGTACATCAGACTGTTAGCACCGTAACCAAATTCAACTCCACCGTAATTTATGGTGGGACCGTAAATTACGGTGGTCTCTGCATCCAGCTTCTCTATTTCGTCGTAATTTGACACGAAATCTTTCGTATCTTTCAAACCGCTTATCCGTTTGACCTACCGTTTCTTCCTACATGTTTGTAATTTGATTCTCCATCATATGGAGTTAAAATCCGGCATCCAAATTGATAAAATTCAAGACTTTTAAGTCTTCGGCTTATTACTCTTTTACCAAAATTTGACCCGTTTACGCATTTTATCAAACAAACGTATTTGTTTGATTCCTATATCACATACATCTCTTTAATTTAATATTACCTACCATTTTAGGTTCCAATAATAGGTTTATTACACCATTTAAACCCGTTTTCACTCGTATGCTTATTTTGACCCGTTAAGGGCTCTTAAGCACTTTCGAGCCTAAAATCGCTTTCAATTGCTTCTATAATTATTCTAAGTATTCATTTAATCATAAAACTCATTTCCAAACAACTTTTAAAGGTTGTTTGGTCAATTTAGCCACCAAGGGCGTTTTGGTCCATTTTAGTCCTTTATTAACAATGAAGGACTTTTGAAAGTATATTGGACCCATAATCCCTCTTTTAGCCTATGATTATGTTTGAAAAGTCATTAAGCTTTCCAAACGCCATGTTCATTACATAAAACATTTGGTTTACCTAACAAGTAACCAAATGTCCGTTTTGACCTCTTTTAACACTCTTGAACCATATGTTCTAAATGAGTGTTACCCTATTTCACATACCTGGCGCAGATCAACATATTGACCCGTTTTTAATACCTTGCTTTTATAACCGCTAATTCATAGCGTTGCTAACACCAATTTGACATTTACACCTGAAATAATATAGCTCGACAATAATCATTAGTCGCTATTGTCAAAGGGTGATATCTTCACCTTTTGACCCATTTGGTCTAAGTGACCGATTATGTTGGCGAGGTGATATTTATTACCATCTCATCTATACGACTCGCTTCGGTTTACACCGTGTGGCCATTTCACTTATTAATTGATTTTTCTTAACGCTTTTTAGCCTGTTATGGCTTACGCCTTACAGTGTCTTTCAAAACCAATAGTTATGGTCAACGCATGACCAATTTACCTTTTTACCCTTATTGTTTGTTTTGGTTTACCCTATAAGGTAACCATTCAAAGGTTCATTTTCCATTTTTCATAAAATGATCGAATTACCGATTTAATTCCTTTTAAACCATCAACATGGTTTCTTGTCGTGCTTGACTACCTTGTTCCGTACGTTTACACGTCGGAACATCATACCTCAATTATGTATTTGTCTTTTTCGTAACTAATACAATAAGGGAGTATTCTAACATATAAGACTAGTGTAAGCTATACTTACCTTGCATCCGAATTATGCTTTTTCCGCCATTCTTGCTTCGTTTGACCCGCTTCCTTTCCAAGCCTCCACCTAGCTTGTCAAGCGTCAAACTATCATCATAATTCGTAAGACGGTTATATTAGTCATCATTAATTATGACTATTCCATCTTACATATTTTCTATCACAATTACCCTTCGATCTTATTAATGGTCGGTTTGACTACTAAAAGTCAAACGCCCCTTAGCATATAAATGCACATTCAAGTTCTATCTATCAATTGGTAGCTAACATGATCTTATACACTTAGTTACATGAACATGGCTACCAAATTTCATTATAACATTCAAACCCATTTCAATCATGTATGAACAAGTTCCCAAATCACTTAATTTGTTTGAGTGCCTTGTTTCTATTTTCCATTATGATGATTTTAAACATAAACTTATCATCATCTTTACTATTACATAAAAACCCACTTCCTAGTTTACTTGTTAATCACATACAAGTGATATTACTTCAAGTTCTTCATGATTTCATCATATCTAACAAAACCCACTTCTAGTTACTTATGAACTCTTAACAAAATCCCTAATTTGTTCAAGTAGTTCATTCATATGAGTTAATATGATGTTTATAAACACCATTAGAACATCAATTTCATCAATTCAACCAAAACCCACTTAGCTCATAATAGGGTAATTATCAAATCCCTAGTTTAGCAACAATTCATCAAGATTTCTACTAGGGTTTGTTTCTAAACCAAGATATAATCAAAATAACACTCATAGATTCAAGATTCATTCCAGAATTTCGATTATGATTGTTCATCATAATCTCAAAGTATCACCAAATCATAAATTTCAACATACCTTGTAATCCCCATGACTAGGTGATCACGAATTTGTGTTCATGCAGTGATTTGGCTCTTGATTTGGGCTTCAATTTGATCAAGTTGTGGAATTTAGGGTTTGAGCTCCCTGAGCTTTCTCCTGGTCGACCTCACACACGCACACACTAGGTGTGGTGTGTTTTTATTTTTGTTTTTAATAAATAATCTTTTAGATTATTACACCTTTGGCCCCTCAAGTTTTGTTAACTAATAAGTAGGCTACAACCTACTTATTTTCAGCAATACTTTATTTTGTTAACTAGGTTAAACTTTGCTAGTTTAACTTAGTGAGTTCGGGGTAGTCATAACCCGTTTTATTTTAAGTCCCGTTATCTCGGGCCTTCTATATACCTTGTTTTCCTTAAAAGCTTTTATTCACTTTTTATTTAACATTAGGATTAATTATTTAAATCCTAATATTTACCGGGTTATTTTTACTACTAGCGGCACTTAACCCGTCTTTTAGTATTAACATGGTTAATTACCAAACCCGTTTTCGGGATGTTACAAGTCTACCCCCCTTAAAGAGGTTTCGTCCTCGAAACCTTTTCTTACATAATTTATTGAGTTTCAAACCCAATGTACATATACTGAGTAACCTTCTAAGCATTACTCATACTTTGACCATTTGTTAGTGTTACCAGACAAATATGGTAACATCTTTTAATTACTCAACATATATATCTTCTATGCGAATTAGCGCAACTCTGAATAACGCCATCTTGTTATTTCGACTTGTTTGATTAACTTAGCGGAATCCATCGCCTTTATACTTTTGGATTCTTTGTGAATCCGTTACTCCGACCCGTTTAACGGTCTTTAGTGAAATCTTTCACTTTCAGCAACAATTTCTTTTATTTTCAAATTTATTTATTCGTTTTAGTTATACCGAATTTACCATTTACAAGCGAACCAAATTTCTTAACTTGAATTGCTGACTTTGGTCGGTTTCACTAACTAGACTTATTTGTCCAGTTCCTTTTTACCGCTTGCTTTGTTATAATGTGATTTTACTTCACATTACATTTATTGACCGTGATTGTGTTACATCATGTTTAATTTATATCAACCTTTCATTTTCGAAAATATCTCACTTTTCGAATATATTGTCTTGCGCCTATCAGTGTCAAGACTTGTATCTTTCATACTTATCATTTAAATTCCTATCAGAATTTATGTTTGTAAAAACATTATTTCTTACTAAAACCGAAGTTTTAGTTTTAGGATCTTCTCTTTAACTTCTGTCAATTATCCATTCCAGGATATTGACAGTCCAAAATTTATTCTTTTACAGCCTTTGTTTTATGCGGGGATTCTCAATTTGTCCGTCGCTTTGTCTAATTAACCCCGTAAGTTTTATCGTTTTGCTCTATAGGCTATGTTATTAGACCTTCACCTCTTTAAGGCTAGGTCCTTATAATCTATTTCTTTCTAGTCGTGACCCGTAGGTCATATTAGTCTCGTAGACTTTTCCATTGTTTATAACCCCAAGGGTTATATTGATCCCGTGGATCATTCTTTACGCATGTCTATATTGAAATATATATATGGTGTCAAAGCACTCTTTTTATGTTTGAAAATCATTTGTTTTCACCCTTGAGCTTCATTTGACCTTGACCGTAGTCTAAGGCTTCATTTGTTTACTTCCGGGCTAATCCTCCGACTTTATGACTTCTGACGTTATTTACGCGTCAGTTTGTCTCAAGCTTACCGTTATCCGGCTTGCGCTTACTTATGCCATTAAGCATTTATACTTTATTCAACCCGTTCAACCTCAAAATGGTTGAATATAATTATCAAAATTTCTGTTTACGAAATTTTATGGTCTTTTAGTTATAACTCATAATCCGAGTCTTTTGACTTTAAATTCATGTTCTCGTCTCTCGGTTTACGCATGTGTTTAAATCCTTACCCATCAACCGGGTGTTTTACCGAAGTCGTTATTATTGCAACCCTCCCGGTATGCATTAAGACCTCGCTTCATTTTTATATTCCGACTTTGTCTTTAAGTTGGACGTTTTACAAAAACGACCCGTTAAGGGACTCATTTGCAATTTCCGGGTTCGAGCGTAAGTACACTCCCTCCCAATATTTGTCTAATCATGCTTGCGTTTTTCTGGGTTCGAGTGTAAGTACACTCCCTCCCAATACTTGTCTAATCATGCTTGCGTTTTCTGGGTTCGAGTGTAAGTACACTTCCTCCCAATACTTGTTTAATCATGCTTCTTTGTCCCTTCACTCGGGCTCATTATCCTAATGTAATACGCTTCCGTCACTCGGTTGTGCGTTTACATTATTATCAAATATTTTGCTTGTCTGATTCATTTGGGTACTTTTTACTTAGTCCCATTCACCCCACCCTTACTACATCGGACATAACTGCGCTCATTATAAGAAGCTCATGCTATCATGTGTTCACTACTTACTTGGCCAGAGTAAGCGATCAACACGTGGTACGCGTGACCTTATTATAATTACCACATCACGTCCCATGTAAGTAACTCCTCAAATTATCTTCATGTTTATGGTTTCATTTGGTAAAACTTTATTTAATTGTTAGTTAACAATTATTAGTTTTAATCGTTTATCCTTGAACATGTACAATGTCCCTTTTTATAAACATTTATTCACATTCATTGATGTGATCATTAATTTTCTCAATAGGATTTGTATTGAGAATACTTACTTGGATGATCACTCTCGTCCAAGTTTCTATATAAACAAGTCTTGTTATTCATTTGTTATTCATCATTGTGAATAACACATTTCCTATTAAATTTCTCTTGGAAATCAGGTTTTCCAAGTTCTATCATATGTGTATGCAACCGTTATTACTTACGTGTTTGTTGCATATAACGACTCGTGCGATTAAATTTAAAAGTGTGCACCTGGTGATGCTTGCCCTAACGGGCTTCTCTTGTCATTAGTCTTGTTCGCGACCGTTACGCGATTTTGGTCCTTAATGAGTATGCTCTTCCTGTCATACCTCGGACCGTTCCATCATCATATCCATAGTTCGTTTGACTCTCATCGTCTTCAAACGCGAGTGTCCTTCATTTAAAACATTCACAAAAGTTAGTAAAGTCAACTTCAATAATCGCCCGTATTATAATACAAGGCATTTTCTACTATACACGTCAACGCGCGTATTTCATCAACTATGTCTATCGTTTTAATTGGGGTAACGTGTATCACACGATAGCCCTATGTGTTGTTTACAACACTTTAGCATGCTAAGCTGTTAACATACTTGTACTTACCGGATTTGCGATCAAGCCTCGAACCGAACACTATTCTTTGTCAAGAGCATAAGGTTTAAGTCCAAGCATGGTTCCTCCCAACCATACTCGAATCTCTTAAACCAAGGCTCTGATACCAACTTGTAACACCCTAGTGTTCTATTTAACGTTTATAGTATAATTTAAACTCAAATCATGCAATTACAATCACGATTATACTGAAAATACGGGTTTATTAAAACTTTTACTAATCGCAAGTTATTCTACATAACGTGGTTGAATTCGTTTTTAAAATTTACTATGTGTCAAAGTGCGGAAGCGTGTGTCTTTATTGTGTTCGGTTCCTCGCTGAGCTTGATCGTCTTCCGGCATCCAAGGCGTACCTACATTTCATAAACATGAAATGCTTTAGTCATACGGGGTTTAAATCATGTCCGAACAATGTCCGGGAAACATTTGATTTTCAAATGAAAAACAAAATATTAAAAAAAATTATATCCACCGTAATTTACGGTGGGACCGTAAATTACGGTGGCACCTGGGTTGCTATTCTTCTGCCGTACATCAGACTGTTAGCACCGTAACCAAATTCAACTCCACCGTAATTTACGGTGGGACCGTAAATTACGGTGGTCTCTGCATCCAGCTTCTCTATTTCGTCGTAATTTGACACGAAATCTTTCGTATCTTTCAAACCGCTTATCCGTTTGACCTACCGTTTCTTCCTACATGTTTGTAATTTGATTCTCCATCATATGGAGTTAAAATCCGGCATCCAAATTGATAAAATTCAAGACTTTTAAGTCTTCGGCTTATTACTCTTTTACCAAAATTTGACCCGTTTACGCATTTTATCAAACAAACGTATTTGTTTGATTCCTATATCACATACATCTCTTTAATTTAATATTACCTACCATTTTAGGTTCCAATCATAGGTTTATTACACCATTTAAACCCGTTTTCACTCGTATGCTTATTTTGACCCGTTAAGGGCTCTTAAGCACTTTCGAGCCTAAAATCGCTTTCAATTGCTTCTATAATTATTCTAAGTATTCATTTAATCATAAAACTCATTTCCAAACAACTTTTAAAGGTTGTTTGGTCAATTTAGCCACCAAGGGCGTTTTGGTCCATTTTAGTCCTTTATTAACAATGAAGGACTTTTGAAAGTATATTGGACCCATAATCCCTCTTTTAGCCTATGATTATGTTTGAAAAGTCATTAAGCTTTCCAAACGCCATGTTCATTACATAAAACATTTGGTTTACCTAACAAGTAACCAAATGTCCGTTTTGACCTCTTTTAACACTCTTGAACCATATGTTCTAAATGAGTGTTACCCTATTTCACATACCTGGCGCAGATCAACATATTGACCCGTTTTTAATACCTTGCTTTTATAACCGCTAATTCATAGCGTTGCTAACACCAATTTGACATTTACACCTGAAATAATATAGCTCGACAATAATCATTAGTCGCTATTGTCAAAGGGTGATATCTTCACCTTTTGACCCATTTGGTCTAAGTGACCGATTATGTTGGCGATGTGATATTTATTACCATCTCATCTATACGACTCGCTTCGGTTTACACCGTGTGGCCATTTCACTTATTAATTGATTTTTCTTAACGCTTTTTAGCCTGTTATGGCTTACGCCTTACAGTGTCTTTCAAAACCAATAGTTATGGTCAACGCATGACCAATTTACCTTTTTACCCTTATTGTTTGTTTTGGTTTACCCTATAAGGTAACCATTCAAAGGTTCATTTTCCATTTTTCATAAAATGATCGAATTACCGATTTAATTCCTTTTAAACCATCAACATGGTTTCTTGTCGTGCTTGACTACCTTGTTCCGTACGTTTACACGTCGGAACATCATACCTCAATTATGTATTTGTCTTTTTCGTAACTAATACAATAAGGGAGTATTCTAACATATAAGACTAGTGTAAGCTATACTTACCTTGCATCCGAATTATGCTTTTTCCGCCATTCTTGCTTCGTTTGACCCGCTTCCTTTCCAAGCCTCCACCTAGCTTGTCAAGCGTCAAACTATCATCATAATTCGTAAGACGGTTATATTAGTCATCATTAATTATGACTATTCCATCTTACATATTTTCTATCACAATTACCCTTCGATCTTATTAATGGTCGGTTTGACTACTAAAAGTCAAACGCCCCTTAGCATATAAATGCACATTCAAGTTCTATCTATCAATTGGTAGCTAACATGATCTTATACACTTAGTTACATGAACATGGCTACCAAATTTCATTATAACATTCAAACCCATTTCAATCATGTATGAACAAGTTCCCAAATCACTTAATTTGTTTGAGTGCCTTGTTTCTATTTTCCATTATGATGATTTTAAACATAAACTTATCATCATCTTTACTATTACATAAAAACCCACTTCCTAGTTTACTTGTTAATCACATACAAGTGATATTACTTCAAGTTCTTCATGATTTCATCATATCTAACAAAACCCACTTCTAGTTACTTATGAACTCTTAACAAAATCCCTAATTTGTTCAAGTAGTTCATTCATATGAGTTAATATGATGTTTATAAACACCATTAGAACATCAATTTCATCAATTCAACCAAAACCCACTTAGCTCATAATAGGGTAATTATCAAATCCCTAGTTTAGCAACAATTCATCAAGATTTCTACTAGGGTTTGTTTCTAAACCAAGATATAATCAAAATAACACTCATAGATTCAAGATTCATTCCAGAATTTCGATTATGATTGTTCATCATAATCTCAAAGTATCACCAAATCATAAATTTCAACATACCTTGTAATCCCCATGACTAGGTGATCACGAATTTGTGTTCATGCAGTGATTTGGCTCTTGATTTGGGCTTCAATTTGATCAAGTTGTGGAATTTAGGGTTTGAGCTCCCTGAGCTTTCTCCTGGTCGACCTCACACACGCACACACTAGGTGTGGTGTGTTTTTATTTTTGTTTTTAATAAATAATCTTTTAGATTATTACACCTTTGGCCCCTCAAGTTTTGTTAACTAATAAGTAGGCTACAACCTACTTATTTTCAGCAATACTTTATTTTGTTAACTAGGTTAAACTTTGCTAGTTTAACTTAGTGAGTTCGGGGTAGTCATAACCCGTTTTATTTTAAGTCCCGTTATCTCGGGCCTTCTATATACCTTGTTTTCCTTAAAAGCTTTTATTCACTTTTTATTTAACATTAGGATTAATTATTTAAATCCTAATATTTACCGGGTTATTTTTACTACTAGCGGCACTTAACCCGTCTTTTAGTATTAACATGGTTAATTACCAAACCCGTTTTCGGGATGTTACAACACATCTCCCAGGCTTAGTTAAGTATGCAATCAAATAACTGCAGTAAATCCGAAAAACGATTTAAATAAGCTTCGGAGTAGTATGTGGATTTCTGATTATAGTTTGTATAAGATTCATATCTGTCAAAGGCAATATTGTCCTCACGGATATATCTATTACTAGTTTACTTGTTTGAATAATTCAATCATGCAGTATTAATAATACTGAAAGCATGAGAACAAAGCTTGGGGATTGTATCTCTTGAAACCAAAGATTAAACGAATATGATGAGTTGTTTGTTTATATATTTCAATGAGCAATTGTACACATAGTGATATCTTTTTTTATTATTGCAAGCACTATTTATACTAGAAAATTGGACCATGATAGTGGGTTAAGTTATTCTACAAAGGCTCCTAAAAGTAAAAAGTGTAAGAAGGCATTATACACTACTAGAAAAGGGGACAATTTCCTACAGAAATTTCTTACACAATTTTTTTCATCACAGATTACAACACTTTTATGACGAATTTCCTACAAAAGAAAATTTCAAGATTTTGTTACAAATTTCAATGCATTCACGACGAAAAATAAGAAAACCCTAATTAATTGACACTTGCGTCACAAATCTGTCGGAAATAACCTACAAAAGGTTAATTATTATTCTTTACCGAATAAATATTTATATAAGCCAAAAAAATAAGGGAAAATAATATCGTTTCCTACACATTTTTGACGAAAAATAAGAAAACCCTAATTAATTGACTGTTGCATCAAAAATCGGTCGGAAATAATCTACAAAAGCTTAATTATTATTCTTTACCGAATAAATATTTATATAAGCCAAAAAAATAAGGGAAAATAATATCGTTTCCTGCACATTTATGACACAACAATTATTTTTTAATTAACTTAAACCATCCGTCGAATTCCGTCACAATTTGTGACAAGTTTCCACAAAAACCTAAACACCCACCCCTACCCAAAAACCTAAACCCCCCCACCCCCCCCCCCCCCCCCCCCGCAAAAAAAAAAAAAACCTATACCTCACCAAAAAACCTAACCCCCTCCACCTACCCCCAAAAAACCTAACCCCCCCCCCCCCCCCATACACACACCCAAACTAAATGCTAAAAACAAACTATAAAGCTAAACCCCACAACTACGTGCTAAAAAATCTAAAAAAAAAATAAATATTTTTTTAAAAAAATCGCTACTTTTCGTCACCCAAATTTTTTTTTTAGGTGGGTGGGGGATTTAGGTTTTTGGGTGGTGGTAGGTGTTTAGGTTTTTTTTTTATGTAATGAGTTTATTTTTATGAGCCTTTGTACACTTCTTATTTTTAGGAGTATTTTAATAGAATCCTAAACCTGATAGTAGTTTGGATCTAATACTCCTTTTTTTTCTTTTAAAATGGCAACCTCACAAATCCACTACACCTGCCAAATTCTACACCAGTTTTCACCAAGGGCTGAAACCCTGACCACTTGGGAGACAACACCTTACTGCAGTTCTTGGTATTACCAGGCTACAAGCCCTTTGGCAATACTTCCTTTTTCTGCTATTAAATGCTCTTTTTATCCATTTCAAATACACAGTGGTGGATAGATTTTGGTCAATATGTGGTAGAGGCGGTAGAGGTACCAGTGGTTCAAGTTTTTGTCGCGAGTAATTGAATGTGCATGTCAAATGCTTAAATTGGCAGTTAACAGTCCTGATCCAGATCTATTAGCAGTGTAGATGCATGTTTTCTGTTGGTAGGCTAGACTTTTAGTTGTATTGGTCCATCTGTTGGACCTTCACCATGTTGGGACTCTTCTAACACCGGTTCCGACAGAGAACTTTAGCACGGCTAAAGTAGAGTGAATGCACAACATATTACTGTTAAGAGGAAAATTGGAATATTGTTGAATGAAGCCCTCTCTAATTCAATCCAAATGTTTTACATAATCAAACTGAATCACTAACATATGTGGAAAATATTGAAATAGTGATTTCCGCAAATACACATATACATATACATACATATTATCTGCAACTATATGTATATATAAGGATTATCCAGTGATACCGTTACTGGCGCTGTAAATCGATACAACAGATATATTATTAACCAGACCCACAACAGAGGAAATGAACACAATACTTCCAACTCCAGAAGTCTTTAAAAGAGGATGGGCAAGTTGACCCATATGGTATGAAGATTCCAAATTAGTAGCCATGAGCATGGCTTATTCATCTATGGTATACTCTGTAGTAGATTTCTAAAACGCAATCCCAAAGTTGTTTATCTACAAGAAGGAAATCAAATCAAGTAAAACACTACGCGCCATGAAAACAAATATGGCAGGTGAACTCATTTTCAAATACTTTTTCTGAAACAACCTGTTTCAACCCAAGCATAGCTTGCTTAGAACCCATTCAACTTGAACTAGATTGATATTTTTTTTAAAATGACCCGTTTCAACACGAGCCAAACTTTCTAAAAACAATTTATAAGGTTTGTGCTATAAGGTTGCAATCATGGACTTTCTCAAATTTAAGTTCATAATGATATGCATAAAACCATATTGATAACTTGTTCTTCTTTGAATCTTTAAAATCCAAAATTGGTGTCTTAAACCTCATCTTTTTTTTTCGAACAACAACAAAGTATATATAAATATAGCGGCTAGGCAACGGCTGAAAAGCGATACAAAATGGTTCTGAAAAGAAAGGTTACAACATTACAGAAATATCAAATTCCAGCCAACTTTCCCACTCTAAATGAGCAGCCTTTGCTCTATGTTTAGACCAAAATAAAGTCTCCTTCTTGATGAGCTCCACCAAATTTTGCACAGATATCATGTTATTTTTGAACTCCTTTTCATTCCTGGACACCCAAAGCCGCCAAATACCGCCGAGCACTACCATATGAGACGCTTTTTTCCACTGTTTAGATCCAACCTGGTCCTGCACGTGTTTCAAAATCTGCCCTACGCAATCGAAGTCGGTAAGGATCGGAATTCTCATACATCTAAACACGTGCCACCACACACACCTAGCCCAGAGACAGGTCACGAAAATATGTCACACCCCAATATTTCCATGTATTACCGGTGGGCCCGGTGGGGAGTATCGTGACGTAGTTCATATCATCATAGTCAAACAACACAATTTTAAAATGCACAGCGGAAGCAAAAGATGAATCACATTACAAACCGAATAAAAAGTAATATCAAAGTATTACAAACGGACTGTAAAGGATCCACAGGCGGATCAAATAAAAAGGAAACATAGTTCATCAGACTTAAAATGCATCCAAGCTTGCGAGACTCTTATTGATGCTAAGGAGAAGCCAGCCTATTTCGATTAGTACCTGCACATAGCCTTTTTGGGAAAATACGTCAGTTTACACTGGTAAATACAATTAACTGACTCATTTTGAAAAGGTTTAGAAAAATTGATTTGAATGCCCAAGGCACAAAACATTTTATAACTTGGGATAATTATTTATATATAAACTTGTAAAAGAATTACATGTTTCTTATACGTTCAGTAGCCCGGATTGACACCGGGTTAAAGATTAATAGACACACCACATGATATAGTCCCGCGGCGAGTTATTCCCGAAACCGGCGGTTATACCTTATTATTTATATATGCACTGTCGGGTGTACGCCTACACCCCGTGCTTAGGTCGTGGCCATTTCTTAAAATGATGCCAAGGATATCCGGGACATGGTCATTAACCCCCCAAAGGCTTTAAGCAAACAAAACAGTTTAAACGGGTCATATCAATAAATTAACCTTCATACGATCAAAAATTCAATGGCCGACCAAGCGGTATTTTATATACCGTACCCCAAGCCCGTATAGGGAAAATAAGTTAAAAGTATTTACCTGAGCAAGTATAATTCACAAACAGCAAATGCAAGTAGCTTTTACCGGGTCTCCTAATCTGGAACAAAGGTTTTTAATAACCTATTAGATTCCTAACGGGTCTTTAATTAAGCCTAAACTTAGACCGGTTAGTTTTAAAGGAAGATACGGTTCAAACGCACGATTAAGCGAAGACCGGAATAGAATGTGATTTAGACCCGAGAAGTTTGGAGACTTGTGTAATATGGGTAAACTAAACACATTCTGGATTTTGAGACAAAAATGATATGGTTTGACCCGTTTCGGCTAATTTATGCAAACTAGTTACATAAACCGCACCGAACGCGAATAATGCGTAACGGTTAACCAAATGATTCATGAACAGGTTTCCTAAGTTAATATGCCTTAAATATGTTGTGACATCAGTAAGATATCTTCTATTATGCCCAAAATGGATTTAAACTCAAATTATGCCCTGTAGGGGTATTTTGGTCATTTAAAAGGTTATAAAAGAGTTCAAATAATAATTTGAGTTACAGGTCTGGTATAATCAGTAAAAATACTTAATTTAATAAGTTATAACAGTGGGATATAACATATGTGTGAAATTTATCATTTATAATCAAACTTTGCACCTTAGGGGCATTTTGGTAATTTCACATAGGCTTAAAAGGTCAAAACTGGAAATCTGAGTTTAAAACTTTTTCTTACTGTTAAAATATAAAAATTTACTGAAAATATCAGTAAGCATCAAACCTTATATGTTAAAAATAGTTTTAATACATACTATGCGTTAAAAACGCGTAAAAAGGCGGTTTTAAGCGATTTCCGGGTTTTTAAGGGAAAGCTGATATTTTTATCATTCCAGAAGACTCAAAATATTTTATTTATTATATAAAATCAGTAGCAAAAGGTTTGGTATCAAAATATTATGTAAAACTCTTTTTATAGGCCAACAGGGCAAAACCGACAATTACCGAATCAAAGCTATAACCCTATGTTATGCTCAGCCTAAAAATAAATAAAAATCTTCAAAAATCCCAAAATATTATTTTACATCAGTGGGTAAAAAGTTTGATATCAAAAATTGGGTTTAGATAGGCTTTATGCTAATTACGCTGTTTAATTAATAAAAAGCTTTTCATTTACGCTAATGAGCATAACTCCTAATCTAGACCTCAAACTGATGTCAAATTTTAGGTACAAGTTTATAAATCAGTAACTAAGGTTTCTATTCTTTTACATTTTCAAAAATCACATTTTAAGGTCATATGGGCATAATAGTCAACATTTAAGCATTTAACGGAAACATGCATATGAATCGGATAACTATTGAACCAAGTTGTATAATCATAGAGGGTTATACTAAAATGTAACATGGTCCAAATAAAGCTCTAAGGCATTTCTAAAACATGCTACATTGAGTCAGAACTGAAAGTCAAAGCAAAAGTCAAATTATGCGACTTTTTGTTCCGAACCGAGCCTAAACTGAAAATTGTCGGGTTGAACATGTTTAGACATGTTCTTACATTAATTACCAAGTTATATTAGTGATAAAACAGGTTGCATGGGTTCTACATTGTTAATTATGCGTTTATTTAAAAATAAGCTTTCTGTTTACTTTTTAAGATTAACTTTGACCCGACAATTGACCTAGTTAGAGTGGGAATCAGAGGGTGCCCTTTTAAGGGCTTATTACCCACATAATTACCAACTCAAAGGTATTTTCAATTCTAGATTTGACTGGACAAATTTTAATTAATCACAAAGTTAAACTCTAATTACGACGGTTTGACTTTAGGCTAATTAAATAAGTAAAACTGAATTAAGGAAAGTTAAGGACACTTACAAAGGTCCTAAGCACGACTAGTGACTCCTAGGAAGGGTGCTTGAGCTCCAAAATTCTCCAGAAGTGAAGTTGTGAAGTTTGCAAGTGAATGTGTCCAATGTTGCAAACTTGGGAGCTCTTATATAGTGAATTTGATATCCTAAGATGATTGTGACAACTCGTATTTCCGAACCTTTCATGTATTTTGAAGTAACCGGTGTGAGTGCTATGTGATTAACTATTGTGATTGCTTGCAATAAAATGTTATGTTTTATTATGTGATAAGTGTTATGAGATTGTAGTGTGTTATGTTTATACGTGTAACATATGTGGATCGCACAATTGTATAACCGATTTGCACAATACACCCCCGAGTCGCACAACACTCTTTTATCTTGGGCTAGCCCTCGGCCCAAACGAAACCCGAGTTTTTGGGCTCGGCTCACATTCAGCGAATATACACTTGGTTTTGTGAAAACCCTCTCATTAAGTTAGTATTTGACATAATTACAAACCCTAAAGCATTCCTGAAGTCGACGGCAACCAAGGGAGTCTCGCGATCAAGGGAGTCTCGTCCATTGTGTCTAACAGTAGTCATACCTCGGCTCGGTTAGTGTAATATTATTCTTGTTGAATATGTTGGGTGCATGTGAATATGTGGGTAAAATCGATATTGTATATGATTGCGAGCATGTTACCTGATTGTATCGGTCCAATGATGTTGTAGAATAATGGTTTGATAAAAGTGGATAACTTTGATTAAAGAGAATGTTGGCCATGTGTGTGGTTGTAGTTTTGATATAATCTAACCATGTGCACAGTATATGTGTATTGTCAGAAGTAGTTAAATATATTAATTCTATTTGGAATAAATGATGGTATGATTGTCTTGCATGATGATTTAGGATATTTTAATAGAACAATTGGTGTTATATGTTCACAAGATTTAATGAAAATCGGCCCACATGTAGGTTGTAATAGATCGTTATAGGGTTTGATGATACTATGATTTGAATGGTGATATAAAACTGAAAAACATGTTAATCGGTTATGGTGTAATCGGATTCGGATGATTAGTATGTTTTATCAAGAGTTTGCATGATGAGTATTATGATATTAGGGTTTATATGAATTAGATGATAAAACACTTGTTTGATCGAGGATAGCATAGCTTGGAAACTGTTAATGTTGATTGATTGAATAATTGTAAGACAAGAAACTGTCCAAATTAATGTAACTAATATGCATGATATTCGGAAGTGATAACCAATCGCACAAGAGTCCTTGCTTGCACAAGGACCCCGAGCGCACAAGTCGTCCGGATCGCACAAGAGATCCGGACCGCACAAGACCAAAGTATTGTATTGCTGGGCCTTGAAGCCCAAATTCGGTCGCACAAGAATTGTCCAGTCGCACAAGGCCTACTGGACCGCACAAATTGATTTATGTTCACTTGTTTGGGCCGTATGCATGTTGGATCAGTTTATTATTTGGGCCGGGTGTTTAACTGGATCGCACAACATGCTGTGGATCGCACAAGGTTGTGCTGATCGCACAACATGTTGGGCCGGGTAGTTGTTGGGTTTCAACTGCCCAATCGCACAAGATGTTATTGGGCTTACACCGTTACTTCAGCCCAATACATCAGGATCGTACAAGTTTGGGTTATATGTGATTAACTGATTTGTTTAACATGTTCAACGTGTATGCCATGATCATTACGTGTTCTTGATTTGTTATCTCTGTGTAAACATACGTGCATTATATGAACCTAGACCTGACTTGTATGGTAACCATGTTAGGACGTGGTTGACCTCTAGCAGCCCGATTGACCTTTCGTTTATCTGCCGAGCTAACCTAAGGTGAGTTCACACTTTCTACAAAGCATGGGATTCCCAGGGGTTGGGAATGGGTTAAGGAATATGGATTGCTCGTCCTTTCTTGGGTAGGACAGTACGGGTTCAGGAATATAATTCCTCGTCCTCATGGACAGTTAACTTTTACTAGACCAAAACTCTATCACGAAGTCCCTCCTTTTTATATCGACTTAATCGCCGGGCCAATGGCGAGCGGGTCATTAGTTAGATAGCGCTATTTAGGTTTAACAAGCCTCACACCGTGCCGCAGAGGACGGGCGTGAACTAATGGATCTGGGCTCGTCAATGATGATATACATTGACAGTTCAGGGCACATAAACATGACTACAGTCAGCAGTCGATATGGTAACGAGTCTAGTGGTATATACATGGGGTAGCCCCCACGGCCGAAAAGCCAGATAACTAAACATGGGGTAGCCCCCACGGCTGGATTTCCAGAGTAAATGGGTTAAACAAAACACGTTTTCAATTATGGGGTAACCCCCACGGCAGGATGCCAGCTAAAGGAAACCGTTTTTGGAACAACTTAAAACAAACACCCAACTGTGAACTCACTCAACTTTGTTGTTGACTCGTTACTACATGCTTTGTAGGTCATTAGGTTTAGCAGGAGCATGCATGGGGGAGAGTCGTTGTGGAGCATGGACATTGAGTGTTCATGATAAACTTAAACACATTTACTTTATGATTTGGGTTTTGAACTATTTGCATCCGCTGATAACTTAAACTATGTTTTGTTTGGACACCAATTGTATTGTGTTGGATTTTATTATTACTTACATGCTTGTTCAATATGATTGGTGGCTGGATCCTGGTCAGTCACGCCTCCAAGCGGTGATACTCCGCAGGTGGATTTTGGGGGTGTGACAGATTGGTATCAGAGCCATTGGTTATTGTGAACTTGGTTTTAATAAGGGAAAAGTTTTTGTTAAAACCAGACTATAACCTGTACAGTGCTCTACGATCCACAACGACGCTTCACTCCACGTGCAAGGCTTAGAACTATAGGTGATATGACTTATGTTTATATTGACTACTTGCTAGCTACATAGAACATTGCTTATGGTATGCTTAGTTAGTATAACAACTGTTGCTTGAACCCTGTGTGCTTACTCTCCTCTGTCACTCCACACTTATACACATTCGCGACACCTTTCCTACTTGAGTTTACTTCGATGTGAAGATCATGAGTAGACGTGTGAACCTAACTCAAGCCCAGCTGACGGCTCTTATTAACAAACAAATTACGGCAGCACTCGCAGCCGCTCGGGCAGGAGGTCAGAACGCTCCGCCACCTGTATGCACATTTAAAATCTTCATGGACTGTCATCCTAGTACTTTTAGTAACACTGAAAGGGCCGTTGGACTCCTCCACTGGTTCGAGAAGCTCGAATCGGTCTTCAAAATGTGTGAATGCCCTGAGTCTCGTAGGGTGAAGTATGCCACTGGTACCCTCGAAGGCGTTGCTTTGACTTGGTGGGACGCACAAGTACAAATATTGGGGCTGGTAGTTGCCAATGCCACACCCTGGAACGACTTTAAGGAACTGATCAAGCAGGAATACTGTAGTCGTGATGACATCCACAAGCTGGAGGTAGAGTTCTTCAACTTAAAGATGACGGGGCCAGAAAGCGAAGCATATACAAGAAGATCAAACGAATTGGCTATTCTGTGTCCTACTATGGTAGACCCTCCCATCAAACGTATTGAACTGTACCTAAAGGGCTTAGTGCCAGAAATCCAAAGTCATGTAACCTCAGCAAATCTAGGCACCATCCAACAGATCATCAAATTGACTCATCGTCTCACGGATCAGGCGGTGGAGCAGAACAGGTTACCAAAGCGTATTAGTGCTACAGCTACTACTGATACTCCCAATGACAACAAGCGTAAATGGGATGGAACTTCAAGCAAAGGTTCAACTTCTGTTCAACCTCAGTCTCAGCAGAGAAGGACTGACGACTACAAGAGCCCTAGTCAGCAATCGTCTGGTAGTCAAAGTCAAGGAGGGTACAGGGGAGTTCACCCCAAATGCAATCGATGTAACCTACACCACAGTGGGCCATGCACCAGGAGTAACTGTCATCGGTGCAACAAGCCAGGCCACGCCGCAAAGGATTGCAAAAGTTTATATCCTGCAAACCAGAATCGGCAGCAGCCACAAGCTCCACAGAATCAGCAGCAACAACAGGGTAATGTGACAACTCGAGATTCCAAGATTCTATCTTCGCATTTAGTGCACGTTAATTTTTTTTTATTTAGTTGATTGTTAATACGACTCGTTGTTTCACAACGCTTACCTTTGTAATACGTTAAATAGTACTGCGACTGATATTTTATATTTGGGATGCATAGTATATATATTAATCTATGATTGTATGTTATAGGGTGTTATTATTTAAACACATGGTAAATAAAAGAATGGAACTTACTGAGAATAAGTATTCATGAAATCACCCAAGTGGTGAAAACACATATAGTGTTTTCGTCCACTGATGGTCAACGAAATCAGATGATGGGCCTTGGCCCAGTGTTGAGATATTTTATGTGTAATCATTTTTATAAGCAATCTTCTCTGAGAAGTCTCACATTTTCCAAACCACATCTTATCACTTTGTTCTCTCTCTCTCTACATCTGATAACCCAACAAAGAGTTCCTCATTTGAAGCAAACCTCTGTTTAATACTTGGTTAGTGATTTCATGATTCAAGTTGTTTCTTGTTGCATATCATATGATTTTGGATGTTTAATCATGATGTTTGGATACATTTATATATGTGATTATGTGATTTGATCATGGTGTGGTTGTTAGATAATTATTATCTATGAACTGTTTGAATATTGGATGTTTGGAAGTTACAGTGGGTATATGTTAATGAATGATAAACACTATGATTGTTGTTGGATGTTAATTCTGAGAATAAAGATGAGTAGATATCTAATCAAATGTTTTAGCTTTTGTTTGTTTGATTGTTTGTACAAAAGGGTTGAGTCTGATAAGAAATGGGATTGGATTTTACTGGGTTTTTATGTTACTGTAAGTTTGTTGATGATGATGATGATTGGCGAAAACACCCCCACAAAAGAAGCTGGACGAAATCACTTAAAGTGATTTCGGCCCAAACATTTCGACCCAACCTAGATTTCGGCCAACTTATGTGTTTTCGGCTCATAAAGGGTTTTCGGACATAAGGGGTTTTCGGCTATAGGGTGATTTCGACTAAAAGGGTTTTCGGCAAAAGTGTATTCGGCCCATATAAGTGATTTCGGCCCAATGGTGTTTTCGGCTATAAAGGGATTTCGGTACACATGTGTTTTCGGCCCATGTGTTAGATTTCGGCCCAACTGTTATCTGTTATGTTATCTGTTAACTGTTAACTGGTTAAATTTATTAAGTTGTTAACTTATTAAATTACACATAATAACTCTGATTAGTTATGTAACCATATTTAGCCTACTAACTGAGTTAAGTCCATTAACTCAGTTAACTTTACACACTATGTAAGATTCCTGGATGACATTATGTTAAATATATAACTTAGTTAAGTAAAGCATGTGACACAGTTAGTTACCAGTTTGTTAAATGTTAATTCTGTTAACCGTATATCCCTGTTTATATATGCTAACTCAGTTAAGCATACTAGCTTTATTAACTGTGATGCTGGTTAACTATGTTAGAATTATTGAGAAGGTTATTATGAGGAAGATGAATTTGCATGAATTGGTTTAACTGTTTACATGATACAAGATGTAAAACTGCCAAACACACTCCGTGATGTAATTTTGACACTAGTTCAATATGAAACTTTACAAACAATGTGAACTGATTGAATATACGTGCACTATAGGACTTGACTGAATTATTGTGAGCACTTAACTTAGCATACCGAGCAAACAAGGTGAGTTCACACTTCTACCAAGGCATGGGATTCCCGGGGTTGGGAATGGGTTGATTGATTGATTATTTAAGCTTAAGAGTTATCGGAATTACATACCATTGGCCTCGGGAGAGGAAGGTCAATGGTAGATACTACTAGACTAGTGATACATATACTTCTCTTCGCAAACATGCCGGGATCGGCCGCGATACTAGAACAATCTTCGCAAACATGCCTGTAATGGCCGCGAACTATACTTTAATCTTCGCAAACATGCCTGGAGGGCCGCGATACAAATATATCTAGTCTAGAAAACATGGGAAACCCCCACTAAACTTCGCAAACATGCCTAGAGGGCCGCGATGATATTACATACGATACATGACTACTAAACGAACTTACGATTTACAATACGAAAACTATAACTGAATAACCTACTGTGAACTCGCTCAACTAGTTGTTGACTCTCTGTTGCATGCCTTGCAGGACCTTAGGTACTTTTGGAGCTTGCACGGGAGGCACGGTCGTTGTGGACATGGATCGTGAATGTGTTAAACATTATGACATTTTGTACTTAAACTTATGTTGGGTTTTACATTAATGCTTCCGCTACACACTTGTTTATTTTTGGAATTGGAAACACCTATCGTATTGATGAATGACTTTTACTTTATACTTATGTTCAATATGATTGGTGGCTTGATCCTGGTCATGTCACGCCTCCAAGCGGTAGTACTCCGCGTGTGGATTTTGGGGGTGTGACAGATTGGTATCAGAGCCATTGGTTATAGAGAACTCGGTTTTAATAAGGGGAAAACGTTTTTATTAAAACCAGACTATAACCAGAACAGTGCTCAACGATCCACAACGACGCCTCGCTCCACGTGCAAGACTCATCATAGGTAATATGGTATATATTTTATTGCCTACTTGCTAGAATTGTATAGAACTTTGCTCCGGGTATGCTTAGGTTAACTTAACACTATTGCATGAGAACACTTGTGTGATTATTCTCTTTTGTTATTGCACTACTCGCGAACCTCTCTCACTTATGTTATCTTTGCTATGAAGATCATGTCTGGACGCATTAACATGACACAAGCCCAGTTGACGGCTCTCATTAACGAGCGAGTTGCTGAGGCACTTGCAGCCGCACAAGCAAGAGGTCAGCACGCTCAGCCACCTGTTTGCACCTTCAAAACTTTCATGGACTGTCGTCCTACTACCTTTAGTGGCACGGAAGGAGCGGTTGGACTCCTCCATTGGTTTGAAAAGCTCGAGTCCGTATTCGAAATGTGTGAATGCCCTGAGGCTCGCAGGGTGAAGTACGCCACTGGTACTCTAGAAGGCATTGCGCTGACTTGGTGGAATGCGCAAGTGCAGATGTTAGGGTTGGCTGTTGCTAACGCCACACCCTGGAATGATTTCAAGGAGTTGATCAAAGAGGAATACTGTAGCCGTGATGATATTCATAAGCTGGAGGTAGAGTTTTACCACTTGAAAATGACGGGGTCAGAAATTGAAGCGTACACCAGAAGATCGAATGAGTTGGCTATTATGTGTCCTACTATGGTGGACCCTCCCATTAAGCGTATCGAACTGTATCTCAATGGTCTGGTGCCGGAGATTCAAAGTCACGTAACCTCAGCGAATCTTGGCACTATTCAACAGATCGTCAAGCTAGCTCATCGCCTCACCGATCAGGCGGTGGAACAGAACAGGCTGCCTAAACGTATCAGCGCTACTACCGTTACCACTCCAGTTACTCCTGCTATTCCCAGTGACAACAAGCGGAAATGGGAAGGGGATTCTAGCAGGGGTTCAGCTATTGTACAGTCTCAAGCACAACAGCAGCGCAAGACTAGTGATTACCAGAGCCTGAGTCAGCAATCGTCTGGTGGTCAGGGGCAGAGTGGATATCGGGGAATTCATCCACTGTGTAACAGGTGCAACAAACACCACAGTGGTCAGTGTCGTAAAGGCCGCTGTCAGAGATGTCTAAGGGTAGGTCATGAAGCTAAAGATTGCAGGAGCTCAAGGCCTGCGAATCAGAACCAGCAACAACAGCCACCCGTTCCACGAAACCAGTCACAACAACAACAGCAAGGAAATAAGACATGCTTTCAGTGTGGGGCTGAAGGTCACTTCAAGCGGAACTGCCCCCAGTTAAACTAGAATCAGAATAACAACAATAATCAGGGCACTGGGAACAACAATGGGGGAAACAACAACAACAATGGTGCAAAGGGTCGTTTATTTGTGATTGGTCAGAGTGACGCAAGGAACGATCCTAATGTGGTTACGGGTAAGTTTCTTCTTGACGACTTTTATGTTACCGTATTATTTGATTCGGGTGCGGATACCAGTTATATGTCCCTGAACGTTAGTCAAATGCTTAAACGCGCACCAACACTTTTGAACACCAAACGTGTCGTAGAGTTAGCTAACGGTAAAAGTCTAGAGGCCACACACATAGTTCAGGGTTGTAATCTTATCCTCGCTGGTCAGACTTTCTCTATAGATCTCATTCCTATAACTCTGAGTAGTTTCGACATTGTCATCGGTATGGATTGGTTATCCCAACAGCAAGCAGAGATCCTATGCAAGGAGAAGATCATTCGTATTCCTCGTTCTGGCAAAGAACCTCTCGAAGTTCAAGGCGACAAGAGTGGTGTCGTGAGTGGCATCATCTCCTTCTTGAAGGCGCAGAAGTGTTTACGAAAGGGCCACATAGCTATTTTAGCACTCGTTACTGATACATCGACGACAGAGAAAAAGATTGGGGACATTCCTGTAGTACGCGACTTTCCTCAAGTGTTTCCTGAAGAGTTACCTGGATTACCGCCTCATCGCCAGGTCGAATTTCAGATCGAGCTAGCTCCAGGAGCAGCACCCATAGCTCGAGTGCCTTACCGTTTAGCTCTAACTGAACTGGAAGAACTGTCTAAGCAATTGCAAGAACTCTTGGAAAAGGGTTTCATACGTCCTAGCTCTTCGCCATGGGGAGCTCCAGTATTATTTGTAAAGAAGAAAGACGGTACTTTTCGTATGTGCATAGATTACCGCGAACTGAACAGGGTGACGGTGAAGAATCGTTATCCACTTCCACGCATCGACGACTTATTCGACCAATTACAAGGGTCGAGCTATTACTCAAAGATTGATCTGAGGTCAGGTTACCATCAACTGAGAGTCCGGGATGAGGACGTCTCCAAAACAGCATTCAGAACTCGCTACGGTCATTACGAGTTTTTGGTCATGCCATTCGGGCTAACGAACGCGCCTGCGGTCTTCATGGATCTTATGAACAGGGTGTGCAAACCTTATCTTGACAAGTTTGTTATTGTTTTTATTGACGACATCCTGATCTATTCGAAGAATCGGGAGGAACATGAGCAGCATTTACGACTTATTCTGGAACTCCTTCGAACGGAACAGTTGTACGCTAAGTTTTCAAAATGCGACTTCTGGCTTCGTGAAGTCCACTTTCTAGGCCACGTGGTAAACAAGGATGGGATTCATGTTGATCCATCCAAGGTAGATTCGATCAAGAACTGGCCTGCACCTAGCACACCGACAGAAATACGCCAATTCTTAGGTTTGGCGGGTTATTATAGGCGGTTCATCAAAGACTTCTCAAAGATTGCACAGCCGCTTACATTACTGACACAGAAAGGTATTGCTTACCGTTGGAGTGATACACAGGAAACAGCGTTTCAGCACTTAAAGGATAAACTCTGTAGCGCACCTATCCTCTCATTGCCTGAAGGCACGGACGATTTTGTAGTCTACTGCGATGCATCTATCCAAGGTCTAGGATGTGTGTTGATGCAACGGGATAAAGTTATTGCTTATGCTTCGCGCCAACTTAAGATTCACGAACGGAATTACACTACGCACGATTTAGAGCTTGGAGCTGTTGTCTTTGCACTCAAGATATGGAGACATTATCTGTATGGCACCAAGTGCACCATCTATACCGATCACAGAAGTCTTGAGCATATCTTCAAGCAGAAAGACTTGAACATGCGACAACGTCGATGGGTCGAGTTACTGAACGATTACGAATGTGCTATAAAGTACCATCCGGGCAAAGCCAATGTGGTGGCCGACGCCCTCAGTCGAAAGGATACTACACCTAGGCGTGTACGAGCGTTGCAACTCACTATTCAGTCTAGTCTTCCTTCACAGATACGAGATGCTCAGGTAGAAGCATTGAAACCGGAAAACGTCAGGGCTGAAGCTCTACGCGGCTCAAGGCAAAGGTTAGAACAAAGGGCAGACGGCGCCTACTATGTAACAGGACGCATCTGGGTCCTACTCTATGGCAACCTACGCGAGCTTGTAATGGTTGAAGCTCATAAGTCTCGCTACTCAGTACATCCTGGTTCAGATAAGATGTACTACGACCTCAGAACTACATATTGATGGCCTAGCATGAAGGCCCACATAGCAACTTACGTTAGCAAGTGTTTGACTTGTGCGAGAGTCAAAGCGGAATATCAGAAACCATCAGGCCCACTCCAGCAACCTGAGATACCACAATGGAAATGGGAGCAAATTTCCATGGATTTTGTTACTGGCCTACCTAAATCTCAGCGCGGAAATGATACTATTTGGGTGATCGTGGATCGACTCACAAAGTCTGCTCACTTCTTGGCTATCAAGGAAACAGATAAGTTCTCCACTCTAGCAGATGTATACCTTAAGAAAGTTGTCTCGAGGCACGGGGTGCCCACATCTATTATCTCTGATCGTGATGCACGTTTTACTTCAGAACTGTGGCAAGCAATGCACAAATCTTTTGGCTCCCGATTAGACATGAGCACAGCTTATCATCCTCAGACAGATGGGCAGTCTGAGCGCACTATTCAAACTCTAGAAGACATGCTTCGGGCGTGCGTAATTGACTTTGGCAAAGGCTGGGAAAAACATTTGCCACTTGTGGAATTTTCATACAACAACAGTTACCACACCAGCATTAAAGTTGCTCCATTTGAGGCATTATACGGGCGTAAATGCCGATCACCTCTTTGTTGGGCAGAGGTGGGTGACAGTCAGATCACAGGTCCAGAAATGGTAGTTGATACTACTGAAAAGATTGCTCAAATACGACAACGCATGGCGGCAGCTCGTGACCGTCAGAAAGCATAGCCGATAAAGACAGGAAACTGCTCGAGCTCCAGGTTGGGGATCGAGCACTACTCAAAGTTTCACCCTGGAAGGGTGTTGTTCGTTTTGGCAAACGAGGCAAGCTCAATCCACGATACGTTGGACCATTTGAAGTCATAGAAAAGATAGGCAAAGTGGCCTACAGACTGAACTTACCAGCTGAACTCAGTGCAGTTCACAACGTCTTTCATGTGTCGAATCTGAAGAAGTGGCAGTCAGATGAGACCTTCATAGTTCCCTTGAAGGAGCTCACTATCGACGAACGGTTGCATTTCGTCGAAGAACCGGTTGAAATCACGGACCGAGATGTTAAGGTCCTCAAGAACACCAGAATACCTCTTGTTCGAGTTCGTTGGAACTCCCGTCGTGGCCCAGAGTTTACCTGGGAACGCGAAGACCAAATGGAACTCAAATATCCCCAGTTGTTCGAAAACAATGCAACCACTACTGAGGCTGAAGCTACTACAGAATTTCGGGAAGAAATTCCAAACCAACGGGGGAATGATGTGACACCCCAGGAGAACCAGTAAATGATAACTTATCTAGCTTCCTCAGTAACCGCATGCTAAATTTCGGGACGAAATTTCTTTCAAGTTGGGGATAATGTGACAACTCGAGATTCCAAGATTCTATCTTCGCATTTAGTGCACGTTAATTTTTTTTTATTTAGTTGATTGTTAATACGACTCGTTGTTTCACAACGCTTACCTTTGTAATACGTTAAATAGTACTGCGACTGATATTTTATATTTGGGATGCATAGTATATATATTAATCTATGATTGTATGTTATAGGGTGTTATTATTTAAACACATGGTAAATAAAAGAATGGAACTTACTGAGAATAAGTATTCATGAAATCACCCAAGTGGTGAAAACACATATAGTGTTTTCGTCCACTGATGGTCAACGAAATCAGATGATGGGCCTTGGCCCAGTGTTGAGATATTTTATGTGTAATCATTTTTATAAGCAATCTTCTCTGAGAAGTCTCACATTTTCCAAACCACATCTTATCACTTTGTTCTCTCTCTCTCTACATCTGATAACCCAACAAAGAGTTCCTCATTTGAAGCAAACCTCTGTTTAATACTTGGTTAGTGATTTCATGATTCAAGTTGTTTCTTGTTGCATATCATATGATTTTGGATGTTTAATCATAATGTTTGGATACATTTATATATGTGATTATGTGATTTGATCATGGTGTGATTGTTAGATAATTATTATCTATGAACTGTTTGAATATTGGATGTTTGGAAGTTACAGTGGGTATATGTTAATGAATGATAAACACTATGATTGTTGTTGGATGTTAATTCTGAGAATAAAGATGAGTAGATATCTAATCAAATGTTTTAGCTTTTGTTTGTTTGATTGTTTGTACAAAAGGGTTGAGTCTGATAAGAAATGGGATTGGATTTTACTGGGTTTTTATGTTACTGTAAGTTTGTTGATGATGATGATGATTGGCGAAAACACCCCCACAAAAGAAGCTGGACGAAATCACTTAAAGTGATTTCGGCCCAACCTAGATTTCGGCCAACTTATGTGTTTTCGGCTCATAAAGGGTTTTCGGACATAAGGGATTTTCGGCTATAGGGTGATTTCGACTAAAAGGGTTTTCGGCAAAAGTGTATTCGGCCCATATAAGTGATTTCGGCCCAATGGTGTTTTCGGCTATAAAGGGATTTCGGTACACATGTGTTTTCGGCCCATGTGTTAGATTTCGGCCCAACTGTTATCTGTTATGTTATCTGTTAACTGTTAACTGGTTAAATTTATTAAGTTGTTAACTTATTAAATTACACATAATAACTCTGATTAGTTATGTAACCATATTTAGCCTACTAACTGAGTTAAGTCCATTAACTCAGTTAACTTTACACACTATGTAAGATTCCTGGATGACATTCTATTAAATATATAACTTAGTTAAGTAAAGCATGTGACACAGTTAGTTACCAGTTTGTTAAATGTTAATTCTGTTAACCGTATATCCCTGTTTATATATGCTAACTCAGTTAAACATACTAGCTTTATTAACTGTGATGCTGGTTAACTATGTTAGAATTATTGAGAAGGTTATTATGAGGAAGATGAATTTGCATGAATTGGTTTAACTGTTTACATGATACAAGATGTAAAACTGCCAAACACACTCCGTGATGTAATTTTGACACTAGTTCAATATGAAACTTTACAAACAATGTGAACTGATTGAATATACGTGCACTATAGGACTTGACTGAATTATTGTGAGCACTTAACTTAGCATACCGAGCAAACAAGGTGAGTTCACACTTCTACCAAGGCATGGGATTCCCGGGGTTGGGAATGGGTTGATTGATTGATTATTTAAGCTTAAGAGTTATCGGAATTACATACCATTGGCCTCGGGAGAGGAAGGTCAATGGTAGATACTACTAGACTAGTGATACATATACTTCTCTTCGCAAACATGCCGGGATCGGCCGCGATACTAGAACAATCTTCGCAAACATGCCTGTAATGGCCGCGAACTATACTTTAATCTTCGCAAACATGCCTGGAGGGCCGCGATACAAATATATCTAGTCTAGAAAACATGGGAAACCCCCACTAAACTTCGCAAACATGCCTAGAGGGCCGCGATGATATTACATACGATACATGACTACTAAACGAACTTACGATTTACAATACGAAAACTATAACTGAATAACCTACTGTGAACTCGCTCAACTAGTTGTTGACTCTCTGTTGCATGCCTTGCAGGACCTTAGGTACTTTTGGAGCTTGCACGGGAGGCACGGTCGTTGTGGACATGGATCGTGAATGTGTTGTTAAACATTATGACATTTTGTACTTAAACTTATGTTGGGTTTTACATTAATGCTTCCGCTACACACTTGTTTATTTTTGGAATTGGAAACACCTATCGTATTGATGAATGACTTTTACTTTATACTTATGTTCAATATGATTGGTGGCTTGATCCTGGTCATGTCACGCCTCCAAGCGGTAGTACTCCGCGTGTGGATTTTGGGGGTGTGACAGGTAACAAGGATGTTATCAGTGTGGTGCAGAAGGTCACTTCAAGAGACACTACCCACAGTTGAACCAGAACCAGAATCAGAACCACAATCAAGGAAACGGGAACATTAATAGAGGCAACAACGGGGGTAATAACGACGGCAATGGTGCCAGGGGTCGAGTGTTCGTGATTGATCAGAGTGATGTTAGGAATGACCCCAACGTGGTGATGGTTTCGACATCGTTATTGGTAGGGATTGGCTACCTCAATATCAAGCAGAGATTCTTTGCAACGAAATGATTGTCCGTATTCCTCGTTCAGGTGATGAACCTCTTATGATTCGTGGCGACAAGAGTGGTGCTGTTGTGAGCATCATCTCTTTCCTCAAGGCCCAAAAGTGTTTGCGAAAGGGCCACACTGCTATTTTAGCTCTCGTTACTGACACCTCGAAGAAAGAGAAGAAGATAGAAGATTTTCCGATTGTACGTGACTATCCTGAGGTATTTCCCCGAGGAACTACCTGGTCTCCCGCCCCATCGTCAGGTCGAGTTTCAAATCGAGCTAGCTCCTGGAGCAGCCCCTATAGCTCGTGCACATTATCGCTTAGCTCCATCAGAGTTGGAAGAACTCTCTACGCAACTACCAGAACTCTTGGACAAGGGATTTATTCGTCCTAGCTCTTCACCTTGGGGAGCTCCAGTGCTATTTGTGAAGAAGAAGGACGGTACCTTCAGAAGGTGTATTGACTACCGCGAGCTCAACAAGGTGACTGTGAAGAATCGTTATCCTCTTCCACGTATTGATGACCTGTTCGACCAGCTGCAAGGGTCGAGCTACTACTCGAAGATTGATCTAAGATCGGGATATCACCAGCTGAGAGTCCGAGAAGAGGACGTCTCCAAAACAGCTTTTAGAACTCGTTATGGACATTACGAGTTTCTGGTTATGCCTTTTGGGCTGACAAACGCACCTGCGGTTTTCATGGACTTGATGAATCGAGTGTGCAAGCCTTACCTGGATAAGTTTGTGATAGTTTTCATAGACGACATCCTGATCTATTCTAAGAGTCAGGAGGAACACGAGCAGCATCTACGACTTATTTTGGAACTCCTACGAACAGAACAGCTTTATGCAGAATTCTCGAAATGCGATTTCTGGCTTCGTGAAGTCCATTTCCTGGGCCACGTGGTAAACAAGGATGGGATTCACATTGATCCATCCAAGGTTGATTCGATCAGGAACTGGCCTGCGCCCCGTACACCAACAGAAATTCGCCAATTCTTGGGTTTGGCGGGCTATTACAGAAGGTTTATCAAGGATTTTTCTAAGATCGCGCAACCTCTCACCTCATTAACACAGAAAGGTGTCACCTATCGTTGGGGTGATGCACAGGAAACTGCGTTCCAACACTTAAAGGATAGACTTTGTAGCGCCCCTATCCTCTCATTGCCTGAAGGCACAGACGACTTTGTGGTTTATTGAGACGCATCCATTCAGGGACTTGGATGTGTGCTGATGCAACGTGACAAGGTCATTGCTTATGCGTCACGTCAACTTAAGATTCACGAAAGGAACTACACTACGCATGATTTGGAGCTGGGAGCTGTTGTTTTCGCACTCAAGATATGGAGACACTACCTGTACGGTACCAGGTGCACCATTTACACCGATCACATGAGTCTCGAGCATATCTTCAAGCAAAAGGAGTTGAACATGCGTAAACGTCGATGGGTTGAGTTATTGAATGATTACGAATGCGCGATCAAGTACCATCCAGGCAAAGCCAATGTTGTGGCTGACGCCCTCAGTCGAAAGGACACTACGTCTAAGCGCGTGCGAGCATTACAACTTACCAATCAGTCTAGTCTTCCTTCACAGATACGGGATGCTCAGGTAGAAGCATTGAAACCAGAAAACGTCAGGGCTGAAGCCCTACGTGGCTCAAGACAGCGGTTAGAACAAAAGGCAGACGGTGCCTACTATGTAACAGGACGCATTTGGGTCCCACCCTATGGCAACCTACGAGAGCTTGTGATGGATGAGGCACACAAGTCTCGTTACTCAGTACATCCTGGTTCAGATAAGACGTATCACGACTTGAAAACTACGTACTGGTGGCCTAGCATGAAAGCTCACATAGCAACTTACGTTAGCAAGTGCTTGAGTTGTGCGAGAGTCAAGACTGAATACCAGAAACCCTCAGGCTTACTTCAACAACCAGAGATACCACAATGGAAATGGGAGCAAATTTCCATGGATTTTGTTACTGGCCTACCTAGATCTCAGCGCGGAAATGACACTATTTGGGTGATCGTGGATCGACTCACAAAGTCTGCACACTTCTTGGCTATCAAGCAAACGGATAAGTTCTCTACCTTAGCAGACGTTTATCTTAAGGAAGTTGTCTCGAGGCACGGGGTGCCCACCTCTATTATCTCTGATCGTGATGCACGTTTTACTTCAGAGCTGTGGCAAGCAATGCACAAGTCCTTTGGCTTACGTTTAGATATGAGCACAGCTTATCACCCGCAAACGGATGGGCAGTCTAAACGCACCATCCAAACCCTTGAAGACATGCTTAGGGCATGTGTAATTGACTTTGGCAATGGTTGGGAAAAACATCTGCCACTAGTGGAATTTTCGTATAATAACAGTTACCACACCAGCATTAAAGCTGCTTCATTTGAGGCATTGTACGGGCGTAAATGCCGATCACCTCTTTGTTGGGCAGAGGTGGGGGATAGTCAGATCACTGGCCCAGAACTTCTGGTAGACACAACAGAACGGATTGCTCAAATACGACAACGAATGGAGGCAGCTCTTGACCGTCAGAAAAGCTACGCCGATAAGGGAAGGAAACCACTCGAGTTCCAGGTTGGGGATCGAGTGCTACTCAAAGTCTCACCCTGGAAGGGTGTTGTTCGTTTTGGTAAACGAGGCAAACTTAACCCACGATACGTCGGACCTTTCGAAATCGTAGAGAAAATAGGCAAGGTGGCCTACAAACTGAACCTACCAACAGAACTCAGTGCAGTTCACAACGTTTTTCACGTGTCGAATCTGAAGAAGTGTCTGTCAGATGAGACCCTCGTAGTTCCTTTGAAGGAGCTCACTATCGACGAGCAGTTACGATTCGTCGAGGAACCAGTTGAAATCATGGACCGGGATGTTAAGGTCCTCAAGCGTACTAGAATACCTCTCGTTCGAGTTCGTTGGAACTTACGTCGTGGCCCAGAGTTCACCTGGGAACGCGAAGATCAGATGAAACAAAAGTATCCCCAACTGTTTGCAAACAGTACAACCACTACTGAGGCTGAAGCTACTACGGAATTTCGGGACGAAATTCCAGATCAACGGGGGGAGGATGTGAAACCCTAGGAAAACCATGCAACTTAACTAGCTTCCTCAGTGAGTACGTACCAAATTTCAGGACGAAATTTCTTTCAACTTGGGGATAATGTGACAACTCGTATTTCCGAACCTTTCATGTATTTTGAAGTAACCGGTGTGAGTGCTATGTGATTAACTATTGTGATTGCTTGCAATAAAATGTTATGTTTTATTATGTGATAAGTGTTATGAGATTGTAGTGTGTTATGTTTATACGTGTAACATATGTGGATCGCACAATTGTATAACCAATTTGCACAATACACCCCCGAGTCGCACAACACTCTTTTATCTTGGGCTAGCCCTCGGCCCAAACGAAACCCGAGTTTTTGGGCTCGGCTCACATTCAGCGAATATACACTTGGTTTTGTGAAAACCCTCTCATTAAGTTAGTATTTGACATAATTACAAACCCTAAAGCATTCCTGAAGTCGACGGCAACCAAGGGAGTCTCGCGATCAAGGGAGTCTCGTCCATTGTGTCTAACAGTAGTCATACCTCGGCTCGGTTAGTGTAATATTATTCTTGTTGAATATGTTGGGTGCATGTGAATATGTGGGTAAAATCGATATTGTATATGATTGCGAGCATGTTACCTGATTGTATCGGTCCAATGATGTTGTAGAATAATGGTTTGATAAAAGTGGATAACTTTGATTAAAGAGAATGTCGGCCATGTGTGTGGTTGTAGTTTTGATATAATCTAACCATGTGCACAGTATATGTGTATTGTCAGAAGTAGTTAAATATATTAATTCTATTTGGAATAAATGATGGTATGATTGTCTTGCATGATGATTTAGGATATTTTAATAGAACAATTGGTGTTATATGTTCACAAGATTTAATGAAAATCGGCCCACATGTAGGTTGTAATAGATCGTTATAGGGTTTGATGATACTATGATTTGAATGGTGATATAAAACTGAAAAACATGTTAATCGGTTATGGTGTAATCGGATTCGGATGATTAGTATGTTTTATCAAGAGTTTGCATGATGAGTATTATGATATTAGGGTTTATATGAATTAGATGATAAAACACTTGTTTGATCGAGGATAGCATAGCTTGGAAACTGTTAATGTTGATTGATTGAATAATTGTAAAACAAGAAACTGTCCAAATTAATGTAACTAATATGCATGATATTCGGAAGTGATAACCAATCACACAAGAGTCCTTGGTTGCACAAGGACCCCGAGCGCACAAGTCGTCCGGATCGCACAAGAGATCCGGACCGCACAAGACCAAAGTATTGTATTGCTGGGCCTTGAAGCCCAAATTCGGTCGCACAAGAATTGTCCAGTCGCACAAGGCCTACTGGACCGCACAAATTGATTTATGTTCACTTGTTTGGGCCGTATGCATGTTGGATCAGTTTATTATTTGGGCCGGGTGTTTAACTGGATCGCACAACATGCTGTGGATCGCACAAGGTTGTGCTGATCGCACAACATGTTGGGCCGGGTAGTAGTTGGGTTTCAACTACCCAATCGCACAAGATGTTATTGGGCTTACACCGTTACTTCAGCCCAATACATCAGGATCGTACAAGTTTGGGTTATATGTGATTAACTGATTTGTTTAACATGTTCAACGTGTATACCATGATCATTACGTGTTCTTGATTTGTTATCTCTGTGTAAACATACGTGCACTATATGAACCTAGACCTGACTTGTATGGTAACCATGTTAGGACGTGGTTGACCTCTAGCAGCCCGATTGACCTTTCGTTTATCTGCCGAGCTAACCTAAGGTGAGTTCACACTTTCTACAAAGCATGGGATTCCCAGGGGTTGGGAATGGGTTAAGGAATATGGATTCCTCGTCCTTTCTTGGGTAGGACAGTACGGGTTTAGGAATATAATTCCTCGTCCTCATGGACAGTTAACTTTTACTAGACCAAAACTCTATCACGAAGTCCCTCCTTTTTATATCGACTTAATCGCCGGGCCAATGGCGAGCGGGTCATTAGTTAGATAGTGCTATTTAGGTTTGACAAGCCTCACACAGTGCCGCAGAGGACGGGCGTGAACTAATGGATCTGGGCACGTCAATGATGATAGACATTGACAGTTTAGGGCACATAAACATGACTACAGTCAGCAGTCGATATGGTAACGAGTCTAGTGGTATATACATGGGGTAGCCCCCACGGCCGAAAAGCCAGATAACTAAACATGGGGTAGCCCCCACGGCTGGATTGCCAGAGTAAATGGGTTAAACAAAACACGTTTTCAATTATGGGGTAACTCCCACGGCAGGATGCCAGCTAAAGGAAACCGTTTTTGGAACAACTTAAAACAAACACCCAACTGTGAACTCGCTCAACTTTGTTGTTGACTCGTTACTACATACTTTGCAGGTCAATAGGTTTAGCAGGAGCATGCATGTGGGAGAGTCGTTGTGGAGCATGGACATTGAGTGTTCATGATAAACTTAAACACATTTACTTTATGATTTGGGTTTTGAACTATTTGCATCCGCTGATAACTTAAACTATGTTTTGTTTGGACACCAATTGTATTGTGTTGGATTTTATTATTACTTACATGCTTGTTCAATATGATTGGTGGCTGGATCCTGGTCAGTCACGCCTCCAAGCGGTGATACTCCGCAGGTGGATTTTGGGGGTGTGACAGATTGGTATCAGAGCCATTGGTTATTGTGAACTTGGTTTTAATAAGGGAAAAGTTTTTGTTAAAACCAGACTATAACCTGTACAGTGCTCTACGATCCACAACGACGCTTCACTCCACGTGCAAGGCTCAGAACTATAGGTGATATGACTTATGTTTATATTGACTACTTGCTAGCTACATAGAACATTGCTTATGGTATGCTTAGTTAGTATAACAACTGTTGCTTGAACCCTGTGTGCTTACTCTCCTCTGTCACTCCACACTTATACACATTCGCGACACCTTTCCTACTAGTGTTTACTTCGATGTGAAGATCATGAGTAGACGTGTGAACCTAACTCAAGCCCAGCTGACGGCTCTTATTAACAAACAAATTACGGCAGCACTCGCAGCCGCTCGGGCAGGAGGTCAGAACGCTCCGCCACCTGTATGCACATTCAAAATCTTCATGGACTGTCATCCTAGTACTTTTAGTAACACTGAAAGGGCCGTTGGACTCCTCCACTGGTTCGAGAAGCTCGAATCGGTCTTCAAAATGTGTGAATGCCCTGAGTCTCGTAGGGTGAAGTATGCCACTGGTACCCTCGAAGGCGTTGCTTTGACTTGGTGGGACGCACAAGTACAAATATTGGGGCTGGTAGTTGCCAATGCCACACCCTGGAACGACTTTAAGGAACTGATCAAGCAGGAATACTGTAGTCGTGACGACATCCACAAGCTGGAGGTAGAGTTCTTCAACTTAAAGATGACGGGGCCAGAAAGCGAAGCATATACAAGAAGATCAAACGAATTAGCTATTCTGTGTCCTACTATGGTAGACCCTCCCATCAAACGTATTGAACTGTACCTAAAGGGCTTAGTGCCAGAAATCCAAAGTCATGTAACCTCAGCAAATCTAGGCACCATCCAACAGATCATCAAATTGACTCATCGTCTCACGGATCAGGCGGTGGAGCAGAACAGGTTACCAAAGCGTATTAGTGCTACAGCTACTACTGATACTCCCAATGACAACAAGCGTAAATGGGATGGAACTTCAAGCAAAGGTTCAACTTCTGTTCAACCTCAGTCTCAGCAGAGAAGGACTGACGACTACAAGAGCCCTAGTCAGCAATCGTCTGGTAGTCAAAGTCAAGGAGGGTACAGGGGAGTTCACCCCAAATGCAATCGATGTAACCTACACCACAGTGGGCCATGCACCAGGAGTAACTGTCATCGGTGCAACAAGCCAGGCCACATGGGTCTTACGCGGCCGGTATGAGGCCCCGGGTCAGGTTAAAAATGTTTCATTATTTGCACTTTAGGTCCTTGGTCCTTTTAAACATGGTTTTGAGTTTATTTCTTGCACTTTTGGCCCTTTAACTTGACTTTTAAGGGCTCCAAGACTTAACCCAACTTCGTTAAGTCCTCGATTATCTTTGTGATCACCCGTAAGGCCCTAGATTTCAACGTTGACGCTTTTAACCCCTCGTATACGAATATTGTCATAACTTTCTCATACTTTATCGAAACCTTGTGAAATTTTTATCACTTATTCTAGTGATTATAATTAATCATTACAAAGCTTCGGGTTTGCTAAAAGGTCACTCAGAGGTATACTTTAAACATGTTGACACATTTAACCCCTGTAGTTTGTAATTTCTCACTTTTCTCACAATTAGCTTCATATGATCCATGATTTATTCGTTTAAGGGTGTAAACATCGTGTAGGGTTATAGTAAAGTATATTTATCCATTGTTGACACTTTGAACCCTTATTTTCACATACTTTCTTTGTTTGTCAACTTTAGTCCTTCATAAGTAATCTTTTACACGTTTAAAGCTCATGACACATGTCGGTACATTATTGGACATAAATTTTCGAGGTGTTACATCCTCACCCCCTTAAAAGAAATCTCGACCTCGAGATTTACTGAAACAAATGAGGGTACTTTTCTTTCATTGTGGACTCTACTCCCACGTATATTCGGGACCTCTACGGGCATCCCATTTAACCTTTACAATCGGCACTTGCTTCCTTCGAAGCTTCTTGACCTATCGATCCTCGATCGACAAGGGTTTTTCAACAAACTTTAAGCTCTCATCTATGTGCACATCCTTATGTGACATTACTAGTGACTCATCAGCTAGACATTTCTTCAGATTGCAGATGTGGAATACGTTGTGAATACCACTGAGCTCTTCAGGAAAGTTTAACTTATAAGCCACGGATCCGACACATTCGATGATCTTGAATGGTCCTATATACCTTGGGCTTAACTTACCTTTCTTACTAAATTGCATCACTCCCTTCCAGGGTGATACTTTAAGTAGAATTTTATCACCTACTTCAAACTTTAGAGGTTTACGCCTTTTGTCTGCGTAGCTTTTCTGCCTATCCCTGGCAGTCTTGAGATGATCTCTTATCTGTACAATCTTGTCTGTCGTCTCCAGGACTATATCAGGTCCTGTTAGTTGGACATCTCTAACCTCTGCCCAGCAAACGGGCGTTTTGCACTTCCTTCCATACAAAGCTTCAAATGGTGCAGCTTGGATACTTGAGTGATAGCTATTATTGTACGAAAATTCAATCAGTGGAAGATAATCATCCCAACTTCCACCTAGATCAATGACACAAGCTCTTAACATATCTTCTAGCGTTTGAATTGTACGCTCACTTTGACCATCCGTTTGAGGAAAATATGTTGTACTGAAGTTCAATCGAGTGCCTAGTGATTACTGAAAACTTTTCCAGAAATGCGATGTATACCTTGTATCCCTATCAGAAATGATAGACACTCCGTGGAGAGATACAATCTCATCCACGTACAGCTGAGCTAACTTATCTGAGCTTTGTGTTTCCTTAATAGGTAGGAAGTGAGCTGACTTAGTCAGTCTATCCACTATCACCCAAATAGTATCATTCCCTTTCTTTGTCTTTGGTAACTTGGTGACAAAATCCATTGTCACCATTTCCCACTTCCAGGTGGGAAGTTCAGGCTGTTGTAGCAAACCTGACGGCTTTTGGTGTTCAGCTTTAACTTGCGCGCACGCCAAACATTTGGCTACATAGGTAGCTATAGACTTCTTTAAGCCTATCCACCAAAAATTTGCCTTTAGATCCTGGTACATCTTATCAGCTCCAGGATGAACGGAGTACTTAGAACTGTGGGCTTCCTGGAGGATCACATCCCTAAGTCCTCCATAAATTGGAACCCATATTCGTCCATTTAATCTCAGGATTCCGTCTTTGCCATAGGATAACTGTTCAGCAGTTACTCCTAGCTTCTCATCAGTATAGTTAGCTTCTAGTACAGCTTCTTTCTGTGCAGCTAACAACCTTTCATTCAAACTACTCGTTAATTCAATGCTCTTGGCATTGATTCTTATAGGCTTCACCCTTTCCTTTCTACTTAAGGCATCGGCAACCACGTTTGCCTTGCCTGGATGGTATCGTATTTCACAGTCATAATCATTCAAAGTTTCCATCCATCGCCACTGCCTCATGTTCAAATCCTTCTGATTGAACAGATGTTGAAGGCTTTTGTGATCAGAATAGATCACGCACTTGGTACCATACAAATAATGCCTCCATAGCTTTAGTGCAAATACAACGGCACCCAACTCCAAATCATGGGTGGCGTAATTCTTCTCGTGCACTTTTAACTGTCGAGAAGCATAGGCAATAACCTTGCCTTTCTGCATGAGCACACATCCCATACTAGTGTGCGATGCGTCGCAGTAAACCACAAATTCTTCTATTCCATCAGGCAACGTCAACACAGGTGCATTGCTCAACTTCTGCTTAAGAATGTCAAAAGACTCTTGCTGCTTAGGACCCCAATCAAACTTGATATTCTTGCGGGTTAGTGAGGTTAGGGGTGCATCAATCCTTGAGAAGTTTTCAATAAATCGCCTATAGTATCCTGCCAAACCCAAAAAGCTACGAATTTCTGTGGGCGTCTTCGGCTCTTGCCAATTCATAACAGCTTCAACTTTAGCGGGATCCACTTGGATACCACGCTCACTAACTATATGTCCAAGAAACTGGACTTCGCGAAGCCAAAATTCACACTTTGAAAACTTGGCATAAAGCTTCTCCTGTTGAAGTAGTTCTAGAATACATCGAAGATGCTTCTCATGGTCGGCCTGATTCTTTGAATAAATCAGAATGTCATCAATGAAGACGATAACAAATTTGTCCAAGTATGGCTTGTAGACACGGTTCATGAGATCCATGAACGCTGCTGGTGCATTAGTGAGCCCAAAAGGCATCACTAGGAACTCGTAATGACCATAACGAGTCCTAAATGCAGTTTTGTGCACATCTTCATCTCTAACCTTCAACTGATGGTAGCCTGACCTCAAATCGATCTTGGAGAAAAAACTTGCCCCTTGAAGTTGATCGAACAGATCGTCGATCCTGGGCAATGGATATCTATTTTTGATAGTAACCTTGTTGAGCTCGTGATAATCGATGCATAGACGCATCGATCCATCCTTCTTCTTCACAAATAGGATTGGTGCTCCCCAAGGAGACGAACTAGGTCTAATAAAACCTTTTGCCAACAAATCATCTAACTGAGTCCTTAATTCTTTCATCTCAGTTGGGGCTAACCGGTAAGGTGCTCTTGCAACAGGTGCTGCTCCAGGTATAATGTCGATTCTGAACTCCACTTGCCTATCTGGTGGTAAACCAGGTAGTTCTTCAGGGAAAACTTCTGGGTACTCAGAAATGACAGGGATATCTTCAATCTTGAGCTTCTGCTCATCAATAGTTACCTGTGCCATATAAATGACACAACCCTTCTTCAAGCACCTAGATGCCTTGAGCATAGACACTTGCTCAGGCAGTCCATACTGGGTATCTCCCTGAATGGTAAGTGGTTTACCAGACGAAGTCTTGATCCCCACTTGTTTCTTGTTGCAAACGATCTGGGCTTGGTTATGAGATAACCAATCCATGCCTATTACTATGTCGAAACCAGCTAATTTCAAAGGAAGTAAGGACAAAGGAAAAGAGTGGTTCCTAATGGATATGAAACATCCATCTAATACAGTTGATGCGGTTTCTATGGTGCCATCAGCTAATTCAACCTCATATTTTATGCTTAGGGTTCTAACAGGTAGATTTAACAACTTACAAAACTTATCATCAACAAATGACTTATCTGCTCCAGAATCAAATAACACTCTTGCATAAACGTCATTGATGAGAAAGGTACCTGTTATCACATTATCGTCCTGAACAGCTTCTCGTGCATCCATTCGGAAGACCCTAGCATTGGTCTTTTTTCCATCCTCAGCCTTCTTAGCAAACTTTGGGCAGTTTGACTTAATATGCCCTTTTTCATTGCAGTTATAGCACGTCGCATCCTTGATTTTCTTACAGTCCAATGTCTTGTGCTCAGAATATTTACAAATCCCACAAGGCCTTGGTTGCGATTGGGATTTTGACTCGTATCTGCACCTCCCGAAATGGTGCTTCTTACAGATTTTACACTTGGGCTTATCGCCCGACTGATGACCATCCTTTTTAGTTCCAGAACTGTTTTTGTGGTCATTGTTTCCCTTATGCTTCTTGTCTGACCGTCGTGAGTTGTCATCCTCACGCTTTCTCTTCTCAGCATCGGTGTTTCTAAGTGATCTTTGCCTGACCGCGTCCAAAGTAAGAGACAATGATATATCAGCTGCAGACCTAAAAGTAGCTGGTCTGGAGGCCTTCACACTGGCCTTGATTTCTGGGGCCAAACCCCCAATGAAACAAGCTATCCTCTTGGGTTCCGGAGTCACCAGATACGGAACCAGTCTTGACATAGTATTAAAGCTCGTAAGGTAGGCTTGACAATCTAGGTTTTTCATAACCAATGACAAGAAATCAGCTTCAATCTTTTCAACCTCATGCTGAGGGCAGTAGTTTTCCTTAATGAGAGTAACAAACTGATTCCATGTCAGATTGTACAATGGGATCTTCCTAGTGGCTTGAATCAAAGACCTCTACCACGCTAGTGCCTCGCCTTTGAATGACTGAGATACAAACTTTACCACATCCTTATCAGTGCAACCACTGATATCTACCACGCTGTCCATCTCGTCTAACCATGACATGCAATTAACTGCTCCTTTCTCCCAGTGAAATCCCTAGGTTTGCAGGAGACAAAGTATTTATAAGTGCAACCTTTAGCACGTGGTTCTTTATTTAACACAACTCTCTTAGATGGAACACTCCTCTGATTTGATGAGTGATGAGAATCACTTTTGTGAGCGGTATGAGTTCTAGAGGGTGGTTTAGAGTGTGGTACTGACTGAGTCCTGACCTGGGTACCACTGGATTCTCTGAACTGTCTATCCAGAGCTCGCGTAATAGCATTATCTATCAATGCCTGTAATTCTGCTCCTGCTATGTTGACTCTGGAAGTGTCATGATTATCTCTGGGGTGGCTGTTGACTTCATCAGACCCAGCCATGTAGCTTGATTGCTACATAAGATAAATGATTTTAATTTCTCAGAGGTCTATAACAGTTTTATCATTCTAGATGATTTATTAATCATGGTATTTAAGAAACCATTTCGATTAATTTGTTAGGCATATATATATATTCAGGATTTTTCATTATAATAATCCTTAGTTATAATTAAAGTATATTAATGGAAAAAAGGCCTAGTCACATGGACAGTTTAAAATTTTTTAATCATGATCTATTAGGATCAAGGTATTGAGGTTTTAATTATAATTCATTACCTCTTCTTAACAGGGGGTCGAAGACCACGACTGTCTTTTGTCTTATATGACAATGAATATAGCCCGTAGGCGTTACATCCCTATGGATGTTTAATATAATAAAAGAAATTGGATGAATCCAACGTAAGGATGACTTATGCGATTTTATCGAATCGCATTCTGCCAGGAATGTTAACATGTTTTACAGATGTTAACGATGATTTGAATCTTTTAAATAGGTTTTACCATTTTGGCCATATCTAGAATGACATGTGGCTAGGTTTTACCTTTAAGATTCTTATTATTTTATTAAAATGGTAGGTCTTATAAAAGGAATGTTATTTTTCATTTATTTCACATATTATATTTATGCATATAATTTAACAAAAATGAAAATTTAAATATAACCATTCCACTACAAAAATTAAATAAGTACAGGTTTGCCCTAAACGGGACTTCTACATGAAATAACATGCCTACGCTGGGGCGAAACAACCCGACATACCCACGCAGGGGTTAAACAGAAAAAAAAAACATGCCCACGCAGGGGCGGAATACAGAAAGACATGCCCACGCAGGGGCTGAATACAGAAACAAATGTCCACGCAGGGACTTGATTACAACATAAAGAAATACAAATAAACAAATAAAGGATTTAATGATCCTTTTTGCTCTTCCCCTTGATTAAGCTCGCCAGACCCTTGAAAATTCCTTGGTTTTGCCTACGCCCTTCCCGAACTTCCTGCTGCACCTGACTCAACCTTTGAAGAATCTCCTGATGCTGCGGTGGTGATATCACTGGCGGCTGCGGGGGCTGCTGAAACAGCGGAGGTTGAGGAGGTGGCGGTTGTTGATACCTATAAGGTGGGTACCCATAGTGTGGATATCCCGCTTGATATGGGACTCCAAAGGTTCCCTCGGGATAAAGAGCATGGTAGTTTGCTGCCGCTACCAGGTATGGGTCAGCCTCGGCGTAGTTGTAGTTAGTGTGGGCCGGCTGCTCAAAAGGGTTGTACGCCGCTGAACCGGCGTATGTAGGAATTGGGTTGTTAAAACCCACGGGTGGCGGTGCGACCGGCGCAGATTGCACCTCAGAAACAGGGTTCGAAGGCCCACCCATTTGTGGGTCTTCGTATAGTGGTGGATAATGACTGCCACTAGATGGTCGAGGAGTGCTGATTCGGACTCCCCCTCATACGGACATCCGTGCGGTTGATCTCCTACGCCTCGGTGGCTCCGGAGGCTGTTGCTGCACTGGTGGTGGTGGCAGAGTGACCGCTACAAAACGGGAATCCTCGGAGGGATCCTGCTGTGGCTGCTGCTGCTGCGGTGAGTTGTGGTAAATGGAAGTAAACACCCAGTCGATCTGGTTGAACCTCGCCTCGTAGCTATCGGGACCATTATAATGTGATCCCAGAAAGGGTAACCCATCCGAAATTTTGATGGGATGCGTAGGGGTTCCGGACGGTGGTTCTGCGGGATCGGTGTCCTCGTCCATGTCCATCGCATGGTCGCCCGAGAAGTGGTCTTCAGCTCCTAATGGGTTAAAACCCACTGGTTCTTCAATGTAGTTTGCCGGGTTGAACCGGCTCTGGAAATTGGGTGTTGGGTCATCGAAGGGTGAGTTGTGGCCCTGGAGAGGTATATAAGAATGGTGGGAATTATGTGGCTCGTTTTCAGACTGGGGCCCAAAGGAGTTTTGGAAAGAAGGGGAGGAGCTCAGCGAAACTGAGCGCCTTGTGGGTTCAATATAGGTCCTCCAGTTATCTTGAGGACTTCTGCTAAGGGAATCAGATGGTGTTCACCGGTGCGAAGGCCCGGCCTCATGATCATTCGGGGCGACGAGTGGCCCCTTGCCTTTTCCTCTCCCTCTCATTCTTGGTGGCATCTTTATGAACCTGTCAAAACAAACAAAGGATACAACAAGAAAATATAAAAGACAAAGTTAGAAATAAAACAAATTTGGATTAATCCTAAGTTCTTTTGTCTAGACTCAGAAATCGAGGATTGTGCAAACTGTGTCACTGAGATTAAACACAAAAAGGCTAGTGTTTAATTCACTCAATGTTGGCTCTGATACCAACATGTCACACCCCGATATTTCCACGTATTACCGGTGGGCCCGGTGGGGAGTATCGTGACGTAGTTGATATCATCATAGTCAAACAACACAATTTTAAAATGCACAGCGGAAGCAAAAGATGAATCACATTACAAACCGAATAAAAAGTAATATCAAAGTATTACAAACGGACTGTAAAGGATCCACATGCGGATCAAATAAAAAGGAAACATAGTTCATCAGACTTAAAATGCATCCAAGCTTGCGAGACTCTTATTGATGCTAAGGAGAAGCCAGCCTATTTCGATTAGTACCTGCACTTAGCCTTTTTGGGAAAATACGTCAGTTTACACTGGTAAATACAATTAACTGACTCATTTTGAAAAGGTTTAGAAAAATTGATTTGAATGCCCAAGGCACAAAACATTTTATAACTTGGGATAATTATTTATATATAAACTTGTAAAAGAATTACATGTTTCTTATACGTTCAGTAGCCCGGATTGACACCGGGTTAAAGATTAATAGACACACCACATGATATAGTCCCGTGGCGAGTTATTCCTGAAACCGGCGGTTATACCTTGTTATTTATATATGCACTGTCGGGTGTACACCTACACCCCGTGCTTAGGTCGTGGCCATTTCTTAAAATGATGCCAAGGATATCCGGGACATGGTCATTAACCCCCCAAAGGCTTTAAGCAAACAAAACAGTTTAAACGGGTCATATCAATAAATTAACCTTCATACGATCAAAAATTCAATGGCCGACCAAGCGGTATTTTATATACCGTACCCCAAACCCGTATAGGGAAAATAAGTTAAAAGTATTTACCTGAGCAAGTATAATTCACAAAAAGCAAATGCAAGTAGCTTTTACCGGGTCTCCTAATCTGGAACAAAGGTTTTTAATAACCTATTAGATTCCTAACGGTTCTTTAAGCCTAAACTTAGACCGGTTAATTTTAAAGGAAGATACGGTTCAAACGCACGATTAAGCGAAGACCGGAATAGAATGTGACTTAGACCCGACAAGTTTGGAGACTTGTGTAATATGGGTAAACTAAACACATTCTGGATTTTGAGACAAAAATGATAAGGTTTGACCCGTTTCGGCTAATTTATGCAAAACTAGTTACATAAACCGCACCGAACGCGAATAATGCGTAACGGTTAACCAAATGATTCATGAACAGGTTTCCTAAGTTAATATGCCTTAAATATGTTGTGACATCAGTAAGATATCTTCTATTATGCCCAAAATGGATTTAAACTCAAATTATGCCCCGTAGGGGTATTTTGGTCATTTAAAAGGTTATAAATGAGTTCAAATAATAATTTGAGTTACAGGTCTGGTATAATCAGTAAAATACTTAATTTAATAAGTTATAACAGTGGGATATAACATATGTGTGAAATTTATCATTTATAATCAAACTTTGCACCTTAGGGGGCATTTTGGTAATTTCACATAGGCTTAAAAGGTCAAAACTGGAAATCTAAGTTTAAAACTTTTGCTTACTGTTAAAATATAAAAATTTACTGAAAATATCAGTAAGCATGAAACCTTATATGTTAAAAATAGTTTTAATACATACTATGCGTTAAAAACGCGTAAAAAGGCGGTTTTAAACGATTTCCGGGTTTTTAAGGGAAAGATGATATTTTTATCATTCCAGAAGACTCAAAATATTTTATTTATTATATAAAATCAGTAGCAAAAGGTTTGGTATCAAAATATTATGTAAAACTCTTTTTATAGGCCAACAGGGCAAAACCGACAATTACCGAATCAAAGCTATAACCCTATGTTATGCTCAGCCTAAAAATAAATAAAAATCTTCAAAAATCCCAAAATATTATTTTACATCAGTGGGTAAAAAGTTTGATATAAAAAATTGGGTTTAGATAGGCTTTATGCTAATTACGCCGTTTAATTAATAAAAAGCTTTATATTTACGCTAATGAGGATAACTCCTAATCTAGACCTCAAACTGATGTCAAATTTTAGGGACAAGTTTATAAATAAGTAACTAAGGTTTCTATTCTTTTACATTTTCAAAAATCACATTTTAAGGTCATATGGGCATAATAGTCAACATTTAAGCATTTAACGACAACATGCATATGAATCGGATAACTATTGAACCAAGTTGTATAATCACAGAGGGTTATACTAACATTTAACCTGGTCCAAATAAAGCTCTAAGGCATTTCTAAAACATGCTACATTGAGTCAGAACTGAAAGTCAAAGCAAAAGTCAAATTATGCGACTTTCGGTTCCGAACCGAGCCTAAACTGAAAATTGTCGGGTTGAACATGTTTAGACATGTTCTTATATTAATTACCAAGTTATATTAGTGATAAAACAGGTTGCATGGGTTCTACATTGTTAATTATGCGTTTATTTGAAAATAAGACTTCTGTTGACTTTTTAAGATTAACTTTGACCCGACAATTGATCTAGTTAGAGTGGGAATCAGAGGGTGACCTTTTAAGGGTTTATTACCCATATAATTACCAACTCAAAGGTATTTTCAATTCGAGATTTGACTGGATAAATTTTAATTAATCACAAAGTCAAACTCTAATTACGACGGTTTGACTTTAGGCTAATTAACTAAGTAAAACTGAATTAAGGAAAGTTAAGGACACTTACAAAGGTCCTAAGCATGACTAGTGACTCCTAGGAAGGGTGCTTGAGCTCCAAAATTCTCCAGAAGTGAAGTTGTGAAGTTTGCAAGTGAATGTGTCCAATGTTGCAAACTTGGGAGCTCTTATATAGTGAATTTGATCTCCTAAGATGATGCCAACGAAGTCTACAGGTGTTTCCAGATCAAGACAAGTGCCCCTATTGCATGTTAAACCATTGGGGCAGCCCCTGGTATGTAGAAACAAGGTTTTAAGTCGGTTATCAGCCTTAACAGGCAGCTGCCTGTGATTTCTGTCGCTGTAAGGGTCACGCGGCCCGCGTAACAGACCACATGGGTCTTACGCGGCCGGTATGAGGCCCCGGGTCAGGTTAAAAATGTTTCATTATTTGCACTTTAGGTCCTTGGTCCTTTTAAACATGGTTTTGAGTTTATTTCTTGCACTTTTGGCCCTTTAACTTGACTTTTAAGGGCTCCAAGACTTAACCCAACTTCGTTAAGTCCTCGATTATCTTTGTGATCACCCGTAAGGCCCTAGATTTCAACGTTGACGCTTTTAACCCCTCGTATACGAATATTGTCATAACTTTCTCATACTTTATCGAAACCTTGTGAAATTTTTATCACTTATTCTAGTGAGCATAATTAATCATTACAAAGCTTCGGGTTTGCTTAAAGGTCACTCAGTGGTATACTTTAAACATGTTGACACATTTAACCCATGTAGTTTGTAATTTCTCACTTTCTCTCACAATTAGCTTCGTATGATCCATGATTTATTCGTTTAAGGGTGTAAACATCGTGTAGGGTTATAGTAAAGTATATTTAACCATTGTTGACACTTTGAACCCTTATTTTCACATACTTTCTTTGTTTGTCAACTTTAGTCCTTCATAAGTAATCTTTTACACGTTTAAAGCTCAGGACACGTGTCGATACATTATTGGAGATAAATTTTCGAGGTGTTACAAAATATGACTGCACGGCTCCTCTTTTTTCCCGCATCTACTGCAAATAACGTCTTGGACATAGATCCATTTCTTCACCAAAAGTGTCTTAGCCGCGAGCTTATTAAGGCCAGCCCTCCAAGCCAAGTAGTTCACCTTTAGAGGAGCCCAAGAGTTCCATCTGAAAGATCCCAGATCACTATCCACGGAAGCCTTCAGAGCCAATTCATGACATATACTTTTAGTCGAGAACCTTTCGCCTGTATCATTGATCCTAACCCATCTGTCTTTGCCTCCCGGGAGGCTGACTTGCTGCAACAGACGCATAATCCCACCCAATTGAGCCGAATCCGTGTCTGAGCTCGGGTGCTATAACCAGCCCCACCTCCATTGAACTTCCCCCTACTTGTTCTAAGCAGTCGCTAATCTTTGCCCCCTTATTCACAGCCAACTTGAAGACATTTGGGTACACTTGTTTTATCAACCCATGACCCATCCAGTCATCCAGCCAAAATCTAGTGGATTCGCCATTTCCCACCTCCACTCTTAACTTGTCTCTGATACAAATCCCCCATTTGCCGATATTGCCATCCACATAACCAATATCTTTCCACCAACCTGTGATAGCTTTATCGACCCGAATTAATTTGGAGTCAATGTTTGACCCGTGAATAGCCTGGAAAACTTTCACCCAAAGCTGGCTCGAATCATCCCGAAACCGCCACCACCACTTAGCCAACATGGCTAAGTTGAAGTCTTCCAACCCCCTAACCCGAGCCCCCCTTGTCTTTTCTACTTGACCATTTTACCCCACCGAATCCAGCACATCTTGCTGTGATTTCCCACTCGACCCCACACGAACGCACGCCGGATACCTTTCAATTGTCTTCAACACAAGTTTAGTGGTTCTAAAAATTCCCAAAAAGTAAGATGGGAGACTGCCCAAAACGGTCTTCGCTAGCGTAACCCTTCCAGCAAAGCAGTGGGTTTTAGCCTTCCACGCGTTTAATTTGTTTTGAAAACGCTTAATTACCAGTTGCCAAAACTTAATTTTCTTCATATTCGCGCCTATGAGTAAACCAGGATAGACGAAAGGGAAGGAACCCATACCGCAATTCAGAATTTTGGCAACCTCCGAAACTTCCACATCGTCTACCCCTACTACGTAAACCTTGCTTTTTTGCCGATTCACCATCAGACCTATTAACAACCTAACACACAAACTATCATCTTCAGATGACATAACTCGTGGTGACAAAACTAGAAGAACTTGCCGGAGTCATTTTCATTATGTTGTGCTCTATATGAGTGAGATGAGAGCAATGAACAGGGGAGAGAATTAGTCGAGTGGGAAGACTCAGAAATCACCAATTGTTAGCAATTTCCCCCAGTTCTTATAATTTTACTACTGACACAATAATTGCCGATAGTTATAACGGTGAACTGACACGCCCTTTCACAAATAAGAGTTGTGTCATTTCAACTCAACCGTTGTTATGGTTCCCCAACTATAAAAGGAGAATCTTTGGTCTGATTTTGGTATTCTGCTTTCATAACAAAACCGGCATATTCGTTCTTTTTCTCCTTTAATTATGTGACTGAACTTTCAAAAATACCATCGAAATATTTCAATCTAAAAATGATTTCATCACGATTTCTTAAAGATATCCAATCACTTACGAATTACAAAACCAAACTGTAACGGGATGCTGATACAAACCCACCTAGATTTATTATCTCAACCAGGGGCGGACCTACAGCCCGAGTTGGTGGGCGGGCGCACCCCTTAGAAAAAAAAATTCAGTGTAGTATACGCGTTAAAATTCCGAACGCACCCCATAAAATTTTGCAATCGCACCCCTTGAGCTTTTAAACTGACCAGGCGAAGCACTAAAGTGAAAAAAAAAGTGAAAACGGCATCCGAACATTTTCCGGCCATTTTATCCGGCAAACTCTGGAACTAAAAAAAAAATGAAAGATAGTGCAGGAGAAGAATACAATACTTATTTGAATTTTTAGATAATTTATTTTCTTTTATGGAAAGAGTAATATGGTGCTTTGGAAGAGTAATAAAGTAATATTTAATAGAATTAAAATCATCTGAACTAATATAATTTTAATATTTAAAAGAAATTATATATTATATAATAGTATAATTTGCAACATTTTGTTGCATTAGAGGTTGTATCAAAATTCTTTTGTTTTATATGGTCCGATCCGACCCGATATTAACCGATTTTTTTTTTCATATATCTAAGGGCCTAAAATTTTTAAAAATATTTCGCACCCCAATGAAAAAAAATCCTGGGTCCGCCACCGATCTCTAACTAGAGAAATTTATAGTCACACTAGAATGTTACTACTGAGTGCTACCACAATAATTACCATATGTTTTAGTAAACACTAGGTAAATCCCACATCACATGTGTAGTTGTCTAGATAAGAAATATGGGACATAAGGAATATCTTGTCACATCTATCATCGCGTATCGGGATCAGCTGTGAATGAGACTATAAGACCATCCGTAGTGGGGCGTGTTTTTTCAAAAAAATCCAAAAAAAAACGCCCCAAAACGCCGGACCCCCACTACATAGGGCGTTATTGGGCGTGGTTTTTGAAAAAAAAACGTTTTGGCGTTTTAATTAAAACGCTATGCACATATGGTCTTAGCCAATCAGTTTTGAGCATTCCCTGACAACTTTTGACAACCCCACTTTTGTTTTAAATGCCCTGACAACATGCATTTGTTATTTGTTGACTAGCCAATTGAGTAATGACCATTTTCCTTTTTTTTTTAACATGCACAGGACCCGAAAGCATACACATGACCATTTTGTTTTTTTTTTTTTTTAATTGGAAGGGGGGTTATTGGCATAATGCCCCACTACGCCACTTTTGCTATAATGCCCCATCGCTGACTAGGATGCCACGTGTCGGATAATGCCCCATGGTGGGGGCATTATAACCCACTACCACTACACATGGTCTAAGAATAAAGGGTACGAAGAGGATGGGCTTGGAGGGGATGAGCCTCCACGTAGGCGCCACGTAGGCGGCTCGTGGGGGATGAGCCTCCATCATATTTGAGGGGGATGTGGCCCACCTCATTATTTTATAGGTTTCTAAGTTTTAATTTATTAACTTAATAAAAACTTTATAAAAATTAAAAAATACAACATAAAACAACATAAATAATTTCATTTCATAACATAAAAAAAAATTACATTTCCTAAAAAAAAAAAATTACCGAAAAATAAAAATAAAAAAGTACATTTCCTAAAAATAAAAAAACAACTACGACGACCATTTTTTCATCACTTCTTCCTTCATCCTCCGATAAACCACTCGTTCCTCCTCCGGATAGAATTGTATAAAAAATGGATGAGATAGAGGGTTATTTAAATTGAAAAATGATTTTTTTTTTTTTTAAGAAAAGAGCCGTTTGAACGGCTAGTTTTTTGAAAGTGGGTCCGTCTCATTCGGCGCATGGGGGACGTTTGGGCTGAGCCGGGGCTAAGGGGGGCGGTGTGGGGGACCGGCGCCGGTCCTAGCCGGCCCCCATACCCTTTAGTCTAAGACCAAAGGGTATGGGGCTTGGCACCGGGCCGTCCCCCCCTCTTAGGGCCGTCGCACACCGCCCCCTTAGGGCCCGACTCGGCAGTTTCGTCGGATTTCAGACGGTGGAGACGGGGCTTGTTATTGGCTGCTTGTTCATTGGTGGGCCTCTCTCTCTATCTCATTTATTAATATATTGATTTTTTTATTAAAGTGGGTAGTCCCCCCACACCCTTGGGTAGTCCCCCCACACCCTTGGGTAGTCCCCAAGAGGATGCTCCTCCTCCCGTGATGACGTGGCGCCCACGTGGCGGGTAGTCTCCAAAGAGACTATCCTCCCCATACCCAATGGTCTAAGAAGTGAACTCCGTGTTTTTGGGTGGAGCATTCGGGATGCTGGGAAGTCTTCACTTGGGTAACCAAAATATAAATCTGTGAGCACCTAGTAGGCAATGCAGACAAATAATGATTGGTACGAGTGGGTTGCGTTACAAGCAAACAAAAAGCTTAAAGTACATGTGTCAAGTATAAAATCATGGAAATAACAGTGGGGTGCACGGGGCACCTTCGGTGACCCCATGCGGGGACTTCATTTGCCGTGCGGGTACACCGCCACCATCCAAACTTTACCGTGCGGGGACTTCATAGCTCGGTGTGTGCTCACCGATTGAGAGAGAGGAGAGAGAGAGGGGGTGATTGGTTGTTAATGTGGGTCCATCATTTTTCCACCAATCATATTTTTTTCTTCTTTTTTTATAAAAAAATAATTGTGTGAGTGGAGTGATGCCAACGTTTGAGTGCAAAATGGGGACTTAAGAGGGGAGTTGACGTGGCGCGTGCTGATTGGGTGTGTGTAAGAGAGGTCACTTCTCTCTTAGAGGAGTGCCCCCCACACCCTAACTATCTAATACAAGTACTGGAAATTACAGAAGAAACTGTTCAACGTGAACAATATGATGTCATTATCTAAGCCATTTTACTTGACACTAGGTTGTTTCTCATCAAAAAGAAAGTGTATAGATTGGTGTACGTTTATTTATTTATTTATTGTATTTCTACAAATATTTTTGGTGGTTAAAGCAAACAGTTAAAAACAATACCTCATAAATTGATAGTCATAATACAAATAGGACTGCTTAATATTAAACCTTGAACATCAGGCACAACCTCATGCATCATGATACCCTTAGGGGAACCCGTTGACCGTAAATCCTCCATCAACAGCAATGGTTTGGCCAGTAATATAAGAAGCAGCCGGGAGGCAAAGGAAGGCAACCGAAGATGAAACTTCATTGGCTTCTGCAAAGCGTTTAAGCGGCGTTCTAGATACCACTTGATCCATAAACTCCTTATTATCAAGTGCCTGAACATCATAAACATTACCCCGAAAGCTCGGGTTAGAACAATGGAATTTAAATATTATCACAAGTAAATGAAAGACAAGATGAAGGCATATTACAGGTTCCGTAAGCGAGGTTTTAGTAAACCATGGTGCTACACAATTTGTTCGAATGTTGTCTTTCGCCCACTCGCACGCTAAATTCTTTGTAAGTTGATTCAATGCACCTGTGGGTGTAAAATAAAAATTACATCTTTTTCCCTAAGGCATTTTGATAGCTTAAAAGTTAAAACAATTATGCAACCATACCTTTAGTTGCACTGTAAACCGATCCAACAGCAACATGAATCAGACCTGCAACTGAGGAAATGAACACAATGCTTCCAATTCCAGAAATCTTTAGAAGAGGATGTACAAGTTGACACATATGGTAGCAAGATTCCAAATTGGTAGCCATGTGCATGGAATATTCTTCTGCAGTATACTCTGTAGTAGGTTTCGTATATCCAGTCCCGGCATTGTTTACCTACAGAAATGAAATCCACGCAAGTAAGGCTTGTGCAAAGTGCAGAAGTTTGTGAGATCACAGTAAGAATTAGTTACTATATAAAAGCAGCACTTATTGGTTGATAGAAACAAATCCGAGTCACTTGTTTCAATTTGTGTAAAGCATGCCTTGGTGTTTGACCACAAAAAATACACAATTTGACTTCTGATGCCAGTATTAGACCCGGCAATCATGGGTCATTCTTTAATAAATGGGTTAATATGGTAGTTCTTGTTCGCTAAATGGATTGATTCGGTCTACCTGAAATTATACAATGGGTCACTGTTGTAAAACATGCTAATTTAGAACGGGTCCAAATGAGGCACACCACAGTATCCGCCACCGACACGGCCACTAGCGTTGCCACTAACCGCCATAAAAACAAAAACAGCGGATGAACCCATTTTAATCTATATATATTTTTTTTAATATGAGCCATTTCAACCTAAGCATAGTTTGGTTAGACCCGTTTTGACCCGAACCAAAACGATCCTTCTAAAACAACCTGTGTCAACCAGAGCCCATTTTTTACTAGATTGACTGCTGTCAAAGTATTTCAGCTATATAAATATTGAGGATTGATTGCTATATAAATATTGAGAATTGATTTAAAGCTAGTAATAGTGTCATTTTCATTTTTTTATGGGTAATTATTTATTATTTATGTTTTTTTTTTTGCTAATCAAATCATAAGAAATGCCAAAGTGAATTACTATCATTACTTGAGGGTCTATGAGGTAATATAAGTTAGCCTGTTTAAAGGCTTTGTCTAAATTACTTTTTATAGATTCAAAGAAGCAACAACTTTGATCTGTTTAAAGGCTTTGTCATATACATATTCGCATATACATACATATATATATATATATCTGAAACTTAATGATTTCATACATACATACATACATATACATATGATCTCCAACTCAATGATTTGCAGTTACACATGCACATACATATGATCTCCAACTTAATGATTTCATAACAATTACACATATACATACATATTATCTGCAACTATATATACGAACCCGAATTGATCACTTGTTCGGCTATAACATCCAATTTTGGTACCTCAAATGCGCAAATTATCAGCTTCTGATGATGAAAAGAAACTAGAACAACTTACTAGGATATTGAGCTTGCCATTGAACAGCGACGAGACTTTAGCGACCAGAACTTCTCGTTGGGGACGAGAAGCAACATCGCAGACGGACCCAGTTACACTGAACCCCTTCAGCGACCATTCTTGTAACCGTTGGTTAAGTTCAGACTCATTGCGAGAACACGTGTGGACCACCGCCCCCAACGCCGCCAGTTCCTCCACCACAGCATAGCCGATGCCACGTGTACCACCGGTGACGAGAGCTGTCATTCCGTCCAAACGCCATCTGGGGTTTTTACTCTTTTCCATGTGTGAGAGAGGAGCAATGGGTGTGAAGAGTGAGAAATGAACAAGGTTAACTTAGGGTATCCGGGGTTTTGGATGATTTTTCAACTCAACGATAAGCCGACAAGTTTGATCAGATGATTCAGATCCCATAGTTTTGGATGATTTTTCAACTCAACGATAAGCCGACAAGTTTGAAAAAGTCTGGCGTTTTATTATTGTTTTTAGAGTAAATTTTCATTTAGTCCATGTGGTTTAACCAAAATTGCCACTTTAATCCAAATAGTTTTTTTCTTGGCATTTTAGTCTAAATAGTGTTGTTTTCTATCATTTTAGTCCCTAACTTTTGTCATTTTTTGCCACTTTCATCCAACCTACTAACTTCATTCAAAAAATTTAGTTAACTTAGGTGAATTTTGGCCAAACCACATTTTTTTTTGCAGGTGCGATGGTATGAGGATGGTGTTGTGCCAGTTTATAGTGAAGATGATGACGATGGTTGTTGGTTTTACGATGATGGTGGCAGTGTTGGTTGATGACGCCGGTAGTGGAAAAGTGGCTGGTGATTGTGGAAATGGTGGGTGGTGATGGTGGTGGGGTGGGTGGGTGGGTGGCGACGGTGCAGGCATGTGGTAGCGATGATAGAAGGTTATGATGGGGTGGGTGGTGGGAGGTGGTGGTGGTTGTCGATGAAAATGGCAAAAAAATGACAAAAGACAGGGACTAAAATGGCAGAAAACAAAACTATTTAGACTAAAATGGCAACAAAAAACTATTTGGACTAAAGTGACAATTTTAGTCAACCTTAGGGACTAAAATGACAATTTACACATGACATTTTTACTCTTAGTTTTACTAAAACTTTAAAAAATTACATATTTATTCGTATTTTACTAGTTTTTTTGGATTTTTCACAATTCTTTTTGTTTTTTTACGTTTTGCTAGTTTTTTTTTTACTAAGTTATTTGTTTTACTAAGATATATCTAGGGGTGTTTATGATTTTCAACTGATTTATAAATATATACATTAAAATACGTTTAATTATTAAAAGAAAAATCACAAAACAAATAACTTAGTAAAAAACTAACTAGAATGATTTTCAGCTGATTTATAAATAATAGAGTAAATTGCCATTTTAGTACCAGAATTTTTGTCCAAATAGTTTTTTTTTCTTTTCCGAGTCCCTGACCTTTTCTTTTTCTTGTCATTTTGATCATATTACCTAACTTAGTCTAAAAACCAGGTTATAATCAGAGTTATTTTTGGCATTAAATTATTATGAGGTTTATAAATTATGTTGTAAACTACCATGGTTATCATTACACAACAGTTATGCCAAAAATACCCCTGGTTATAACCAGATTTTTAGACTGAGTTAGTCAACATGATCAAAATGGCAAGAAAATAGAAAAGTCAGGAACCCAGAGGAGAAAAAAAAACTATTTGGACTAAAATAGCAATTTGGGTCAAACCTCAGGGACTAAATGACAATTTACTCTAAATAATACGTTTAAAACAAGTTACATTTTTTTCTTTCGTCTGTAGTCCTCTAATTAAGCTCCCACTTATTCAGAAATTGTTTATATTCTATTGAAAAAATATGCATCTACGTACTTTAGCAGTTTATTTCAGTGTTTAAATTGCAAAAAGAAAAAAAAAACTAACAAGCAAAAGGTAAAAAAATAAAAACAAAAAGAATTGTTAAAAAGCCACAAAAACTAGTAAATATGTAATTTTTTAAAGTTCCAATAAAAATAAGGGTAAAAAAGTCATTGTATAACTCTTTTTAATAAAATAAATCAAAATGGGTAAATTTTCAATTTTATTACGAAGGGAATATATCCAATTTTAATTTTAATTTTAAGTTGGGTAAATACGCAATTAAGAAGTTTTTTAAGGGGAAATATGCAATTCTCTCTAAACAATTCGCATAGCTTCTTAACAGTATCGGTTTCCGGGTTTTCCTTACCTACATCTGCTGGTCTTCAACTACGCACCATGTGGAGTCGTTTCCATTACTGCACACATTACCGCCGATGGGAAATAATCCGCCTCTATCTTCGCAACCGTCGATTAACGCTGACGTCACTTCCATCACGTCCTAAAACTCAGATGATTCCAAAGATGTCTCTTTCAAGCCGACGCCTTAGACACAGTTTCTACAAAATGGAGCAGGCATTCCGTGTACTCGAGACTGTTACGACGACTCGATTCGTCTGTCAGATCTCTAATCCGGTTGAGCAGCGATAGAGGCTTCGCCGGATCCTGAACCGACGCATTTACAGAGGCTATTGCCTAGGGTTTCGAAATTTATAAAATCGGACGTTAATATTATACTTTGGTTCCTTGGTTGATTGATTTTATTAGTTCTGACGATTTGGCGACAACTGAAGCGTTAGGAAGGTTGGCGGTGGGTGACGGAGAAGGTTAACTCGACAACTGTCAGGTCTTAGTGTATCACTTCTTTACAGAGGTTTAATAAGGTATCAATTATTCATTGTACTCTTCAGATGAGTATTTCCCATAAAATTTATGATTTTGCTAGGATTTGAATTGAATTTTCCTGTCAATTTAACTTACAAATGCAATAGGTGAAAGTAGTTCTTGTGTGAGGAGATTCCAAGGCAACCAGATGGGGTTCGAGTTTCGCTTTAATGGTAAACTGTAGTTTGTGTTTAATTATGTTGGTGCATCGTTTTGTGTCTGTAACTTGTTCTTTATTAAGCGTCGTTATTATTACGGTCTTTTAATTATAGAGTCTTTACAGAGGTTTAATAAGGTGTCAATTATTCATTGTACTCTTCAGATGAATATCCTCCTATTCTACTTGGGTCCGACAATTTGTCTCATTGTTTTGTAATGTTTATGAACTATGCATGTTGCATATGTTTGGTATGGTTATGTTAGTGTGTTTATACATGTCTACTGCAAACTGTCTAACAGTTTGCAGCCTATCTGTTTGTGCAGCCCACGACGAAAGACCCTGTCTTTCGTCGTTCACTTGTGTGACGAAAGACCTTCATGGTCAACACTCTATGTTTCGTCGTGATGGGTGACGAAAGACTTTGTCTTTCGTCGTCCATGGTATTTCGTCAGGCCCATTTGGTGTTTCGTCTACACTTGGGCTGGGCTGCCTATATAAACCACACATGGTTTCTGTGTGAAACCATGAGAGCATACCTACTGTGAAGTTTACTGTCAAACATTGTGTGTATGTGTTTGATGATTGTTCTCATCCGTTTTAATGAATAGACTGTGAATCGTTGGTTACTTCAAGTTCTTGTTATTTTCTGTGTTTGGTTTGGCATCGTCACGGGGATTCCGCACTCGTGACCGTGTTTGATATAAACAAGTGATTTGGTTTCGTGATCGATCCTCCGAAAACGGACCTACAAGTGGTATCAGAGCCTTGGCTCTTATCCTTGTTTAAAATCAAACATAGTTGTGATTTTATCAAGTGTTATTTGTGATTTTGAAGATCTGTGTTCTTGAAAAACTTGTGATTTTCTGAAATAGTGCTTAAAAATCTGTTTAGATCTTGTTTATTTGCCAAAGTTTTATCAAAAACCTTTGTTATATTACTTGTTCACGTGATAAAACTGGGTTTTCATTGAAAGTTTGTGCAAATTAGTGATTCGGAAAATTTCTCCGGTGAAAAACTTGGCCGGAAAGTTCATATCTTCATCAGTTGTTCTTCAAACCTTCAAGTGTTCTTGAGATATTTCTTGATTTTAAAATTAAAATATAAAAGGATATTTGATTAAAATATGGTAAACCATGCTGGGTTGGTAAAGCAAGTATGTTGGTAAGTTGAATCGGGTGTCTGTGATAGTACAAGAGGATAAGATTTACTTTTTACAAAATCTCACCAACTCTCTGTGACCATATCTCGACGAAAAATACAATCGACGAATCTCCTAGTGTTTCGTCAAAGGTAACCACGACGAAAGACCTAGTGTTTCGTCAAAGGTACTGTTGACGGAAGATCCTGTGTTTCGTGGCAAGAGTGTTTGACGAAAAACCATTTTTCATCAAATTTGTTTTTCTCCAAAGATCCAGTATTTCGTCGAGACACTTGTCAATATTTTCAACAGAGGCTTTGTAAAAGTGTCTTAACTGTTTCATTTCAAGTGTGTGACCAGGTATTCACTTTCATACATCAATCATGAGTAGTACTAGTCCATGGGATTGGAGCACGGACCCAAGACCAGGTGAAGATCAGACCTCCGCAGCCGTTTGGTTAAGGAATGTTATGCCACAACAATCTATTAGTGCAAGCCAATGGGCATTGGTGACGAACCAGAATCAAAGCATTCAAAATCTATTGTTAAGTGAGAGTGAAAAGAATAGCAACAACCGCCTACCAAAGCTGAATCATATGAACGACTATCCGTCTTGGAAAAATCGTTTCCACACTTATGTTCTAGGGCAAAACACCGAGTTATGGACGTGCTTCATTAGGCCATATAACACAGATCTTGAAGAAGCAGGATCAAATGCGACAACCTTTGAAAATATGCAAGAAGCCGACAAAAAGGCATATGATCTGGAGAAGAAGGCGTTTTCTATTCTCACCCAAGCACTCCACAAAGACATCTATCATCAATTCGGTTATTGTACTAGCACGAAGGACTTATGGGATGCCTTGGTAGCAAGAGGAGAAGGGAATGAGGCTACAAGAAAGACACGGCATGATTTGTTGAAGAAGGAACTTGAATCCAGTTCATGGATAACGAAACACTAAATGATATAACAACTCGTTTTTATCATTTAATTAGTGAAATGTATTCTTATGGTGTTATTGCAACTCAACGGGAAATGGTTGCAAGGTTTGTTGATGGTCTACCCCCAAAGTGGAGTTCATTCATTGAATTGTTAAAGCATACGGGTACTTTAGATACTGTCAGTATCTATGAATTCATTCAGAAGTTGGAGCACAAGAATGATGAAGAAATCCGGAAAGCTAAACGGATTCCAGTTCCTCAAAATACTGAAATGTACCTCGCAGGTTTTAATCCTGCAGCCAGTTCCAGTTCCGTTCAGCAACCAAAACTACAAACGGCATTTGTGTCCAATACAAGTTCCTTTCCCTTTCCCCAGTCAGCTCATGCTCCGGTTTTCGATCCAAGTGCCTATATTCCGCCAGCGCATGTTATTGCTCTAGCTCACGCTTTTTCAAAACCTCAATTCGATGCAAGTGCCTGGCTACCTAAACCCCAACCTCCACCTCAAGTTTCCACTACTCAACCTCAATTTGATCCAAGTGCTTATATTCCGCCCCCACCACAAGCCCAACCACAACAACAGCAAGCATGTTACAGTAACAACCCTCCACCCCAAAACCCCAACATAGTCAGAGTTGATACTTCAAACCTTTCAAAAGTAAGCATCGAAGTGGCAAAGGAGCATATGGAACTCATCAATACAATGGTCAGTGCCTATTACAGATTGGTCGCAGGTCAAATTGGAAACATCAATATGACCAATGAAGATTATCAACAGATAGACCGTGATGAAATGGAGTTAATGGACATCAAGTGGGCGTTTGCAAGTGCTGTTAGAAGGGCAAAGGATTTCATGAGTCAAACTGGAAGAACTACCTTGGAAGGAAAAAAGGATACGAAGTACGGTTTCGATAAGGATGCAGTTACGTGTTTCAACTGCGGTGAAAAGGGTCACTTCAAACGTGAGTGCACTCGACCAAGCAAAAAAGGAAATCAAAATCCCTTCCGAAATCAGACGAGTACTTCCAACACAAATCAAGAAAACCGTGAAAGAAGGATAGTAGCTGTGAACAACACGACCAACCAAACTCAGGCTGGACCTTCAAACACCAACCGAGCATTAGTAGTTCAAGCTGATGAAGTATGTAACTGGTCAGTACAGTTTGGAGATGGTGATCAAGAAGGAGGAGGAACCGCATGTTATGCAAAGATCATCAATCACATCAAACATGTTCACAAAGAAGAGTTTTCTGAAAGTGATGATAGGTCGGGTTATAGCGGTAGTTCGGATGAAGAAAGCTCGAATGCGGGAGGTTATAATTCTGAATCTGATGTGAAGGAAGAGATGAATTCTGATGTTGATGATTTATTAAAGGACGCTAAGGAGCTAAAGTGTCAGAAATCTATTCTGATCAAGAAGGCTGCTGTCGCATCAAAAGAAATGGAGAAGTTCTTCTCTGAAGATGGATCTTTTTCTTATCAGACTGCCTTTATGGCAAATGTCTCAGCCTCGACGAGTCAGGTAAATTCCGACACTCCTACTCCTAGTGTATGTAATATGCGTGCAGATTTGAAAGTGGAATCCGAAAAGGTTCATAGTCATAATCAAAGTTTAGTTATTGAGCTGTCTAAATGCAAAGAGGCAAACATGGCTTTAGCTCGAAATGAAAAGGATTTCAAATAAGTAATCGAAACTCTAAAGAAAAGTGTTTCCGAATTGACAAAAACTGTTTTCAACAAACAAATTGGTATTAATAATTATATTAACATCATTGAGGAAACAAAGAAAGAGCTAGCCGTGGCAAAATGCGAGCATGATGCAATCAAGCTCAAATTGGAGAGTTATTCTAACTCCCGATATGTGCTCGATCACATCATAGACGCTCAACAGCTGAAAGGGAACAAGAAAGGAGTTGGGTATAAGTCGTGTCCGCCCCCTTTAAGACACAACTATACCAAAATGCCCGATGAAGAGGAAATGCCTCGTTTTGAACCAAGTGTGCCTCTCGATTATGAGGAAGTTACTACATGATCAAATCGGACAGTTCCTCGAGTACCTCATCTGAAGAAACAGAAACTTTAACGTCTACGAATCAAAGTGCTCCAATTATCGAGGACTATGATTCGTCTGATGATGAATCAGATGTGAGTGACCAGGATGAATTACTTGATAAGATGAAAGGAGTAGAAATTCCAATCGAGAATCATATTCTTTGTGATCCTCCTACTCCAGTTGTGCAACCGGTTGCCAAACAAGTGATTAATCCTGTCAAGAAAGTGAAAGAATCTGTGTCTGCCGTTAAGAGTAATAATGTTTTGTATACTTTGGTTGGTGATGCTAAAATTTATCCAGACAAAGATTTTCCAATTAAAAACGTCAATCCATCTTTGATTGATAAAGTTTTTGAAGATAATACAAGCAAGTTTTTGGGAAAGACAATCCCGGGAGTTGTTGTAACTCAATGTGATCCTGTTCCAAAATCAGAAATTAGAAAACAATTTTGAAATCAAAGATTACCGACAAAGCAACAACCTATTGCTTCTAAGGGTAAAGAGCCAGAACAACGAGCTCAAAAGCCTAAAGTTTCTCAATCAAAGTTTGAAACAAAAGGAGCTCGTTACAGGAAGAAAAGCAGTGATGTCAAATTTGTAGCATCAAAGGGTACTGATAAAATTGAGACTTTTGAAAATAAATCAAATACCGATTTTGTCCAACAAGTCAAAATTTTAAAACGTAACAGTCAAAAAAATTACACTCAACACACAAATGGGTGTGATGAAGGAACAAGTACCTCAGGTTCTACAGGTTCGACATCTGTTCGTAAATCAGAATCTCCTAAGTTTGTTGAAAGGAGAACTTGTTTTAAGTGTGGGGAGTTTAGACATAATATCAAAAATTGTACAAATACTCCCAAAGAAAAAATTATTGAGAGAGCCCCTCCTGAAAACGGTCACCAACAACGTCGTTCTGTTTCACCAAAACATGATAAACGAACTGTTAAAGAACAAGAAACAAAACAACGACGTCAAAACCTCAAGAAAATTGAAAAGGCTTTAAAATCTGAAGTCAAATCGGTTAAAAAGGAACCAAGTTCATCACAACCACCGTTGAAACCAGAAATTTCAAAATCTTATCATAAGACTCAATCTGGTAAACAAAATCAAACTTGGAAACCTAAAACGGGTGAAAGTTCAGGGGGGGGGGTGTTATTTTTCAGAATCATCAAGAAATCGAGATCATATTTCATGATGCTCAGGGACGACCCAAGACCACTAAGGCTTGGGTCCCCATCCTCAACTGATCGTTGAATGAAATGTGCAGGATGTTCCAGGAGGAACTGTTAATAGTCATTGGATTGTTGACAGTGGAGCATCTAGGCACATGACCAGCGACTTACGGCTTCTTTATGATGTGAAAAACATTAGAGGAGGTTATGTCGCATTTGCTGGAGACAAAAGCAGATATATCACTGGAGAAGGAATGATCTCCAATGGTGTTGTGTGTTTCGATAAGATCAATTATGTTCGTCAGATTGATCACAATCTTCTGAGTGTTTCGCAGACTTGCGATAAGAAATTCACCGTGCATTTTGATGATGACGGTTGTTATGTGCTGAAGCCTGGTTTCAAAATTCCAAAAGAATGGATTCTCTTGTCGGCTCCAAGGGTTAATGATCTTTATATCCTTGATATGAGCCAAGCGATTACGACATCTGCACAAGTCACATGTTTTGTCTCGAAAGCCATAGAAAATGAGTCTATATCTTGGCACAGACGAATGGGGCACATTCACTTGAGGAAAATGAACCATTTGGTGAAAAACAACCTGGTGAATGGTGTGCCTGTGAGAAGCTTTCATCTACAAGATGTCAGTGTGTCGTGTCAGAAAGGAAAGCAAACGAAAAAATCTCACCCGATTAAGAAAGTCAACACTATTAGCATGCATCTCGAACGTCTTCATATGGACCTCTTTGGACCTATGAAACACAAGACAACCTTTGGGGGTGCTTATTATCTAGTGGTTACTGATGACTACTCTAGATTTTCTTGGGTATCTTTTATGGCGCACAAGACTGAAACTCCTGAAATCCTCAAGAATCTTCTTACTTTGCTAGAAAATTTGTACTCATTGAAAGTGAAGAGGATCCGAAGCGACAATGACACTGAGTTCAAAAACCGTATAATGGATGAGTTCTGTACTTCAAAGGGCATTCTTCATGAATACAGTTCTCGCTACACTCCACAACAAAACGGTGTCGCTGAGAGGAAGAATCGGACGATAATAGAGACTGCAAGAACGCTGTTGGTAGAGTCGGAGCTTCCTGTTCAGTTCTGGGGGGAGGCTGTGTCTACTGCTTGCTACACGCTAAACAGAGTTCTCACATTTAAAAGGCATGAAAAAACTTGTTTCGTACTCCTACACAAAAGGAAACCGGATATTTCTCACTTAGAACCTTTTGGCGCTCCATGCACTATGATTGAGCCGCACGGAAAGTTTGGTCCCAAAGCTATCGAGGGTTTCTTCCTTTGATATGCTACTCCGAATTTTTGTGTATGGAATTTGGCGTCCAAAAAGATTGAGTTATGGAATGAAGTAAAGGTTCAAAGGTATACTAATTCTGTTAGAGCTCCGGGTGATCCTTGGATGTTCGATTATGATGGGCTATTCGACTCCTTTAATCTGCCAACATTTGACGAAGCATCTGCAGCTGCTCAAATGTTACTTGAAAGTGACAATGCGACTGACTCGCCATTGGTGAGACCAATTATTGTTAACCCCCAAGCTTCTAATTCGGTTAACAACATGGTTCAAAATGAGGTATTTGAAGATGCTGCTGATTACAATGAGTCATCGAAAGATGATGAATACCATGATGCAAATGAAGGCACTTCAGCTCCGGTTGCTCCTGTTCAAGGTGCTTCTGAAGCAACTCCTCATGAGCAGATTGTAGACACTACTGAAGAGAATGCATCCACTTCTACGCCTATGCCCGGTGTGGATTTGGTTGTTAATCTTAATCTTAACAATTTGCGTATCAATACTCGTGTTCCTGATGTTCCTGAATCGAGAATTCATGATACTCATCCACAGCAGAATATTATTGGAGATGTCCATAGTGGTGTGCAGACGCATAATCAGCTGAGAAACAACCAGAATGCTGGTTTGTATTCAGCCATCAGAGAATCTGGTCTTCAAAATGATTGGTCCTTCGCGTGTTATGTTTCACAAGAAGAACCAAAGTCTCGGAAAAAAGCTCTAAAGGATAATTCTTGGGTGGAAGCCATGCAGGATGAACTGCAACAGTTTCAAAAACTGGGTGTTTGGAAGCTTGTTGAAAGGCCTGAAAATTACAAGAAAATTGGCACACGTTGGGATTTCAAATGCAAAAAGGACGATCTTGGAGTAGTCATTCAAAACAAGGCGAGATTGATTGTTCAAGGATTTCGTCAGATCGAAGGCATTGACTACAATGAAGTTTATGCACCTATTGCACGTCTGGAAGCTATTCGGATCTTTCTAGCTTATGCTTCATTTAAAGGATTCAAAGTCTACCAGATGGACGTCAAAAGTGCTTTATTACACGGTGTGGTTGAAGAAGAAGTGTACGTCGAACAACCTCCGGGTTTTGAAGATCCTATTCATCCAGATCGGGTTTGGTTGCTCAACAAAGCTCTTTATGGTTTACATCAGGCACCAAGAGCTTGGTATGCAACCTTATCTAACTATATATTAGAGAATGGTTTTCGGCGAGGTCTTATTGATTGCACTCTCTTCATCAAAGAACAAGATGGAGATCTTCTGTTGGCACAGGTATACGTTGATGATATAATATTTGGTTCAACTAATGATTCTTTGTGCAGGCAATTCGAGTGTGTTATGCAGGAAAAATTCGAGATGAGCGCAATGGGGGAAATGAATTTCTTCTTGGGCCTACAAGTTCAACAAAAAGAGTCTGGGATATTCATCCATCACACAAAATATGTTGGTGACATCTTGAGCCGGTTCCAGATGTCTGATGCAACGCCCATTGGTACCCCACTTCCGCAGAATCATGGGATAACTCCGGATCTGAAGGGTGAAAGCATTAACTCTTCATATTATCGCGCTATGATCGGATCTCTAATGTATCTCACAGCCTCGAGGCCCGACATCATGTATCCGACGTGCCTGCTTACAAGATATCAAGCCAACCCGAAGGCCTCGCATCTGTCAGCTGTTAAAAGGATTTTCCGCTATTTGAAGGATTGCCCGGACACCGGTCTCTGGTACCCTAGGGATGATAGCTTCAACTTGATCGCGTTCAGTGATTCTGATTTTGGTGGCTGCAAAATCGACGGCAAATCAACAACAACTGGATGTCAATTCTTAAGAAATCGCCTGGTCACATGGCAGTGCAAGAAGCAAACCTGTGTTGCTACATCTACTTGTGAAGCTGAATACATTGCTGCCTCTAGTTGTTGCTCCCAAGTCTTATGGATCCAACAACAAATGCGCGACTACGGTTTTGAATTCCTATCTACTCCTATCTTTGTTGATAACAATGCTGCCTTACAGATCACTAGAAATCCTGTGCAACATTCCAAGACCAAACACATCGAAATTAAATATCACTTCATACGTGATTGTTTTGACAAAAGACTCATCGATGTTGTTAAAGTCCACACCGATCACCAACGTGCCGACCTGTTCACTAAAGCTTTTGATAAATCACGTTTTGATTATCTTCTTTTGGTCAATGGCATTAAGGTGATACCCGAGTAAAACTTCTTTCGCTAATCGTTTTTGTAAATATTTTCTTAAAAACTCTAAAAATACAAAAAGATTTTTCAATTTCGTAACCTTTTAGCATTTTAGGGGGATTAAATTTCAAGAAAATACAAAAACATTCGAAAAAACTCAAAAATCCAAAAAAATGTCTTTACTTTCTGTCCTTATGTTTGAAAAATTCAAAAATTCAAAAAATTGGAAAATTCAAAAAAATTAGAAAACCAAAAATGAGTTTCTTGGATAAAGGAAAATGATGATATTTACTGGTGTGGCCGGTCAACATGTTTAAAAATGTAAAACGAAAAATTGAGAAATGATAAGTATCTCTACTAATGATGTATCGGTAGGCTCACAAGATTAAAATGTGCAGGATGATACAAACTTAACAGACTTCAAGTTAGGTAGGAACCATTCATTGGCATATGGTCTTGGTACCGAAATTTCGTTTGATTGATTGCCGAGGTTCTGAGATATTCGGTCTTTATGCTGTCTTATCATCTGGGTATCATGGTTGTATCTTTTACCAAAAAATAACGAAGACGAAGTCTAGATCTTCCATGATACTATACATACGTGTACATATTGCATTCGACCTCAATAAGTGATCAACAATCACAAGTCCAAACAAAATAAGTGATAATATATCACATTTATCCGGGAGTCAAGTTCGTCTCTTTGCTGTACGATGTACTGACCTGTTCACGGACTTGCTCCTGTGCCCTCATGCATATGAAAATCAAGTTCCTCATCAATAAGTGATTCTATCACATAGGGCTTATTTTCAATAAAAAATAAGTGAGTATCTCACATCTTTTTATATGGTCAAACAGATGATAAGCGGTATACTCACCGGTAAGATGAACTATCGCGCATACCTTGATACGGGAATGTGTCGTGAGTGGATGAACACCGACTTGTAAGTATAACCCTTACCGTAAATCGTATCTCCTAATTATGATTACATTTGATCAGTTTGAGCTTATGTGGACAACAATACCAATAATCGTGGTAGTATGCTTATCCAAGCTTTAAACCGAAACAAAAATCATGTTGACATAGACCGTAAGCTGGTATGATTCTTTTCCTTGAGACTCGCAAAAAGTTGGCATTGTACAGTTGTTTACTGCTTTTTCATTGCTTCTCGTTAGTTTACCGCACGTTAAATTCTAGTTTAATGTAATTTTTAAAGTTCGTTTTTGATTAGCCGAAGTTGTAACTTGGAGTTTTCTGCCGAAAGCCTGAAACCTACTTCATAAAATGTCCTTTGCATTTGGTAAACTCAATCACAATGAAAATCTGTTCAAATAAACAAAATCTATTCAAGTGTGCAAAATTTCAAGACTTAGTAATTTTGGGTACAAAAATTGTTCACGAAAAACCCTTAGGTCGACAAAAGACCTAAAAAGTCAACGAAAAATCAGGTCAGGTCAACTGTGTTCAATCTTGGTCAAAATTGAATTTGTTCACGACGAAAGACCTTAATTTTCGTCGAGGTCACGACGAAATACCATTGGGCCTGTTGGATTTTCGTCATGGACTTACTGTTCAAGCCCAACCAAGCCCAACCAAGTATTTCGTCAAGCCCACAGATGTTTCGTCGAGGTTGGAGTTTCGTTGGGAGGTATGATTACATAAAGGGGTGGGTCCCAGTTCTGTATCAACATCACTTTTTCAAACCCCCTTCCTGTTTATCTTCTCCAACACTCCAACACCCCATACCTCTTTCACCGACTTCAAACTTCAAAACCCTTTGTTTCTTTCAAAATTTTTCATCTAATCAAAGGTAAACAAAATGCTGTTTAACTGATTCGAATCATTAGGAACCTCTCTGTTTTGGTCGAATGTTTGACAAACCCTTGGTGACTCTTAATGTCTGATTTTCTCATATAATACTCGGTTTATTGCTTTAGTTTTTGATGAAATCAGATAAATTAGGGTGTGTATGTTGAGTTGAGTTGTACATTGCTTGGTTTTGGGTTTCGGATAACAAAAACAGGGGATGGGTTTTTGATGGATGTTTAAACTGTTTCGGGTATTTACTGGTCAAACTCGTATCAGTTACTCTTCTGGGTTTGTTTGGGTTTAAAAAAGTGTCATAATGCTGGTTTTTGTGAATCGATCATCGATTAACCAACAGTCAGCGAAAAACCCTTTGATTTTGAAAACCCCTAAATCACTGTCCTTCGACGAAACCCTAACTGACGACGACGAAACACCGATGACGACAAAGCACCTATTTAATCTAAGGAAGTATGTTTCGTCGAGAGCCTGTCGACGAAAAACCGCTGGTCAAGGTCAACTCTGACCTTGTTTGACCAAGGGGTTTTTCGCCGTGGAACAGGTTTTTCGCCGTGGAACAAGTTTTTCGTCGTGGTGTTGATGTTTCGTCGTCCAACACTTAGGAAATTTTTCATTTGGATACCCTTTCACAGAATATATGTAAATACATGTTAAATGTTCACATTACACATAAACATGTTTATACATATGTCTAATGCATGTTCTATGATATTGTGACTTATTGTGGATGTTTGCAAATACAGATGGCACCAAAAGAGAAGAAACGTAAGGCCGCGACAAAGATAACCGATAAACCGGAAGAACTAGTGATGTCCGAAAGGCGTCACAATATGATTGCCTATCTTGACCCGGAAGGGAAGATCACTGAATTGAAAGAGATCACGCAGTGGATAAGGGAGTCGCGGATAAACAAAGCTGTCACTTTTTCAACACCGGTTTACAAATCGCTCATCAAAGCATTCTGGAATTCAGCGATCGTTGTCGAAGTTGATGGAACTGAAGTTATACAAGGGCAAGTGAATGAGGTGAATGTGAATGTCTTACCGGAAATCTTGAACACCGTTCTAGAACTGCAAGATGATCCTAATGCACCGTACTCTATTCCAATAATGTGCACACGTGGTTGTCTACTAAGGATAAAGTATACTGGTGATATCTTTAGCAGTCAAATCAACAAGGGAGATCTGCCAATGCGGTAGAAATTTTTATTACACGTACTTATTCAATGTCTTAGCAACAGGTGAGCTGGCTATGACATGGCAGGAAACGATCTCGTGGGACTCATGGTGGCATTAGTGCTAAACAAACCGTTTAGCACTTCAAATTACATCTTTGCCAACATGAAGGAGAACATGACAAGAACTAGTGGTCGAACAACTGGGAATAAATTCTGGATGTACCCTCGTTTTCTGCAATTGATCATGAATGTCCAGCATCCCAATCTTCCAAAAGCCGATGATGACATCTTGAAGATAGATTCTATAATCGAACATTCACTGAAGATATTCAAGGGCCTTGCAATAAAGAGGTACAAAGAAATCAAGCTGCCTAGGAAATTGTTTGGTGCTCTTGGTAAAACAGACTACATCTCTCCAGAAGATGACAAATGGCATCATAATGACAACCAATCTGATGATGAGGAGCCGGAGTTAAAGAAAAAGATGGAAGAAAAGTTTGGACGAAAGGATTCAGATTCTTCCGACAGTGACAGTAACAGTGATGGTGATGATGAAGGAGGTGATGGTGGTGATGCAGGTGCCGTTGGTGCATCTACTGCTGGTGCATCGACTGCTGGTACAGTGGGTGATACTTCAGCTGGTGATGATGAGGAGGATACGGAATCATATGATAATCCACCTGAGCCTGGGTACGAAGTTTATTTTGATAAACATGGTGTGAAAAGGGTCAGGAGGATTAGGCAAGAGGATGACGCTGAATACGTTCCTTCAGATACCGAAGCGGAACGTTTGAAGAAAAAGGAAACGGTTGTCCGTCGAAAGAAGAAAGGAAGGAAGTACATTGGTACTTCATCTCCGCAGCAATCCGTTCCACAAGAACCTTCTTAAGAAGCGGAAATGGATCCAAACCTTGGATTCACGGCCACTGAAGCTTCTGCTATGGTGTCGTCTCCTCCAAGGTCTTCAGAACCAACTCCTGTAGTGACTTCTGCTCCTGAAACTCCTACAGTGACTCCTCAAGAACCTACTCCCTCAATTGCATCGACCATTCGTGCAACGACTTCGCAGCCGACCTCAAAGCGAAGACAAACTATATTCTCTCAGATGCTGCAAGATGAAAAGATAGACTTCTTATTTTCTCAATTGTAGACTGCTGCAGGTCAAATCAATAGGCAATCGGCAGTGATCAACCTTACAAAAGGCGACATGATCAAACAACAGTTGGAAATAAATACGTTGAACTCCACTGTTGGTTGACAGCAAGCAAAGATCACTCGCCAACAAGCAGAAATAGAGAAACTGAAGGCAGAAAATGCTAGCTTGAAAGCTGCAGATGAAGATAGAGAGCTACAGTTGCAACAGATGTGAGCGGCGGATAACACTCACGGTATTGACATGAACCGCATGAAAGAAAGAAGCTCTGAGCTTCAGAGGTTGGCCGAGGCTCTCAAAGAAAAGCATGACTATATGAAGGAGTGGTACAATTCTCGAAACACCACGATAGTTGATGGGGTCAAGCGAATAACTGAAGGTTTTGAGTTTGTTAAAAGGCATGTCAATATTCTATGGGGCGATCGATGTAAACAACAGGAAGTATTACAGAAAAGGGATCATGATTCTGAGGATCCTGGGAACCCTGACCCTTCTGCCACATCAGAGCAACCGCCAGCAACTACCTCTACTCAACTCATTGTCTTCAAGCCATCGCAGCTTGAATCGGCACAAGGAACATCTGGTGGATCTTTTGAAGAGATACAACAACTTGAAAGCAGTTCTTACATCGAAAGCTCTTTGCCTGGTGCATCTTCTGTTCCTAGCACTGCTGATTTTGCTTTACAGGCTTTACATCCGGTGACTGGAGAAATTCTTGAAGAAGGAGAGATTATTGTGGATCTTTCACATGAGCAGTTACTTGCTTTGAATGAAATGAAAGAAATTGATGATGCTTCTATTGATGATATTCCAAGTGAGCCGGAAACAACAAATTTAGAAAATGTTGAAGAAATTGTCTTTGAAGGCGATGATAAGAAGTCCTCATATGTGCGAGAAGATGGGACTGATTTCGCTCCTTTTAATGAAGAATGGTTGAAAGAGAATGTGGACTTCATCGATGAACAGCTGAAAAATCGTGATACTTCTGATAATGCTTCGGATGCGTTCACAGAGTGGCGAAAGCAGTTCTTGTCTAAAGTTTCCAAGCCTATGCCAGCGGAAGTTCAAGTTGACTACCTGCAGTACGAGAAAGAAGACTTGCATGGAAGGATTCTTTGCTGGATGTTCGTGAAGGAAATCCACTGCATGGCCATCAAGCGCCAATACGGTATTCAATATTTCAGGTCGCTGCTGAGCATTTTGTCCTTACCATTTTACGACGTTGCAGCTTTGACGAAACTTCGAAGGAGCTACGTTGTTCGCACGCAAGATAAAGATGAACAAAAGAATAGGCTGGAAAGACGAGTTGTACAAGCCTCAGTTTCCTATCTATCAGCAAATCAAGTTCACCTTGGATCCATCGACCAATACGGCGCTATACAAGCTTGTTTATCAGACCGCAAAGGTTATGGACAAGATCCCGTTAATGCCGATGAAACAGAACTTTCTGGAAGGCATGGCTTTATGGTGCTACGACTCGGATTCGCACGAAGCGGTTATTGTGTTTAAGGGTGATCAAGAAAACTTTCGGATGCTAGATCCGATGTGGATTGTGAATATGTCGGCGAACGACATCAGCAAGCTATTCCGGCATGATATCTTCTATGAAGACAAGGACGCACATCAAGCGCTACAGTTTCAACGCGTTGCTTGTTTTTGCTTTTACCGAGGGATTCACGCTGGAAGCACCTGGTCGCTGAAGCACTGAAGATTGAAGACCGAAGACCAAGTAACAGACAAGGGGGAGTTTGTTGGTGCATCATTTTGTGTCTGTAACTTGTTCTTTATTAAGCGTCATTATTATTACGGTCTTTTAATTATCGAGTCTGTAATGTCCGTTAGTCGACCAAGTTGAATATCCTCCTATTCTACTTGGGTCCGACAGTTTGTCTCATTGTTTTGTAATGTTTATGAACTATGCATGTTGCATATGTTTGGTATGGTTATGTTAGTGTGTTTATACATGTCTTGCAGCCTATCTGTTTGTGCAGCCCACGACGAAAGACCCTGTCTTTCGTTGTTCACTTGTGTGACGAAAGACCTTCATGGTCAACACTCTATGTTTCGTCGTGATGGGTGACGAAAGACTTTGTCTTTCGTCGTCCATGGTATTTCGTCAGGCCCATTTGGTGTTTCGTCTACACTTGGGCTGGGCTGCCTATATAAACCACACATGGTTTCTGTGTGAAACCATGAGAGCATACCTACTGTGAAGTTTACTGTCAAACATTGTGTGTATGTGTTTGATGATTGTTCTCATCCGTTTTAATCAATAGACTGTGAATCGTTGGTTATTTCGTGTTCTTGTTATTTTCTGTGTTTGGTTTGGCATCGTCACGGGGATTCCGCACTCGTGACCGTGTTTGATATAAACAAATGATTTGGTTTCGTGATCGATCCTCCGAAAACGGACCTACAAATTAAAAGAAATTATTTGATTCGCTTTTGTGTATCTATGTGCACATAAATACATGTACACTACCAAAAGAATGAGATGTTTTTTGAAGACATACGTTTGACCCATCTGGAATATAATCGTATGTTTCGGTTGCCATTTTTCTCTCACCTTTGCGTCATATAATTATATAGAATAATAAGTGTATCTTTTTATGATAACAAGTGGCGTCAATATTGTTTAGCTCCTTAACTGAGACAATTGGGGATTTGTTTCAATCATATTTTGCCGATTTACAAGCATTCTACTCAAATAGTTGCTGCCCTTAAGTTACTTTTCCGTTATCAAATTTTATAATGAAAATGCACATTCACACACCACATACTTTTGTTTGGTTTTATTGTAATCAGTTTTAGTGCTATTATAACATGTGAACATAATGGTTCATTTTAATTGAGTTCACTCATGAATGAATTAAAGTGGTTAGTATGTAATATGTTCGATCCCTCTACCAAATTTTATACTTACACAATGACCCAAACGATAAAAATTATTGGCTTTGTTTAGTTGAGTAGGTAAAACTTTTCATTAGAAGTTGCTATGCTGAAATATTGATTATCTGTTTTAATGATGCATCACTGGCATATACGTAGAGGTTAGTTATTCCCAACATTTTAAATGTATCAAGACAATGCATTGCCTCTGGTGATGACGTTGTTCCAATAATTACTTTTGAGATTTTCGATGAGCTAATCAACTTTCCAGGACCACTCTTGGAGATTACGTCAAAGCCATAGTTCAGTTCTATTTTGAGGTTTACTCAAGTTCAAATCTGGACTCTAGCATAAGTGACTCCTTTATCTATTAAGGCAAGTTTTTTTACTTCTACTACTTCATTCTTGCTAACTGTTAACTCATTTTTCCTCCCTTAAAATTTTCAGAATGTTTTTATCTTTTGAGAGTTATAGGCTTTTCTAGCCATATAAGGTGCAGAACTAATAACTATCTTAATAGTCTATTTCTCACTTATCTTAATAGTATTATTAAATTAATGAATAAAAAGGTCAAGTTTGAAAAAATGTAAGACTGTAAGAGGCATTGTGAATTGAGAGTAAAAATATCTTCAATGAAGTTAGTATGAAAACTGATCAAAGCTGGAGAAGATTGCCCAAAGTGTAAGTTTTATTGAATAAAAGCTCTTAAATCATTTTAATAACTTCTTTCTATTGTTAATATGCTATATTGTTTTGTATGCATATTTAACAAACTATAATCATCTATAAAAAACTAAATGTTTTTGATGAAAAGTGCTTTAGGTTAAACTAACCCAACCCTACCCATAAGACTTGTACCAAAGAGTCATTCGTTCTCTCTGGGACCAATAATATGTTGCCTAACACATCCCATTTTTCCATCCCTGCATATTATCTATATGCAAAATTTTAATTACTGGAATAACTTGTGCTCAATGTTAGAGTTAGGAGATTGTTATGAAAAGGGGAAACGTATTTGTTTTAAGTACCGGGATCGTGCAAAGTGCTTCTGGGAGGTCCTCTCTCTCATATCTATTTTTGTATGATAAAAGGTATACTCTTAGAAACGCTTATTATGGTTCCACTTTTATTATGCAGGAAAATGGTGCTACGAAAATATTTTATGGACTTGACGATACAGAAGGAAAACTTATGTGATCATTGTAATATCTTCATTTTGAGACATACTTACAAGTCTTTTATATCTTTCAATTTGTGATTTAATTCTTAGTTTTCCATGAAATCTTGAGGGTGAAATAAACACACTTGCTACGGAAGAAGCGGGTTTCAGGGACTGTGTGAGTGTCTCCGATTCTGCTCATCAAAAAGATTCTTCTAAGGGATATTATTGCACTATGTATGTTGCTATATCGAACATTCTGGATTGCTTTTTTTTTTTTTTGTAATAAATCATATCGCAACATGTAGTTTGTAACAGGTGGCCAGATTGCAGGTTGCATTTTAATTATACTCTAGCCATGGGTTGTAAAGAGGAAGAATGTTACCAACTGAATTCCGCCCTTATTGAGTGAGAATCGGAGATTAAAGAAACCAAAGGGGCAAGGTGATGGGTTGCAAAGAGGCGAGATGTTACCAACCGAATTCCCGCTGCCAAGCGCGGAAGAGGCAAAATGTTACCAACCGAATTCCAGCCGCGAATCGCGGGGGAATTCTACTAGTTTAATTAAAAGTTTGAATCTTTAGATAAAGTTATTTAATTTTATGTATTTAATTAAAAGTTTGAATCTTTATCTGTTATTTAATTTTGTGTTTACTATTGGTTTGTTAAAGTTAGAATAGAATTAAAAGTGGTGTTTGAGTAGGATTTGAAGACTTGTTTAGTAATGTTGGGATGGGGTTATTGTTAGTATGTCAATAGTTATAATAGACGAAAGAGTCGATCTTGATTGAAATGTTTGTGCTTTTTGAGCTTGATTGCCAACAACAATTGGTGTCAGAGCTTTTAGGAGTCAGATTTCGAGAAAGGGGATGCGAGGCTGAGAACAAAGAGGAGGCGCAGGGTGCGATCGAAGGAAACAAAAGAGAGCCTGCAATTGTGACCCGGTTACGGTGAACATGAAGTTTATGGTCAAAGAGAAAAAAAACACGTAGACAAGCATGCAAGTTTATCACAAAGAAGAGACGAATGAACATTCTGATTTGTTTGGGATAATTATGAACCAAAATTTAAAATTGAAGACGGTGATTCATAATTAGTTCGTTCAAATTTTACGGTAGATTAAAAAGTTAAGGAGTTAGTTGATAGCCTTGGAATTTTAAATTCAAATTAAAGCAAGATTTTTTTTGAAGATGAAATCAACAAAGGCTGCTGGTGGTAGTAAGCATGAGAGCAGTGGCGAATCTTGCCCGTTGAACGTGTCAGGGCCGAAAGACACGGACACTAAAAAAAGCCCGGGCCAAACGTAGTATATATAAAAAATTTCGATCGAGGGCACTAAAAAAAGCCCGGGCAAGCCCGGGCCAAACATAGTATATATAAAAAATTTCGATCGAAATGCGAAAAATTAGCACTACGGCCGAAAAACTTGCCCGGGCCGTGGCCCAGCCACAACCCTTCTAAGAACCGCCCCTGCATGAGAGGAATCATGGTATTGTTTACTCCAAGTCTGAAGATTTCAAACTTAAAAGGTTACATCGATAGCGACTTTGGAGGATGCTTTGATGATAGCAAAAGTACTGCTGGGTATGTACTCAACTTAGGAATGGTGCAATATCATGGCAAACAAAGAAACAAAGTGTTATAGCTTTATCTTCAGCAGAGGCTGAATATACGTCATTTATCAAAAGTAGAATGCCAAGCTTCGTGGTTGAGAGACATCTTAACAGAATTGAAGAATCCTCATACCACTCCAACAAAGATTTATTGTGAAAACAAGTCGGCTATTGCCTTGTCTGAGAATGTGGTGTTTCACGACAAAGGCAAGCATATATGTATCAAGTACCATTTCATTAGAGATCTTTAGCACTTAGCAGACACTTTCACAAAAGCCTTACAAGTTGAGACTTGATACAATTGAAAGAAAGATTGGGCATCACCTCTATGTAGCTTAAAGGGGAAGTATTAGGATTTAAGCTAGATTATATTAATAGTAATAATAATAATAATATTAAGATTTAGTGCAGTTAATAACCTCCACCAGTATGGGTGCAACGGTTCATATATATCACGATGATTTGTACATAGTACTCTCTATATGTATATTTGTTGCCCTTTGAATCCAATATATTTTTGAGTTCCAAGATGTACTTGGAGTTACAAGCTAGCTTTATTTAGAAAGTATATGTAAACACGAAAGAGAGATACTACAAGGATTCTACTTTACACAAGTAGAACTCAACAAGAAAGCTGTAATAATAGGTTTCACCCTCTCTGTTGTCTTTATAGAGCAGAATAGTATTACCCTATATAAAAAAACCATTCCAAATAAGATTCCAAGATCGTTCCACTTCGTGTATCCCATCTCGACTTGCAATACATCCTTCAATATCATCTCCCCATCAATGGTCGGAGGACCACCCAAGTATTCAGGAAACTTACGACCTTCAAACTCATTTTTATACATTCCTTGTAATGCATACCTATGGAATGAAACATAGTACATAGGGTATTTCCATATTACTTGAGGGAGATCATTTGGCAACTGAAAAAATCCAGCACTTAGTATCATCAATCCTTGGATTCCAGCACCTGTAATGATGCCCATGAGCAAGTTTGGCACGATGGTGGCTACAATCATCATAAGGCACTCGACGAGCAACATTGATGCGAAGAGCACTAGTGCAAAAAATATGAATTGTTCGTATTCTCTTTGAAGACCTGCAAGCGAGTAAGTTATTACTCCTGTGATCAAGGATATGACAAGGAGGTAGGGAGTTGAAGAGATCATATGGCTGATAACAAATGAACCAACACCATAATGTCCATTTAATCTTTCCCATTGAAAAACCTACAGAAATATTATTGTCAAAAAAGTTACTCATGTCAAGCACATTATGTTTCTTCAAAACCACATGAAATGCATCAACAAACCTTCATTTCCTCCACGAATGAGGGGAAACCACCAATGGCCAAGAGGGTTAGGAATGAAGAAACAAACACGAGTATTGAAATCCTCGCCTGTCATTGTGAACCATAACAAACAGTTCTTGACATCCATATGTAGATTGATTGAAACACTATACAACCAAGCCAAATTGGCATTCCATAACATTTTCATAATCGACTGCAGAAGTATCATTTACATTGCAACAAAAATCTGGCTAACCATGCTACTGTGTCACCATTTTTTATTAAAAAAACTTCTTCTAATCTATAATCTAAGGTGTAAGCATTGTTCATTTCAAACAGTGAAGGCAACACCGAACCATCAATTTGAAATTACATGTTATAAACATAAGCATAAAGATCTACTCTATTTAAGAGGTAATAGATTCCAACATATATGTGAAGTTATCAACCACACACTTTATTTAGTTATGATGGTGTATCATGTGGTAATTAATATCATTATGATGGTTGGTTTTCATGTACTTATTTGTAACTTCTCTATATAAAGAGATGTATACTACAATTTCATATTTATATACTTTCTCCCTAGTTTAGTAAAACTTAGTTTTGTTTTACTTTTCTTCAATATAACTTACATTTATGGAGCCAAAATCTGGTCTGAGATTGTAGAAGATTGTTCCTACCGCAAAACCCAAGACAATATATATGCCAAGTCGTAACCAATAATATCCTACATCACGGTACATGTTTATGAATGATCTTTCTGCAAGCACCAGGCACTGTGTAATGGAACTAGCTTGCAGGCTTCCTGTTTTCTCAGTCAAGCCTTCTGCCTACAAAATTCACAATCTTCATTATCTGCTACTTTATTCAGTGTAGTCCTTGGTTAATAAACAACACCAAGTGAGATCAATGTACCTGATGATCACATATAGCAGCTATTTCACTTTTAACGTCCTTATATATCGCGGAGGACTTGTAGGATTCAGAAAGTACATCTATTACTTTCTCAACAGGAGTACTTTCACTATCAGTGTCCTAAAAGTGGGAAACGAAGAACCGGTTAGATTTTGTGACAACCTTTTAAGTCATCAGCAACTTTAGTCTTCACAATCTTGCTGCTCTTTGTTAGAAATTTGATCCAGGACTAAGTCTTTGGATACATAATACTAGTTCATGTTGGGTTTCCGTGGTAATCCGTCAAAATTTTATTTATCAAAACCCGGTTCAATAAATAATAGTTAGTTAATTAATTAAACGAGATAATTAATAAAACGCAGCGGAAATATAAACTAATGATCAACAGAAACGAAACCCGATAGGATCTGGTTACATGCAACTACGAGCACAGTGAAATATATTTAACTACCGATGATAAAGATATACCTCGGTTAATGACTAACCGGTCGAGACACCGAGGTTCAACGAACAAGTGCTAGTAAACAAACCAACGAAACGCGACGAAGGAGGTGGCGCCAAGCGGCGGCCAACCGCGGCAAACAGCGGCGGCAGCCGCGGCAGGGCAGAGGCGGGGCGGCGACGGCGGCCCGCGGCGGTAGCTTGGTGGCCGGTTGTGTATGTGGGTGTTGTTGAGAGCATTTTGTGTTCTACCTTTTTTTGTTCATCCAACAACCTTACCAAAAATGCAAGACCCACAACTTTAAAAGACATGGACCTTTTTGCATGCAAGCCAAGTGGCACACATGCAAAAATGCATGTGTTGTAATTGGCCAAAGGTTTGGTGCGCGACAAGTGGCAATGGGTGAGTATACCCGTGTCACCCGGTCCATGTACCCGTCTCTCAGCTAATACCCGCTTATGATCATAAATATAATTATGATCTGTCTCGTATGTTGTTCGTAATTACCAGTTAAACATGTTAAGTGGATTTTAGTTCGTTGCCCAAGGTGTAACTCTTACGGGTCAAGACCCGGTCGGCAGCGTTGACTTATCAAACCAGACATAATATCTAACAGTTCATGTGAAAGATAAAACAATTATGACCTACCTCATCAAAATCTGTGTTGATAGTTATCAGGAAATGATCTGAAGGGCTTTGTAGATCAGGACATGGAAAACCATTTACTGCAAAAAACTATTCACAACAAAAAATATGGGTTAACTTCATGGTTTTGTGATATCTCTTTCTAATAAAAGTTGTCATGATCAGCGGCATCTTTTCTATTTTAGAAAGAAAAAAAAATTTGCTTTAGCTAGGCACCCAACAAAATTTTAGGGACTAGGAATTTTAAGATTCGCTTTGTGCCTTGGAAAAGGTTGAGCCAACCCGGTTCATGATAAACAATGAGATTACCTGATTTGCTGCAAAAGTAGGACCGAAATATATTGTTTTCCCCGAAGAGAGAAGACAAAGACTGTTAAAAAGGCCAAAAACTTGACTACTGGGTTGATGGATGGCTGCTAAAACTGTCATCCCATATTGTCTAGTGAGCTTTTCAATCCGGTTCATGACAAAATACGATGCTGCACTGTCAAGACCACTCGTAGGCTCATCAAGCAAGAGAAGCTTAGGGTGTGTTAAGAGTTCTAAGCAGATGCTTACACGCCGCTTTTGGCCACCACTAAGTCCTTTGATTCCCCAGCCTCCTATTCTTGTGTTCATGGAATCTTGGAGACCCATCTCCCTTATAGTTCTATCTGCTCTCTCCCTCTTCATGGATCTTGGCATGGCCTTGGGCAGTTGCAGTTCAGCAGAGTAGTAGACCATTTCTTTAACCGTTAGAGTCCATGTTAAAACTTGTTCTAGAGTCATATACGCCTAAATTATTTTAAAAAGAAGGGTAAGTAGGACCACGTTGGTGTGATTGTAACAAAATCAAGAAATTATAGCCTCTAAACATCCCAACTAAGAATCAAATATTGCAGAAAAAAGATGTGTCTTTTGTATGTAATAATTAAATAAGGATCAAATATATGCCCTGTTTGTCATAAGACGTGTTTGGATTTTTTTGGGTCATTCATAGTAATGTTATGACCCTGAGATCTATGGATGTAGTTTTTAAAAGACTTAGTTTTGCTATTCAAACAGGGGTAGTGGTGCAGCTTGTTACCCGTTTACCATCTACCCCGATGTAAATAAAGGTCATAATGGTTATTTTACCGAATTTGAATCAAAAAACTATTCGCGATAGGATTGTTCTCGATCATACCAAAGTGCGGTGCGTAAGCCTTTGTTTTTGTCCATTAACTAGAACCCGTCCGGTGTGCCTCGTGTTTGAAGACAACCTCCCTGTAAGTGTACATGTAAAAACATGAAAATCTACTTAATTTTATACCCCAAGGATCGTAAGATCTACTTTAGCATGCCAAATTTAATAAAATATACTTTGGAAATATATGAGATATGCACATATAATCAATAGTTACTTGAAGTTTATATAAATGATTTAACCTAATGCATGTCATTAACAAATGGGTTACAAGCTTGTGAAACATGCAAGGGTAAAATGGAATAATATATACCAGCCAAACAATCAAGGAGAGTGGACTTGCCACAACCAGAAGGACCCATAATGGCAACAATCTCTCCTGGTTTAGCATAGCCAGTGACACCATTAAGTAAGGATCTACATTCATCTTTCCCTGCACTCCAATTTGAACTTGAAACAGCCACATGAACATCCTCCCATGTCAAATAGGCTCCCCTCACCCTTTTATCGACTTCACGAGGCTCAGATTCGACGATTTCTATACCCCATGCTCCTTCATCTGGTTCAGGACATATGCCATTGTTATTATATACCAAACTACCCATGCAAGATCAATTCTAAACCAAAAAATAAAACTATATGTGTTGAGATCTAGGTAGCTTGAAAAAGGTTAGCAGAGTGAGGGCTTCATATATAGTAAGAGCATAGGAAGTGTCAAGACAAGCAATAAGAGTTCTGTGGATGTAATTCCTTTTACTATTTTTGGATTTTGGGGACCGTCAATCATCATGATTTAGTTGTAATTCTGCCTAAACGTGAGCATACAAAATTTTTACAGTAAACTTGCTATTAAAAGCTACAAAATTTAACTGAAAGTTGGTTTTACAGAAAGAGAACTTGAGAACTTCTTAAAATAGTGATGTTGTAAACCTGATTTAATCCCTTTAAAATAACGACATATACATTTTTTATGGAAAATCAAAATAAACATGTCAACTTTAATAATTAACATAATTAGGTTTAATACTATCGCCGCATTGTGACGAACTTCTTTTGTTATTTAGTCTGTGTTTATATGTGTTTTAAAATCACTACGAGCGCATTGCACACGGAACCGACAAGAATAAAAAGAAAATATAGAAAAAAACACTTAAAGATAATCAAAAGAAACTCATACAAAAAAGTTGTGTGGTAATGATGTTGTTCGTATGAAACCGTCAATGAAGATAGACATTGACAAACGGGGCAACTATGAAACAACAGGTCGGTAGTATTCGGTATTACGCAGTTTAGTAGCTTACATATGGGGTAGCTCCCCATGGCATGACATAAATGAGTAACTTAACAACAAACACAAGTTTTATGGAATTAAAACTGGACAACTCGTGAACTCGCCAACTTTATGTTGATACCCTCCTGCATGCTTTGCAGGTACTCGGTGATAGCAGGAGCTTGCAGCGGAGAGTGTAGTGGTCGCATTAACCCGTGTTGGGTTTTCTTAATAATTATGGACTATGAAACTTTTGTTTGAACTGTTTAACTTATGCTTCCGCTGTTATCTTTAAATATTAGTTTTAAACTTAAACTTTTGACTTAGACATTATTAGTCACTAATCGTATTGGTTGTGATGAATACTGTTTTATTATTATGTTGTTCAATATGATTGGTGGCTTGATCCTGATCAGTCATACGCCTCGCGGTAGTACTCCGCATGTGGATTGAGGGTGTGACAGATTGGTATCAGAGCCATTGGTTATAGTGAACTCGGTTTTAAGAAAGAAAGGACTTTTGAGAAAAACCAGACTATAACCCGTTCTATACTGAGCAACTCGCAACGACACTACACTCCAAGTGCAAGTCAACATTTTAGACTTTGTAGCTCGGGCATGTGTTTACTTATTACTTATTTGGTGCAAATTGTGATGATATATGTACTAGCATACTTAGCTATATATATATATATATATATATGTGTGTGTGTGTGTGTGTGTGTATTTATATGTATGTGTACTTATGTGCAATGGTCAAACTCCCCTCTACTTATTCTTACGACACTACGGCGTCATTCTCATACTGTGTTTCCTGGATATGGAGACAATGAGCGGACGCGGACGAGGCAACATTAACATGACTCAGGATTAGCTGACAAACCTAATAAACGTCATGGCTGAGGCTTTGGCAGCCCATCCCGGAGGTAATTTGATCGTTCTAGGATGTTTAGATATTCCTACTCTCGTATCGTCTTATCACTCTTAACCTTGTTCGTTTCGCTTTACGCGATAGGTCAACCAGCACCCACTCAACCTTGTGTATGCACTTTCAAAACGTTTATGGACTGTAAACCTCTCACCTTCAATGGCACTGAAGGAGCCATATGCCTTTTGCACTGGATCGAGAAGGTCGAGTCTGTGTCCGCTGTGTGTGAATGTCCTACTACCAACTGGGTGAAATTTGCTACTGGTACGCTCGAAGGAAACGCGCTTTCTTGGTGGAATGCGCAGGTTCAGATACTCGGATTGGCTTATACCAATGCTACTCCGTGGAATCACTTTAAGAACAAGATCAAGGAAGAATATTGTCATAGGTATGACATCCACAAACTCGAGACTGAGTACTACGAGTTGAAAATGGTTGGATCTGAGATCGAGACGTACACTAAGTAATCCAATGACTATGCTGCTCTTTGTCCCAACATGTCTCAGCCTGCTTACAGAAGAATCGAGCTCTATATCAGGGGTGTGGTCCCCGAAATCCAAAGTCTGGTGACTTCAGCTAACCTTCCCACAATTCAGCAAGTTGTTCGTCTAGCACACCATCTCACTAATCAAGCTGTGGAGCAGGGCAAGCTGCCCAAACGAATCAGTGCTACTACTGACACCTCAGGAGACAACAAGCGCAAGTGGGATGGCAACCAGGGCAAGGATCCTAATCCCACGCAAACCCCAGCTCAGCAAAGGAAGTTCGAAAACAACAAGGGTCCTCAACAACAGGGTGGTTATCAAGGAAACCGACCCAAGTGCAATCGACATCACAACGGGCCATGTGAGAAGAACTGTTGTCAAAGATGTAACAAACCGGGGCATGAGGCTAAGGACTGTAGAAGCCCATACCCAGCAAGGCATAACCAGCCAAAACAACAACAACAGCAGCAGCAGCTACAGGGAAACAACCGTGGATGCTACCAGTGCAGAGCTATAGGGCACATGAAGAAGAATTGCCCTTAACTGAACCAGAATCGTAACAACAACAATCAAGGCACTGGAAACAACAACAACAACAACAATAACAACAATAACAACAACAATGGCAACAACGGTGCAAGGGGAAGAGCATTCGTGATAGGCACGGGGGAAGCAAGGAATGAACCCAATGTTGTGGAGGGTAAGTTCCTACTTGATGATCATTATGTTTCTGTACTTTTTGATTCGGGAACCGAAGCTAGTTATGTATCTATGCGCGTAAGTAAGTTGCTTAATTCCATGTCAACCCGTTAAACTCTAAACACGTCGTCGAATTAGCTAACGGTAAAAACATTGAGGCCACTCACATCATCAATAACTGTAAAATCATGCTATCTGGTCAAACATTCCTCATCAATCTCTATCCCATCATTCTTGGAAGCTTCGACGTTGTCATCGGAATGGATTGGTTATTCCAACACCAAGCAGAAATACTGTGTCAAGAGAAAATTGTCCGCATTCCTCGTTCTCTTGGCGGGCCTCTTGTTATTCAAGGTGAAAATAGTGGTACTGTTGTAGGCATCATCTCATTCCTAAAAGCTCAGAAGTGTTTACGGAAGGGCCACACCGCTATTCTAGCTCTTGTCACTGACACCCAGGAGAAAGAAAAGAAGATTGAAGATATTCCCATCGTACGTGAGTTTCCTGAGGTATTTCCTGAAGAATTATCTCCCCCCCCCCCCCCACCTCACCGTCAAGTTGAATTTCAAATCGAGCTAACTCCTGGAGCGGCACCCATAGCTCGTGCACCTTATCGACTAGCCCCAGCCGAACTGGAAGAATTATCAACGCAATTGTAGGAACTACTGGAGAAAGGTTTTATTCGCCCTAGGTCGTCACCCTAGGGAGCCCAGTGCTCTTTGTCAAGAAGAAAGATGGCACTTTTCATATGTGTATCGACTACCGTGAATTGAACAAAGTAACCATTAAGAACCGCTACCCATTCCCACGCATCGACGATCTGTTCGACCAGTTGCAAGGGTCGAGTTTCTATTCCGAGATCGATCTGAGATCGGGCTACCATCAGATGAGAGTCCGAGACGAGGACATCTCCAAAACAGCCTTTAGAACCCGCTACGACCATTATGAATTTCTTGTTATGGCATTTGGAATGACCAACACACCTGCGGTTTTCATGGATCTCATGAACCGAGTTTGCAAACCATATCTCGACAGATTCGTGATTGTATTCATTGACGACATCTTGATCTACTCGAAGAACCGAGAGGAGCATGAGCATCACTTACATCTTATTCTGGAACTCCTACGAACTGAACAACTTTATGCCAAGTTTTCAAAATGCGACTTCTAGCTTCGAGAACTTCATTTCCTTGGGCACGTGGTCAATGAAGCTGGGATTCACGTTGATCCAGCTAAGATTGACTCTATTAAGAACTGCCCTACACCGAAAACTCCAACCGAAATCCGTCAATTCTTGGGATTGGCGGGTTACTATCGTAGATTCATCGAGGGATTTTCGAAGATTGCTCAACCCCTCACGACCCTAACCCAAAAGGGTATCGCTTACAAATGGAATGATGTTCAGGAGTCTGCATTTAAGAAGCTAAAGGAGAAACTTTGTAGTGATCCTATTCTTTCATTACCTGAAGGTACCAACGATTTTATTGTCTACTGCGATGCGTCTATACAGGGACTCGGCTGCGTATTGATGCAACGCGAGAAGGTTATTTCCTACGCTCCTCGAAAACTCAAGATTCACAAGAGGAATTACACAATACATGATTTGGAACTGGGAGCAGTAGTCTTTGCACTCAAGATATGGAGACATTACTTGTACGGTACCAAGTGCACGATTTACACCGATCACAAGAGTCTCCAGCACCTACTGGATCAGAAGGAGTTGAACATGCGGCAACGCCGATAGGTCGAACTCCTAAACGACTACGAGTGCGCAATTAAGTATCATCCAGGAAAGGCTAACATTGTAGCTGATGCCCTCAGTCGAAAGGAAACCAAACCTAAGCGTGTTCCTGTGTTACAGCTTACTATTCTTTCGAACCTCCCTAACCAAATCCGAAACGCTCAGGTTGAGGTGTTGAAGGAAGAAAACCTTCTAACTGAATCCATGCGGGGCATGGAAAAGCAGCTCGAACTCAAAGAAGACGGCATACACTATTTCGTGAAACGTATTTGGATTCCATATTACGGAGATCTCCGAGAGCTTGTGATGGACGAAGCACACAAGTTTCGCTACTCGATACATCCTGGTTCTGACAAGATGTATCATGACCTTAAAGCCTTGTATTGGTGGCCTAACATGAAAGCTATTATTGCTAAGTACGTTAGCAAATGCTTGACTTGTGCTAGAGTCAAGATCGAATATCAGAAGCCGTCGGGATTACTGCAGCAACTAGAGCTGCCAACGTGGAAATGGGAACGGATTCCCATGGATTTCGTCACCGGTTTACCAAAGTCCCAAAGTGGAAGCGATACCATTTGGGTAATCGTAGACCGTTTAACTAAGTCTGCGCACTTCCTTGCGATCAAGGAAACCGACAAGTTTTCGAAACTTGTAACCATCTACTTGAAAAAAGTAGTTGCTCGGCACGGAGTGCCAACTTCTATCATCTCTGATCATGACCCACGTTTTGCATCCGATTTGTGGCAGGCCATGCACAAATCCTTTGGCTCACGTTTAGATATGAGCACCGCTTATCATCCGCAGACCAATGGTCAGACTGAACGTACCATCCAAACTCTTGAGGACATGCTGAGAGCATGTGTTATCGACTTTGGTAACGGCTGGGAACGACACTTACCTTTGGTAGAGTTTTCTTATAACAACAACTACTACACTAGCATTCAGGCAGCACCATTTGAGGCATTGTACGGACGTAAATGCCGATCACCTTTGTGTTGGGCGGAAGTTGGCGAAAGCCAAATCACCGGCCCAGAACTTGTACTTGATACCACGAATAAGATTGCCCAGATTAGACAACGAAAGGCGGCAGCTCGAGACCGTCAGAAAAGCTACGCTGATAGGCGTAGGAAACCTTTAGAATTCTATGTCAGGAACCGGGTTCTACTAAAAGTCTCACCTTGGAAAGGTGTGGTACGTATTGGCAAAAGGGGCAAGCTTAATCCGCGATACGTTGTACCTTTTGAAATTACCAAGAGGATCGGTAAGGTAGCTTATAGACTGAATCTGCCTGAAGAGCTGAGTGCAGTACACAACGTTTTTTACGTGTCAAATCTGAAGAAGTGTCTGTCAGATGAAATACTCATCGTCCCTTTTAAGGAACTTACCATTGACGATCAACTACGCTTCGTTAAGGAACCAGTTGAGATCATGGATCGAGAAATTAAAACCCTCAAGCATAGCAAGATACCTATAGTTCGAGTTTGTTGGAGCTCACGCCGTGGCCCGGAGTTTACCTGGGAACGGGAAGACCAGATGATGCGCAAGTATCCCCAGTTGTTTAACAATACTTCTAGCACTAAGGCTACTATTGAATTTCGGGACGAAATTGTAGGTCCGTTTTTCTCAGAGGATCAACACGAAACCTATTCCTTGTTTATCACAAACACGATCACGAGTGCGGAATCCCCATGATGGTGCAAACCAAACAGTGTAGAATAAACACAGTGTAACCAAAGATTCAATATCTATTGATTAAACGGATGAGAACTAATACAAACATATACACACAATGTTTGATAATAAACTTAGTAAAGTTATGCTCTTCTTCTCTCCTAGCTCTCATGCTGAAAACTGTAGACGAAGTATGCTATTTATATGCAGCCCAGCCCATTACACTACGAAGAATGTAACAGGCCCACGAAATACCATGTAACGAAGAAGGTTCTTCGCCACACATCATATTAGACGAAGAAGGTTCTTCGTCGAGGATGATTTTCCATGAAGAATGGGTTCTTCGTGGGATGGCTGCATGACAGCAAACAAACTAAGTAATAACAGATTTGCAGCAGATAACAAACAAACCTAAACACACAAACAGATTACACAAAAGCAACTGTTTAACATACATTTCAAAGACAAACGTCGTACCAAGTGAGAAAGGAGGATATCTGACTTGGTCGACTCGACGGAAACTAAACAGTCTCGATAACAAAAGACTGTACTATTACATCGTAAACAAGAACAAGTTACAGACACATAAATGCACCAACAAACTCCCCCTTGTCTGTTGCTTGGTCTTCGATTTTTATTCTTCAATCTTCAGTGTTATTCCGACCAAGAGCTGCCGGCGTGAATCCCTCGAAAGAAACAGAAACAAGCGACGCGTTGAAATAATAATGCTTGATGCGCATCCTTGTCTTCGTAGAATATGTCATGACGAAACAATTTGTTAATATCGGCAGCACACATGTTAACTATCCACATTGAATCGAGCATGCGGAAGTTTTCTTGATCTCCTTTGAAAATGATAACGGCCTCATGCGTATCGGAGTCATAACACCATAACGCCATATTTTCCAGAAAGTTTTGTTTCATTAGAATCAGTGGGATCTTGTCTATAACCTTCGCCGGCTGATAAACAAGCTTGTATCTTGCTGTGTTGGTTGACGGATCCAAAGTACACTTTATCTGCTGATGCATAGGAAATTGTGTCTTGTATGATTCATCTTTCCAGCCTCTCCTCCGTTCCATCTTTAACTTGCGAGCAAACAACGTCGCTCCTTCATACTTTAAACGATTAATCAGCTCCAGCTTTGTTAATGCTGCAACATCATAGAACAGTAAAGATAGAATGCTCAGTAGCAATCTGAAATACTGAATGTCATGTTCACATTTCACCGCCATGCAATGGATTTCTTTTACGAACATCCAGCTGAGTATTTTCCCGTGCGACTTTTCTTTCTCGTATTTCAAATAATCGACTTGAGCTTCAGAAGGTGTAGGCTTTGCAACCTTGGAAAGGAACTGTTTTCTCCACTGTTCGAACGAGTCAGTTGGATTATCTATAGAATCACGATTCCTCAACTGTTCATCGATATCGTCCAAATTCTCTTTCAACCAATAGATTTGCTATCATTACCTTCAAATACAATTTCGTCAAGATTATCTAAGTCTGTTGTTTCGGGTTCACTGGGGATCTCATCAATGGTAGCATCTTCTACTACTTTCATCTCTTTAAGCGCTAACATCTGTTCATTCGAGAATTCAGCAACTAATTCTCCTTCTTCCAGTTCTTCACCAGAGACTGGATGTACACTCTGCAGTGAAATGTCAGCAGATCCAAGAATCGTATCCTTACCAGCCAAAGAGCTTTCAACATAATAACTACTCTCTAGTTGTTTCATCTCTTCTTGAGCACCACTGAAGGTTCCTTGTGTAGACACGATCTGTTGAGGCTTGTAAATCATGATCTGAGTAGACTCAGAAGCTCCTGGTTGTTGAGATGATGCTGACGTGTCGGGATTTCCAGGGTCTTCTCTGTCTTGGTCACGTTTGCGCAAGATCTCTAGTTGTTTACACCTCTCAGACCATAAAATGTTGACGCGCTTGGTGCTAAGCTCGACATTATCTTTAATGGTTTTGAATCCTTCAGTCAGTGTGGTGTTTCTGGAATTATACCACTCTCTCATATCATCATGCTTTGCTTTAAGTGCATCAGCAGCTCATTGAACCTCGGTACTTCTTTCTTTCAATCGGTTCATTTCAATCCCACGAGTATTGTCAGCTGTACGTGTTAGGGATGGATTTTCTATACCTAAGGATCGCGGATCTTCAAGTGCAGCCAGGATCACAGATCCTCAATTCTGTTTGAATTAAGGATCCTCAGAAGACGTTGTATGTTTAAGGATCCAGGATCCTCATTATTATCCTAACACTAACGGTTGTTTCCATTATATTTGAAGTTGTTTTACAGGGGTATTCGCATGGGACTTAGTCTTGCCGAGATTCCAGGAGAATATGCTCTATTATTCTACACGTGTATGGCTTGTATGACCGTTATGAGAGTCGTGGGAAGCTAGCACATTTTGCGGATTGTTTGTTAATTAGATTATTTCCATTTTTAAAAGGGGATAACGAGCTTGATAGTTAGAACAATTAGCAACACACACATTATCGAAAACTCTCTGCAACTTATTGGCAATTATACACATTTTGCACACTAGTGATCCTTGTAACAAGCTTGTTATCATCCCGATTTGTAACCTTTACTTGTTTAATATAGTTGGTGATCGGTAGTTTCCATCACCCGAGATTTTTTGTGCCGGAGATCATACCTTGATCAAGGGATTTTTTCTCGTATAAATCCTTGTGTCTCTTGTTCATTTCATTTACAAATTGTTCATACATTTGTTCATTGATTCAAGCATCACACCTCACAAAATAAGATTTGGTTGCATTATCCTAGTCTGACTTTTGACCAAAACAGTACGCATCTGCAACAATTGTCGTTCTCGTATATCATCAGCAGCTTTAGACGTTCGTTCTCAGCCTTTAGATGTTCAATTTCTGCTTGTTGGCGTTCGACAGTGAACTTTAACGTAACGATCTCCACCTGTTGCTTGATCACATCGCTCTTTGTAATGTTCATGAAATGCGATTGTCTGTCAATCTGACCTGCAGCAGCTTGCAGTTGAGAAAATAAGAAATCTATCGTTTCGTCTTGCTGCATTTTAGAAAACTTTTTGGTTCGGCGTTCTGAGCTATGATGAGATGTAGTTTCTCGGATAACAGAAGCCATTGTGCGCGAAGGTTCAGCTTGTGGTGTAACCGTTGGAGTTTCAGTAGCAGATGTAACCACATGAGGTAGTTTAGTTGTTCTTGGAGGAGAAGACAGCATAGCAGAAGCTTCGTCGGCCGTGAGTCCAAGATCTAGATTAATTTCTGCTTCGTGAACAGGTTCATGTTGTGACACGGTTGGTTGTACAGATGAGGCACCGATGTACTTCCCGATCTTTTTCTTCCTTCGAACAGTAGTTTATTTTTTCTTTAAACGTTCAGCCTCAGTATCAGACGGAACATAATCAACATCCTCCTCCTGTCTAATCCTTCTCACCTGCCTTACACCACGATTATCATAAAAGTATTCATAACCTGGTTCCGGCGAATTGTCATCTGACTCAGAATCTTCTTCATCACCTCCAGCACCACTAGCACCAGGTGCACTACCAGCTGTTGCACCAGCATCTCCTCCATCACCATCATCATTATCGTCATTGTCACTTTCAGAAGTATCACCGAATATATCCAACTTTTTGTGCCTAAACTTATCCTCCATCATCTTTTTCAGTTTAGGCTCTTCGCCGTCCGATTGGCTGTCGTCGTGATGCCATTTGTCGTTTGCAGGAGCGACGTAATCTTTCTTGTCAAGAGCATCGAATATCTTCCTTGGCAGATCATCTTCTTTGTATATTTTTGCTGCAACACCCCTGAATACTTTTAAAGAATGTTCCAACATAGCATCTATCTTCAGAATATCGTTGTCGGCTTTCGGAAGATTCGGATGTTGGACTTTCATTATCATCTGTAAGAATCTAGGATACATCCAGAACTTGTTCCCTGTAGTATGCACACCCGTTATCTTTAGGTTTTCCTTCATGTTTGCATAGATAAACTTTGAAATACTAAAAGGTTTGTTCAGTACCAAATCTACCATCAATCCAACCAAATCATTTCCCGCCATATTGTAACCATCACGATGGTTGCTCAGACAATGAATTAGAACATGTAATAAGAACTTGTAGCGCATCGGCAACCAAGCTTTGTTAATCTGGCCACCCAGAATGTCATTTACACACTTCATTCTAAGCAAGCATCCACGTGTACATAGAATCGAAACATCATATTGTGCGCTTGGATCGTCTTGAAGTTCCAATACTGTGTTGAGAATATCCGGAGAGACATCCACATTCAATTGATTAACCTGCCCTTGAATTATTTCATTTCCATCAACTTCGATTACTTTAGCTGTATCCCAGAAAGCTTTAATCAGTTACTTATAAACCGAAGTTGAATGTGTAATGGCTTTGTTGATCCTAGACTCCCTTAAACATTGAGTTATCTCCTTAAATTCAGCAATCTTGCCTTCAGGATCCAGATATGCTATCATGTTATATCGGGGTTCAGACATTGTTTGTTCCTCTGTCTTATTAGTTTTCTTAGTGGCAGGTTTGCGTTTCTGTTCTTTCGGAGCCAATCTGTATAAGAAATACATCCGCAATGAGATACAAGGATAAGATACTTATATAATACATACATGTATACACATTCATGTACATTTTGAACAGTGAATATAAATATACATACATACTGTATAAGAGACACCAAAGAAAAACCATAAAATTTTTCTAAGTGAAGACCCACGAAGAACTGTCCTATGTGGCGAAGAACCTTTTTTGGACGAAGAACAGGTTTTTCGTCGCACATTATCGACGAAGAACTAAGTCAAGAGGAGTCAACTAAAGTCAACGAAGAATGGGTTCTTCGTCACTTAGGGTTCTTCGTCCCAGATTTGGGGGGTTTTCGCGATTTTTCATCAAAATGATTCTTCGTTGAATCACAGTTGATTCAACAACAAATAAACACCAACATGCACCTTTAAATGACAGACATGAAGATCTTAAACCCAGAAATTTTACCACATCATTTAATCCAACATTAAAACAAACTAACACGAAGACACGATGATATCAAAGACCCAGGTGTTATAAAACATATTATCATCCAATATCAGAACAAATATCAAGCAAATCATCAAACAGACCTAAACACGAATAAACCCAAAACCCTGTGTTTAATACCCAAATCAAAAACCTAGATGATATAACTATCTACACATAATCATCAGATACATTCATATGTTACTCAATCATTCGATGATAAACAATGAAACAAACAGATAAATATATGTAATAATCAAATATCAAAGAGTCTCAGAGGGTTCCACAAATATTCGAACAAAATCAGTGGGTTTAAGAGGTTTAGATCATGTTATCGGTCAATTTTAATACCTTGGATTGTTTCAAAATATCAGAGAAAACAAAGGAATATTGAGTCAGTTGGGGGGGTTTTGCGAAGAAGGAGATGAACAGTGGTGGGGTTTTGAAAAAGTGACATCAATAATTGACTGGGGGACCCCTTATATACCCAGATCCCCGACGAAGAACTAAATGCGACGAAGAACCAATGTTGGGCCGACAAAGAACCCATATGGGCTTTAAACAGTTAGCCCACAATGAAGGTCCACGAAGAACCTAGGTTCTTCGTGAAGACCTCGACGAAGAATGGTTCTTCATTGAAAGAAAGTTCTTCGTTGACCAAAACTGGTTCTTCGTTGACCAGGACAGGTTCTTCAATGACTTTTCACACATTTAATCACCAAGTCTCTGAAATATAATAGATTTTACAGATTGAACATATTTTTCCTTGTGTTAAGTTTACCCAAATGCAAAAGGATCTTTATTAAGTAATGAAATCACAAACAAGTTAGTTTCCGGCTTTTCGGAAGAAAACATTCGAGTTTCAACTTTGGCTAATAAAAAAGAACTTTACAAATTACGCTAAAACTGAATTTGAAATGCGGTAAACTAATGACAATAAAAAATAAGCAGTAAAAGACTGTTCTATTCCAAACTTTTTGCGAGTTGCAAGGTAAGAGAATCATACCAGCTTACGGTCTTTGTCAAAACGGTCTTTGATTCTATTTAAATCTTTAGATAAGTATCCTACCATAATTATCGGTATTGTTGTCCACATAAGCTCAACTTATCAGATGTAACAATAATTAGGAGATACGATTTACGGTATGAATTATACTTACTAGTCGGTGTTCATCCACTCACGACACATTCCCGTATCAAGGTATGCATGAGAGTTCATCTTACCAGTGAGTATACTGCTTATCATCTGTTTGACCGTATAAAAAGATGTAAGATACTCACTTATTTTGATTGAAAACAAGCCCTATGTGATAAAATCACTTATTGATGAGGAACTTGATTTTCAGATCCATGAGGGCACAGGAGCAAATCCGTGAACAGGTTAGTACCAACGTATAGACAAAGAGACGAACTTGACTCCCGCATGAAAGCTGTGATATATTATCACTTATTTTGAGGGACATGTGATTGTTGATCACTTATTGAGGTCGTATGCAATATGTACACTTATGTATAGTATCATGGAAGATCTAGACTTCGTCTCCGTAATATTTCGGTAAAAGATAAAACCATGATACCCAGATGATAAGACAGCATTAAAGACCGTATATCTCAGAACCTCAGCAATCAATCAAATGAAATTTCGGTACCAAGACTATATGCCAGTGAATGGTTCCTACCTGACTTGAAGTCTGTTAGGTTTATATCATCCTGCACATTTTAATCTGATTGTGAGCCTACCGATACATCATTAGTAGAGCTACGTATCATTTTTCAATTTTTCTTTTTATATTTTTTACCATATTGATAGACCACACCAGTGAATCTCATCACTTTCTCTTATTTATCCAAGAAACTCATTTTTGATTTTCTAATGTTTTTTAATTTTGCATTTTTCAAATGTAAAGACAGAAAGTAAAGACATATTTTTGGATTTTTGACTTTTTCACCTGTTTTTGTATTTTCTTGAAATTTCTCCCCCTAAAATGCGAAAAGGTAACGAAAATGAAAATCTTTTTGTACTTTTAGAGTTTAAGAAACTATTTACGAAAACGATTAGCCAAAGAAGTTTTACTCGCGTATCACCTTAATGCCATTGACCAAAAGAAGATAATCAAAACGTGATTTATCAAAAGCTTTAGTGAACAGGTCGGCACGTTGGTGATCAGTGTGGACCTTAACAACATCGATAAGTCTTTTATCAAAACAATCACGTATGAAATGATATTTAATTTCGATGTGTCTGGTCTTGGAATGCTGCATAGGATTTCTAGTGATCTGTAAAGCAGCATTATTATCAATGAAAAAAGAAGTAGATAGGAATTCAAAACCGTAGTCACGCATTTGTTGCTGGATCCACAGAACTTGGGAGCAACAACTTGAGGCAGCAATGTATTCAGCTTCATAAGTTGATGTAGCGACACAAGTCTGCTTCTTGCACTGCCATGTGACCAGGCGATTTCCTAAAAACTGGCATCCAGCCGTTGTGGATTTGCCTTCGATTTTGCAGCCACCAAAATCCGAATCACTGAACGCGATCAAGTCGAAACTATCATCCCTAGGGTACCAGAGACCGGAGTCCGGGAAACCCTTCAAATAGCGGAAAATCCTTTTTACAGCTCCCAGATGTGAGGCCTTCGGGTTGGCTTGATATCTTGGGAGCAGGCACGTAGGATACATTATGTCGGGCCTCGAGGTTGTGAGATACATTAGAGATCCGATCATTGCACGATAATATGAAGAGTTAATGCTTTCTCCCTTCAAATCTGGAGTAATCCCGTGATTCTGCGGAAGTGGGGTACCAATGGGCGTTGCATCAGACATCTGGAACCGGCTCAAGATGTCACCAACATATTTAGTCTGATGGATGAATATCCCAGACTCAGTTTATTGAACTTGTAGGCCCAAAAAGAAATTCATTTCCCCCATGGTGCTCATCTCAAATTTCTCCTGCATAACACGCTCGAATTGCCTGCACAAAACATCTTTTGTTGAACCAAATATGATATCATCAATGTATACCTGTACCAACAGATGATCTCCATCCTGTTCTTTGATGAAAAGAGTGCAATCGATAAGACCCCGTCGAAAACCATTCTCCAGCAGATAGTTAGATAAAGTTGCATACCAAGCTCTCGGTGCTTGATGTAAACCGTAGAGAGCTTTGTTGAGCAACCAAACCCGATCAGGGTGAATAGGATCTTCAAAACCCCGAGGTTGTTCGATGTACAACTCTTCTTCAACCACACCGTGTAAGAATTCACTTTTCACGTCCATTTGGTAGACCTTGAATCCTTTAAATGAAGCATAAGCTAGAAAGATCCAAATAGCCTCAAGACGTGCAACAAGTGCATAAACTTCATTGTAGTCAATCCCTTCGATCTGACGAAACCCTTGAATGACTAATCTCACCTTGTTTCGAATGACTACTCCACGATCATCCTTTTTGCATTTGTAAACCCAACAGGTACCAATTTTCTTGTAATCGTCAGGTTTTTCAACAAGTTTCTAGACACCTAGTTTCTGGAATTTTTGCAGTTCCTCCTGCATAGCTTCCACCCAAGAATTATCCTTTAGAGCTTCTTTCCAAGACTTTAGTTCTTCTTGTGAAACATAACACGCGAAGGACCAATCATTTTGTCCCCCAGATTCTCTTATAGCTGAATACAAACCAGCATTCTGGTTGTTTCTCAGCTGATTACGCGTCTGCACTCCACTTTGGACATCTCCAATAATATTCTGTTGCGGATGAGTATCATGAATTCTCGTTTCAGGAACATCAGGAACACGAGTATTAATACCCAAATTGTTAAAATTAAGATCAACAACCAAATCCACTCCTGGCATAGACGTAGATGTGGATGCATTTCCTTTAGCAGTGTCTACATTCTGCACATGAGTAGTTGCTTCAGAAACACCCTGAACAGGAGCAACCGGAGCTGAAGAGCCTTCATTCGCATCGTGGAACTCATCATCTTCCGATGACACATTGTAATCAGCGGCATCTTCAAATTCCTCATTTTGAACAATATTGTTAACAGAAGTAGAAGCTTGAGGGTTAACAATAATTGGTCGAACCAATGACGAGTCAACTGCATTATCACTTTCAGTAACATTTGAGCAGCTGCTGATGCATCATCAAAGGTTGGCAGATTAAAGGAGTCGAAAAGCCAATCATAATCGAACATCCAAGGATCACCCGGAGCTCTAACAGAATTAGTATACCTTTGAACCTTTACTTCACCCCATAACTCAATCTTTTTGGTTGTCAAATTCCACACACGAAAATTCGGAGTAGCATATCCAAGGAAGAAACCCTTGATAGCCTTGGCGCCAAACTTTCCGTGCGGTTCAATCATAGTGCATGGACCGCCAAAAGGTTCTAAGTAAGAAACGTTCGGTTTCCTTTTGTGTAACAGTTTGAAACAAGTCTTGTCATGCCTTTTAACTGTAAGAACTCTGTTTAAAGTATAGCAAGCAGTAGCCACAGCCTCCCACCAGAACTGAACAGGAAGCTCCGACTCTACCAACATTGTTCTTGCAGTCTCTATTATCGTTCGATTTTTCCTATCAGCGACACCGTTTTGTTGTGGAGTGTAGCGAGAACTATACTCATGAAGAATGCCCTTTGAAGTACAGAACTCATCCATAACATGATTTTTGAACTCAATTCCATTGTCGCTTCGGATCCTCTTTACTTTCAACGTGTATAAATTTTCTAGTAAAGTAAGAAGATTCTTGAGGATTTCTGGTGTTTCACTCTTGTGTGCCATTACCGATACCCAAGAAAATCTGGAATAGTCATCAGTAACCACCAGACAATAAGCATCCCCAAAGGTTGTCTTGTGTTTCATAGGTCCAAAGAGGTCCATATGAAGACGTTCAAGAGGCATGCTGACAGTATTGACTTTCTTAATCGGGTGAGACTTCTTCACTTGCTTTCCCTTTTGGCACGAAACACAGACATCTTGTAGATGAAAAATTTTCAAAGGCACACCATTCACAAGATTGTTTTTCACCAAATGGTTCATTTTTCTCAAGTGAATGTGCCCTATTCGTCTGTGCCAAGATATAGACTCCTTTTCTGTGGCTTTTGAGACAAAAAACGTGACTTGTGCAGATGTTTTAATCGCTTGGATCATGTCAAGAATATAAAGATCATTAATTCTTGGAGCCGATAAGAGAATCCATTCTTTTGGAATTTTAAACCCAGACTTCAGCACGTAGCAACCGGCATCATCAAAATGCACGGTGAACTTCTTATTGCAGATTTACGAAACGCTCAGAAGATTGTGATCATTTTGTCGCACATAATTGATCTTATCAAAACTCACAATACCATTGGAGATCATTCCTTCTCCAGTGATGTATCCGCCTTTGTCTCCAGCAAATGCGACATAACCTCCTCTAATGTTTTTAACATCATAAAGAAGCCGTAAGTCGCCAGTCATGTGCCGAGATGCTCCACTATCAACAATCCAATGACTATTAATAGTTCCTCCTAGAACACCTTGCACATTTCATTCAACAATCAGTTGGCATTGGGGACCCAAGCCTTAGTGGTCTTGGGTCGTCCCTGATCATCAAGAAATGTGATTTCGATTTCTTGATGATTCGGAAATATCGCGTCTCCCCCTGAACCTTCACCCGTTTTAGGTTTCCAAGACTGATCCCGTTTACCAGATTGAGTGTTATTAACAGATTTTGAAACTTCTGGTTTTAACGATTGTAATGAACTTGGTTCCCTTTTAACAGATTTTACTTCTGGTTTTAAAGCCCTTTCTATCACCTTAACATTTTGACGTCGTCGTTTTGTTTCTTGTTCTTTAACAGTGCGTTTATCTTGTTTTGGTGAAACAGAACGACGTTGTTGGTGATCTTTTTCAGGAGGGGTTCTCTCAACAAACTTTTCTTTGGGAGAGTTTGTACAGTTTTAATAATATGTCCAAACTCTCCACACTTAAAACAAGATCTCCTTTCAACAAACTTAGGAGATTCTGATTGACGACCTGATGTCGAATTTGTAGATCCAAAGGTACTTGTTCCTTCATCACACCCATTTGTGTGTTGAGTGTAATTGTTTTGACTATTACGTTTTAAAATTTTGACTTGTTGAATAAAATCGGTATTTGATTTATTTTCAAAAGTCTCCACTTTATCAATACCTTTTGATGCTACAAATTTAACATCATTGTTTTTCTTCTTGTAATGAGCTCTCTTTGTTTCAAACTTTGGTTGTGAAACCTTAGGCTTTTGAGCTAGTTGTTCTTGCTGTTTACCCTTAGAAGCGATAGATTGTTGCTTTGTCGGTAATCTCTAATTTCCATATTGTTTTCTAACTTTAGATTTTGGAATAGGATCACACTGAGTTACAATAACTCTCGGGATCTCCTTACCCAAAAACTTACTGGTAGTATCTTCAAAAAATTTATCAATCAAGGATTAATTTACGTTTTTAATTGGAAAATCTTTGTTTGAATATATTTTACCATCACCGACTAAAGTATACAATACATTCTCACTTTTAACGGTAGACACAAATTCCTTGATAGGATCTATCTCTTGTTTAGCAACAGAGTGCACTGCAGGAGTAGGAGGATCACACAGAATATGATTCTCAATAGGAACTTCTACTCCTTTCATCTTATCAAAAGATTTATCCTGATCACTCACATCTGATTCATCATCTGACGAATCATAGTCCTCAACATTGGAGCACTGTGTTCCGTAGATGTTGAATTTTCTGTTATTTCAGATGAGCCTTTCGAGGAACTGTTCGATTTGAACCCTAATCCTGTAGTGACCTCCTCATAATCAAGAGGTACACTTGGTTCAAAACGAGGCATTTCCTCTTCATCGGGCATTTTGGTATAGTTGTGTCTTAAAGGAGGTGGACACGACTTATACCCAACCCCTTTCACATTCCCTTTCAGTTTTTGAACTTCTATGATGTGATCAAGCACATATCGGGAGTTAGAATAACTCTCCAATTTGAGCTTGATTGCATCATGCTCGCATTTTGCCATGGCTAGCTCCTTCTTAGTTTCCTCAATGATATTAATGTAGTTATTAATACCAGTTTGTTTGTAAAAAACAGTTTTTGTTAATTCGGAAACACTTTTCTTTAAGGTTTCAATTCCTGATTTGAAATCTTTTTCATTACGAGCTAAGGCCATGTTTGCCTCTTTGCATTTTGACAGTTCAATAACCAAATTTTAATTATGACTATGAATCATTTCTGTTCCATGTTTCAGATCAGCACAAATACTGCATACACTAGGAGTAGGAGTGTTGGAATTTACCTGACTGGTCGAGGCTGCGACACTTGCCATAAAGGCAGTCTGATAAGAGAAAGATCCATCTTCAGAGAAGAACTTCTCCATTTCTTTTGATGCAACAGCAGCCTTCTTTATCAGAACAGATTTCTGACACTTAAACTCCTCAGCTTTCTTTGACAAATTACGAACATCAGAATCCATTCCCTCCTTCACATCCGATTCTGAACTATAACCTCCCACACTCGAGTTTTCTTCATCCGAACTACCACTATAACCCTAACTATCATCACTTTCAGAGAACTCTTCTTTATGCACATACTTGATGTGATTGATGATTTTGGCATAACACGCAGTTCCTCCTCCTCCTTGCTCGCCACCTCCAAACTGTACTGATCAATCACACCCTTCATCAGCTTGAACGGCTAATGCTCGGTTGGTGTTTGATGGCCCTGACTGGTTGTGGTTGGTTGTGTTGGCTGGGTTGTTCACAACTACTATCCTTCTTTCATGGTTAGCTTGATTTATGTTGGATGTACTTGTTTGAGTTCGGAAGGGATTTTGGTTGCCTTGTCTGCTCGGTCGAGTGCACTCACGTTTGAAGTGGCCCTTTTCACCATAATTAAAGCATGTAACTGCGTCCTTATCGAAACCGTACTTTGTATCCCTTTTGCTTTCCAATGTAGTTTTCCCCTTTCGACTCATATAATCCTTAGCCCTTCGAACAACACTCGCAAATGCCCACTTAATGTCCATCAACTCCATTTCATCACGGTCTATCTGTTGATAATCTTCATTGGTCAAATTAATGTTTCCAATTTGACCTGCGACCAATCCACAATAGGCATTGACCATTGTGTTGAGAAGTTCCATATGTTCCTTTGCAACTTCTATATTGACTTTTGAAAGGTTTGAGGTATCAACTCTGACGGTGTTGGGGTTTTGAGGTTAAAAGTTGTTACTATAGCATGCTTGTTGTGGTTGGGCTTGTGATTGAGGTGTAACAACTGGCGGTTGCAGAAAATAGGCTCTTGGATCAAATTGAGGTTGAGGTGTAGTAACTTGAGGTTGAGATTGAGGGAAATAGGCACTTGGATCGAATTGGAGTTGTGATTGGGTTTGGGTTTGAGGTTGTGCAGCAGGTTGTGGTCGCGGAAGATAGGCATTTGGATAAAAAACCTGACCATACGATGTTTGAACACTTGTGGAAGCTGATTGATCTGGTGTAAATTGTGGTAGGAAGGGGTTTACATTTGTCACTTGAGGAAAAGGGCTTGTATTGGACATAAAAGCCATTTGTAGCTTTGGTTGTTGACTGGTATTAGCAGCAGGGTTAATTCCTCCAAAGTACATTTCTGGATTTTGAGGGACTGTAATGCGTTTAGCTTTACGGATTTCCTCTTCATTCTTGTTTTCCAGCTTCTGAACAAATTCATAGATACTGACAGTATCTAAGACACCTGTATGCTTTAACAATTCAATGAATGGGCTCCACTTCGGTGGTAGAGCATCAGCAAACCGTGTAACCATTTCCTGTGGAGTTGCAACAACTTGATAAGAAAACATTTCACTAAGTAAATGATAAAAACGAGTTGTCATATCATTTAATGTTTCGTTCTCCATGAATAAAAACGCTTCAAACTCCTTTTTCAACAAATCTTGGCGTGTCTTCCTTGTAGCCGCATTTCCTTCTCCTCTTGTTACCAAGATGTCCCACAAGGCTTTCATGGTGGTACAATAATAAAATTGATGATAGATATCTTTGTGGAGTGCTTGCGTAAGGATAGCAAACGCCTTCTTTTCCAGATCATACGCCTTTTTGTCACTTTCAACCATATTGGCCAAAGTCGTTGGATTTGATCCTGCTTCTTCAAGAGTTGTATTGTATGCCGTAGTAAAACACGTCCATAACTCGGTGTTTTGCCCTAGAATGTAAGTATGAAATCGACATTTCCAAGATGGATAGTCATTCATATGATTCAGCTTTGGCTGGCGATTATTGCTACCCGCTTCACTATCGCTCATTAGCAAATTTTGAATACTTTGATTTTGATTTGCTACGCATGCCCATTGACTTCCAGAAATTGTTTGTTGTGGCATCATATTCTTGACCCACGCGGCTGCGGAGGTCGGATCTTGACCTGTGCTTGAGCTACTGCTCCAATCCCATGGACTAGTACTCATATTTGATGTATGAATGAGAATACCTGGTCAACAACTTGAAATGAAACTGTTAAATATGTTATGCAAAGCTTCTGTTTAAATTGTAACTTATATCCACGAACATGTACCCACAAAGAACTAGGTTCTTCGTGAAAGACCTCTCAGACGAAGAATAGGTTCTTCGTAGACAAACCAGTTTGGCGAAAGAGAGGTTTTTCGTAAACAACAACACTACGAAGAACTTGGTTTTTCGTCTAAGGAAATTTGACGAATAACCAGGTTTTTCGTTGATACGGACTTCTGTTGACTTAGATGACAGAAAGCTTGTTAAGATATTTTCCAAAACGAATCTTTTTCTCTCACACAAGTTGGCAGACAAGATATGCCCAATTGTCAAGCACCTATCCCTAGACCACACTGTTTTCAACTTTCATCATTTGAAAAAGGGCAAGATTGTCAAACAATAATATAATAACCAACTTCAATAATTCAATCTTCAAATATTCAAAACTAAGAACCTAGAATTATGAAGAACTTCGATGAACAAATGAAGAACACCAAGAACTCTTTGAATATCCTGATGAACTGGATGAGTTTTCCAGCAAACTGGATGAGTTTTCCGGCACTGGACAAATTTCCGAACAAGAATTTTGCACTAAAATTTCAATAAAAACCAAATCTAAACATGTAAACATGAGTTTTAACAAGGTTTCTGATAAAACTAGTAACAAAATACCAAGTTTTTCACTGATTTTTCAAACACATTTTCCAGAAATATAAATTTTGACAAGAACACTTTCTAAAAAAACACTAAAACAACTTGTTTCAAACACAACAATGTTTGGTTTTAAACAAGGAAAAGAGCCATGGCTTTGATACCATTTGTAGGTCCGTTTTTCTCGGAGTATGCTATTTATATACATACAGTGTTTGATAATAAACTCAGTAAATTTATGCTCCCCTTCTCTCCTAACTCTCATGCTAAAAACTGTAGACGAAGTATGCTATTTATATGCAGCCCAGCCCATTACACTACGAAGAATGTAACAGGCCCACGAAAGACCATGTGACGAAGAAGGTTCTTCGCCACACATCATATTAGACGAAGAAGGTTCTTCGTCGAGGATGATTCCCCACGAAGAATGGGTTCTTCGTGGGATGGCTGCATGACAGCAAACAAACTAAGTAATAACATATTTGCAGCAGATAACAAACAAACCTAAACACACAAACAGATTGCACAAAAGCAACTGTTTAACATACATTTCAAAGACAAACGTCGTACCAATCGAGATAGGAGGATATCCGACTTGGTCGACTCGATGGAAACTAAACAGACTCGATAACAAAAGACCGTACTATTACATCGTAAACAAGAACAAGTTACAAACACATAAATGCACCAACAGAAATTCCAAATCAACAGGGGGATGATGTGACACCCCGCGAAAACGTTTAAACACACTAGCTCATCAGTGGCTGAGTCCTAAATTCGGGACGAAATTTCTTTGAACTTGGGGATAATGTGACACTTTAGGTTTTCCTGCACATCTCATTTTACGATATAATTATGCGAATGGATAAACGAGACTTATTTATTTGATGACTGTTGAGTTGATTATATGATTATGTGTGATATGTGATTAATGTGTCGATTAATATTGATATTATTATTATTATTATTATTATTATTATTATTATTATTATTATTATTATTATTATTATAAGACCAACCGCACATTTAAAACAATGTGTGCGACCAGATGGCCCAGCCACACACTTCCTCAAATCCTCGTACACTTCTTTCAAATTTGACTGGCAACCACACACCGCTGTTTGCCCAGACCCAGTTTCATTGAGAGCCCATGATGAAACCCTAAAGAGGTCGCATGGTCATTGGGACCGCACACATGAATGTGTGCGACATCTTTGCCCTCCCTATATATATACATGCGCTGCCAACAATTAGGGAATGTTTTCCCAATTATTTGACGACAACAATCCCTATATATTCTCTCTCTCTCATCCACTTTCTCTCTCTAGAAAAACCCTAAAATACACCAAACCCTTTCTTTTCCTTTTATTCCAAAGGCATCATCATCAACCTTCAAGACAGCTTGTGTTCATCGCTCAGGAGCTTCTTTTCCTCTGATTCTACACACCTCTCACTCTTAACTAAAAGGTTGGTGTACTACCTCCATGATTGAGTGATAATATATGATAAAGGTGTTTCCTTGGTTGATGATTTGAATATTAAATGATATTGTTCATGATAGTATGATAATTTGTTTGTATCTTGTTTGTGTGACATGATAGAGAAATGTGCATAGTTGTTGAGATAATGACCACAAATCTGATCTTGTGTCCATGATTATGTGCTTAATAGATCTAAGGATATACTAGACACAAGCCTCAATATTGTTTGGATTATACATGGATGATATAAGATGCTAAGTGTGGGTATGCACTACGGGTCTGTCTAGATCCATGTTTGTAGATTGATGATTTTGTATGATAGAAATATGATTAGGCAAATAAAAATGATGACTGCCATGATGATTGTATATGAGGGTGTTAATTGATCTGAATGATGATGATGATGATGATAGGATGCTAGATCTAATTACTTGTTAACAATAATGGATAGTCCAAGTGTGTTAGATGAAATGTCGGAACTAAGAGGTTTGTAAAAATCTGTGTTTTGGGTGAGTGAATCATTGACCATGAAATGTTATTGTTGAATTTATGTCCACGCCACACACTCGCTAAATGTACAAATTTTCTTGCACTGCGTACAACACATCACAACGGGTCGCACACCTAGAAGCCGCACACTGTTAGTGTACAAGTGACAGGTGCACAAGGTATAAGCAGGTGCTGCACGGTCGCACACTGGTGTGGACCGCACACTATTGTACAAACAAGAAATGCACAGGGTATAATTAGGGATTGCATAACCGCACACTTGGAGACAGGCCGCATACTAGAGTGTGGACCGTACACTCTATGTGGACTGTCCAATGTGGGCCGCACACTCTTTATCTGGACCGTATAACTTATTGGGCCGCACACACATGTACAAACTTTGAAATACTTGGACCAGGTCGCACACTTTCTTAATGGGCCATAAGGCTTACTGGATCGCACACTATCTATTTTGGATTGATCATGTTACTGTTCACCAGTTGTGGATTATGTTATATGTGATGCTTGTATGCTACCTAATAATTATGTGTACAAACATGTGAACTACTTGCATAACAAAAACCTGACTAGTATTAGTAATCATAATAGGACGTGGTTGACCAACTATTAAAACAAGTAAATAACCTGCCGAGCAAACCATGGTGAGTTCACACACTTTACTAAAAGCATGTGTTCCCGGTGGTTGGGAAACGGAACAAACGACACTTTCCTAAGTTTGGGATTGCTTACCCTTCCGGGTTTGGAATACGGTTAATTACTATTTATATTAGATGCAACAAGTGTACTAAACGCAACTCTATCACAAAGTCCCTACTTTCTATACCGATTAGTCGTCGGTGCCTGGCGAACGGGTTATTAGTTGATAGCGCTATTTAGGTTTCACCAACTTCACACCGTGCCTGGAGAGGATCGGTCGTGAACTACTAGACCTTGGCAAACCGTCAATGAAGATAGACATTGACAAATGGGGCAACTATGAAACAACAGGTCGCCAGTATTCGGTATTACGCAGTTTAGTAGCTTACATATGGGGTAGCTCCCCATGGCATGATATAAATGATCCACTTTTCATCTTTTGTAATTTAATCCAAAACTTTTTTATTTACAACTTTGGTCCCCCATACTTTTTATCTTTCGCAAGTTTTTCGTTTTATGTTTCGTTCTAAAATTTGCGAGTGAATACGTCGCAACGTGTGTGTATAGTTCAACTTGTTCGTCTGTTTTTTTTTCACATTTAACAGGTATGTCGCAACGTGTCTATTTTCCCTCTTTGGCAAGTTCACCGCAACGGGCGGATCCTACATCAACTTAGTTATTTTTTTCTACGTTATTTTGCGAGTTAACACGGCGCAACGTGTGTGTATTTAACAAGTTTGTCGCAACGCGTGGATTCTAATCGACATAGTTATTTTTTATATGTTATATGTTTCAGTATTATTTGTTCGCATTAACACGCCGCAACTTCGGTTTTAGTGGTTGCTACTAGCGGTGTGGCATTGATGTTATTTGGCATAGTTTTAGGCCACCGCCGTAACGCGGGATGCTTAATTCTAGTTGTAAATAAATTAATAAAAATAAACTCTGCCAATAATTTCAAAAGAGTTGTTTGCTAGGGATAGAGTTGCAAGTGCTCGAAGTTGACAACGAAATGAAGGCAGATGTACAAATACGTAGTTTTACTTCTAGATCTCATTGTGTGCTAGTTTGAATTTGGATGCTTTTTTGGCATTTTCTTATATTGTTTTAGGACACTTGACATCGGTTTTTATGAAATAAAGTTTAGTCTACGGTAATATCTTATCAAAATTGCTAAAACAAAATATAAATGTTTATGAGACATATCAAGAAATCGATAACACCGAATTACTCAAAACAAAATATTTCTCTTTTCTTGATATCGATAACACCTAATTACTCAAAACAAAATATTTCTCTTTAACAAAAGAGGTAAATAGTGACTTAGCTTTAAAATTTTCATCATTGACAGATTAACTTATAACTTGGAGTCGAATTAACAACTAATGGACTCATATCTATTATAAAAAAAAAATAAATAAATAAAAAGTAAAAAAATAAAAAGTAAAAAAATAAAAACCACATATAGGAGTTTAAAAGGAAAAATCAATGAAACTATGAGGATAACCCAATCATTGGATTCTTGTTCACAGTTGTTGCTTTCCATTTGGATCCCGTTTTCCTACACTGCCATTCTGGCCCACTCTCATTTGCCTAGACCATGCCCACATTTTAACTTTTAACATCTAAAGTCCACATGTTTTCATTAATTGTCAGACATCCACATCCAATTTGTAGCTAAGTTTCTGTAGAACCTTCTAGTCTAGTGGTACCAAGATATTAGAAAAGTGTTTATGCCCACACGTTAGGGATGGCAAAAAAAACCTGAGTTCAACGGGTATACCTGAAAAATATGGGATGGTATACGCGAAGCCTGACGGGTATTGGCCGGGTATGAGATTAGTTTAAAAAAAATCGGGTATGGGATTAGATGATACCCGGCCCGATTAGACTTTAAAAAAAATCGGGTATGGGATTAAATGGCCGGGTAGAAAAAGTGGTGTGCCAAAGCAAAATCCGACTTGCTTGAGCCCAAGAGTTTTGATCTGACACTCGTGTTCGCAGGTCTAGGAATGCACGCGTTCGAATTCTAGTCATTTAGACTTTAAAATACCCAAAAGTTAAAAATTATTTTTTTCTTTAATCCATAAGGTACAACCTAAAATGAAAGTAAATTAGACTTTAAACACTAATTATATTTTAATCTCCTCATTTTAATTACAGTTTAATTCTCTCAACTTTAACAAAATTATAAATAATTAGTTAGTAGTTACACTTTATCCCCTTATAAAAACTAACTACACACATGATTTTACGGTCATAACTTTTTTTGTACGTTAATATATTTTTATCAAAAAATTACACCATGAAAACGAGTATTTTTATCTCTTTAATTTAAGTATTGTATTGCTATATATTTTTTATTTTAAAAATTAATATGTTACACCAAAAACAGACGAAACTGAACCAAACCATTCATATATTTCTTCCTTTTATACCACAGGTTCATGTATACTTGCATTTCATGTATTTGTATATCCATTTGATGTATTTATAACTCAGTTTTATGTATTTTAAGCAAAAGTTTTAGCCTAAGTTTGGTTTTTGTTATTAACTGAAATTAAATGAATTAAACCAAAAACCGTCAATCTAACTTAATAAACCGAACTAATTAACCAAAAACCGATTGGTTAATAAAATAGAGTAACCAATAACTTCGCTTTCAGTTAAGGATAATAACCGAACAATCGAACAATGCACACCCTATCAATGTCGGTGTTTTCCACCGCATCGTGCGGATACCTTTTAGTATGTGTATATATAAATTGTAAAATAGAAATAAGAAAGAACCAAAAGTGAAACACTCAAAGGAGACTAAATTTTGTCTCCTTACTTATAAACGAAGGGAAGGATTTTACTAAACATTTTTGCTTAAATGTTATTTCAAGGTTTATTTATTCACTTATGTATTGTTAATTTTTCACCCAGTTTCTCAATTTAAAATCTGTTACAAACACTCAACTCTAAGCATCAATATCAAAACTTAACATAGCTTCATTTTAGACATATATTAGCTTATTTGAAACTAGCATCTTGTACATAAATATAATTATCTCTCTAAAGTCAACTAAAGGTTTAATTATCAACTAGTTTCCATCAATATACCATTTAGACTAATGGGTATGGGGGCCGGCTAGGCCCGGCTAGGACCGGCGCCGGTCCCCCACACCACCCCCCTCCGGCCCAAACGGCTCCCCACAACCGGTGTAGCCGGGGCTCCTTTCTTCTCTCTCTCTCATCTTGGTCTCTCCTCTCTCTCTATCTCTCTCTAAAGTTTTATTTTTTTTTATTGTTGTGGGGCCTCATCCTCCATCCCCCTCAAATATGAAGGAGGCCCATCCCACATGAGCCGGTGACGTGGCGCTGACGTGGCGGCTCATCCCCTCCAAGCCAATCCTCTTCATACCCTTTAGTCTTAGACCGAGGAGTATGGTGGGGTGGGGGTTTGGGGCATGGGTTGACACGTGGACTTCGAGGGGCACCGCTGGTGAGTGACGTGTTGGGTCGTATGGCGGGGCGGGGCGGGGCGTGGCGTGGCTAGCCCGCGTGGGTTGGCCAGTGTTATAAAAATTAAAAAAAAAAAGTCTACAATTAAAAAATACACACAAAATTAAAAAAAAAAGGCCTAAAATTATTATTAAAATTTCCTAAAAATTACAAAATCCTACAAAAAAAAAGATTACAAAATTAAAATAAAAGCCTAATTAAGCGTTAGGTAGATTTCGACCAGGGCGAGCTTGTCAAACGGCTTCCGCTCCTTGCCCCAGAACTCGATGTTGGCCACCGCCACCTGGTCTTCGTGACTTATATCACCGACCGGGACACTGTCGTAGTAGGCTTTAAAACGGTCGAGCTTCGGTCGTAGTTCGCGCCACTTGTGTTGGCACGCGTTTAGATTGTGCCGGTCGTTCCCCACGTTGTGCCGGTAGCTAGCGAAAGCTTCCGGCCAATAACGGGTCTCACCGGGTTGGCGGCCCTTCATCGCGTCCACGACGCTCGTTACAAGTGCTAGCTCTTCCTCGTGCGTCCATGAAGCCATTTATCAAGTGTGGGTAGCGGGTTCGGGTAGGTGGAGTAAAGGGTTGGGGTAGCGATGTGGACAGGCGGGGGGGGGGGGGGGGGGGGGGGGGGTTATAGTAGTTGGGTGAACCGTTTGGCTTGGCCAAACGGTTATTTTTTAAATTTTAAACCTAGCCGCTATAGCCTAGCCAACCCAGCCAATGAGAGCCGGCCACGGAAGACCGCTAGGCACGCCCAACGCCCGGGCTGAAACCCCCGCCCAAGGGGCCATGCCGAAACCCAAACCCACCCGGGGTGGTGACTTGGGCGTTTGTACCCAACCCCGCCCCAACCCCCGCCCCATATTCTTATGATAGCTTCATCAGTGAAGGTCAATTGCTATTAATGATTTCCGAAACTTTTATTTAGAGTAGAATCTTATGATAGCTTTTATTTAGAGTAGAATCTTATGATAGCTTCATTTACAACCTGTGGGCAAGTTTCCATTGACCATTAGTAACTAATTACTGATTTCTCTAGTGTCAATCCGAAGGTGGTCCAAATGATTTCCGATATAAAATCTTTGGGGTATCTTTGGTATAGGAATAGAAAGAAGAAGGGCACGGTGGATTGGATAGATTGGTGTAAGTTTTCTTGTAATATGATGTAATTTTGTTCTAGGCGGTTATTTCCTCCCTGGAGATTCTGCCGGTTTTGTGTTTTAATGAAGTTCGCCTTTAAAAAAAAAACTATTTACTGATAATTACCAATTATAACCGATGAATAGTTTCCTTGAGATTTTCCATCATTCATGTAAATTTAAAGCAACTTCCAGTATAATTTCAAGAAGATAGCTAAAAATTTTCACCATGGACACCACTCATTAACTGGGCAGCGATATCCTCACCAGGGACGCCGCTCCTGGGACCTGGATCCCCCAGGGCATTGCTCCTAGACCCCACCAAGGGGACACCGCTCCCTTGAACCATTAGGTTCGTTGGTGTATGAAATAAGAATAGTAATATATAACAAGTGTGTATTTCACACCTCCTAACTCGTATCAATTTATATTTTTATTTCTCTCTGGCTTTAAGTGAATTTCGATTAATTAAAACGACTTGATGACATAAAAATCACAACACAACATTCTACTCTAAATAAAAGTTTCGAGTTCTTATTACCAAAACTCTAGCTTCCAACTCCGGTTTAACTAGATTTGTGAGACGTAAAACCATTTCTATTTCTATTAAAATCAAACCAGAAGTAATTATATGATCTAATGAAAACCACAAATCATTGACGGTTGATTATTTAGTTTGAAGAAAACAAAAAAAGTGTCCTAAGTCCTCGCAACATGATTCAAAAACCAAGCAAATCATAGCGCTTGCCACAACTTTGGTTTGTCCTAAGGTGCAAATTTTTCTACTTCACTAAAACATTATATCATGTATGCATCAACATTTATTTCATTTTGGAGTAACAAACCATGTTCTTGCATTAGTCTTACATCAAATTCATTAAACATCAATAAGGACGACAAATTACATCAACTATTTCTATTAATTTGTTTAGAAAATAATTACAAAATTTATATTTCTATCAAAATCTAACCAGAAGCAACAAGCCTATGAAACATTATATGATTTAATGAAATCCACAAATCAGTGACGGTTGATTATTTGGTTTGAAGAAGACAAAGAAAGCGTCCTAAAGTCCTCACAATATGATTCGAAAACCAAGCGAATCATAGTGCTTACCACAACTTTGGTTTGTCCTAAGGTGCACATTTTTCTACATCACTAAAACAATCTATATTGTATTCATTAACATTTATTTCATTTTTGAGTAACAAACTTTTTTTTAAATAAAACTTTATTAAAACAAACGTCCGACCTAAACGGGCAAACGACCAATACAAAACAACACCCCCGACCCAAACGGGCAAAGGGCAAAAGTACAGCATATACTATGGATATTTACACAACTCCTTCCAACTAATATATTTACATGACGATCTATTTTTAAACCATCCAAAACCTTTCGACTTAATCTCTGTCAAAATATCTTGCGGACTTCTCCTGATTTGATTGAAAACCAACTCGTTCCTGCCTTTCTAAATACACCAACACGAAATAATAACCAACCCACGGGTTATCTTCTTCATTTTTTTCCACCCTGAATAGCATTATGTGTATCCATTAAATCTTTAAATTCGAAAGCGAAGATCGGGGGAATGTTGCACCAATCACAGATAGCCGCCCAAACCCGAATAGCCACCAGACATGCTGTAAACAAATGGTCCACCGTTTCCTCGTACTCGTCGCAAAAAGGGCATATAATCGATGAAATATCCACTTTCCTTCTTACTCTCGTTGCAAGGCTATCCAAGTTACCGCTCCAAGCCATAATATTACATTTGATTGGCACCCATTTGCACCACTCAAAATTTAGGAGATGATTGCTTCCCCTATCCGAAATTAAAGCCTTTTTCACAGAATTTACCGAAAAACCATCCTTTCTGTCAACCTTCCATAACCATGAGTCCTTATCATTTCACAATCTCACCATGTTGATAACGTCTTGACATTCACGCCGTTCCTTAAGCTCTGAATCAGACTCGGGTTGTCTAACCCAATTCCAAGAATGTCCACCATTACCTTGTTCCTATCCAATTCTCTCCGTAACCCTGCAAGATTTAGATTAGCAAATAACAAAGTTAAGATTACTAAAACGTCATATTTGTGGTTTTGTGTTGTATTTTGGATGATAAGACTTTGATTATCGAATGACTAACATTAGTGTGTTTTATGTTGATTATCATGTTGTGTTCTATATTCATAGTTCTACGATGATGTGTTTGAAGTTTTTATGGACTGTTAGGGTTTTGTGTTTTAGTGATCTTCACTCTGTTATTTGTGGGTTCTGAATGTGTTTTATGGCTGAAATTATGATGTTTTATGACTGAAATTGTGATGTTTTATGACTTTATACACTTTGTAGGAAAAATGAACTTTGTAGCTAAACCCTACCCTGATTCTATAATCCTTCTTTATATATATCTACAACTATTAGGTTACTGTTTTACTACTTCTGCCCATATTTAATATGTCCCACAGTTAATTTGAAATTAGAGATTATGAGGCATTCCTTGTGGTATTCGACTTAGACCAACCAAAATAAATAAGTAGAATACCAAGCGGATTTAACGAACCTATCTTGCTTGAAATTAGTGAACGCTTAAAAAAATATTATGTGAAAAAAAGGTAAACGCTTTAGTTAAACACGATGAAAATCCGTGTGATTGAATATAGTAATCGCTATATATCTTGTGTAACAAATTAATTGACAAAATCATAAACATCAAACTATTCTGACTTAACGAGTGAACTCGTTTTAAAATCATTTTAATATAATCAAGATTGGTAAAATTGTAAATGAACAAGTTATTGTGTAAACAATTTGGTAAATGAATAAGGGGTGCGGGCACCTTACGAGTAGAGGGTTGAGGGTTCCAACCCTCACTACAACAATGTCACCACCCCCAAGGGTAAGGGTTGAGGGTGAGTTATGCAGGTAGAGGAAGCCTCAAGGGTAAGGGTAAAGGTTGGGATGTTTGATGAATTTAAGGTTTAAGGGTGTATGCGATTGGTGGGTGAAGTAAAAGAGTGAGGTTCATGGTTCAAGGGTGCTTACAGTAGGGCATCACCAGTGTTTTGTAGTGTAAAGGTATTTTGTAAATAATTTAACATGACGCCGGTTGATGAACAAATTAGGGAAGCAATAAGAACATGCAATGTTTAAGAGTGAATATACAATAATCAGCTGCAGAAGTGCAGAGCAATTGCACCCTTTCTCAAGTTTGTACTAATTTTATAAACCGATAATTACAACCTTTTTAGGGCTTGGTATCTCCATTCTAATATTACCAAAATAACAAACCCACTTTATATAAATAAAAAAATTTGGAGCAATATCAAGTCCTAAACAAAATATACTCAACATCTTTGAAGATCAGTTTTGTAAACTGCAAACCTGATGAAAACGGAGGTGTAAATAAAAGGAAGAATGATATCGATGACTATGAGGATTGAAAGAAGGTGTTCCCTTTTGGTCAGGCAGCCCCTCTGCTACCAGATCTGCCAACCGAAATCACCGATTCCACTCATCTTCACCGCCGTGAAACCACCACCACCTGTGTTCCCTTGTTTTGACCGTCGCCGACCGTCTGAACGACCATCGTTTGACACGATTGATCGCCTGAAACTTAACCTACATCGTCTCCGTCATCACTCATGAACCCTAGCCGCGCGCCGAGTGTCTGAGGTCTCAATTGAACCACCACCGCCTTTTAATCAGATAAACGATCGTCACCATGAGCTTGACGGTGATCTAGGCTTTCGATTGATAGGGTTGACGCGTCAACACAGTTGGCGGAACTTCCGTGGAATTCCCTTTTCTATGGTCGGCTTCCGGCGACATGTGTGGCCGGCGCTGACAACCTCCTGGCATCTCTCTTTCAACGGTGGGTGTATAGGGCCGGGGTGAAGGTTTTATATGGTGGGCACAAATATGTGTAATTTACTGAAAAAACCCTTCTACTGTTCAAAACGTTGGTCTTTTAATATATAGGAGAATAATAATAATTATAAGAATAAATAAATAAATTAAATAAATAAAAACATTAATTAATAGGCAGGGTGATAAATAAGAATTATGAACATTGGCATAATTTTTTATAGCTAATTTTTAAATGTTACATATTAAAATACTAATAAACCAGATTTTCCCAATTTTCATATCAACTAATATTTAGGACCTGGAGGCGAGACGCTTCAATCGAACAAAAAGTAGACGCAAAAATATAGTACCGTAAAATTTTGATCAAAACATAAAACATTCTTGTAAAAAAGAACTATACCGAAACAATATAAAAAACCCACAAAAACGGAAAATAAATAAAATAAAAAAACTTAACATAAATAATAATAATAATAATTAAATGATGTTTTAAAATCCTAATAAACTACAAACCAGATTTTCCCAATTTTCATATGAACTAATATTTAGGACCTGACGGCGAGACTCTTAAATCGAACAAAAAGTAAACGTAAAAATGTTGAACCATAAAATTTTGATCAAAACATAAAACATTCTCGTAAAAAGAACAACTAAATCGAAACAATATAAAAACTCACAAAAACGGAAATAAATAAACTTAAAAAAAGCTTAACATAAATAATAATAATAATAATAATAATAATTAAATGATGTTTTAAAATAGAGTTAATTATTGTTTTCGTCCCTGTGGTTTGTCAAAAATCACTATTTCAGTCCATTAGTTTAAAATTTGCGATTTCAGTCCCTATGGTTTCACTTTTGTAACCATTTCAGTCCCTGTGGTTTCACTTTCGTAACCATTTCAATCCATTATTCTGTTAAGTACAAGGACTGAAATGGTTACAGGTGGACTGAAATGGTTACGAAAGTGAAACCACAGGGTCTGAAATCGTGTAGGACCGGTTTTGACTCCGAAACGATTGCGAAACGAACGTGAAACGTGCGGAATCCGTACACGAATGCGACCTAACACACACGATGTAATATAAACGTGATTCTATTAGAAATCTAACAAGAACAAGCACCTTGAATCACTTTCTCTCTCTAGATTCTCTCTCTAGATCTAGAAAGCTCCAAAATACAAATGAGCCAAAAGTCTCTAATCTAAACATAAAGCTCATATTTATAGGCCTTGGCTTTTAATGAGATTTCTCATTATTACAATTATGCCACCTTGCCTTTTTATCTAGCTATTACATCATAACAACTTGTTTTCTTCTGTTTCCCGCTACGGCTCGGATTGACGAAGGCTATAGACATAAATGCACTAACAGACTCTCCCTTGGAGATTGCCGCAGTCAATCTCGATCATTGAGTCAACTCGTAGCGTCTTCTTTTTCTCTCTCTCTTTGAATCTTCTTGAACAGAATCCCGGTGGATCTGTCTTCAGCTTCAGCTTCTCCTTTCTGTAGACTCTTTTCTTTATCAGGCTCCCCCTTTCGTCAAGCTTCCGTGCTTTGGGATCGACACCTTGCTTTCCGTATAGAAGCTCCTTTAGGATAGTTACATGGCTCCTTGAATCCACGCTTCTTTTTGCGTTGAGCTCGTCTTCAGACTCCCCCTTAGACTCAGCTGTCGGGATCGTAGTCTGGTACAACATCTGCAATTCTCAAACATTTATAAGTAACAACGTTTTGAACATTCAATTTTCCAGAAATCGTAATCTGGCTCTATTCAACTTTCTAAAACACTCCCCCTATCAACAATCTTTACAGATTTGGCAGTATTTAAGAATCCAAAATCCCTCACAATTAATCATCCAAGTCCAAACTAATGACCTTGGAGATATCACAAACTGTTTTTGATTTTTGAATTTAAAAAACTCCAAGTTTCAAATTAATGAACTTGTTTTATTTTCAGAAACACAATCAGCTTACTTAGATTTTGAAACTCAGCATTTCAGACATCAGTTGTCGAAAATAAAGCAGAAACAAAAATCTTTTTGTATTTTTCTTAAAATATAAAGCAATAAAGAAATATATACAAACATATTTACAGCCAATATTTTTGTTTGAGTTTGCATCAGAGGATCATATCAGTTTTTGACAAATCACAAGTACCGTTGAGCTTAGTTACACATTAAGAATTAAACAATTCACTTAGATTGTCGATATACTTGTCCACTTAAATTTTCACACAAATTTCAACTGATTCAGGATACGAATTAAGTGTTTAAAGACTTAAACTCATTCATGTGTCCCATCTCTTGAATATACTCCCGTATCCAGATCCCAATATTCAGTCTTACAGGTGAGTATACCTAGATGATATCTGTAAGGGGAATAAATTATAGTACAAAACCGTGAGAGCTCAGGTCAGAACTTCCGTTCAGCAGAGAGATGACGGCTCGACTTTTGGTGTGTCCCCTTTAGAGGATCTTTTGTATTACAACAGCAATGACTATCAATTTTATTGTTTCATCAATTTGCTGAGGGCGGCGCTGTATTTCAAGCAAGCAGAAAGTATTCTCCGGGGACTAGGCCATTGCTTCCGCAAAATCAGAAGTCCCGGGATAATACCCCAGATATCACTAAGCATAAAGACCTAGTATCTCAGAAAGAGGGGTCCTTCAAACGAGATTTCAGGGGTTACCTATATATCCAAGTAGTGTTCCCCACGAAATAAGCAAGTTTGAATTTAGGTTTATATCCCGAAAAAGTTTACTAAATGTATAAAAACCTATCGGCATATCATCAGTGAGACTGTTTAACACATTTTAACTTTCCAATTCTTTAGCGTACTGTAACTGTCTACTGATGTACTATCATTTCCTCTTTTTACACAAAAACTCAATTTTTTTAATTTTATCATGTTTTTGACTTTTTCAAATTTTTAAATGTTTTTGTATTTTCTAACAATAATACTCCCCCTAAAATGCAAAATCATTTAAAAATTTGACAACCAACACAGATAGCTTTGTCTCGCCATCCATTTTCTGCTAACTATGCTCTGATTTGCAGAAAATACAATATACCCCCATGATTTACAACCCATTGATCTTTTACAGTTTGAAAACCGTTTTTCAATCTTGTGAAAGTAATCATGTTTGTTCCGCCGTGAGGGTTTCGGCATATTCAATCAACACATATTTTTGTAATTTTCTATTTTTGCAAATATAAAAACAAACATATTTTTGGTTTTTCAATTTTTTTTTAATTTTTAGGGTTTTAAAATATTGTTTATTTATATACAGAAAAACAAATAAACTTCCTGTTTCAACCAACACAGGATCCAGCAGCCTCCTCTCCTAGTTGTGCCAGGCTACTCCAACTTCCATTCTCACAATCTTTGAATTTGTTGAGCACCTGCACATTCAGACTACTTGATTACTTGAACAATTTAGCCCAGGTCTGTTGAACTTTAGGCATTTCAACACAATAATTTTCATTCAATTTCGGAAAATCTTTGTCATCTTTCACAAAAATCTTTTCAACTTTTACTTCAACTTTCTCATCTTTTACTGAAGTCATTTGTTTCTTAATAGACCATGTTTGACCTTTCGGCGTACCTCTTTTATAAAAATGAGACTCTTTTTGAACATTTTGTTTTTGAACAACTTTTGGTTTCCAAAATTCTTGTGGTTTTGTCATATCAACAGTTGTTTTCCAACTTTGAGTTGTTCTGACTCTGGGTGTGTGAGAATTCCAGGTCTGTCTCGAATAGAACCTGTTAGAGTTTGATTTCCAGTTTTGAATCGAAGCAAACTTGTTTGTGTTATACCTCCAAGTTTGTTTTGAGTCAAATCTGGTTGACCTTTGTCTCACATTCTCAGATTTTTGTTTCTCAGCATCAATCTTCTTTATGTCAACATCCACAGGTTTCAGATTTGGACACTTTCGTGCAAGATGTCCTATCTGATCACACTTGAAACATGTTCTCATGGAAACATCTTTAACCTGTGGTTGTTGCTTTTTCTTTTGAGCTAAGAATTCTTCAATAGACTGTTGTCCAATTTTAAGTTTTTCCTCTTCATCAAAACTTTTTCCTTGAACAAAACTCATTTTTTCTTGAAAATTCGGTGTTTCATTTCTTTTCCAATTTTGTTTCTTCTTATAACCCAACCCAGCCTTCATGTTTTTCTTCTTAAAACTAGGTTTGTTATACGAACATCTATGACTCTTACCAGCAAACTTTGAAATCTCAGACTTTTCAATCTCAACCATTTTGAACACTTTATCAACCTTTTCTGAAATCACATTCTGAATCGGGAATACAACATCTAGGAACAATTTGTCCGATCCAATCATGGTATAAACCAATCATTTTGAATCATCATTCAAACTTTTCTCGGATTTTGTGTTTTTCAGATAATTATCATGAAGATTTCCTTCATCTTCATCCTGTGATTCAGATTTACCTGTATCAACCGACTCTTCTTTCAACACACTTTCAACGACTTTGCCTACCACCTCTGAATCATGAGAATCATCAGATTTGGAATAGGTTATGTCTATGTTGTGTGGCAATTGGTCTACCATGTTGAAAGCTTTTTCAACCTTTTCCTCATCATAAAATGCAAACTTTTTCGGTGGTGGAACTTGATGAAACTCTGAGCCAATGCCTTTCTTGTTTTGCTCAGACTCACCATCTCCCGGTTTTATATTGAAAATTCGTTCAAGCACATATGACGACACGTGATAACTCTTTAACTTGTTGTTATCCTGTTCTAAATCAGCAATCTGTCGCTTTAGCTTAGCAACATCCTCAATATAAGAATGAGTAAACTGCCATTTTGGTCCCTGTGGTTTGGCCAGTTTTGCCACTTTAGTCCAAATCTCAAACTTATTACATCCAGGGCCCTGTGGTTTGCATTTTGTTGCCATTTTGGTCCAAATTTCAAATTTGGCCAGATTCTCCAACTTAAACCCTTCTATTTTGTCTTTATTCTCAGGGGCATTTTAGTCATGTAGATTTATTATAACTTAATACTGATTAAAAATATTGATTAAACAATGACCCTTTATAAACCTAACCCCCACCACCTGTCTTTCTCACTCTCTGCTCTCTCACTGTCTCTGAACTACCACCACCACCCCCACCACCGCATCATCCCCACCACCACCATCTCTCTGCCGCCACAAGCACCACCACCACCGCCATCTCATCCCCCTTCTCACCACCGCCACCATCACCACCCTCTCTCTCTCTCTTTCTCTCCTCTTGCCGCCACAAACCACCACCCCCACCACCGCATCATCCCCACCACCACCATCTCTCTGCATCATCCCCACGAAATCAGGTCAGATCTCTCTCTAAACACACTCACCACCACCACAACCACCACTAGCACCACCACAATCCCTATCTTCAACCGTAAACCAATCAAACCCACATCCATCCGATTCTCCTCAAACAAACCCCCATCTTCCCCAGGATGGAACCCATCCGATCAAACCCTCAACGACGACAAAGTTTTGGAGCTTTGGAGGGGAACTGGGTTCTGCTGTACGGAAGCTTTGGAGCTTCTTGAGGGGAACTGGGTTTGCTGTAAGTACACTAGATGGCAAAGTTTGAGTCTTGAAAATCTTGATTCTAGGGTTCTTGGTTGGAAGTGGATTGGGAGTTCTGGGGTGATTGGGGTTGAAGTTCGTCTAGGGTTTGCCATAATTTGATGGGTGGGTACCAATTTACACAGTAATATGATGTATTTGATGTTTGGATTAAGTTGCAAAAGTGGTGCCTGAACTATGGATATGATGCAGAAATAAGGCATCCATGGAGGTGGAGATAGGGTCGGAGACGGTGGCGACGGTGGTGGTGGTGGTGGTGGTGGTGGTGTGGTGGTGGTAGTTTAGAGAGAGAGAGAGTTGAAGAGAGAGAGGATGTGTTGTAGATCTGCAAATAGAGAGAGAGAAGAGAGACAGGGTTTTTTTTTGTCCTATTATGGGTTTAATTGGTTTAATTATTTTTATTTAGAAGTGAGTTATAATAATTTCAAAATGACGAAAATGCCCCTGAGAATAAAGACAAAATAGAAGGGTTTAAGTAGGAGAATCTGGCCAAATTTGAAATTTGGACCAAAATGGCAACAAAATGCAAACCACAGGGCCCTGGATGTAATAAGTTTGAGATTTGGACTAAAGTGGCAAAACTGGCCAAACCACAGGGACCAAAATGGCAGTTTACTCTATAAGAATTAACAACATCTTGTTTTATGGAATACATTCGTTTAAGTTCTTTAGTTGTTTCAGAAAGATAATTCATTCTTGATTGAGCATATTTCATTTCATCTTTCACTTTTTCGTATGACTCTTTCATAATATGATATGCTAATTTCATTGAGTCATATTCTTTCTTCATTTCTTGACAAGCAATTTCTTTTTGTGAACATTCTTCTGTCATTTTAGAAACATTTTCTTTCAAAACTTCATTTTCTGCTTCTAACTTTTTACATTTTTCTGAAAGTTTTTCATCATTTTCTTTCAATTTTTTTTCTTTTTCAAGCATTTCTTTGCATTTTTCTTTAAAAATGTTTTCAATTTTAGTAAATTGTTTGTCTTTTTCAGTACAAGCACTGCACGTTTCCATGCATTTCTGGCACTGTTCAACAGTTTTCAAGATTTCAGAGTTAGAATTTGCCTTAGTGATTGGCACTTCGGTGTTTGCTGCATCTGTCTGATCAACATCATTCTTCTTTCCTTCAACACCAACTTCTTCACCAACATCACTAGTTTCCAAATTCTCATTCTTCACTTCTTCTTTCTTCTTAGTTTCTTCAACTTGCTGCTCTTCAGTAACAACTTTTTCAACTTCTTCATTCACAACAACTTCTTATTTTACTTCTTCAGCAACTTTCTTCAGATTGTTCACCATCTCTTCAACACTCTTCTTCATTCTCTCTTCATCCCTTTTTCTCAGACACGATGTCATGGCATATCTGATCTCCTTTTCATGTCTTTTAGCATATTTGTCATCTTTCATCACATTTCTATAGTATTCGGCTCTTAAATGAATTATGAGAAGAACATCATCAAAGATTATGTCTTTCTTTGGAACAACTGGTTCTCCTTCTCTGTTGAAGTAACACTCTCTCTTTTTATCCCATCTTCTGTTGCTCACTGCACTCTCATACTCTTCGTGCATTTCATCCATTCTGTTGAAAACAACGTTTCTTTCTCGATAAGTTTTCTCACTCAAAATCTCTTCTCTTGTTTTCTCTTTGATTTCAGCCATGATGTTTTCTTGAATCACCTGAAACGAACAAACAAACACAATCAGTTTAAACAATATCAAACAACTTGAATCGGACAGGTATCCGATCTAGTGAGTCAACAAAAATCAACAATATAACAAAGATAAAATGACGGCGAATCGGGTGAGAATCCGTTTGGGCAAGTATCCGATGCTTTGACAATCACCTGAATCACAACAACAAATGAAATGATTAGGGTCGGGTGATAATCCGTTCGGATTGCCACTCGATTTGTTGCACTTTAAACTCGAACAAACAAGATCTCTTGAAACGAATTGTGACCTGATCGAATGGGTCAACAAAGTCAAACTTTAGAGAAAATGTAGTGAATATAGTGAGATATCTTTCATTCATACAACAAATTACATGTAACCTCTGATGCAATCAAATCTCTGACAATTATTAAATGCTTTCACACATACCATGATATCACATGCAATGACAATTTTGGTATCAATCAACTTTTTTATTGGGCCGAAGACTTTTTAACATATGTACACAGATTGCAATTAATGTTTCACATGCATGCTAAACAGCTTTCACTTTCATTTAAGCAATGGTCAACAATGATTTAATTCACTTTCAAGATATTAGATCTTTTATAACTAGTGGGCTTATGTCTTTAATTTTTATGTAAACAAAGTGAGTGGCCGACAATCAATGTTATCTATGACTATATGTAACCAAAGTCCAACACGTTTGATTCTTCACATGCAACCGACAAACACTTTGATAGAACCGTCCAACTTAATCACGTGATAACAGTTTGAGTTATAATATGCTGACAACACAATTAACTATTTCGTTTTTATTGGACCGTTTATAATAAAGGCTGACTCTATATCTCGAGATTCTGCAAAAACAATTCACGTGAACAACTGAACCACTTTCAAACGGGCATCGTGTTTCAAACAGTACCCTCAAACGGTCACACTCTCAAACGGTCACACCTTCAAACGGTCACACCCTCAAACTGTCACACCCTCAAACGGTCACACCCTAAAACTGTCACACCCTCAAACGGTCAGTCATTTTCAAACGGAAAGGTGCAGATTTCAAACGGTCAGCTACGCTTCTTTCAAACGGTCACCAATTTTCAAACGGAAACGGACCTAAAAACTCAGATTTCTCCTAAACGGCTAGGAATTAGAATCTGAAACTTGGTAGGGTTATAGATCAGGTGTTTTCGCACAACATATCAAGAAATCAGCCGATTTGGACCGTAAAAACCCGTTCAATTTGACGAAAATTAGTGAAAAACGTGAAAAATATGAAAAATATGAAAAATATGAAAAAGATGAAGAAGTAGATGAAATTCGGATCTGAAATCTGATGATTTTCTGCGCGGAAATGTGTGATAGATCAGTGCAATCGAGCTCCTGCTCTGATACCACTTGTAGGACCGGTTTTGACTCCGAAACGTTTGCGAAACGAACGTGAAACGTGCGGAATCCGTACACGAACGCGACCTAACACACACGATGTAATATAAACGTGATTCTATTAGAAATCTAACAAGAACAAGCACCTTGAATCACTTTCTCTCTCTAGATTCTCTCTCTAGATCTAGAAAGCTCCAAAATACAAATGAGCCAAAAGTCTCTAATCTAAACATAAAGCTCCTATTTATAAGCCTTGGCTTTCAATGAGATTTCTCATTATTACAATTATGCCACCTTGCCTTTTTATCTAGCTATTTCATCATAACAACTTGTTTTCTTCTGTTTCTCGCTACGGCTCGGATTGACGAAGGCTATAGACATAAATGCACTAACAAATCGCAATTTTTAAACTAATGGACTGAAATAATGATTTTTGACAAACCACATGGACAAAAACCGTAATTAACTCTTTAAAATACTAATAATAGTAAATTACGTTTTTTGCCCCTGTGGTTATATCAGTTTTACTAAATTAGCCCAAAATAATAATTTATAATATATGTGCCCACATGGTCTCTATAACTAACTATTTTGACTCCTGAGTCTAACTCAACCCCAAACCCTGGTTAAGTGTGTATGAAATGACGACATTACCCTTTAACTAAAAAACAAAAATACCTATAAATATTAAAAAAAACAATTGGTCCATTTATCTTAAACTGGGACCCACCTTTTATCTTCTTCCCCACTTCACTTTTTCTCCTCTCTCTCCCTCCAGAAAACCCTACATGTACCTGCAACCATACCTCCTCTCTCCCTTCCTTGAGATCTGAGGTAAACAACAACACCACGCCGGCCAACGTCGCCATCTTCCGACATATATGAGGAAAACAAGAAACACCACGCTGGTCCATTTTTACTACGCCACCATCTAGTCACACGACCCACACCCCGGTCCATTTCCACTCCGCCACTATTGATGAAGATAAAAAGAGGTAATTGTGCATTGATGCATTTGGAGGTTCAATTTGCTGGACAATTTCATCTTTATCAACAGCTTGATAGGTTTGATTTTAAAGTTTGGATCAGGGCTTAGTGGCAAGAACGATTTGATGTATGTTTTAACTTTTAAGTTTGAACGAGCTTTTGACCGGAGATTGGTGTTGAAGGTTGTCCATTTTTGTGTTATCTATCCTGATTATCATGAATAAAGTGAAGTAAAATGTATGAGTGGTCTGATTTTGATACAAAGTGATACAAAGAGCTTTTGACCGGAGAATGAGTAAATTACGTTTTTGCCATTGAATCCATCAAGAACTTCCATGTTCTTGTGCGTACCTGACCGGTTGAAGAAGATGATGGGAAATCGAATCTCAGATTGGGGGTTTTGTTGTGTAATTGGGTATTAAATTGTATTAAATAGGTGTTAGTAAAGAGGGGGATGGGAAATTACCAATTTACCCATCATGTGCATCTCATGTGACTAATAATTAACCAGAGTTTGGGGTTGAGTTAGACTCAGGGGCCAAAATAGTTAGTTATAGAGACCATGGGGGCACATATGTTATAAATTCTTATTTTGGGCTAATATAGTAAAACTGATATAACCACAGGGGCCAAAAACGTAATTTACTCTACTAATAAACTACAAACCATATTTTCCCAATTTTCATATGAACTAATATTTAGGACCTGACAGCGAGACTCTTAAACCGAACAAAAAGTAGACGTAAACATGTCGTACCGTAAAATTTTGATCAAAACATAAAACATTCTCGTAAAAAAGAACAACTAAATCGAAACAATATAAAAACCCACAAAAAACAGAAAATAAATAAACTAAAAAACCTTAAAATAATAAATAATAATAACTAGGCAGGGAATAATACATGTTCTACTTCATGTTGACTATGTAATATCAAGGTGGATACAGCTGATCAACTTCTAGTTTCTAGTTTCATGAAGTTTTGCTAAGAGCATTTGGATTCAAGGTGTGTGGTGCAAGTTGCTTTTTCCCAACTGTAATTCTGTGGCTGGTGTCCTAAGAAACCAGACACGTTATGTGCTTCTAACCTGAACAAGAACGACGTAATACATTGCATATTTTTTGCCAGATTATATGGTTTATATGGAAGATTGTAACGACAATATCTTTAGCACTAAAGTGACTCTCGCATCAAAGGTAGTAGAAGAGATCAAAGCAAATGTGTTTATTTGATTATAAAAGGCGAATTCCCTCAAAGTTAGATTGGTCTAGATGGTACAATACTAATTTATCTTTCTTCCCTTTAGAGGTGTTCTTTATTCGGTTAGAAACCGATAAACCGAAAACCAAACTGAATTCTTATTTGCTTAAACATTTATCTTAGTTGGGTTAGTTTTTGGTTACGACCAAACAAAAGTCAAAATCGAGTAAACAAAAAACCAAATCAAATACCTTTCCCTTTGTAGTGGTCTCCTTGGTTTGCTGAGAGCTCGTTGCTTAATAGCTTTTCTTTAATATAACTAGGTGTAGGACCCGTGTAACCACACGGGTAGGTTCAGTAATGATCGAAATCAAATACTAAAAAACAGATTATAATATATCATTTAAATTTTGGTCTTTAGTTCTATATCTTTATAAAGTAATGTTAAAGACAGTATGTGTGACCACATGGGTAGCTTTAATAACCATCGAAATAGATTATAATACATCATTTAAAGTGTTTGTATTTAATTCAAATAATCAAATGTTATTGAACAGGTTCAATAAAGCCCCTTGTATTTGATCCAATTAAGCTTAACTGTTGTATAAGATTTTGTAGGCCCGTTAAAACCCTTATATTAAATCCGGCCCCAAATTCTAATCACTCATCTACCGTTCCATTTCCATCTCCGTTCTTCGAAGGGCGACAAACCAACGACGGGGAGTGTTAAATATTTTTCCTTATCAGCAAAAGGTAATCGAAAACGTATTGATTCGATTTTGTTTTTCTGAAATCTTTGCCTCATGTAATTTTTTATATCACGCTTGCATGTATGATTTTTGATCTTAGGTTTGTTCTTTTATACGAACTGTAATTTGTGATCATGTTTGTTTATTTGATTTGTTATACTTCAGATTCCATCATATGAATGTTCGTATTGATGTTCGATTGAAGTTTATAGTTTTGTATAGATGTTCGATTGAGGTTTATATATTTAGGGCTATGTTAAAAATGATTGTTTATCAGTTGTTGTATAAAGATTTTTTAAGATTATGATGTTTAGTAAACTTTCAGTTGGTGTTCTTGACAGATTTTATCAGATTATATTTCACATGTTTGGGGTTTTGTATCACACTGTCAAGAATAGAAACATATTAATAAGCATTAGAAACTCTCTGCATCGAAAATAACATTTGGTCAAGTATGCAAATGAATAATATTTTAACGTTTGGGGCTATGAAAATATATGATTAAAATCGTTGTTGGGTTAAACAGTGTTTTGAGGAGAAAACACTGGTTTGTCATTGGTCAAACAGTGGTTTGACCATGGTCAAGTAGACCTTTGAACCACTAAGAGTCATAGTTTTGCAAACAGTGGTTTGACTTTGGTCAAATAGATTTTTTTAAAAAACAGTGGTTTGACTTTGGTCAAACAGTGGTTGCATACTAATGCTATTTCCCTTCATCATGTTCTCTCAGTTACTTACCATCTTTTAACATTTTTCTCTTTTTTATAGAAAGATGTATGGTTTTGCTTCTTACATGACCGACAACCAAAGGAAATCTTTGGTTAGTATTTTAATCTTAGTTATTGCGAATTTATTTTCTTTATAACATCATGTTAGACAGTTCTGATTTTAATATACTTATACATAGGTTCTGCCAAAAAAATATAAACAATGGATAAAAGAGTTTAACTATCCTGTTAGGTTTGTCAAAGTACGGACAACTAATGGGCAAGTCTTTGAAGTCAAGATATATAATATAGGAAACTTCTATTATCTCTACAATGGGTGGTATTCCGTAGTTCAAACTTTGAAACTACAATCTGGATCATGGCTCGTATTTCAGTATGAAGAAGCATTACAAAGTTTCCGGATCTTTTATTTCTATGACAATATTGCATTTGCTCCACCTGATTATTTTTACTACAGACCCAATGGCGATTTTGATAAACCTGATGCTATGGTATGTAGTTCGCAATCTGGGTTCGGTATATTTATTATTGTTTCTTATTTAATATGGTTTCGTATATGAAACTACTAATATTTTTTTTTCTCGTTGTAGCATATCAATCGTTTATTTGTACATCACAAGATGGACAATACCATTCCAAATTATCCGGTTGTTATTAGAGGTCCTGGGAAGCATAAATTTTTTGTTTGAATGGATGTTAGTGACAATCAGCTTTACATAACAACTAGATGGGGACGGATTAAGAAGAAATTTTCACTAAGTGATGAACATCTTCTTGTGTTTGAAATGATTAATCTTCACACTTTTGATATGTCTGTTTTCAATTGTTCCAAGGATGCTGATTTAGTGTTGCCACCGGAATTATATGCTGCTATTAAGGAGGAAGTGGTAGAAGAGGTTATCAGTATCTCTGATGGTGAAGATGTGGATGACATAACTAAGGACAAGGAAACTGAAATGCTCGCTGTAACTACGAACAACGAAACTATTCCAGTAGTTTTCCGTGTGGACAATCATTTTGTAAGTTTATGTAACCAAAAAGTACTAACAGGACCTTACATTGTGTTAACCATATTATAATATTATCTTTCTTAACATTATTTTTTGTTTGTTACAGCGTATTAAAAAAGTTCTCGCTAAAAAACTTGGCTTGGACAGGAAAAGAACTTTAAAGATTGTAGATGCTGCTGGAAATGTTTGGGATGTTCGAGTTGGTATCGAGTCTCCTGATGATCGGTTTTACATAAAAAACATGAAACAGTTTGTGAAGGATAAAAACTTGGTTCCTCGTGAAGAATTTACCCTCAAGTTCGTCATGGGTAAAGGTATTTTCTTGTTTGACTGAATGGTTGTGGGGCTCTTTCAGATAATGTTATTTTGTATGGAAACAATGTTTTTTGTTTGTGATTGCTGGTTTGCACAAAACACTTTTGTAAAGGTTGGTAGTTTAGTTTTGATCTTGGTGGTACGAAGGGTTAGCTACTCAAAAGTTTTTAATTCATATGTTACTGAACCACTGCAGGCTATATATTAAGAACATGAAGTGTTCCTAATGACTAACGGTTGAAAGTATTACTTATATTAGTTATTTCTTGTCTTTTAGATATATGTTATTGTTATTTACCTTTCATTATTTTATAATTGTTAAAGGTATCATTTTTTTAAAAATGTATACTATATTTTAAAACAATTCTGTAAAATAACATCCATTATTATTAGATAAAAGGAACATGTTGATAGGGTGTGCAAAACATAATACCAAATAACTTCAAACATTAAAAGACTTTTCTTCATAATGCTATTTCTACAACGACTATAGATTTTGTAGAACTTCTTTGTAGACCACGTTAGTTGTGATTTTACACACTTGTTTTCCCCTGTCACATATCAAGATCTTCAAACCCTTCCTGCTCTTTACTCGTGATACAGCAACGTATAGTTGTCCGTGACTAAAAACCATCCTTGGAAGATATAAGCCTACACGTTCAAGTGATTGTCCCTAGCTTTTGTTGATGGTCATTGCAAAGCATAGAGATAATGGGAACTGTCTTCGTGCAATTTTCACCGGTAATCTTTTATCGGACGGTGTCATTTTCAATCTTGAAATCAAAGTATGATGACCTATATTATTTCCAGTAATAATCTTTGCTTCGATTACAAGTTTTCCATGTTTTGTTACTTGAAGTCGTGTACCGTTACACAGACCATTTGTTTGATCAATGTTTCTAAGTAACATTACTGGAGCTCCAACTTTGAGAACCAATTTATGGTTAGGTAATCCTGACATATGCAATTTGTTTAATACATCCGGAGGAAACAATGCCATGTTAAGGTCGGTTTGATCCTCAGACTCACATAAAGTATCTGAACTGAGATATATCTTTTCTTCACCAGGCATACTATTTAACAGTTCTGTATTTATTGAATCCACAACTTCATTTGTGGGTGCAAGAATGGCTCTTTGTTGGAAGTAATTTGAATTGCATAAAAACTTTTGCATATCCGGATATGTGAAAGCGATCAATGAAGATATAGGATTGACTGCATCGAGTATAAGTAAATCATCTGGAATTTCAATTTCCACTTCTCCATCATTTGGACCACCAAGTAGACCATCACCAAGCCTTAAAATCCATTCAGCAAATTCCTTGGTCTCGTTAAAATTACTTGGTTTGGTACCCATTTTTAACCTCATGTTTTCAATTAACTTGAGTAATTGACAATCCTGCCATATATAAGAAGAATTCAATGAAGAATTTACAATCATGCTTCTGGTACCTTTTGGAATGACTGGGAGGATTTGTCTAAAATCACCGCCAAAAAGCACAATCTTTCCACCAAAAGGTTTGTTCTGAAAGGACGGATTACTGGAACGGGCTATATCTCTCATTGTTCTATCCAGAGCTTCAAAACAATGCTTATGTGTCATTGGCGCTTCATCCCAGATTATCATCTTAGTTTCTTTGATTAAGCCTCCTAGCTCACTGTTTGGTTCAATAGAGCATATAGAATCCTCGTTAACATTTATCGGAAATAAAAACCTGGAATGAGCCGTTCTACCACCATCTAATAAAAGTGATGCAATACCACTGATGCAACATTCAACACAACTTCACCATTGGAACGTAACGCAGCTGCAAATGTTTTCCACAGAAATGTTTTACCAGTTCCACCGTAACCATATAGAAAGAAAACTCCTCCACTTCCTTTAACAACTGCATTCGTGACGGTTTCATACACTTTTCGCTGTTCATCAGTTAAAGGTTTTAGGGAAGCTGCAAGTTCCTTTTTTAAGATAGCCCGATCATACGAAAGTTCCTTCATTATCAATTGATTGTTCAATGCTGAAGTGTAGTTGTCAGGAACATTTGGCATGTCAGTAAAGTTGCTTAACGTACTTCCATAACCAAGTAACAGTTTTTGGATATGTGCTAAGCAAATGTTTTCAATCTCTTCCTCTTTAAGAACCAAATCTAAAAAAATATAACAGATGTTTAGTAATTAGATTTTTTAAATACTTGATTAAACTAAAATGGAATCCGAAATTTTATTTAAGTTTTTAAAATTACCAGGAATACCAGTAATCCTCCGTTGCTTATATAATATATCTTCACATAATAGAGATTTTGTTTCCATCCAGAAAATACCCGGTCTAGAAATGGAGTTTGACATCAAGAGCATTACAAAATATGTACGCAAGAAATCAGAAGTAACCCATGTACTTGCTTCATTAATGGCCATTAAATACTCCTTATCATCGTCCAACAGACCGAGAGCGAAACATGCATCTTTAAAAGTATGATATATTTTTCCATCAACTGTTTTTATATCATTGAAACTCATTGGTCCTATAACGTGATTCAATAAAATTCTCAAGAAATAACAATCACCAAGTGATGGAGGTACAAAATGTATCCTACCAACTGCACCAAAAGGTTTTTTTCTACGTACCCACTTTCGTGTTTTGCGTATCCATACAAAGTATATGGGGAACTCTATATACTTCAAAGTTCTAGCAAATGCATCCGTTTGATTACATTTCATCCATTATGTGAACATAGACATTTTCACAGTTGGGTTACTGATCACGTCACACAAGTTTGAATTATCGTCATAAACAATAGCCTGACCATCTTCACAGTGAAAAGGTAATATTTCAACAGATGGAAACCGATAGTGTATGTCAAACTTAAAGATTCTCCAAGCAGCTTCACACGCTGAAATATATCTACAATCAAGATATGCTTTAACTTCATCTACTTCTGTTTCGTTTGAAAGATTTTCATTATTTGTCATTTCCTTGTTTTGAGGGTTCACATTAGCAGTGGTAGTACTTTCGTAAACAGAAGCTGTCACTCTATCCGGACCCTTATTAATGTATTTGAAGAGATATTTGATGGATCCTGTTTGGTTACACCACTCAACATTTATGTGGCACTGATACTTTTTGAGTAGCATAGCATTATACGGAACGACAAACCTAATGTCAAGTAAGACGCCATTTTTTTTTCTACTGTGTTGCATGATTGACGACATCGGTAGACAGGATATCCTTCAGAATCAACACAAGTCTCATCTACATATTTTTTCGGAAACTTCTTCGAACATTTTAAATTAACCATGCATGGAGAATGAGGATTGTCTGTACCACAAGGACCATGGATCATAAATTGTTTGACAAGTTCATACAGTGAAGCATCCATCTCTTTGTCAGGTATTTCAGCACTAATAACCAAATCGCTTTCTTTAGCCGTCGGAAATTTGCTCTCGGCACTTAAGAACAAACATATATAAGCATGAGGTAGACCACGTTTCTGAAATTCGATTGTATAAATAACTGAAATATTACATCCAAAAAAGTGTTAGTAAAAGTATTATTTGAGAAATTAATTAAAACAATTTACAATGACTTACTTGCTTGTATCTCACCAAAGAATTTATGTTTCTTGAAATCTTGAATTAGATGATTGATTTTAATTTTGAATAACCGTGCGATAATATCCAGTCTATCTTGAGGGTTCAGCCGTTTGTCTTTTAAACATCTATAAATCTCAGGCCAATTGGGATTACAAGTGATTGTTATGAAGAGATCCGGATATCCTATAGCTTTGCAGATTGCCATAGCATCTAGATACTTTTGCATCATATATCTCGCTCCACCGGTAAATGAAGATGGCAACAAAATTCGTTTTCCACAGTTTGACGCATCGCTTTGCCACTTTGAACACTTTGATTTAAATTCTTAAACGTTTGACTTCTAAGTTTGGGTTGTTGTGTCTTTATGTAAGCTAACCGTGCAAATTCTATCATTGTATACGCATCAACTAAAAACTGTTGGAATAGCTTTTGGGCATTGAGTAACAACGAAAATTGGTTGGCTCTGTCTTGTATTATGTAACTAAAGTACTCTCTCATTGTGGTGCTGGTTCTAAGTATATCACAATCAACTGAAACACCTCGATGTTTAATTCCAAGTCTAAATCCATCTTCTGCATATGGGAAGATAAGTGGATATTGCAATGCAAGATAAGAGGGATGAAGCTCACTGATTCTCTGAAGATCGCCTGATTTTGTTTGAACTATGATATCCCTTTTATCAAATGCTCCATCAAAATCACCAATTATTAAGGCAGCAATTTCTTCAGCAGTAGGCAAGTTAAAAATTCTACCATCCTTATCCCTTACTCCAATGAGCTTGAGTCTTACATTTTGCCAATCATTTTGTTTAAAACAATCTCGTACCATTCTAAATGACTTCACAAGTGGATTGCATGAATCCAACATTTTTTAAGACTCGATATGATGGCAAGATCAAGTTGTTGTTTAGTGTCTGGCTTCGAACCTTGCTCGACACTGTGTAAAAAAAGACATTATTGTATAGATCAGATATATATAAAACACTTGACATAAATCAGAATTTACTGAATGCTTAATTTACCTTACAGCCTTTTGAATATTAAAATCCTCGTTTTGGGAATCATAAATATAAAGCTGTGAAAATTTGGGCTCTTCACCATCATTCGGTAGCAGGCTACCAATGCGATGGTAATTTTGTCCTTGCAGTCCAAAAACATAAGGACCTTTGGTTTTTTGAAAAGTTTTAGAAACCTTGCCACCAAGGGATGTGAAGGAAAACATCATGTTATATGCTCGAATGTCATTCATGAAATTGCGGCTTTCAGGAGTAACTCTTTTGTAAAAGCTTTCGAGCAGTGGAGGAGGAGCAGGTGAGGAAGGCAATTCAACGTCTCCGTTCGAACAACAAAGAGAAAAAGAAGATTTCTTAGAATGAAAATTACCCCTAAGCATTTCATCTTTCCAAATCATTGCATGACAGTAAGAACATACAAAAATAGCATCTCCATGATCAACGTAATCTACAAAATTATATAGGCAGATAAAAAAACGATTATATAAGTGAAATATTCGGAGATTAAACTGTTATTTGGAAAGATACTTTGATAAGTTTAAGGAGGGTATTTACCTCTTGCAATTCCGTAAATCTTTTTTACGATAGAAGATGGTAAACAATCCTCCGAATCGGGATCATCAAAGTTAGACCTTTCACCAGGGTAGGAATTTTCTTTTCCTGCCGTTTCATTTTGGAAATGGCAATTAACATCGGTTACAACAGATAGGAAGATAAGCAATAGATTCGACAAATATAGTGACTCAGGAACCTATATTTAGTTTTGCATTAAAAGTAAAACACATACCATTAAACGCTACAATGGAACATTTTGGCAACTGTCGAGAAGTTCTAATGTCAATATTCTGAGGAGTTGGAATATCACTTCGACGGGACCTTACTGTAACACGATCCACTTGCAAGACAAAATTTAGAAATGTTATCAAACTTACATTAACATTCAATAAATGATCGCGTTGTAATAACAAAAGTGTATATAGCATACAGTTTGTAATATCCGTTAACGGAGTGCTATCAATTTTATGATTTGATGGTTGAAGAGGAGTGACCATTGAAGATGCCCTGCTTAAATCAGCTACAATGGATAAATCAAATTTACTTATATCCATGGTTTTCAAACTTTGTTTCCTCTTTCTAGGGTGATAAACACCATAATTAGCCTTTCCAGATTGTCCTAAAATCCAAACAAAGAGACAAGGTCAAATCGGATAGCATACCTTAAAAAAATAAGATTTATAACCTTACCAAGACTGGATGAAGTCAGAGGAATTGTACTAACACATGTTCGATCTAACTTGTCGGGCGTGTGACATGCTGTACATGAAGAGATTTGGTTAATTTATGCTACAAACACTTACAATTTTCACATATTTTACATAGACATATTCAATAAACAACAACAATCATGTTGTAAGATAATTAGAAAAGTAGCACAAGAGTTATTTACCCATTTTTTTAGAAGAGCATTCCAACGACATTACCGTTTGTTTCTGATTTACACTGCATGGTGTGTAATGTGGAGTTGAAGCTTCGTAGACACCTTTTGATAATACTTGTAGATATATATCAAGAAACTGATTTCAGGTAATATAACATTACACATATATATTTATTTAAAAAAATGACCATCAAAAACATACCTCCATTATCGTTTTTTGTGATAGTAACATTGCCCAGAAGTGTATCAATAATAGGAGGTGTCTGTACAAATTGAACCACACCTCTGTTTCTACGCTTATTCAAGATAGACTTTCTTATCTTCCTTGATTCTTTGGACTGTTGGGGACTGCACTGTGGAAAATACTCTCTATATCTTGGTATAAAATTATTTTTACTCTCCATAACTGTACATAAGAATTGAGCACATATGTGTGATTTAGGGCTAGCTATAGGTGATTATTGTAATCACTGTCGAAAAAAACATTTATTCTCAACAGCTAGTGCTGATTGAACATCCCAATTTAAAACCTAACTAAATAAGTGGATGATCACATCAAATGTTGATAATAGATTTAAACAAATGAGATAGAAAAACCTACCATTTAGTGTTCATCGATTGCTTCCAAACTAAGAGTGTCTTGAATTATAAGTTGAGTTTTCCGCGCTAATTTTTAATCTTCAATTTGATTCAGTCGAAAAAGAAGCTATAAACATAGCGGACGATATGAAATGGTGATTTAACAAACCAGATTCATTTTGTGGGCCTTTGACAGGATTTTATGGTTCACAACTTATGGGCCAGAAATTATTGAAAGAATTAGACCATTTAATTGCAAAATTAAGCCAAATTTGGGGCCCTTTGGTTTTGTATAAAAAATATAACCAAGTGAAACTGAAAAATCCATAATTTATATGGATTTAAATACTACGTATTTTTTATCATCCTTGTCTTGGTTTTACCAATATATTGGTTCCTTCAATAAAGTTATTACAACGCGATCCACAAGATTTATATTTTGGAATTGAAGTTTAATGATAGATTTTTACCGAGTCATCTTGTCCGATAATTTATGTGCACCAAGGAATTTATATGGATTTAACTACTACATGTTTCTAAACATTCTTGTCTTGGTTTTATTAGGAATTCGTTGGACCCCTTAGAAACATCATAATTTATATGGATTTAACTCAAAGAATATAACGAAAATTGAAGACAAAGTGCTGCTATTTAATCTACTGCCCTAAGTTAAGTGCTGCTAAAGACCAAAGCCCGGATTTGACTGGAGCAGTGGAATGAAGAAACAGTGGTTTACTTTGTCTATTGTAATAGTATCAGTGTTTAGCTAGCCGTAGTTATATGTAACAGTGGTTAAAGAGGAACAATAATAAGAGCCAAAACTGGTTCAAATCAGTGGATTCATCATAAGCAGTTGTTTGCATTAGACTTTAAATCATTCCTTTCATCAGAACCGCAGATGTTCAAAACATTTGTCAAAATCCTATTCACTGTTGATTCATAAGAGCCAAACAATATGGTTCACATTAGTGGATTCATCATAAGCAGCTGTTTGCATTACACTTTCCCCTTTAAAGTGGTTATAACATCTGATGGGCCTCATCCACTGTTTGTATACTACAACTGCTGAACCTTAAGTATTACTTGTGTACAACAACTACTCAAGACAAAGTGCTGCTGTTTAATCTACTGCCCTAACTCAAGTGCTGCTAAAGACCAAAGCCCTGCTTGGACTGAAGCAGTGGAATGAAGAACCAGTTGTTTACTTTGTCTATTGTAATAGTATCAGTGTTTAGCTAGCAGTAGTTATATGTAACAGTGGTTAAACAGGAACAGCTAATAAGAGCCAAAAGTGGTTGACATCAGTAGATTCATCATAAGCAGCTGTTTGCATTAGACTTTCCCCAAGTGATTATAACATCTGATGGCCCTCATCCACTGTTTGTATACTACAACTGCTGAACCTTAAGTACTGCTTGTGTACAACAACTGCTGAAGACAAAGTCCTGCTATTTAATCTACTGCCCTAACTCAAGTGCTGCTAAAGACCAAAGCCCTGCTTAGACTGAAGCAGTGGACTTAAGAAACAGTTGTTTACTGTGTCTATTGTAATAGTATCAGTGTTTAGCTAGCAGTAGTTATATGTAATAGTGCTTAAAGAGGAACAGATAATAAGAGCGAAAACTGGTTCACATTAGTGGATTCATCATAATCAGCTGTTTGCATTAGACTTTCCCCTTTAAAGTGGATATAACATCTGATGGCCCTCGTCCACTATTTGTATACTACAACTGCTGTCCCTTAAGTACTGCTTGTGTACAACAACTACTGAAGATACATTCAAACTCTATATTAAAAAAGAAGAATTTAGACTGTGTCAAACTAATTTAGACATCTCATATACTATATTCACAAATCAAAACACACATTATAAGCAAATATTATATTTCCCAGCATAATACAAAAAAGTAAACCACATAATGGTTTACCACATGTTCCAAGTTCATAAGTTACCAACATCTAAAACATAGAAAACAACTGTTTGAGTAGTTTAACACTTACCAATGACAACCAAACTTCAAACAACCACATACTTAAGTACATACCAAAAACATAGGTTTGCTTAAACATCAAAATATAATGACGTGAAAGAAGCTAAGTGTTAAGCCTAGATGGCTTCCTCCGGCCCCTTTTGTTGTTAGAAGAGAGTTCCCGAACATTTTGACCTTCCACATCCTGCAACGAACGTTTACCATTAGGACTGGTGGCCGAATCCTTCTCGGCTTCGACAACGGAAGAGTCGGCCATAACAGATACAATATCCTTCAATTAAATCACAAAACAACTACTAAGGTATCAAACAATGTAATATAATCTATACTCAACCAAAAAACAAAACTATAGAATTCTTATTCACCTTTGAAATATCAGCACCGGCCATCTGTGAGGATTCAGATAATTGAACAGCTTTAATTTCTGAACCTTCATGACTAAACACCTAATATCAAAATATTACCAAAAGGGAATTTAATTAAGATATTTAAACTACAAAAATTGGAAAGAAAAAAATAAATCAATATAAGATATACAAAAACTCTTACCTCATCAGCAACCTCAAGAGCATTTCCATTACCAGCAACCAATTCAGCGATTATGTCCTGATCATCACATACTTTTTGGATCGTGTAGACGTGGTAGTCATGGTTAAGGTTGTAATCAGAAACTTCAATTTTAAACGCCAACTTCTTTTCGACCAACAGTGATATTTCATGGGGAAAAGTTTCAGTACATCGAGCTTCACTTGGCGTTCCCTTATATCATTCGCAGTTGAACCAATAAGCTTCATTACATCTTTATCAAACATCACAAAAGAAACGCTGCCAGTTTCATCTTGCACTCTCAGATGTACTTTGAACCTGTAATAAATGCCAAGTAAATTACAACAAAAACCATAGCAGTTCTGGACATAAAAAGATCGGACGTTAACTTACTTTATGGTTATCGATGTGCATTCTTTATCGTATTTCGGACAAACCAACGAAGTAGGTGACAGATTCATGACCTCATCAGAAATGGTTCTAGCATATTGTAAGTACTCAATTTTGGTCAACACCTTCTTGTTACAGTCTCGACATGCCGGATAAAACCATCCATAATTTTGTTGAACAATTTTGATCGTTGCAACTACCACACATGACATTGCCTACAATATCACAGATAAAGCGTTATTAACATGCTCAATTGATAAAACATAGAAAACATTAAACAAAATTAAAATGCCTATGAATGTATATAGAATTATTCGTACACTATCAATCTCAATAATTTCATCAACATGTCTCTTAGGAGTCTCAATTAGAAATTCTTCACGGACTGGAAATACACTCTGAGATGAAAGAATGGTTTGAGAAGAAGAAGCACCAGCTTCAAATTGTTTCACTAAAAGACTATAAAAATAAAAACACAATTAGCGTTAATACTCACACTTATGTTAATAAAAATATGAAAAATATGAAATATAAATCAGGGATAGTACCTCTTGCGAAGTTCATTAATCTCATCAATTTCTTGGTTGAGAAATAGATGACTTCCAAACTTATCACTCTGAACAGTATATTGACCTGCAAGAAACAATATACATATCCAACAATTCATTACAAATCACTAAAGAAATAAAAAAATGTTCTTAAAAAATGTAACAAAATGGAGATTGGGAAAACTAAATGAAATAAACCAGTCAAATATAAATTACCCTGCCACTTGCTAATCCTGGCATGCTGAATGACAGCCATCACAGTCTCATTCGGAGACTTTTGAGACAAAAAATCATTAAATTCTTGTGCATACGCATTCCACAAAGTACAACGGACTACCTCTCCCCTAAAAGAAAAAGATAAAAGAACAGCATTAAAAGTTAATACAATCATTTGCGTTCTTGTGAGAAACAGATAATAAGAGCCAAAACTGGTTCACATCAGTGTATATATCTTAAGCAGCTGTTTGCATTAGACTTTCCACCTTAAAGTGGTTATAACATCTGATGGCCCTCATCCACTGTTTGTATACTACAACTGCTGTCCATTAACAACTGCTTGTGTACAACAACAGCTGAAGAGAAAGTGTTGTTATTTAATCTACTGCCCTAAGTCAACTGTTGCTAAAGACCAAAGCCCTGCTTGGAATGAAGCAGTGGAATGAAGAAACAGTTGTTTACTTTGTCTGTTGTAATAGTATCAGACCTTAGCTAGCAGTAGTTAGATGTAACAGTGGTTAAAGGTTGTTAGGTTGTTAGATGGGGGAACAACACAAAGATACTGTCATGGATCATTATAACAGTGGTTAAAGGTTGTTAGGTTTTACCAATCTATTGGTTAGTACAATAAAGTTACTATAACGCGACCAAATAGCCAACTTATAAGAACAACATATAGTAGATGATTTAACTCAAAGAATAGCATTAAAAGAACAGTATTGAAAGTTCATACAATCATTTACTGTGAATATAGTATATGATTTACATAATCATTTACATTAAATAATGAAAATGAATTACTATGAATATACCATTAAATGCAATAAAGAATCTTATATATAAAATATTCTAATCATTGGTATTGTATTAAATTTTTTTTTTCAATAGTAAAATTTCATTCCAATCATCAGAACAACCATTTAATGAACTTTTATATAAAATAAACTAATCATTGTTATTGTATTAAATACAATCATAACACACAAATAAATTTATATAAATGGCAAATTAGAATTTACTGGACATCTTGAAGATCTAAATTCATCTTTTTTCTTTCGTTAGGAAAGATTTCCATAGCTCCACACCAGACAACAATTCCAGCAACATCTAAAATGGTAAACATAGCAACAGAAATTATTGACACTGAAAAGGGAGGCAAAACATATATCAGATTATCAGAAACAGTCATACCGCACGTGAGCATATCCTTTCCTTCTCCATTAAGAATGTGTGAATGTGCGATGAAATTAAATCCGTAATTAACACCTTGCCAACCATTCGCACGTGTAACAACCGTACATCGGTAAAAGTTAATCTTGTAACCATGGTTAATAAGTTTGTAAGCATCAGTGTTTTCTCCAACACCAAATCTGGAGAGAATAACAACTTCATCCTCATGAAGCTGTGAGATAAACACAGGTATCAATGGAGCCTTAATCTCTGCCTGAATCTTACGGCCCTGACAAATAAGTGAAAGCACATACTTTAGAAACAAACAAACAAACAAACAGTATCTCAAAAAAATATAAAATGTACATGTGGCTAAAGTCTCCATATATGAAGGATCAATAAGTAACTAATATTCATGTTTGTTTCATTGTGCCTAATCCTATAACAGGGAAACAAACAGTAAGTATCTATAAATAATCAAAAACTAACCAAACTATTAGTCTTTTTATCATTATAACTAACCCTAAATTACACAACACAGAAAATAAATAACCATATACAAACCAAACAAATATTAATCTTTGGTTCTTTATATCTAACCCTAAATTATTGTCACACCCCGACCACGTAAAACAACAAAACGTGGCGGAAACGTCGGGGAGTGTTGTAACAGAATCATTGTTTCATAACACATGGAAATTGAAATATTGTTTTATTGATTAAAGTAGTTACAATGTCTTGACAATCAAAGAAACATAACATAAATAACTAGTCTTGCATCTTTTATTGTCGCTAAGGCCCAAGTCCGCCTAAGTGTATCTTGATAAATCCTATGCATCATATCCTGAAACACATGTGAAAATAGGTACGTCAGCATAAAAATGCCTGTGAGATACATAGGTTTATGAAAATAGGATTCATGACTTATTGTTTAAGAAAATGTTTAGTCATGAACCCTGTAATTTGCTTTGTCTTGTAAATCATTTGAAAAACGATAAGATCAGATGATATGTATAAATAAATGTAAGGTTAAATGAATAACCATGTAAGATGAGTTTGTATAAGATAAGTTGTTTGTAAAACAATGTATTGTGAAAAGTATGTTATTTGTATAAAATGTTATATGTCAAAATTGAAATGATTCAAATAATGCTATGATATGTAATACCATACAAACACTTATATATAGGAAGTACCAGTGACGTATCCACCATGCTTGTATCATATTACACACGCCTCGTTACTTAAATCGCTTACTCAAACCAACCCAACAATGTAAGATGTCTATGTTTAAACCATTTGTCAAATGTATTGAATAATATGCCAAAATGTTTATGTCAAGATGTAAATCATGTAATGTGTAACCAAAATGATATGTATAGCTAGTGAAATGCATCAACTAAACCATAGGTGAAATGCACAAAACAAAGTATTGAAGTAAAACTTGGTTTAAATCAAAGTTATGTTTTGTGTAGTAAATGCATGCTATACTGATATAGACATTTATGCGGTATTGTGAAAATTCATACATCCAAGCCTTGCGACAGTCGGATAACCATGTAAAAATGGGTTATCAAAAGAATATGTATTCGGATTCGGTCATTCCTTCCATCCAAACAAACCCGAGATTACAGGAATGGGATTTGTCAAGTCCTATGGTACCACTACCTACTACCGAGCGGCATGATCGGTGTTAATGAATGTATAGTATAGTTTAAACAAACCAAATGTCATACCAAAATGTAAGCATATGATGAATAAGAAATGTACTAAGTATACAAAGCAGAAAAGTCATGTAAATCAATGTGCTAGCATGCTATCAGTTAACATACATAGCATAAAATGTAATGAAATCATGTACTATAATGTACTAATGAACGTAGGAAGTATATGATGTGAAAACAGGAAAGCATGAAAGTAACAAGTAGGCACATGTGTTTCACCCCAAAACAGTTTGGAAAACAGTAAAAGAGGGGTCTATGTACTCACTTGAGATTGCTTAGTTGTCCTTGAGTAACAACCAAACAATGCTAGAGATCGCGGATATCAAACGGCACCTAATATAGGTAACTATGTTAATAAACCAGACCTATATCGGAGGATTTAGATAGAATGAGGTTTAGTAAACCAAACGAGTATAGAGACTCGTGTCATATGGTTTAACAAAGCCTACATACTAAATGAAACCTAACCTAAGTGCTTTCGACCCATCGCGACCCATTAAGGTAGCTTATGCTACTTTAACGCGTCGTGTGCGCAAAAGCGCACTCGAGACGTCTAACTAGCCCTATGACAAGTGTTATATGCCTAAACATGTTACATAATCAGTTAAGTGATGAAAGTTTAGGTTACATATGCTTAATTACCAATTACACATGAAAAGGGTATTCTGGTAATTTACCTAAGGCATATAAACTACCTATCATACAACTACTTAACGAAGCGACCATAAGGTATAACCTCGGAAGGTTATTCCCTATATACAATGGTCACCTAATGTGTTTGGTCGGATCCTAATGATCGACCAAATGGGTCGGGTTCGAAGGTATAAGCGATTTATTAGATCTCTTACCCTACGACCCTAGACAACGTGATAATCAGTAGGCATAGTCCCAAAGGACTATAACCAACGTGATTACACTCACGTTGCGAAGTTTAAACGAACTTCGCATTGACCATAAACTGGTCAACGCAGAAATTCAAACAAAGTTTGACTTTCAGACTCGAAAAGACTCGAAAAGCAATAAAAGAACGAAAGAATACTTACGAAGGGTCCCCGAATGCTAACCTCGATCCAAGTAGCTCAGGTATGAAACAATGGTTTCAACTTAGAGCTTCTCAAATCAAGATTCTAGTGGGTTTTGAAGCAAATGGAGGTGGGGTATTTATAGGATTCTTAGAGCCGTTAAGATCGTTCCTCGTTAACCGTGATTTGATCTTGGCCATACACCTCAAGATAGTGGTTTTACAAAACCATTTGAGCCCACGGTATTGCCAAAACCATGTGCGAAAGTGAAAATGGACCAAATACAATGTTTCTGTCCAGGTTAGGCAGTCGCGTAGCGCCACTGCCAAGGCATAAGGTGCTCGCGCTACGCCACTGCCCACCAGTATCAGCAAAGTTTCAAAAATGGCAGAAATGGTCCCTGCAGCCCGTTTAAGCTATTTTCGATGCGTTTGAACCCCGTTAACCTCGTTTCAAGGCTCTAAAACGAAGTTAAAGTATAGGGAACTCGAAACATGCTCAAAAATATCTAGGATGTCGGTTCGTTTGGCCGTACGATCGCGATGTTCGCTTAATTACGACGGAATGCGCATAAGCGCGAAAAACGATCCAAAATGCGTGACGAATGAATTTTTCTTATGCCAAACACTAAAATAAAATATTTTAGTGCTTACATAAATTTTTGGATGTCCGGATGTATTCAGAACGTAAGTTATGCGCGAAAATGCAAACTTGTGCACTTTTTGACACTTTTAGTCCCTGAATGACCCAAAAGTATATTTTAGCACACCGAACCCATCAAAGCTTATTTCTAAGCTAGGTAAAGGATATTTAAGGTGTGTTTAACTTATGGTCATGTTCCGGAATGTCTGTTCCAGTACGAATCGTCATACTTTCGCAGTTTGTCAAGTTTAGTCCCTGTAAGCGAATTAACTTGCTTTCGGCATACCAAACCTTCCAAATCTTAGTTCTAAGTTATGTAAAGGTTATTTAAGGTATGTTAAGCCTATTTCACTATTCCGGAGTGTTCGTTGCATTAAACTGGTTATATATACGCATCGGTGCGCGTATAACCTTCCAGAAAGCGATTTAGAGTTTGGAATTGAACAAAAATTGATATGTGCAAATGATACACATATTTTTACAAATCCCAAGTATGAAATATAATATTTCATTGGTTCGGTATTTTTTTGATGGTCGTGGAGGCACAGGTGTTACAGTATCCCCTACTTTAGGAAATTTCGTCCCGAAATTTTATCTAGAGGAAACTTGTGTGAGTTTGAAAACATGAAGTTGAAATGATCGAACATCATTGGTTAGGGTTCTGAACTTCTAGTAACTTTAATAACATCATGCTTGCAATGTAAGAGGGATACTTATATACAAGTATATGAAGCGTCATTGGTGCGTCCACCGTACCTCCATTACATCGTTCTCATTTCGTTATTGTTGTCACTATCGGTTCTTACACATAATAAATCTTACTGTGGTTACCGTGCACTGAATCTCATAATTATGTACGCGTCCATAATTTGACAATTCCTTGCATAGTTCACACAGTCTATTTTATATTGTGTAGGGTAAAACCAAATGAACAATCCTGTGATGAGTGTGACTAGACCGCCATAGAGTCCTTTTTAATTAAATCAATAAATGATCTAAATAGACTATCAAGGAGTCTGTTCAGCTACATCACTAGATGTCGTTGTTTAACCAAATTGTGAATCAATCTTTTTGACTAGACCACTAAAGGGTCTCTTATGAATCATGGAATAGTACTATATAATCCAAGGGTCTTAACTATTACATAGAAGCCCATTCAGGATTTAAGGTAGTACCTTTTTGAATATCCTACTACGAATCCCTCATATAAAGATATGAAAGATTCTACGAGGATTTGGATAACGAATACCCAGAGTATAAAAACACAAAATGCATAAAAGAAAACATAAGATGCATAAACACATAGTCACATAACCACAAAATTGTTTAACTAGAAATTTGTTCTGCTAACAGAGCACATGTATTTAAAGCACACTAGGAATCCATTCCTTGGATTTCATTTGGTACTTTAAACACTATCAAGAATCTAACTATAAAGATAGAAAGATTTTTGAAGAGAAAATTCGATTTCGGTTATAAGGAACCGAAACGTTCGAATTTAGGTACATAAGGAATCCAATTAAGGACTCTGATTTGAATGATAATCATCCACAAGGGTCTAATTGTGAAGATAAAAAGATCCGATATGGATTTTTAGAAGTTGAAGATGTTTGAAATCTTGCACTGGATGTGCTTACGTCAAAACATGAAGTAAAAATGCTTATGAAGTTGAGATGCTAGATATGTCAAGGCGACATATGAAGCAGAATTTGAAGGTTAAGTCAATGTATGAGGAAAATATTTTTGAAACTATGCATAGGGTTCTTTTAAGAAAAAATGTGTTTAACGTTTTTGAGACCTTATATATATAATACCTTTGAAATCATAAAGTAGGTGTATTAGGTAGGTATATTCCTAAAAACGTTTTAAAATTATGCGAGATGAATTTTGAAATTATGTATAAGGTTTTTGAAAAACATGAATGATGCTTTTCGAAATCATGCACTTGATAAGAAAATGTACTGTGTTAATATTGCCTTCAGACCATATGAAATATTTTGAAATTAGGAAGGTTGGTTTTGATAACATGGCCAATGTTTTTGAAATAACATAGACATGCATTTAGAATTTTTTTTTTTTTTTTTTTTTTTTTTTTGAAATGTCTTGAGATCATGAAGATTGTTTTTTTTTTTTTTTTTTTTTTTTTTTTGAAGTACTTGTACTGTGTATGTTGAAAAATCAAAACGTAATGGGTATGAGATTTGAAAATACCCTTAGTTCTCTAACCAAGGATGAAATGGCATAGATGTGCAAAAAGCACGATTACTCATAATTTCCCTTTATTTCTTGTACTTCGTCTCCTGGAATGAAACGAGTACTTAAAATTTTTCGAGGGAATCATGAGTAGACACAAAAATGGGAAATTCGCAAAAGTGGTTTGTAAGGAACATAGTTCCTTAATGTAGGTATCATAGGGAAATGCCATGCACACATGTAACTACACTTGTATATCAGAATTTGTGATCAACGATTTATTTATAAACAAAATAGATTGTTTCACATTACAAGAAAACAAAAGAACAAAAGCATAAGACAGCAACATCTTCTAGTCAGCCAACTGCTCATCCGTGGGTTGGATTTGCACTAGCAATTAGAGTTTGGAATTGAACAAAAATTGATATGTGCAAATGATACACATATTTTTACAAATCCCAAGTATGAAATATAATATTTCATTAGTTCGGTATTTGTTTGATGGCCGTGGAGGCACAGGTGTTACAATTATAAAGGATCAATAAGTAACTAATATTCATGTTTGTTTCATTATGCCTAATCCTATAACAGGGAAACAAAAAGTAAGTATCTATAAATGACCAAAAACCAACCAAACTATGAGTCTTTTTATCATTATAACTAACCCTAAATTACACAACACAGAAAATAAATAACCATATAACCCTAAAACAAACTTACAAAACAGTAAACAATGTTGGTGCACCTAGTGTTTGTTAACTTCGTCTTAATCGAGTCTTATGTCTAGATAGGATAAACGAGTGCACAACAGGGTTGAAATTAGGGTTAGATCATATTAAAGTGGGTGATTCTGCTTGAAAGTGTCAAGGTTCAGTTCAAGCGAAATCAGGTCACCTATATATATATGTGTGTTGTGTTGTCATTTGAAACGAAATCTGGTCTTGTGTATTGAGTCGAGGTGCTGCCGGATTTTTGTCAGAAATCTTTGTAAAGACTCAGAAGATCAGTAATAGAAAAGAATTGAAAGGAAACAAGCTATTTGACATTGTTTGCATTGATTCCGCCTTTGTAAATGATGATGAACTACTCAACTTGACTGTTTAGGGTCACCAGAACGATCCTACAAATCAGAGCTCAGGACGAGGAGTTCATACCAATTCAGCTTAATATCACCGGATTTTCTCACTTCTACCCTTTCTTTTCAGATTTAAACAAGATTTAACGGTTGAAATGGCCTAAATTTTACATATATCACGTAAAACATAGTGTTAACAAAGCCTTGAGAATATTAGATCAAATATCTGCTTAAAACTGATAAAAAATGGCCTGAAACCTAATTCCGCTTGACCGATCCTTCGTATTCCGCTTGAACTAATATGTGCATTGTCAAGCGAAATTAGACTTTTTAGTTGATTCCGCTTGAAAATTCAAGCGAAATAAGTCATTTCGATTCAAAGTTCCTGTTTTCGCTTGAAACTACAATCTGATTTCGCTTGAAATCAGATTCAGCTTGAAAGATATAGTCTTATTCCGCTTGAATAACAGGTTCCATTTGGAAATTCAAGCGAAATAAGAGATTTCGCTTGAATATCTGTTTCCGCTTGAAAATTTTTGTTGATTCCGCTTGAAGCTATTCCGCTTCAAACTGATTCCGCTTGGATTTGCTGTTTTTCAAAATTTTAGAATTTTCTAAGTGTTTGTTGACTGTTTCAGGTACGTGAAAGATGGACGAATTCATGAATCCTTTCAGTGATATGTATGCCTTTGCTGGAAACTCTGGAGATGATACTTCTAACAACACCAATGAGAACACGACGAATGCAAAGAAAACTTTGTCGGATGCTTTAGGCGTGGAAAGTGCATACGGAACATATAACAAACCCCTAAAGTTGATGGCGATCAAAGAGTACTGCCGGTAGGCCAAGAAATTTGAAGAATGGTTAAAGGCATTTGCGTATCCCAGCTGGAAAAGTCTAAAGAATGGATACAGTGATGGAGGGAAAAATGGTGAAAATTTGACATCAACTGAAGAAATAGAAGTTTTTTTTGCCGAGCAAAAGTGCATCGCGTTGCTGTTTCAGTCTGTTCGAGAAGATATAATATCCTTGATCGAGTATAACAATGCTAAAGATCTGTGGAAAAATTTAGAAGTGAAATGCTTGGGTAGTGCAGAAATAGTGAAAAACAAAAAGAAACTGCTAAGAAAAGAGTTTGATTTATTTGGTTGTTTAAAAAATGAATCAGTTTGTAAGATGATTGAGAGGTTTGGGCACTTGAAGTTGGAGCTGGCGAGACATGGAATTAACTATTCACAAGAAGAGTTAGTCGGCAAATTGTTTGACTCGTTGCCAGATGAGATGGATTGGCAATACTATGCCTTGATGTTGAAGAATACGATCAAGTCTGAGGATCTTACAGTTGATTTGTTGATTGAAAGACTAGAGAGTCACGAGCTGGAGATAAAGAAAACACATAAAGTCAATCACTTGTCATATCAGCAGAATTTGGAGCTGTATTATCCAAAAAGCATGATTCCCAAGAATGCGTCTCCCAAGACAGCTTTTTCTGCTGAAAATTCCAACACATCTAGCAAAGAGACTGCAAGCAGTGGATTTCACAGTGGCTCTTCGTCAACTTCAAACCAATCAGCTGCAAAGAATTTATTTCAATGCAACATAGCTGTGGATTTAAAGAACGCTCAAAACTTCAGCGAGGAGTCTGCAAAGCAACAGATGGTTTTCTTAGCTTCTGTGCTAGAGTCGTATGAGAGCCTTGTGGCAGGCAAGATAGGCAACACCAATCTAACAAAGGAAGACTACGATCAAATAGATCCTGAGGAGATGGAATTGATCGACATAAGGTGGTGTATGGCCAGTGCAGTGAGAAGGGCACAGCGTTTTATGGAGATTACAGGAAGAAAGTCTATTGGTGGACCATCTACCAAGTTAGGCTTTGACAAGTCAAAAGTGACCTGTTTCAAGTGTAAACAGAAAGGTCATTTTAAAAGAGAGTGCCGGAATGCTTATGCTGATGATTCTGAAAATCTGTTCAAAGAAGATTACTACAAGAGAGCGATTTATCATCAGAATAAATCAGAACTGCCCAGAATGAAACAACTTGAGGATAATAAAGAAAAATCCAGAGCTCTTGCTGTGATTCATGACGATGAAGGTTTTGACTGGAGCGAGTTGTTACCAGAGGCGGATGCGGTTGGATATGCTTTTATTGAAAAGATTATTGAACCTGTTCCTTTTAAAGATAACAGAAATGAAAAAGAAAAGTATGTCAACAGAAAGATGATAGCTCAAAACAGAATGATCAGAATATCTGATATATATACTGAAGCAAAAAGAGCGAAGAGATGGGATCCAGACAGAGAATGTTATCTTGACCCCATGGGAAACATTGCTATTGTGTAACACCCCGAAAACGGCTTTGGTAATCAAACCACGTTAATAGTAAAGACGGGTAAAATACCGTTAGTGGTAAAAATTTACCCGGTAAATATTAGGATTTAAATAATTAATCCTAATAATAAATAAAAAGTAAATAAAAGCTTTTATGAAATAAAAGCTTAGAAGACCCGAGTTAACGGGACCTAAAATAAACTTAGTCATAAATATTCCCGAACCCGCTAAGTTAACTAGAAATATAAAACCTAGTTAATAAGTGGGAATATTGTTGAAAGTAATTAGGTTGTAACCTAATTAATAACTAACCAAACACGAGGGACCAAAGCCGGGTAACTTGAAAATGGTATTATAAACTTAAAATAAAACACAAACACACACACAAGAGTGTGTGTGCGTGTGTGAGGATCGACCAGGAAGAGCTTTAGGGAGCTCAAACCCTAACTCCAACAAATCCATCAAATTGAAGGTCGAATCTGGCCCAAATCGGATGCATGAACACATATTAATGATCACCAAGTCGTGGGGATCACAAGGTATGTTGAATCTTATGATTTAGTGATACTTTGAAACTATGATGAACAATCATAATCGAAATTCTGGAATGAATGTTGAATCTATGAGTCTTATTGTGATGAAATTCATGTTTAGGAACAACCCTAGTTAATAATTTGATAAACTAGTGTTGAAAGATAGAAATTTGATGAGGACCCATATGTGTGCTAAGTGGGTTTTATGACAAGAAGATGAACACTTGAATTAGAGTGTTAAATTGATGAATATTGATGTTATGATACTAGTACTAAGTGTAGTTCATGAACACTAGACATGAAAGTTTGAATTTTGATGTTAATCTTGGTGAAAATAACTAGTTATGAACTAGTTAGTAAATAAGTAAAATGTATGCACATTAGGTGTTTGTTAAAATGCCTAAATGAGAACTAAGTGTTGATAATGTGCCTAATTGAGTCTTGTGAACTTGATAGTGCAATCATATGTGTTAATTAGTGATTTGACTTTTAAATAGTCAAACCGACCATTAATAAGATCGAATGGTAATTGTGATAGAAAATATGTAAGATGGAATAGTCATAATTAATGATGACTAATATAACCGTCTTACGAATTATGATGATAGTTTGACGCTTGACAAGCTAGGTGGAGGCTTGGAAAGGAAGCGGGTCAAACGAAGCAAGAATGGCGGAAAAGCATAATTCGGATGCAAAGTAAGTATAGCTTACACTAGTCTTATATGTTAGAATACTCCCTTATCGTATTAGTTACGAAAAAGACAAATACATAATTGAGGTATGATGTTCCGACGTGTAAACGTACGGAACAAGTTAGTCAAGCACGACAAGAAACCATGTTGATGGTTTAAAAAAAGAATTAAATCGGTAATTCGATCATTTTATGACAAATGGAAAATGAACCTTTGAATGGTTACCTTATAGGGTAAACCAAAACAAACAATAAGGGTAAAAAGGTAAATTGGTCATGCGTTGACCATAACTATTGGTTTTGAAAGACACTGTAAGGCGTAAGCCATAACAGACTAAAAAGCGTTAAGAAAATCAATTAATAAGTGAAATGGTCACACGGTGTAAACCGAAGCGAGTCGTATAGATGAGATGGTAATAAATATCATCTCGCCAACATAATCGGTCACTTAGACCAAATGGGTCAAAAGGTGAAGATATCACCCTTTGACAATAGCGACTAATGATTATTGTCAAGCTATATTATTTCAGGTGTAAATGTCAAATTGGTGTTAGCAACGCTATGAATTAGCGGTTATAAAAGCAAGGTATTAAAAACGGGTCAATATATTGATCTGCGCCAGGTATGTGAAATAGGGTAACACTCATTTAGAACATATGGTTCAAGAGTGTTAAAAGAGGTCAAAACGGACATTTGGTTACTTGATAGATAAACCAAATGTTTTATGTAATGAACATGGCGTTTGGAAAGCTTAATGACTTTTCAAACATAATCATAGGTTAAAAGAGGGATTATGGGTCCAATATACTTTCAAAAGTCCTCCATTGTTAATAAAGGACTAAAATGGACCAAAACGCCCTTGGTGGCTAAATTGACCAAACAACCTTTTAAAAGTTGTTTGGAAATGAGTTTTATGATTAAATGAATACTTAGAATAATTATAGAAGCAATTGAAAGCGATTTTAGGCTCAAAAGTGCTTAAGAACCCTTAACGGGTCAAAATAAGCATACGAGTGAAAACGGGTTAAAATTGTGTAATAAACCTATGATTAGAACCTAAAATTGTAGGTAATATTAAATTAAAGAGTTGTATGTGATATAGGAATCAAACAAATACGTTTGTTTGATAAAATGCGTAAACGGGTCAAATTTTGGTAAAAGAGTAATAAGCCGAAGACTTAAAGGTCTTAAATTTTGTTAAGCCGAATGTCGGATTTTAACTCCATATGATGGAGAATCAAATTACAAACATGTAGGAAGAAACGGTAGGTCAAACGGATAAGCGGATTGAAAGTTACGAATGTTTTCGTAACAAAAACGGCAAAATTGGAAAAGCTGAATGCAGGTACCACCGTAAATTACGGTGCCACCGTAATTTACGGTGGAGCCTGAAAGTGTTACGCCAGTTTATTACTGGTTTACGGTGGCAACATAGAAAAACATGGGCTACCGTAAATTACGGTACCCACCGTAATTTACGGTGGACCTTGTCCAAAAATGCATTTTTATCAGTTTTGTTTTCCGGACTCGTTTAGATGCGTTTTAATTACCGTATGACTAAAGCATTTCATGTTTATGAAATGTAGGTACTTTCTGGATGCCGGAAGACGATCAAGCTCAGCGAAGAACCGAACACGATAAAGACACACGCTTCCGCACTTTGCCACGTTGTAAAATTAAAACAACGAATTTGAACATGTTACCTAGAATAACTTATGAATTGTAAAAGTTTTAATAAACCCGCATTTTTACAATATGTGTAGTCTTAACTACGCATCTAATTGTTGGCAATTTATAAATAAATTGTTAATTAGAAACTAGGGTGTTACAAGTTGGTATCAGAGCCTTGGTTTAAGAGATTCGAGTATGGTTGGGAGGAACCATGCTTGGACTTAAACCTTATGCTCTTGACAAAGAATAGTGTTCGGTTCGAGGCTTGATCGCAAATCCGGTAAGTACAAGTATGTTAACAGCTTAGCATGCTAAAGTGTTGTAAACAACACATAGGGCTATCGTGTGATACACGTTACCCCAGTTAAAACGATTGACATAGTTGATGAAATACGCGCGTTGACGTGTATAGTAGAAAATGCCTTGTATTATAATACGGGCGATTATTGAAGTTGACTTTACTAACTTTTGTGAATGTTTTAAATGAAGGACACTCGCGTTTGAAGACGATGAGAGTCAAACAAACTATGGATATGATGATGGAACGGTCCGAGGTATGACAGGAAGAGCATCCTCATTAAGGACCAAAATCGCGTAACGGTCGCGAACAAGACTAATGACAAGAGAAGCCCGTTAGGGCAAGCATCACCAGGTGCACACTTTTAAATTTAATCGCACGAGACGTTATATGCAACAAACACGTAAGTAATAACGGTTGCATACACATATGATAGAACTTGGAAAACTTGATTTCCAAGAGAAATTTAATAGGAAATGTGTTATTCACAATGATGAATAACAAATGAATAACAAGACCTGCTTATATAGAAACTTGGACGAGAGTGATCATCCAAGTAAGTATTCTCAATACAAATCCTATTGAGAAAAGTAATGATCACATCAATGAATGTGAATAAATGTTTATAAAAAGGGACATTGTACATGTTCAAGGATAAACGATTAAAACTAATAATTGTTAACTAACAATTAAATAAAGTTTTACCAAATGAACCCATAAACATGGAGACAATTTGAGGAGTTACTTACATGGGACGTGATGTGGTAATTATAATAAGGTCACGCGTACCACGTGTTGATCGCTTACTCTGGCCAAGTAAGTAGTGAACACATGATAGCATGAGCTTCTTATAATAAGCGCAGTTATGTCCGATGTGGTAATGGCGGGGTGAATGGGACTAAGTAAAAAGTACCCAAATGAATCAGACAAGCAAAATATTTGATAATAATGTAAACGCGCAACCGAGTGACGGAAGCGTATTACATTAGAATAATGAGCCCGAGTGAATGGACAAAGAAGCATGATTAAACAAGTATTGGGAAGGAGTGTAGTTACACTCGAACCCAGAAAACGCAAGCATGATTAAACAAGTATTGGGAAGGAGTGTAGTTACACTCGAACCCAGAAAACGCAAGCATGTTAGACAAGTATTGGGAAGGAGTGTAGTTACACTCGAACCCAGAAAACGCAAGCATGATTAAACAAGTATTGGGAAGGAGTGTAGTTACACTCGAACCCAGAAAACGCAAGCATGTTAGACAAGTATTGGGAGGGAGTGTACTTACACTCGAACCCAGAAAACGCAAGCATGATTAGACAAGTATTGGGAGGGAGTGTACTTACGCTCGAACCCGGAAATTGCAAATGAGTCCCTTAACGGGTCGTATTTGTAAAACGTCCAACTTAAAGACAAAGTCGGAATATAAAAATGAAGCGAGGTCTTAATGCATACCGGGAGGGTTGCAATAATAACGACTTCGGTAAAACACCCGGTTGATGGGTAAGGATTTAAACACATGCGTAAACCGAGAGACGAGAACATGAATTTAAAGTCAAAAGACTCGGATTATGAGTTATGACTAAAAGACCATAAAATTTCGTAAACAGAAATTTTGATAATTATATTCAACCATTTTGAGGTTGAACGGGTTGAATAAAGTATAAATGCTTAATGGCATAAGTAAGCGCAAGCTGGATAACGGTAAGCTTGAGACAAACTGACGCGTAAATAACGTCAGAAGTCATAAAGTCGGAGGATTAGCCCGGAAGTAAACAAATGAAGCCTTAGACTATGGTCAAGGTCAAATGAAGTTCAAGGGTGAAAACAAATGATTTTCAAACATAAAAAAAAAAAAAAAAAAAAAAAAAAAGAGTGCTTTGACACCATATATATATTTCAATATAGACATGCGTAAAGAATGATCTACGGGATCAATATAACCCTTGGGGTTATAAACAATGGAAAAGTCTACGAGACTAATATGACCTACGGGTCACGACTAGAAGGAAATAGATTATAAGGACCTAGCCTTAAAGAGGTGAAGGTCTAATAAAATAGCCTATAGAGCAAAACGATAAAACTTACGGGGTTAATTAGACAAAGCGACGGATAAATTGAGAATCTCCGCATAAAACAAAGGCTGTAAAGGAATAAATTTTGGACTGTCAATATCCTGGAATGGATAATTGACAGAAGTTAAAGAGAAGATCTTAAAACTAAAACTTCGGTTTTAGTAAGAAATAATGTTTTTACAAACATAAATTCTGATAGGAATTTAAATGATAAGTATGAAAGATACAAGTCTTGACACTGTTAGGCGCAAGACAATATATTCGAAAAGTGAGATATTTTCGAAAATGAAAGGTTGATATAAATTAAACATGACGTAACACAATCACGGTCAAGAAATGTAATGTGAAGTAGAATCACATTATAACAAAGCAAGCGGTAAAAAGGAACTGGACAAATAAGTCTAGTTAGTGAAACCGACCAAAGTCAGCAATTCAAGTTAAGAAATTTGGTTCGCTTGTAAACGGGAAATTCGGTATAACTAAACCGAATAAATAAATTTGAAAATAAAAGAAAATGTTGCTAGAAGTGAAAGATTTCACTAGAGACCTTTAAACGGGTCAAAGTAATGGATTCATAAAGAATTCGATAGTATATGAAAGCGAGGAATATCGCTAAGTTAAATAAACTAGTGGGAATAACGAGATTACGTTATTTCCAGTCGCATTATGTCATGTAACATACGTAGATGATTAATAACCAAAAGAATATTACCATACTTTTCTGGTAATACTAACAATCAGTTAAGATATGAGAAATGCTTAATTGATTATCGAGAACAAATACATGGAATTGAACTCGATAAATTAAGTAAGAAAAGGTTTCGAGGACGAAACCTCTTTAAGGGGGGTAGACTTGTAACACCCCGAAAACGGCTTTGGTAATCAAACCACGTTAATAGTAAAGACGGGTAAAATACCGTTAGTGGTAAAAATTTACCCGGTAAATATTAGGATTTAAATAATTAATCCTAATAATAAATAAAAAGTAAATAAAAGCTTTTATGAAATAAAAGCTTAGAAGACCCGAGTTAACGGGACCTAAAATAAACTTAGTCATAAATATTCCCGAACCCGCTAAGTTAACTAGAAATATAAAACCTAGTTAATAAGTGGGAATATTGTTGAAAGTAATTAGGTTGTAACCTAATTAATAACTAACCAAACACGAGGGACCAAAGCCGGGTAACTTGAAAATGGTATTATAAACTTAAAATAAAACACAAACACACACACAAGAGTGTGTGTGCGTGTGTGAGGATCGACCAGGAAGAGCTTTAGGGAGCTCAAACCCTAACTCCAACAAATCCATCAAATTGAAGGTCGAATCTGGCCCAAATCGGATGCATGAACACATATTAATGATCACCAAGTCGTGGGGATCACAAGGTATGTTGAATCTTATGATTTAGTGATACTTTGAAACTATGATGAACAATCATAATCGAAATTCTGGAATGAATGTTGAATCTATGAGTCTTATTGTGATGAAATTCATGTTTAGGAACAACCCTAGTTAATAATTTGATAAACTAGTGTTGAAAGATAGAAATTTGATGAGGACCCATATGTGTGCTAAGTGGGTTTTATGACAAGAAGATGAACACTTGAATTAGAGTGTTAAATTGATGAATATTGATGTTATGATACTAGTACTAAGTGTAGTTCATGAACACTAGACATGAAAGTTTGAATTTTGATGTTAATCTTGGTGAAAATAACTAGTTATGAACTAGTTAGTAAATAAGTAAAATGTATGCACATTAGGTGTTTGTTAAAATGCCTAAATGAGAACTAAGTGTTGATAATGTGCCTAATTGAGTCTTGTGAACTTGATAGTGCAATCATATGTGTTAATTAGTGATTTGACTTTTAAATAGTCAAACCGACCATTAATAAGATCGAATGGTAATTGTGATAGAAAATATGTAAGATGGAATAGTCATAATTAATGATGACTAATATAACCGTCTTACGAATTATGATGATAGTTTGACGCTTGACAAGCTAGGTGGAGGCTTGGAAAGGAAGCGGGTCAAACGAAGCAAGAATGGCGGAAAAGCATAATTCGGATGCAAAGTAAGTATAGCTTACACTAGTCTTATATGTTAGAATACTCCCTTATCGTATTAGTTACGAAAAAGACAAATACATAATTGAGGTATGATGTTCCGACGTGTAAACGTACGGAACAAGTTAGTCAAGCACGACAAGAAACCATGTTGATGGTTTAAAAAAAAGAATTAAATCGGTAATTCGATCATTTTATGACAAATGGAAAATGAACCTTTGAATGGTTACCTTATAGGGTAAACCAAAACAAACAATAAGGGTAAAAAGGTAAATTGGTCATGCGTTGACCATAACTATTGGTTTTGAAAGACACTGTAAGGCGTAAGCCATAACAGACTAAAAAGCGTTAAGAAAATCAATTAATAAGTGAAATGGTCACACGGTGTAAACCGAAGCGAGTCGTATAGATGAGATGGTAATAAATATCATCTCGCCAACATAATCGGTCACTTAGACCAAATGGGTCAAAAGGTGAAGATATCACCCTTTGACAATAGCGACTAATGATTATTGTCAAGCTATATTATTTCAGGTGTAAATGTCAAATTGGTGTTAGCAACGCTATGAATTAGCGGTTATAAAAGCAAGGTATTAAAAACGGGTCAATATATTGATCTGCGCCAGGTATGTGAAATAGGGTAACACTTATTTAGAACATATGGTTCAAGAGTGTTAAAAGAGGTCAAAACGGACATTTGGTTACTTGATAGATAAACCAAATGTTTTATGTAATGAACATGGCGTTTGGAAAGCTTAATGACTTTTCAAACATAATCATAGGTTAAAAGAGGGATTATGGGTCCAATATACTTTCAAAAGTCCTCCATTGTTAATAAAGGACTAAAATGGACCAAAACGCCCTTGGTGGCTAAATTGACCAAACAACCTTTTAAAAGTTGTTTGGAAATGAGTTTTATGATTAAATGAATACTTAGAATAATTATAGAAGCAATTGAAAGCGATTTTAGGCTCAAAAGTGCTTAAGAACCCTTAACGGGTCAAAATAAGCATACGAGTGAAAACGGGTTAAAATTGTGTAATAAACCTATGATTAGAACCTAAAATTGTAGGTAATATTAAATTAAAGAGTTGTATGTGATATAGGAATCAAACAAATACGTTTGTTTGATAAAATGCGTAAACGGGTCAAATTTTGGTAAAAGAGTAATAAGCCGAAGACTTAAAGGTCTTAAATTTTGTTAAGCCGAATGTCGGATTTTAACTCCATATGATGGAGAATCAAATTACAAACATGTAGGAAGAAACGGTAGGTCAAACGGATAAGCGGATTGAAAGTTACGAATGTTTTCGTAACAAAAACGGCAAAATTGGAAAAGCTGAATGCAGGTACCACCGTAAATTACGGTGCCACCGTAATTTACGGTGGAGCCTGAAAGTGTTACGCCAGTTTATTACTGGTTTACGGTGGCAACATAGAAAAACATGGGCTACCGTAAATTACGGTACCCACCGTAATTTACGGTGGACCTTGTCCAAAAATGCATTTTTATCAGTTTTGTTTTCCGGACTCGTTTAGATGCGTTTTAATTACCGTATGACTAAAGCATTTCATGTTTATGAAATGTAGGTACTTTCTGGATGCCGGAAGACGATCAAGCTCAGCGAAGAACCGAACACGATAAAGACACACGCTTCCGCACTTTGCCACGTTGTAAAATTAAAACAACGAATTTGAACATGTTACCTAGAATAACTTATGAATTGTAAAAGTTTTAATAAACCCGCATTTTTACAATATGTGTAGTCTTAACTACGCATCTAATTGTTGGCAATTTATAAATAAATTGTTAATTAGAAACTAGGGTGTTACATATTGACTATAAGACCCTCGATCTTGAAACCATAATTCAACAAATTGCTGAAGAAGAGGGTTGGCAAAGAAAATGGTGGGGAAGCGGAGATGAGAAAGAAGAGAAAGAAAAAGAAAAAGAAGAAAAGTCAAAGAAGATTGATGATGGGATCATTGATACTTCACAGGAGTTGACAGCTGAAAACTTGGGAAAGATGGCTGACAAAGTGCTGGCTGCTAAAGAACTTGAGGTAGATTCTAAGTCCGTATCTGAGTCTAAAAGCCAGGTCAGTTCAAATGCGTCAACGAATGCGTCAGGTAAGAAAGTTAATGGTGACATTGACTGCAAAAATTGCATGAAAGAGTGCAAAGTTTGTAGAACAATCACTTATCTAAATGGTAAGAAAGTTGATGATCTGACTGATAGAGTCAGAAGTGTTGAGGATCAGATCCTTAACCGTGATAAAATGTTGAAAGCTTCGAACGACAGATTAAAAGAATTAACTGACAAAATTGAAAATGATAAAATTGATAAAGAAAAAGTTAGGAAAGAAAATGAGCAGTTAGTTCTTGAAAATCGTCAGATTTCAGAAAAATTTAAGAAGCTTAAACGAACGGTTAAAGATGCTAATGACAGAAATGGTAAGACAATTAAAGAAAATAATCATCTGTCGGGAGTTCTTCGGGTAAAAGAAGAGTTAATCAACCAGCAACTGGATGAAATTGAAAAGTTGAAGCTGAAATTGAAAATGAACGAATCCAGTTGAAACTAAAAAGTTACAACTCCGCAAGTTTTGTTTTACAACATATTGTTCCCAAACCCATCGGGAAAAACAAAGCAGGCGAAGATGTTTACTCGGATGGAACTGGAGTTGGGTTTCATCAGGTTCCACCACCAGTTTTAAATAATTATTCAAAGAAAAAGTCCGAGTTGGTTAATGATGAAGATGAAAATGAGGTGAAACTTCCAGACACGATTGATGTCACATTCACTTCATCTTCCGATGACGATAGTATCCAAACTAAAGTGGTGAAAAGTGTAGTTGATAATGTTTTAAAATCTGAAAGTGACACTACTGAGGAAGATGAATGTTTCTTGGACAAATACATTCCGAAACAAAAGTCCAAAAACTTCTTAAATGAAGAACCTGATCTTGTCATGTACAAGATGTTGGGATCGGATAAGTTGTATTCGGATTCTGAGTTTCCACTGGAGAATGTAAATGTTGCCAAATTGACAAATGTGTTCAAATTGATTGATATTGATCTGTCTGAAGTGAAAAGTTTAAAACAAACAAAAAGGAAAATGAATTTTGAAAAAGATAAAGCTTACTACAAGAAACCTGTTGTTCCACCACGTTTTTACAACAACAATCGAAACAGATGGTCGGGTGGTTATCAGGGTGGTAAGAATTATCAGAAAAAGAATGTTCAAAACAAGAAGTTTGCTGAGAATAAGGTGTTTGTAAAGAGCTCGCGTTCTCATTCCGAGCAGGAGTCTGAGATTTTTTCAAAATCAAATGAAGAGTTCTTTGAGGAAAAGGTCTCACGACCTTAGACTGAAGGCACAAGTCGAGTAGTTGATACTCGTGCATGCTTCAAGTGTAACAAAGTTGGGCATATTGCACGAAAGTGTACCAACTTTAAGCCTAAGCCTGAAGTTGCTGAGAGTTTGAAAAGAAAGGTTGATGCAAAAGGAAAAGTTCCAATGGTTGTTGAGAAAATTTTGAAAAATGAGAAAACAAAAGTCAAAATTGAACCTGTTAAGAATGTGGTAACTTAAAATGACAAATTTTACAAACGGGTTGCTTCATCTCAACAAACATGGAGGCCAAAAAGTTTATCTAAACCAAAGGTTTCAGAGTTGGAAAAACAATCGTCTTCTACCACTCCGGTAAAGATGGATGTTCCTTTGGATTATTATGAAAAGTTGGAGAAACAATCTTCTACTCAACCAGAGAAGAAGAATGTTCAAAAGAAAGATCAACCAACTGGTCAACCTAAGAAAGATGAGTTTTTCTTATACAAAAAGGTTGAGGTTGGATCAGAAGAAAGTTTTAAGATGAATGACAAAAACTTTCCACCACTTTACATTGGAAAATCTCACATTAATGTCAAGTTACCCGAGTCAAAAGAGGCTTGGGTGGCAACAAAATCTTACTAAATGTTTGTGATATGTGCAGGAGCTTCCAAGATCCGTTTCACGATGGATTATGGATAATGGAGCTTCTCGGCACATGACAGGGAAGACATCGTTGCTGTATGATGTTAGAAATTTCAATGGAGGTTATGTAGGGTTCGCAGGTAACCAAGGTGGTAGAATTGTTGGTCAAGGAACGTTATCCAATGGGATTATTATGTTTGAAAGAGTTAACTACATTGCTGAGCTGGAGAATAATTTGCTGAGTATTTCGCAGATTTGTGACAGGATGTATACCACTCACTTTACTGACAAAGAATGTTTGATCTTGAAGCCAGGATTTGTTATTCCTGAAGAATGGATTATCATGAGGGCACCAAGAGTCAATGATATGTACGTGTTGGACATGAGCGTAGCTACTACAACCACGGGTCAGGCTCACTGTTTTGTGTCAAGAGCAACAGAAAAAGAATTAAAGTTATGGCATCGAAAGATGGGCCATATTCACCTACGAAAAATGAATCACCTGGTGCATAATGATTTAGTTCTGGGTGTTCACATTAAAGGTTTTCATCTGGAAGGGGAGTGCATTAGCTGCGTCAAAGGCAAGCAAAAGAAGAAATCACATCCTCAAAAGAAAGTCAATTCAGTTTCCAGACCGTTAGAGAGACTTCATATGGATCCTTTTGGTCCAGTAAACGTCAAAAGTATTACAGGGGATCTCTATTGTCTTGTGGTAACTGATGATTATTCCAGATTTTCGTGGGTATCATTCTTGAAGTCTAAAGATGAGACGTTTGAAAGTTTGATGGCGTTGTTCAGAAAAATTGAAAACTTATACCAAACTCGAATTAGAAGAATCAGATGTGATAATGGTACAGAGTTCAAGAACAACAGGATGGAAGAATATTGTGATGAGAGAGGTATACTGCAAGAATTTAGTGTTCCTCACACTCCGCAGCAAAATGGAGTAGCCGAAAGAAAGAACAGGACACTAATTGAAACGGCCAGGACGATGCTTGCTGATTCAAAGCTACTGGTAAATTTTTGGGCAGAAGCAGTGTCAGCCGCTTGCTATACACTCAACCGGGTTCTCACTGTAAAGAAATTCAACAAGACATGTTTCGAGCCCAACAATCGGAAACCGAACCTGAAGTATTTAGAACCGTTTGGGTCTCCCTGCACCGTTCTAGAACCTTCTGGAAAGTTTGGTGCAAAGAGCTTTGAAGGAATTTTCGTGGGTTATGCTAGTCCATTGAAACGAGTCTTTGTTCCAAGCTTGAAGCAGATCATCGAAGCACAACATGTTGAGTGTCAAGGGTATACTATGCCGCCTCAGAATCCTGGTGACTCATGGCGTTTTAATTACGAAAAATTGTGGGATTTGTTTGACATTGAACAAGAACCGGATTTCTTTTACGAGTTGGATATTTTGAGAGAGTATGAAGAAGAATCGCAGGAAAGATTCCCAGCAGATACTTTTGTTCGTCAATAAAAAGATTCAAATGATGATGAAGCAGGTCCAAGCAATGCTGGTGAAGATGATGATATTCAGGAATCTCTTGACAATCAGACGGCAGTCAACGATAATCAAGAATCTGATGCAAGGCCAGTATTTGATCATGGTGATTCAGATTCTGAGGGGGAGCAAATCCAGATCTCAAGTCAAACAGTTCCAGTCGATGAACAAGGTGCAAATCAGAATATCACAAATTTGGAAGGCGAGGTAGATGTTCCAGGCGAGGTGATGCCAAGAACTCTTTCATACCATCCAGAGGAGCTTATCATTGGAGAATTACAATCAGGCGTTCGCACTAGACGTCAAATTGACCAAGGCTTTACTTGTTTTTATTCTACAGTAGCACCTTTACAAACTGAGTTTTCACTTAGTTGTTTTATTTCACAGATCGAACCGCGTACATATAAAGAGGCGCTAACTGAAGATTCTTGGGTCAATGCTATGCAAGAAGAGTTGAGTCAATTTGAGAAGTTAGGAGTGTGGAAGTTAGTAGACTTGCCTGATGGTCAGAGGAAGATAAACACCAAGTGGGTGTTCAAATGTAAGAGAGACGATAGAGGGGTTATTATTCGTAACAAAGCTCGACTCGTAGTCCAGGGTTTCAGTCAGCAAGAGGGTATAGATTTCACTTAAGTGTATGCTCCAGTTGCTCGACTAGAAGCGATCAGAATCTTCCTGGCATTTGCATCTTGGAAAATTTTCAAAGTATATCAGCTAGATGTGAAATCGGCGTTTCTCTATGGGAAGGTAAAAGAGGAGGTATATGTCGGACAGCCACCGGGCTTCACCGATCCAATCCACAAAGACAAGGTCTATTTGCTGGATAAAGCGTTGTATGGTTTACACCAGGCCCCGAGAGCTTGGTATGAGACATTGTCTCAACACCTACTAGCCAACAGCTTCATCCGAGGAAAAGTGGATGCCACTCTCTTCACCAAAGAGGTCGACGGACATCTTCTGATAGTTCAAATATACGTGGACGACATCATATTTGGGTCAACAAATGAGAATCTGTGCAAAGATTTTGAACGAGTTATGAAGCAGAAATTTGAAATGTCATCAATGGGTGAGATGAAATTCTTTTTGGGACTGCAGGTTGATCAACTACTCAAAGGAATTTTCATACATCAAACGAAGTATGTTCATGATATCTTGGAGAAATTTGGGATGTCAGGTTCTACTCCAGCTTCCACCGCATTAGCGACGAACCATGGGATAAACCCTGATCTCACCGGAGAGAAGGTAGATGAAACGTTGTATCGTTCCATGATAGGATCGCTGATGTACTTGACTGCTTCAAGACCCGATATTATGTACCCAACCTGCCTCGCAGCAAGATTTCAATCTAACCCGAGAGCTTCGCATATGGTGATTGTGAAAAGGATATTACGCTACCTGAAAGGAACTCCATCATTGGGGTTGTGGTTAAGGCTGGAAAATCGTGTCTTAACAGGTTTAACAGGTTTCTGACGGTGCGCACAACATAAGTTTCGAACATGATTACGACTCGTTTAACTACTTTCTACCTCATGTTTATAAAACAGTTTTATGTTTTATGTACAAAGATGAATAAATGATACATCCTAACATTGTAATTTTAATTATTTTAAAAATTAAAAAAGTCAAAGGGTGTATTTTTCAGTCAAACAGGTCTAATCGTGTCTTAACAGGTACCCAATTGCCAGCCCTAGTTATGGTATCCAAAAGAAGGCGATTTCATGCTCGAAGGGTATTCCGATTCCGATTTCGGATGCTGCAAAGTTAACGCAAAATCAACAACAGCGGGATGTCAGTTTTTCGGACCAAGATTGGTTACCCGGCAATGCAAAAAGCAGACCTCTGTGGCTTTATCCATATGTGAAGCGGAGTATGTATCTGCTAGCAGCTGCTGCTCTCAGATCTTGTGGTTCCAGCAACAGATGCGCGACTACGGTTTGCAATTTCTAAACACCCCTATCTTTGTTGATAATGAGGCAGCGATTAACATTACTACAAATCCTGTTCATCACGCTAAAACCAAACACATTGAAATTCGTCATCACTTCATTCGCGATTGTTTCGAGAAGAAGTTGATACGAATTGAGAAAATCCACACTGACGAACAAAAAGCTGATTTACATACCAAAGCGTTTGATAAAACTCGTTTTCAATACTTGTTAAAATTGAATGGTGTGAAGCTTTTATCGGTGTTGGAAGAGACTCTTGGTGTTGATGAAGGAGACATTGTAGATGATGTTGAGAAGCAATCTGCAATGGTTTGTCGCTTTTTTACTTGTTTTGGTATTTAGGGGGAGAGTATAGGGTAATATTTTCAGAAAATACAAAAACAATAAAAAATATCAAAAATACAAAAACATGAGATATTTTCAAAATCCAAAAACAATAGAAAACCAGAAAAGAGCTTGTGTAAAAAGGGAAAATGATAGTACATCGGCTTGACAGTTACGGTATGCTAAAGAAATGGAAAGTTTAAATGCATTAAACAGTCTCGCTGATGATGTGCCGATAGGTTTTTACACATTAAGTAGGTTTGTTCGGGATATAAACCTAAATCTTTACTTACTTATTTCGTGGGGAACACTACTTGGATATATAGGTAACCCCTGAAATCTTGTTTGAAAGATCCCTCTTTCTGAGATACTAGGTCTTTATACTCAGTGATATCTGGGGTATTATCCCGGGACTTCTGATTTTGCGGAAGCAATGGCCTAGTCCCCGGAGAATACTTTACCGCATGCTTGAAATATAGCGTCGCCCTCAGCATAAATGATGAGACAATAAAATTGCTAATCAATGTTGTTGTATAAAAGATCCTCTAAAGGGGACCACCTTAAGTCGAACCGTCATCTCTCTGCTGAACGGTAGTTCTGGCCTGAGCTCTCACGGTTTCGTACTGTTTCATAATTTATTCCCTTACAAATATCATCTGTGGTATACTCACATGTAAGACTGAATATTGGGATCTAGATACGGGAGTATATTCAAGAGGTGGGACACATGTATAAGTTTAAGTCTCTAAAACACTAAATCCGTATCCTGGACAGATTGAAATGTGTGTGAGAATTTAAGTGGATCAGTATATCGAAAATCTAAGCGAATTGTTTAATTCTGAGTATGTAATTAAAGCTTAACGGTACTTGTGACTTGTCGAATAGCTGATATGATTCCCTAACACGCTCAACCAAAAATATGTTTGTAAATAGTTTACTTTTATGGCATTTTATTTCTGTATTTCATTTCGAGTTTAGAAGTTTTATTAAAAATCCAAAAAGATTTTACATTTCTGTTTTATTTTCCGGCAAACCAAAGTGGAAAGCTGATCTTCAGATTCGAATTGAAGCAGATGCAGGAAGTTTCTGGACTGGATGATGAGTTTGGAGTTTAATCATGATAAATGTGTGAAAGTTGAAAAGTTAAAGCAAGATCATTAATTTGAAACTTGTAATTTTCAGAAAAGTTTGAACTTATTTGTACAAATGTCAGTGTGAATTGTCTCAGATCAACCAAGGTCATTAAGTTGGACTTGGTAGATAAATTGAGTAATCAGGGTCATTAACTTGGACCAGAATACTTAAGTGGATTTCTAACACTGAAAGTTAAAAGGTAAGTTTGAATTGAAACTGTTATTGTCATATATCTTGTATTTAGTTAGAGATTGTGCAGGTAACAGGAATCCCCATGGCAATGAAAATGTCAAAGTTTAAACCAGAATTCAAGTCCTAGCTTATCGAGAGGGGGAGTCTGCGAAAGGGGGAGTCAGAATTCTGGATCGACAATCAAAAGGAAGATTGAAGATTAAAGTTTGAAGATATAGATTGATAAGAGCTTTACAATGTCAAGACAATTTGGATAGAGAGACAAAGACTAAAGACTCGACGCCGAAGACTTCGTCAACATCCAAGGAGGAGTCTGTTGGTGCACCTAGTGTTTGTTAACTTCGTCTTAATCGAGTCTTATGTCTAGATAGGATAAACGAGTGCACAACAGGGTTGAAATTAGGGTTAGATCATATTAAAGTGGGTGATTCCGCTTGAAAGTGTCAAGGTTCAGTTCAAGCGAAATCAGGTCACCTATATATATGTGTGTTGTGTTGTCATTTGAAACGAAATTTGGTCTTGTGTATTGAGTCGAGGTGCTGCCGGATTTTTGTCAGAAATCCTTGTAAAGACTCAGAAGATCAGTAATAGAAAAGAATTGAAAGGAAACAAGCTGTTTGACATTATTTGCATTGATTCTGCCTTTGTAAATGATGATGAACTACTCAACTTGACTGTTTAGGGTCACCGGAACGATCCTACAAACAATAATCATCTATGAATGACCATAAACAAAGCAAACAAATATTCATCTTTGGTTCTTTATATCTAACCCTAAATTATAAAGGATCCAAATAACAAACAAAAAACCATCTTTCTTTCTTTAAACAAACAAACAAACAGTCACTTTACAATAATCATCTATTTCGGATAAAAAAAACAAACAAACAGATTTTCTTCTTTGTTTCTTTTTGTCTAACCCTAAATTACACAAAACTCAAAATGCAAAATGATAAAAATAGTAAAAAAAAAACATCAGAGATGCTTGACAAACACTAATACCTTCTCATCGAGCAAGATCAGATCCATACGAAAGGACTGAACCCATTTCCGGATGATTCGACACTTGAGATTCCACATATCTTTGGACGGATTCAAATCATCAATGAAACTGAGTGACAAAGATGGTGGTTCACCGTCGGATTTCCTGTCGGATGACATAGTTTGCACAGAAGATGCGGACATTTTGAAATGAGAAGAAAATGGTGAAATGGAACCGGTGAGAAGAAAGGAGAGAGAAAGATATTATTACTTCTTGCAGTGCATTAATGGTAATTTCTTCTTCCCATGCAATTTCAAAGTTCCCTCCTAAATAAAACTTTTTTTTACTAATAATAAAACAGATTATATATTTGAAATAGATTTATGTATATATAAATATTGAAACCGGAATTATGACATCAGCAACGACATGTGGCATAGCTTAGAAGTTGACAAGTAAGCAGATTTACATCAGCTAATAATCTCTTATTATAGATAGTATAGATTCTTCCTTTTGATTATATTAATTTACAATGTTTTTACTTTGCCTTTTTGTCTAAATTGCACAAAATACCATTCAAGCATGAAGTACAATCACATTAAGCCTACCTATGTTACAAACTAGTAATTTATATACCAAACAAAAGTCAAAACCGAGTAAACAAAAAACCAAACCAATTACCTTTCCCTTTGCAGTTGTCTCCTTGGTTTGCTGAGAGCTCGTTGCTTAATAGGTTTTCTTTAATATAATTGTTCCTTTTGATTATATAAATTTATAATATTTTCACTTTTCCTTTTTGTCTAAATTGCACAAAACACCATTCAAGCATAAATACAATCACATTAAGCCTACCTATGTTACAAATTAGTAGTTCATATAATATAATATAATTAGCAGTTATATAATAATAATTAAATGATGTTTTAAAATACTAATAAACTACAAACCAGATTTTCTCAATTTTCATATGGACTAATATTTATGACCTGATGGAGAGACTCTTAAATCGAACAAAAAACAGACGGAAAAATGTTGAACTGTAAAATTTTGATCAAAACATAAAACATTCTCGTAAAAACAACAACTAAATCGAAACAATATAAAAACCCACAATAACATAAAACAAATAAACTTAAAAAACTTAACATAATAAATAATAATAATAATTATTATTATTATATAAACTTATAAAGTACAAGTATATTAAAGTTCAACCTAAAGAATAAGGATTACTTTTTATTTTTATTTTAACATAGTAAATAGTAATAATAATAATAACTATTATTATTATTATTATTATTATTATTATTATAAAGTAAAAGTATAATAAAGTTCAACCTAAAGAATAAGGGTTACTTTGTATTTTTATTAATAGTTTAAGATAATAAAAGTGAACCTTATTAATACTCTTAACGAATGAAGTTGAAAACTTCCTAAAGTTTAAAGAAAGAAAATAATATTATACTTGTTTTTTTACGTGGTGCGTTGCGACGAAACCTAGCAAATGATAATGTAAAATAAACGTGATTTAAAATAAAGCATGTTGTTTAGAAAGCTAAACCATTAGAACGGTTTAGTTATTCCCCCCACTTGTGGCCTAGTGGTAGGAGACTTGGGTTTTCCAATTGAGACTTAAGTTCAATTCCCACTTGTGTCATATTAGGGTGAATATTGGGCAATGATGGTGACAAACCCACCGAGGGGTTTCGTTCCTGAGCCGCACCCCGGTTTTCATCCGGCCGTTACTTCAGAGAGGCATCTCGTGTGGAGGCAGTACGGTTTCAGGAGGAACGCCGTAACCAAGTCTGACCAACCCAGCGCGGGCCCGGTTAAGACAACGTATCTGGGCAGATCTTGGCTAGGGCCGCCGTTTAGGCGGCGTGACATTGGGTCACGCAAAAAGAAAGTCATCGTTCAAAACAAAAAAATTAGAACGGTTTAGTTTATCATCGTACTGTTTTATAATACCAAATAAATACTTTATTTTGAGTACAAATTCGTTTTTAACAAAACTTATAACGGAATGTCAGAGAAAAATGAAGTACAAATTCGTTTTTACAAATCCCGATTAATCCCTAGGCTGTACCTCACCGCCCGACTAGCGCCTAGCGCCTTCTACAACATTGTTTATTATTCAATTTGATTTTTTAATAATAACCTGCATTCGTTAACTTTAAAAAAAAATCTAAATCCAAATCTACGTTTATTTATTTTTATTCCGGTCATGCGTTGTGATAGCACGTTACCACGGGCATTGTATTGATTGGGTTCGGTTCGTTATAGCACCGATACGATACAAACACTTGGTATAGAAATCAACACATGATTTATATCAGCTGAAAACAATAAAGACGAACATCGATACCGACACTGATGGATCGATCGATTCAAATTATTACTATACTTGTACCGATATTCATTTATTGTTGCGAATAGAGTTGTATAACTGATTTTTTTTAAATTCAGAAACCATAAAAATGAATATATGTACTGGTATGCGTGTTGTTCAGTATGATAGCGATACGGTGTCAGTTTATCAAAAGAAAAAGGATAAAAAATATTACCCAAACCAATGTTGTTCATTTAGTTCACTACGGTAGCAACATGATATCCGTTATTAAATAGAAAAACATTAAAAACATACAAGTACCGTTGTTGTTCGGTTTGGTCCGGTATGGTATGATAACGATAGAGTGTTAGTTTATCGAGAGCAAAAGCAATAAAAATAAATGCAGATACCGATATAGATGTTGTTCAGTCGGTTTTGATACGATTTGGTATGATAGCAGCACCCACCGCACGGAAAGAATCTAACTATATATATTATATTATATATAATATTATTATACATATTAATTTGAATTCGCGATGAATAGTGTTTTCAATTTTTTAAACATTCTTTATAAGTTTTTTAATAAAAGATTATTTATCATTTAGTTTATTTTTAGTAACTTGCTCATGTTGGTTTTTTTTTAAATCTAACTCTGTAACTATACTTTTTAAACATTACGATATAAATCTCCATGAAAATGGATATCGTGCCGCTATCATACCAAATAGAACCGGAATCGACAATGTATAGTATTTACATATTTTTATTCAAAACAATGTATTTTTTTGTATTGTATATTATACGAGTGCCGATAACAGTATTAAAAAAATTCTTTTTTATTGTGAACTATATGTGTCTCGATATGTGACGAATCTAATCAAATGTTATTGAACAGGTTCAATAAAGCCCCTTGTATTTGATCCAATTAAGCTTAACTGTTGTATAAGATTTTGTAGGCCCGTTAAAACCCTTATATTAAATCCGGCCCCAAATTCTAATCACTCATCTACCGTTACATTTCCATCTCCGTTCTTCGAAGGGCGACAAACCAACGACAGGGAGTGTTAAAGATTTTTCCTTATCAGCAAAAGGTAATCGAAAACGTATTGATTCGATTTTGTTTTTCTGAAATCTTTGCTTCATGTAATTTTCGAAAACTATAAAATGTATGATTTTTGATCTTAGGTTTGTTCTTTTATACGATCTGTAATTTGTGATCATGTTTGTTTATTTGATTTGTTATACTTCAGATTCCATCATATGAATGTTCGTATTGATGTTCGATTGAAGTTTGTAGTTTTGTATGGATGTTCGATTGAGGTTTATATATTTAGGGCTATGTTAAAAATGATTGTTTATCAGTTGTTGTATAAAGATTTTTTAAGATTATGATGTTTAGTAAACTTTCAGTTGGTGTTCTTGACAGATTTTATCAGATTATATTTCACATGTTTGGGGTTTTGTATCACACTGTCAAGAATAGAAACATATTAATAAGCATTAGAAACTCTCTGCATCGAAAATAACATTTGGTCAAGTATGCAAATGAATAATATTTTAACGTTTGGGGCTATGAAAATATATGATTAAAATCGCTGTTGGGTTAAACAGTGTTTTGAGGAGAAAACACTGGTTTGTCATTGGTCAAACAGTGGTTTGACCATGGTCAAGCAGACCTTTGAACCACTAAGAGTCATAGTTTTGCAAACAGTGGTTTGACTTTGGTCAAATAGATTTTTTTTTTAAATAGTGGTTTGACTTTGGTCAAACAGTGGTTAGGGATGGCAATGGGTCGGGTTTGGGACGGGTTTAGGTAATCCCAAACCCAAACCCGGTTAGACAAGCTCGTCCCAAACCCGTCCCAAAACCCGTCAGGTTTTTAGCGGGTAAATACCCATCGGGTATCGGGTATACCAGCGGGTTTCCGGTAAACCCGTTAATTTAAAAAGATTACTCGTTGGGTATACTTATCTCAAAACCCATCGGCTATTTATTGAGTAACTACTAACCGGTTACATTTCGTATTGTCATTATAAAATATATATCAAATAACTACAATGTATATGGAATAGAATACCTATATGTGTAAAAAATGGATGTATCATATATATATATATATATATATATACATATTTAATAATATAGTATAAAATAAATTATATCGGGTATACAATCGAGTAAACGGGTACACTTTATCGGGTAATTGGGTCGGGTAAACGGGTATATCACTCGATCCCAAACCCGTCCCAAACCCGCGAAAAAAAATAAAAACTATTCCCAAACCCGATTAACCGACCCCAAACCCGTCCCAAATGTGTCGGGTTTCGGGTTTACCCAGCGGGTTCGGGTTTGATTGCCATCCCTAACAGTGGTTGCATACTAATGCTATTTCCCTTCATCATGTTCTCTCAGTTACTTACCATCTTTTAACATTTTTCTCTTTTTATAGAAAGATGTATGGTTTTGCTTCTTACATGACCGACAACCAAAGGAAATCTTTGGTTAGTATTTTAATCTCAGTTATTGCGAATTTATTTTCTTTATAACATCATGTTAGACAGTTCTGATTTTAATATACTTATACATAGGTTCTGCCGAAAAATATAAACAATGGATAAAAGAGTTTAACTATCCTGTTGGGTTTGTCAAAGTACGGACAACTAATGGGCAAGTCTTTGAAGTCAAGATATATAATATAGGAAACTTCTATTATCTCTACAATGGGTGGTATTCCGTAGTTCAAACTTTGAAACTACAATCTGGATCATGGCTCGTATTTCAGTATGAAGAAGCATTACAAAGTTTCCGGATCTTTTATTTCTATGACAATATTGCATTTGCTCCACCTGATTATTTTTACTACAGACCCAATGGCGATTTTGATAAACCTGATGCTATGGTATGTAGTTCGCAATCTGGGTTCGGTATATTTATTATTGTTTCTTATTTAATATGGTTTCGTATATGAAACTACTAATATTTTTTTTCTCGTTGTAGCATATCAATCGTTTATTTGTACATCACAAGATGGACAATACCATTCCAAATTATCCGGTTGTTAATAGAGGTCCTGGGAAGCATAAATTTTGTGTTCGAATGGATGTTAGTGACAATCAGCTTTACATAACAACTGGATGGGGATGGATTAAGAAGAAATTTTCACTAAGTGATGAACATCTTCTTGTGTTTGAAATGATTGATCTTCACACTTTTGATATGTCTGTTTTCAATTGTTCCAAGGATGCTGATTTAGTGTTGCCACCGGAATTATATGCTGCTATTAAGGAAGAAGTGGTAGAAGAGGTTATCAGTATCTCTGGTGGTGAAGATGTGGATGACATAACTAAGGACAAGGAAACTGAAATGCTCGCTGTAACTACGAACAACGAAACTATTCCAGTAGTTTTCCGTGTGGACAATAATTTTGTAAGTTTCTGTAACCAAAAAGTACTAACAGGACCTTACATTGTGTTAACCATATTATAATATTATCTTTCTTAACATTATTTTTTGTTTGTTACAGCGTATTAAAAAAGTTCTCGCTAAAAAACTTGGCTTGGACAGGAAAAGAACTTTAAAGATTGTAGATGCTGCTGGAAATGTTTGGGATGTTCGAGTTGGTATCGAGTCTCCTGATGATCGGTTTTACATAAAAAACATGAAACAGTTTGTGAAGGATAAAAACTTGGTTCCTCGTGAAGAATTTACCCTCAAGTTCGTCATGGGTAAAGGTATTTTCTTGTTTGACTGAATGGTTGTGGGGCTCTTTCAGATAATGTTATTTTGTATGGAAACAATGTTTTTTGTTTGTGGTTGCTGGTTTGCACAAAACACTTTTGTAAAGGTTGGTAGTTTAGTTTTGATCTTGGTGGTACGAAGGGTTAGCTACTCAAAAGTTTTTAATTCATATGTTACTGAACCACTGCAGGCTATATATTAAGAACATGAAGTGTTCCTAATGACTAACGGTTGAAAGTATTACTTATATTAGTTATTTCTTGTCTTTTAGATATATGTTATTGTTATTTACCTTTCATTATTTTATAATTGTTAAAGGTATCATTTTTTAAAAATGTATACTATATTTTAAAACAATTCTGTAAAATAACATCCATTATTATTAGATAAAAGGAACATGTTGATAGGGTGTGCAAAACATAATACCAAATAAATTCAAACATTAAAAGACTTTTCTTCAAAATGCTATTTCTACAACGACTATAGATTTTGTAGAACTTCTTTGTAGACCACGTTAGTTGTGGTTTTACACACTTGTTTTCCCCTGTCACATATCAAGATCTTCAAACCCTTCCTGCTCTTTACTCGTGATACAGCAACTTATAGTTGTCCGTGACTAAAAACCAGCCTTGGAAGATATAAGCCTACACGTTCAAGTGATTGTCCCTAGCTTTTGTTGATGGTCATTGCAAAGCATAGAGATAATGGGAACTGTCTTCGTGCAATTTTCACCGGTAATCTTTTATCAGACGGTGTCATTTTCAATCTTGAAATCAAAGTATGATGACCTATATTATTTCCAGTAATAATCTTTGCTTGGATTACAAGTTTTCCAAGTTTTGTTACTTGAAGTCGTGTACCGTTACACAGACCATTTGTTTGATCAATGTTTCTAAGTAACATTACTCGAACTCCAACTTTGAGAACCAATTTATGGTTAGGTAATCCTGACAGATGCAATTTGTTTAATACATCCGGAGGAAACAATGCCATGTTAAGGTCGGTTTGATCCTCAGACTCACATAAAGTATCTGAACTGAGATATATCTTTTCTTCACCAGGCATACTATTTAACAGTTCTGTATTTATTGAATCCACAACTTCATTTGTGGGTGCAAGAATGGCTCTTTGTTGGAAGTAATTTGAATTGCATAAAAACTTTTGCATATCCGGATATGCGAAAGCGATCAATGAAGATATAGGATTGACTGCATCGAGTATAAGTAAATCATCTGGAATTTCAATTTCCACTTCTCCATCATTTGGACCACCAAATAGACCATCACCAAGCCTTAAAATCCATTCAGCAAATTCCTTGGTCTCGTTAAAATTACTTGGTTTGGTACCCATTTTTAACCTCATGTTTTCAGTTAACTTGAGTAATTGACAATCCTGCCATATATAAGAAGAATTCAATGAAGAATTTACAATCATGCTTCTGGTACCTTTTGGAATGACTGGGAGGATTTGTCTAAAATCACCGCCAAAAAGCACAATCTTTCCACCAAAAGGTTTGTTCTGCAAGGACGGATTACTGGAACGGGCTATATCTCTCATTGTTCTATCCAGAGCTTCAAAACAATGCTTATGTGTCATTGGCGCTTCATCCCATATTATCATCTTAGTTTCTTTGATTAAGCCTCCTAGCTCACTATTTGGTTCAATAGAGCATATAGAATCCTTGTTAACATTTATCGGAATTACAAACCTGGAATGAGCCGTTCTACCACCATCTAATAGAAGTGATGCAATACCACTGATGCAACATTCAACACAACTTCACCATTGGAACGTAACGCAGCTGCAAATGTTTTCCACAGAAATGTTTTACCAGTTCCACCATAACCATATAGAAAGAAAACTCCTCCACTTCCTTTAACAACTGCATTCATGACGGTTTCATACACTTTTCGTTGTTCATCAGTTAAAGATTTTAGGGAAGCTGCAAGTTCCTTTTTTAAGATAGCCCGATCATACGAAAGTTACTTCATTATCAATTGATTGTTCAATGCTGAAGTGTAGTTGTCAGGAACATTTGGCATGTCAGTAAAGTTGCTTAACGTACTTCCATAACCAAGTAACAGTTTTTGGATATGTGCTAAGCAAATGTTTTCAATCTCTTCCTCTTTAAGAACCAAATCTAAAAAATATAACAGATGTTCAGTAATTAGATTTTTTAAATACTTGATTAAACTAAAATGGAATCCGAAATTTTATTTAAGTTTTTAAAATTACCAGGAATACCAGTAATCCTCCGTTGCTTATATAATATATCTTCACATAATAGAGATTTTGTTTCCATCTAGAAAATACCCGGTCTAGAAATGGAGTTTGACATCAAGAGCATTACAAAAAATGTACGCAAGAAATCAGAAGTAACCCATGTACTTGCTTCATTAATGGCCATTAAATACTCCTTATCATCGTCCAACAGACCGAAAGCGAAACATGCATCTTTAAAAGTATGATATATTTTTCCATCAACTGTTTTTATATCATTGAAACTCATTGGTCCTATAACGTGATTCAATAAAATTCTCAAGAAATAACAATCACCAAGTGATGGAGGTACAAAATGTATCCTACCAACTGCACCAAAAGGTTTTTTTCTACGTACCCACTTTCGTGTTTTGCGTATCCATACAAAGTATCTGGGGAACTCTATATACTTCAAAGTTCTAGCAAATGCATCCGTTTGATTACATTTCATCCATTATGTGAACATAGACATTTTCACAGTTGGGTTACTGACCACGTCACACAAGTTTGAATTATCGTCATAAACAATAGCCTGACCATCTTCACAGTGAAAAGGTAATATTTCAACAGATGGAAACCGATAGTGTATGTCAAACTTAAAGATTCTCCAAGCAGCTTCACACGCTGAAATATATCTACAATCAAGATATGCTTTAACTTCATCTACTTCTGTTTCGTTTGAAAGATTTTCATTATTTGTCATTTCCTTGTTTTGAGGGTTCACATTAGCAGTGGTAGTACTTTCGTAAACAGAAGTTGTCACTCTATCCGGACCCTTATTAATGTATTTGAAGAGATATTTGATGGATCCTGTTTGGTTACACCACTCAACATTTATGTGGCACTGATACTTTTTGAGTAGCATAGCATTGTACGGAACGACAAACCTAATGTCAAGTAAGACGCCATTTTTTTTCTACTGTGTTGCATGATTGACGACATCGGTAGACAGGATATCCTTCAGAATCAACACAAGTCTCATCTACATATTTTTTCGGAAACTTCTTCGAACATTTTAAATTAACCATACATGGAGAATGAGGATTGTCTGTACCACAAGGACCATGGATCATAAATTGTTTGACAAGTTCATACAGTGAAGCATCCATCTCTTTGTCAGGTATTTCAGCACTAATAACCAAATCGCTTTCTTTAGCCGTTGGAAATTTGCTCTCGGCACTTAAGAACAAACATATATGAGCATGAGGTAGACCACGTTTCTGAAATTCGATTGTATAAATAACTGAAATATTACATCCAAAAAAGTGTTAGTAAAAGTATTATTTGAGAAATTAATTAAAACAATTTACAATGACTTACTTGCTTGTATCTCACCAAAGAATTTATGTTTCTTGAAATCTTGAATTAGATGATTGATTTTAATTTTGAATAACCGTGCGATAATATCCGGTCTATCTTGAGGGTTCAGCCGTTTGTCTTTTAAACATCTATAAATCTCAGGCCAATTGGGATTACAAGTGATTGTTATGAAGAGATCCGGATATCCTACAGCTTTGCAGATTGCCATAGCATCTAGATACTTTTGCATCATATATCTCGCTCCACCGGTAAATGAAGATGGCAACAAAATTCGTTTTCCACAGTTTGACGCATCGCTTTGGCCACTTTGAACACTTTGATTTAAATTCTTAAACGTTTGACTTCTAAGTTTGGGTTGTTGTGTCTTTATGTAAGCTAACCGTGCAGATTCTATCATTGTATACGCATCAACTAAAAACTGTTGGAATAGCTTTTGGGCATTGAGTAACAACGAAAATTGGTTGGCTCTGTCTTGTATTCTGTAACTAAAGTACTCTCTCATTGTGGTGCTGGTTCTAAGTATATCACAATCAACTGAAACACCTCGATGTTTAATTCCAAGTCTAAATCCATCTTCTGCATATGGAAAGATAAGTGGATATTGCAATGCAAGATAAGAGGGATGAAGCTCACTGATTCTCTGAAGATCGCCTGATTTTGTTTGAACTATGATATCCCTTTTATCAAATGCTCCATCAAAATCACCAATTATTAAGGCAGCAATTTCTTCAGCAGTAGGCAAGTTAAAAATTCTACCATCCTTATCCCTTACTCCAATGAGCTTGAGTCTTACATTTTGCCAATCATTTTGTTTAAATCAATCTCGTACCATTCTAAATGACTTCACAAGTGGATTGCATGAATCCAACATTTTTTAAGACTCGATATGATGGCAAGATCAAGTTGTTGTTTAGTGTCTGGCTTCGAACCTTGCTCGACACTGTGTAAAAAACGACATAATTGTATAGATCAGATATATATAAAACACTTGACATAAATCAGAATTTACTGAATGCTTAATTTACCTTACAGCCTTTTGACGATCAAAATCCTCGTTTTGGGAATCATAAATAAAAAGCTGTGAAAATTTGGGCTCTTCACCATCATTCGGTAGCAGGCTACCAATGCGATGGTAATTTTGTCCTTGCAGTCCAAAAACATAAGGACCTTTGGTTTTTTGAAAAGTTTTAGAAACCTTGCCACCAAGGGATGTGAAGGAAAACATCATGTTATAAGCTCGAATGTCATTCATGAAATTGCGGCTTTCAGGAGTAACTCTTTTGTAAAATCTTTCGAGCAGTGGAGGAGGAGCAGGTGAGGAAGGCAATTCAACGTCTCCGTTCGAACAACAAAGAGAAAAAGAAGATTTCTTAGAATGAAAATTACCCCTAAGCATTTCATCTTTCCAAATCATTGCATGACAGTAAGAACATACAAAAATAGCATCTCCATGATCAACGTAATCTACAAAATTATATAGGTAGATAAAAAAACGATTATATAAGTGAAATATTCGGAGATTAAACTGTTATTTGGAAAGATACTTTGATAAGTTTAAGGAGGGTATTTACCTCTTGCAATTCCGTAAATCTTTTTTACGATAGAAGATAGTAAACAATCCTCCGAATCAGGATCATCAAAGTTAGACCTTTCACCAGGGTAGGAATTTTCTTTTCCTGTCGTTTCATTTTGGAAATGGCAATTAACATCGGTTACAACAGATAGGAAGATAAGCAATAGATTCGACAAATATAGTGACTCAGGAACCTATATTTAGTTTTGCATTAAAAGTAAAACACATACCATTAAACGCTACAATGGAACATTTTGGCAACTGTCGAGAAGTTCTAATGTCAATATTCTGAGGAGTTGGAATATCACTTCGACGGGACCTTACTGTAACACGATCCACTTGCAAGACAAAATTTAGAAATGTTATCAAACTTACATTAACATTCAATAAATGATCGCGTTGTAATAACAAAAGTGTATATAGCATACAGTTTGTAATATCCGTTAACGGAGTGCTATCAATTTTATGATTTGATGGTTGAAGAGGAGTGACCATTGAAGATGCCCTGCTTAAATCAGCAACAATGGATAAATCAAATTTACTTATATCCATGGTTTTCAAACTTTGTTTCCTCTTTCTAGGGTGATAAACACCATAATTAGCCTTTCCAGATTGTCCTAAAATCCAAACAAAGGGACAAGGTCAAATCGGATAGCATACCTTAAAAAATAAGATTTATAACCTTACCAAGACTGGATGAAGTCAGAGGAATTGTACTAACACATGTTCGATCTAACTTGTCGGGTGTGTGACATGCTGTACATGAAGAGATTTGGTTAATTTATGCTACAAACACTTACAATTTTCACATATTTTACATAGACATATTCAATAAACAACAACAATCATGTTGTAAGATAATTAGAAAAGTAGCACAAGAGTTGTTTACCCATTTTTTTAGAAGAGCATTCCAACGACATTACCTTTTGTTTCTGATTTACACTGCATGGTGTGTAATGTGGAGTTGAAGCTTCGTAGACACCTTTTGATAATACTTGTTGATATATATCAAGAAACTAATTTCAGGTAATATAACATTACATATATATATTTATTTAAAAAAATGACCATCAAAAACATACCTCCGTTATCGTTTTTTTGTGATAGTAACATTGCCCAGAAGTGTATCAATAATAGGAGGTGTCTGTACAAATTGAACCACACCTCTGTTTCTACGCTTATTCAAGATAGACTTTCTTATCTTCCTTGATTCTTTGGACTGTTGGGGACTGCACTGTGGAAAATACTCTCTATATCTTGGTATAAATTTCTTTTTACTCTCCATAATTGTACATAAGAATTGAGCACATATGTGTGATTTAGGGCTAGCTATAGGTGATTATTGTAATCACTGTCGAAAAAAACATTTATTCTCAACAGCTAGTGCTGATTGAACATCCCAATTTAAAACCTAACTAAATAAGTGGATGATCACATCAAATGTTGATAATAGATTTAAACAAATGAGATAGAAAAACCTACCATTTAGTGTTCATCGATTGCTTCCAAACTAAGAGTGTCTTGAATTATAAGTTGAGTTTTCCGCGCTAATTTTTAATCTTCAATTTGATTCAGTCGAAAAAGAAGCTATAAACATAGCGGACGATATGAAATGGTGATTTAACAAACCTGATTCATTTTGTGGGCCTTTGACAGGATTTTATGGTTCACAACTTATGGGCCAGAAATTATTGAAAGAATTAGACCATTTAATTGCAAAATTAAGCCAAATTTGGGGCCTTTTGGTTTTGTATAAAAAATATAACCAAGTGAAACTGAAAAATCCATAATTTATATGGATTTAAATACTACATATTTTTTATCATCCTTGTCTTGGTTTTACCAATATATTGGTTCCTTCAATAAAGTTATTACAACGCGATCCACAAGATTTATATTTTGGAATTGAAGTTTAATGATAGATTTTTACCGAGTCATCTTGTCCGATAATTTATGTGCACCAAGGAATTTATATGGATTTAACTACTACATGTTTCTAAACATTCTTGTCTTGGTTTTATTTGGAATTCGTTGGACCCCTTAGAAACATCATAATTTATATGGATTTAACTCAAAGAATATAACGAAAATTGAAGACAAAGTGTTGCTATTTAATCTACTGCCCTAAGTTAAGTGCTGCTAAAGACCAAAGCCCGGATTTGACTGAAGCGGTGGAATGAAGAAACAGTGGTTTACTTTGTCTATTGTAATAGTATCAGTGTTTAGCTAGCCGTAGTTATATGTAACAGTGGTTAAAGAGGAACGATAATAAGAGCCAAAACTGGTTCAAATCAGTGGATTCATCATAAGCAGCTGTTTGCATTAGACTTTAAATCATTCCTTTCATCAGAACCGCAGATGTTCAAAACATTTGTCAAAAGCCTATTCACTGTTGATTCATAAGAGCCAAACAATATGGTTCACATTAGTGGATTCATCATAAGCAGCTGTTTGCATTACACTTTACCCTTTAAAGTGGTTATAACATCTGATGGGCCTCATCCACTGTTTGTATACTACAACTGCTGAACCTTAAGTATTACTTGTGTACAACAACTGCTCAAGACAAAGTGCTGCTGTTTAATCTACTGCCCTAACTCAAGTGCTGCTAAAGACCAAAGCCCTGCTTGGACTGAAGCAGTGGAATGAAGAACCAGTTGTTTACTTTGTCTATTGTAATAGTATCAGTGTTTAGCTAGCAGTAGTTATATGTAACAGTGGTTAAACAGGAACAGCTAATAAGAGCCAAAAGTGGTTGACATCAGTAGATTCATCATAAGCAGCTGTTTGCATTAGACTTTCCCCAAGTGGTTATAACATCTGATGGCCCTCATCCACTGTTTGTATACTACAACTGCTGAACCTTAAGTACTGCTTGTGTACAACAACTGCTGAAGACAAAGTCCTGCTATTTAATCTACTGCCCTAACTCAAGTGCTGCTAAAGACCAAAGCCCTGCTTAGACTGAAGCAGTGGACTTAAGAAACAGTTGTTTACTGTGTCTATTGTAATAGTATCAGTGTTTAGCTAGCAGTAGTTATATGTAACAGTGCTTAAAGAGGAACAGATAATAAGATCGAAAACTGGTTCACATCAGTGGATTCATCATAATCAGCTGTTTGCATTAGACTTTCCCCTTTAAAGTGGATATAACATCTGATGGCCCTCATCCACTATTTGTATACTACAACTGCTGTCCCTTAAGTACTGCTTGTGTACAACAACTACTGAAGATACATTCATACTCTATATTAAAAAAGAAGAATTTAGACTGTGTCAAACTAATTTAGACATCTCATATACTATATTCACAAATCAAAACACACATTATAAGCAAAGATTATATTTCCCAGCATAATACAAAAAAGTAAACCACATAATGGTTTACCACATGTTCCAAGTTCATAAGTTACCAACATCTAAAACATAGAAAACAACTGTTTGAGTAGTTTAACACTTACCAACGACAACCAAACTTCAAACAACCACATACTTAAGTACATACCAAAAACATAGGTTTGCTTAAACATCAAAATATAATGACGTGAAAGAAGCTAAGTGTTAAGCCTAGATGGCTTCCTCGGGCCCCTTTTGTTGTTAGAAGAGAGTTCCCGAACATTTTGACCTTCCACATCCTGCAACGAACGTTTACCATTAGGACTGGTGGCCAAATCCTTCTCGGCTTCGACAACGGAAGAGTCGGCCATAACAGATACAATATCCTTCAATTAAATCACAAAACAACTACTAAGGTATCAAACAATGTAATATAATCTATACTCAACCAAAAAACAAAACTATAGAATTCTTATTCACCTTTGAAATATCAGCACCGGCCATCTGTGAGGATTCAGATAATTGAACAGCTTTAATTTCTGAACCTTCATGACTAAATACCTAATATCAAAATATTACCAAAAGGGAATTTAATTAAGATATTTAAACTACAAAAATTGGAAAGAAAAAAATAAATCAATATAAGATATACAAAAACTCTTACCTCATCAGCAACCTCAAGAGCATTTCCATTACCAACAACCAATTCAGCGATTATGTCCTGATCATCACATACTTTTTGGATCGTGTAGACGTGGTAGTCATGGTTAAGGTTGTAATCAAAAACTTCAATTTTAAACGCCAACTTCTTTTCGACCAACCGTGATATTTCATGGGGAAAAGTTTCAGTACATCGAGCCTCACTTGGCGTTCCCTTATATCATTCGCAGTTGAACCAATAAGCTTCATTACATCTTTATCAAACATCACAAAAGAAATGCTGCCAGTTTCATCTTGCACTCTCAGATGTACTTTGAACCTGTAATAAATGCCAAGTAAATTACAACAAAAACCATAGCAGTTCTGGACATAAAAAGATCGGACGTTAACTTACTTTATGGTTATCGATGTGCATTCTTTATCGCATTTCGGACAAACCAACGAAGTAGGTGACAGATTCATGACCTCATCAGAAATGGTTTTAGCATATTGTAAGTACTCAATTTTGGTCAACACCTTCTTGTTACAGTCTCGACATGCCGGATAAAACCATCCATAGTTTTGTTGAACAATTTTGATCATTGCAACTACCACACATGACATTGCCTACAATATCACAGATAAAGCGTTATTAACATGCTCAATTGATAAAACATAGAAAACATTAAACAAAATTAAAATGCCTATGAATGTATATAGAATTATTCGTACACTATCAATCTCAATAATTTCATCAACATGTCTCTTAGGAGTCTCAATTAGAAATTCTTCACGGACTGGAAATACACTCTGAGATGAAAGAATGGTTTGAGAAGAAGAAGCACCAGCTTTAAATTGTTTCACTAAAAGACTATAAAAATAAAAACACAATTAGCGTTAATACTCACACTTATGTTAATAAAAATATGAAAAATATGAAATATAAATCAGGGATAGTACCTCTTGCGAAGTTCATTAATCTCATCAATTTCTTGGTTGAGAAATAGACGACTTCCAAACTTATCACTCTGAACAGTATATTGACCTGCAAGAAACAATATACATATCCAACAATTCATTACAAATCACTAAAGAAATAAAAAAATGTTCTTAAAAAATGTAACAAAATGGAGATTGGGAAAACTAAACGAAATAAACCAGTCAAATATAAATTACCCTGCCACTTCCTAATCTTGGCATGCTGAATGACAACCATCACAGTCTCATTCGGAGACTTTTGAGACAAAAAATCATTAAATTCTTGTGCATACGCATTCCACAAAGTACAACGGACTACCTCTCCCCTAAAAGAAAAAGATAAAAGAACAGCATTAAAAGTTAATACAATCATTTGCGTTCTTGTGAGAAACAGATAATAAGAGCCAAAACTGGTTCACATCAGTGTATATCTCTTAAGCAACTGTTTGCATTAGACTTTCCACCTTAAAGTGGTTATAACATCTGATGGCCCTCATCCACTGTTTGTATACTACAACTGCTATCCATTAACAACTGCTTGTGTACAACAACAGCTGAAGAGAAAGTGTTGTTATTTAACCTACTGCCCTAAGTCAAGTGTTGCTAAAGACCAAAGCCCTGCTTGGAATGAAGCAGTGGAATGAAGAAACAGTTGTTTACTTTGTCTGTTGTAATAGTATCAGACCTTAGCTAGCAGTAGTTAGATGTAACAGTGGTTAAAGGTTGTTAGGTTGTTAGATGGGGGAACAACACAAAGATAATGCCATGGATCATTATAACAGTGGTTAAAGGTTGTTAGGTTTTACCAATCTATTGGTTAGTACAATAAAGTTACTATAACGCGACCAAATAGCCAACTTATAAGAAGAGCATATAGTAGATGATTTAACTCAACGAATAGCATTAAAAGAACAGCATTGAAAGTTCATACAATCATTTACTGTGAATATAGTATATGATTTACATAATCATTTACATTAAATAATGAAAATGAATTACTATGAATATACCATTAAATGCAATAAAGAATCTTATATATAAAATATTCTAATCATTGGTTTTGTATTAAATAAGAACAACCATTTAATGAACTTTTATATAAAATAAACTAATCATTGGTATTGTATTAAATACAATCATAACACACAAATAAATTTATATAAATGGCAAATTAGAATTTACTGGACATCTTGAAGATCTAAATTCATCTTTTTTCTTTCGTTAGGAAAGATTTCCATAGCTCCACACCAGACAACAATTCCAGCAACATCTAAAATGGTAAACATAGCAACAGAAATTATTGACACTGAAAAGGGAGGCAAAACATATATCAGATTATCAGAAACAGTCATACCGCACGTGAGCATATCCTTTCCTTCTCCATTAAGAATGTGTGAATGTGCGATGAAATTAAATCCGTAATTAACACCTTTCCAACCATTCGCACGTGTAACAACCGTACATCGGTAAAAGTTAATCTTGTAACCATGGTTAATAAATTTGTAAGCATCAGTGTTTTCTCTAACACCAAATCTGGAGAGAATAACAACTTCATCCTCATGAAGCTGTGAGATAAACACAGGTATCAATGGAGCCTTAATCCCTGCCTGAATCTTACGGCCCTGACAAATAAGTGAAAGCACATACTTTAGAAACAAACAAACAAACAGTATCTCAAAAAAATATAAAATGTACATGTGGCTAAAGTCTCCACATATGAAGGATCAATAAGTAACTAATATTCATGTTTGTTTCATTGTGCCTAATCCTATAACAGGGAAACAAACAGTAAGTATCTATAAATGACCAAAAACCAACCAAACTATTAGTCTTTTTATCATTATAACTAACCCTAAATTACACAACACAGAAAATAAATAACCATATAACCCTAAAACAAACTTACTAAACAGTAAACAATGTTGGTGCACCTAGTGTTTGTTAACTTCGTCTTAATCGAGTCTTATGTCTAGATAGGATAAACGAGTGCACAACAGGGTTGAAATTAGGGTTAGATCATATTAAAGTGGGTGATTCCGCTTGAAAGTGTCAAGGTTCAGTTCAAGCGAAATCAACATATGTGATTCCGCTTGAAATGACCGATGGCAGTTTCAAGCGAAATCAGGTCACCTGTATATATGTGTGTGTTGTGTTGTCATTTGAAACGAAATCTGGTCTTGTGTATTGAGTCGAGGTGCTGCCGGATTTTTGTCAGAAATCTTTGTAAAGACTCAGAAGATCAGTAATAGAAAAGAATTGAAAGGAAACAAGCTATTTGACATTGTTTGCATTGATTCCGCCTTTGTAAATGATGATGAACTACTCAACTTGACTGTTTAGGGTCACCGGAACGATCCTACAAGTGGTATCAGAGCTCAGGACAAGGAGTTCATACCAATTCAGCTTGATATCACCGGATTTTCTCACTTCTACCCTTTCTTTTCAGATTTAAACAAGATTTAACGGTTGAAATGGCCTAAATTTTACATATATCACGTCAAACATAGTGTTAACAAATCCTTGAGAATATTAGATCAAATATCTGCTTAAAACTGATAAAAAATGGCCTGAAACCTAATTCCGCTTGACCGATCCTTCGTATTCCGCTTGAACTAATCTGTGCATTGTCAAGCGAAATTAGACTTTTTAGTTGATTCCGCTTGAAAATTCAAGCGAAATAAGTCATTTCGATTCAAAGTTCCTGTTTTCGCTTGAAACTATAATCTGATTTCGCTTGAAATCAGATTCAGCTTGAAAGATATAGTTTTATTCCGCTTGAATAACAGGTTCCATTTGGAAATTCAAGCGAAATAAGAGATTTCGCTTGAATATCTGTTTCCGCTTGAAAATTTTTGCTGGTTCCGCTTCAAGCTATTCCGCTTCAAGCTGCTTCCGCTTGGATTTGCTGTTTTTCAAAATTTCAAAATTTTCTAAGTGTTTGTTGACTGTTTCAGGTACGTGAAAGATGGACGAATTCATGAATCCTTTCAGTGATATGTATGCCTTTGCTGGAAACTCTGGAGATGATACTTCTAACAACACCAATGAGAACACGACGAATGCAAAGAAAACTTTGTCGGATGCTTTAGGTGTGGAAAGTGCATACGGAACATATAACAAACCCCTAAAGTTGATGGCGATCGAAGAGTACTGCCGGTAGGCCAAGAAATTTGAAGAATGGTTAAAGGCATTTGCGTATCCCAGCTGGAAAAGTCTAAAGAATGGATACAGTGATGGAGGGAAAAATGGTGAAAATTTGACATCAACTGAAGAAATAGAAGTTTTTGTTGCCGAGCAAAAGTGCATCGCGTTGCTGTTTCAGTCTGTCCGAGAAGATATAATATCCTTGATCGAGTATAACAATGCTAAAGATCTGTGGAAAAAGTTAGAAGTGAAATGCTTGGGTAGTGCAGAAATAGTGAAAAACAAAAAGAAACTGCTAAGAAAAGAGTTTGATTTATTTGGTTGTTTAAAAAATGAATCAGTTTGTAAGATGATTGAAAGGTTTGGGCACTTGAAGTTGGAGCTGGCGAGACATGGAATTATCTATTCACAAGAAGAGTTAGTCGGCAAATTGTTTGACTCGTTGCCAGATGAGATGGATTGGCAATACTATGCCTTGATGTTGAAGAATACGATCAAGTCTGAGGATCTTACAGTTGATTTGTTGATTGAAAGACTAGAGAGTCACGAGCTGGAGATAAAGAAAACACATAAAGTCAATCACTTGTCATATCAGCAGAATTTGGAGCTGTATTATCCAAAAAGCATGATTCCCAAGAATGCGTCTCCCAAGACAGCTTTTTCTGCTGAAAATTCCAACACATCTAGCAAAGAGACTGCAAGCAGTGGATTTCACAGTGGCTCTTCGTCAACTTCAAACCAATCAGCTACAAAGAATTTATTTCAATGCAACATAGCTGTGGATTTAAAGAACGCTCAAAACTTCAGCGAGGAGTCTGCAAAGCAACAGATGGTTTTCTTAGCTTCTGTGCTAGAGTCGTATGAGAGCCTTGTGGCAGGCAAGATAGGCAACACCAATCTAACAAAGGAAGACTACGATCAAATAGATCCTGAGGAGATGGAATTGATCGACATAAGGTGGTGTATGGCCAGTGCAGTGAGAAGGGCACAGCGTTTTATGGAGATTACAGGAAGAAAGTCTATTGGTGGACCATCTACCAAGTTAGGCTTTGACAAGTCAAAAGTGACCTGTTTCAAGTGTAAACAGAAAGGTCATTTTAAAAGAGAGTGCCGGAATGCTTATGTTGATGATTCTGAAAATCTGTTCAAAGAAGATTACTACAAGAGAGCGATTTATCTTCAGAATAAATCAGAACTGCCCAGAATGAAACAACTTGAGGATAATAAAGAAAAATCCAGAGCTCTTGCTGTGATTCATGACGATGAAGGTTTTGACTGGAGCGAGTTGTTACCAGAGGAGGATGCGGTTGGATATGCTTTTATTGCAAAGATTTTTGAACCTGTTCCTTTTAAAGATAACAGAAATGAAAAAGAAAAGTATGTCAACAGAAAGATGATAGCTCAAAACAGAATGATCAGAATATCTGATATATATACTGAAGCAAAAAGAGCGAAGAGATGGGATCCAGACAGAGAATGTTATCTTGACCCCATGGGAAACATTGCTATTGACTATAAGACCCTCGATCTTGAAACCATAATTCAACAAATTGCTGAAGAAGAGGGTTGGCAAAGAAAATGGTGGGGAAGCGGAGATGAGAAAGAAGAGAAAGAAAAAGAAAAAGAAGAAAAGTCAAAGAAGATTGATGATGGGATCATTGATACTTCACAGGAGTTGACAGCTGAAAACTTGGGAAAGATGGCTGACAAAGTGCTGGCTGCTAAAGAACTTGAGGTAGATTCTAAGTCCGTATCTGAGTCTAAAAGCCAGGTCAGTTCAAATGCGTCAACGAGTGCGTCAGGTAAGAAAGTTAATGGTGACATTGACTGCAAAAATTGCATGAAAGAGTGCGAAGTTTGTAGTACAATCACTTATCTAAATGGTAAGAAAGTTGATGATCTGACTGATAGAGTCAGAAGTGTTGAGGATCAGATCCTTAACCGTGATAAAATGTTGAAAGCTTCGAACGACAGATTAAAAGAATTAACTGACAAAATTGAAAATGATAAAATTGATAAAGAAAAAGTTAGGAAAGAAAATGAGCAGTTAGTTCTTGAAAATCGTCAGATTTCAGAAAAATTTAAGAAGCTTAAACGAACGGTTAAAGATGCTGATGACAGAAATGGTAAGACAATTAAAGAAAATAATCATATGTCGGGAGTTCTTCGGGTAAAAGAAGAGTTAATCAACTAGCAACTGGATGAAATTGCAAAGTTGAAGCTTAAATTTCAAGAAGCTGAAATTGAAAATGAACGAATCCAGTTGAAACTAAAAAGTTACAACTCCGCAAGTTTTGTTTTACAACATATTGTTCCCAAACCCATCGGGAAAAACAAAGCAGGCGAAGATGTTTACTCGGATGGAACTGGAGTTGGGTTTCATCAGGTTCCACCACCAGTTTTAAATAATTATTCAAAGAAAAAGTCCGGGTTGGTTAATGATGAAGATGAAAATGAGGTGAAACTTCCAGACACGATTGATGTCACATTCACTTCATCTTCCGATGACGATAGTGTCCAAACTGAAGTGGTGAAAAGTGTAGTTGAGAATGTTTTAAAATCTGAAAGTGACACTACTGAGGAAGATGAATGTTTCTTGGACAAATACATTCCGAAACAAAAGTCCAAAAACTTCTTAAATGAAGAACCTGATCTTGTCATGTACAAGATGTCGGGATCGGATAAGTTGTATTCGGATTCTGAGTTTCCACTGGAGAATGTAAATGTTGCCAAATTGACAAATGTGTTCAAATTGATTGAAATTGATCTGTCTTAAGTGAAAAGTCTAAAACAAACAAAAAGGCAAATGAATTTTGAAAAAGATAAAGCTTACTACAAGAAACCTGTTGTTCCACCACGTTTTTACAACAACAATTGAAACAGATGGTCGGGTGGTTATCAGGGTGATAAGAATTATCAGAAAAAGAATGTTCAAAACAAGAAGTTTGCTGAGAATAAGGTGTTTGTAAAGAGCTCGCGTTCTCATTCCGAGCAGGAGTCTGAGATTTTTTCAAAATCAAATGAAGAGTTCTTTGAGGAAAAGGTCTCACGACCTTAGACTGAAGGCACAAGTCGAGTAGTTGATACTCGTCCATGCTTCAAGTGTAACAAAGTTGGGCATATTGCACGAAAGTGTACCAACTTTAAGCCTAAGCCTGAAGTTGCTGAGAGTTTGAAAAGAAAGGTTGATGCAAAAGGAAAAGTTCCAATGGTTGTTGAGAAAATTTTGAAAAATGAGAAAACAAAAGTCAAAATTGAACCTGTTAAGAATGTGGTAACTAAAAATGACAAATTTTACAAACGGGTTGCTTCATCTCAACAAACATGGAGGCCAAAAAGTTTATCTAAACCAAAGGTTTCAGAGTTGGAAAAACAATCGTCTTCTACCACTCCGGTAAAGATGGATGTTCCTTTGGATTATTATGAAAAGTTGGAGAAACAATCTTCTACTCAACCAGAGAAGAAGAATGTTCAAAAGAAAGATCAACCAACTGGTCAACCTAAGAAAGATGAGTTTTTCTTATACAAAAAGGTTGAGGTTGGATCAGAAGAAAGTTTTAAGATGAATGACAAAAACTTTCCACCACTTTACATTGGAAAATCTCACATTAATGTCAAGTTACCCGAGTCAAAAGAGGCTTGGGTGGCAACAAAATCTTACTAAATGTTTGTGATATTTGCAGGAGCTTCCAAGATCCGTTTCACGATGGATTATGGATAATGGAGCTTCTCGGCACATGACAGGGAAGACATCGTTGCTGTATGATGTTAGAAATTTCAATGGAGGTTATATAGGGTTCGCAGGTAACCAAGGTGGTAGAATTGTTGGTGAAGGAACGTTATCCAATGGGATTGTTATGTTTGAAAGAGTTATCTACATTGCTGAGCTGGAGAATAATTTGCTGAGTATTTCACAGATTTGTGACAGGATGTATACCACTCACTTTACTGACAAAGAATGTTTGATCTTGAAGCCAGGATTTGTTATTCCTGAAGAATGGATTATCATGAGGGCACCAAGAGTCAATGATCTGTACGTGTTGGACATGAGCGTAGCTACTACAACCACAGGTCAGGCTCACTGTTTTGTGTCAAGAGCAACGGAAAAAGAATCAAAGTTATGGCATCGAAAGATGGGCCATATTCACCTATGAAAAATGAATCACCTGGTGCATAATGATTTAGTTCTGGGTGTTCACATTAAAGGTTTTCATCTGGAAGGGGAGTGCATTAGCTGCGTCAAAGGCAAGCAAAAGAAGAAATCACATCCTCAAAAGAAAGTCAATTCAGTTTCCAGACCGTTAGAGAGACTTCATATGGATCTTTTTGGTCCAGTAAACGTCAAAAGTATTACAGGGGATCTCTATTGTCTTGTGGTAACTGATGATTATTCCAGATTTTCGTGGGTATCATTCTTGAAGTCTAAAGATGAGACGTTTGAAAGTTTGATGGCGTTGTTCAGAAAAATTGAAAACTTATACCAAACTCGAATTAGAAGAATCAGATGTGATAATGGTACAGAGTTCAAGAACAACAGGATGGAAGAATATTGTGATGAGAGAGGTATACTGCAAGAATTTAGTGTTCCTTACACTCCGCAGCAAAATGGAGTAGACGAAAGAAAGAACAGGACACTAATTGAAACGGCCAGGACGATGCTTGCTGATTCAAAGCTACCGGTAAATTTTTGGGCAGAAGCAGTGTCAGCCGCTTGCTATACACTCAACCGGATTCTCACTGTAAAGAAATTCAACAAGACATGTTTCGAGCTGATCAACAATCGGAAACCGAACCTGAAGTATTTAGAACCGTTTGGGTCTCCCTGCACCGTTCTAGAACCTTCTGGAAAGTTTGGTGCAAAGAGCTTTGAAGGAATTTTCGTGGGTTATGCTAGTCCATTGAAACGAGTCTTTGTTCCAAGCTTGAAGCAGATCATCGAAGCACAACATGTTAAGTGTCAAGGGTATACTATGCCGCCTCAGAATCCTGGTGACTCATGGCGTTTTAATTACGAAAAATTGTGGGATTCGTTTGACATTGAACAAGAACCGGATTTCTTTTACGAGTTGGATATTTTGAGAGAGTATGAAGAAGAATCGCAGGAAAGATTCCCATCAGATACTTTTGTTCGTCAACAAAAAGCTTCAAATGATGATGAAGCAGGTCCAAGCAATGCTGGTGAACATGATGATATTCAGGAATCTCTTGACAATCAGACGGCAGTCAACGATAATCAAGAATCTGATGCAAGGCCAGTATTTGATCATGGTGATTCAGATTCTGAGGGGGAGCAAATCCAGATCTCAAGTCAAACAGTTCCAGTCGATGAACAAGGTGCAAATCAGAATATCACAAATTTGGAAGGCGAGGTAGATGTTCCAGGCGAGGTGATGCCAAGAACTCTTTCATACCATCCAGAGGAGCTGATCATTGGAGAATTACAATCAGGCGTTCGCACTAGACGTCAAATTGACCAAGGCTTTACTTGTTTTTATTCTACAGTAGCACCTTTACAAACTGAGTTTTCACTTAGTTGTTTTATTTCGCAGATCGAACCGCGTACATATAAAGAGGCGCTAACTGAAGATTCTTGGGTCAATGCTATGCAAGAAGAGTTGAGTCAATTTGAGAAGTTAGGAGTGTGGAAGTTAGTAGACTTGCCTGATGGTCAGAGGAAGATAAACACCAAGTGGGTGTTCAAATGTAAGAGAGACGATAGAGGGGTTATTATTTGTAACAAAGCTCGACTCGTAGTCCAGGGTTTCAGTCAGCAAGAGGGTATAGATTTCACTTAAGTGTATGCTCCAGTTGCTCGACTAGAAGCGATCAGAATCTTCCTGGCATTTGCATCTTGGAAAATTTTCAAAGTATATCAGCTAGATGTGAAATCGGCGTTTCTCAATGGGAAGGTAAAAGAGGAGGTATATGTCGGACAGCCACCGGGCTTCACCGATCCAATCCACAAAGACAAGGTCTATTTGCTGGATAAAGCGTTGTATGGTTTACACCAGGCCCCGAGAGCTTGGTATGAGACATTGTCTCAACACCTACTAGCCAACAGCTTCATCCGAGGAAAAGTGGATGCCACTCTCTTCACCAAAGAGGTCGACGGACATCTTCTGATAGTTCAAATATACGTGGACGACATCATATTTGGGTCAACAAATGAGAATCTGTGCAAAGATTTTGAACGAGTTATGAAGCAGAAATTTGAAATGTCATCAATGGGTGAGATGAAATTCTTTTTGGGACTGCAGGTTGATCAACTACTCAAAGGAATTTTCATACATCAAACGAAGTATGTTCATGATATCTTGGAGAAATTTGGGATGTCAGGTTCTACTCCAGCTTCCACCGCATTAGCGACGAACCATGGGATAAACCCTGATCTCACCGGAGAGAAGGTAGATGAAGCGCTGTATCGTTCCATGATAGGATCGCTGATGTACTTGACTGCTTCAAGACCCGATATTATGTACCCAACCTGCCTCGCAGCAAGATTTCAATCTAACCCGAGAGCTTCACATATGGTGATTGTGAAAAGGATATTACGCTACCTGAAAGGAACTCCATCATTGGGGTTGTGGTATCCAAAAGAAGGCGATTTCACGCTCGAAGGGTATTCCGATTCCGATTTCGGATGCTGCAAAGTTAACGCAAAATCAACAACAGCGGGATGTCAGTTTTTCGGACCAAGATTGGTTACCTGGCAATGCAAAAAGCAGACCTCTGTGGCTTTATCCACATGTGAAGCGGAGTATATATCTGCTAGCAGCTGCTGCTCTCAGATCTTGTGGATCCAGCAACAGATGCGCGACTACGGTTTGCAATTTCTAAACACCCCTATCTTTGTTGATAATGAGGCAGCGATTAACATTACTAAAAATCTTGTTCATCACGCTAAAACCAAGCACATTGAAATTCGTCATCACTTCATTCGCGATTGTTTCGAGAAGAAGTTGATACGAATTGAGAAAATCCACACTGACGAACAAAAAGCTGATTTACATACCAAAGCGTTTGATAAAACTCGTTTTCAATACTTGTTAAAATTGAATGGTGTGAAGCTTTTATCGGTGTTGGAAGAGACTCTTGGTGTTGATGAAGGAGAGATTGTAGATGATGTTGAGAAGCAATCTGCAATGGTTTGTCGATTTTTTACTTGTTTTGGTATTTAGGGGGAGAGTATAGGGTAATATTTTCAGAAAATACAAAAACAATAAAAAATGTCAAAAATACAAAAACATGAGATATTTTCAAAATCCAAAAACAATAGAAAACCAGAAAAGAGCTTGTGTAAAAAGGGAAAATGATAGTACATCGGCTTGACAGTTACGGTATGCTAAAGAAATGGAAAGTTTAAATGCATTAAACAGTCTCGCTGATGATGTGCCGATAGGTTTTTACACATTAAGTAGGTTTGTTCGGGATATAAACCTAAATCTTTACTTACTTATTTCGTGGGGAACACTACTTGGATATATAGGTAACCCCTGAAATCTTGTTTGAAAGATCCCTCTTTCTGAGATACTAGGTCTTTATACTCAGTGATATCTGGGGTATTATCCCGGGACTTCTGATTTTGCGGAAGCAATGGCCTAGTCCCCGGAGAATACTTTACCGCATGCTTGAAATATAGCGACGCCCTCAGCATAAATGATGAGACAATAAAATTGCTAATCAATGCTGTTGTATAAAAGATCCTCTAAAGGGGACCACCTTAAGTCGAACCGTCATCTCTCTGCTGAACGGTAGTTCTGGCCTGAGCTCTCACGGTTTCGTACTGTTATTGTCATATATCTTGTATTTAGTTAGAGATTGTGCAGGTAACAGGAATCCCCATGGCAATGAAAATGTCAAAGTTTAAATCAGAATTCAAGTCCTAGCTTATCGAGAGGGGGAGTCTGCGAAAGGGGGAGTCAGAATTCTGGATCGACAATCAAAAGGAAGATTGAAGATTAAAGTTTGAAGATATAGATTGATAAGAGCTTTACAATGTCAAGACAATTTGGATAGAGAGACAAAGACTAAAGACTCGACGCCGAAGACTTCTTCAACATCCAAGGAGGAGTCTGTTGGTGCACCTAGTGTTTGTTAACTTCGTCTTAATCGAGTCTTATGTCTAGATAGGATAAACGAGTGCACAACAGGGTTGAAATTAGGGTTAGATCATATTAAAGTGGGTGATTCCGCTTGAAAGTGTCAAGGTTCAGTTCAAGCGAAATCAACATATGTGATTCCTCTTGAAATGACCGATGGCAGTTTCAAGCGAAATCAGGTCACCTATATATATGTGTGTTGTGTTGTCATTTGAAACGAAATCTGGTCTTGTGTATTGAGTCGAGATGCTGCCGGATTTTTGTCAGAAACCCTTGTAAAGACTCAGAAGATCAGTAATAGAAAAGAATAGAAAGGAAACAAGTTGTTTGACATTGTTTGCATTGATTCCGCCTTTGTAAATGATGATGAACTACTCAACTTGACTGTTTAGGGTCACCGGAACGATCCTACAAACAATAATCATCTATGAATGACCATAAACAAACCAAACAAATATTCATCTTTGGTTCTTTATATCTAACCCTAAATTATAAAGGATCCAAATAACAAACAAAAAACCATCTTTCTTTCTTTAAACAAACAAACAAACAGTCACTTTACAATAATCATCTATTTCGGATAAAAAAAACAAACAAACAGATTTTCTTCTTTGTTTCTTTTTGTCTAACCCTAAATTACACAAAACTCAAAATGCAAAATGATAAAAATAGTAAAAAAAAAAAAAACATCAGAGATGCTTGACAAACACTAATACCTTCTCATCGAGCAAGATCAGATCCATACGAAAGGACTGAACCCATTTCCGGATGATTCGACACTTGAGATTCCACATATCTTTGGACGGATTCAAATCATCAATGAAACTGAGTGACAAAGATGGTGGTTCACCGTCGGATTTCCTGTCGGATGACATAGTTTGCACAGAAGATGCGGACATTTTGAAATGAGAAGAAAATGGTGAAATGGAACCGGTGAGAAGAAAGGAGAGAGAAAGATATTATTACTTCTTGCAGTGCATTAATGGTAATTTCTTCTTCCCATGCAATTTCAAAGTTCCCTCCTAAATAAAACTTTTTTTTACTAATAATAAAACAGATTATATATTTGAAATAGATTTATGTATATATAAATATTGAAACCGGAATTATGACATCAGCAACGACATGTGGCATAGCTTAGAAGTTGACAAGTAAGCAGATTTACATCAGCTAATAATCTCTTATTATAGATAGTATAGATTCTTCCTTTTGATTATATTAATTTACAATGTTTTTACTTTGCCTTTTTGTCTAAATTGCACAAAATACCATTCAAGCATGAAGTACAATCACATTAAGCCTACCTATGTTACAAACTAGTAATTTATATACCAAACAAAAGTCAAAACCGAGTAAACAAAAAACCAAACCAATTACCTTTCCCTTTGCAGTTGTCTCCTTGGTTTGCTGAGAGCTCGTTGCTTACTAGCTTTTCTTTAATATAATTGTTCCTTTTGATTATATAAATTTATAATGTTTTCACTTTTCCTTTTTGTCTAAATTGCACAAAACACCATTCAAGCATAAATACAATCACATTAAGCCTACCTATGTTACAAATTAGTAGTTTATATAATATAATTAGTAGTTATATAATAATAATTAAATGATGTTTTAAAATACTAATAAACTACAAACCAGATTTTCTCAATTTTCATATGGACTAATATTTATGACCTGATGGAGAGACTCTTAAATCGAACAAAAAACAGGCGGAAAAATGTTGAACTGTAAAATTTTGATCAAAACATAAAACATTCTCGTAAAAACAACAACTAAATCGAAACAATATAAAAACCCACAATAACATAAAACAAATAAACTTAAAAAACTTAACATAATAAATAATAATAATAATAATAATAATAATAATTATTATTATTATTATTATTATTATTATTATTATTATTATATAAACTTATAAAGTACAAGTATATTAAAGTTCAACCTAAAGAATAAGGGTTACTTTTTATTTTTATTTTAACATAATAAATAATAATAATAATAATAATAATAACTATTATTATTATTATAAAGTAAAAGTATAATAAAGTTCAACCTAAAGAATAAGGGTTACTTTGTATTTTTATTAATAGTTTAAGATAATAAAAGTGAACCTTATTAATACTCTTAACGAATGAAGTTGAAAACTTCCTAAAGTTTAAAGAAAGAAAATAATATTATACTTGTTTTTTTACGTGATGCGTTGCGACGAAACCTAGCAAATGATAATGTAAAATAAACGTGATTTAAAATAAAGCATGTTGTTTAGAAAGTCAAACCATTAGAACGGTTTAGTTATTCCCCCCACTTGTGGCCTAGTGGTAGGAGACTTGGGTTTTCCAATTGAGACTTAAGTTCAATTCTCACTTGTGTCATATTAGGGTGAATATTGGGCAATGATGGTGACAAACCCATCGAGGGGTTTCGTTCCTGAGCCGCACCCCGGTTTTCATCCGGCCGTTACTTCAGAGAGGCATCTCGTGTGGAGGCAGTACGGTTTCAGGAGGAACGCCGTAACCAAGTCTGACCAACCCAGCGCGGGCCCGGTTAAGACAACGTATCTGGGCAGATCTTGGCTAGGGCCGCCGTTTAGGCGGCGTGACATTGGGTCATGCAAAAAGAAAGTCATCGTTCAAAACAAAAAAAATAGAACGGTTTAGTTTATCATCGTACTGTTTTATAATACCAAATAAATACTTTATTTTGAGTACAAATTCGTTTTTAACAAAACTTATAACGGAATGTCAGAGAAAAATGAAGTACAACAACGTACTTAAGTTTTTAGAAAAAAAAGTTATAAACGTAAATTATTAAAAAAGTATCAAATTAATCGATAAATTAATATATGTTCTAGAAAAGGAAAAAAGAATTATTAAAAAATGCTAAAAGAAATATATGGTTTTAAAAAAGGAAAGAAAATTAAAAATATGTTATTTAAAGTAAATATATTAATAAACTATTATAATATATTAAATTAAAAATAATAAACAGCTATATATATTATTATTAAAATAAAATTACTATTTATCTCAAGAATATATATAATGATGTGGTACCAATTATATAATTATACATATCAAAACAAACTCTCGATGAACAGTGATTTGTAGCTTTTTATTATTTGTTTTTTATTTATGTATAATAGTAATTATTAATATTTAAGAATTTGTTTATTAATTTTTATTATTTATTATCAATGTTGCAGAAGTCGGTCTAGGCGCCCGATTAATCGGCGCCTAGTCGGTAATCGGAAGGTCATCGCCTAAAAATAAGCAAATCGGTCAATAAAATCGGTCCTGGTCAAAGTCGGTCAAAATCGGAAGAAATCGGTCCTGGTCGGTGTTAATCGGAAGAAATCGGGCTAATCGGACAAGGGTTTTTAACTCACCAAACCCGAATTTCAGATCCGGCCCATGGTTTTAAAGGGTTATACCGGCGTCCTTCAGACTCTCCGCCGCACACCACCAAGCTCTGCAACATTCCCTTCGCCGGCGTCCTTCTGACTCTTCGCCGGCGTCCTTCTGACTCTTCGATCCTTCTTCTCCGACGTTAGATCCTTCTTCTCCGGCGTCCTTCTGACTCTTCGCCGGAGTGTTCTCAATGTATGCGAGTAATGTGAATATTGAAGGTCATTTAATTGTTTTTAGAGCCTTCTTCTCCGACTCCTTTAATTTTTATTTATTTAGTGACTACTTTATTACTTTATTCTTGAACATTTGAATGGCCCAAATCCAGAGAATCAATGGCACATATCCAGAGATATCATATTTTATTTTCTTATAAGACATTTAATGTTATTAAATTGATGATTTGTTAGTTTATTAATGTTATATTTTTTAATTCAACTGATGTATCATGTATGTTTCTCTATGTATGTTTTGGTTTTTTGTCTATGTATATTAATAACTTTATTTTCATTTGAAACTATTGGTGGATTAACAAGATATATATATAAATTTGAAAAATTACATATAAAAATTCTCATTCCGATTAATCCCTATTAATCCCGATTAATCCCTAGGCTGTACCTCACCGCCCGACTAGCGCCTAGCGCCTTCTACAACATTGTTTATTATTCAATTTGATTTTTTAATAATAACCTGCATTCGTTAACTTTAAAAAAAAATCTAAATCCAAATCTACGTTTATTTATTTTTATTCCGGTCATGCGTTGTGATAGCACGTTACCACGGGCATTGTATTGATTGGGTTCGGTTCGTTATAGCACCGATACGATACAAACACTTGGTATAGAAATCAACACATGATTTATATCAGCTGAAAACAATAAAGACGAACATCGATACCGACACTGATGGATCGATCGATTCAAATTATTACTATACTTGTACCGATATTCATTTATTGTTGCGAATAGAGTTGTATAACTGATTTTTTTTAAATTCAGAAACCATAAAAATGAATATATGTACTGGTATGCGTGTTGTTCAGTATGATAGCGATACGGTGTCAGTTTATCAAAAGAAAAAGGATAAAAAATATTACCCAAACCAATGTTGTTCATTTAGTTCACTACGGTAGCAACATGATATCCGTTATTAAATAGAAAAACATTAAAAACATACAAGTACCGTTGTTGTTCGGTTTGGTCCGGTATGGTATGATAACGATAGAGTGTTAGTTTATCGAGAGCAAAAGCAATAAAAATAAATGCAGATACCGATATAGATGTTGTTCAGTCGGTTTTGATACGATTTGGTATGATAGCAGCACCCACCGCACGGAAAGAATCTAACTATATATATTATATTATATATAATATTATTATACATATTAATTTGAATTCGTGATGAATAGTGTTTTCAATTTTTTAAACATTCTTTATAAGTTTTTTAATAAAAGATTATTTATCATTTAGTTTATTTTTAGTAACTTGCTCATGTTGGTTTTTTTTTTAAATCTAACTCTGTAACTATACTTTTTAAACATTATGATATAAATCTCCATGAAAATGGATATCGTGCCGCTATCATACCAAATAGAACCGGAATCGACAATGTATAGTATTTACATATTTTTATTCAAAACAACGTATTTTTTTGTATTGTATATTATACGAGTGCCGATAACAGTATTAAAAAAATTCTTTTTTATTGTGAACTATATGTGTCTCGATATGTGACGAATCTAATCAATTTCGACCAAATAACATTGTAAACTATATGAGTCTCGATATGTAATGATCTAATCGATTTCGACCAAATAAAATCGGTACCGATATGGCGATATCGACAATATAAAAAACCGGTATTCGTTTTTTAAGGTTTTTGATTGATGTAAAAGATGTGACAATATCGCGACTTTATTTCTTTAGTTTTCTCTTTCAGTTACTATAGCGAGTATCGGTATCGAAACGAACTCAACCAAACTGATACTAGCTAAGTTACCTAGTTTACAACCAAAAGAAACATCACTTAGTTCAAATAATAAAAATGTGACCGTCACGTTTTTGTAACTAATGTTTTTAAATTTCTTACGTATTATGTTTGTCACACACTCACACTACTAATCGAAACATATTATCCTCTCTCTAACCACAAGGGAAATCTTGCCAAAATATAAACCATGTGGAGCTGTTCACACATACCCCAAAGTGTAGGGGAGCTAAGTGTAAAACATCCTTATCCTCCCCCTTCACTTTCAAACACAAAAGTATGTGGTGGTAGTTGCATCCAGTTAAACATGGTGCCCAAGTTCTGCACCCAAACATCATGGATGCCTGCACTTCATCTTCAAAACACACAATTTAACCAGGTATGTGCGGTCTTCAGTTATCCTTTGTTATTTCAAATCATGCACACTGTGAATTATCTCATTTTGTATTAACAGGTGTTATGCAGTAGCTTCATTGTTGGGTGGTTTGAAGTCTTCATCATGGTGTTGCTTTAGCCATAGATTATACTATAAACATACTCATATTGGAGGCCTAGAGGTTCATGGAGAAAGAAGAAGAAGAAGAAGAGAGCTGGTTAGCCCGAAAAGTCAACCGGATGAAGCTGCTGCACATGAAGATGATATCTCTAATGCAACGTTGGTATGGCGGGCGATCAAATTGCCAATCTATTCTGTTGCATTGGTTCCATTGACTGTAAGTTGTTCAAACTTGAACGAGAGTTATGTTAGTGATTTTAGTGTCGTTGGCCTGCCCTGAGAATTCAGGTGCTTGGTCTGAGCTTGAAAAAATATGTCCTTAGGCCTTAACAAAATATAATGCAAAAGAACACATAACTAATTGACAATTCACGCCAAATAACACCTAACTAATCATACCTGATCAGTGCCGCGGAGCCTTGCGAGTTGCGAATCGCCAAGTCGGAATTGCGAGGAGAGCAAGACGATGACAGTGGGACGTGCGTGGATTGCAATTTCTGCGATAGAAAAAACAATGCCACCCACCCTGTCTTCGCGTCTGTGCGTCTAGAGAAGCCAAAGAACTGCCGGAATTTCAATCGAAAAGGTCGAACTAGGTGTTTGCGTGGTGGGTTGTTGGCTTGTCATTCAAGGATTTGCGAGTGTGCGTTATTTCAATCTCAAGGTGTTTGCCAATTGCTGCGCAAACAAAAAGAGATTGTTTTATTATTTTATTTTTTTAAATCAAATGGGTATTAGGCTAACTTATAAAATTCAAGATAGATTTATAAATGGGGCCATCAATAACTTGATATCCTGTATGGGTATACTATTTAAAAATATATATATACACGGGCCTGGCCGGTGGTCCTCCCGCCCACCCCAGGGCCGCTCCTGATCATTTAGTATGATCATGATTTACTTAAGACTACGAAAGAAATAAGAATATAGATTGATACGAGTTAGAAGTTAGAGAGTACTCGCTCATTCGTGACTATTCTTATTTTCTGCGCCAACGAACCTGGGGTTCAAAGGGGGGCTCCTGTCGGTGGGGGTTAGGGGGCAACGCCCTACGTAGAGTCTAAGAGCAGAGCCCCTGCTGGTGGTCTCGCTACCCAATTAGTGAGCAACGCCCACGGTTGAAAAAGATTTTGTTACTAAATTACCATTGGAAGTTCCTTGTTGTTTGTATGATTGACGAAAGAATTGCATGAAAACTGATTATAAGTGGTGATCATAGTAGTGGCAAATAGTCGTAAGTGGCAAAAGATGCTCAGTGGTAACAGAGTGTTGGCAGCGGCTGGCTGTCAAGGGCAATTAACTTTAGTTACCAACGATGGAGCTTTTTGTCGACGGTTATAACATTAAGCATCAACCGCCACTTGTTTGAAACATTGTGATAGTCCATCCCCTATATAGGAAAGGTATTTGGTATGAAATGACATCGATGTCTACAGGTAGGAACAGCAGCAGCTTATCTACAAACAGGGTTGTGTTCAGCCAAGCAATATGTTCTACTTTTGTCTTCGTCGGTTCTTATAATCACTTGGCTCAATTTAAGGTAAGAAAATCAGCAAATTCGTGAAACAAAATTCGCATATTTGCTATGAAAAGTACGTTCATATGGTGTGTAATCTCGACAGCAACGACGTTTATGATTTTGATACAGGAGCAGATATAAACAAGAAAGAATCTGTTGTTAACATGATCGGCAGGTAAATTACAGTCAATCTTTACCTCTCTATTTATCGTCTTTATCTCTCTAAACGATTGTATCGTGTGTCTATGCAGTCGGTCAGGGACCCTTATGGCTGCATTCTTATTCCTTGGTGTCGGGTCTATGGGGCTTGTTTGGGCATCCATGGAAGCTGGAAATGTGAGGTCAATGTTGCTACTGGCTTCTGCGATCACTTGTGGATACATATATCAGGTACACATATTACAGGCAGATCAGAAAGTTCCCCTTTGGTTACCATTCAACTAACCTGTTACAGTGTCCGCCTTTCCGGTTGAGTTACCGGGGTCTTGGAGAACCGTTGTGCTTTGCGGCTTTCGGTCCTTTTGCAACCACAGCCTTTTACCTGTTGCAGGGCGGTAGCACAAGGGTGGAGACGCTACCAATAACCGGCACAATTCTAGCGGCTTCTGTCCTAGTAGGCATTACAACATCACTCATTCTTTTTTGTAGCCATTTTCACCAGGTATTGTTATATAGTTATAAATGGGTCGATTTGTGTTATGTTTTTATCTTTAACAAGTAATATAAGAATATATACGTGGAAAGAGTAACGGGTTGTAAATCACCCAAAGTGTATTTTTAAGCATAAAAACTCTTATTCTTTTCGAAAACTATACTATTAAAATAGTATTTTTTTTTTAATCATATATGACACTAATAATTTAGAAAAAAAAAAAAAAAAAAAACCTTTTTTAACAAACAGCATTTCGCTTCAACCTATCCACCCTGGCCCGTTTGGGCTTGCACAAAAGACAACCCGTTTTGACCCGTTGCTTAATCAATCATTTTGCCACCTCTATGTTTTCTGTATTGTTTTCGCCATCTTTTTATGTTTCTTAAGAAGTTTTCTTGACTTGCAAACTCAGATTCCAGGTGATAAAGCAGTAGGAAAACTCTCTCCACTGGTAAGTAGTCTCCACGCCGATTTGTACAAAAATCCAAACCCACATCCCGAAACACGCAAGCAACTCTAACTCAGCTCCGGTTCACTTACACAGGTGCGGATCGGCACAGAAACAGGTTCAAATGTGGTCAAAATGTCAGTGATTTCCCTCTATTCACTTCTGTTTCTTCTTGGCATTTGTAAAGCTCTTCCAATCACTTCCATCGTAAGCTTTTCAAATAATTCTATTTCCACACAAATGTACTTTCTTACAAGTCAAAGGTAACGAAAACTGACCCGAGTTTGTGATGCAGTTTTTGTGTGCACTTACACTACCCATGGGCAAGCTCGTGGTCAGCTTCGTTTCAGATAACCACCAGGTAAGTTGCAAAATCACCAAAGTTTCTGTAAAACATCAAGATGATTAACGGTATTCGTCCTTGCAGGATAAAACAAAGATATTTATGGCGAAATATTTTTGTGTTCGATTGCATGCATTATTTGGAGCTGCATTGGCTGCTGGGATGGTAGCAGCCAGGCTTATAACAAGAACCGGTTTGCCAAGACCAATTTTGACATGATTACCATATCGATATCGGGATCCTAAACTCCTTTTATGAGTTTGTATCAAAAACATGAGTGATTGTAAAACAATTTTTAGTAATTACAATAAACCCATGTACATGTTATAAATATTGTCATTACTCGAGAATCCTATTATCATTCTACTAATAATCAAACTCGGACCATAACAAAGAGTTTTGACCGCTAATTATCTATAAAAATGTGTTGGGACATGGGAAACATACTAAAGAGATTACATTTACAATTACAGAAGTTATGAACAATGCACAATTTAATCAGAGACAATTATATACATGGTTTAGCGAAGAACTGGATTAAACCTAAGCCAACAACACTTGAAGATCCCCGACTCTTTCAAAAAACATGAATCTTGTTTAGCGCCGTTGTGCTTGTATCGAGAGGGCGGATATATACAAAACTAAGATAATTACTTACATGTAACTCGAGAATCAATAGAGCCCTAAAAACTTCCACCAGAAACCACCAACAACCGCCCAGATCACTGCGTTTACACAGGCCATAGTGAACCCGATTCTGAAGATATCCGGGAGGTCTACATAACCAGCTGTCAACAAAAGATAAGAGAAAACAAGTGTATCATTCTTTATGCTATGCAACATTCATGTCAGTCAAATAAGTTTGTATTATAAGAAACATACCTCCAAAGTAAACGGCTGCCTGCCCACTACTATAATGTGTTAAAGCACCGAATAAGTTTGTATTATAAGCTAAGGCGAGTGCGGCCAACACCCTAGGCACCCCGGCTGCAATATGCATAGCGAGAAAAGCTGGATATAAGGCTCCCACGTGACCGGTTTGACTTGCAAACATGTAGTGGATTAAGAAGTAAACTGCCTGAAGAACACCAAAAGCCACAGGCCAGCTCAACGACAAAGATTGCAAAATAACTTCAACGTAACTTGATATCCATTTAACGATCCCAAGTTCGGTTAATTGGCTAGCCATGCCCACGAGCACTGCAAACCAAGCTAAAGTGTCCCATGCGGAAGTTTCGTTTAAGCAGTCATCCCATTCAAGCACTCCTAATAACAAAAGTATCGATAACGCAATCATTGCGGTAAGCACACTGGATACCCCGATCGCATCCCTGTGTAGCGAATGAATCACATTAGTACTTTGGATCATGTTAAGCGGATGTTTGGATGTAATAATGTATATTATGAGAGTGATTTTGAATACCCGAATACCCATAGGGAGACGGCTAGAAGCATGGTGCCGATCATCACCCACTCGTTCGTTGTGACTGGACCCATAAGTTCGAGTTTTTTTGCAGCCATAGCAGGGGCATCAGGTGTGTCTTTGGTTTCAGGTGGGTATAGTTTATACAAGATATATGGAGTAAGTAATAGTGAAACGAAAGCAGGTAAACTAGCCACGATGAACCATTCGACCCACGGGTCTGCAACCACCACCCCGAGCCCCTCGGCTAGTTGTAGACATAAAAGATTTTGTGCTGCAGCAGTCAGAAACAGAGCACTAGAGTTACCAGAACACTGTCACACAAATATCACCAAAGATGATCCGTTATCATACAAACGAATTGTAATTGACATCTCTAATATTATGATCACTTTGATCAATAGCAAGAATTTCAAATTAGCTCTAACAATTCATATAATATTTAATCCTTTAGAGTCGTGTTATGAATTTACATCGAGAAGTTGGTAAACGGGCAACAAGTTGCGCCGCTACCCCTTTTTGAATAGCAAAACTAAGTCTTTTAAAATTAGGCATATTTACGATTCCCGGGACCCTCTTGTAACTCTTTTTACAATTCAGTTAATATTAACATATTTATTTTTTGCTTCCGCTCTGCGTCAAATTGAATCGAAAACTCAACTACCTGAAACTGCGACTGAACAAGATACGATCCAAGCCTCTTCGCTGACGGATCATTCGGCAAACTCCCAGCGGAAACCGAAACCGACTTAATAATCGGCAAGAAAACCCCACCGGCTCTCGCGGTAGTACTCGGCATAGCCGGAGCAATCAAACTCTCACTAACCATCAACCCATAAGCCAACCCAATAGTACTCCCACCCAACCACTTGACAAACCAACTCGCAACCCTCTCACCCAACCCAGTCTTGACAAACCCACGAGCAAAAAAGAAGGAAATCACAATCAACCAAATAACCTCATTAGTAAACCCACTAAACGCCGTCGTAAAGCTCAAAGTGTTAGTCAAAATGGTGGTTGTAAGACCCAAAAAAGCCCACGCACCGACGGGTAATGGGGATAAGATTAGGCCGGTGATGGTGGAGATGAAGATGGATAACAGTTGCCATGCTTGATCGGTGAGTTCGATGGGTTTTGGGATGATGAAACGTAGGGTTAACCCAATTGCGAGTGAGATTGCTAGTGGGATAAGTTTGGCTCCTTGGGGTTTGGTGATGGGGTTGTTGGTGTTTGCTGATGAGGTGGATATGAGTCTTATGGGTTTTGAGAGGTGGGTAATGAGGGTGGGGTGGTAAGGAGTGGTGGTGAACGGTGGTCGGAGGAGAGGGGGTGGGGGTGGGGGTGGGGGTTTGGTGGTGGATCGGAGGTGTAAGTGGGTTTTGGAATATGGGGAAAATGCAGAGGAGAATACTACTGCAGAGGTCATTGGATACGAGAATTTAGGAAATTTTGAGTTAGCAAGTGTTTTGGTTGGGGTCTGTGATTAGATGAAATTGGAGATTGTGAAGTGAGTTAACGGACGGACGGTGATGAATTGACTGGACGGTGAACTGATAAATCGCCAAGGGATCTGTGTGGCTGTGCATGCTCACGTTTATCTAATGGAAATATTCATGAGGTTAGTTACGTCATTTCACACTAGACCTGGCAAACGGGTCGGGTCAGGTCGGGTCATGGGTCAAAACGGGTTCGAGTCAAAACGGGTCGGGTCAAAACGGGTCAATTATAAAAAAGGGTTGTTTTGGTTCGGGTCGAAACGGATACGGGTCAGAACGGGTCCGGGTCAGAATGGGTTTCGGGTCAGGTCGGGTCCGGGTCAGAACGGGTTTCGGGTCAGATCGGGTCAGTTTTTTTTTTTTTTTCGGGTCAGTATTTCAGTTTTTTTTTTCGGCTTATAATTTCTGCGAATAACTTTGTACCGGATGTGCAAAATCTCGATTCGTATAACTTGTACTCTCCTGATTCGTATAACCAATCAGATCTGTATATAACCAATCTTCAGCGAATGTCTAATCTGCAGCGACTAAACGACAAAATTCTGAGCGAAAATTCTGCCGATGAATTTTATTAAACACGTGCAGATCTATAAAACCGATTTAAACTGTGGTTTCGTGATCGTGACTGTCCCCACTATTTTCCGAATATAACAAATCAATTGCAACAAATTCTGCACCAGTATTTAAATCGTGGTTTCGTGATCGTGGTTTTGTGAACGTGTTTTTGCGTCAAATTCTGCAGTGAACTGCAACAAATCAACCTTTAATTCTGCAACCGAACTAAAATTTGTCCAAATTTCAGCGAATAACAGCTGCAAATTTCAGCAAATAACTGCAAATTCGTGATGAACTTAAATCGTAACAAATGGAATCCAGGTTCGCAGTAACAGATTCGTAATCGTTCTGGATTCGTATCAAACTGAATTGTTACTTCAAGTTCGTAAAACACTGTTGGGTTAGGATCAGCGGACAAACACTGTTGTGACTGATTCACAGATACACTGAATATCCAATTAGAACTTCTGTGTATATTGAACTGCAGATTGTGTATCCCTACTTTGTACGAAGTCTGATTTCGGGGTTCGTATAATGACTGAGTACCAAACAATCAGCTGGATTCGTACCAATGTTACTTCGTATTAAATTGGCTTCGTATAAAAGTCTCTTCATATCAAACTCCTAGCTTCGAAACGGTGCGGACCGAAACGGTTCGCGTCGAAACGGTTCCTGTCGAAACGGTACGGGTCGAAACGGTTCGATTAGAAACGGTACTGGTCGAAACGGTACGCGTCGAAACGGTTCGCGTCGAAACGGTACGCGTTGAAACGATTCACGTCGAAACGGTTCGCGTCGAAACGGTGCGCGTCGAAACGGTGCGCGTCGAAACGGTGCGCGTCGAAACGGTGCGCGTCGAAACGGTGCGCGTCGAAACGGTGCGCGTCGAAACGGTGCGCGTCGAAACGGTGCGCGTCGAAACGGTTCGTGTCGAAACGGTACGGGTCGAAACGGTACTGGTCGAAACGGTACGAAACTCGTCCCGAACCAAAACTCGTCTCATGCGGAAACTCGTGCCGGCCAGAAACCCACCCGAACCGACCCCGTTCCGATCCAAAACCTGCGTCGTGCCGAAACCCGACTCGGCCCGAAACTCAATTTGAACTGAACCTGTTCCGATCCAAAACCCGTTTCGGGTTGTAACCCATCTCGTGCGGATACTTGTGCCGGCTCGAAACCCATTCCGATCCAAAACCTGCCCCGTTTCTTTAAGACACTAACCCACATCGACCCATTTCTTTAATGTTGTCGACCCGCTTTGACCCGAAAATAACAAGATGGAATTTCAAGTGACCCATTATGACTCATTTAGTTAAAATATCTTACCCAAACCAACCCATATAATTTTAAAAGCAACCCAAATTGACCCACTTGTAAGGCTTTGGGTCAAGATTGCCCCCTCTATTTCACACTATTAAAAAAATTATAGCTAGGCTAGAGGGTATGGTGATGGTCCTCCAAAAGAGGATGATCCGTCACGTAAGCGCCACGTCATAGTCCTCCCAAGGATGGTCCATCCCACTAAACTAGAGGGTATGGGAGGATGGTCCTAGATGATCATACCTCACAAAACTATGTACAAGTAGTAATGCCTAATGTACAAATCACTAAAACACAAACAAACAAAGGGGCCCACCATATTCCACCATATTGCATCGTCCTGGACGTCGAGAAGAAGACAGAAAGGACGCGACGTGGGGGGGGGGGGGCAGCATGGAGGTAGGATCGGCGACGGTAGGGGACGGTCCAAAGCCGATCCCCATACCGTATAGCCTTAAACAGATAGTAGCTCTTTTTTAGTGGCCATTGTATAAAAGTCCGAGTAGCCAGGTAACTGACGGAATACGTTGGTGATCGTAGCCGGTGATTGGTAGCCTAAGGCCTAAGCTTAGGGCTGTAAACGAACCGAACGTTCAGCGAACAGTTCGTGAACCGTTCGGCGGGAAGTTCGTTTATGTTCGTTCGTTTAATAAATGAACGAACATGAACAAGAAATTTCGTTCGATAAGTTAAATGAACGAACATGAACAGAGGTCTCGTTCGTCCGATTGTGTTCGTGAACGTTCGGTAAGGTGTTCGTGAACGTGTTCGTGAACAGTCGTTGATTTGCGCTCGTTTATGTTCGTATGTTTGTGTTTTAATTGAAGATCTTTGTACTTTCTTATATTTTATTTGTACTTTTTATATTATTAAACTTTTATTTATTTTATTACCCTAACAATTAAACTAGGAAACCCACTTTCTCCTTGTTTATGCATCATTTCCCTTTTATTTCTCATTATTTATATCGGCGAATACGATCGACCTCCGTTCCATAATAAGAGATTCAAGTTCGAGTGCTACTCTCTGGCCATCTATCTTTATCCTTCGTCGCGTTCACCAAATTTATTTGTGTTCGTTTCTGTTCGTGAACCGTTCGCGAACACGCTCATGTCCTTAATGAACGAACACGAACATAAAATCTCGTTCGGTAAGTGTTCATGAACCGTTCGTGAACACATTTATTTCCTTAATGAACGAACACGAACAAGGCCTTGTTCGTTTTCGTTCGGTTCGTTTACAGCCCTACCTAAGCTTACTATCTCTAGTTTCAGAAAAAAATTTGTTGCTTAAAGACCCACTATGATAAAACACGATTAGGCCACCTGGGGTGGCTTAAGTTTTGTCCGTGATAAATAAGTTTCACGGGTGAACAATAGCAAAAGACCACCGCCTCCCCATATCCATCACGCGTGGATTTTAATTCCCGTTAAACTTTTGACGCGTTATGGTTTTTATGTTGTGAGGGATATTGTTGGTTGGGGGAAATTGTTGGGTGTGGTGGCGAGTGATGATCATTTCTACTAAAAAAGGTTGTGAGTGATGAAATAATGGTTGATGACATGGCGGAACTTGATTGGATGTTGTGAGTGATAAATGAGTTGTGAGTGATAACCACACCTACCCCCTTAGGATCGGATTCAAACTTGAGAAGTGTGACTTTCAATCTCAAATCTTCACTCACCTTAGATACCTCGTGTATATACACTTAACAATTGAGTCTTTGATTTGTTGCGTGTGTTGCTAGATTTTGATGTGATACGTGTGTGTATAAGTAAGAAAATTTCTTTGACCTTTTCGTGAATTCTCAAATTCAAACGTTAAATTGACGGTATTTAATTACTTAACAGCTGTAGCTATTAAACATTCTGAAATAATGACTAAGTACGTTGAGCATTTATCACTTGTACACTAAGGAATCATCTACTTGTACCTTTTAATCTATACGTCATTACTCACCAAGATAACATTATAGTTTATAAGACATGACAAAGCTACGTAAAAGAATTATAAGTGCGTTGTGGAGGGAGAAAAGTGTAACTAATTAATCATAATTATGTTAAAACTCAGCTAGTTAAGTGTAATAATGTGACAACCCTCATAATTCCATGTATCCGTACGATTTATTAATGATAATTAAATTGCTTGATGACTGTGCTGAATCACTTAACTGCTTTCTGATCACTGTGTTATACTTACGTGTGCTTGTTAACATACTAGTAGTGTACAGAAAAGTTACTAAATAGTCCGGTATGCTTTCCTGAGTGTTGAGAATTAAAAATGTTACAAAAATATATATATATGACACTTTACGGATTAATTAAGCACTTTAACGGAACGACACCCAACCGAACAACCGGACTTTACCCGGAACACAAAAATATTGTTAAACACATTGTTTTTATTTTTCTGAGCTAGTTAGGGTCCCCGAACACCCTAACGCACTATATATTACTTAACACACCATAAACCACTAACTATAACATTTAATTCTAACTAATCACTAACTAATAAGTTGCAACCCAACCAAGCACACCCCCCCCCCCCACCCCCCGCCAACCGGTTGTGAAAGTGGGACACACCCACATAATTCTTTTGATTTGTTTATTGTAATGGTGGAGTACTTAGGGGACATGAGGACTAGTGGGTAATGCATGTTGAAAAATCTCTATATAACCCACTAGATAACCACCATCTTTCATCATTCACAATCAACAAACTCCATCTTCTTCTTCCCTCTTGCTTGTTCGGCCGAGACCACCCACAACCACCATCATCACCATCAAGTTTCATTCCAAGCAATCTCTAGTGATCCAAAGGTGTTAGAGATCATACAACTAAGCTCGGTGTGTTCGGAAGCTCAAGGACCTCTCTCATCTTCTTTTATCAACCACTTTTCATCACTTGAACTCCCCTAGCCTTGAGCTAGTGGTAAGAACTTAGATCCTTGCATTTTACATGTTGTTTAGAGTGGTTAATAGTTATTGTATGATGAAATCTTATGAACAATAAAAGATCATGAACATAAGACTTGAACCTAAACTAACTTGATGATGAAATATTGTTAAAATAAAGAAGTAATGTTAAGTGTGATGTTGTTTTGTTTATTGGATGATTACTAGTAAAATGATGTTGATCATCATATGAAGCTTGTTAAGTTATGATTAAAAACATAACTTAACAAGTTAGGGATGATTATGTGTACAAAATAATCATCTTCTTGTTAAAGCATGAACTTGGGAATAAAAGTGATTTTCTTAGAAAATAATAAACCAAGTGAACTAGTGATCTTATAGATCTAAAACTTGTGAATGGTTTTTCCTAAATAAACCAAGTCTAAAAGACGGTTTTGAATGATCATGATCCTTACACTATTTTGGAAATAAAGTAAGTATATGGATACTAGTGACACACGAAAATATTGTAAATAAATATTTTTTGTAAAATATGTTCACAAGTTGTGAACATCCAAAAATCCCGAGAATGAGATTTTAGATAAAGTAAACACACTTTGGAGGGTAACTAAACCCACTAAACACCCTACAAAGTTACTACGCGTTTTTATGAAAAACCAAGTTCATGTTGTTATGTAAAGTGTATTGTTTTTACACTTGGTTAGTGTAATGTTGTTTAATAATTTGTTGATTGATTGGTTGAATGATTTCCGAAAAGAAAATGATATGCTAATAAGCATGGATACCTCCATTTACAAAGGAAACTCTGGCGAAATTTTCTAAAATTCCAACACTTAGAAAATTATTTTCTAAAACAAGTGTTACAAGTATATTTTAGCTTTGTTTTCAAAATAAACCTCGCCAAAGGTTTTGTTACAAAATACAAAGTATCGGAGGTTGACTTTTACAAGCAAAATGAATAAATATATATTTAGAATATATATTTTATATTAGAACACTTGTGTGGATACTTGTTTATTTTGTGAGATAGTTATATTATTTTAGGGTAAAATAATGTAACTTAACAATATAACTTGACATTTGAATTGTGTCGTATGTGATAGAAGTAATGAGTAAATAAACCGTACGTAGGATACGCGTTATGCATGAGAAACTGATTGTTATCCGTACCTTATTAGGACGTGCTTGATTTCTGATTATTAGAGTAACTAATCTAACCGAGCAAACCAAGGTGAGTTCACACACTTTCTAAGGCATGGGATTCCCGGTGGTTTGGGAATGGGTTAAAGAATTAAAACGGAACCTACATATGCTCCTTGGGTAGGATATGTACGGCCATCCTCCATAGGTAGGATGCCAATATTAATCCTGCGTGTTCTCCTTGGGTGGAATGCGTACGTTCGTCCTCCTTGGGTAGGACAACAACCTTAAAACTTACTAGACAAAACTCTATCATGAAGTCCCTCATTTTATATCGACTTAATCGCCGAGGCCAATGGCGAGCGGGTCATTAGTTAATAGCGCTATTAGGTTTAACAAACCTCACACCGTGCCAGTCGGACGGACGTGTACTAATGGACTATGGCAAACTGTCAGTGATGATAGACACTGATGTAGGGCACAACTTATTTTCGTTAGTAGTCGATATGGTACGGTCTAGTGGTTCACATGGGGAAGCCCCCACAGATTATGGATATGGTTTGGGTAATAAAGAAGGAACTGGTTAAGCATACTTTCAACTATGAGGTAACCCCCACGGCAAATAAGCCAACGAAAGACAAACCACGTTTTCGGAAACAACTTAAAACTAAACAACCAACCGTGAACTCACTCAACTTTGTTGTTGACTCGTTGTTACATGCCTTACAGGTCGCTAGATGCTTATGGAGGCACGAGGAAGAGGTTATTGTGGAATATGGATTGATATGTTCCGTGCTAAACATTTAACCCTTATGAACTTATTAAGCCTACGTTTTGGACTTTAAACTTATGAACTATGAAACTTATGTTTTACGTATTATGCTTCCGCTGTTAACTTAAGTTGGTTACCTTTAGGTCACCAATTATATTGTGGTTGGTTTAAATTACCTAATTACGTTGTTCAATATGATTGGTTGCTCGATCCTGGTCATGTCACGCCTCCAAGCGGTGATACTCCGCGTGGTGGATTTTGGGGTTGTGACAGATTGGTATCAGAGCCATTGGTTATAGTGAACTTGGTTTTAAAAAGGGAAAAGCTTTTTGACAAAACCAGACTATAACCTGCACAGTGCTCAACGATCCACAACGACGCTTCTCTCCACGTCCAAGACTCGACACAATAGGTGGTATGATTTATATTGTCGGTTAGATAGTTCACACTGTGCACTAGTTAACGTGATAACTGCTATTTGAACCTTGTGTGCTTACTCTCTCCTGTTATCCCATGCTTATGCACTTTCGCGACACTTTTCTCACTTACGTTGCTTCGTTGTGAAGATCATGAGTGGACGTTTGAACATGACTCAAGCCCAGCTGACGGCTCTAATCAACGAACGAGTGGCTGAGGCACTCGCAGCTGCCCCTGCAGGAGGTATAACCTGCCATATCAACCCATCTTAGGACGTTTAGACCCTACCCTCGCGAACCAACTCTCGTTCTTAACCTTGTCTTTTATTCTCGCACCACAGGTCAACATGCTCCGCCTCCCGTACGTACGTTCAAAACATTCATGGATTGCCGACCTAGTACTTCCAGCGGCACAGAAGGAGCTGTAGGCCTTCTTCACTGGTTCGAGAAGCTCGAGTCTGTTTTTGAGATGTGTGAATGCCCGGAAGATCGTAGGGTGAAGTATGCTACTGGAACACTCGAAGGTGCTGCGTTAACCTGGTGGAAAGCATAGGTTCAACTGCTAGGGCTGGCGGTTGCTAATGCCACCCCATGGAACGGTTTCAAAGAACTGATCAAAGAAGAGTACTGCAGTCGTGACGACATCCACAAGCTAGAGGTAGAATTTTTCAATCTGAGGATGACGGGGTCTGAAATCGAGGCATACACAAAGAGGTCGAACGAATTGGCTATCTTGTCTCCCACTATGGTGGATCCTCCTATCAAGCGTATCGAGCTGTACCTTAAGGGTTTGGTGCCAGAAATTCAAAGCCACGTGACCTCAGCTAATCTTGGCACCATTCAGCAAATCATCAAGTTGGCTCATCGTCTCACTGATCAGGCATTTGAGCAGAACAGGCTGCCCAAGCGTATTAGCGCTACTATTACTGATGCTCCCAGTGATAACAAGCGCAAGTGGGATGGAAAGTCGGGCAAGGGTTCTATTTCAGTTCAATCTCAGCAGCGTAAGACAGATGAGTACAGGAGCCCCAGTCAGCAGTCTTCTGGGAATCAAGGTCAGGGTGGATACAAGGGAAATCACCCTAAGTGCAATCGATGTAATTTGCACCACAGCGGGCAGTGCCACAAGGGTCGTTGTCTGAGGTGTAACAAGTTTGGTCATGAAGCAAAGGATTGCAGGAGCGCACAACCAGCAAATCAGAATCGCCAACAACAATAACAAGCTCCACAGAACCACCAGCAGCAGCAACAGCAAGGCAATAAAGGACGCTTTCAGTGTGGTGCTGAAGGCCACTTTAAGAGGAACTGTCCTCAGCTGAACCAGAATCAGAACAACAACAACCAAGGAAACGGGAACAACAATGGAGGCAACAATGGAGGCAACAACGGGGGTAACAATAATGGCAACGGTGCCAGAGGACGTGTTTTCGTGCTAGGTCAGGGTGATGCAAGGAACGATCCCAACGTTGTGATGGGTAAGTTTCTTTTGGACGACTTCTTTGTTACTGTTTTATTTGATTCGGGTGCCGATACTAGTTATGTGTCCTTAAAAATTAGCCAAATGCTTAAGCGCACTCCAACACTTTTGACCACCAAACACACGGTAGAGCTAGCAAACGGTAAAAGTCTTGAAGCCACACACATCGTTAAAGGTTGTAACCTCGTCTTAGCTGGTCAGACTTTCTCTATCGATCTTATTCCTATCACACTTGGTAGTTTCGATGTCGTTATTGGGATGGATTGGCTATCTCATCATCAAGCGGAGATTGTTTGCAAGGAGAAAATCATCCGCATTCCTCGTTCTGTTGAAGAACCTCTCGTGATTCATGGCGACAAGAGTGGTGCTGTCGTAGGCATTATCTCTTTCCTTAAGGCCCAGAAGTGTTTGCGAAAGGGCCATACTGCTATTCTAGCCCTCGTTTCTGATACATCCTCGGAAGAAAGAAAGATAGAAGACATTCCTATTGTACGTGATTTTCCCGAGGTATTTCCTGAGGAATTACCTGGTCTTCCGCCTCATCGTCAAGTTGAGTTTCAAATCGAGCTAGCTCCTGGAGCAGCGCCCATAGCTCGAGAACCTTATCGTCTAGCTCCATCAGAACTTGAAGAACTGTCCACGCAACTACAAGAACTCTTGGAAAAGGGTTTTATACGTCCTAGCACTTCGCCCTGGGGAGCTCCAGTCTTGTTTATGAAGAAGAAAGATGGTACTTTCAGAATGTGTATTGACTATCGCGAACTTAACAAGGTGCCCGTGAAGAATCGTTATCCTCTTCCACGTATTGACGACTTGTTCGACCAGTTTCAAGGGTCGAGCTATTACTTTAAGATTGATTTGAGATCGGGATACCATCAGCTGAGAGTCTGAGAGGAGGACATCTCCAAAACAACATTCAGAACTCGCTACGGCCATTACGAGTTTCTGGTCATGCCTTTCGGGGTTGACGAATGCACCAGCGGTTTTCATGGATCTCATGAACCGAGTATGCAGACCTTACCTGGATAAGTTCGTTATTGTTTTCATTGACAACATCCTGATCTATTCTAAGAGTCAGGAGGAACATGAGCAACACCTGAGGCTTATTTTAGAACTTCTTCGAACATAACAGTTGTATGCCAAATTTTCGAAATGTGACTTCTGGCTTTGCGAAGTCTACTTTCTAGGCCATGTGGTAAACAATGATGGGATTCATGTTGATCCATCCAAGGTTGACTCGATCAAGAGCTGGCCTGCACCCCGTACACCAACAGAAATCCGCCAATTCTTGGGTTTGGCAGGATATTACAGAAGATTTATAAAGGATTTCTCAAAGATTGCGCAACCTCTCACTTCACTGACTCAGAAGGGTGTCACCTATCATTGGGATGATGCACAAGAATCTGCTTTTCAGCGCTTAAAAGATAGACTTTGTAGCGCACCTATTCTCTCATTGCCTGAAGGCACAGATGATTTTGTGGTTTATTGCGACGCTTCCATCCAAGGACTTGGTTGCGTGTTGATGCAACGTGACAAGGTCATTGCCTACGCATTGCGCCAACTTAAAGTTCACGAAAGGAACTACACTACGCATGACTTGGAATTGGGAGCAGTTGTCTTCGCGCTTAAGATATGGAGACATTACCTGTACGGTACCAAGTGCACCATTTACACCAATCACAGGATTCTAGAGCATATCTTTAAGCAAAAGGAATTAAACATCCGACAACGCCGATGGGTCGAACTCTTGAATGATTACGAATGTGCGATCAAGTATCATCCGGGCAAAGCCAATGTTGTGGCCGACGCCCTCAGTCGAAAGGATACTATACCTAAGCGTGTACGTGCGTTACAGCTTACTATTCACTCTAGCCTTCCCGCTCAAATACGAGATGCTCAGGTTGAAGCGCTGAAAGCAGAGAACATCAGGGCTGAGTCCTTGCGAGGGTCGAGGCAGCGGCTAGAACAAAAGGAAGACGGTGCCTACTATGTAACAGGGCGCATCTGGGTTCCACTTTATGGAAACTTACACGAGCTTGTGATGGATGAAGCACACAAGTCTCGTTATTCGGTACATCCTGGTTCGGATAAGATGTACCACGACCTCAAGACTACGTATTGGTGGCCTGGCATGAAAGCTCACATAGCAACCTACGTTAGCAAATGTTTGACTTGTGCGAGAGTCAAGACCAAATATCAGAAACCATCAGGCCTACTTCAACAACCAGAGATCCCGAAATGGAAATGGGAGCAAATTTCCATGGATTTCGTTACTGGCCTGCCTAGATCTCAACGCGGAAATGACTCTATTTGGGTGATAGTGGATCGACTGACCAAGTCTGCACACTTCTTGGCTATCAAGGAAACCGACAAGTTTTCTACCCTAGCAGACATCTACCTAAAGGAAGTAGTATCAAGGCACGGAGTGCCAACCTCCATCATCTCTGATCGAGACTCACGTTTTACATCTGAATTATGGCAAGCTATGCACAAGTCCTTTGGTTCTCGATTAGACATGAGCACGGCATATCACCCGCAAACGGATGGGCAGTCTGAACGCACCATCCAAACTCTCGAAGACATGCTTAGGGCATGCGTAATCGACTTTGGTAACGGCTGGGAAAAGCATCTCCCGTTAGTGGAGTTCTCATATAACAACAGTTACCACACCAGTATCCAGGCCGCTCCGTTCGAGGCATTGTACGGATGTAAATGCCGATCACCTCTTTGTTGGGCAGAAGTTGGTGACAGCCAAATCACAGGCCCAGAACTTGTAGTAGACACGACTGAGAGGATTGCTCAGATACGACAGCGAATGGCGGAAACTCGTGACCGTCAGAAAAGCTATGCAAATAAGCGCAGGAAACCACTCGAGTTCCAGGTTGGGGATCGAGTGCTACTCAAAGTCTCACCTTGGAAAGCTGTAGTTCGTTTTGGCAAACGAGGTAAACTCAATCCACGTTATGTCGGACCGTTCGAAATCATTGAGAAAATTGGCAAAGTCGCTTACAGGCTGAACCTACCTGAAGAACTCAGCGGAGTTCACAACGTATTCCACGTGTCAAATCTGAAAAAGTGTCTGTCAGATGAGACCCTCATAGTTCCCTTAAAGGAGCTCACTATCGACGACCAGCTGCGATTCGTCGAGGAACCAGTAGAGATTACTGATCGAGATGTTAAGATTCTCAAGCGTACCAGGATACTCTCGTCCGAGTTCGTTGGAATTCCCGTCGTGGCCCAGCGTATACTTGGGAACAAGAAGACCAAATGAAACTCAAGTATCCCCAGCTGTTTAAGAAAAGTGCAACCACTACTGAGGCTGAAGCTACCGCAGAATTTCGGGACGAAATTCCAAACCAACGGGGGGATGATGTGACACCCCAGGAAAACCAGGAAACCAACGCAACATAACTAGCTTCCTCAGTAACCACGTGCTAAATTTCGGGACGAAATTTTCTTAACAGGGGGAGAATGTGACAACCCTCATAATTCCATGTATCCGTACGATTTATTAATGATAATTAAATTGCTTGATGACTGTGTTATACTTACATGTGCTTGTTAACATACTAGTAGTGTACAGAAAAGTTACTAAATAGTCCGGTATGCTTTCCTGAGTGTTGAGAATTAAAAATGTTACAAATATATATATATATATATATATATATATATATATATATATATATATAGGACACTTTACGGATTAATTAAGCACTTTAACGGAACGACACCCAACTGAACAACCGGACTTTACCCGGAACACAAAAATATTGTTAAACACATTGTTTTTATTTTTCTGAGCTAGTTAGGGTCCCCAAACACCCTAACACACTATATATTACTTAACACACCATAAACCACTAACTATAACATTTAATTCTAACTAATCACTAACTAATAAGCCGCAACCCAACCAAGCACACCCCCCCCCCCCAACCGGTTGTGAAAGTAGGACACACCCACTTAATTCTTTTGATTTGTTTATTGTAATGGTGGAGTACTTAGGGGACATGAGGACTAGTGGGTAATGCATGTTGAAAAATCTCTATATAACCCACTAGATAACCACCATCGTTCATCATTCACAATCAACAAACTCCGTCTTCTTCTTCCCTCTTGCTTGTTCGGCCGAGACCACCCACAACCACCATCATCACCATTAAGTTTCATTCCAAGCAATCTCTAGTGATCCAAAGGTGTTAGAGATCATACAACTAAGCTCGGTGTGTTCGGAAGCTCAAGGACCTCTCTCATCTTCTTTTTATCAACCACTTTTCATTACTTGAACTCCTCTAGCCTTGAGCTAGTGGTAAGAACTTAGATCCTTGCATTTTACATGTTGTTTAGAGTGGTTAATAGTTATTGTATGATGAAATCTTATGAACAATAAAAGATCATGAACATAAGACTTGAACCTAAACTAACTTGATGATGAAATATTGTTAAAATAAAGAAGTAATGTTAAGTGTGATGTTATTTTGTTTATTGGATGATTACTAGTAAAATGATGTTGATCATCATATGAAGCTTGTTAAGTTATGATTAAAAACATAACTTAACAAGTTAGGGATGATTATGTGTACAAAATAATCATCTTCTTGTTAAAGCATGAACTTGGGAATAAAAGTGATTTTCTTAGAAAATAATAAACCAAGTGAACTAGTGATCTTATAGATCTAAAACTTGTGAATGGTTTTTCCTAAATAAACCAAGTCTAAAAGACGGTTTTGAATGATCATGATCCTTACACTATTTTGGAAATAAAGTAAGTATATGGATACTAGTGACACACGAAAATATTGTAAATAAATATTTTTTGTAAAATATGTTCACAAGTTGTGAACATCCAAAAATCCCGAGAATGAGATTTTAGATAAAGTAAACACACTTTGGAGGGTAACTAAACCCACTAAACACCCTACAAAGTTACTACGCGTTTTTATGAAAAACCAAGTTCATGTTGTTATGTAAAGTGTATTGTTTTTACACTTGGTTAGTGTAATGTTGTTTAATAATTTGTTGATTGATTGGTTGAATGATTTCCGAAAAGAAAATGATATGCTAATAAGCATGGATACCTCCATTTACAAAGGAAACTCTGGCGAAATTTTCTAAAATTCCAACACTTAGAAAATTATTTTCTAAAACAAGTGTTACAAGTATATTTTAGCTTTGTTTTCAAAATAAACCTCGCCAAAGGTTTTGTTACAAAATACAAAGTATCGGAGGTTGACTTTTACAAGCAAAATGAATAAATATATATTTAGAATATATATTTTATATTAGAACACTTGTGTGGATACTTGTTTATTTTGTGAGATAGTTATATTATTTTAGGGTAAAATAATGTAACTTAACAATATAACTTGACATTTGAATTGTGTCGTATGTGATAGAAGTAATGAGTAAATAAACCGTACGTAGGATACGCGTTATGCATGAGAAACTGATTGTTATCCGTACCTTATTAGGACGTGCTTGATTTCTGATTATTAGAGTAACTAATCTAACCGAGCAAACCAAGGTGAGTTCACACACTTTCTAAGGCATGGGATTCCCGGTGGTTTGGGAATGGGTTAAAGAATTAAAACGGAACCTACATATGCTCCTTGGGTAGGATATGTACGGCCATCCTCCATAGGTAGGATGCCAATATTAATCCTGCGTGTTCTCCTTGGGTGGAATGCGTACGTTCGTCCTCCTTGGGTAGGACAACAACCTTAAAACTTACTAGACAAAACTCTATCATGAAGTCCCTCATTTTATATCGACTTAATCGCCGAGGCCAATGGCGAGCGGGTCATTAGTTAATAGCGCTATTAGGTTTAACAAACCTCACACCGTGCCAGTCGGACGGACGTGTACTAATGGACTATGGCAAACTGTCAGTGATGATAGACACTGATGTAGGGCACAACTTATTTTCGTTAGTAGTCGATATGGTACGGTCTAGTGGTTCACATGGGGAAGCCCCCACAGATTATGGATATGGTTTGGGTAATAAAGAAGGAACTGGTTATGCATACTTTCAACTATGAGGTAACCCCCACGGCAAATAAGCCAACGAAAGACAAACCACGTTTTCGGAAACAACTTAAAACTAAACAACCAACCGTGAACTCACTCAACTTTGTTGTTGACTCGTTGTTACATGCCTTACAGGTCGCTAGATGCTTATGGAGGCACGAGGAAGAGGTTATTGTGGAATATGGATTGATATGTTCCGTGCTAAACATTTAACCCTTATGAACTTATTAAGCCTACGTTTTGGACTTTAAACTTATGAACTATGAAACTTATGTTTTACGTATTATGCTTCCGCTGTTAACTTAAGTTGGTTACCTTTAGGCCACCAATTATATTGTGGTTGGTTTAAATTACCTAATTACGTTGTTCAATATGATTGATGGCTCAATCCTGGTCATGTCACGCCTCCAAGCGGTGATACTCCGTGTGGTGGATTTTGGGGGTGTGACAAATAAGATGAGAGTTAAAATATTATTGTTTAAAAGACCAATTTACCATCATTTTATTGGTGTATTTATAAATTAAGAGAGAAAAAATTCTTATTTTTTGGGTATTTTAAAATGTCTCTCCCTTATGCATTATAATATAGTATAGGTTTATATATATGGGTGGGTTATCTTGAGAACGCTAAATATTCCGGGAACAATGAGTACGAATGAAAAACTACAAGAACTTGGTAAAAAACAAATCAAATTAGAAAAAAATAATACATTTATTATTATTATTAATATTCGAATACAATGTCAGAAATTAAATTTACATGTTTAGATTTACATTTATTCGTAAATAAATAAAAGTTACACATGTGTAAGTTTGTCATTTACACATGTATAAATCTATTTTATTTATGCGTGTAAAAAATCTATTAAAAGTCATTTTAAAAGAAGAGATCAATTATTTAAAGAGTGAATTCTTTTTTTAATGTTGTATTTTAATCTTAATGAGGTTTGAATCAAATAAAATTGATTTTGATTAGTTTTTTCATTCGTTCTCATAGTTATCGCAATATTTAACATTTTCAAGATAACTCTCTCCTATATATATAATGTTTATTTATAATAAAAACACATAGCCACCGTTAGGGTTGGATTGTTCCGATCGACGCCGGACTAAACCATAGGGCAGAGATTTGGGGGTCGGATTGTTGAGAGAGTGTCGGGAATTATAGAGATTTGAGTTTGGGTGAGCGAATAATCTACTTTATCTTGTAAATGTAGAAAAATAGTGGGGTTAAAGATTTTCAGTCAAATTTAAATGAAAGGTAGTCGCAAAGTTCTCATAATATATAAGAAAATGTTAATGGTATATAAAAAGTTTATTTATAGAAATTATATCATTACAGTGGTGAATTGAATCTAGCAACGACTGAGAGATGCCTATTAAATTCAGCCTCACCTTTGAAGGACTAGGAGGCAAACTTAATCATGTATTTCTTAGAGTACTCGCTAACGTCTAAGATAATATCGATTTCTTCGAGTCGTCTCATAACATCTCTGATGAAGTCAGTGGATTTGCAGGAGATGAAATATTTATATGAGCAACTTTTCCTTACATCATAAGTTTCGCTCTTGACGACATGGTCACTATCGCTAGCCTTACTTCCACTAGTGGAACTATAAGAGTTCTTGGATCGATGGGAAGACGAATGCGAGATAGATTTGAAATTCTTACTTGACTGTTCTTGTTTTTTATTAAAACGGGCAATGAAATCTGTTCACATATTTATACATTAGTTATGAATTTCCCATAGTAAACCAGAATTGTAGGGCATTACAAACCATATTCTAATTTGTTCACATAATGAAAAAAGTGTGAAATATCACATAAACCACAGTTTATCATCACTTGTTATGCCATGTTGACTAACATTGGAATAGAGGGAGAAGTCAAACTTGAAAGTCAGAGCATGCCACAGTAGATGACAAAGGCAGCTTAGTATGATCTATATAGCATTCATTTTTCATTTGTATTATTTATCATCCACTAGAATTCAGCAGCCTGATGTTCCACCTAATCCTTTTCCACTGGTTGTCAAGATTTCGCTCATCTCACGATCACCGACCGCCTTTAACTCACCCTTTGTATATTATATAATATTTTAGTTCTAGAACAACATGCCAGGGTTGGCTCAGTTTAGGAGGAGTGAAATAAAACAAGAGTTTTGGGTCTTTTTTTTAGACAATAAATAAAATTCAAAAAAATATTGATATTGAGGTTTATAATCTATAATTATATATAACATAGATTCATCTGAATCATACTATTTAAAGCATAGGCCTTATTTTTTTAACCACTTGTTAACGAAATGTTTTAAACTTTCAAAATAATTTTATAATTTTGCTGAGATTGAAACAAGTTTCTAACGTATGCAAAAATATACACTACAGTACATTTTTTCTCTACTTTTTGTTTTTTAAAAAGACTAGTGTCTACTTGTAACTTTTGTTATTTTATTCTATCAATTTTGTTGTAAACATTACTTAATTTCTTATTTCTTACTATAACAATACATGGACACATTCAATAGTGTTACACTTTTAAATAGAAAACTATCAGTATCATATAATAAAAAAAATATATACATTTTTCTGATTATATACGTGTTTGTATATCGCACAATGTAATAGGTAATCAAAATTTATCCGAATAGCTTTACAATTGTTTTCCTTTATTTAGATTACTAGGTTATCACCCGTGAACTTCGCGGATAGGAAAATTTACTTTATATTAATCAAACTATGTCAGGAACTTGTTTTATAATTGTTTTGAATTGAAAGTTGTAGTCATTAGGGTTGCGAGTAAGGTCAGAAACTTTGAGCAAGAACCGGAGGCAGAAATTTGCCTCACTGAATGACCCACGACACAAAAAAAAAACTTTTATTTATTATAAAAGATTATTATAACTTTATTAATATTGTGTCCGTTCTTTATTATAACACTTAACATGTACAAAAACTAAAAAACTATAATGAATTCTCCAAGGCTTTAACACCACCACTGTCACCAACCTTTGAAACACACAAACACAATATATTTTGATATGCACAATCACATTGGTTGAGTACCACACATATGGGCTAGACAGGTTGAAAGTTGACTGTAGTGCAATCCAAATTTCAAATGCATAGTCTTCAAATGTATTTATTATTGTTATAATATTATTTACGTAACTATATTTGACCTTACATGTTATTTACGAAACATACTAAAAGTGGTTTTTGAAACTTTAAAAGTTAAACATATGAGGTAAAATCTTACTTCATAATAATAGATTGTCAATTTGTAAACAAAATTATTACCTCAAAATTAACAGCTGCTGCCCAACCATCAGCCAAAGCCGGTCTAGACTCTAATGTTTTCATCGTTACGGTCCAAGACTTACCACATTCATGACGGATCTGGAGATCAATACGTGGCCATGGTCGACCCCAATGGTTATAAACAAAAGTGAGAGGTAACTCCTGAATACAAAGATAGTACGATTAAGTATATAGTGAAGTTAAATAAATATTATATGAATTAGGCTATTAAACATCAGAATATTCAGTCAAACATAAATAATCATACCAGCTTTAAAGATTTTGGGTCTTCTAGAATCTTCACAAACGATAAATTCATGATTTCACCTGAATTAATAACATAGATATATTAGATCTTACATTAAATAACATACCCGATTGAACTGAAAGGTTAAGAATCAAAAAAATTACAGATTCTTGAATTATCATTCATATATCAAACAAATAACACATCTACAAATCAAAAAATACTTTCGGCTTCATGGTGAAAAATAATATTAACTATATTTATAAACTATAATGGATATCAAAATCGGCCTAAAACACCAATGAAATTCCTTGTGGAAGTACACAAACTCTTATTGAACATATAAACTACACAAACTCTTCAAAGAAAGAAACATGGAATTATACAGCATTCATACTTGTGGAAGTAAAATTAAAGATAAATATGGTTCATTTACTTTGTGATTAAACATTTTATAGCTATTGAAATTCCAATACGATCATAACAACAGAGATGTTTGAAGAGATTGAAGGTGTAGATACTTACGGTTGTGGAATATGATGCGACGAAGGAAGATTGATGACTTGATTTTGATTTGAGCAAATGCTTGTTTGAAACCCTAAGATGGATATAAGATAATGAGGAGAAGATTGTAAGAAAATGGCTAAAAGGACAAACGGTGATGATGATTGAAGTAAGTTCGAGGATGGTGATGATGAATTCAGGTTTCCAATGCAAATCAAATCAACTTTAAAAATTCAACTAATTATAAAATATAATATTAATATTATAATATAATGAACGGAAATTACATGTCATTTAATTTTAGGATGTTTATATTTATATTTTTCTTTAAATTTGTATATACAAACATAACAATTTCACAGGATCGAGATTTTAGAAATATACAAAGTTTTTATATAATTTCACAAGATGTCCACTCCCACATACAATCTTAAAATTATCAAATGAATAAATATTTAAATCCTTTTTTAAAAAAGATTTGGGAAATATGACACTTTACAAAAGTATTAAGTTGAAAATTGTATTTAAATCCTAATAAGTGTGCGAAATTAATAATTAGTTGTTAGCTATGTCTATCTATTACACTTTTACAGTTAGTATATATACATGTTGATTTATAAATGTAAAATGGCAATGAGGATAGAATTGTTAATTATTATCAAATTTGGATAAAAATATATATCATAAATAACATAAGATGATGAGTAGTAAAAGTGATAGTAAATATAAATGTTATATATTAATCACAATAAATTTGATACGAAAAACATATTAATGTTAAACTGTAGGTGACACAACGGTCTCTTCAAAAGATGCTACGTTATATAGTCCTTGAAAGGTCTCAGCGTCTTGTAAGTATTGAAAATCTTTCATGCCAATTTTTATTTCAATCATACTACCCCAGTCGGTCATAAAAGACCAAGTTTCTCCTCCTTTCTCAACTAACTTCTTAAGCCATGACTCAAATGAAATTGAGTTTAGCTTTGTAAAAGAAGACACTTCTGACCATCCTTGATCTTGAAATTTAAATAGCTTCACATTTATAGCATGGGTCTTTACGACAACAAACATATGAAGTGTGTTGCGGATTTTGAAAAACCTGTTTTGGCGAGCAACAACATGAGTACATTGTGGTATTGAAACCTTTGAGAAAGTTTCAGAAACCACATCAAAAGCAATCATATAACTTTTAGCAGGCGCCCAATAGTGTGGAGATGCAAAATATAAAACATTGTTGCATAAAGTGCCGGGAGACCACAAATATAACCTTGAAGCGTAATCTGGTCCTTTGAAAAAAGTTAAAGTTTTCCATTGATGCGTGTTCCGAGAATACACACGAGGTACAACATCATCCATACGACGTTGGAGATGTAATATTTTAACATCGTTAAATGAGTCTAGATATATCCCAACTGCATCTGCCTTGATATCGAAAAAACTTTTAGGTTTATTATGACACAAATTCAAAAATTTATTGGTGGTTGGATTCCACAGAATCAATTGGTCTGAAGGACCTTGGATGCACATCAGTAAAAGACCATATTAAGAAGCAAGAATCGTTAGATTGGAAAGAGGGGTATCAACGGGGAAGGAAATAAACGTCATATCAGAAATGTCTACCTTTCCTCCAATCAAGTTGTCAATATAAATCGATGACACACTCAACGTGATTAGCTTACGATGTTCACAATTAGACATACGGCGAGAGTGAATAATAGAAAACATAGGTGAAGACAATTCATAACGCCATTACTTGCAAACTGATTTAAATCGTCCAACACATTTACTTGGTAGCCTTGATAGAATTTCGTGAGCAAACATTTCAAACTCAGGAGGTTCCATCCTAAAAAAAATTCATATGAAACAAATGATAAGATTTATGTATATGAATTTGTGAAGCAAGCAACCAAGAAACATTAATGATCTACAAACATATAATAGAGAAATAATGAATCGTATAAAGATGAATGGCAATTTAAACAAAAATACCACAATAATAGATACAAAAGCAAACCAAAATTCCGAGTTGGAGATAATAACCTCTTGTGTCAACACATCTAATCCGACCCACTAACAAATCTTTTATTTATAATTCCATTTGAAGGTAAGTATTTATAATTAATGACGATATTTTATTTTAAGCATGAGATGTCAAGGATTATATAAAATTTAATTAAAATGTTGACTCCATAATTAGATAAAGCGGCCATACATCTATTTCATTTTATAATAATTTATAAGTAATTAGGATACTCAATTTTAAGCATTAGATGTAAAAGATTATATAAATTTGATTGAAAATAGTGACTCAAAATTTGAATTTTGAAATATTTATAATTAATGAGAATATTTTATTTTAAGTATCAGATGTAACCGATTATATAAATTTGAATGACAATATTCAATCCATAATTAGATAAATTGAACATAAATCTATTTCAATTTGATATGATTGACAATTGATAATATTGATAATAATAAATATAAATAATAAATAATAAAGAAGAATGAATAAAAACGATCAACAGTGTGCTTGATTAAAGGAAACAAATAAGAAGATTTATAATTGATTTATTATTCGTAAACTTAAAAAACAGTCAATCATAGCAAAATACAAAATAGATGAAGAAAATGAATACCCATGCAGGTTCTCAAATGTCAAACGGATCTGGAAACATGCCTTGTTCCAATAGTTCATCTTGTGTCAACACATCTAATCTGACCCACTAACAAATGCTTTATTTATAATTCCATTTAAAGGTAAGTATTCATAATTCATGACGATATTTTATTTTAAGCATGAGATGTCAAGGATTATATAAAATTTAATTAAAATGTTGACTCCATAATTAGATAAAGCGGCCATACATCTATTTCATTTTATAATAATTTATAAGTAATTAGGATACTCTATTTTAAGCAATTTGATGTAAAAGATTATATAAATTTTATTGAAAATAGTGACTCAAAATTTGAATTTTGAAATATTTATAATTAATGAGAATATTTTATTTTAAGCATCAGATGTAACGTATTATATAAATTTGAATGACAATATTGACAATAATAAATATAAATAATAAATAATAAAGAAGAATGAATAAAAACGATCAACAGTGTGCTTGATTAAAGGAAACAAATAAGAAGATTGATAATTGATTTATTATTCGTAAACTTAAAAAACAGTCAATCATAGCAAAATACAAAATAGATGAAGAAAATGAACGCCCATGCAGGTTCTCAAATGTCAAACGGATCTGGAAACATGACTTGTTCCAATAGTTCATCTTGTGTCAACACATCTAATCCGACCCACTGACAAATGCTTTATTTATAATTCCATTTGAAGGTAAGTATTTATAATTAATGACGATATTTTATTTTAAGCATGAGATGTCAATGATTATATAAAATTTAATTAAAATGTTGACTCCATAATTAGATAAAGCGGCCATACATCTATTTCATTTTATAATAATTTATAAGTAATTAGGATACTCTATTTTAAGCATGAGATGTAAAAGATTATATAAATTTGATTGAAAATAGTGACTCAGAATTTGAATTTTGAAATATTTATAATTAATGAGAATATTTTATTTTAAGCATCAGATGTAACCGATTATATAAATTTGAATGACAATATTCAATCCATAATTAGATAAATTGAACACAAATCTATGTCAATTTGATATGATTGATAATTGATAATATTGATAATAATAAATATAAATAATAAAGAAGAATGAATAAAAACGATCAACAGTGTGCTTGATTAAAGGAAACAAATAAGAAGATTGATAATTGATTCATTATTCGTAAACTTAAAAAAAGTCAATCATAGCAAAATACAAAATAAATGAAGAAAATGAACGCCCATGCAGGTTCTCAAATGTCAAACGGATCTGGAAACATGCCTTGTTCCAATAGTTCATCCTGTAACAGATATGACAAAGAATTTGACAATTAATATGAACGCTGTATAAATAAATATTAATTTTGTAATCATTAAAATTATCTAACGACATTAACATCTTACCACTGTATTACTAACGCGATTCGAATGCCTCTGTAAAAATTCAAAACTTGAAAGATCTTCATACCATTTTTTACATACACTTCTAAACCGGCATAGTGATTTGTGAGGGAGCCAAACAAAAATTTACATGATCACAACATCAAACGAAATTTGATCCATTATACGAAACACCTAGTAAAATGGAAACGTATAATAAAACATAAATGATATTAGTTTGTATTGATACATGAAAAAGAGATTGTGTATTACTTAAGAAGTTTGCATAGTACCTGGTTGAAGAAACCAAAGAATAGGTTGAAAGTTGATATGTAATGGAGACGTATGTTGTAATTTATATAAAATGATATTATAAATGGAATGTTATTTTATGAAGGGAAATTTAAATTAATTTTAGTAAACCGGTTGGGATTCACATATGATAAGAAAATTCTTGTATAAATGTAAATAATTGTTAAAAATTAATACATATACTACTATCTGTAAGTATACATTCACTGGTGATTTAATTATTTATTTAAAAAAAACCCAAAAAAAGTTGACTAAAATGAAATATATACTAAGAATGTTATTATAATGTTAGGTTTATAATGTTATATTTGGATTGTACATTGTTAATAGTTATGTATAATAATATGTATATATTCTATGAATAAATAAATAACACAATTAAAAACATTTGTACATAAAATTTAAAATATGCAAAGAATAATTAATAATAACTCTTTATTTATATTCAATATCAAGAACTACAATAACTATAAACATAATTACATACAAAAAATGCAAAGCCTAATCAATACTATCATCTTCTATGGATATATAGATCACAAACCACAATAAAATTAACAATAATTTCATGCTATTGATATAACAATGCAAAACCACACTAAAAATAAAACAACATCGATGTTGGGTAACAAACTAACATCACTGTAACGCATTAAAGTATTGAATTTCAATGTAATAAAAATAAAAGTTTTTAATGCTAACGTAATAAAAAAACGACGTATAATAAATATAACTCGACGTACAAAAAAATACAAATGCTAATTAATAATATCATCTCTTATTGATATAACGATAATAAACGAAAATCAAGATAAACTGCAACAAACATTGAGTAAAAAGCAACATCAAGTACTGACACAAATGTTCTGAATACGATTAAACGAAAAAAAAAATTGAAAACTTGTTTGAAGAAACTGAGATGTTTATTAGATTCTGAGATAACTTTTCCAGATTTGGATTCAAAAGACCCACCTTCACATTCAAACCTTCATTGCTCTCACAATCACCCGTACGCGGTTTAGTTGAAGACTGAGATGAACAAAAATCCACATCATAAACGGCATCCAAATTACGCTTAAGTTCATTCTCCAACATCTTCGAAGAACAACAATTATCCGCTCCGGAGGGTGTAGTAAACATGCTATTGTTCAAATTTGACATCGGTGTGTCGTCATCACCGGTACGGGAAACAGAATCCTGTAAAATAAAATTAAAAAGGTAAAAAAACAGTTGAAAAAATAAGGTTAATGACAAAATATTGAAGCATTAGAGAACTAAAGAATTTGTTTCACATACCCGGATTTGGATGTTAACAGTTGGATTTGAATCAGAAGGAACAACATTTAAAGGTTCATCATCAGCAGACTGTATTTATTTCATATGTTTCAATAAATGTTCTAAAGTGCTATAAGTTTTTTTATAACAAAAAGTAAAGCTAACGTATAGAATAATTTTCGAACCTGGAAAGCATCAAAATGCCTATCAAGATCTTTGATGATTGCAGGATTTTCAATCAACTTCGACACCGAGTAGCCATCTGATTTGTTTTTTATGTTAAACGAACCTATGGCTATCTTAAACGCAAACCTCCTATTTAGCAATGCCTTCAGCTCCTTGGGAAAGTTACATTCGCTGGCTAACTGTTTGATACACATTATTATAAAGTTAACAATGTAACATAAAAACATTAAAACGTATAAAACAATTAAGGAAATGGTATTTGGAAAATATAAGTTACCTCCATGTTTTTATCCAACAACTGGTTTGCGTTAACCTTTATCAGTTTAACAACTTCACGTTCAAACAACGTCAAAGTAACAATCCCGGTACAATCCTGAACACGTATTAGAACTTTTATCCTATAAAAATTTCAAATAAGATTTTATTAACGATCGATCATGTTTCATAATATATATGGACAATAAATGAATCAAGTAAATTAACCTGGGAACAGACACAACAGTTCTTTTATTGAACCGATCAGTTTGGCACTCCAAGACAGTTACTTCATCATATCCTTGACTTCCATCTTCCTTGTCCTTGCAAATAGTGTTCGTAAGAACCTTTTTGTTGCAAGTTTTACATGCATTGTAAAACCATGAGTCTTCTGAAGCAAAGCTCTCAATTGTTCCCAGGATAATAACAAACTTTTCCTGTATAGATAGTATATAATTTACTACATTATGAAAGTTAAAAAAATACGTATAATAAAAAAATAATAAAAATTGTAAGAATACTTGGGATATTTCTCTTAATGCTCCAATCGTACTAAAGGAAATATTAGATGGACACTCATCAGACATTGACTTCATAAAAGAGGAACTCAATCCAGAGTAACCGGAAGACGTTGACGCAGTAAGCTAAGCAAGGAAACTGTACAGAAATAATAATGTTCTGTTTATATTTCACTTAATGTTCAAGTTCTCTTGAAGTTTATCTAATTCTCGTAATTTTCTCTGCAAATTTTACCTTCAGAAGCAAAGTACTTGAAAAGCGAACTAATTCACAAATCCTCAAGAAATAGAAAAACAAATCCAGCATAGTTAATAAGAATATCTTAATATCTTGAAGTAAAAATAAAAATTTAAAAAGCTTACTGAGGACTCAACAGAACTTGAACCATATGGCATACTCGTACATATAAAATACCTATAACAAACCAAACAAAAAATAGGCTTAAAATAAAAAAAAATACATTTTTTAAACATCTATGAAATTCTTTAAATGGCTGGAAATAATGTGATTGTGTGTTTTCAATTATTGTGTGTTTAATAGGCTTGTGCGTCAACACCAGAACCTAGTTTGACATACAGAGAGGTCATTTAGGTTTAAAACAAATGCTATATATCTTTACAAATTCTGAGAAACTTGAAAAATAATGTGATTGTCGTAAATTATGGAAACTAACAGAAAATTTGGAAGCAATTAAACTTTTATACAAGTTATCTTGATAAATTTGGAAATACGTTACAATTTAGACAACTTTGATAAGTATCCATAATTGATATAAATTTCAAAAATTCAAATTTTGAAATAATCAGTCAAAACAATTTACTTAAATAGTTAAATATTATTCAAACTTAAATTTAAAACCAATGAGCTTAATATATTCATAATATAATCAATATCTAGATGATTGTGAAAAAAAATCAATCACATTCATGGACCTGAGAAGAAGCTCGAGACCACTGATTCAATTCATACGTTTAGTTGTCGAATGAAGAATGTTGTCTGGAAAAAAACTAATCTTCACAATCAGTACATTGCTAGAAAGCCTTAATAAACCCTTACCATCTTGTCGGATGAAATACAAAGAATATCAAAATAGAATACGAAAAAATTGAATAACGCAAATCAAATAACAAATCAGAACAAAATCCATGCCCCTGAAAACATAAAACGAACCTGTCCAAGAAGTTTAGCATCTAAAACCATAGACAAATGTTCAGCAAATCATACATAATGGCATAACAATTATTGCACCAAAAGTCTTTAACAGCCAGTGTGTAATCTCAACAAACATTATCAAAATCGTACCTTAACATCAAGAGCCAAAATCATTGCACCAAAAAACCTTTAACATCCCGCCGCACCAAGAACGAAGCTCACAACTTACTTGAAGGTAATACACAAAAATTCTCAATAGATGTAATCTAAACAAAAATAAACAATAATATAAACAAATCAATGTAGCCTTAATCTTAATATAAAATCGGTAAAACGAAGTTGAAACAAAGCAAGATATTGTAAGATAAACTAACCTTTGAGTGAAGAATTGAAAACATTAACACCTTCATCCTTCCTTGAACCATCGTTATTAACTCAGACCATACATGTATCAGATATAGCAACTTGAACACGAAACCCTAGATCTGTAAACAAACAAACGATGAACTTGTTTTTTTTAGAAATCACATACTGAAAGTAGACCGTTTGTTTCCTGAATGATAAACATTGAAAGATGAAAAAAAAAATTACCTTGAAGATGTAAAATGGATTTTGATGTCTGCAATCCCATAGAACAAATCAATCACATTGCTAATTAGCAACTCAAAGTTTCAAAATATGATGAAAATAAAAAAAAAGACGGCATAAAAATAGACAAAGAAAAGGATTAACAATTGGAACCGATTAACAAAAGAAGTGATACAATAGATAAAGAAAAGGATTAACAATTAGTAAAGAAAAGATTTCTTACTTGCTGCTTGAATCCATGGATCGAAATCTAAAAAGAGAACTTATTTGAAAATATAGAACATTAGGGTTTCAGTTGTGACCTTGAATCTATGGGATCAGTGGTGAAAAGGTACATTAGAATCACCATTGTCGATTTGCTGAAGAAGATTTTTGGATTTGCGGAAGATGATGCGTAGCGGCGTTAGGGTTATGAAGAAGATGATAGAGATGAAGAGTTCTGAGATGTAATGAAATTAGGATATAAAGGATCCATTTGGATCATTGGGTCGAACTGAATCCTATTCGGATCCCGTGTCCAATGTTTTTTGTTTGTGTATTGAGAATTTGAGAATGGTGATTGTAGAACCCAAATGTGATTTCCCTCCTAAACTAAATTGCCACATCAGCTAAGATGGCCAAATACAAATGCCACCTAGCCCAAATCCATCTCATTTATATATATATATATATATATATATAGATTTAAGATCACAAAACACAACTAAACCCATCTCTAATACACGTCTTTAGCTAAAAAACGTCTAGGTGACATCCTATCCACTATTGTTCTATCGTGTGACTTCGTTTATGGAATGCTTTGGCTTCACGTTTGTAACCACAAATCCCCAAGGATGAGGCATGGTGGTGAGCTAGGCAAACCAACAAACATGTGCAATTAAATGGGGCGTGTTCGTGTCAGTAGTTCGCGAACTTTTGTTATTTTATTCTATCAATTTTGTTGTAAACATTACTTAATTTCTTACTATAACAATACATGGACACATTCAATAGTGATACACTTTTAAATAGAAAACTATCAGTATCATATAATAAAAAAAAATATATACATTTTTCTGATTATATACGTGTTTGTATATCGCATAATGTAATAGGTAATCAAAATTTATCCGAATAGCTTTACAATTGTTTTCCTTTATTGAGATTATTTAAGATCACAAAACACAACTAAACCCATCTCTAATACATGTCTTTAGCTAAAAAACGTCTAGGTGACATCCTATCCACTATTGTTCTGTCGTGTGACTTTGTTTATGAGATGCTTTGGCTTCACGTTTGTAACCACAAATCCCCAAGGATGAGGCATGGTGGTGAGCTAGGCAAACCAACAAACATGTTCAATTAAATGGGGCGTGTTCGTGTCAGTAGTTCGCGAGTTAACCTAGTTAACCCATTTATTTATTTTAGTTTATTAAATGTATTTCATGTATATTTTTCCTTTATTTTAGTTTATTAATTGTATTGTTATATACATTTGTGTTTTTTTGTTGTATAATAATAAGTAGGGTAGAACCCCGTGTATTACACGGGTTGCATAAATATAAGTTATATGTATATACTAAGTAATAATAAAAGAAGTTGTATCTTAATAAACGATCCGTGTATTTGTGCGGGTTAAATAAATATAATGTGATCGGTTAACACATACAATCGTCAAGATAGTGTTTTTGCTATGTTTTCTTTTTATTATTATCAGCGGTTTCGTGCCCAACGCGCTTGTAGTGATTTCAAAACACATGTAAACACAAACTAAATAACAAAAGAAGTTCGCCGAAACGCGGCAATCGTTAAAAACCTAGATATTATTAATTCAAAGTTGAAAACAAATCTTTATTCTTATGAAATTATATTGTTTAATAATATTATTATTTGAGTAAACTGCCATTTTAGTCCCTGTGGATTGGCCAGTTTTGCCACATTAGTTCAAATCTCAAACTTATTACATCTGGGTCCCTGTGGTTTGCATTTTGTTGCCATTTTAGTCCAAAATCCAAAAACCCTCCATTTTGACTGTTGAAAACTGGTTATTTTGTCCTTTAGTGCAGGGGCATTTTGGTCCATATTAATTTATTATAACATTTCAATAATTAATAACATCATCTTCAAGAACATCATCAAACATCATCATCAAAACCCAGAAAATCCAGAAAATCAAGAACATCTTCAAGAAAATAAAGAACCCAGAAAATCATCATCTTCAAGAACATCATCAAAACCCAAACATCGTTCATCTTCAAACATCATCATCAAAACCCAGAAAAATTACAACAATCAACAAACGATTTCTGAACAAAAACAAATAGACAAAAAACACAAGATGAATTACCATTCTCCTTCTCATTAATCTCTCCAGAGCTCACATCCGATTTCTGAACAAAATCTGATTCGATTTCTGAACAAAATCAACAAACCAACTAGTTCAGTACAAATCTCACTTCGTTTAACTAGAATGAAAGCAGCTGAGAGTAAATTGATCATTAGAACTACTTACATCCATTGTATTTGTGAAGAATTCGAAGATGAACATCATCAAAACCCAGAGATCGTTCATCTTCAAGAACATCTAAAACCCAGAAATCAAGAACACCGCAACCACCACACGCTTCCACCGCAACCACCACCGCCTCCATTACCACCAGACATTACCATTACCATCACCCCCAACCACCATCCCGCACCAACAGCCCCGCACCCCCACCACACCGGCAGATCTGAACCACCATCTCTCATGGCGCACCACCACACCAACATATCTGAAACAAGCACCATCCACCCACCACCATTCTGCACTAGAAAGAGAGAGAGAGAGAAACAGGAGAGAGAGAACCAAACGAGAGAGAAACATGAGAGAGAGAGGAACGCAGAGATGACGATGACGATGGTGGATCTGAGTTTCGGTAGGGACGACGCCGGAGTAGTGCTCAGGTGGGACGATGCCGGATTATGTGGTGGTGCTCAGGTGGGACGACGCTGGTGGTCACAGTCTGTGTATATGTATGTGTGACTGATCGATTTGGGGATGATGATGATCGATTTATGTGGTGGTGCTCAGTTAACTGATCGATTTAGAGAGAGAAGAGAGAGAGAAGAGAGAGAGAAGGTCTCAGTTATTTGGGGATGATGATGATGATCGATGTCTATTGTTTATTTGTGTATATGTATGTGTGTATATTAATATATATATATATATATTAATTTTTGAATTAAGAAAATGTTAAATGAAAAGCAAAATGACCAAAATGCCCCTGAACTAAAAGACAAAATAGGAGGTTGCAACAGTAAAAAAATAGGGTTTTTTGGATTTTGGACTAAAATGGCAACAAAATGCAAACCACAGGGACCCAGATGTAATAAGTTTGAGATTTGGACTAAAGTGGCAAAACTGGCCAAATCACAGGGACCAAAATGGCAGTTTACTCTTATTATTTAATAGTAGGGAGAAATTCAAAATTAAATCTAATTTAAATAAGAATACAAATTTATGTAATTTATCCTAATTATGGTTTTACAAAGAAGGGTGAGGATCAAATAGAAAGTTTATTTTGGCTAGGGATATGAAGCAATAAAATTATGACATGTGGCAAAATTTAAAATAAAGAGAAAGGGTATTTTAGTCAATGTTACCAAATCTTCTCCCTTCTCCTTCTCTCTGTAACTTCAAAACCCACCATTTTCAAAACGCACCATCTTATCCTTTTCTTCGCTTTCTAGCTCAATAATCACTACATTATAGTGCGATTTTCGTCACCAATCAATGATTCAAACACCAAATCAACGTGTTCTTCAACTTTTTTGAAGAAACCTAGTTTAATTTCATACAATATCTCATTTTTCCTGTGATTTTGAAGTAAATCACTCGATTCGTTCGATTCAGTCGCTGATAAGTGTTTCTAACATTCAAATTTCGTCAATCGGTGAAGAAATCTGAAGAAATCGGCTTCGATCTATGTAAGAATTTTTTGAATTGCATTTTTTACGATCTGGGTTTTTGAATTTAGTCATTGCGTTTTACGTGCTTGGCAGGGGTCCGGGGGCAGCGCCCCTGGGAGCAGGGTCCAAGGGGCAGAACCCCTGTCTGGGGTCGAGGAAATTGCCTCATTTTCGTATACAATTTTTGAAGTGTTTTTGGTGCATTGCGTTTTAGGGAAAACACATTTTTATGTGTTTTCAGTCCATTGCGTTTTAGAGAGAACACTTTCTTTTGTGTTTTTAAGCCATTGCGTTTTAGAAATAAGACATTTTTATGTGTTTTCAGGCCATTGCGTTTTATAAAAACACATTTTTGAAGTGTTTTTAGTCCATTGCGTTTTAGGTAAAACACATTCTTATGTGTTTTCAGTCCATTGTGTTTTAGAAAAAGACATTTTTAAGTGTTTTATGGCCATTGCGTTTTAGAAATAAAACATTTCTTTGTGTTTTTAGTGCATTGCGTTTAAGGTAAAACACATTTTTATGTGTTTTCAGTTCATTGCGTTTTAGAAAGTACACTTTCTTTTGTTTTTTATGCCATTGCGTTTTAGAAAAATACATTTTTAAGTGTTTTCTGGCAATTATGTAAACGAGGATGTATTAGGCATATTGTATGATAACCGGCCCCTATATATATATTAAACATAGCCGTTGGCCAACGGCTAGTTTGATTTGGCCATTGAGAGCCCGTCATGTCACCTTGCTAGACCCGCCTCGTTTACATGCGAATTAGTTTGTTAACATGCGAATTAACATAATTACCATTAAACAACTCGTTTACAGCACTTGTACTTGCAATTCGATTTGGATTTGCATGTGGCGGATTTAATACATCCTCAATCGAAACTCTCTGATATGAAGATAATTGAGCATGATCACCGATCGGTCGAGTTTCTTCAGGATCAACCTCTGTTCGTCCAGTGCTGCTCTGTGGATCCATCGAAAAAAACAATTGAATGAAACCCTAACACAGACGAACGAAAACTGCAATTTGAGAATTATAAAAAATTTGAAACTGATTCGAATGATAATTACCGGGATATTAGTGTAACGAACATCTCGCTGATTGAATGAAGAGACGAATTTGCCCTCAGATGATTGAATTAATTGTCTGATTTAACCCTATTAAAGAAAAACTGAATCAGGACACGTGTATGGCTCAAAATCTCGCGTACGTAATGCACGATAAAAATAGGAATTGAAGTGTGATATTTATAGTGAAAATATATAGAGGCCGGTTATCATACAATATGCCTAATCCTACATTACGTACTCTATAATCATGGCCGTCGGATCATCTCAAAAATCCCCCGTTTTTATCTATTAAATTAATCAAATAAAGATATATATATGTAACCGCCAAGGTTAAAATTGTCAATTACGAAATAAAAATCCCTGATAATCAGCAAACAAAACCTCAAAATCAAAACGTAAGATTCTTAATCAAAACGGTAATCGAAAATATAACAATTACTCAAAAATCGATCGATTTTTGGAAATTCAGACCTGAAGATGATGATAATGCAGTGTGAAATTCAGACCTGAAATTTCCTATTCACCATATCCTGCTGCGAAATTGAACTTCTGATGAATTTGGAAATTCAGACCTGAAGATGATAATGATGCAGTGTTAAAATCAAATAAGAATATGCGAAATACATAACAAATTTGCGAAAAAGACAATTCAGACAAAAACACTTAGGGTGTAATATAATGTGCGAATTCATATTAATACACATGCGATTTCACTAAGAGTTAATAATCTTTGAAATTTCTTATAATGTGCGAATTTATGCTTTAATACATGCGATTTCGCATGTTTTTCAACACATGCGAAATTGTTATGTTACACATGCGATTATGAATAAAACACCAACAAATACTTTCAAATTACTTTGTCCTAAAAATGCAAAAAAAAAAAAAAAAAAAAATCGAATCTTACAAACTAAAATAGTAGTATTTTATATAAAACAAAACTTAATTTATTACCAATGTGACTATAAATTGACATGTAATGATCAATTTTACAATAATTACTACTGAAACTTACCACCCTACCTACATAATAAATTAACTATATTAATATAAAAAACCTACATATAACATTATAACTACCTTCCATATTAAGTAACACATAGAAGACGAAAGAAACACATACAAAACAGACAAACAAAAATGGCATCTGATGATTCAGAACAAATCAAAAACATTGCAATCAAAGAGCTATTGTCAACTCGCACGTTGACAGAACTAAGCACTGATGTCAACTCTTCTCATCTGGTTCTTGATGTGCAGGGTAAAATTCTTGAACAAATCAAGAAAAATCAAGATTTATGGGAACGCCTACTTCAAGAACCACCATCAAGCTTCAAGGACAGAGCTTTGGAGCACATAAAGGAGCAATCTAGAGCTGATGACTTAGCCTTATCTTTCCTAACAGATGCTTTAAACACTGTGAAGGAGAAGATGGAGTTCAGCTCTTCTGAACGTGATAAAATCTTTTCTTCAAGTAACTAAATTATCTTTTTAATCCTTTTGTGGTTGTGGTTGTGTTAGACAATAACAATTATTTTATATTTTGGGGATGTATTTAGAACACATATTATATATTTAGAACACATATTATGCTTGCTTATAAAAAATATTAAATCGCATGAATGATGTTGCCTTGTTTGTCACAGAAAAAAACAATATAACTCAAAAAATCGCATGTAATAAAAGTGAATTCGCATGTAAGAATTATTATAAAGAAAATCATATAAAATCGCATGTTTATACACTATAAATCGCATGTGAAAAAGATATAAACAGAAGAATATAAATCGCATGTATTTGGTATGATTCGCATGTACATTTATAAAAAACTACTCATCCTCATCATCTTCTGAAACCTCCTCCCACTGATCTTCTTCTTCAGATCCATCATCACTACTGTAATCTTCAAACTCATCTTCCTCTTCGTCGTCTTCAACCTCCTTGTCTTTGTCTCTGGCAACTTTTCAATCTGGACGCCCTTCATCTTCTTTTTTTGCTGTTTACCTTGTAGTTTGGCTTTCAGCTCCTCGCAAGTCCGAATGTCATGACCTTTTTCGTTGCATACGCTACATGTCCTTGACCTTTTCCCTATCCGGCTGGTCATTTGTTCCTTCTTAGATTTAATCCTTTTATGCGATCCGCGACATTTGTTTCTTATGCCAGCCGGCACACGAACAGTAGGAGGAGCATTAGTTACCGGTTGTTGATAACCAATTAACTTGGAAAATCGGTCAAATTTTGGATCAAGTTGCTTGGTTATACGACTCTGATCCACTCTCTCTTTGAGCTGCATCATTTGATCCCTCACTAAAACAAGTTGATCGAGGTCAGAAATCAAATTGCTAACCAAATACTCCCCTGTGTGGATGATTTCACGAGCAATCCGTTTAGCCTTATGTTGCACATCCTTGCCACCAACATTTAAATTGTACTTCACGTTTAACTCATTCGGCACCACATCCTTCGTCCATCTCTTCGTAACATACTTGTTTGGTATTTCTTTAACACCAAACATCTTGAAAAGGAAATAGATGTGTTTGCAAAGGAGCCCATACTGCTCAAAACGCAAACAGCTACATTGTGCAGTTACATCATTTTCAAGGTTCTTAAACCACACCTAGGAAAAACCAACAATATATATATATATATATATATATATATATATATATATATATATATATTCAAAATTAAATTCGCATGTGAAACATGACAATTTCGCATGTCTTAAAAAACATGTAAATGAATAAGTTTTAAAATCGCATGTGTAACATATTAAATTCGCATGTCTTACAAACATGTAAAGGGAGAACTTTAAAATCGCATGTGTAACATAATAAATTCGCATGTCTTACAATACCTCCAATAAACCATCTCCATGGGCTTTAAAGTCCTTCAACAATATCCTGATCTGTGCACCCTCTATTTTGGTGTCCATCGGCAGACATTCAGAAATTGTACCCTGAATCTCTATTTGCTGATCAAAGAATATAGACCTGGTGAATATCTTAGCAGCATCTTTTTCCAAAGAAGTTTCGGTCCAATTAGCAGGCTCGGTATATCTTGAAATATGATCGTTCTTTCTATGATTAAAACGTTGGACATCCATTGCACCGTCGAAATGATTCATAAACTCTACGAGAGTGAGTTGTGAATTAGCCACCTGGCAGAAAAAATGGTTCTCACTCTCTGATCTTGAGGTTGTTCTCATAAGTCCCGACATTGGCTCGTGTCAGTAAAAAGCCGGAATCCACATGGATCTCATAACAAACATATCATCGATCCATTTGTTTTCTGTGAGACCGAACTCAATCATCACCAACTTCCATTGTCTCTCGAATTCTTCGGGCTCAATCGAATCAGTCCATACAATGTCACACATCCTCCTTTTAAACTCGTCGTTATTGCACAACTCGTGTCCAACCTACAACAATAAATGCTTTTTATATCAACCTATAACAAAAATATATAATATAAAAAAAATTAACGCTAACATAAGACAATATAGCATACTATACCTTATCTGCCACTTTTTTCATTATGTGCCACATGCACAATCTGTGTCTGCTGATAGGGAAAACCTCCTCAATTGTCTGTTTCATAGCAGGGTCTTGATCAGTCACTACAACCTTTGGCTGCTGTCCAAATGACTTTAAAAATGAATTCAGAAGCCATTTATATGATTCAATGCTCTCCGATGCCAACAACCCAGCTCCAAGTGTTACATTTCGACAGTGGTTGTCAATGCTAGTGAACGGGACAAACACCATCTTTTACCTGAACAACACATGCGAAAACACGTTGAAACATGCGAATTACAAAAAACCACATGCGAAAACAAAAAAGTATAACATGCGATATAGTCAACACCACTTATACACATGCGATATAACAGCACATGAAGACATATAACATGCGAAAATAGTAAAAAAAACATGTTTGTCATCAAACACTAACCTGTTTGTCTTGAAAGTTGCATCGAAGGATATCACATCCCCAAATTCCATATAGTTAAGCTTGCATAAACCATCAGCCCAGAACAAACCAGTTAAACGTTTGTCATCATCAACAGAATATTCAAACGAATAATCAGCTAAATACTGTTTTTTGTCGGTCATCCTATTAATCACCATGTCAGTATCATATTCTCCTATATAACTGTTAATTCGCTTCCTGACATTTTTGCAATCATCAACCGTGGCACCAACGTTCTCGAAACCACCATAACGTTTCCTCATTATATGGAAAGCTTTGACAGGACCAAGGTTTAAAGTGCCTAGTTCCCATACCATCTCCTCTTGGACATCTGACAATTGTCTGTAAGCTGGCAACATATGAATATCATCTTGACATACAAACTTATGATTATGGCCATCAACAAATCTCTTTACTGTATATAATCTACCATCCACAGTGCAAATCATAAGTTGAGCTTTGCATCCAGTTCTAATAGTCCCCCTGTTCCTTGTTTTAAATTGCTTTTTTGACTTCGAACGATCATCAATACACAGTGGCTTATGTCCCTCTTTAGAGCAAACAAAATACTTAGTTTTGATTATACCACCACTGTGTACTTCACCACCTTTACGAGTAGAAAACCCCACTAACTTAGCATATGATTGGTAAAACGCATATGCTTGTTCAATAGAGATAAATTGCATTCCAACAACAGGTGTAGTTGATGCTTGAACCTCCGGAGTGTAGACCCTTTCATCTACATGAATCAAAATGAGAAAACAAAAAACGTGCGAAATATGGGACTAGTTACGTGCGAAATCTTAATAACAGAATAATTTCATCATAAAAACAAAGTCACATGCGAAATGTATAAACGATAACATGCGAAAATGATAATTTTGATTAATTTGTTTTACATATGCGATTTATAATGTAATAACATGTGAAAAAGCGTAAAGAAATAAAATCAAATGCGAATTGTAATAGTAGTAACATGCAAATTAACAAAATTACCACTAAACAACTCGTTTACAGCACTTGTACTTGCAATTCGATTTGGATTTGCATGTGGCGGATTTAATACATCCTCAATCGAAACTCTCTGATATGAAGATAATTGAGCATGATCACCGATCGGTCGAGTTTCTTCAGGATCAACCTCTGTTCGTCCAGTGCTGCTCTGTGGATCCATCGAAAAAAAAACAATTGAATGAAACCCTAACACAGACGAACGAAAACTGCAATTTGAGAATTATATAAAATTTGAAACTGATTCGAATGATAATTACCGGGATATTAGTGTAACGAACATCTCGCTGATTGAATGAAGAGACGAATTTGCCCTCAGATGATTGAATTAATTGTCTGATTTAACCCTATTAAAGAAAAACTGAATCAGGACACGTGTATGGCTCAAAATCTCGCGTACGTAATGTACGATAACCATATTTGTACCATACTCTTTACCTATATATATATATATATATATATAGGACAAAGATCCGTTAGGAACCACCTCTTATTCCGAGAACCGCGAGAACCAATGTGAACACAACCAAAAATGCCTAAAAATAGTTAAAAATCACACAAATTTTTTTTTTAATATTTTTTAGAAAAAAATCGCTACTTTTCGAAGCAAAAAAAAAAAATTTTTGGCTACTAAAAGTAGCGATTTTAACATAAAAAATATTAAAAAAAAAATTAGATTTTTTTATATTTTTTTAGGTTTTTTGGGGGTTTAGTTTTTAGCATTTTAGCTTAGGGGGGTGGGGGGTTTAGGTTTTTGGGGGGTGGGGGAGGGGGGTTTAGGTTTTTTTTTTTTTTGGGGGGGGGGGTTAGGTTTTTTTTTGGGGGGGGGGGTGGGGGTTAGTGTCACACCCCCAAAATCCACATGCGGAGTACCACCGCTTGGAGGCGTGACTGACCAGGATCCAGCCACCTATTATACTGAGCATCGATTAATAGTGAAGGCATTCACCAACCACAATAGTTAGTAAGCACCATATTTTAAAGTTCTAAAAGTTAAGTTTGATTAACAGTTTAAACAAACAGCGGAAGCATAAACCAAACAGTTTCAAAACAAAGTTCATAGTTCAAGATTATTTAGAACCCAACACGTGGGTTAGACGACCACTACACATTCCCAAGCTGCAAGCTCCTGAGTCACTGGGTACCTGCAAAGCATGCAGTAGGGTATCAACAAAAATGTTGGCGAGTCCACGAGTTGTCCAGTTTTAATTACCAAAAACTTGTTTCACCAGTTAATTAATCCGTTTATACATGCGATGGGGAGCTACCCCATAAGTAAGCGACTAAACTGTTTTTTCCAATACCGAATACTTACTTAACCGTACGTTTCCGCAGTGCCCCGTTTGTCAATGTTCTATCATCATTGACGGTTTGCCAGAGTACATTAGTTCACTCCCGTTCCCAGTAACAAGGGTCGGTGTGAGGCTGGTTACACCTAAATAGCGCTATCAACTAATAACCCGTTCGCCAGGCCCCGGGGATTAATCGGTATTATGTAGTGAGGACTTAAGTGATAGAGTTTCGTTTAGTGTTGCTTGTTGCATTACCGTATAAACAATAATTAACTAAGTTTGTATCCTAGTAACAAGGGAAGAAAAGTAAGTTTGTATCCCTTACAAAGGGATAGTGTTGTTTTTCAGTCCGTTTCCCAAACCACCGGGAATGCATGCTTTAAGTTGTGAACTCACCTTGGGTTGCTCGGCAGACCGTTTACTTGGTCAAACACGTTGGTCACCACGTCCTAACATGGTTACCAGTTTTGGGGTCAGGTTTGGGTACAAGTAATCACGTAGATGGTGCACGTATTTAACACATAGCATACAAAACATACTAGGGTATTGGGCCTGCTCTAATAATTACACAGTCAACAACATCAGTTAACACATAGTCCAAATGAACAGCTCATACAGTTCGGCCCAACAACGGTGACCAGTAGCCCACTCGAGACAAGGTGGTCTCGAGTCGAGACCTCTCGGTCTCGAGTCGCAACCAAAGGGTCTCGGGTTGTAGTGGGGTGGTCTCGAGTCACACAAGTTCGAGTCCCAATCTCAGATGTCTCGGGTTCAGTCTCGAGTCGAGACCTTGTTGATCTCGAGTCTTGAAGCTCATCTCAAGTTGTTGCCTTGATGGTCTCGAGTCCAATTGCTTCGGTCTCGAGTCGAGACTGAAGGTCTCGACTTGCAACATGATTGTTTCTAGAATGTTTGCACAGATTGTACTAGCCAATAGAAATTCACGTTCATGATATTGTGTACTATCCAATTAAAATGCCTAAGCATGTTTTCTTGTCCAAAACTTAATCAAGACAGATCAAACAAAGCATATTTCAAATATTCAACAACATTCATATCATATTCATGTTGTTCATAATACATTTAACACATTTTCACAATGTTCTTCATCATGAAATATTATGATCAAAGGTCAAACAAATCTTGCATCATCTATCAAACACACATTGGTCCTAAATTATCTAACATGAATCGGATAACAAAATCATATTACATAAATCGGATAACATAGTTCGGATAGCAAAAATCATTTAACAAAACATCTAACATAAACCGGATAACATAATCATTTATCCTACAAAAACACCTTAGCAAGACATGATCATACAATAGCTCACACACCTTATTCATCATATCACAAACTTACTAATCATAAGAGAATCATACAACAAGACCTTTAGACTAATCATACATCTTGTCTATTAAGTACACATAACACACAATAACGCACTAACCGGTTCCAAAGCATGGAGGTGTGTGTGTGGGGATTCACCGAGATCCGAGAGCTCCTTTCCTTGGCCGACGGTTGTTCCGAGAAGAAGAAGAAGGAGAGTGTTGGTAGAGCTTTAGGGTTTTAGTGATTTGAAGGAATGTAGGAGAGTGTGTGAATGGTGGGAGTGTCAAAATGAGAGGAGGTGGGCTTGGGCATGGGTTTTATACTCGACCTAAGGTCGGTTCACCTTAATGGGTTCGGGTGGGCTTTTTAGAGGTGCACGGCCCAACCGGCCCAGTCGTTTATTCGAGACCGAGTGGTCTCGAGTTGGGTTCATGGTGGTCTCGGCCCACTACATACTTATATATATATTATAATATATTACACATACACACTCACATAAAGCAAGAAAATAACACAACTTTCATTTAATAACATATATACACCCAATGCAATTACAAGATATTTGCTCAGGAAAACCTAGAGTGTCACAGTTAGTTTTTTTTGGTTTTTTTAGCTATTTTAGGTTATGTTCACATTGGTTCTCGCGGTTCTCGCAATAAGGGTGGTTCTCGCTTGAACCTTACCCTATATATATATATATATATATATATATATATATATATTCACTATAAATATCACACTTCAATTCCTATTTTTACCACATTCAACCACAATAATAATCTTCAATTTCTATAATCATCTCTATTCTCATTCTACAAAACGAAAAATGCATCCTCATAATCGTGGTTATGACCCGAACAACCCGTCTGCATTCCAAGAAAATAATCCTAGCCCACCACCCAATCGTCCAATGCCTAGTCCTTTTTTAATACACTCCCCTATGCCCGATATGGGGAGTTATGCATCGTATCTCGGGAATCGTTTGTTTACTAACTTCCCACATACCGACGATTCAATACCTAGCCCGATGAACCTTTCACAAACGCCCATCAACCTTTCACCAACCTCCATCAACCTTTCCCAAACCGAAACCGTCCCCGAAACTCAACCACCCAACGATGGTCCTTCCGCATCCCAACCCATAAAAAAGAGAAGTCATAAGAAAAAAACTGAGGCTGAGAAAGCACTTGAAACCGCCAAACGAAAACAACAAAGATGGGTCGTTAATGAAGAACTTGCATTGGCGAGGGTTTGGCTTCAACAATCTTAACATCCAACTTTAGGTATTTTTAAATATTTTATAGCCCTTATTTTAATATTTATGGTTATTTTTTATATAACTTTGTAATATATTAAATTTTGTTTTTGTTAAAATAGGAAATTCTCAACATCGAAGCCATTTGTGGGAAGCGATTAGTAAAACATTGCATCAAGAAATGGGAAGGGAGCCTTATCGTGAAAACGATAGCTTATCCTCGAAGTGGAGCGAGATAAGCGGCCAACTTAAAAAATTAGTGCTTTTTTAAATAAAGCAAAACAAAACCCAAAAAGTGGTGAAACCGAAGCCGACATTGTGACAAATGCATTGGTTGCATTCAAAACAAATGTGGGGAGCGACTTCCGTTTCATGCATTGTTGAGATTTGTAAGTACCATTCAAAGTGGGCGAATATCCTCAGTGGTAGCGAAACGAACACGTCTTCCAAAAGGTCAAGGGCCTCGTCCCAAGCCCAATCTGATGCACGAGATCAAGAGTTTGAAGACCTTTTGGATGATTCGCCAAACCGATCTGAATATGGAAGAGATGCCGCAAAAAGGCGCGCTCAAAAATCAAGATCGGATACGGCATCGCCTTCAGTTGGGAGTTCGGGCTCGCGTAGGGGAATATACAGCGATCAGTTGGATGACATTGCATGCAAGCTAGATACATTCAACATATTACAACAACAAAGGACCGAAATTCGAAAAAGCAAAGAAGCTAGAGATGCCCTGAAACAAAAACGAGATGATTTGAAATTTCTATCCCAGCCCATTGATCACCTAGAGGGTGAAGAGTTGGAACTAATCTTGGAGATGAGAGAAGAGATAAAGAAAAAAATATAAGCGTTAGGAATTTTTTTTATGTAATTTTCTTTATTTAAAAATATTAAATTTCTTGTTTTAAAAAATATTCAAATAGCGGTTTGGGCTGGCCACGCCCCAAACCCCTGTCCCACCATACCGTCTTCAATGTGGGTCAGCCCAGCGAAGCCCCCCCAAGCCACGTGTCAACCCATGTCCCAAACCCCCGCCCCACCATACCCCACGGTCTTAACATGATTTTCGGGGTTCGTGTAGTATTTTGACTCATGCCATGTAGGCATTGTTAACCCACAAACACAACACGTTTAATAAGCTACTAGTTTCGCACATTACTTTATATTAAAAAGCGTTGCGGGTTTTTCAATGAACATCAACACTTGAATATTATAATTTGTTTTTTTATTATTTTATTATTAAGATTACATTTAACCATATTTTGTTTTTCTTTTATAACTCTTAACATACGATGAATTTGAGTTTGCAATCACAACACGCTTATTTTTATCTATGTCTCAATATATGTTTTAACTTAAAATCGAGTTGCGAAGAATAATAATGTACAGGTGATCGGTACGCAAACATATTATTTTATTATATATTTTATTCTTATCTTATAACTTTTAAAACACCATGATTTATAGAATCTTGATTATACAATTTCAACGTGTTATGTTAATCTACGTCTCGATATTAATTCTACTTAAAACTGTTTTGACACTAACTGGTACCGGCTATCAACTTTTTGGTTTTTAATTATCTTTCGATTACTATAACGAACGTAGTATAGTATTATAACGAACTGAACCGATACCAATCGCATTCTCGTGTTTAATAAAAAAACGTGTGTAAAGCAGCCACCAATTTGGCAAATTGGATTGGTGGGGTGATGTAGATTGTACACCAATCGTTTCCGAGTTGCTTCTCTTTCTCATTCCCTTCTGTTACTCGTCTATAAAACACCCACCAATTTGGGCTTTTCTTCTTCAATTCAACGGATTCATGGCTTCCATTAACATGTCTTCTGCATCCACATCTCTTCTACGCTCAAAGTAAGCTTTTCTACCCTTCATCTCTTCTTGTTTTCTTCTATAGCAATTGGGATTTTTCTGTTCTTAATTATTATATCTATTTTCAAAGCTTTTGGGTTCGTTTGAATTCATGTTAATTTGAGAAATTGCTGCTCGATTCACACTATTCAATGTTTGTTGTTCATAATTTAGCGCCAAATTTGTTACTCTTATTGCTATCTTGTTATTGATATTTGAGATATGGAGTTATATACCAAAAGGGTTTCTCTCAGTTATCCCTTGCTGTCAATTTTTGGGATCGGAATTACTTATAGATCTTGTTAATCTTTACACAATAACTGATGGGTATTGATTCTGTGTATGATTATGATGTAATAAGTATTATTCCTCCATTTTGGCATTTTTGAGGGTATTTTTATTTCAAACACTTCATTTCTCACACCAAAGTTGCATCTTTTAACTTACCCTCAAGGCGAAAAGTGTAATAGTATTGTTTTATTTTAATAACCAACACATAATTAATGAAAGTTTAAAAAATGGAGGTGGAAGAGTCGTAGTTATTAAAGGCGTTAGGTGCACTCAAGGCACATGGGTCTCGCCTGGGGCCTAGCCGCAAGGCGTTAAAAAAGCGTGTGCCTGAGGAAAAAAGCGCACAGCAAAAAAACTTAAAACATTTTTATATAATAGAAAATTTATACGATTCTTCAAATAAAATAAAACTAAAGCTATTATATAACAATATAACATTTTATATCGTCTATTTAGTACCAAAAGTTATAAATGCTAGTTTATTAGTGCAGAAAAATAGTTTTCGTTAGATAAAATAGAAATCTAGCTGGAATCTTGCCAGAATTTAGAGAATTTGGCCGGAAACTCTCCAGAATCTAGGAATCTCGCTGGAATGTGCGCATGAACCATCACCTGGAGAATTAAAGTGCAATTGCCTTGACTTAAGGCGCAATTGCCTCGCCTTGCTAGGAATTTGGGCCTAGGCGCAAGAGGCGATGGCTTTTAACAACTATGGGAAGAGTATGCGTGTCTGCTCAACCCGTTTTGACCCGTTACCAACCTACCAGACGAGGACATCATGCCACCTCTAGTATAATAAGTTTAGATTAACAAAGGGGGCTCCTTTACATTCTTTCTAATCTTAAAGTTGCCTCTAACAATGGACTATATATGAACACTATGATGCAGGATGATCACAAATGTCAGCTCGTATAACGGTCACCACTTTGTAAATCTGTTTTCGTCCAACGGGCATACATCAGAGGCGTTTCTCCATCTCACTACTCGATCATGCTCCAAAAGTAAAGGTGATGGAAGGTTCAGAGCTTCATTAGATAGTAGTTATCCTGTTAACCAAAAAGGGATTAACGGTGTTGACAAAAATGGCGTTAGTGTATCATCTGGGATTGTGACACAGCCTGATTCAATAGCTTTGGGTGCACTAGCAGCGGAAACAACGCCTAGCGTGAGTGGGTTTTCGTCTGGCGCTGATGAATACGGTTCAGATCAGCCAACCACGGGCTTCTCGTCTATTCCAGAGGCCATTGAAGATATACGCCAGGGAAAGGTTTTGCATTTTTTTCATTTCCTTTTTTATATACACTGCTAAATGCTGTGATTTTCCCATCTTGTGATAATAAAATTTCGCAAATTATGTGAGTTGACACATAGTTTAATGAAAGGATATTTTTATTGGTAGTCAAATAATTTAATAATTCTCTATAATGTTAACTAGCGAGCATCTAGTGGATCAAAATACTGCTATCAATACTTCGCAAAGGTTATTGACCGATAAAGACATTATTTTGCATTGAATTTTCACAAAAAGCTAGAGGCGGCGAAATGAGCATTTTTGGTAACAGGTTAAAACAGATGGATATTATTTTGTATGGGTAAAAACAGATCGGTTAAAATGGATGGATACTTTTGTGATATTTTTGAAACATTTTAATATATTATTTTTGAAGCACCTTTGTGCAGTTCATGCAGTTTTTAGTTAGTAGAATGTCAATATCACTCTTAATTCACTTAAGATACCATTGACTTACGACGTTTATAAAAATGTAGGATTAGTGAGAGTTGCAAGTAAAATCACTTCTTAACCATAAAAAAATTGTTGTGTTTAGTTTTGAGCTGAAGAAAGTAAAATCTTTTAATACCATTTGAGTTTTGGGTGTCGCTTTATTTTATACCAAATTTTGATTTATGTTGCAGATGGTTGTGGTTGTTGATGATGAAGACAGAGAAAATGAAGGAGATTTGATAATGGCAGCATCGTGTGTTACACCAGAGGCTATGGCTTTTATTGTTAAACATGGAACTGGGATTGTTTGTGTAAGCATGAAAGACGAAGATTTGGATCGATTGGAACTTCCTTTAATGGTTACTCATAAAGATAACGCAGACAAGATGTGTACAGCCTTCACAGTATCAGTGGTATGTATAATTTTTGATATATTTTTACATTTTTGCTAAAAACTATATTTTATTACAAATGAATATGTGTATTGACAATATGTTGGCATGTAGGATGCAAAACACGGTACAACTACGGGGGTGTCAGCACGTGATAGGGCGGTAACTATAAAAGCTTTAGCTTCCAAAGACTCACAACCTGCAGATTTCAACCGCCCAGGACACATATTTCCATTGAAATACAGGGAAGGTGGTGTTTTAAAACGAGCGGGTCATACGGAAGCGTCAGTTGACCTAGCTGTGTTAGCTGGGTTTGACCCTGTAGCCGTCTTATGTGAGATTGTGGACGATGATGGTTCAATGGCTAGATTGCCAAAGCTACTAGAGTTTGTCAAAAGGGAAAATTTAAAGATCATATCTATAGCTGATTTGATCAGGTAGGCGACGATCTTATGTGTGTTCCGAATTGTCAGTTTATGAAATAATGGCGTTTGTTGACATGGGTTTGAATTTGGCAGGTATAGAAGGAAGACGGATATGCTAGTGGAACGTGCTTCTGCTGCACGTATACCCACTACATGGGGACCGTTTGTTGCTTATTGTTATAGATCCGTCTTAGATGGAATCGAACATATCGCTATGGTCAAGGTGAGGAAACATTTACAAAAGTATTATACATATAGGTTGAGAATCAACCCGTTTACTTGTTAGTTTGATGAAACATTTTCTCATTTTTAAATAGGGTGACATTGGTGATGGGAAGGACATTCTTGTTAGGGTACATTCAGAATGCTTAACGGGTGACATATTCGGGTCTGCAAGATGTGATTGTGGTAACCAATTGGCACTTGCAATGCAACAAATAGAAGAGGCTGGCAGGGGCGTTTTGGTCTATCTCAGAGGCCATGAGGGAAGGGGTATCGGGTTAGGTCACAAACTTCGCGCTTATAACTTGCAAGATGATGGACGTGATACAGTTGAAGCTAATGAGGAGCTCGGTTTGCCCGTTGATTCCAGGGAGTACGGTATCGGTGCACAGGTAATTTACTATATATAAAACACGCCTTTAAGCCAACAGTTTATTTGCTTCTTATAACTTCCGTTCGTTAGTTTTTCCTTATAAAATACTAAATACCCGGATGAGTTAACCTATATTTCGACCTTTTGATATAAATTTTATTGAAAAGGTAGTACAGTATTCAAAATAACATATGGTGGCAAACCGAGCGGGTACCGACGACGATTGTATTGGTGTTATCGAAACCAATTTCGGTATTCGTTTTTATGGTTTTCGAATGATGTAAAACACGACTTTATATATTGGGTTACATGATACAACTCGTGGGTAATAAAACTTTTATAATTTTTTTAGTTTTAATTTCACTCCTTACAATATAGCTATATATATGTCTTTAACCAATAGCTTTATTTTTCTCTTGTAAATTTCGTTCCCTAATTTATTCTGTTTTGAAAAACTAAATACGCGGCTGCATTTAGTTTTTTTCTCTTTGAAATAAATTTTATTAAAAACGTTGTATATTTTCAGTATTGTGTGCTGTAGCCTGTAGTGAATGTTGATGTCGTAAAACATAGCACAATGTGCCGATACCGTACATTTAGGAAGCTTTTGACCTACTTGTCTTCTTTGACCCGTTTCATTTTTTAACTAAACCTTTTGATTTAATCGTGGGCCTACTAGAGATAAAACGGGGCAGGTTGCCACCTTGAATTTCGGTATTGTGTGCTGTAGCCTGTAGTGATACAGTTGAAGCCAATGAGGAGCTCGGTTTGTATTGTTTGACCCACTAGAGATAAAACATAGCACAATGTGCCGAAACATTTGTTTTTCAAAATTCTTTCATAGACAGTGCGTTGATTATGATTACAAACAATATCAAATAAATACATTTAGGAAGCTTTTGACCTACTTGTCTTCTTTGACCCGTTTCATTTTTTTTAACTAAACCTTTTGATTTAATCGTGGGTCCACTAGAGATAAAACGGGTCAGGTTGCCACCTTGAATTTTGGATTCTTTAAATCGTTTTATTTATATTTCTTGTTCATAAATTTGTGTTTTAATGAAACCATATGCAGATTTTGAGAGATTTAGGAGTGAGTACAATGAAGTTGATGACAAACAACCCTGCTAAGTACATTGGGCTCAAGGGCTATGGTTTGGAAGTTGCAGGCAGAGTTCCCCTTGTGACTCCAATTACAAAGCACAACAAACGATATCTCGAGACCAAACGGGCCAAGATGGGCCACGTTTATGGCTCCGAGAACAATGGTGTTCCAACCCTTATATCCCAAAATGACAAACCAATTTCCCAAAACCCGAGTGTATAAGTCGGGTTCATCTATTTGATTGACTCATTCTTTACTTACCCTCATCTCGAGTTTAGAAACCTAAACGGCAAAATTCGTTCTTTGAAACCTGTTTGTAATACATGTTAATGAATGGAAGATGTTGCAAGTTCCATCTATGTGACACATTCGGTCAATTACTTTAAAACAGGTTAATTTTTACTGTTATATTTTGCATGCTTCCTTAAAAAAAATATAATTAACTTGGAGGAGTCAAAATTGTTTGATTATCAAAAATAAAAAGATTTCATTCAACCTGTCGGGTAATGGAATCACAGACTCCTGGAAACCTCAATGGTTCTTGATTGAGCTTAAAAGTTCATAGTATATAATACCACGCCAACCCGCACTCAAAAAAAAAAAAAAAAAAAAAAAAAAAAAAAAAAAAAAACCGCGCCCAGCCAAGCCACACCATGTGGAGCCCACCTCCGCCACATGTCAACCCAAGCCCCCAACCTAAGCCCCTCACACCCCGTAGTCTAAGGGGCATTTTCCGACACATCAGCATCATAACGTCCTTTTAAAAAATGTGTAATGGTTAACATCTCTTAATGCCCTTTCAATCTTTATTTTCCGTTTTGTTTTCTTCCCATTGGACATTATACTAGAAACGTCCCTACTTCTTTATGCCTTGTATAATGCCTAAGGAGGCGGCGTTGGAAGCATTATCAAGCCCCTATAATGCTCCGTTACACGTGATCTTAAGGTATATTAATCATTTCTCAGCTAATACATTTATTATCAATATCAATATAGCCTCATTAATTTTATGTTATTAGTATATTATATGATGTAATATAAGTATATTCACGGGAAATTACGTTTTTTGTTTTATTTTTTAGTGAAGGGTTCATAGGAGAAAAAAATTTAAGAAGAAAAATTTTTTTTTTCAATCAATAAAAATGTTTCATTTTACTTTATTTAACATTTGCATTTAATGTTATTGTAAAATTTATTGGTAAACTTACACAAATCATTACTTTTTAATTTTCCTCTTTAATAGCTAACTACATTAAATTTGTAACTTATTTTCAAAATATATATTTAAAAAAAATTACTTTAGAGTGTATGATAAATTACGAGCTGTGTAAGATAAAATGTATAATAAATTTTGAAATGTTTAGGATACATTTCGAAATGTGTAGGATAAATTTTGATGTGTGTAGGCAAAAAAATTTAGTCTGTAGAATGATAGTCTTTATGACTTATTAATTAGTCAAATAAAATAATAAATGAGATGAAAGAAACTATTTAATGTTTCTTTGTTCTTTTTGTCCTCAAATAAATTTGCTTCACAAATAAACCTCCGTCAATGAGCTGGTGGTAGAGTGGTATGGGAGAGACTTGGATTTCCAAGAGACCCAGGTTCCATTCTTGCTTCCCCCCATTAGTTTCAGCGGCACTGGGTGCTGATGAGAGACTAGGCGAGTAGGCGACGATCGCTAGTTTGATCCTCGAACTGAATGGGTTTTACCTCACCGCATTGTCATGCCTTCGGGCGAGTGTTTACAGCCTTCAGCCCTAGTTGAGGGTTTTTTCCGGATTCGAAGGCGACTGTATCCCGATGTGCTGAATTTTGCCAATAGCCCATTGGAGGATTCGTTGGCCATTCAGAAAAATAAATAAATAAACCTCCCCTTATATAGTTCTTATTGTTATATCTAGGGTTATTGGATTTTAGCAGCACATAACTATTTGTCGTTGGCCGCTGCGACTGCCAACTTTGACTCCCGCCAATCCTAACTTAACACTTCGTGTGTCCTGTCACCTCGTCGTTAACTAAACATTAACTTCGTTTGTTTTACTATCCTACGTGTCAAAATTATCCAATGTGGCATGTTGACATGGAAAAGGCTCATGTTGCTCACCCCTAACACCTTATAAAAAGCCCTAAATCACCCTAAAATTATTTAGTGAAGAACAAGAACACAAGTGAATCATCTGAGCAAAATCATTCAGTGAAGAATAACAGGCAAACCGAGCTCCTAAAATCATTTAGTGAAGAATAACGGGCAAACCAAGCTCCTCATTGGATTCAACTGTATCACGTCCATCATCTTGCAAGTTATAAGCACGAAATTTGTGACCTAACCCGATACCCCTTCCTTCATGGCCTCTGATATAGACCAAAGCACCCTACTAGCCTCTTCAATTTGTTGCATTGCAAGTGCCAATTGGTTACCACAATCACATCTTGCAGACCCTAATATGTCACCCGTTAAGCATTCTGAATATACCCTAGCAAGAATGTCCTTCCCATCACCATTGTCACCCTCTTTCAAAATGAGAAATTGTTTCATCAAACTAATATTAAATTCCTATGAAAACTTTTGAAATTTGCAGTATATGGTGCTCCCTTAGTTTCAAAGGTGGTACTTTCAACACCTATACATGGAAACAGGTCAACCTGGATTGTATTCTATTAATAAAGAGGGTCCGAGTATATGAGCTCTTCTTCTACCCCATGCATTTAGTGTAATTCGAAAACCTAAAATCTTCAAAGTGACTTGGATGGAAAGGTCTACTGCCATCACGACGTTGTTGCAATTCTTCGAGTAGTTGGACGAAAAAGTGAAAGCCATGGTCAACAATTTTACGGCTTCTCTCATTGGCCTATAAGTTCCCTTGTTCATTTTCCCTCATCTTGGTTTGAAATTATGAAAGTTTGTGTCTTGTAGGGATCTGATTTCAAATTCTTCTTATGGAAAGAAGATGTTGATAACATGTTCAAAGAACATTCAAACGACATAACAACTCCAACCAGTTATCAAGACCCGAAGATACAGAACCCAGAATTATAGAATTTGGTGTTACTAGAAGAGAACAAGATGTTGAAATCAAAGATATATGGTACATAGTTTAAGTCGAAGAAGCCATATGTGTTAACCTTGTTAATTGCCATTGCAATATGGTTTTAATTGTCTAATTAGTATTTAGTGATTCCTGGTTGTATTTGTACCCACTTGTTGTTATGAATGGAATTTGCAAGTAGTTTCCCATTAATGAAGATTCCTGTTACTTTGACCAAACTGCACAGCATTCACATCCAATCCATCAAATTATACATACATTCCACTAAAAAACAACTCCTATATCAATATATTTCCACTAAAAACAAATACTTTTTCTCTCTCCTTTCAATTAAATAATATTATCATTACATTTTTCTCTCACTTCCACTCACAACCACTTTCAAAATATATTAAAAAATTATAACGGGTGAACAGTGTCCCCCCAAATATACAGATGAACAGTAACATTTTCTCTCTCCTCTACTCACAACCACTTTTTATACCCTTTATAATATAAAAACCCCTTCTCACATAATTTGATGGTTAGGATGTGAATGCTCTAAGTGTAATAACACAGTGACAAAACTGAAAAGTGTAATGTTATTTGCCAAACTACACATGTAAGTGTAAGACACGTTGACCAAAGTGCAAATGTAAGTGTATGCGAAGCTTGACCAAACTGCACATATAATAACAAGGAGCAAACTACACATGTAATAACAAGGACCAAACTATGATGACATTTGAAAAACATAAAACTATATACACTAAGACCAAACTGAAACGGTAATAACATGGACCAAACCTAAAACAATAAACACAATTACCAAAATAACATGGACCAAATTGAACATGTAAAACCAAAGTTAAATGACCAAACTAAGGTGCACAATTTTGTCCAAAAGAGTCATAACATTAGATCATGTTGTCCAACATAGTTTACCAAAAACTGATAAAAAGTCATAACATTACACCACATTACTAACGGGTGGTTTTAGGCAAAATAATAGAGTAAATAAGTTATAACATAACATTAACTTGTCCAAATAACACAAAAAGTCAAACATTGACTAATTAATTGCAGCCTTCCCTATTGCCCTTCCCTTTGGTCTTTCCCATTCCCTTTTGAATTGGCCTCTTGGTTCCCTTTTGAGATGACAGTTGGGTTGTTACTTGAGTAGAATGCTAAGTTGTAGCTTGTGAAGCTGCTTGAGTTGATTGGTTTGGTTTTTGGCTCCGCATCTTCTGTCTCTTAAGAGCAGACTCACCTGCAGTCATTAGGAAATTCACAAACTGTTAGGCAAATATAAACGAATAACATAAGTCAAACACAAACCTAAGACTAAGAAACGTTCACCTGCATCTGTTTTTCTTTTTTTCTGTTGACTTTCTTTTGTTGTGACCCCTTGCCCCACAATTTACAGCATGCTCTATTAGTTTTACGGGTTTTTTTCGATCTTCATGAGGATCACTCTTTTCTGTTCTTCTTAGGCCTACCATGAGCAGATTTGACTGGAGGTGGATCTGTAGGATAATGAACCTTGGGCCAATACCTTTCACTAGGTAATGGAGGGATTAAGAACTCATAAGCCTTCATGTATGTTTCTTTGTAGTAACACTCATCAACACAATCTCCGGCATTCTAATGTATAAACCAGCCACAGTACACACATGTTTACATATATATCCCTAGGGCTATAAACGAGCCGAGTCGAGCCGAGCTCTACCCAGCTCGAGCTCGGCTCGAACTCAATTCGAGCTGGCTCGACTCGAGCTCGAATTTCAAATCGAGCTGAGATTTAAGGCTCGAGTTCGACTCGATTAAAATTCGAGCTAGCTCAGCTCGACTCGATCTAGCTTGAATAACAAAGAACTGAAAATTTTACTACTTAAAAAGCCCTAAAAATGAATCTCTTCATAGACTAAGGGCCATAATTGCAATTTAATTTAATCAAATGGCTAAATATGCAAGTATAAATGTCACACCCCAACCGATGGCGGAAACATCGGGGTGCGAGCACTAAGTGTTCAGATTGCTCACGAGATTCCATAACACTAGTAATTTCAATATAGATTAAATAAGGTTCATGCATAAGTTTATCTAAAACAACATCACCAAAAAAGATTCAAAATACAACCATTAATCATTGTTCAAAGTCTAGATTAGGTGGGTTTCTAAGCATCAGCCCTAGCTTGATTTCCATGATTCAGCATCCTATCAGCCTGCAACATGTACTAAAATAAAGCCAGTACAAAAATGTACCGGCGAGTATACAAGTTTGAATAATAGCATAATAGTTTAAAACAACTCATATCCATCGTGTAAATGATAAAATAGTTTCAGCCATGCTAGTGTTCGCAGTCCAACAAGTGATAGCCCAAGTATCCCGATGCTTTGTTGTTTTCCCAAGTCTCAAGGAAAACTAGAATCCTCCTAACAATACCCCCGAGAATAATGGGGAGGTGCATCTCCTATAGCGCTACTATTGTTAACGCGGAACTACACACCCTGGATTAAACGTCCACATAGCACAAATAGAATACAAGAATCACAAGTTTCACATACACATAGGATAAAGTTTAGTTTGCAAAAGTCTCAAGTATCGTAGTTTAATAGAATACGTGTTACATCCCAAAGTTTAAAACAAAAAGGGATCGAGTATACTCACAATGATTGCTTAACAGATCAACTGTTATTGGATCAAAGGGAGCTCTTTAGGTTTAGCCTGATTAGATTACAACAGATAAGAGTCGGGCAGAATAACGAGATTGCGCAAAGTGTCGGATCAGTCATCCTGATCGGATGGCTGTCCGATCGGATGGCCATCCGATCGGATTGCCATTCGATTGAGATGACATGTGAGTGAAAAGGGACGGATGGCTATTCGATCGGATGGCTAACCGATCGGATTGCCATTCGATCCAAAGTTTTAAGTTTTCAAAATTCAAAGTCTCAAAAGGTCACCTGATCGGATGGCAGTTCGATCGGATGGCTATCCGATCGAGTTGTCGTTCGACGATCATGACTTCAAAGTTCAAGTGTTTAAAGTTAAGGGGGCAAGTGTTACTTGATCGGGTGGCTGTTCGATCGGATGGTGATGTGTGTGCGGTGTTATATATATTTTATGCATATTTTTAGCCCTTTTTACACTTTAGTCAAGTTTTAAATTTATAAAATACGATATTTTACTAACACTAAACACACATATGGGCAAGTGCACCCATCGTGAGCGTAGTATAGCGTTGGTAAGATACCGAGGTCATCCAAGGACACAAGAGCTTTTAATACCGGTTTATCCTCAACGTCTAATCAAATCAAAATTTTTGAAAAAGGTTTAAACATGAAAATAAAAACTAAAAATGTTGAAAATAAAAATAAAAAATAAAAACAGATAGACAAGATGAATCACTTGGATCCGACTCGCCTTTAGTGTAACCTTTGATTATTTCCACACTTTTGCACTTTTTAAGAGATTATCTTAGTTATAGTAGTAGGCCCCTCTTTTGAAGGTGACGTTACCCTCAACCCAGTAGTTTTAGTCAGCAATGATACAATCCTAAAGGGTTGGATTATTGAAAGATAATTAATTAAGTTATTAATGCGTAATGTGGTATGCCCCTCTTTTGAAGGTGACGTTACCCTCGACTAAGTAGTTTGAGTCAGCATGGATACAATCCTAAATAGCCGGGTTAATGTTTTAATAGTAGTTTACATATGAGGGGATCAAGAAATTCGAACCCCTGCCATCCAATACCAGTGGGTGTTGAAGGAGGTCCTATTAAGCTTGACCCAGGTCCTTGCAGGATCTATACACTAAACAAGGCAAGACGCTTACCAAACCATTCCCTTAACCCCCGACCAGGTAGCCAAAATATCTCCATATAGACCGTGGAGATATGAATGGTGTAAATCTTTTATTTTATATAGACAGTAAAATGACGCCAAGACACCACGGACAAATGATAAGGAAGTTTCACCTTCAACATAAGAAACTAGTTATTAAAGTCATTAATACATAACCAAATAAAAAGTGCGAAAAGATTAAAAATAAAAAGTATTACACTAAATGCTTGTCTTCACCAAGTGATGTAAGAGACTTAGGCAAACATGGCCTTTGATTGTCAAGAACTCTTACGATCAATCTTGGATCCGGAGACTACTACACACACACTATGATGGATGATGGATGATGGTGGTGGATGTGGGTTGTGATGGTGGTGGTGGGTGGGTGAAGTGTGAGAGAGGTGGTTTGCCAAGGGATGCCTTTGAAGTGAACCAAGAACCTCTATTTATAGCCTGCACAGAAGCCCGGACACGGCCCCGTGTCCATTGGGCCCGGCCCCGTGTCCACCCATCTTCTCTTTCTTCATTAATTGCAGTTTGTCTGCATTAGTTGACCACGCCCCCGTGTCTGCTGGGCACGGCCCCGTGTGCAGAAGCGTATCTGTACTATCAAGATTTGTTTGGATTCTGCGAATCTTAGCATTGACCACGGGCCCGTGTCCGCTGGGCACGCCCCCCGTGTTGGGAGATAGAAGCTTCTACAACTTTGTCTTTTCTGCAGACACTTGGGCACGCCCCCGTGCTCAATGAGCACGGGGCATGTTCAGCCTTCTGATCTCTTGTTTTTGCTTGGGAAGATGTTGTCGAGGGGTCGGGCATGCCACGTTTATTCCCTTTCTTGTATTATTGTTAGATTTGGCTGCATTTTTGCTTCTTTTGTTCAATTAAGCTCATTTGTTCCTGAAAATACAAAAGGAAGACAAAAGCACACTTTTTCCAACATTAGTACTAAAAAGGGTTAGTTTTATGCCTCATTTGATGTAATTTATATGTTGCATTTTGCACACATCAAATACCCTCACACTTGAATCTTTGTTTGTCCTCAAGCAAAACTATTTATAATGTGGCTTACACGCCCAAATGGAATGTGTAGAAGAGAAGGTTTTGGGCTTGTCTTGAGTGTCGGGAATCCAAGATTTTTATTAGGCTTTATTTTTATGTTATTTACAATCCTATTCGTTATGATTTATTTAGAATATTACATAAGAGAAATTATTTATTTGGGCATAACATGCCTCTTTAAAATATATACAAGTTCATATACCTCACGGGAGATCACTAAACACTCTGCCGAAAGATGTATTTTTGTGAAACACTCGAGAGCGGCATGGAACTTACTTCTACCATAAGCTTGCCAAGCAATCAATCCTCCTCCTTTTTAACTATACACCTTTGTAAATATCAAAAGGACTTTGGGGGAATGGTTAGGCTTGGGTTAAAGGTAGGTGGTTGGGTTAGTGGTTAGTAGAAAAGGGCGAAAGGCGTAAAAAGCGTCGGTTTTCATAAGACTTTTTATTATTTTTTTTATTACTTTTTTTATTCTAATGAAGCATTTCTTCAAACAAAGTTTTTTTTTTTTTGATGAACTTGTTTGTTTATTTCTTGGCTTCATCATTCAATTTTTTATAAGGAATGTCATATGAAAAACCGAGTTTTTACTAAAATAAAGGGTTTAAAATGAAAAAAAGTTTTGGTGGGTAAAGTGTGTTTGTTTTGTGGGTTTAGAAATGAAAAGGTTTAGGCTCAAAGGGGTTAACTAGGGGGATTTTTGGGTAGGTGGTAAAAAAAAAGAAAAATAATGGTGTTGAAAGAAAAAAGGGTTAGTCCTAATGCCTCCATCATTTACTTACTTCGGTTTAAGTTGGTAAGGACCGGGAATGTATCGTCATGACAAGTTCTAGAGTTGTAAGAGACCAAGCGGCTATTCACACAAGAAACGAAAAATGTGCATTTAGTTTAAAGATGTGTATTTGTATGCTCAATAAAGGCTCAAAACTCACTTTTTTGTGGGAATGGGTTTTTATGTGATCCAGTATATATAATCAAATTTTAATTAGATTTGTCATGTCGTTTCATAATTTTCTTATGTTGGTTCTTTTTATCACGACGCTATCGGTTGTAAATTTATAAAAATATAACCTTTTTAAACTTTTAATTCCCAAATTAAACCAAGACAAGTAAAAAAACTGAAAAGTTTTTGAAAAAATTTGAGGTGTTTAGCGGTTCCAATAGAGTTTTGTGTAAGGCTTGTAATTAGGACTTGCAAAATTCAAGGTTTTAGCATCCCCCCCACACTTAAATTACACATTTTCCTCAATGTGTCCCAAAAATAAGTTTTTAGGTTGATTGAATGTGTAAAAGGTGTGTTAAAAACAAAATTTTATGTTACTGTGCATCTGGACACGGCCCAGTGTTGGATGAACATGGTCCCGTGGTCAGATTGCCAGTAACAAAGACTTACAGAAGGTGGACACGGGGGCGTGTCTGGTGAACACGACCCCGTGTTGTCACAAGTTAAATAGCAATTTGCAGAATTAAACAAACAGCAGGTCTGGGAGGTGGGCACGGGGGCATGTCGGCTGGGCACGACCCCGTGTGGACAAACTGCAAAAGTGTAAAACAGGTTTCTGGCTTCGGTTTTGCTGTCCCGGCTTTAGTAGCACTAACGTTTAGTGCTGTAAGCCTCGTATGTACCTGTTTAACTAATAAATACCACACCAAACAATAACCAACATCCTAAATTACCAAAGTTCATCATCCACGTCACAAGTTAAAAAGAAAAAGAAATGCAGAAATTAAAAAGAGTTAAGGAAAGTAAATTGTTCAACAAGTGGCATGCAGGCCAGAAATTGTTCATGAGATAAGGGGGTTAACCTGTGAGACCTCCATACGTGGGATGCTACCTCCTACTCCTCCTGCTCAATCCATGTCCTCGTCTTCATCATCATCACCTCCTCCGTGGCCCGCCATATACTCCCGGATGTTTCCAATGTCATCCTGCATGTCGGAGATGTTTCTCTCTGTCACTACGACCCAGGCGTATGTGTTGCTGGCCATGTTGTAGGTGTTCCTGGTGCACATAAGGTTTTCCTACAATAAATCATGTAAGCTTTGAAAGTTAGGAAAACTGCCTCCTTGAGAGGAGGATTGACCCGGATCACCCTGGTGCTGGTAGTGGTACTGAGGAGGAGGACGGATGTGTGGAGCGTGTAAGACGAGTGCTTCTTGCGGGTTCCATGCATGCCCTTGAACCGTTTGAAATCTGATCGACCCGTCATCTGCTTCATAAATCAAGTTCATGGTACGGCAAATGACCATGTCCACTCTTCCCGACCATGGGCTCTTTTGAAAAGACCTCGGCATCCTAGCAACAAAGTGTTTGAAAAGGCGGTAGATCCACCCTCCAAAGAAGATAGGAGTCGGGGGAGTAGCAAGTTGGTTCCAGTGCATGTTGCGGAGTAACAGGTATGGAACATCAAGGTTGACACGGTTGTGGATGCAATGAAGGACAAGCGGATCCCGTAACCCTACAACACCGCTGTTGTCGTGTCTCTGGCTAAGAGAGTAGGTGAGGTCCCTGTGGATGTAGCGGTAAAGAGGGTCTCTCAACTGGGTGCTCTTAGTTCGGCTCGGGTTATAGTTGCCTTCCCCTATTTGAGCCCAAGCAGCTTGGCGTTGGTTTTCCGGAATCTCCCGTAGACCCCCGGTGTTCTCTTCATCCCCAGCATCTTCTTCCGCATACAACCCAACTATTGCCCCAAACTGTGCGATCGAGATCGAGTACACAGTTCCCCCACAACGGAACTCTACCCCATCATTGTCAAACGGATCAGCTCTTGTCTTGAATACGAACGTGCTGTAAAATTCCATGTTGTATTCATGCACAGAGCGAAGTCGAGTGTAAAGGGCAGCTTGTAGTGGTCCGGTGACAATGTTGTTGAAGCGGTCTATCTGGTTCACTGTTTCTAGAAGATCCGTGCATATTTGTCGTGGATACTCCTCGGGCCTAGTTCTTAGCACATTGTATCTTGCTTGAGCATCCAACCCATTTGCATTGAATCTGGTAAATTTCTTGGCCATCTGAAAGAAAACACCAAACAATTAGCAAGAAACAGTGAAATTCTCGGAGAAAACTGAAAACAGTCGGCTGAACACGGCCCCGTGTTCAGCGGACACGCCCCGAGTTCGCCTGGATTTGGCTGGACACGCCCCCGTGCTCAGCAAGCACGGCCCCGTGTCCAGACGTCTGTTTCCCAAAAATCCCATTTTTTGACCCGGTCCGGAAAACTTGAAATTTTTTTGTCCAGTAGGGGCGGTTTTCCCCGAAAATGAAACCCCAAGTGCCGTTTTCCCAAAACAAACCGTTTACCCTTTTGATTTTATCTTTTTCGGTTCAAAAACAAGGGTTTGGGGTTTTTGTGAGAAATCGGGCAAATCTACAAACAATACAAGTTGATTTACTTCCTATAACATGTATCTATACTAATGCTAACAGATTTATGCAAAAAATTGAGGTTCGATCTGGTTCAAGTTGAAGAACCCTAGATTTTCCCCCAAATTTTTGGTGTTAAACTACATGCAAGTGCTTAATCTAACTACTTATGATGATAGGATCATACCTTGATGTTGTTAGAAGTAGGGGAAACGTCGAAATCTGCAGAAAAATTCACCGGAACCAGAGAGTTTTTGGGGAAACGGGGCGTGTGGAATGAAGAAACTGAATGAAAATGGGGGTTTTATCCCGACAGTTGTGCGGACACGGCCCCGTGCTCGCTGAGCACGGCCCTGTGGGTGGGCAAAATAATTTTTTTTATAAGTGCTCATGTGAGTGCCCGGTTTCCCAAAACTTGGTTTTTAGAAATCTTACCGATTCAGATGTGTTCCCAATTTTTCGTAACTTACCAGGTATGATGTTGATGCTTTCACCTTTGTTTCATTCTTTGATCTTTTGAAGCCAGATTTCTTCCTCCTCATCCTCAATTAATCCTTGATAAAGCTTTAGCCGTTGGCCATTGACTTTGAATGGAATTCCATTCCGAGATTTAATTTCGACTGCACCGTGTAGGAAAATATGGGTGATGGAAAAAGGTCCTGACCACCTAGACTTTAATTTAGTAGGAAATAATCAAAGTCGTGAATTAAACAATAGAACTTGATCTCCTACCCAAAATTCATTAGGTTTAATGTATTTATCATGCAAATTTTTCATTCTTTCCTTATAAATTTCGGAGTTAGAGTATGCATAATTCCTTAATTCGTCTAATTCATTTAATTTGCAAAATCGATTTTTACCAGCAATTTCTAAGTCTAAGTTTACATTTTTAATTGCCCAGTAGGCCTTGTGTGCTATTTCTACTGGCAAATGACAACTTTTTCCGTAGACTAGCTTATATGGGGTTGTATCTATTGTTGTTTTATCAGCAGTTCGAAAAGCCCATAAACCATCGTCTAATTTATCGGCCCATTCTTTTTTATTTAACCCTACGGTTTTTTCGAGTATCGTTTTAAACCTCTATTAGTCACTTCGGCTTGTCCGTTTGTTTGAGGGTGATATGCCATTGAGACCCGGTGATAGACCTCATACCTTGTTAAGATTTTTTCAAGTTGATGGTTACAAAAATGGGTACCTCTATCACTTATTAATGCTTTTGGTGTTCCAAAACGAGAGAATAATCTTTTCAGAAATCTTACCACGACTCTTCCATCATTTGTTGGAAGTGCCTCAGCCTCGGCCCATTTAGACAAGTAATCTACCGCCACAAGTATATATTTGTTTCCTTTTGACGGTGGGAAAGGTCCCATAAAGTCGAGTCCCCACACATCAAAAATTTCACAAACAAGAATGCCATTTTGTGGCATTTCATTTTTGGAAGAAATATTACCTGATCTTTGGCAAGCGTCACATGTCTTGACAAGACTTTGGGCGTCTTTTTAAATGGTTGGCCAATAAAATCCTGAATCAAATACCTTTCGTGCGGTACTAGCGGCACCATGATGTCCTCCGTATGGACCTTCATGACAATGGCGGAGAATTCTTCTTGCTTCACTACCATGTACGCATCGGCGGATGAGTTGATCGGCACACATTTTGAAAAGATAAGGATCTTCCCAAAAATAATGCTTTACATCGGCAAAGAATTTTTTTCTTTGATGATGTGGCCATCCTTTTGCGACTATACCGCTAGCTAGGTAGTTGGCATAGTCGGCGTACCACGGCTCTTCTCGGTATTCCATCATTTCCAGGGACTCTGTTGGGAACTTTTCATTGATTTGCTCGTCCCTGGTTGCCTCCAAAGCTGGGTCTTCCAAGCGCGAAAGATGATCTGCTGCGGTGTTTTCTGCTCCTCTTTTGTCTTTTATTTCAATGTCAAATTCTTGGAGGAGTAGAATCCACCGAATCAAACGTGGTTTAGCATCCTGTTTCTTGAAGAGATATCGAATGGCTGCATGATCTGTATAGACTATTGTTTTAGAAAGAACAAGATAAGAGCGAAATTTATCAAAAGCAAATACCACGACTAGTAACTCTTTTTCTGTTGTTGTGTAATTTTCTTGTACATCGTTAAGTGTTTTACTAGCATAATAAATTGGGTGAAAATGCTTATCTTTTCTTTATCCCAAGACGGCTCCAACTGCAAAGTCACTTGCATCACACATGATTTAAAAGGTAATTTCCAATCAGGCGCTATCATGATAGGTGCATTGACTAGCATTTCTTTTAGGGTTAGAAATGCTTGATTGCAATCCTTGTCAAAGATGAAAGGGGCATCTTTTTCAAGTAATTTTGTTAGAGGCCTTGAGATTTTAGAAAGGTCCTTGATAAATCGTCTATAAAATCCGGCATGCCCTAGGAAACTTCTGATAGCTCTAACGGAGGATGGGGGTGGTAACCGAGAAATAGTGTCTATTTTTGCTCGATCAACCTCCATCCCTTCGCTCGAGATTTTGTGACCGAGTACTATTCCCTCTGTTACCATGAAATGGCATTTTTCCCAGTTAAGGGCGAGGTTAGTTTCCTCACATCGGGATAGCATTCGTTCAAGGTTATCGAGGCATTGGTCGTATGAATCACCAAAGATAGAAAAGTCGTCCATGAAGACTTCCATTGTCTTTTTTATCGTATCATGGAAGATGGTCACCATGCAACGTTGAAAGGTTGCGGGGGCATTACATAGACCAAAAGGCATACGTCAATAAGCAAAAGTTCCATAGGGACATGTGAATGTTGTCTTTTCTTGGTCTTCGGGTGCTATCGGGATTTGAAAGTAACCTGAAAAACCATCTAAGAAACAATAAAATTTGTGACCGGATAATTTTTCTAACATTTGATCAATAAAGGGTAAAGGAAAGTGATATTTCCTTGTTGCTTCATTTAATCGATGATAATCTAAAATACCCTCCATCCTGTGACGGTTCTCGTTGGTATTAATTCATTTTTCTCGTTAGTTATTACCGTCATACCTCCTTTCTTTGGAACTACTTGGACGGGACTTACCCAAGGACTATCGGAGATTGGATAAATAAGTCCGGCGTCAAGTAATTTGATGACTTCGTTTTTAACCACTTCTTGGACATTTGGATTTACTCTACGTTGTGGTTGTATTACTGATTTATAGTCATCATTCATTAAAATTTTGTGCGTACACATGGAAGGGCTTATTCCTTTGATATCTACAAGCTTCCAAGCGATCGTATTTTTGTATTTTTTCAAAAGCGTAATTAATTTTCATTTTTCTAAACTAGTTAACTTTGACGAAATAATTACAGGTGATTTACCATCTTTGTCTAGAAAAGCATATTCCAAACCTTTTGGGAGTTCTTTGAGCTCAAGAGGTGGGTCTTTAGGAGACTCCTTATTTGGTTGCTCATTTTTGTCAAGAATCACAAAGGTTTGTTCTATGGCGACCTCTTCTTCAACAAAGTGGTCAATTTCTTCTCTTGTATCGGGTGGTTCATCTTCATCTTCAATTAGGGGGTCATTATTGCCGAATGGATATTTCATTGAACGCTCAAGATCAACACTCTTTTTAAATGCCCCTAATTGAACAGATAGATTGTTGTACTTCTGATTTTTCAAAGCTTCGTGGGTTTTTACAAAAGGTCATCCCAACACTAGAGGAGCGTCATCAAGGATGAAAAAGTCAGTTGGGATTACCATTTGGTTGGTTTGGACCAAGACATCCTCAACTACCCCTATTGATTTTATTACTTTCCGATTAGATAGAAAAATGGGTATTTGAAGTGGAGAAAAATCACTAATACTTAATTTTTCGAAAATGTAGTTTGACATTATATTAACACAAAGATCTTTATCAATTGTGATATTACTAATAAAGGAGTTTTGAAAAAAACATGGAACCGGTGTAATGTTAATTTCAAATGGATCTTCTTTTATTAGCGTAGTTTGATCATTTGTTAACTTAATGCTTACCGTTTCGTCAATTTTAGTGTTAGTGTTTAACTCTTTTAAAAACTTAGCATGAGTGGGTACTAAACAATGATTTTCGAAAGAAGGTGACAAGAGATTAATTTTTTCAAAATTAGACTCTTCTTGAATTTTACCGTTATTAGACTCACCTTTCTCGTTGTTTAACTCATGTGTCGGTTTTTCACTTATTTGTTCTTCCATTTTTACAATTTCATCTATCTCTTCTTTATTAAAGTTAATTCTTCCCTTGCGCGGGACTCCTCTTCCCTTGCGCGAGATTCTTTTATGCAACGTTCGATAGTTTTAATGTGTTCTATTATCCTATCGGCTATGTGGGTGATAGAGTAAGGATCAGGATCCACAAAGCTTGAATCCGGATGTTCGATCCTTTGTTCCTCATAATACTCATAGGAAGTAGATAGTTCACACCATTGTTCTTCATTGTAAGTATATGATGGATAAGGGTCGAATTTTTGTTCTTCATAATACTCATATGAGGTGGGTTATTCACGCCATGGTTCCTCATAATAAGCATATGAAGGTGGAGGCTCATATCTTGGTTCCTCAAAGTATGAGTATGAAGGCTCATACCTTGGTTCATCAAAATATGAGTATGAGGGAGAAGGTTCATACCTTGGGTCTTCATAGGATGTGTATGAAGTTGATGGCTCATACCTGGGTTCCTCATAGTAGGTGTATGAAGTGGATGGTTGAAAAAGGTTTTGAAAAACTGATTAGGCCGTCGATTTTAAGCTTTCTTAAAATCCTTGTGTCCCCGGCAACGGCGCCAAAAACTTGATGTGTGTGCAGTGTTATATATATATTTTATGTATATTTTTAGCCCTTTTTACACTTTAGTCAAGTTTTAAATTTATAAAACACGATATTTTACTAACACTAACACACACATATGGGCAAGTGCACCCATCGTGAGCATAGTATAGCGTTGGTAAGATACCGAGGTCGTCCAAGGACACAAGAACTTTTAATACCGGTTTATCCTCAACGTCTAATCAAATCAAAATTTCAGAAAAAGGTTTAAACATGAAAATAAAAACTAAAAATGCTGAAAAAAAACAAAAAAAAAAAAAAAAAACAGATAGACAAGATGAATCGCTTGGATCCGACTCGCCTTTAGTGTAACCTTTGATTATTTCCGCACTTTTGCACTTTTTAAGAGATTATCTTAGTTATAGTAGTAGGTCCCTCTTTTGAAGGTGACGTTACCTTTAACCCAGTAGTTTGAGTCAGCAAGGATACAATCCTACAGGGTTGGATTATTGAAAGATAATTAATTAAGTTATTAATGCGTAATGTGGTATGCCCCTCTTTTGAAGGTGATGTTACCCTCGGCTAAGTAGTTTGAGTCAGCAGGGATACAATCCTAAATAGCCGGGTTAATGTTTTAATAGTAGCTTACATATGAGGGGATCAAGAAATTCGAACCCCTGCCATCCAATACCAGTGGGTGTTGAAGGAGGTCCTATTAAGCTTGACCCAGGTCCTTGCAGGATCTATACACTAAACAAGGCAAGACGCTTACCAAACCATTCCCTTAACCCCCGACCAGGTAGCCAAAATATCTCCATATAGACCGTGGAGATATGAATGGTGTAAATCTTTTATTTTATATAGACAGTAAAATAACGCCAAGACACCACGGACAAATGATAAGGAAGTTTCACCTTCAACATAAGAAACTAGTTATTAAAGTCATTAATACATAACCAAATAAAAAGTGCGAAAAGATTAAAAATAAAAAGTATTACACTAAATGCCTGTCTTCACCAAGTGATGTAAGAGACTTAGGCAAACATGGCCTTTGATTGTCAAGAACTCTTACGATCAATCTTGGATCCCGAGACTACTACACACACTCTATGATGGATGATGGTGGTGGATGTGGGTTGTGATGGTGGTGGTGGGTGGGTGAAGTGTGAGAGAGGTGGTTTGCCAAGGGATGCCTTTGAAGTGAACCAAGCACCTCTATTTATAGCCTGCACAGAAACCTGGACACGGCCCCGTGTCCACCCATCTTCTCTTTCTTCATTAATTGCAGTTTGTCTGCATTAGTTGACCACGCCCCCGTGTGCAGAAGCGTATCTGTACTATCAAGATTTGCTTGGATTCTGTGAATCTTAGCGTTGACCACGGACTCGTGTCCGCTGGGCACGCCCCCGTGTTGGGAGATAGAAGCTTCTACAACTTTGTCTTTTCTGCAGACAATTGGGCATGCCCCCGTGCTCAATGAGCACGGGGCGTGTTCAGCCTTCTGATCTCTTGTTTTTGCTTGGGAAGATGCTGTCGAGGGGTCGGGCATGCCACGTTTATTCCCTTTCTTGTATTATTGTTAGATTTGGCTGCATTTTTGCTTCTTTTGTTCAATTAAGCTCATTTATCCCTGAAAATACAAAAGGAAGACAAAACCACACTTTTTCCAACATTAGTACTAAAAGAGGGTTAGTTTTATGCCTCATTTGATGTAATTTATATGTTGCATTTTGCACACATCAGATGGCTATCCGATCGGATTGCCACTCGATCGGGTTATCCTTGTCCCGTTCCTAAACTAGTAAAATCTCTAAGTTTCTGTTTAAACATCGACGTCATGGTACGTATTGAGACAACGGTAAACACATCGGTGTTTAGCCGATCTGATCGGGCGGGAATCACCCCGGTCCGTTCAGTCGTCAGTTCGTGATGATATTTAGGTCAGAATCCGTACTCCGGTCGCCTTCTCCGGTAACAATCCCTTTCCAAGCCGACTCTAGACTAATAATCAAGTCTACAGTCCGTTAGATCCGGATCTCACCGTTTTATGTAAAAGTTCAAAATAAAGATGAAGATAAACACAGGTTTTTAGCATGAAAAGTTTAGATCTAGCATAGATTTAGTGTAAAACGCATGAATCTGAGCTAGATCTTGGCTAGAATGACATCACACAACAGTTTGGTACAAACCGCCATGGTGACATCACCTTCAAGAGCTCAAATCCGAGAGATTTCATGGTGAAAAGTGAGATTTCAAAGGAGAATTTCATAGAGAATGATGTGTAGATCAAAGATGTACAAGAATCTAGTGTAAAACGTACCGAAATCGCCGAGGAATGGAAGAAAAGAGGAGTGCGTGCATCTGGTCGAGTGAGGTTGTCACATCAGTGAGAATGGTGATGTGACAGGCCTATTTATAGTGTGAGAAGGAGTGAAGGGCGGTGTGCTCTTGGATCGGATGGCAGCTCGATCGAGTGGCCATCCGATCGGTTGGCCATCCGATCGGATTGCCACTCAGTCAATCCCATCTTTTCCGTTTCACTGTCTTTGATTCGATTTGCGAGTTAGATTAAGCATTGCGTATTATTGGGTAATAGTATAACTAGATTATAGCATTAACACAAAAGTTTTCAAGTTTCATAGTTTCCGCCAGTGACAAGACTCCAGTCCCTCGTTCAACCAAGTTTCAAGTTTCACGAGCCTCAAGAGTCAAGCACCAAAGTATTAAGAGTCAAGAATCTAGTCTTCCAAGTATCAAGTATCTAGATTTAGACATTCCAAGTATCTAGAATTAGACATTCCAAGTATCTAGAATTAGACATTCCAAGTAGTTAGAATTAGACATTCCAAGTATTTAGATTTAGACATTCCATGTATCTAGTATATAGCATAAAATTTACCAAGTATTAAAAAGTATCAATAACCACATAGTTTAGGGACTAAAATTGATAATATCTAAAAGTCTAGGGACGCAGGTGTTACAATAAAAAAGTTAGCCCACTTTGTACATTGTCTTTACCTTCTTTTATCGGGGAGATGCTCCCTTAGTTTTTGTCTTCTAAGCGATGTGGGACAAAAAAAATAAGGATGTAAACCTTATCGAGCCGGCTCATGAGCTCACGAGCCGAGCCATGCTAAGCTCGAGCTCGGCTCGTTTACAAACCGAGCCGATCAGAGCTAGCTCATTTACAACCGAGCTAATTACGAGCCAAGCTTTTTTCAAACTTTTTCGAGTGAGTTTCGAGCGAGCTGCGAACCGCGAGTTTTTTGAACACCCCTAGATATTCCCTTAAATCCCATTTCCTATATGTGTAGGTTTTATTATCCAAATCCACAGAGACATCATCAAAATTCCTTACTTGGAAAACATGATATGATGAGGGATATACCTCACATCTATAAGAGACAACTTTTGAAAATTCAGGCTTTTCCTGGATTCTAGGGCATATGATAACATCTCTGGCAACCATTTCTGTTCTTTTTGTACGTAGCCTACTCATGACTTGAATCTTGATATCCTCTAACATGTGAATAATATGTTTTGACCTTGCATTGTTGATATAACCATTAAAAGTTTCTGCCATGTTGTTTACTAGTAGATTACACTTGGTGTGAGTGCTCAAATAGTACCTGTTAAACCATTTGGGATCCTGCTTCAGTAGGACTCTACTCCTTTAGTATTGATTGTTCTCATCTCATGAGTGGCTTGCATATAGTCGGCTTCACAATAAGCCCCAGCTGCTTTTCAAAACAACTCCTTCAACTCTTCATCTTTGAATGTTTTTTTTTTTTCAGTTTGCTTAGATGTGCCTTGCATAATTTCTATGCTCTCCTTTTGGCCATAGCAGTGAAACAACATTTAACAGACCCTGCCATAATCATACATAATATAAAACATTAGTAATGAGTAACTAAATTTCTGATTTAGGAGAACTACCTTTTGCTGGTCAGATATTAACGTCATGATTCCCCACCATCAGTTATTCCCAAACATTTACTAAGCTCGTCCATGAACCATTCCCAACTGTCATTATTTTTTTCCTTCAACCACTGTGTGACAATTGTGTTCTGTAATCAATGTGTGATGTAAAACAATGATGACTATTAATAAAACAATGTGCTTTGGTGTTATTATATGTGTTTTGGTGTTATTATACGTGTAATTGTGTTTAGTGATTTTACAATTTGATTCGATTGCAATTTCAAGCTCTAAATCGCTTTCTGGAAGGTTGTACGCAAACTGGTGCTTAAACGCAGTCAGTATAACGCGACAAACACTCCGGAATAGTGACATAGGCTTAACATACCTTAAATAACCTCCACATAACTTAGAAATAAGTTTTGAATGGTTTGGTGTGTCGAAATCAACGTTGTTCGATCGCTGGGACTAGTTGTGTCAAACTGCGAAACTATGCCGATTTGTATAGTAACGAACATTCCGGAACTTGATCATAAGTTAAACATACCCTAAATAACCTTTGCATAGCTTAGAAATAGGCTTTGAGGGGTTCGGTATGCTAAAATAAACTTTATGCTCATTCAGGGATTAAAAGCGTCAAAAAGTGCATAAGTTTGCATTTTCGCGCATAACTTACGTTCTGAATACATCCGGACATCCAAAAATTTATGTAAGGATTAAAATATTTATTTTAGTGTTTGGCAAGATAAAATTCCATTCGTCGCTTAATTTGGATCGTTTTTGCGTTCGTTACGACTTCCGTCGTAATTAAGCGAATAACGCAACCGTACGACCAAACGAACCGACATCCGAGATGTTTTTGAGCATATTTTAAGTTCCCTATACTTTAACTTTATTTTATAGCCTTGAAATGGGGTTAACGGGGCTTAAAAGTGCCAAAAAAATCAAGTTTTACAAGTGCAGGGACCATTTTTGAAATTTCTGGCAGATTCAATGAACCTAGTCCATTTTGAAGTGCTGGTGGTTTTAACCCATGGTTTTGCAAAACCATGGGCTGGTATTCAATGAACATAGTCCATATTAGGGGCTCCCATGGTTTTAGAAAACCATGGCACACATGTAAGGTCCAGATTAAAGCTCAGTTTTCGAGGAACGATCCTAACGGTTCAAGGAAATCTATAAATACCCCATGATCTCAACCCCAAAAAACCCACACCGTTGAAATCTGAATTTGTTCTCTAAGTTGATGTGTTCAACACTTCATACCTGAGAATATTCGGATTCAAAACTTCCATTCTTGGACCCGTTGTAAGTGTTCTTTCGTTCTTTTCATTCGTTTTAGCGTTAAAGTCAAACTGCGTTTGACTTTGTGCATTGACCAGTTTATGGTCAATGTGAAGTTCGTTTGAACTTCATAACGTGAGCGTAATCACGATGGTTATAGTCCCTTGTGACTATACCTACTGATTACCACGTTATCTAGGCTCAGTGACGAGTCGTAGTTTCGGCCAAAATACGTATTCTTGCGTATTTTGTAACCAAACTACTTGTGGGTATCAAAACCGTTTGTTTTGATACCAAACCTGTTTTCAAACCTTGTTAAACATGTTCTAACATGTTTAGCTCGTCACTTTTAGTTTTGTGCTTGTCTAGGGTCGTAAAGGTAAGCGATCTAAACAATCGCTTATACTTTCGAACCCGACCCGTTTGGGCGATCATTAGGACCCGACCAAACACATTAGGTGACCATAGTGTATAGGGAATAACCTTCCAAGGTTACACCTTATGGTCGCTTCGTTTAAGTAGTTTTATGATAGGTAGTTTATATGCTTTAGGTAAATTACAAAAAATGCCCTTTTACGCCAAAATTCATTTTAAGCATATGTAACATAACCTTTGGTATCTAAATTGATTAGACAACAATATTAAACATGTTGAGGCATATTTTACTTATCATAGGACTAGTTAGGCATTCCGAACGCGTTTCACACGAACGACGCGTTAAAGTAGCATAAGCTACCTTAATGGGTCGTGATGGGTCGAAAGCACTTAGGTTAGGTTTCATTTAGGATGTAGGCCTTGTTAAACCATATCACATGAGTTCCAACACTCATTTGTTTTACAAGACCTCATTCTGTCCGATCTTCCGATTTAGGCGTCTATTTGTTTGACTAGTGATTCAATTACTAGGTGCTGCTTGATTTCTCTGGTTTACTCGAGTTTGTTGAAGTACTATTGATTGAAGATACCTTGCACTACATGTGAGTACATAGTTCCCCTATTTTACAACTTTCAATTGTTTTGGGGTGATTCATACGTACAAAATGTTTCCAAGGTTTAAACGATGATTTCAAAAACGAATAGAACGATTTATACTAAACTAATAACGATTTCGATAATGTGAATGAACTTGTTGGTTGTAGTTACACAACGAATGACATTCATTAGCATTGATCAAGCCGACCAGTATTAGGTTATGGTACCATAGGATATGACAAATCCCGTTATTGCACTATACCCATGGTTATGTGTGGGTGTTGTGGGTAACGACTGAATCTGATGATTGTTAACTTACCCTTTGGAGGTTTGTTAATACGAGAAGCGAGTGAACGATGAACGAGTCATGAAGGTTTGAATGTTATTAACGAGACGACCATATATAAGTTATCACAATTAAAACGAGGACGATTTAAACGATTTAAACGAGTAAACGATTTAGAAACGATTTGGAAACGATGTTAAACGATCTGGGTAAACGATTGGTCTTTGGCTAGTGTTTAGATAACGGGACGGGTGTAATGTGGTGAAAACATGGTAGACACGCCGCTGGTACTTCTTATATATAAGTGTTTTCAACATATTACATGTCGTGGCGTTATTTAGTTCACTTGGGTAAACGATCTTCGAAACGATGTCACACAAACGATGTTTTATTAACGAGTTTTCACAAGATGTTTTACGAATTGGTTTATTAAAACAAAAGCTTTTGGGTTAAGAATCATGGCTACGAGATTTTATAAATTATAACCATCTTGATTTGAGTTGGTTAATCCTGTTGCAATATTATACACTTTTCTAAACAAGGTTTTTCAAGGTATTGCAATATATGTAAACAAGCCATGATTCCGATACTCTTATAAAACCTATGTACTCGCCAGCATTTCTTTGCTGACTTTGTTTTTACATATGTTTCAGGTGTTGTTGCTTGATTGACGTTCTAGGATGCATGCGTCACATAGGATCTGGACGAGACCTTAGTGACATAAAACAATGATAGTCGATATAAAACTTGTTTGTCATGTGTTAAAACAATGTTAATGTTTAATATTATCAATAAAATGAAACACTTTTTGTATCCATGGTTATGAAACGATAATTCTGTTACAACACTCCCCGACGTTTCCGCCACGCTTTGTTGTTTTACGTGGTTGGGGTGTGACAGAAGAGTTGGTATCAGAGCCAATGGTTATAGGGAATTAGGTTATTAGTAATGCTTTGACCTAGACTATAACTTTTAGGACCCCAACGCAAGTAAACTTTGCGTTTAGATTTTTAAAACAAAATCGTCACCTATCCTTAGGTGGTAACCACAACGAGAAACACAATTTTCGAATCTGCTTTGAAAACTAATCATCTGTTCTAGGATGATGGATTACTAGGTTTTGAACCCTCTGTTATAAGGTTTTGAACCCTCTAAGTTTTCAAAATCTCGTCAAAGTTTGGGTCTAAATAATGTGAACACGTGCAAACTGGAATAGTGAATGCCTGTACCCTGGGTTTTCTGTCTAAGGCTAGAGTGTTCGTACAAATCCACATAATCAGATCAGTCACTCTTACCTGGGAACTCTTGGGGTGAGTGTTCACTTATAGGCGAGCATGTCTTCACGATACATTATTTTTGACCTATTTACTTTGATTAGTCATTGCGTGTCATTTGTTCACTTGAGGTAACGAACAAATGATCGCCTTCCTTGTGCTTTGTCGATGTTTTCAATACCTCTTTTGTTTATCCGAATGTCAACGCGAATGTGAATCCCACTCGTGGACGAGCGTACAATCTGAATGCAAACGAGGCTCGAACTGACAACCTCGTTGTCAATAGTACCTTTCTTGTCAATGGTACGTTTCTTGTTAGCAATCGACCTGCATCTGTTCTTTTTGATTCTGGTGCAGATAGAAGCTTTTTTTCTTTGTCTTTTGAACCTTTGTTTGCGATACCTAGAACTAAACTGAGGAAACCCTTATCTGTCGAAGTTGCTACTGGTAAACCTCTTGTTCTCGATTCTGTTATTCGTGATTGTCAGTTAAACCTTGATAACCATCTTTTTCCTATTGACCTCACACCGATGCAACTTGGGAGTTTCGATATTATCATTGGAATGGATTGGTTAACCAAACACCACACTGAGGTGGTTTGTTTCGATAAGATTGTTCGTATTCCTTTGTCTTCTGGCGATGTTCTGGAAGTTCGTGGCGAAAAACCACCAGATGGTTTGAAGCTTATGTCGTGTTTGGAAGCCCAAAGGTATCTACGAAAAGGATATGTTGCTTTTCTGGCAAATGTCACCGAGGAGAAAAGCAAGAGCAAGAGTATTCAGGATATTCCGATTATTCAGGATTATCCGGAGGTGTTTCCTGATGAACTGCCTGGTTTGCCTCCAGTTCGTCAAGTCGAGTTTCATATTGACCTTGTACCCAATGCCAACCCGATTGCAAAAGTACCTTATCGTCTTGCACCGTTGGAGATGCAAGAGTTATCGAAGCAGCTTCAAGAATTATCTGATAAAGGATTCATCTGACCGAGCTATTCACCTTGGGGAGCTCCTGTCCTCTTCGTGAAAAAGAAAGATGGATCTTTTCGAATGTGTATCGATTATCGTGAGCTTAATAAGCTCACCATCAAAAATCGATATCCCCTACCTCGAATTGATGATCTTTTCGACCAGCTGCAGGGTGCTTCATGCTTTTCCAAGATCGATCTGCGTTCTGGGTATCATCAACTTCGTGTTCTCGAAGAAGATATTCCCAAAACTGCTTTCCGCACAAGATATGGGCATTACGAGTTCACTATCATGCCTTTTGGTTTGACGAATGCTCCAGCTATCTTTATGGACTTAATGAATAGGGTCTGGAAACCTTATTTGGACAAGTTCATTATTGTGTTCATCGACGATATCCTCATTTATTCAAAGTCTCGAGCCGAGCACGAGCAACACCTTTGCTTAACATTGGAACTCCTGAAGAAGGAACAACTTTTTGCTAAATTTTCCAAGTGTGAATTCTGGCTTAAAGAAGTTCAATTCTTGGGTCATATAGTCAATGAGCAGGGTATTCATGTGGATCCATCCAAGATTGCTGCTATCAAGGACTGGAATACACCGACGACGCCTACATAAATTCGATCTTTTCTTGGTCTTGCTGGTTATTATCGTCGACTCATTTCGAATTTCTCGAAGATTGCGGTTCCACTCACTGCTTTGACTCAGAAGAATAAGCCTTTCGAGTGGGGACCCAAGCAAGAAGAAGCGTTCCAAACACTGAAGCAAAAGTTATGTGATGCTCCTGTTCTATCTCTGCCTAAGGGAAGCGATGATTCCGTTGTCTATTGCGATGCGTCCAACTTAGGCCTTGGTTGCGTCCTTATGCAACGAGGTAAAGTTATAGCATATGCATCTAGACAATTGAAAGTTCACGAGAAGAACTATACGACTCATGATCTTGAGTTAGGAGCTGTGGTTTTCGCGCTTAAAATCTGGAGACACTACCTCTATGGAACGAAGTGTGTTGTTTTCACAGACCACAAAAGTCTCCAGCATATTCTTAATCAGAAAGAGCTGAACATGAGGCAACGACGTTGGGTTGAACTCTTAAACGATTATGACTGCGAGATTCGCTACCACCCTGGTAAGGCGAATGTTGTAGCCGATGCGCTTAGTCGAAAGGAAAGAGTCAAGCTTCATTCTGTTCGAACTCTATTTGATCTTCAATCTCGTGTCCTTCAAGCTCAGCAATTTTGTGTTTCACAAAATTTGATGGGTACGGAATTACCACGTCAACTTGAGCTTATGCTCGAAGTGAAAGACGATGGTTTGCTCTATTTTAAGGATCGATTGTGGATTCCGAAACAAGACGATCTTCACACCTTGGTAATGGATGAATCTCATAAGTCTCGATATTCTATCCATCCTGGTACTGATAAAATGTACAAGGATCTTCGTACTCGGTGCTGGTGGCCTGGTATGAAGAAGGATGTTGCCTTGTATGTATCGAAATGCCTAACTTGTCTTAAAGTCAAGGCCGAACATCAACGACCTTCTGGCTTGCTTATACAACCAGAGATACCGGTTTGGAAGTGGGAGAACATTGTGATGGATCTCATCACTAAGTTACCGCGTACGTCTAAAGGTCATGATGCTATTTGGGTTGTCATCGATCGATTAACGAAATCAGCTCATTTCATTCCGATTCACGAGGATCTATCTGCTGATAAACTTGCTAAGATTTATGTTGATGAGACTGTGACACGACATGGTGTGCCCTTGGATATCATCTCCGATCGTGATGCTCAATTTTCATCTCATTTCTGGAAGGCCATGCAATCTGCTTTGGGAACCCAACTGAATCTAAGCACTGCTTATCATCCCCAAACAGATGGACAATCTGAGAGAACGATTCAAACTTTGGAGGATATGCTTAGAGCATGCGTGATAGACTTTGGTGGAAACTGGGATTCTCATCTGCCGCTGATCGAGTTCTATTACAACAATAGTTATCATACTAGCATAAATATGGCACCATTCGAAGCTCTCTACGGTCGAAAATGTCGTTCACCTGTCTGTTGGAACGAGACCGGTGAAGCTCAGCTTACTGGACCTGAGCTCGTTCTGGAAACAACAGACAAAATCAAGAAAATCCACGATAATCTTGTGACAGCTCGAAACCGTCAAAAGAGATATGCGGATTTGGGACGCAAGCCCTTAGAATTTCAAGTCGGAGATCGTGTCCTACTCAAGGTTTCACCTTGGAAGGGAGTTGTGAGATTTGGAAAGAAAGGAAAACTTGCACCTCGATATGTGGGACCATTTAAGATTGTGGAAAGAATTGGAAAGGTTGCCTATCGACTAGAGCTACCTCCAGAGCTTGGAAATATTCACCCGACTTTTCAGGTGTCCAATCTGCGAAAGTGTTTAGCTGACGCTGATCTACACATTCCTCTTGACGAGATTCGAATCGATGAAACAATGCACTTTGTCGAGAAGCCTGTGGAGATCGTGGACCGTGCTTTCAAACAGTTGAAGAACAAACGGATTCGACTGGTCAAAGTTCGTTGGGAATCCAAACGTGGCCCAGAGTTTACTTGGGAACGTGAGGACCAGATGAAGATGAAATATCCGCATTTGTTTTCACAAGCTTCCTCTAATTAAAATTTCAGGACGGAATTTCCTGAAGTAGGGGAGACTGTGACAACTGTGTTCTGTAATCGATGTGCGATGTAAAACAATGATGATTACTAATAAAACAATGTGCTTTGGTGTTATTATATGTGTTTTGGTGTTATTATATGTGTAATTGTGTTTAGTGATTTTACAATTTGATTCGATTCCAATTTCAAGCTCTAAATCGCTTTCTGGAAGGTTATACGCAAACTGGTGCTTAAACGCAGTCAGTATAACGCGAAAAACACTCTGGAATAGTGACATAGTCTTAACATACCTTAAATAACCTCCACATAACTTAGAAATAAGTTTTGAATGGTTTGGTGTGTCGAAATCAACTTTGTTCGATCGCAGGGACTAGTTGTGTCAAACTGCGAAACTATGCCGATTTGTATAGTAACGAACATTCTGGAACTTGATCATAAGTTAAACATACCCTAAATAACCTTTACATAGCTTATAAATAGGCTTTGAGGGGTTCGGTATGCTAAAATAAACTTTATGCTCATTCAGGGATTAAAAGCGTCAAAAAGTGCATAGGTTTGCATTTTCGCGCATAACTTACGTTCTGAATACATCCGGATATCCAAAAATTTATGTAAGCATTAAAATATTTTATTTTAGTGTTTGGTATGATAAAATTCCATTCGTCGCTTAATTTGGATCGTTTTTGCGTTCGTTACGACTTTCGTCGTAATTAAGCGAATAACGCAACCGTACGACCAAACGAACCGACATCCGAGATGTTTTTGAGCATATTTTAAGTTCCCTATACTTTAACTTTATTTTAGAGCCTTGAAATGGGGTTAACGGGGCTTAAAAGTGCCATAAAATCAAGTTTTACTAGTGCAGGGACCATTTTTGAAATTTCTGGCAGATTCAATGAACCTAGTCCATTTTGAAGTGTTGGTGGTTTTAACCCATGGTTTTGCAAAACCATGGGCTGGTATTCAATGAACATAGTCCATATTAGGGGCTCCCATGGTTTTAGAAAACCATGGGCACACATGTAAGGTCCAGATTAAAGCTCAGTTTTCGAGGAACGATCCTAACGGTTCAAGGAAATCTATAAATACCCCATGATCTCAACCCCAAAAAACCCACACCTTTGAAATCTGAATTTGTTCTCTAAGTTGATGTGTTCAACACTTCATACCTGAGAATATTCGGATTCAAAACTTCCATTCTTTGACCCGTTGTAAGTGTTCTTTCGTTCTTTTCATTCGTTTTAGCGTTAAAGTCAAACTGCGTTTGACTTTGTGCATTGACCAGTTTATGGTCAATGTGAAGTTCGTTTGAACTTCATAACGTGAGCGTAATCACGATGGTTATAGTCCCTTGTGACTATACCTACTGATTACCACGTTATCTAGGCTCAGTGACGAGTCGTAGTTTCGGCCAAAATACGTATTCTTGCGTATTTTGTAACCAAACTACTTGTGGGTATCAAAACCGTTTGTTTTGATACCAAACCTGTTTTCAAACCTTGTTAAACATGTTCTAACATGTTTAGCTCGTCACTTTTAGTTTTGTGCTTGTCTAGGGTCGTAAAGGTAAGCGATCTAAACAATCGCTTATACTTTCGAACCCGACCCGTTTGGGCGATCATTAGGACCCGACCAAACACATTAGGTGACCATAGTGTATAGGGAATAACCTTCCAAGGTTACACCTTATGGTCGCTTCGTTTAAGTAGTTTTATGATAGGTAGTTTATATGCTTTAGGTAAATTACCAAAAATGCCCTTTTACGCCAAAATTCATTTTAAGCATATGTAACATAACCTTTGGTATCTAAATTGATTAGACAACAATATTAAACATGTTGAGGCATATTTTACTTATCATAGGACTAGTTAGGCATTCCGAACGCGTTTCACACGAACGACGCGTTAAAGTAGCATAAGCTACCTTAATGGGTCGTGATGGGTCGAAAGCACTTAGGTTAGGTTTCATTTAGGATGTAGGCCTTGTTAAACCATATCACATGAGTTCCAACACTCATTTGTTTTACAAGACCTCATTCTGTCCGATCTTCCGATTTAGGCGTCTATTTGTTTGACTAGTGATTCAATTACTAGGTGCTGCTTGATTTCTCTGGTTTACTTGAGTTTGTTGAAGTACTATTGATTGAAGATACCTTGCACTACATGTGAGTACATAGTTCCCCTATTTTACAACTTTCAATTGTTTTGGGGTGATTCATAGGTACAAAATGTTTCCAAGGTTTAAACAATGATTTCAAAAACGAATAGAACGATTTATACTAAACTAATAACGATTTCGATAATGTGAACGAACTTGTTGGTTGTAGTTACATAACGAATGACATTCGTTAGCATTGATCAAGCCGACCAGTATTAGGTTATGGTACCATAGGATATGACAAATCCCGTTATTGCACTATACCCATGGTTATGTGTGGGTGTTGTGGGTAACGATTGAATCTGATGATTGTTAACTTACCCTTTGGAGGTTTGTTAATACGAGAACGAGTGAACGATGAACGAGTCACGAAGGTTTGAATGTTATTAACGAGATGACCATATATAAGTTATCACAATTAAAACGAGGACGATTTAAACGAGTGAACGATTTGGAAACTATGTTAAACGATCTGGGTAAACGATTGGTTTTTGGCTAGTGTTTAGATAACGGGACGGGTGTAATGTGGTGAAAACATGGTAGACACACCGCTGGTACTTCTTATATATAAGTGTTTTCAACATATTACATGCCGTGGCGTTATTTAGTTCACTTGGGTAAACGATCTTCGAAACGATGTCACACAAACGATGTTTTATTAACGAGTTTTCACAAGATGTTTTACGAATTGGTTTATTAAAACAAAAGCTTTTGGGTTAAGAATCATGGCTACGAGATTTTATAAATTATAACCATCTTGATTTGAGTTGGTTAATCCTGTTGCAATATTATACACTTTTCTAAACAAGGTTTTTCGAGGTATTGCAATATATGTAAACAAGCCATGATTCCGATACTCTTATAAAACCTATGTACTCGCCAGAATTTCTTTGCTGACTTTGTTTTTACATATGTTTCAGGTGTTGTTGCTTGATTGACGTTCTAGGATGCATGCGTCACATAGGATCTGGACGAGACCTTAGTGACATAAAACAATGATAGTCGATATAAAACTTGTTTGTCATGTGTTAAAACAATGTTAATGTTTAATATTATCAATAAAATGAAACACTTTTTGTATCCATGGTTATGAAACGATAATTCTGTTACAACACTCCCCGACGTTTCCGCCACGCTTTGTTGTTTTACGTGGTCGGGGTGTGACACACTGCCCATGCCAAGGGATATATTTGCTCATTAGCATCCCTTTTCACAGCAGCTAACAGCATTCCTCCAAGGAAAGTCTTTAGAAAACAACCATCTAAGCACAACACATTCCTGCATCTACTAAGAACCCTTTTTTTTGCTCCATCAAAACATACAAACAGTCTAAAGAATACTTCACATGTGGCCTCTGGATCTAGATTAATGAAACCTGGTAGAGCAGTTACTAACTTAATTGTTGATGTTGGATTTGCTTTCTTTAAAACATCCAGGTATAAACCAATTTTACTGTAATGGTCCCTTATTGATCCATGAAGCTTCGTATGTGCACATGATTTAGCCTTCTAAGCCAACCACTTACTAATAATCACCTTATACTTCTGTTTAACAGCTGGTTGGATCTCCTTAGCAGACTAGTTTGGCTTGGCCTTAAATAAAGGTAGGAACTCATCACATAAAAACTAAATAGTTAGTTGTCTATTCTTTATCATGTTTCTTTGGAAACTGTGTTTGTTTTTTACATTTTTAATCGTGTAACACTTTTTCCCTTTGTGCTGTAAACAAAATAGATAGAAAGGACACCCTCCTACACACTTCTCACTACCTCTTTAAAAGCCTTTGCAATTAATAGATTTCAACCATTAGTCACAACATATCTTCTCAACATATCTTCTTCTTTCTTATCACTCTTTGCAATTAATTGATTTCGACCATTAGTCACAACATATCTTCTCACTACCTCTTTAAAAGCATTCCTTGAAGCAAACCTTGTTCCAACTTTCCAAGTAAACTTCTTCCAGTTAGTGTGTTTACTTACAGTTGGAGCAGCTTCTTTGTACTTCTTACCTCTGACATCATCATCTTCACTATCAATAGGAGTGGCAATGTCACCATCAGATTCCTCATAACTACTATATCCCTCTCTGCACCTTGTTTAACACTTGCTTCCTTATCAAAACCAGCCGTCTTATCACAACCAATTGGTTCTTCCTAATTAGAACCAATTGCCTTATGACAACCAACTAGTTCTTACTCTGCACTGTTTAACACCAGACTCCTCATCTTGACCAACTACTTCTTCCTCTGCAACCTCTTTTACACTTATTTCCTTTATAAAAAACAAATGCCCATACCGCATGTTGTACAATTGTTTCCTTAACAAAACTAACAAGTTCTTCCACATTACAGCCTGTTTCACAATTGTTTCCTTATCATTACCAACTTGTTCTTCTTTTGTAGCCTCCTTACTTGAGGCAGTTGACGTAGTAGATCCAGATCTAGGGTCTACAGGAGTCGTAACATTTTTAGCAGATGCCCTAGTCAGTCTCTTTACAAGGACTACCATTTTTTGGACTGGACTACTGGTTTTTTGGACTGGGCTTGTCTTTTAATGGGTCGGAAACTATACTAGGCTTTATGTTCAGAACTAATTGGACATTCTTGAATAAATATTTCCATGAATGGTTCAAATTAGGTTCTAGCCTTCAGTGCCATATCCATAACATCTTTATCATTCATAAAAAGCTTAAATTCACCATTATCAACATTCAACCCATATATGTAAAAATCCCTTGATTTATAGCAATTTGTTTTCATTGCATAATCTACTAGCTTAAAGTATACAAGATGGTCAATATCTATGAGTAACAACTTTGAATCACCTCTAATATACTGAGGTTGATCGAAACTAAAGTCTAAACATTCACCATACTAAAGCATCACTTGGATACCGTCCATGAGATTCAATCGGCGCATAACATCAAAATGCAATAAACCCTAACAACTAAGGTACCTCTGTTTTGCATGAATTTTGGCTTGAATCGTTGATTAACAAAATTAAGGTTTGATCGCTTTGAGTGAGATGAGCATGTTAGTTGTGTTGATAATCTGATTTCAAGGGGGTTTTTCTAAAGTTATAAGGTGTTCAGGAAATCTTTTCCACGTCAACATGCCACATTGGTTATTTTTAACACGTAGGATTCTAAAACAAACGAAGTTAGTGTTTAGTTAACGATGAGGTGACAGGACACACGAAGTGTTAAGTTGGGAGTGGCGGGCGTCAAAGTTAAAGCTGAGAGTGGCAGCGACCATTGGCGAATAGTTGGGAATGATAAAATCCAATAACCTTTATATCTATTATCTATACGCATTCATTTTTCATTTTTATTAATTATCGCCCACTTGCTCATCTCACGATCACCGACCGTCGTTAACTCACCTGTTGCTATATTGTAATAATTTTAGTCCAACGAAAACTTAATTGTTTATTAGAGCGGGATAAACAACATAACCATATAAGACTATTTATTAAGCTTATTAATGTGAACACGAAATATTTAGGGCATGTTTGGATGAGCTTTCCATTTCTCCTTATTGACTTTTTAATATCCGTATCTTCTTTTTTGGAAAAGTCACAACCAAGTGACTTTTTCATTTCTCCTTTTCAATGCCTAAAAAGCTCATTTTCACCTTATTATTCAAACACCATTTCACAAAAACTCATTTTCCAAAAAGTCAATAAGTCATAAGGAGATAAAATAAGCTCATCCAAACCCGGCCTTAAACTTCCGAAATAATTTTATAATAATGCACAGAAAAATATACATTATATATTATTTTTTTATTCCCATTTTAATTTTTTAATAGACTAGCATTCTCTAATTTATGTTATTTTATTCTATCAACTAGTGCTAGAAACCCATGCGTTGCGGCAGATGTGGTGAAAATTTAGTCGGTATCAGCACACTTCGTTAAACTCTTGGTACGGTACATGCATACGCTCTGAACGTCAAATGGTATCTACAAGTGTTCGGTTTTTGTGGTAGCGACTCGCTCTGAACGTGAAACGTAACAACGAGAAAGATGCGCCATAATTTAAAAAATCATGATATAAATCGTTCAAAATGTTTATAAATAATGTTTTATGTTTCCCTTTTTAAGAGAATATATAAAAAACAAACTTATAAAAAAACCATGAAAAAGGCCATAAAAATAATAACTAATAAAAAACATAATAAGTAGTTTTAAATGTAAATATAAGGATTAATTTCATATATACCCTTACAAACTTGAAAAATTTCATATGTATTCAAATAAAACTAAAAATATCATATATGCCTTTACAAAATAGTAAAATTATCAAATGTGCTCAATTTATTTAAAAAATTTAATAAATAATCATTTTGCCCTTATTTTTTAACTTCTAAGTTTTGATATATGCTCATTTTTTAACTTCTTATTTTTATATAAACACATTTAAGCTTAAATTTATTTTTGAGTTAATTACACAGATGGACCCTGTCGTTTATAGCTAGTTTCACCTTTGGGTACTAACTTTTTTAACAGGTTTAGGTTTTATGGTTTCAATTTTGTAACACATTTGGGTACTAACACCAAAATTAGTTAATTTTATCAATATAATGACTAAAATACCCTTCCATTTTTTTAATTTTATCAATGTAACACCTTTGGGTACTAACACCTAATTTTATTTAAGTTTAAATCAATTTTAAAAAATGTATTTAATTTTTTTATTTTCATCTTTTTATTATATCTCTTAATTAACATAAAATCTATTTATATTTTATATTTTTATCTTTTTATTAAATTTCTTATTTAACATAAAATCTACTAGTTACACCAGTATTTTTTTAGATAGATTTTTTAAATAAAATCTACTAGCTATATAGTTTTATGTAAATTAAATATCTTACTCGTTTTAAATAATGTAAACCTTACTCTTTTTCAGTTTTGGATAGATATGATAGATAATAATAAAAATCTTTCATGTAAATTAAAAAAAAAATAGACATGTATAAAGCTGTTAGTTTTAAATAATGTAAACCTTACTCGTTTTCAATTTTGGATTCAACTAACATGTATCAAGTAAACTTGTCAATTGTGTATTTAATTTTTTAGAACGGAATTGTGCATATAATTAGTTTTACATTAATATGTATTTTATATCTTAGTGATCAATATAATAAATATAGAAACTGTATAAGTTCTAAAATAATAATGTAAATTAGCAAAAAAAAAAAAATACTGGTGTAACTAGTAGATTTTATGTTAAATAAGAAATTTAATAAAAAGATGAAAATAAAAAAAATAGATTTTGTAAAATTGATTTAAACTTAAATAAAATTAGGTGTTAGTACCCAAAGGTGTTACAATGATAAAATTAAAAAAATGGAAGGGTATTTTAGTCATTATATTGATAAAATTAACTAATTTTGGTGTTAGTACCCAAAGGTGATACAAAATTGAAACTATAAAACCTAAATTGTTAAAAAAAATTAGTACACAAATGTGAAACTAGCTATAAACCATAGGGTCTATCTGTGTAATTAACTCTTTATTTTTAGCCATTTTTATTTTTATTTTTTCCCTATAAACAATAGTTTTTCTATATAAAATATTTTAGCTAAATAAATTAAGCTAGAAATGAGTAAATATAATATTTGAAGTTAAAGGCCATATATTTCACAACAATTTCAAAGTTTTAGAAAAATAAGGGTAAATTTTTCTTTTATTAAATTGTGTTTAATGAATTGGATATATATGATATTTCAACTACTTTGTAATGGTATATATAATATTTATATTTTTGCATGGTTACATGATATTTGGCAAGTTAGTAAGGGTCTATATGAAATTGCCCTTAAACATAAAAAATATTTTAAGAGAATCTTCCATTTTCATCAAATATTTTAGATTGTATTTTTAAAATATGAAAACTTAGTATTAACAAAGGGCAAGAAAAACACAGGGAAAAAAAATAAAGAAATGATGAGCTGTAAACTACAAGCATATGTTAAGTAAGCTTAGTGTTCAACTTCCTTCAGGATAATTTCGTTGTTATAAACATGAACAAGTATTTTTCATTGTAACAATTACAACGAAAGTTAGCATTACAAGAAATGAAAATAGATTTGGACTAAATAACTCAATATGTACCATCTTTGATTTTTGTGTTGTTAAATGTTGAATTTTTTTCATTACTACTTCTGTAATGCAGTGGCGAAGCTTGAGATTTTCGACCGGTAGATGAGGGGGGTCGAAAACGTATATACCTAAAAATTTCTATAGAACCAGGGGTCGAAAACGTATAGACCCAAAAAATTCTATACGAAAACCACATATATTACACTACTGAGCGAAAAGTTCGGCGAGTCTGCGCCAATGCTGTAATGGACACATTCAATACTGGTAGCGGAGCAGAGTTTTAAGCAGAAAAGTGTTAGAATCATCAATCATATAATCAATTATTTAAAAATGTGGCATATCTCATGTCAATTTGAATGTGGCATTTCTCATGTCAATTTAGCAAATATAATATAATACAACAAATTTGGCAAATTGGATTGTATCACCCACAAACATCTATAAAACAGGCACCAATTTGTGCTTTTTTTCATCAATTCAACGGATTCATGGCTTCCATTAACATGTCTTTTGCATGCACTTCTCTACTAAGCTCAAAGTAAGCCTTCTGGGCATCATTTCTTGTTTATTTTCTTCGATAACAGTTGGGTTTTTCTCTATTCTCGATTACTATATATGTTTGCATACTCCTCAAAGAACCCAAGTTCTTACTCCTATATTTTGTGTTTCAAACACTTCATTTCTCCCGCCAAAGTTGCATCATTTAACTAACACATAATTAATTAAGGGTGCTAATAATCCCACACCTAAAATCTTAATTTCACACCCTGTATACAGCCCGTATAGAATAATTTAACATGACAAATATTTGGCCGTATAATTTTTATATGGCTCGTATAATGTTATACGGCTTAGAGAAAATATTAGGCCGTATAACATTCTATACGGGTCGTATAACATTATATGAGGTTTGGGTTGTATAACATTTTATACGGGTCGTATAATGTTATACGGCCTGTATACATAGACATAAAAACATTCCCTGACTTTTTTTTGTGCAACAATCAGTTATACGGCCCGTATAACTCTATACAGGCCGTATACATGTAGGGGTGTGAAAATAAGATTTTAGGGGTGTGGGAATAGCGAGACCCTTAATTAATGGAGGTGGTATCGTTGGATATCATGACACCTCTAGTATAAGATTTGATCTTGCCGCCTCTAACAATGGACTATCTATGATCACTATGATGCAGGATGATGACAAATGTCAGCTCGTATAACGGTCACCACTATGTGAATCTGTTTTCGTCCAATGGGCATACATCGGAGGGATGTTCCCATCTCACTACTCGATCATGCTTCAAATGTAAAGGTGATGGTAGGTTCAGAGCTGCGTTAGATAGTAGTTTTCCTGTTAATCAAAAAGGGGTTAACAGCGTTGACAAAAATCGCATTAGTGTATCGTCTGGGATTGTGACACAACCCGATTCAATAGCTTTGCCTAGCATGAATGGGTTTTCTATTGGTGCTGATGATTATGGTTTGGATCAACCAAGCACTGGCTTCTCGTCCATTCCGGAGGCCATTGAAGATATACGTCAGGGAAAGGTTTAGCATTCTTTCATCTCCATTTATTATATATACATTATACAACTAATGAGTCGACACATAGTTGAATAAGTGTTGTTTTCGTTAGTCACATGATTAAAGACTTCCTATCATGCAGTTTTTAGTTAGTAGAATGTCAATATCACCCTTAAGATACCATTGACTTGCAACATTTAAAATGTAGGATTATGGAGAGTGCGAGTAATATCACTTCTTAACCATATGAAACTGTTGCGTTTCGTTTTGAGGTGAAGAAAGTGAATCTTTATGTACCATTTGAATTGTATTGCAGATGGTAGTGGTTGTTGATGATGAAGACAGAGAAAATGAAGGAGATTTAATAATGGCAGCATCGTGTGTTACACCAGAGGCTATGGCTTTTATTGTTAAACATGGAACTGGGATAGTTTGTGTAAGCATGAAAGACGAAGATTTGGATCGATTGGAACTACCTTTGATGGTTAATCAGAAAGATAACGCAGACAAGATGCGTACAGCCTTCACAGTATCAGTGGTATGTATAGTTTTTGATATATTTAACACTTTTGCTAAAAGTTATATTTTATTACAGCTGATTATCTGATTCTGGTTTTTCCATATCACATAATCACTTCCATAAGATAAATGAATATATGTTTGACTATATGTTGCCATGTAGGATGCAAAACATGGTACAACTACGGGGGTGTCTGCACATGATAGGGCGGTAACTATAAAAGCGTTAGCTTCCAAAGATTCACAACCTGCAGATTTTAACCGCCCGGGACACATATTTCCATTGAGATACAGGGAAGGTGGTGTTTTGAAAAGAGCAGGCCATACGGAAGCTTCTGCTGACCTAGCCATGTTGGCTGGGTTTGACCCGGTAGCCGTCTTATGTGAGATTGTGGATGATGATGGTTCCATGGCTAGATTGCCGAAGTTACGAGAGTTTGTTAAAAGGGAAAACTTAAAGATCATATCTATAGCGGATTTGATCAGGTAGGCAATGATCTTATGTGCGGCAAAATGGGTGGGACGGGTAAGGGGGAGTTAATTAGTGTGTGAACTACGATCACCAAGTTTATACTACTATTATAATCTGATTTGAGCAAAACTAAATGGGTCAAAAGTGCCACCTCTAGAATTTATGGAATGATGGCGTTTCTTGACATCGCTTTAAATTTGGCAGGTATAGAAGGAAGACGGATATGCTAGTGGAACGTGCTTCTTCTGCACGTATACCCACTACATGGGGTCCATTTGTTGCTTATTGTTATACATCAGTCTTAGATGGAATCGAACATATTGCTATGGTCAAGGTCAGGGAACATTTATAAAAGTATTATTTCTAGGTTGAAAATCAACCCATATACTTATGAATGGGTCATCATAGTTGTGTTTTATCTTAAACGGACCAGATACAAAATATTAGCTAAAAGGTGGCAAAATGGACAGCGGGCAGGCCAGCCTAACAGGTCAAAATTGTTTTTTTTTTTTCAATTAAAGCGGGTCATTTTCTAATGTGGGTCAAAACAAGTTGTCACGTTGACACACCAATACTTCTTTTTTTCCTAGATTTAGATAATTATCACATTAAACATGATTATAGAAGTTAAATATTTAAAATAATGATCTAGTTTTATAAATGAAACAGTTTAAGAGATTGCAAGCATTTAAATGCGCTATGGATGGTTTTCAGCCCACCCCATTTTTAACTAAACCACCTATGAAACTAAGGGAGCACCATATGCTGCAAATTTCAAAAGTTTTCATAGGAATTTAATATTAGTTCGATGAAACATTTTCTCATTTTGGAACAGGGTGACATTGGTGATGGGAAGGACATTCTTGTTAGGGTACATTCAGAATGCTTAACGGGTGACATATTGGGGTCTGCAAGATGTGATTGTGGTAACCAATTGGCACTTGCCATGCAACAAATTGAAGAGTCTGGCAGGGGTGTTTTGGTCTATATCAGAGGCCATGAGGGAAGGGGTATCGGTTTAGGTCACAAACTTCGTGCTTATAATTTGCAAGATGATGGACGTGATAAAGTTGAAGCCAATGAGGAGCTCGGTTTGCCCGTTGATTCCAGGGAGTACAGCATCGGTGCACATGTAATTTCAATATATATATATTATATAAATTCCAAGCGAAAGACGTAGAAAAAGCATTCAACCTGCAAAATAACTAACCTTCTTGTAGTTTCAAAACACTGAAAACCGAATAGATAGATGTGACAGCATGGGTGGGTTGGTTAACGGGTCCAAAGTGGTAGTTTTTAGTGTATGATCAAAACAGGCTGGTTAGGCCGACTTGCAAAAAAAAATCTGTAGTTTTACTATAAAATAACTTCCTCTTAGTAAAGGAATCTAGGAGATTTATGCATTTGAGTACGCTAAGAATGACTTTTAACCTGTTTGACCCATAACCTTCTAATACCATGTTGGACCCATTAGAGATAAAACATATCACAATTCGCGGACACATTTGTTTTTCAAAATCCTTTCCAAGACATTTGGGAAGCTTTTGACCTGTTGTCGCCTTTGACCAGTTTCATTTTTTAACTAAACCTTTTGATACTAGAGATAAAATGGGTCAGGTTGGCATCTTGAATTTCGGATTCATAAAATCATTTTATATATATTTCTTGTTCTTAAATTTATGTTTTTATGAAACCTTATGCAGATTTTAAGAGATTTAGGAGTGAGTACAATGAAGTTGATGACAAACAACCCTGCTAAGTACATTGGGCTCAAGGGCTATGGTTTGGAAGTTGCAGGCAGAGTTCCCCTTGTGACTCCAATTACAAAGCACAACAAACGATATCTCGAGATCAAACGGGCCAAGATGGGCCACGTTTATGGCTTGGAGAACAATGGTGTCCCAACCCTGAAATGACAAAATAGTTGCCCAAAACCCGAGTGAATAAGTCCGGATCCATCTATTTGATTGACTCCTTCTTTACTTACCCTTGACGGGTTCATCTGTCTGTAATACATATTAATGAATGGGAAGATGTTTCAAGTTCCATCTATGTGTTTGTGTTAGCATTTGGTCAATTACTTTAAAACAAGATATATTTTGAATGATTCTTTTATAAACTAAAACATGTAGAAACCCTAGGTCTTCAATTACCAAACCGGGTGTGAACCTTGTTTAATATTATTGTTTTATACCAATCAATTAAGTTTCGAGCAATCATTTAAGTTTTCGTAGTTAAGTAATTAAAAACAAACTTTTTCGGTTTAATCTGACATCCCTTCAAACAAAAAAAAACATTCAATTTAAACCATTTGCAAGCTTCATAAAAGTGATACCCTTTATAATCAATCACATCCATACATAAATCACAGACTCTTCGTGGATTGACCCCGTACTACCACTAACTCATAGTTAAGGGTAATTCGGGCTTATAAATATTATCTTTGACCGGAGCGCGACACTCTAATCAAATGCATTATAAGTTGATGCGGTTAACCACGACCTATTATGATACCCATAGGGTTATTCGTGTGTTTATGCAAAGTTCATAAGTTCTACACTAATCTAGCAGACATAGCACGCGAACAAGTCACAAGATATTTTATCGTGTGGTTTTCAGGCACATGTTCATAATATAACCTACGACATGTCATATATCAGTTATACAATCACTAACCAAGTGCGGGAACTTAAACTAATAATTTCGACTCTTATAAGTTTATCAATCATGCATAGCAAATTCACCGAAAATTATGTTATTTTAGGAAGCTCGTTTACCATACTTACGACGTTGCAAAAATTATGTTCTTTTTTTTTGGGACGTACCCCTAGGTGGGGTTGTCCTTGTGTTAAATTTTTGAGACCTAACTCTTTACCAAAAAATTTAGAAAAATCCTATACGTAGTGGCCAGATTCTTCACTTTCTAACTGCAGCTTACAGAAAAATTTATTTAAAAATCCTCGATTACCCGATTGACTCGATTCTACTTGAAGATTCGTACCGACACCTAAGACCATCTACTGTATATATTTCATGACCTAAATCCAAGTATTCACCGAGATATGACGTAAAACACAACACACAAATTCTGCAGAAAAATGCAGCTTTGACCACTGAAACGAAATAATCTGTTTAAAATACCAAACGACATCTCAAAATTGTGATTCCAGAGCCATTAGAAGCGTATTTCGAAATATTACGTTTTGGACTCAAGAAAATCCAGTTTTCGTTATGTTATGACCCGGTTATAGTCAACTGAAGTCGGCTGTAACGATTGGACAGCTTCCTGTTTCAGCTCCTAATGACATAAGACGGTTTTAAGACTTTAATCCCATACCTAGCGAAACAATACGGTATTAATACATCACTTATAGCAGGTTGTCATCTCAAATCAGATCCTATATCAATTTGTTCATTAATAACAACAAGTTTAACCAAAATCCTACAAGACCCAACCCTAGGAATCATACGAATACACAAACGATTAAAACACCAACAAACCTGATATCTAGCAACCCTAATTTACGAGTAATCATCAAAGAATGTCAAGAATCATCCTCATTACCGAAAACGCAGCCAAGTTTTAAGCAGTTATTACCGAGAACGTGCATGAACTAATAATAAAAAACATAACATGTGGATACCTAGTAATGCAGGGGTTAGATTTAGCCTTGAAATTGCAGAATTCTTGGAGTCCTTGCTCCTTCCTACGTAAACAGAGAGGAGGCAGAGGGAGTAGAAAGATTTTGCATGTAAGGTTTTGGTTATGAGAGCACATGCAAATTATACGTAACTTAGGGGCAGTTTGGGCTTGATATATGGGCCGTGAGTTGGAGGGTTACACATTAGGATTCTTTTTTTTATTATCATCCTCCTATGTCCAGATGTACATGCACGTAAATACTAAGGGATTTGTGGGACGGTTTAGGCATTCAAGTGGAGTTGGGCCGCAAATAAAGAGAAGTGGCATTGGGCTTGTTGGGCCGAAAGGCTAAAGGAGGTAGTGAGGGTGCTGGGCCGATTAGAGTAATATAGGATGGTGGCAGTTTGGGTTAGCTTACACGGCTAAGAGTTTCAATCAAAATCGTGTTCGGGCAGGATCCGAGTTTAAATAAGTCTTTGGGCCGCAAAAAAAGATAAGAAATCTCGGGCCTCGGGTTGGGTCGTAGCTGGGCCTCAAGAAAGAGAGATGTGGCTTCGGGTTGGGCCGCAACCGAGCTACACGGTTGGTCGAGATTAGCATGGAGAGGGAATAGTACAGCTAAATAAGGATACGTATTAAGTTAGACTAATATTAGATGCCATAATCACATTTTGCACATTTAGCTTAGTTGCATGTTGTGACATTAACACGTACGTAACGTAAACAAAATAACCTATGGAAGTGAGCGGTTTACCTCTGAAGTACGGGTTGTCACAATACACACCATCTGACAAAGGAAAAGGGAAAAAAAGCCACCGATCAATGAGGTGTATAGTTGAGTAAAACGTGACAACACACAAAAACCCAGTACAACTCGATGATGCACAAAGAGCTTAAAATGTGTACTACTGGTTACAGTAATTTTGTATCAAAACCAAAAGTTACCTTATAAATGGTAATATAACCTTAGATAAAAATCAAATGTGAGATTAAATATATTATTAATGTAATATTTAATCTTGTAGCCTTTATAATCATTTATATTATATAGATTAAAATATATTAATAACCTATTAATAATTAGTTGGTAATTGTTGATGGACCATATTACCCTTATTAACTAATTGGGTTTCTTCTTGGGTGTATAAATAAGGAGCATATTAGAGAGTTAAAGGGTTAGACAATTATACAATACACACAACCCTCATAACATCAAATTCGTATCTCTCTCTCTATAACCGAAATCAACCCTACTTTCGGTTTCATCACCATCATCACTTTACACCCTAAGGAGGAACCGGATCATCCTGACAACTATGTCGAACTCAATGGCTGGATCTCTGACTGGATTCTCCACTGCTTTGAATGCTATAACAGGTATGTTATTCATGTTTTCCATTTAGTTTAAACAGAACTGATCAACATGTGGTAGCAGAGCATATGTTGATAAATCAGTTCTATTTTCGTATCCATCATTCTGGGATCATAATCTAGAAAACGGAAGTTTTTTAAAGCCTTAAAATCAAAACTGTTTTCGAGTTCCTTGTTGCCGAAATCCCTGTTTTTGGAAAAAGTTATTTGATAAATCGACTCGAAATCATAAAGGGTTAAACTTGTTGTCACGAAATCCATTACAAAACCATTAAAATTCAGGTTTCGGATTTCCAGAATTATGTTTTAATTTTTTTAGGGTTCATCATAATGTTCTAAGAAAATTCGAAAATTCCATAAATTTTGGAATATAATTTGGATTAGTGGGTATTTTAATGATTTTGATCTTAATTTTATCTATTAAATTTTCGAAAACTGTTAATGGATTTTCAGTTATTATTTTCGAAATCTTTTGATAAGTTTAGATCAGAAATAAAATAGGAAACACTATCCCACAATCCCTTAAATTTCGAGTTTTAGTTATTATCACAAGAAACAGCTATTAACAGTAGGTTCGAAATTATCAATATCATAATCGCACAAGTCCCTAACAGTCGCACAAGATCAGATCAGATATGATCTGATCGTACAAGACATTCGCACAAGATCAGATCACAAAAAAAATGATCTGATCGCACAAGGGAAATCGCACAAGATTTGTGGATCGCACAAGACTTGTGGATCGCACAAGGCATTACTGATCACACAAGTTATTGGGCCTTACTGATCGCACAAATTTTTTGGGCCTCACTGATCGCACAAGTCATTACTGATCGCACAAATTTGTTTTGGGCCTCATTGATCGCACAAGACTTGGGCCTTATTGATCGCATAAGACTTGGGCATTACTGATCGCACAAGACTCGAAACCTCATTATTCGATCCGCGCTAACAGGTGGTTTGCTATTAAACACTTGGTTTTGTTAATACTTAATTAATTAATCAGAATCAGATAATTTTTACAAAACCAAAATAGCTTAACTTGAATGAGCTTCTGATGTATTAATTCTGGCCAAAGCTGATTTAATACATCTATTTATTGTTCAAGTATTATAAAAGCTATGTTAAGTATGCATTACAAACGTGAAATGTTTTAATTCTGGCCAAAGCTGATTTAATTCATTTATGTTTAGCATGCTTGACAAGTGCATAACTAAAGTGATTGTTTCATTTCTGGTCAAAGCTGATTTGTCACGATTACTTTGCACACATATTTAAATGATTACACTTCTGGCCAAAGCTGATTTGTCTTCGTTTAAATAGAATTTTACTAAGTCTATTATTTTGATGTTAGTAATAGACATTATCACAGCTTCATAATTAAAATGGTCATTATTTATGCCTGCCTTAGTATAACATGCCCTTAGATCACATTAAGACTTTTTTCTTAGTATCATAACTTGCTCACCTTATTTCCACTATCAGCACCCAATCAGGGGATTCCACATTTGACTGGTGATAACTTTGCTGCATGGAAGGATGCCCTCATGCTTACACTTGGACTGCTGGACTTTGATTATGCTCTAAGAGAGAATAAGCCAGCGGACCTTACTGCTACAAGTACTGCTGCTGAGCAGTTACTTCATGATAAGTGGACTAGGTGTAACCGCATGTCTCTCATGTTCATGAAGCAGTCCATTCATAACTCAATCAGAGGGGCCATTCCTGATTCTGAAGATGCTAAAACCTATTTGGCTTCTGTGGAGGATCAATTCAAGGGAACATCAAAAGCACACGCTAGCACTCTTATCCTCAAGCTAGTGACGACTAAGTATGATGGGAGGAGCGGCATTCGCGAACACATCATGATGATGCATGACATGGCCAATAAGCTGAAGGGCCTAGAGATGGAGATCAGTGATGGTTTTCTTGTTCATTTCATCATCACTTCGCTTCCTTCGTCTTATGAAGCATTCAAGATCAATTACAACACTCAGAATGACAAATGGACGATGAGTGAGCTGATCGCTATGTGCGTACAGGAGGAAGAGCGTATGAAGATGGATCACACTACTGATGTTGCTAACTTCACCACCTCCAGCTCAAAGAAGAGGAAGCACAATTATCAAAGAAAGGATGCTTCTAAGGTTCAAAATCCAAATCCAACTCCTAATACAAGTGCACCTTCCAGCTCTAAGAACTCCTTAGGCAAACCCTACTGCAAGTTCTGTAAGAAAACAGGACATAAGCAAAAGGAATGCCCTAACTTCAAGGAGTGGCTGGCTAAGAAAGGTAATGATTTTTTCATGATACTTGAGTCCTTTAATTTAAATGTTCCTGCTAATTCTTGGTGGTTTGATTCTGGTTCTATGGTACATGTTACCAATTCACTTCAGGGATTCCTTACAATCCGGAAGCTGGGAAGAAACCAAAGAACACTTAAAGTTGGAGATGATCGGGAATTAGAAGTGAAGGCCATAGGAACATTACAATTATTTTTGAAAACTGGTTTATGTATTAAACTTTATGATACCTTATATGTTCCTGAGGTAACTCGGAACCTTGTATCAGGACCAAAGTTAGACATGGATGGTTTTGTCGTTTCTCATGGTCATCGCAAACTCTCTATTCTCTATGATTCTGTTGTTTATGGTACTGGCATTCTGGATGGTGGTCTCTATAGATTAGAACTAGATGATAATTTTTCCAAATCTTTGTTGTCATATAATATTAATGAATCACTCACAAAGATGAAACAAGTTCGAGACTTAGAGACTTCATCTATGTTGTGGCATCAACGTTTAGGCCACATCTCAAGAGAACGATTAAATCGTCTCGTAAAGGATGAAGTCTTACCTCCTCTCGATTTTACTGATTTTGGAACATGTGTCAAATGTCTCAAAGGCAAAATGACATTAGCGAATAAGAAAGGTGCCACTAGGAGCTCTAATTTATTAGAACTCATTCACACTGACATTAGTGGTCCTTATCAAATCGCTGGTATAACAGGACATACTTCATTTATCACTTTCATTGATGATTATTCTCGTTACATGTACTTGTATCTTATAAAGGAAAAATCTGAATCTCTTACAACTTTTAAAGATTATAAAGCTGAAGTTGAAAAGCAATTAGATCGTCAGATTAAAGTTGTGAGATCAGATAGAGGCGGTGAATATTATGGAAGACATACTGATGTGGGTCAAGCTCCTGGTCCATTTTATGAGTTTTGTAAGGGCCAGGGGATTGTGAACCAATACACCATGCCTGGTACACCTCAGCAAAATGGTGTCGCTGAACGAAGAAATCGTACCCTTATGAACATGGTGCGCAGTATGTTAGCCAACACTAATTTACCATTATTCATCTGGACTGAAGCGTTAAAAGCAGCTGTTCATATACTCAATAGAGTTCCTTCTAAGTCTGTCCCTAAAACTCCTTATGAACTTTGGACAGGAAGGAAACTGAGTCTTAACTATATGAAAGTATGGGGCTGCATTGCTGAAGCAAAACTTTACAATCCTTTCCTAAGGAAACTTGACCCTAAAACAGTTACCTGCTTCTTTATCGGGTATCCTGATCATTCAAAGGGTTATCGTTTCTATTGTCCTTCCCATGTCACCCGTATTGTTGAAACCAAGCGTGCTGCGTTCCTAGAGGATTTCAAGGTCAGTGGGAGCAGTACTAACCCTTACGAAGAATTGCAAGAAGTACAAGACGCGGGGGGGGGGGAGACTCGTCGCTTATCATTACTCCGTTTACTCCTCTTGTACCCCATGCAACAACTGTACCTGAAGCCACTGCACAAACTCCATCTCCACAATCAGAACCCATTATACCTCATAACGAAGGCACATCAAACGCTCAAAACCAAGACAACGCTAAACCCGATAATCAACTCAGGAGGTCATCTAGGCAAAGAAGGCCTACTAATTGGGATGATTATGTTACCTACCTGACTGAAATGGATGCTGGAAAGCTCAATGATCCTATCTCTTATAATGAAGCCATTAGCAGTGATCAGTCTTCTGAATGGAACAAAGCAATGATTGATGAGCTTGAATCCATGAAAAAATGACGTTTGGGATTTAGTCGAATTACCCAATGGTGCCAAACCTGTAGGTTGTAAATGGGTGTTCAAAACAAAACTGGATCCGAATGGGAACGTTGAACGCTACAAAGCGAGATTGGTTGCAAAGGGCTACACTCAGAAAGAGGGAATTGACTATCAAGAGACGTTTTCACCTGTCTCTCGTAAAGATTCATTAAGGATCGTTATGGCCCTAGTAGCTCATTTTGATTTAGAGCTGCATCAGATGGACGTCAAAACTGCTTTCCTTAACGGAGACTTAGACGAAGATGTTTACATGAAACAACCTGAAGGCTTTAAACCTGAAGGTCAAGAGCATCTAGTCTGTAAGTTGAAGAAATCCATTTATGGGTTAAAACAAGCATCACGTCAATGGTACCTCAAGTTTGATGAAGTCATGAAGAGGCAAGGTTTTATAAAGAATCAAGTGGATCAATGCACCTACCTCAAGATGAGTGGGAGTAACTTTACTATACTTGTCCTTTATGTAGACGATATTCTATTGGCAAGTAATAGTTTAGCCATGTTGCATGAGTCGAAGCGGTTACTCTCGCATAACTTCGACATGAAGGATCTCGGAGATGCTTCTTACGTCATTGGCATCGAAATTCACCGAGATAGACACAAAGGGATCTTAGGATTGTCTCAAAAGACTTACATAGATCGTGTCCTTACACGTTACACCATGCAACAGTGCAAACCCTCCGTCGCTCCAGTAGTTAAGGGAGATGTTTTCGGTTCATTCCAGTGTCCGACAACAGAGGTTGAAAAGGAGCAAATGAGCCAGATACCTTACGCGTCAGTAGTCGGGAGCCTGATGTATGCTCAAGTCTGTACTCGCCCAGATATCGCTTATATTGCTGGAATGCTAGGTCGTTATCAGACTAATCCTGGCCTAGATCACTGGAAAGCAGCTAAGAAGGTCCTCAGATATCTGCAAGGGACGAAAGACTATAAACTGACTTATAGAAGAAGTGATCATTTAGAAGTGGTAGGTTATTTTGATTCTGACTTTGCCAAATGCAAAGATGACAAGAAATCCACTTCGGGCTACATCTTTATGTTAGCAGGCGGACCTATCACATGGAAGAGTCATAAACAACAGTTAACTACAACTTCCACAATGATGGCAGAGTACATTGCTGTTTACAACGCAACCTGTCATGGAATGTTGCTTAGAAATCTGATCATTGGACTCAAAATCGTTAATTCCATTTCTAGACCATTGAAGCTTTACTATGATAACTCAGCTGCCGTTAGTTTCTCGAACAGTAACAGTTCGACTGGAGCTGGTTTATATCTTGATACGAAGTACTTGTTCGTACGTGAATGAGTTGAGGAAAATAATCTTTGTATTGAGTATATTAGTACTAAAGATATGCTTGCGGATCCGATGACTAAAGGTCTCCCACCTAAAGTTTTCGAAGAACATGTATCGAATATGGGACTTATTAAAGACCTTGTTTAATGGCATATTGTACTAGCTTATGTTTTAATTAATAAAATTTCCTCAGTTTGATTTTGTATGTCTCTAACATATGTTCTGCCGGTGTAATGACATATAGACAAATATAAATACAAATCAGACGCTAAAGGGCTTATACATATTTTGATCATAACTGTTAGGTTTTAAATTGAGGCTATAGTATGACTAATGGGGGTCCTGAGTCGAATGATGATTCAACGGCTGTATTTCTCTGCTATAGTTCTTGGTTTAAGGCTAAAATGAGTGTTAACTCCTGGTCAGGCTTACCTAATACTCATGATAAATGATTACTCGGCTAAGTGGGAGAATGTGAGATTAAATATATTATTAATGTAATATTTAATCTTGTAGCCTTTATAATCATTTATATTATATAGATCAAAATATATTAATAACCTATTAATAATTAGTTGGTAATTGTTGATGGACCATATTACCCTTATTAACTAATTGGGTTTCCTCTTGGGTGTATAAATAAGGAGCTTATTAGAGAGTTAAAGGGTTAGACAATTATACAATACACACAACCCTCATAACATCAAATTCGTATCTCTCTCTCTCTATAACCGAAATCAACCCTACTTTCGGTTTCATCACCATCATCACTTTACACCCTAAGGAGGAACCGGATCATCCTGACAACTATGTCGAACTCAATGGCTGGATCTCTGACTGGATTCTCCACTGCTTTGAATGCTATAACATGTATGTTATTCATGTTTTCCATTTAGTTTAAACAGAACTGATCAACATCAAATTCATATTATATTTTTTTTTAAACCGACTATTTTAGGTTTTTTCTCCTGTTTATTAATTTTGCATATTATTGTAATATCCATTTTTTTTCTAATTTTAAACTCATTAGTTTTTTTACGAGATAATACGAGATACAAATACGCTTTCTAAAACACTATCGAAGTCATACAAAGATATCGATCTTTTGATACCTAACATGTATCTTGTCATTTGGTAGTTGGAAAAGCAATGAAACCCAAGTGTAATGGTAACAAAACACTCAATCAAACTTATTAAGAGAAAAACAAAATAATGGGCATGTCACCGAAAGTAGGGATCAGTGGCGGAACTAGAAGAAAAATTCAGGGGCATCCCAATTTTTTTTAACCGTATATTCATTCAATGTTACAAAAAAATAGCGTACATTCATACAACCAAATACATAACTAAAACTAATAACTAAACCTTAACCTAAAATCCAATTTGGTCCCTTTTGTGCTAGAATACCTTTGCTCTAGCGGAACCAGACTTTTATGACTGAGTTTGCAGTGTAACTTTTATATACACAAAATTATATTAATTTATTATTTTTAAGATGTACTACGACCACAAAAGTCATTTTAAGGTGTTGTTTAAACTAGATATTTACCAATCAAGGTGCTGTGTAAGCCATATATTTACCAATCAATATTTGTTTTGAGGTTTTTATAAAATTAAATGTATTAAATATTAATGGTGATAGAGTAAATAAATAAGATGAAAACAATAAGAAAACAAAATAAATGCATATTTTTATAACACTAAATCAGAGAAAATATTACATAAATTAAAGTTGAGAGTTGTTTTATATTCCATATATAAATTAGCAATTTTTTGTGCATTAGGAGTTGTACCCTAAGCATAGGAAAATTTTCAAAAAAAAAAAAAAAAAACTTTGATACTTCACTTTCAACCTAGAAGTTTCATCTTTTACATTTTAACTCATTTGAAATTTTTACTTTTAACTCAAAGTTTTTCATCTTTTGTAATTTAACACAACACTTTATTATTTACAATTTTGGTCCCCCATACTTTTTATCTTTCACAAGTTTTACGTTTTACATTTCGTTCGAAATTTTGCAAGTTAACATGTCGTAGCGTGCATATGAGGTTCAACGTTTTTTGCTCTATTTTTTCATATTTGACAGACCCGTCGCAACGCGTCCGGTTTTTCCCTTTTGAAAAGTTCGCCGCAACAGGCGGGTCCTAGATCGACTAAGTTATAATTTTCTACGTTTTACGTTTCTGGTTAATTTCTTCGCATTAACACACGGTAACGGGTGTGCGTGGTTCAACGATTTTAGTCTGCTTTTTGTTTAGTGTAATTTTTACCATTTTATCTATTTTATTTTTACAATCTTGAAATTCGATGTGGTTGTGGCACTGGTGCTACTTGGCACGGTTTTACGAACGTTTTTAACCAATTAAATTTTTACTAATATTTTTTTTTGGTTTACCCATCTACTTCCTTTACTTGAAAACTATTTTTACGTGCATATTTTATGTACGGGTATGTATAAATATGATTTGTTCTACATCCTGACGCAAACTTTTTTTATAAACGAGTCAGGTCAAATATAATACGTTTTCATTTAAAGAAACCATTTTTACGTGCATATTTTTATATACGTTTTCGTATAAATTCAAGTTGTTCTACGTTTCAACGTAAACTTTTTTGGGAAATGATTCATGTCAAATATAATATGTTTTTGTGTTTATTTTATGTATGTTTCGTAAAGTTTGTTTCGAAACGAGTGAAGTCAAATTATGCTTTCTTTTTGTCCCTTTTTTTCGAAAGCTCTAATTAATCCCTTTCGATTACATGTGCATATTTTCCTTCATACCCGTTACATTTTCAATGTATGAGTTGGGTCACATATAATACATTATGATTGTTCGATATGAATTTAATTTACTTTACGTTTGATCCAATCACAATGCTTATACATGTTACATTGAGTTCAACTGGATACGTTGAAATGTGTGTTTTCATATGATTAATGCATCATATAACGTTTGGACTAATCCATTCAATGTTTACTATGTACCCGCGCTGCAACGCGGGCGGGTTTTAACCCTAGTTGTTTATAAGTTTGCAATATATACCTACAAAAAATGAATGTCTATTACACTATGTTGTTAAATGTTAAGTGTGAGAACGTTCAAGTCTAGCCCAAACAATATTTCACAAATAGCTGATTTATTATAATTTGATATGGGCCACAAACATGACTTTGGAAAAGCCCATGTAATAACAAAATGGGGTGCAGTCTTTTGTTTTTTGTCATCTTCATCATCTAAACCTAATCACTTCTAAATAGCATCACAATCCATCGGAGAAAAAAATTCTGTTCATGTAATCAGATTAACTTCTTCTTATCTTTGTAGTGAGGGGTATCCAAACTTATTCTCAGGGTATCTAATACATAAAATGAATATTATTTTATGTTTTATTTACAATTCGTCAAGAAAATTGAGGGGTATCCCGGGCAACCCCTGGAATACCCATAGATTCGCCCCTGGTAGGGATGGACATTTGATACCAAGTACCGATATTGTACCGGTACCATACTGAGATTTTAATAGTACTAATTAGGTAACCATTTTTTGCAATTTTCGGGATCGGTACTTTCGGTTCGGTATTTTGTGTCGATTTACCTTTGAATACCGGTATCGTACTGGCCGCTTTTGGTACCGGTACCCACTTTTTTTGCGTTTTTCAAGATTGGTACTTTTGTTTCAGTACCAGTATGTAGGGCTGTGCAAAGGGTTAGAACCGACCCGACCCGGACCCACCAGAACCACATACCCTTTTATTGACGAAATTAAGAAACACGAACCGAACCTTAGAAGGCTATGTGGTCCTGGGTCCTAGAGGTTCTAATGGGTCGGGTAAAGGGTCTGATGGGCCAAAACTTTTTATATAAAAGCCTTTGAAGGGTTACATCTTCCTATTCTTTTAATACGTTCACCAATGAATTTCTTCATATGGTTCTAACAATAAACAATGTGCTTTCCTTTTTAAGCCACTTTTCGTTTCCCCACTTGTGTTTTCGTAACGGTTTTGTCATTCTCATCACTCGTGTGCGAATCTATTAGGTATACATATCAAAACAAAGATACATGTATATAAACATCAGAACATACCCAATTAAACATATCAAAAGCTATGTAATAAGACTATACCATAATTTGTGGTGTCTTTACTTTTATATTTGTCACTAATACATACATATAAATACACTAGAGTAACATATGTAAATGTATACTTCAAATTTGGATATAATAAATATATTATGTAGTACACTGCGTTCATACGTACACATCTAGCTGATAAATATTTCACGAAATACACATTGTTATTCTTTAAAATAAATATTCTTTTAATACTGTAATTAATATTACGTGAAATCAGATATACGTAATTAATAGAATATACTTTTAATACTGTAATTAATATTACTCGTTAAAAGAATAGCGAAGAAACGAAAGAAGAGTATTGTTTTATTTTTTGCATTGACAATACATATCTATTGGGCCATTTCTCTAAATAGTAGGTTTTTTATACATTATAATTAAAATACAAATGGTTCTTGTGGTTCTTATCTTAGAACCACATGTTGTCCAATAGCAAGGCTTGTCAAGTAGTCTATACAAAACACCACATACCTGCAGTAATTTAAGAATACAAAGACTTATCCCCTGTAATTATAAGTAATAACTGAAAAAACATTTTGGGTTTTGAAAACATTTAAGTATCACATAATGTGAAGAAAAGAGAATGTCTCACTTTCAAGAATTAGGGATTTGATATATAGCCTCCTGGTATTAAGCCTGGATTTCTAGTTAAACATACAATGCAACACGTGTTAGTGTAAGAAACCCAATTCAAACTTTAATGATAATCACGAGATCAAAACCTCAACGTAGTTAACAAAGTATATGTAACACCCCGAAAACGGGTTTGGTAATCAAACCACGTTTATACTAAAAGACGGGTAATTTACCTTTAGTGGTAAAAGTAACCCGCTGAATATTAGGATTCTTAAATAAACAAGCCTATTATTAAAATAAAAGTTAAATGAAAGTTTTCGAAGAAATAAAGTTTATAGAAGCCCGAGATAACGGGACTTAAAATAAACTTAGTCGTAAATTCCCCGAACTCGTTAAATTAACTAGGAATGTTTAACCTAGTTTAAAAAAAAAGTGGTAAAGTTGTTAAAAGTTAAGTAGGTTGTGACCTATTTAATAAACTAACCAAACAAGAGGGACCAAATGCGGGTAAATGGAAAGTTAAGTTATAAAAAGAAAAACTTAAAAATAAAACACACATTCAGTGTGTTTTGTGGACCAGAAGCATCCCCATGAGCTTCAAAAACCCTAGCTTCACTAATCTCACAAATTGAAGGATCAAACCAAGTCCAAAACGAAAATCGAGAATAGATTAATGATCCCCATTGCAAGGAGATCATAAGGTATGTAAAATTTGACAAAAATTCTCTATTTGAAATTCTCATGAATTTAGAGAACTTGAAATCTGATGATGCATGTAGGAATTGTAGATGAATTAGGAACATTAAAATGTCTAGGAGTAAACCCTAGACAAGTACATGTTGAAATTATGCTAAATTCTAGTGAAATCCATGGTCACCATTGTAGGTGACTAGTGGGTTATGTAGAACATTGATAAACACTAGGAAATTTGGGGTTGTTCTAGTGTAATTTGACATATGTGAAGTTATTTCAGAATTTGTAAAGGCAAATATTTGTGTTAAATAGTTTGATTGATGAAAATTCGGGTTATATGACAAGTTATGAGCTTGTTAATGAATTATTTAAAATTCCGCCCTTAAGTTGTTTGTAAAAATGCCCCAAAGAAGGCTCGAAATTGAAATTTAAAGTTAAAACGCATGATTGTGATGATTTAGCGAATTATGCGATACATGATTGAAAAAGGGTTCTAAACGGATTGTGAATTGAACTCTTTAGGCGAGGAATCCGGATCGTCAAGCGGACAAGCCGGTGGAAATACGCGTTGAAAAAGGTGCTTAAAAGGTACGTAACTACGATTCCGTTACGTTATGCTAGATTCCGTATTTCGCTAGTAGAGTTTAAATTAGCATAATACATGAAATTGGCATTTGCTTGAAGTGACGAAGATCACTAGGTAAATAAATGGGTCAAAGGGTGAAATTATCACCCTTTGACAATATTGTCTAATGGTTTGTCGAGTTACATGTGTTAGGAATAAATATCAAATGGATACGCACATCGCTATTGCTTAGCGGCTACTAAGTCAAGGTATTGATACGGGTCAATATATTGATCCGAGCCAGGTATGTATAATGGTTCAACTCATCATGTAGAACTTGAGATTCTATAAGAGTTGGACAAGGTTAAGATATAGATATTCGGTTACCTTTTTGGTAAACCGAATAAATTGTATTATATTTATGGTGTTTAGAAGCATATGGGTTTATAAACAAGGATATGGTTAAAAGGGTCGGATTTTGGGGTCAAACAAGTATTTAAAGGACCTTGTAGTAAAAGAATGATGAAAATTGACCAAAATGCCCTTGTAAGCTAAATCGAGTGAACGACCTATAAGGGTTATTCGGAAAAGAGTAGTATGCATAATTAAACACTTAGAATGAGTAAACGAAAACGAATGATGTCAATCCTTAGTCATTTGACTCTATAATAGTCTTTGTCGTAAAATGATGATTCGAGGGGTAAAACTTGGAGTTTAGGAATTTCCACACTTAATACAATACAAATATAGTTGTGAAGAAAGATTATTTGACAAGAAATGTGGTAGTATAATGCTTGATGTGAATGAAAGAGAGTCATACTTAAAATAGGCTTAATTACCCTTAACGGGTCAAAATAAGCATACGAGCGAAAACGGGTTTAAATTGTGTAATAAACCTAAGATTAGAACCTAATATGGTAGGTAACATTAATTTGAAGAAGTGTATGTGATATAAGGATCAAACAAATGTGTTTGTTTGATAAAATGCATAAATGGGTTAAAATTCGGTAAAAAGGTAACGAGTCGAAGGCTTAGAAGTCTCAAAAATTATTATGTTGGATGTTGGATTTTAACTCCATATGATGGAGAATTAAATTACGGGCGCGTAGGAAAAAGAATCGCGTAAAACGGATCAATAACGAAGAAGTTATGGCCGTTTCCGTAAAAAATGGCATAGCTGAAACTGAGCTGCAGACCTGCTGGAAAAGTGCCTCCCCCGCGCCACGCGAGGGAGCAACATGGCGCCGTCACGTGGCGCGAAAGAACCCCTTTTTGTTGAAAAATTTGTATTTCAATCAGTTCAGCTTCTTGGACTCGTTTTGACACGTTTTAAACTACGTATGACTGATTCAATTCATGTTTTATGGATTGTAGGTATATTTACAGTACCGGAGGATGATCAAGCTCAACGAAGAACCGAACACGATTAAGTTACAAGCTTCCGCACTATGTATCGTTGTTATGTTAAATGGCGAAACTCACACATGTTATGTTGTATAGTTCTAATTCTGTAAAAGTTTTAATGAACCCGTATTTTCAATGTATTTGAAATCATAATTACCCGTTTATTTTCGTAAATTATACGAAAACCTTTAAATAATAATAAGGGTGTTACAAGTTGGTAATCAGAGCTCATGGTTAAAGAATAAAGTGTGTTCGGTTCGAGGCTTGATCGCAAATCCGGTAAGTACATGTATATCAATGGTTTAGTATGATTAAAGTGTTGAGAACAACACATATGGTTATCGTGTAATACACGTTACACCAATAAAAACGATATAGAATAGATATAGTCAACGAAATTACACGCGTTGATGCGTATAGTAGAAAAGCCTTGTATTATAATACGGGCATCCTTTAAGGTTGAAATTACTAACTGTTTTATATGTTTTAGTTGAAGGACACTCGCATATGAGGATAGCGAGAGCTTAACAAATCGCAGATTTGACAGAGGAACGGTCCAAAGAGTATGCTCATCAAGGACCTAAATCGCGTAACGTCGCGAACAAGGCTAATGGCAAGAGAAGCCCGTTAGGGCAAGCATTACCAGGTGCACACTTTAAATTTAATTGCACAAATAGTAATATGCAACAAATAAGTAGAATTTGAAAGTTGCATATGTAGATTAAAAACTTGGAAAAACCCGAATAGAAAATGTATTCGGGATATTGTTTCCAAGAGAAACAAATAGAGGCATTACTTACATAGGGCGTGATGTGAAAACTATAAAAAGGTCATGCGTGTCATGTGTTAATCGCTTACTCTGGCCAAGTAAGTTGTGGCATATGATACCATGAACTTCTTATAGCGGACACATTTACATCGGATGTAGTAAGGACGGGGTGAATGGGACAAATTAAAAAGTACCCAAATGAAACAAATGAACAAAATAGTTGATAATAATGTAAACGCACAGCCGGGTGACAGAAGCGTATTACATTAGGATAATGAGCCCGAGAGAAGGGACAAGGATTAATGTAAATGATGATATAAATGAATGATCAAAAGAAAATTCTTGAAAATAAGTCATCTTGGATGAAAGGGCCATGGTGAACAAAATGGGCAAGTAAAACCGAAGTATAGATGATCTGCCGGGTCATAAAAACAAAGGTGTTGCCCACACGAAAAAGATAATCAAGGTTGTTAACTTTAGTCGTAGTAAAGCAAGGATAACGATGATAATCGTCACTCATAATTAATAAGGCCGCCAATGGTGGTCACGTAAAGAATAAAAGACATGGTCGAATAAAAGCGACGGATTTCGCTAAGATGACCAAGTAAATCGAAATGAAGTCTTAATGCATACCGGAAGGGGTGCAATGATAACGATTTCGGTAAAACACCCGGTTGATGGGTAAGGAATTAAACGCATGCGTAGACTGAGAAACAGGAACGCGTATGGAAAGTTAAAAAGACTCGGGTTTTGGGTCATGACTAAAGGACGATAAGATACTGCAAATAGAAATTTTGATAAATTACGTTCAACTATTTCAAAGCTGAACGGGTCGAACAAAGACTGAAGTTTGACATTCACAAGTGATGAATTTTCACACGAATAAGTCAAACAAATTTAATAAACGATGACACTTGCTAAAGTAAGTAAGCGCGAATCGAATAAATAAAAGTGCGAAATATTAATAGACCTATGTAAAGGAGTTATAGGTGTTAAAAACATTAAAATAAAAGAACCCGGGTAATGGGACGTAAAGAAGTATAGGTAAGAACCGGGTAACGGTAAGAGTAGGGCAAACCGACGTGTAATTGACGTTAGAAGTCAAGAAGTCGGAAAGATAATTCGAAATAAAACAATGTAGCCTTAGACTACGGTCAAGGTCAAACGAAATCCAAAAAGTAAAGGTGAATAATTCTATACATAAAAAGGGGTGCCTTAACGCCATATGCGTATATAAACGTATACACGTTTGAATAAAGACTAGAATAAAAGATGATCTACGGGATCATCATAACCTACGGGATATTAATTAGTGTAAAGATCTACGAGGTCAGAATGACCCACGGGTCATGAATTGAAGCAAAGGGATCATAAGGGCCTCGCCTTAAAGAGGTGAAAGCTTAAGAAAATAGCCCATAAGGCTAAGTGATAAAACCTACGGGTTAATTAGACAAAGTGAGGAAATCAGTTGAGAATCCTCGCCTAAAACAAAGACTGCAAAAGAATAAATTTTGGACTGTCAATATCCCGGTATGGATAATTGACAAAAGTTAAAGAGAAGATGCTAAACTAAAACTTCAGTATTGATAAGAAATAACGTTTTTACAAATATAAATTCTGATAGGAATTTAAATAGTAAGCATGAAAGATACAAGTCTTGACACTAATAGGCGCAAGACGATATATTCGAAAAGTGATATTTTCGAAAACGAAAGGTTGATATAAATTAAACATGATGTGACACGATCACGGTCAAGAAATGCAATGTGAAGTAGAATCACATTATAACCAAGCGAGCGGTAAAAAAAATAAAATAAAAAAAATAACTGGACTAATAAGTCTAGTTAGTGAGACCGGTTAAGGTCATTTAAATAAATTCGGTTGCTTGTAAGCGGTGGATTCGGTATAACTGAACCGAATAAATGAATTTGAAAACAAAATAAATTGTTGCTAAAAGTGAAAGATTTCACTAAAGACCTTTAAACGGATCAAAGTAACGGATTCATAAAGAGTTCGATAATATATAAAAGCGATAGATATCGCTAAATTAACTAAACTAGTAAAAATAACGAAATTACGTTATTTCAAGTTGCATTATGTCGTATGAGGTACGTAGATGTTTTGTAACCAAAAAGATACTACCATACTTTTCTGGTAATACTAACAATTGGTTAAAGTATGAGTAATCCTTAAAAGATTACTCAGGTCAAATGCATTGAGTTTAACACTCCATGAACTATGTAAGAAAGGTTTCGAGGATGAAACCTCTTTAAGGAGGGTAGACTTGTAACACCCCGAAAACGGGTTTGGTAATCAAACCACGTTTATACTAAAAGAAGGGCAATTTACCTTTAGTGGTAAAAGTAACCCGGTGAATATTAGGATTCTTAAATAAACAAGCCTATTATTAAAATAAAAGTTAAATGAAAGTTTTCGAATAAATAAAGTTTATAGAAGCCCGAGATAACGGGACTTAAAATAAACTTAGTCGTAAATTCCCCGAACTCGTTAAATTAACTAGGAATGTTTAACCTAGTTTAAAAAAAAGTGGTAATGTTGTTAAAAGTTAAGTAGGTTGTGACCTATTTAATAAACTAACCAAACAAGAGGGATCAAATGCGGGTAAATGGAAAGTTAAGTTATAAAAAGAAAAACTTAAAAATAAAACACACATTCAGTGTGTTTTGTGGGTGTTCAGTTCGACCAGAAGCATCCCCAGGAGCTTCAAAAACCCTAGCTTCACTAATCTCACAAATTGAAGGATCAAACCAAGTCCAAAACGAAAATCGAGCATAGATTAATGATCCCCATTGCAAGGAGATCATAAGGTATGTAAAATTTGACAAAAATTCTCTACTTGAAATTCTCATGAATTTAGAGAACTTGAAATCTGATGATGCATGTAGGAATTGTAGATGAATTAGGAACATTAAAATGTCTAGGAGTAAACCCTAGACAAGTACATGTTGAAATTATGCTAAATTCTAGTGAAATCCATGGTCACCATTGTAGGTGACTAGTGGGTTATGTAGAACATTGATAAACACTAGGAAATTTGGGGTTGTTCTAGTGTAATTTGACATATGTGAAGTTATTTCAGAATTTGTAAAGGCAAATATTTGTGTTAAATAGTTTGATTGATGAAAATTCGGGTTATATGACAAGTTATGAGCTTGTTAATGAATTATTTAAAATTCCGCCCTTAAGTTGTTTGTAAAAATGCCCCAAAGAAGGCTCGAAATTGAAATTTAAAGTTAAAACGCATGATTGTGATGATTTAGCGAATTATGCGATACATGATTGAAAAAGGGTTCTAAACGGATTGTGAATTGAACTCTTTAGGCGAGGAATCCGGATCGTCAAGCGGACAAGCCGGTGGAAATACGCGTTGAAAAAGGTGCTTAAAAGGTACGTAACTACGATTCCGTTACGTTATGCTAGATTCCGTATTTTGCTAGTGGACTTTAAATTAGCATAATACATGAAATTGGCATTTGCTTGAAGTGACGAAGATCACTAGGTAAATAAATGGGTCAAAAGGTGAAATTATCACCCTTTGACAATATTGTCTAATGGTTTGTCGAGTTACATGTTTATAGGAATAAATATCAAATGGATACGCACATCGCTATTGCTTAGCGGCTACTAAGTCAAGGTATTGATACGGGTCAATATATTGATCCGAGCCATGTATGTATAATGGTTCAACTCATCATGTAGAACTTGAGATTCTATAAGAGTTGGACAAGGTTAAAATATAGATATTCGGTTACCTTTTTGGTAAACCGAATAAATTGTATTATATTTATGGTGTTTAGAAGCACATGGGTTTATAAACAAGGATATGGTTAAAAGGGTCGGATTTTGGGGTCAAACAAGTATTTAAAGGACCTTGTAGTAAAAGAAGGATGAAAATTGACCAAAATGCCCTTGTAAGCTAAATCGAGTGAACGACCTATAAGGGTTATTCGGAAAAGAGTAGTATGCATAATTAAACACTTAGAATGAGTAAACGAAAACGAATGATGTGAATCCTTAGTCATTTGGCTCTATAATAGTCTTTGCCGTAAAATGATGATTCGAGGGGTAAAACTCGGAGTTTAGGAATTTCCACACTTAATACAATACAAATATAGTTGTGAAGAAATATTATTTGACAAGAAATGTGGTAGTATAATGCTTGATGTGAATGAAAGAGACTCATACTTAAAATAGGCTTAATTACCCTTAACGGGTCAAAATAAGCATACGAGCGAAAACGGGTTTAAATTGTGTAATAAACCTAAGATTAGAACCTAATATGGTAGGTAACATTAACTTGAAGAAGTGTATGTGATATAAGGATCAAACAAATGTGTTTGTTTGATAAAATGCATAAATGGGTTAAAATTCGGTAAAAAGGTAACGAGTCGAAGGCTTAGAAGTCTCAAAAATTATTATGTTGGATGTTGGATTTTAACTCCATATGATGGAGAATTAAATTACAGACGCGTAGGAAAAAGAATCGCGTAAAACGGATCAATAACGAAGAAGTTATGGCCGTTTCCGTAAAAAATGGCATAGCTGAAACTGAGCTGCAGACCTGCTGGAAAAGTGCCTCCCTCGCGCCATGCGAGGGAGCAACATGGCGCCGTCACGTGGCGCGAAAGAACCCCTTTTTGTTGAAAAATTTGTATTTCAATCAGTTCAGCTTCCTGGACTCGTTTTGACACGTTTTAAACTACGTATGACTGATTCAATTCATGTTTTATGGATTGTAGGTATATTTACAGTACCGGAGGATGATCAAGCTCAACGAAGAACCGAACACGATTAAGTTACAAGCTTCCGCACTATGTATCGTTGTTATGTTAAATGGCGAAACTCACACATGTTATGTTGTATAGTTCTAATTCTGTAAAAGTTTTAATGAACCCGTATTTTCAATGTATTTGAAATCATAATTACCCGTTTATTTTCGTAAATTATACGAAAACCTTTAAATAATAATAAGGGTGTTACAGTATAGCCTTATTCAGGCAGCACTTTGACATCCCTTGATTGGTTTTACGATCAATCATCAGGGTTTAGTACACTTCCTACAGAGCAGAGTTTCGAGTTTTAGGGGTTCGGGTATTAGAAACGACAGATCGAGAGAGATATTTATCGAACTTATATCCCGCGACACTCCCGAGCGTCCTGGTTTCGAATTCTTCGTTTAACGCGCTTGTTCTCGTCGTGCGTGTCCGGGGTTCTGATTTTGGTTCTTCATAGGGTCTTTTGGGAGTTGTTACAATTTCATTGCCCTTTTTCTCTAAACTGTTTTAGTGAATACTTGGGGTGAAAAGCATGTTCACATACGTACATGCTTGCACATGAACATGTGAATTATGTGAGTTAACACTAACACACGGAAAGTCACCACAAACACAACTAATCAACTATAGGCCGCTGGATGTGTGAATAGTACTATTGGTCTTACAAACCCAATTGAACTGGCACGCATGCCATAGGTTCTGCTGCAATTGCACATATTCATTCACATACTTTGCACACGCTTTGTGGTGTTAGACATAGCTACTTGGGGCGGGAATGCTGACATGGTTTATGTGGGCTACAGCGACATGGATGAACGGTCAAGGTTTCACTTACGGGCTTAGTATAGTTACATCAGATTTGCTAAATTCGACTTACATATACATTGATTTGAAACAAACAAAACCGGTGAAATTCACCAAATTTTTGTAGTTGACCGTTTTCTTAACTTGCTTTTTAGGTAAACTGAAGAACAACAATGTGCGAATGTGCTAGTTGGACAAGTTTTGGGCTTTTCGGATATTATCGTACAAAGATGGATACCTGCTATAGGGATAAGTTGTTCGTGGAGATGTGCTTTTGTAAGATACTCTAGTGTGTAAACGATAATGTAACATAACATTCAGTTTAGTTTTTAATACAACATCTTAATGAAAAATGAGCTTGTGTCATGTGTCTGTTGCATCCCCGTACACTTCTGTTGCAAGTCGAGGTGTGACATGCTCCCATCCTGGGCCGAGCTTCCCCGTCTCTTCCTTGGATCTGACTTTTGTGCCCTTAGAGAACGAAATGATCGAGGATTTTGGGTCGGGGGCCTCCTACCTCTTTTATTTAACCTTTTAACGTAGATAACATAGAAAAAGTATCACTTTTTTAATTTATAGACTACTGTGTGTTTAATTCTTTAATTACAAAACTTATTAATAAACGATTATTTTCTTTAAAAGATAAAAGTAGACTACTGTGTGAATTACACCGTATTTTGAATACTCATTATGTGATTTTGAATACATAGTCAACTATAGTTACGTAATTATGTAATCATTTAGTGGGGTTTCACATAATGTACTATAATGAAATCAAGTAATCACGTATTGGGTATTCAAGATCACGTAGTCACTTACTGGGTATTCAAAATCACGTAATGAGTATTTAAAATCCTGCAATTTTTTAAGAAAACTATAGCAATAGGCTGCTCGGATTAAAGAGAATGAAATGCTGGTGCAATTGTTATAAAAAAAAATATTAACGTATGAAAACGTTATAGTCGTTTGAAAATCAAAGAGGGGGGGGGGGGAGTGGGTTTATGAGTCAATATTGGATTTTCTTGTTTCGTTGTTTTCCCTCTTTCTTTCTCTTGTTTTTAGTTATGTCAATTCTGTATTTGCCTATTTGGGGACCACTTAGTCTCAGCCATTGATTGTGCAAATCAAGGGCTAAACTTCTCACCTATATTTTGTACACTTCTTTTCTCTTGTACAATAACCTATAAAGGATTTGAACCCGACCTTCTACCACATAAGAAAACTAGTATGACTCTTGTTTTTACTGTAACAAGTTATAAACGTGAGTTATTTACTTAATTATTTTGTGAAATATTATTATTGCAGGTATATATTTTTTAGTGAATATATAAAAATACGAGGGAAAAGAATACCTTTTTAATAATATATTATTTTATTAGTTGATTGTTTAATTGGTTATAGTAAATGATATAAAAGTATTTAAAATGTCAAACTATTTGATAGAACAGTGAAACAATTTTTGAGGGTGTCGGTGGCTATGCACCGACTTTCTATTTTATGATGTAGTTTAGTATAATTTCTCATACTTTGCAATGTAAAAATGCCAGACTATCCATGTAAATTTTTCTTGCATTATTTTTGGGAACGTGTGTTTTGTAAGTTTTTAGAAACCAAATCCTTGATGGTCCCCTCCCAAGAAGTTGACAGGTGGTTGGTTTTGTGGATGTGATTTCTCTGCGTTATCTATATGAACCCCCTTCTCACATCAAAATCTTTCTCACATCAAAACCCTTCTCACATCAAAATCTTTTCATGGCCGACAAAATCCCCCTTCTCACCCCCTACAAGATGGGGAAATTTGAGCTTTCTCACAGGTTTGATCAAATTTCATTGGTGCACATTTCCTTCTGAATTATTACATTATATGCACATCAAGTGTTGAATAAACATAGTATCCTTTTTGCTGATTTGATGAACTTTATACATACAGAGTTGTTTTGGCACCACTAACAAGGCAAAGATCGTTCGGCAATTTCCCTCAGCCACACGCGATCTTATACTATGCACAAAGAACAACCAAAGGAGGGTTGCTTATTGCTGAAGCCACTGGTGTTTCTGACACTGCCCAAGGGTAAGTAAGAGTTTATATATATATCTCCAACTAATGCTTGATTTACGTCATTGATCTTTGTTTGTTTTGTGATTGTTAAGGTATCCAGAGACTCCTGGTATATGGACAAAACAACAAGTAGAGGCTTGGAAACCCATTGTGGATGCTGTTCATGCGAAAGGAGGAGTCTTTTTCTGTCAAATTTGGCATGTGGGAAGGGTTTCAAATGCTGGTAAACATCACCTTTTTGTGCAATCAATAACTATTTTGTTATTTTATCACCAAAGACAAAAAGAAATTAACAATATAATGTTTAGAGTTAAATGCTTGGTTGGTCCCTGTGGTTTGTAAAAATGTCATACTTGGTCCTAGTGGTTTACTAATTACACGTGTGTTACCAAAAGTTGTCAAAAATGAACTCGGTTGGTCCCCTGACCTAACCTCTGTTAAATTTATCAGTTAACTATGTGTGAAATGACTATATTACCCTTGACCAATTAAAAGAAATAAAAAAGAGTTAACTGCCATTTTCGTCCCTGTGGTTTGGTCACTTTGGCCATTTCAGTCAATTTTTCAAAAATGCGCCATTTTCGTCCCCCACGTTCTGGAAAGGTGCCATTTCAGTCCAAAAATCATAACCCAGTTAAGTCAGTTTGTAAATAAGGACTGATTGTGTAAATTTGTAACTTAAAGGACTGATTGTGTAAATTTGAAAAATGGACTGAAATGGCAGTTAACACCACCACCACTAGCCCTGCCACCACCACCACTCCGATGCCACCACCACCGCCACCACCGCCACCACAGCCCTGCCACCACCACCACTCCGCTGCCACCACCACCGCCACCACCGCCACCACAGCCACCACCGCCACCACAGCCACTGCCATCACCACCACCACCACCGCCGGCGCCGGAACCACCACCATCAACGTCATGGCAAGTAAACGAGCAAAACAAAGGAACGAGAACGGTATACCGAAACGAAAAGCTTGCGGGTTACGGGGACGTCTTCGTCTTCTCCGGTCGTCTTCTGCAACTCGCCGGAGTTCGGAGTTCATCGGAGAAATTTGGTAGAGGCGGCATTTGAAGTATTGCCTAGGCTTAATGAAATCAAATTTGGTAGTGGTGTGATCGATGAGCTATGGTTTCTGGACTTGCCTCAGGAATGTAGATTTGCTTCTGGAATCATGATGTTGGAATATGGAAAAGCAATTCAAGAAAGTGTTTACGAGCAACTACATGTGGTTCATGAAGGCCGGCTTAAAGTTATTTTCACCCCCGATTTAAAGGTTGATCATTCATCTTAATCTGATTACTCTGTTTTTATGTATGCTAATACAAAATAACTGATTCGGAACCAACACTTTTAAACAACTTTTAGATACTAAGTTGGGAATTCTGTTCACGCCGCCATGAGGAGCTTCTTCCTCGCAGACTAGTTGCTCCGCAGGTAGCATTTTCTTTCTTGAATATAAATATATTATTTATGACGGTCTCTTTTTGCATATTTATAAAGCAGATTTTTGTATATTTCAGGTGAATCAGTTGTTAGAAGTTGCTCAGAAATGGCAGTCTACTATCGCTGAAAGTGGATCAGGTGGGGTTTCCCAGCAAGATTTGCAGACAAGCAGCAATATGTAAGTGTTGATTCAACGCTGTCGTTGACATTCTAATATAAGTTTGATGGTTGATTGTTTATTCGTATTCAGGCTTGTCACAGCTGGGCGGCAGCTTGCCAGGAGCTTGGACTTACAGTCGTTAAACGATTTAGGATTTACTAAAAGATATGTGAGGTCCTTGCAGGTAAGAAAAAAAGCCTAGTTACTTATATTCAACTCTTGATGGATTTCACCCAAGACTTGCTGAAGTTGGGCGTATTTCATATTGTTTTCTTTCATTATGTCAGATTGCTGAAGTTGTCAATAGCATGAAAGACTTGATGGATTTCAGTTTCACCCAAGAAACCAATATCGGCCCCATTGGTAATAATTCAATTAACTTGTTCATTGACATCATATTTTGTAGGGGTGTGCAATAACCGAACCGTTAACCGAAACTGAACCGAAAACCGACAAAACCGAACCGAAATTAACCGAAACCGAATTAACCGAAAGTCGGTTAACGGATATTTTTTTTTACCATCGGTTAACCGAAATTAACCGAACCGAACCGAACCATTTATTTTTTTATATATTTGTTGCTTTTATACCTCTATTTTATGTTTTATACTTTCATTTCATGTAATAATACCTCTATTTCATTTATTTATACCTTCATTTCATTTATTTATATCTCCATTTTATGTATTTAAACATCTATTCATGCATTTATACCTCCATTTCATTTATTTATACATCCATTTCATGTATTTATACATCTATTTCATGTATTTATACCTCCATTACATGTATTTCTAAGGAAAAAAATTAGCCCTTGTTTGAATTGGTTATTAACCGAAAATTAACCGAACCGAACCGAAAACCGACAAATTAACCGAATTAACCGAACCGATTAACCGATGACTTCGGTTACGGTTACGGATAATGCTAATAACCGAACCGAACCGAACCGTGCACACCCCTAATATTTTGTATTGAAATATCATTTACACATATGAAAAATTGAAAACCAACTATGTTATTCTATGTTACAGAGGCCCTGAGAAGGTTCCCTAGACAGACAAGTGTAACTAAATTGCAGATGTCAGATGGTCGTGGTGTCATCATCCCAAATGACAGAAATGCCCTCAGTGGTCTTGGTGGTGGTTCCGGCGGCGGTGGTGGTGGTGGCAGTGGCTGTGGTGGCGGTGGTGGCTGTGGTGGCTGTGGTGGCGGTGATGGTGGCAGCGGAGTGGTGGTGGTGGCAGGGCTGTGGTGGCGGTGGTGGCGGTGGTGGTGGTGGTGGCAGCGGAGTGGTGGTGGTGGCAGGGCTAGTGGTGGTGGTGTTAACTGCCATTTCAGTCCATTTTTCAAATTTACACAATCAGTCCTTTAAGTTACAAATTTACAAAATCAGTCCTTATTTACAAACTGACTTAACTGGGTTATGATTTTTGGACTGAAATGGCACCTTTCCAGAACGTGGGGGACGAAAATGGCGCATTTTTGAAAAATGGACTGAAATGGCCAAAGTGACCAAACCACAGGGACGAAAATGGCAGTTAACTCAAAAATTATATATATAAAGAAACCATCACCATGTCTGCCCTCCTTCCTTCTCGAGCTCTACTGCCAACACCCTCATCCCTCCCTCTCACACTCCTTGACCGGCGAGTCATGGGGAGGAGTCGGCTCCCCTTTCCGACAACCCACACCAGCAGACGACCCCCCCTCTCTCGAGCAGCAAGACGGACCACCTCCACCACTGTCGGGTGGTGGTGAGCGGTGATTTAGCCCGACAAGAATCAGAGAAGATCAGAGATCGAGAGGAAAGAAAGGAAGAACAGTGGAGCGCCGCCGCTCACGGCGGCGAAGGTGAAGACCGGCGACGCCACTGGCGGCGGAGATGGCGAGACCGGTGACACCCATCCTTTCGTTCGATTTGCAGATCAGTAAGCTTGTTTCTTAAAAATTTTCCCTCACGTTTCCTTCCTTGCTTTCTTTTTACGGTGTTATCCGGCGGCGGCGAAGGAGTGGTTGTCTTGGTTCGGGCTCGGGCGGGTCAAGAGCATGTAATTAGTAAACCAGATATCCTTTCGTTGGTGGTTGGGATATTATTGGATGTGGGTTTAATTTGTGAAGGTGGTGATGGTTTGTGAATGTGGAGATGTCTGTGATGGTGATGGTTTCTTTTTATATATTTTTTTATTTATTTTAATTGTTCAAGGGTAATATAGTCATTTCACACATAATTAACTGAGAAATTTAACAGAGGTTAGGTCAGGGGACCAACCGAGTACATTTTTGACAACTTTTGGGACCACGCGTGTAATTAGTAAACCACTAGGACCAAGTATGAAATTTTTGCAAACCACATGGACCAACCAAGCATTTAACTAATGTTTACGGGTTAAGTTATTCTAAAAATAAGAAGTGTAAGAAGGTATTATAGAGTGACAAACAGTGCCGTCTCCGAGAAATCTCGAAACGTTTTGGGCCTGGAGCCACTAAAAATAAACCGGGCCCATATAATTTAAACACAATAATCATATATAAAAAAACTATAATATCACACTAATTGTTAAAACAATCATCAAAATAAAAGTATTGTACCAAAATGATCTAAATTTACCTACTTAAGCGAATCGTGCGGCTCTCCTAGTGTTTCTGGAAGCAAAGCTTTCGATCAAGTCTTCGTAATCCATTGTCTCTAATATGTCGTTTTCAATAGATATCATTGCTAAGCCATTGAGTCTTTCTTGGGACATACTCGATTTGTGGCCGCTGCGCGCTGGTACCCGATTTGAATATTTGAATTCTGATCGCCCGATTTGAGTCAAAGGCCCCTGCCTGCCGTCATATCATTACTATTAGTAGTTGATTAGTTTTATATTTTTTTAGCCACTATAGACTTTTATTTTAATTTAAAACTATTTGATCGTTTTTATAGATGATAAATAAATAAAGTAACCAAATGCTTATTTTAAAACCTGTCTTATTACTAGTCCAGAATAATTCATTCCCCTAATGAATCAAAACCTTACTATAAGCAACATTGATGAGAGTTATTGTTTAAGAAAGTATAAATTGTTGCCTTAAAAGTTCAATAAGTTTTTTTTACATAACAGGTTTTCAGCCAAACGGGCAAGCCCCGATATCTTCTACAGACAAAGGATTTACGAGTGGCGGTGGCATTGATGTAGCAACTTTTACACCTCCAAGGAAGCTAACAACACATGAGATTCCTCGAGTTGTTGATGATTTCAGAGTTGCTGCAAGAAATGCTATAGAAGCTGGTAACAGTTAGTTCCTCATAAGTTCTTGATTAATGTCACTATCTCATAAATCAATTAATGAAATTACAGGTTTTGATGGAGTTGAGATTCATGGGGCTCATGGCTATCTAATCGACCAATTTATGAAAGATGGAGTAAATGATAGAACAGACGAGTATGGTGGTTCTCTTGAGAACCGTTGCAGATTTGCTCTAGAAGTAGTTGATGCTGTTGTGAAGGAGATTGGAGCGGATAAAGTTGGTATACGATTATCGCCATTTGCAGACTACATGCAGTCGGGTGACTCAAATCCAGAAGAATTAGGTCTTTACATGGCTGAATCTTTGAATAAGTATAAGATTCTTTACTGCCATATGGTGGAGCCAAGGATGAAATATCTAGGTGAAAAGGTTGATAGCCTTCATAGTCTCGTACCTATGAGGAATGCATTCAAAGGGACTTTTATTTCGGCGGGTGGGTATGATATGAATGATGGTAATAATGTTGTGGCTGAGAACCGAACTGATCTGGTTGCGTATGGTCGTTTGTTTTTGGCTAATCCTGATTTGCCAAAACGATTTCAGCTTAATGCTCCTCTTAACAAATACAACCGGGAAACATTTTATATACCTGATCCAGTTCTTGGGTACACGGATTATCCGTTTTTGGAAACTACATCTTGATACCGTTGGTGTCGATTGACTCGAGTGACTGAATATACAAATGAGAAGATCCTGTCAACATGGAAATCTTGGCTGTTTTGTGAAATTGAGTTGATAGTGTGTGTAGTCATTGATGGTTGAATTTAAATGGATATAATCTAGACTTTATTAAAAGTATTATATTATAATTTTTGTAGTTTTATCCTGCGGCTACAACTGGGTGGTGTACGCCAACGAGGGGTGTTCAAAAACATTCGAATCCGAAATTTTCGAAAACCCGTATCTGAAATATCCGAAATTTGGATATGAATTTTAAAATTTTGATAATCGTGTTATCCGAATTCGAAAACTTAAAAACAAAAAATAATAAATATATTGATATATTATTCCCAACCCTATGTCCCTACCTAACTTTAAAGAAAAAGTTCACGTGCACACCACATTCATCACAATTCAAAAACAAGGTTTCTTAGTTTCATGCCACATTTATTCGAAAACCGATCGACCTTTGATAGGGTTAAAACTTTGGGGAAGAAGAAAGCTAAGAGATAGAAGGAAATTTGACTCAAATTCTGGCTGATTTCCATTCCATACGTAAATCAATTAAATAAACAAGACACTTACACAAGACACCCCCAAACTAAACCAAAATAACATCCTAATCCCTTGACTTAACAATAGTAATAAAACTAAAATAAATAAGATACGTAACAATACTCCCCCCTTAACCTACTTTTTGCCCTCAAAAAGTAAGCTCTTCAATTCAATCCTTAACCATTGTCGTCTTGTTCAGTTTCCTCATCGCCTTCCACGTTAATCACAAAAAGTTGTTTTTTTTGCACTTGTGTCCTGGAACGAACTTTTCAGTGCACCAAAAGCATTCTCCTTTTGACTTTTTTAACTCTAGTTCCTCACCTGACAAGCGTTTCGCGTTAATAGCTGCTGGTTTATAAGCTGGTGGCCCAGGGACTCCTGTTGGATCTGGAAGCAACGGAAGTTTTGAAGCGTTAACCGGAGGTGTTATTCTGACATCTTCGGGTTGCAGCCCATCCTCCACATCTTCACCTGAAAACCGAGGAAACTCAACATTCCCGACCCGCATAGGCCGAGTACCCGTCCGCGAATCATCGCTAAACAGGCCCTTATCAGGGCCGCCTCCGCCGCCGCTGAAGCCGCTTCCGCCGCCGCTGAAGCCGCATCCGCCGCCGCTAAAACTGCCACCGCTTGAATGCTCCTTGAGTGCTCGTAAGATATCTTCTTGTTGTTTCATCGACTGTTCTTGTTGTTTCAACATGGTGGCTAGGGTTTCTTGGAGATTTGAGATTGCCTTGCCATGTTCCTTGAGAGTGCTGTCAATTTTTTTGATTGCGAGTGTTAGTCATGGTAATCGAAAGTAATTCCGACCGGAGATCGGAACGGCTCTGATACCCTTGATAGGGTTAAAACCTTGGGGAAGAAGAAAGCTAAGAGATAGAAGGAAATTTGACTCAAATTCTGGCTGATTTCCATTCCATACGTAAATCAATTAAATAAACAAGACACTTACACAAGACACCCCCAAACTAAACCAAAATAACATCCTAATCCCTTGACTTAACAATAGTAATAAAACTAAAATAAATAAGATACGTAACAACCTTGCCGCTCATCCCTCTCCCACCCTCGATTGCCGACCGTCGTGAGACTGACTTCAAAATCGAAACTCAATAGATGGGTTTGTAATCTCTCGCCGCCGCTCCTTTTATAGATTCAACGCCCCTTTCGCTATATTCTTTCCTCTCCCTCCCCGTGTAGGTACCATTAAGTCTTGCGGCCCTCTTCCTCTTCCCGTTGCGACATCGCCGGCACAAACCTATTTGTATTTTTTAGGGTCGTGCAAAGGGTCTGAACCGACCCGACCCGACCTGGACCCACCAAAACCACATACACTTTTATTGACGAAATTAAGAACCAAGAATCGAACCTTAGAAGGCTATGTGGTTCCGGGTCCTAGAGGTTCTAATGGGTCAGGTAAAGGGTCTGATGGGCCAGAACCTTTTTATATAAAAGCCTTTGAAGGGTTACATCTTCCTATTCTTTTAATACGTTCATTAATGAATTTCTTCATATGGTTCTAACAATAACCAATTTGCTTTCCTTTTTAAGTCACTTTTCGTTTCCCCACTTAAGTTTTCGTAACGGTTTTGTCATTCTCATCACTCGTATGCGAATCCATTATGTATACATATCAAAACAAAGATACATGTATATAAACATCAGAACATACCCAATTAAACATAGCGAAAGCTATGTAATAAGACTATACCATAATTTGTGGTGTCTTTACTTTTATTTGTCACTAATACATATAAATACATTAGAGTAACATATGCAAATGTATACTTCAAATTTGGATATAATAAATATATTATGTAGTACATCGCGTTCATACTTACACATCTAGCTGAAAAATATTTCACGAAATACACATTGTTACTCTTTAAAATAAATATATATTCTTTTAATACTATAATTAATATTATGTGAAATCAATTACACGTAATTAATAGAATATTCTTTTAATACTGTAATTAATATTACGCGTTAAAAGAACAACGAAGAGACGAAAGAAGAGTATTGTTTTATTTTTTGCGTTAACATTACATATCTATTGGACCATTTCTCTAAATAGTAGGTTTTTTATACATTATTCCATATATAAGTTTGCAAGTTTTTTGTGCATAAACACTTGTACATTGTGCTTTGTGATTTTTTCAAAAAAAAAGTTGATTTTTTACTTTTAACCAAAAGGTTTTTATTTTTTCCAATTTTAACCCTACATACTTTGTTTTTTTAACTTTAACCCAAAACTTTTCATTATTTGCAATTTAACTTCGCAACTTTTGTCAGTTGTACTTTTCATCTTTCGTAAATTTTCGTTTTACGTATAGTTCTAAATTTTTTGAGTTAATACGACGCAACGTGCATGTGTTGTTCAACGTTTTTACCTCTATTTTTCCATAATTGACAGGTTTGTCGCAACACGCATATCGTACATCGAGTCAATGTTGGTGGTAGATGACGGTTGTGTGACATTAGTACTATTTGACACACCGTTTTACGCCCCACCGCAATGCGGGGTGTGCTTTGAGGGGTTTTCAAAGAAAAAATGTTTACGCATATGGTTGTCGTAACGTTGGCTTTGGGGGTTTTCCAAAAAAAATTGATTTTTTTTTACTTTTCACCCAAAAGTAATTCATAAATTACTTTTAACCCAAAACTATTTTTTTTTTACTTTTAACCCAAAACTTTTTATCTTTTACAATCTATCCTCACAACTTTTTTTACTTTCAACTTTGATCCTTTATAGTTTTCATTTTCAACAAATTTTTCGCTTTATGCTTGGTTCTAAATTTTGTGACTTAACACATCGCAACGTGCGTCTTTGGTTTAACGGTTTTACGTTTCGTTCTAAATTTTGCGAGTTAACACGACGCAACGTGCGTGTTTGGGTGAACGTTTTTACATCGTCTATTTTTCCCTCGTTTGACAGGTTTAACATAACGTGCGGGTCCTAGATTGACTTAGTTATAACTAAAGAATCTCCGCCGCATTGCGGCGGGTCGCAAATCTAGTTATAATTAAAATACAAATGGTTCTCGTGGTTCTTATCTTAGAACCATCAGGTTGGAACCGACCTGACCCGGAACCGATATTTTGAATAAATCTATAACTGGGAACCAACCCGTATATTCAAAAAGGTTCGGGTCCAAGGTTCTCATGGGTCGGGTCCAAGGTTCTCGCGGGTTGGAACCGCGAAACGCTCACCCCTACCGGTATGGTACCGAGCTCATCCCTAATTATATTAGTTACAAATATAAAACCTAGTAGACCAAAAACAATAAAAATCAAAAGATGAAGGGTCAAACAGTGACACTCTCATAAGTAGAATCAACAATACGTGGAGTGTGGGCGATAGATAATAAGACGGATCCTTTTCTCAGAATCGCTGCTCATCATCTATTGGCCACAATTGTAATTGAAAACCCTAGGCGCCTCATACATCTCTATCGATTGGTAACTTTTCACAACTCTATATTCGATTCCGATTATTATTCCTTATGATGTTTTGATTTATGTTATTCGTTATTATTATTTGCTTGTTACGGTGGAGTTGCTATGTATATCCGCCTGTTTGTTGATAATTTAACGAGTTTATTCTGTTGTTTTAATAAGTAATAATCGATGTTGTTAGAGATTTACGAAGACAGTTTTCATCCGAGATCTGAAAATGTTATGGATGTTTATTGTTTGCCGTAGTTTTTGGATTTTTGTTTCCGTGTTGCATTTGGATTACCTAATCGAACTTGTGGTCTCTGATTATGTGATGGAATCTCGATTATGATTGTTTTAGTACTGAAAATTTGTATGTGGTGGTTTAAGGAATTGGCAGAGGAGTATTTTATCACTTTTTAATTTTTATGATCTTCTTACAAATAGGGAGAATGTTAATGAATTTGGTTTTATGATATATGTTTGTGTTGTATCAGTGATAGAAGCCTAGAAATAAATCTGATGTTATATAAGTGGTGCTACAATGTCATCTTTAATACTCTTAAGTCTTAACTATTTGTATAGTTCCGTCTTTGAATTTTAACAGTTACTCTCTTTATGGTGACGTATATTGAATATTGTTGGAAGTTACTTTTTTAATGAACATATTTATGCAATTTTGAGGAACTTAATAATTGGCATCGGTTTGCTTTAATAATCACACATTCACACACACATTGTCAAAGTCGATATAAGGCAGACATGATATCTGGTTGAACTGTTAAGGGATGCATTCGTTGTCTGATATCTCAGTCATAATTGGTTATGTTGCTTTGTGGTTGAAACAGACAAAACAAGTCATTGTTTTGTTACAAACTTGAGTATTTTATTGTTAAGTTATTGCTATGTGTATGTATTTGACAACATAAGTGTGATTTTTGTAAGTAATATGTTGTCCCATTGGCGATGCTGCTACAATTGAATCATATTGTGGTGATACGCTCTTATGATTGAACTTGGTTAGAAGTTACTTTATACAATGATTACATCTATGCAATCTTGAGAAACTTAAATAGTCGGCGCTGGATTAATACTCACATGCAAATTGTGAAGTTGATATAAAGCTGACTTGATATACCCCGTTAAGGGTTGTGTTATTCCTATTAACAGCGTAATTTGTCTGCCTAGTTTTCTTCAGTCATACTTGATTATATTGTTAATATGCTGTTCTATGTGGATTTTGTTGCGATTAAGATGTGGTTGAAACAATCACGTTGTTGGTACTGTCTTACTTCTTTGTTGAGTCATAGTTTTGTATGTTTTTAACAATGTTGTTCAGTAAAACTGTTTTGCTTAATAGTCTTCATGTTTGTCTTACTGGTGTTAATCGCTCTATACATTTCATCACGGCTATACATTTCTTGTGGTATGACATTTAAAGCGCGTTGTGGTTATTCGCTCTTATTAGTTATGTTACTTTTCTGGGTTACTAATTTCTTACCATAACTTCTATGAAGGTGCAAGGCAATCGGCTTTTAAGATATTGCAAGGTGGAGCTTTTGGAAGGTCATAAAAAGGGTATTTTTATGTCCGAGCAGGGTATTCTGTACTTAGGGTCTATCGGGTTATTGGGAGAGTATTGTCCTATATCCTTTCAAGAAGGAAACACCTATCCTGTTGAAAGCGGTTGGCTGTATGCTTCGAGCTCCTATAGAGAACTCTGTGGTTGCAGCAGCTTGGCGCAGCTACCTTCATTCCTTACAACAACTGATTGCTCGTGTTTTTGCTCCAAAAATCTGTGATCTGACACCTTGACTACTCGAGGAACCAATAACAATGGCTTTGCAGAACATTGGTGCCAGCAACAGCGATGATGCGTTCTACAGGTATAAGATGCCAAAGATGATTACGAAGATCGAGGGGCGAGGAAACGGCATCAAAACGAATATAGTGAACATGGTTGATGTTGCTAAAGCTTTGGCTAGGCCAGCTTCTTACACTACAAAATATTTCGGGTGTGAGCTTGGAGCACAGTCTAAGTTTGATGAAAAAACAGGGGTGTCACTTGTGAACGGTTCTCATGACACTGCAAAACTAGCTGGTCTCCTTGAGAATTTTATCAAAAAGTATGTTCAGTGTTACGGTTGTGGGAATCCGGAAACAGAGATACTAATTACAAAAAGTCAGATGGTTCAGTTGAAATGTGCTGCTTGTGGCTTTGTGTCTGATGTGGATATGAGAGACAAGCTGACGTCGTTTATCTTGAAGAATCCACCGGAACAAAAGAAAAACTCTAAAGACAAAAAGGCGATGAGGAGGGCTGAAAAGGAGCGGCTGAAGGAAGGTGAGGCAGCAGATAAAGTACAAAAGAAGTTGCAGCAGCAGACGAAAGACGCGGTGAAGAAGACTAGTAAAGATAAAACATCGTCAAAGAAGAAAGGTAATGCTTCTGATGAGGATCGTGTTTCGCCAGCCGCAAGCCAGGCTGGCGACAAGGAGAATGGTTCAGGTGAGGAAGATGATGAGGTTCAGTGGCAGACTGACACATCAGCAGAAGCGGCCCGTCAACGCATTCAGGAACAGCTTAGTAGTGTGACAGCCGAAATGGTGATGCTGTCTACAGAAGAGCCTCTGAAGAAGACAAATCCTGTGGTGGAGGAGAAATCCAATGGCAACATGATGAAAAAGAATCTCGTTGACATGGCTAAGGAATATTTAAAGAAGGGTGTCGGTCCAAAGGAAATGTTGTCGTCACTATCGGGCTCTCCACGAGAAAATGCAAGCGCTCTTTACGAGGCATTACTGGATGGAGTGGAGAAAGGGTATGCAAAACACGCGCTCAAGAAGAAAAACTACTTAGCTGCTGTTGTTGATGGTGAAAATGATTCACAGTTGCTTCTTTTAAAAGCAATTGAAGACTTCTGTGAGAAGTCAAACCCGATTGCAGTGAAGGAAGTGCCGCTTGTTTTGAAAGCGTTGTATGATGTGGACATTCTGGAAGAAGAGTACATCGTGAAGTGGTACGAGGAGGGAGCAAGTGGTGGGAACAAAAGCTCTCTAGTCTGGAAGAATGCAAAGCCTTTTGTGGAGTGGCTTCAGAGTGCAGAGTCTGAAACTGAAGAAGAGTAAGATGGTAGCTACTCTACTTCCTTTATCTTTGTGTTATTTAAGGTATTGTTATCTTTTGAGTGTCTTGAATGCTTTGGTTTGGATGTCGTGTGACTTGGTTGGTTATCTTAACAATAAATGGTGGTTGTGTGTGTTAATTTTCATCGTTTGTGAACTGGTGTGTACTTTTCTTTTAAGAGAGATGGCGTGTATTATGTATCATCCCGACACAATGTTACGTATTATTCTATATACTCGTGATTATCATGACCAGTTCTTCTATACATGTGTTGATGTGGCTCATTTCTAATTTAAGTGTACAAATAAGGTAACCAATGTTTTAAAATCCGGTTTTTATACCGTACCGGATTTGGCTCAGAAACGGTTTAGCCGGGTGTATCGGGCGGTTTAACCGGATGGTTCAACCGGTGCAACTGGCCGGTTTGAACCTGTTTTTAAAACGTTGAAGTTAACGCCACCACATCGCCACTAAAGTCATCTTCATCGCTGCCACCAGCCCACCACCGAATGGGTATTGCTGACATAATCACCATAACTATTGCACGTCGTTGCTACTAGTTGCCATAAGTAAATGTAACACACAAAATCGTTTTAAGTTGCCATAACTAAATATAACACATGAAATCGTTTAAATTTAGTTTTCTCAATAATACATTGTTTCAACCATAGTTATCGATAGCTTCCATAGTAACCGCCATAGCGAATAGCATTGCGTTGCGCCAGACCCTCGCTATATGCTTTGTGGCGACTCCATAGCACGATTATAGCGGATTCCAACGATGAATTCCAGCTGGAAACCTACAATTTCTGCTGAAAACTAGGAAGAAGAAGAGCGGCTGCGTTTTGTTGCGTTTGAGGCTTTTTAGGGTTAAATAACTTTATAGATTTTAACATTTAACCCCTCTATGTTTTATTAGTTTACATTTAGTCTCTAAAAGTTGTAAAAATCTACATAAAAAGTGTAAAATTAATTTGTGTATTTTAACATTTAACCCCTCTATTTTTACTACCTTACATTTGGTCTTAAACTTATAAATTTATACATAAAAAAGGTGTAAAATTAACATATTTCTATACTAATAAATGAAAAATCCATTTTTGACATGTGTCAATCTCTGGTACCTCCTTATCTTATTTTTCAATTTTTTTTATTAAACAAAGTTTAACTAAATAGATTTTAGATAAGGATAATAACTTTTTTATCACACTTTGAATTAATAATCTCCTTATCTTATTTTTAAATTTCTTTTTCCTATTAAACAATAGTTTAATTAAATATAATTTAGATAAAAATAATAACTTTTTGATCAAATTTTTATTCTCGTTTAAATTAGATGTAGTTAAATTATTTTTTAATACTATTATTATTTAATAGGATAAATAAATAAGAAAATTATATTAAATCACAAACTTCACGAATCTCTCTTATTTATCTACTTTTTATTTTATTTTTTCTACTTATTAATAATCATCTAATATTCTATTGGTTCTGTCACATGTAATACACATGTTTCCAACCTAATAATCAATAAAAAACAAACTAAAATTTTAATAAGTAAATAGTACATTGAATTTATCATTTAAATGCATATCTTGACGACCGTACATGTTAATCGATTACATTATATTTATTTAACTCATTCAATATACGGGGTATTTTAAAGATATAACTATATTGCTTATTATATATTATATAAAATTAAATTTACGTGTATAACATGAGGTCTAAGCTAGTCTATAACAAAGTAAACCTATGTATGCCACATGTCATTCATTGAAGGTATCAACATTTTATTTTCCCGCATCTCTCTCTCTCCAATTTATCTTATATGAATTAAATAAATAATGTATTAATATTAGAAATTTATCTCATGATATTTATGTAATAATAACAAATCTTATGATCTTTATCTATATATTCTAAAGTAAAGATAATCTTTTTAGGAGAAATATGATTATGTTATTCCACAATATTATTTAATTTTTTTAGGAGAAATATTATTATGTTATTCCATAATATTATTTAAATTTATTACATTGTTACTTAGGAAAAAAAAGGTGAAGCCACTGTACAAAACTAATAAAATGATTGATATGACCTTTCATCTTGTGTGCACTGAGGAACTACAACATAATAAATGTAATAAAGAAGTTAGTACTTTAATCTAATAAAAATAGCAAAAAAAAACTCAATACTATTGCTATGACATGTTACATGTTTGGATACCGACACATGTTATTTTTACAATTTCAGTGAAGTGAATTTCAGTTAGTTTTTCCTAACATATAATAAATGTTTATCATGAGAAACTGTAGATATGTTATAAAGATTAAAGCATCATGCAGATATATTATACAGATTAAAGCATCATGTTTTTATAAAGATCCTACTTTTTATACATTTGTAAACCTAAAGAATATAGAAAGATAATTTACTTATAAAACGACTCGAGTTATCATTTCATGATGTTTTTGCATTCTCAAAGCCCTCGAAAACCGAATTAGTTTTCTGTATCTCATATTATATTCCACTCTCGCCTCTAATTGCAGACTGATATTGCATTGCTATCTTTATTGTTTCACTTTTCCCACCTCCACTTTCACCACCAAACAGATATAGATGGTACCGAGTAGTTGCAAAACATGAACGAGTAGTTGCAAAACATGAACACATTATGCACAAGTAACGTTATATATCAATATATTAGTTAGCAACCAAACTATACCTAAAATGATATAAGTAATTAATCTGAGTAAAAGAGTGCATATAAGCAATATAGTACTTTAGGCTTAGGGAGTTACGTGTTATAGTTCATTAATTTCATAAATGCTTTATGTAAGTCCTTTGGGAAGTAGGATGACACCAAGGGGCTGTTTGTTTACCTCTTAATGAGTCTCTTAATGGTTCAGACCTCTTACTGGTTCAACACTTAATGGTTCAGACTGTTTGTTTCACGAGCAGATATATGAGTGGTTCACACATTTGCCTCTGAATGGTTAAGCATTATACAGAGTCTGAATGGTTAAGACATCTAATCTGAATTGGTCAGACATTTGCCTCTGAACGGTTAAGCATTATACAGGTTCTTAATGGTTCAGATCTCTTACTGGTTCAGCACTTAATAGTTCAGACCTCTTACTGGTTCAGCACTTAACCATTCAGATGTTGCCAAACAGCCCCCAAGACTTTTTTTTATTTGGTATATAAAATTAGATTTATTTAATTCATGTAATGCATAAGGTTTTTAAAAATATAATTTTTTTATTATATAGTGTACAAAATTGCATTTATTCAACCCATAGAATATACGGGGTTTTTAAAGATACAATATTTTTATTATTTAGTATATAAAATTACATTTATTCAATCCGTTAAATGAGGTTTTTAAAGATATATTATTTTATTATTTAGTATATAAAATTAAATTTGTTCAGCCCGTGTAATACACGAGGTTCTAACCTAGTTATATATATATATATATATAATTATACATAGCTATTTTTTATTTCTTAAATTTTTAACTACCTTATCGCTAAATACGAAATAGCGGGCGTTATTTCATCACTATCGCTACGTAGCGTACAAGTATCTTGTCGCTATTCGCTATCGATAACTATGTTTCAACTTCAGCCGTATCTCTAACTTATTTTGATTCACTACCCGACCCTACCCGTCATTTTGCCACATAATTGTCTCCATAGTGGAACAAAAATTGCCTTGTAGACATAAATAACACATTTGTATAGTTGAATCGCTTGAAACAACCGAGTCATCGTTCTAGACCATCCATGAGGTTATGTGATGTAAGTCGGGTCACAGACCCGTTAATGTATAACGGGTGGGCAAGGCGTTCTTATGTTTTTGGAGACCCTAAGCGAACTATAAAGTGGGGGCATGGCCGGCCCTGGGGGTGGGCGGGGAGGACCACCGGCCAGGGCCCGATATTTCGAGGGGCACGTTTTTTCTATGAAAAACCCGATATGTATATGTAAAATATCTTTTTAATAGGGTGCACCCATACAAACACCAACAAAGGCCCCCTTACCAAACTATTCTTATGGTTTATATTAGTTATTAACCCCTTTGGCATTAGGTTTAGACCTTTAATGAGCCAAATACCCAATTTCGTTAAGGCCTAAGAGCACATTTTTTCGAGCTCGAACAGGGTACAAAAATTCTTAGGGCCGGCCCTGAGTGGGGGCCCAAATTTCGCCGACAAACTCTCCTCCAATCCCGACGCCATGGGTGATAACCATTACTTTTTTCGGCTAGTGATAGCCGATAGCCTAGAAATTGAAAGCAGGTTGCTATGTGAAATGGGAACGATGATTGCGGCTGTATTTTGGGGCTTTAGGCCGCTAAATAATGATGATTAGCTCGATGGTGGTTGTGTTGTAATAGCTGGAAATCAAGGCGAAATGGGCTTTGAAACTTGGCCTTTTTTTTACCAAACAATATGTATTTTGGACTCCTTCAATGAAAAACCTGTTTAGTTTTGAAATAAACGTATTTATTTATGTCTAATACATATAACTATATATAAAAACTTTCTAAAAATTCAGAGGCCCTAATTTTTTGGTGGCCCTAGGCCCGTGCCTATATTACCAAGCCTATGGAGCTGACCCTTGGATCGCCAACCTGGATCCTTGAATATGTTGGCTGAAGAAACCATTGTTTGCAAGTTTTGGTTATCCCATGTTTATTATTACTATTACTATATACTAGCGGTAAGACCCGTGTGTAAACACGGGTCGATTCTTAGAAAACCATGCATAAGACATATTGACAGAGAGTAAAAAAATAATTAGTGCAGACTTACAAAATTGATATAAATTAATGATCAATAGGTTTATTCAACAGCAATTCCATTATGTTGATAGCAAACCACTGTTGTACATTAACTGTTAAAAACTTCTGTTGCTTTCCAACAGACTTTCCTAAGAACTGTCATCCATTATCTCCATTAGAGCTTGCTAGATGGATAGATAGTAACTATCAGATGTTAGTCAACCCATGTTAAAAAGGTCAGTCAACAGAAATTACAAAGGTTAGTAAACAGATGTTAAGAAAATAATGTTATTAACAAAGAATTTAGTACTCTCATTAAAAATGAGAGCTGCAAACTTGTTACTACAACGCCAGATATAAACATTTTTCACAACATGTGTTCTCAGGATAGGCTTAATGCAGAGGAAGTATCAGATGCTTTCAAAAAGTTGTATTGCTTTCCAACAAACATTTCCTAACAACAGTTCCTCCATTATACCCAATAGACGTTGCCAGGTTGACAGATGTATAGTATCATCATAGATTTTGTAAAACTTCTTTGTAAACCACATTAGTAGTGGCTGTACAGACTCGTTTCTCTTTATCACAAATCAAAATTTTCAACCCCTTCCTACTTTTTACTCTAGATACAGCAACATAGAGCTGGCCATGACTAAACACTGGACGTGGAAGATATAAACCAACACGCTCCAATAATTTTCCTTGACTTTTATTTATTGTCATAGCAAAACACAGTGAAAGTGGGAATTGTGTTCGAGAAATCTTCATTGGTATTCTTTTATCAGAAGGTGTCATCTTCATTCTTGAAATCAAAGTATGATGACCTATATTAGTCCCTGTGATAATTTTTGCTTCAATCGCAACTTTTCCGAGCCTCGTAACTTGTAAACGTGTACCATTACACAATCCATTTTCCTGATCAATGTTTCTGAGTAACATCACTGGAGCACCAAGTTTCAGTACTAATTTATGGTTAGGTAAACCAGATAAACGAAGATTGTTTAACACATCAGGAGGAAACAATGCCATATTAAGCTCCGATTCTTCCTCCGATTGGCATAAACTATCTGAACTAAAATAAACCTTTTCTTCACTAGGCGGACTCTCTAACAACTCTTTATTTATTGAATCCACTACTTCATTAGTTGGAGCAAGAATCGCTCTTTGTTGGAAATACGTTAAATCCCACAAAAACTTATTCATGTCCGGATATATAAATGAAATGAGAGAAGAAATAGGATTGACTTGGTCATGAATAAGTAAATCATCTGGTATTTTAATATCAATCTCACCATCATTTTCTTCACAAAGCAGACCATCACCAAGCTTTAAAATCCATTCTCCAAATTCCTTTATTTCTTTCAAATTTGCTTCCTGACAACCAACTCTTAATCTCATATTCTCAGTTAGCTTTAGTACTTGACAGTGCCGCCATATATAAGAAGAATTCAAAGAAGCATTGACTATCATTGTTCTGGTACCTTTAGGGATGACCGGAAGAATTTATCTAAAATCACCACCAAATAGAATGACCTTTCCGCCAAACGGCTTGGATTGCATGTTCGGTTGACTGGAACGTGATATGTCTCTCATTGTTCTATCAAGAGCCTCGAAACAATGCTTGTGAGTCATAGGTGCTTCATCCCAAATAATCAATGTTGCTCTTTTAATTAAATCACCTAACTCAGTATTAGGCTCTATCGAACAGATTGAATTCTCATTAATGTTGATTGGAATTACAAACCTTGAATGAGCAGTTCTACCACCATCCAGCAAAAGTGAAGAAATTCCACTGGATGCAACATTCAATACAACTTCACCTTTTGATCGTAATGCAGCTGAGAATGTCTTCCAAAGAAACGTCTTTCCAGTTCCACCATAACCATATACAAAAAAACACACCTCCATCACCTTTTTCAATCGCTTCCATAACAATTTTATATATCCTTTCCTGTTCGGCAGTTAAACACTTTACATAACCAAAATGTTCCCTTTGAAGAGCTAGTCTGTCATACGATAATTCTTTCATTATCAATCGATTGTTCGACGATGAAACATAATTGTCCGGAACACTTGGCATATGTAGGATCGGATTCTGACACAAACGAGTCGTTCGGAAGAGCTCTTGTCCGTTTCAAAGGCGGAAACAGAGAAACGGATAGCAAAACAGCTTGATACACTTTAAACCTCTTTTATATTCGATTTACAATGTTTACAATCAGAGGAAAAACCGGCAGCACCTCGGTATCACTTGGCTATCTTCGTTACAAATGACAAGAACACAACCCTATATATAATACTCCTGATTTCGCTCCTAAACTACACATGCTTGTAAGAGCGAAATCAACAAATAAAACAGGAGCGAAATCACACATTTCATTTTGAGCGAAATCAACTTTTATAACAATCCAATGAGAATTTCTTTGTCTTTTTGTGAGATTGTGTCATTGGTGATGTCATATTGATGATGTCATCATTGCATCATGCTTGACCAAAACCGCCACGAATCCGAGACTCGATATAAGACGAAGTCGACAGATGTAGTGCACCAACAGACTCCCCCTCAGATGTTGACGAGTCTTAAGTGTCGAGTCTTTTCAATCTTCAGTCTTTGGACTTCCTTCATGATCTCTATCTTGCTATATCCTATCTCCAATTCTCTTTCAGGATCTCTGGCTCCTAGCTATTGCATCTTCAGACTCTCTTTCTTTAACAGACTCCCCCTCAACTTGTACTGGGATCGTAGTCTGACTTTCACAGGTTCAGGTATTGTAACTTGAAATACCTGCATATTCTCTACCCAAAACATAAGTTTCATAAAAGATAAGATATAACAAATTTAGAAACTTCGCTAATCACCTGAAGACACAACCCTGAATAGAAATATTTATCATGTCAATTTCTGATGAACCACAAGAATATATATATCATTTTCATTTCACACATCATCAAACAAACTTTCCCAAACCTGTTCATCATGTTTAGCACTCGGAATTTTGAAAATAAGCTTTTCAACATCAGTTGTCTAAAATTTTTTTGAATTTTTCAAAATTTATGCTAAACACACCAAAACTCTTTTTGGATTTTTTACATAACAGAAAATGAAATGCAGTAAAGAAATATTTACATACAATATTTTTGTGAGTTTGTGTAAGAGGATCATATCAGTTTTTGAGACAAATCACCAACACCGTTAAGCTTTATACATTTTAAGTTCTAAACGATTCACTTAGATTGTCAGTATACTGATCCACTTAAATTTTCACACAAAGTTCAACTGCTTCGAGATACGATATTAATGTTTTAAGCACTTAAACTCAATCGCGTGTCCTACCTCAGAATATACTCCCGTATCCAGATCCCAATATTCAGTCTTACAGGTAATTATGACACAAATGATATCTGTAGGGGTTAATAAATTATGAAGAATCATGAGAGCTCAGGTCAGAACTACCGTTCAGCAGAGAGATCATGACTCAACTTTTGGGCGTGTCCCCTTTAGAGGATCTTTTTTACAACAGCATTGCTAAGCAATTTTATTGTCTTATCATATATGCTGAGGGTGATGCTATGTTTCAAGCATTGCAGAAAGTATTATTCGAGGACTAGGTCAGAACTTCCATTCAGCAGAAGTCCAAGAATAATACCCCAGATATCACTGAGTATAAAGACCTAGTATATCAGAAAAAGGAATCTTTCAAATGAGATTTCGGGGGTTACCCATATATCCGAGAGATGTTACCCCACGATATAAGCAAGTTTGAAATTTAGGTTTATATCTCGTCACAATCTACTAAATGTGCAAAAACCTACTGGCACATCATCAGTGAGACCGTTTATCACTTTTTAACTTTCCATTTCTTTAGCATGTTGTGATCGTCCACTGATGTACTATCATTTCCTCTTTTTGACAACAAAACTCATTTTTGATTTTATCATGTTTTTGACTTTTTCAAATTTTCAAATGTTTTTGGATTTTCTGAAATTTCTACTCCCCCTAAAATGCAAACACATTTTAGGAAATTTGAAAACAAACTATACAATAAAACGACAACTGATATCAAATCACTTCAAATCGCCATCCACTTAGCAAAAACAATCAGAACTCCCCCCCCCCTTACAACAAACTATTTTCCCATTGTGATTTCAAAACACTGAAGTTTGTTTTAATCAAATGGTTTTTCCGGAAAATTAGTTTTGTTGATTTTCAAACCACTTGTAGGTTAGGGGTTCATCATGTTGTTTTTCCAAACAATCATTTGAAAGTATGGTCCAATCAAGTTCAACTTAATGATCTTGATTAACCACTTGTCAAAGAAAACCTCTTTTAATCACTTACAGGTTCACTCACCAACTATAATCACTTGCTCATCAAAATATAACAATTTTAAATATACCACCTGTACTTTACCAACTGTACCACATGTAGAATCATTTGCTAAGAAAGATGCCGATTCCTGCTCCACTCTTACCAACCTGGAAGCTCCGGCAAGTCAGGAATTTATGATGAAAATGCTGTCACCCAAGCCTGACCAGCCTTGGGTGACTTTGGCGGCAAACATCTGTCCCACCAACATTTTGATTTGTAAAAATCTTTTGCACTTTTAACCTTCCCATCAACCATCTTCCCGAAAATATGTTTGACTTTCCCATTGAAAGCCTTCTCAACATCAAATTCTCCTTTATCAGCGAAGAATTGATTTGAGATCTCTACCTTTCCCACTTTCGTCATCAAATTTTCCTTTGACAATGGAGGAAAATCCTCATCGTTCACCTCTGGAACGGAATTCACAACCTTTTTATCAATCAAAGACTCCTCTGATTTTATGGAATCAGATTCATTGTCAGAATTACTATCTGTTTTAACAACCCACTTTTGTTTACTCAAATCACCTCTTCTTTTGTAAAACTGATTTGAACTTTCTCCTTCCTCAGAAGTAGAATTTTCAAACTTTTTAACATTTTTCACAGGTTGTTCTTTCTTATCAACACAAGTCTTTTTCAGAACAAAGTTAGAAGAAACTTCCTGTTTTTGATAGTTGGTCTTGGGGCAATTCCAAGCTATGTGTCCAACTTCTTGACATTTAAAACAGGTTCTTCTGTCAACTCTTTCAGCAAACCTTCTCACATTCTTTTTCACTTCAGCAAGAAACTCTTGATTCGACTGCTTCCAGAACTGTTTCTTCTGTTCATCCTCTGAACTTCCTCCTGAAACAAATTTTGTTTTTGGTTTATAAGTTTTCTGATTTTTATAATTTTCTGAAGAATTGAAACCCAGACCTTGTTTTTTGAAATTACGGTTGTGGTTTGGTTTCTTTTGATAACGTGAACCATAACCGTAACCCTTTTTCTTGTTCAATCTCTGTTGAACTCTTGAAGTGTACTTTTTAGGTTTTTCAGCAAGATTGAAATCTTTTATTTCAGAAATATTAATTTCTGTTAATTTGAAAACCTGTTTGATCATTTCAATTTTAACACTTCTTATTGGGAATTCCTCATCAGAATATAATTTGTCTGAATCATACAAAGTATAAGCTACTTTGATTGATCCGTCATTCAAATTAGATTTTGATAACAGGAATTCTCTATTGTAAACCCTGTTAATCGGTGAACTCGGACTCTTTTCTGACGAACTTGGACTTTCAGACTTAGACTCCGACTTTGACTCTTCATCCGTATCTAACACTTGATCGACAACTTTCTTTACTAACTCAGATTCATGATCAGTGTCAGACGCTGTGAATGTAACATCAATATTGTCTGGTAATTCATCAATGATTTCAGACTTTAACTTGATGTTGAGAGTCTTATTAACTCGTTCCTCATTTGGCTTTCTAGGAGAATAAGTTTCATGGATCGGGGGCGGACATCTGTTATACTTGACACTTGTTGGCTTACCAGTATCCTCTTCTTTTTCTTTCTTCTTGAACGCTTCAAGACCTGCAACAGTAGGATAAACCCGATCAATCAGATAATCACATGTAGTATAACTCAAAAGTAATCGGTTAATCCTTTCACTCTCAATTTTCTCAAGTTCCAGCTCCTTCTTCAGTTTAGCACAATCTTCAATGTAATCATTTATGACGCTTTGCTTTGTCATCAAAGTTGCACTCATTTTGTCATTTGCTTTCTCGATTTCAGTATTCGTTCTTTTCAAACCATCAACTGTCCTATTCAGTACATCGTATGACTCTTTCACATACTTCACATCAGACAGTAAATCTTCCTTAATCTTCTCTAAATCAGCAATCTTTTTATCTTTTTCTTCACAAACTTTGCAAGACTCAGAACATTTCTCACAAGGCTTCGTGACTTCAACTACCTTTTCAACTTCGACAGTCTTTTCAACTTCAACAATCTTTTCTATTTCGACAATCTTTTCAACAATTTTCTCAACTTCCACGAGTTTCTCGACTTCGACGATTTTCTCTACCACTTTCTCAACTTCTGCTTTGTCAGTTTCTACTTTTGCCTTTTTCTGGATATCCAACTCATGTTCCTCAATCTTCTGAATAAATTTTGCCAGATTCATATTTTCCTTTTTTCTCATATGTTTTACAATCAACAGATAATTTCCCCATTTTTGCTGTGGTAATGCATTAGTAAGTTTATCAATCCATTCATCATCATCTTTCTTAATTTTCAATCTTTCCATTTCCACGACCAAATGACAATATCTATCAATGGTCATCGTTGTTGTTTCATGGTCAAAAGCTACAAACATATCAAATGATTTCTTCAACAACTCCTTTTCCATGTTTCAAAGTCAAAATTTCACAAACACAAACTTTCTTTTGTCAATAATACTAGTCTCAAACGAACTGGATCACCTCGTAAAAACACCAAAAATTCGCGGACACGTTTCAATGTTGTTCGAGTGAAGACACTGAATGAATGGACTTGATCGGAATGAACTAAGTAATATGGGCTTTGAATGGACACAACTTTGTACTTCAATTGTTAATTGGGCTTCTCGATATTAACTCTATGCTTCAAATCTCAATTTGGGCCGATTGCTATGAATCACTTGGGCTAAATGAGAGAACTTGGGCCAAACCTTTTAGATCAACACAAGAGTTGACATCATTTAATGTTGTTGAATAATAAACCGGATACACTAACACTTTATGATTGGGCCACTAAATCCACTAAACCGACAACTGATAGTGTCTCTAAAATACACTTATCCGACAACTGATTTGACCGCACAATTCACTAGTCAGTATACACATGTGCCGATATAATGAATATTATCTTCAGCCGATATAAAATGGATAGTCAATGCATTTATTTAATACATCACATGCAGCCTTGAATACCAAAATATGTATTGGGTGTCAGATATTGTTCAAATTCTATAGGACCTCAAATCTTGAACAAAGATGATCACATGTATCGATCTAAATTGCAATAGATTCACATGGGCTGACACTTCAATTTCCAACAACTCACAACTCAATGAACTTTCTTGTGAAAACTGATGACTATGATCAAAACGATGCAACCTTTTTCAAACAAACCGATAACATCACATGCACCGACACAAGACACTTTAATTCTTTTTCAATTACCAATGATCTGACATGTTCAAACAAAACGACAACATAATAACTTTGTAACTTTGGAGCGGAAATAGATTTATCAATCTTAGAGCGGAATCAACAATTACTATGGAGCGGAATCAACAGTTTGATTTCCTGGGGCGGAATCAACATCAAATTTAGGAGTGAAATTAACAAATTTGCAGTCAGGAGCGGAATCAACAGCAGTTTAAGAGCGAAATCAGACAACATCCATACGAGCGGAATCAGTTCGCACATCATTTTTACCCATTTTTAAGCCGATTTTAGCTGTGAAACTTTCAAGGATTTGTCTATGTCCAATTTTAAACAATCTGTGAAAATTTGAGCCGATTTTGACCGTGAAATCTTGAATTTTTTAAAGAAAGTGTAGAAAAACAGAAATTTTCAAGCTGAATCGTATAAAACTCCTCGTCCTGAGCTCTGATACTACTTGTAGGATCGGATTCCGACACAAACGAGTCGTTCGGAAGAGCTCTTGTCCGTTTCAAAGGCGGAAACAGAGAAACGGATAACAAAACAGCTTGATACACTTTAAACCTCTTTTATATTCGATTTACAATGTTTACAATCAGAGGAAAAACCGGCAGCACCTCGGTATCACTTGGCTATCTTCGTTACAAATGACAAGAACACAACCCTATATATAATACTCCTGATTTCACTCCTAAACTACACATGCTTGTAAGAGCGAAATCAACAAATAAAACAGGAGCGAAATCACACATTTCATTTTGAGCAAAATCAACTTTTATAACAATCCAATGAGAATTTCTTTGTCTTTTTGTGAGATTATGTCATTGATGATGTCATATTGATGATGTCATCATTGCATCATGCTTGACCAAAACCGCCACGAATCCGAGACTCGATATAAGACGAAGTCGACAGATGTAGTGCACCAACAGCATATCATCAAAATTTCTCACTGTACTTCCATTGGTAAGTAGCAACTTTTCAATTTCAGATAGACAGATATTTTCAAGTTCTTCTTGTTGAAGATCCAAATAAAAAACAAATGTTGAAAAAAGTATTAGTTTTTTCCAAATAACAGAGCTATTGCAAAATTTTAATGTACTTGTATATAAATTTAATAAAATAATCACATTACCTGCAATACCAATTATCTTTCGTTGCTGATACAGAATGTCTTCACATAACAGGGACTTCGTTTCTGACCAAAAAACACCAGGACGAGATATCGAATTTGACAGCAACAACATTACAAAAAAAGTACTCAAGAAATCTCCGGTTGACCATGTGCTAGTTTCTTTGACAGCATTAACATATTCCTTATCATCATCCAACAGTCCCCGTGCAAAACATGCATCTTTAAATGTTTGAAAAACCTGCCCATCAACTGTTTTTATATCTTCAAAACAGGTTGGTCCCTTAATATGATTCAGTAAAATCCTTAGGTAATAACAATCACCAAGTGATGGTGGGACATAATGTATCCTCCCAATTGATCCATACGGATGCTTTCTTCGATTCCATTTACGATTTTTAGCATTCCATACATAATATCTTGGAAACTGAACATACTTCAATGTCCTGGAAAATTCATCGACTTTATTACAATTCATCCACTCTGTGAACATTGTCATTTTCACAGTTGGATCAGTAACAATATCACACAAATTATCATGATCGTTATACACAATACTCTGACCAACTTCACAATGAAAAGGTAATACTTCAACAGCTGGAGATCTATAATGTATATCATACATGAATATTCTCCAAGCAGCTTCACAAGCAGAGATATATCTACAATCAAGGTATGCTTTTATCTCATCTACAACTACATTTTGTTCCGTATTATTCTTGGTGCTATTGGCTTGAAAAACAGAAGCAGTGACTCTATCAGGCCCCTTATTAATATATTTAAACAAATATTTGATAGAACCTGACTGGTTGCACCATTCAACGTTAACGTGGCACTGATACTTTCTGAGCAGGAGAGCATTGTAAGGAACTACAAATCTATTATAAAGTGTCACACCATTCTTTACTACTGTATTACTTGTTTGACGATGACGATAGACAGGATATCCTTCAGAATCAACACAAGTCTCATCTACATATTTTTTGGGAAACTTTTTAGAACATTTTTGCTGAACCATACATGGACAAAGTGGGTTGTCTGTACCACATGGTCCATGAATCATAAATTGCTTGACAAGCTCATATAATTCAGGATCTCTTTCTTTATCTGGTATCTCAGCACTAATAACATGATCAATATCAGATGCAGTTGGAAATTTGCTTTCAGCACCCAAGAAAAAACATATGTGAGCATGTGGGAGTCCACGCTTCTGAAATTCCACTGTATACATAACTGAAATTTTTCAACAGTGAGCTGTTAGATAAATATAATTAGATGTTCAAAGTAAAAAATATAACTAAAGGGTACCTGCTTGTATATTACCAAAGAATTTATCTTTCTTGAAATCTTTTATAAGATAATCCAATTTACACTTGAATAATCTAGAGATAATATCCGGTCTGCCTTCAGCATTAAGAGCTTTATCGTGCAAACACCTGTAAATCTCAGGCCAGTTTGGATTACAAGTCACCGTTATGAATAAATCGGGATATCCAACAGACTTGCAAATTGCCATAGCATCCAAGTACTTTTGCATCATTGATGTGTGCAAAATGAAACATATAAGTTACATCAATTGAGGCATAAAACTAACCCTTTTTTAGTACTAATATTGGAAAAAGTGTGCTTTTGTCTTCCTTTTGTATTTTCAGGGTTAAAAGAGCTTAAATGGACAAAAGAAGCAAAAATGTAGCCAAATCCAGCAATAATACAAGAAAAGGAATAAACGTGGCATGCCCGACCCCTCGACAGCATCTCCCAAGCAAAAACAAGAGAACAGAAGACTGAACACGCTCCGTGCTCACTGAGCACGGGGGCGTGCCCAAATGTCTGCAGAAAAGACAAAGTTGTAGAAGCTTCTATCACCCACCACGGGGGCGTGTCCAGCGGACACGGGGCCGTGGTCAACTCTAAGATTCGCAGAATCTAGGAAAATATTGATAGTACAGATACGCTTCTGCACACGGGGTCGTGCCCAGCGGACACGGGGGCGTGGTCAACTAATGCAGACAAACTGCATTTAATGAAGAAAGAGAAGATGGGTGGACACGGGGCCGTGCCCAATGGACACGGGGCCGTGTCCGGGCTTCTGTACAGGCTATAAATAGGGGTGCTTGGCTCACTTGCAAACCATCCCTTGGCAAACCACACTTCACCTACCCACCACAACCATCACAACCCACATCCACCACCATCATCCATCATAGAGTGTGTGAGTAGTCTTGGGATCCAAGATTGATCGTAAGACTTCTTGACAATCAAAGGACATGTTTGCCTAAGTCTCTTACATCACTTGGTGAAGACAAGTGTTTAGTGTAATACTTTTTATTTTTAATCTTTTCGCACTTTTTATTTGGTTCTGTATTAATGACTTTAATAAATAGTTTCTTATGTTGAAGGTGAATATTCCTTATCGTTTGTCCGTGGTGTCTTGGCATTATTTTACTGTCTATATAAAATAAAAGATTTTCACCATTCATATCTCCACGGTCTATATGGAGGTATGTTGGCTACCTGGTCGGGGGTTAAGGGAACGGTTTGGTAAGAGTCTTGCCTTGTTCAGTGTATAGATCCTGCAAGGACATGGGTCAACTTTAGTAGGACCTCCTTCAATACCCACTGGTATTGGATGGCGGGGGTCCGAACTCCTTGATCCCCTCATATGTAAACTACTATTAATACTTTAACCCGACTACTTAGGACTGTATCCTTGCTGACTCAGACTACTTAGCCGAGGGTAACGTCACCTTCAGAAGAGGGGCCTACCATAATATACATTAATAACTTAATTAATTATCTTTCAATAATCCAACCCTTTAGGAATGTATCCTTGCTGACTCAAACTACTGGGTTGAGGGTAACGTCACCTTCAGAAGAGGGGCCTACTGCAATAACTAAGATAATCTCTTAAAAAGTGCAAAAGTGCAGAAATAATCAAAGGTTACACTAAATACGAGTCGGATCCAAGTGATTCATCTTGTCTATCTGTTTTTATTTTATTTCATTTTTCAGCATTTTAGTTAGTTTTATTTTTCTTATTTAAAAACCTTTTTCTAAACTTTTGATCTGATTAGACGTTGAGGATAAACCGGTACTAAAAGCTCTTGTGTCCTTGGACGACCTCGGTATCTTACCAACACTATACTACGCTCACGATGGGTGCACTTACCCATATGTGTGTTTAGTGTTAGTAAATATCGTGTTTTATAAATTTAAAACTTGGCTAAAAAGTGTTAGAGGGCTTAAAATATACATTAAAAAAATCTATAACACCACACGCACATCAATCATATATCTAGAACCACCAGTAAATGATGAAGGTAAAAGTATAGGTTTACCATAACTTGAGGCATTATTCTCTCCACTTTCAACAGTAGCATTCAAGTTCTTAAGACTTTGCGTTCTAAGTTTAGGTTGTTGTGTCCTTATATAATTCAACCTGGCAGATTCTATCATCGTGTAACCATCAACCAAAAACTGCTGAAATAGTTTTTTCGCATCAAGTAACAATGAAAACTGATTCTGTCTATCTTGAATTTTGTAACAAAAGAATTCTCTAATTGTAAGATTTGTTCTAAGTACCTCATTATCAATCGCAATCCCTCTATGTTTAATACCAACTCTATAACCATCTTCTGCATATAGGAAAATAAGTGGATATTGCAAAATAAGGTAAGAGGGATGAAGCTCACTAATTCTTTGAAGACCACCAGACTTCTTTCTAACAACAATGTCCCGTTTATCAAATGCTCCATCAAAATCACCAGTTATTAACGCAGCAATTTCTGATGCTGCTGGCAAATTATGAACTCTTCCATCCTTATCTCTTGTTCCAATAAGCTTCAAGCTTACAACTTGAAACTCATTTTCTTAAAAACAATCTCTTACCATTCTGAAGGACTGGACAAGAGGATTGCAAGAATCCAACATATCTTTAAGACCCTTGATGGTTGTACTATCAAGCTGATTATTTCTTGTTGTTTTGGATTCTATCTGAGAACTGCCAGAAATATAAAATGTTAAAATTTACATTCATTTCAAATGATAATGAATGTAAATATAATGAGAAGAAAAATATATATTCATAAATGCCATAATTATCATAAAGAAATTACCTTACTGCTTTTTGAAGATTTACCACTTCGTTTTGTGAATCATATATGTAAAGCTGTGAGAATTTGGGTTCTTCACCATCGTCCGGAAGTAGACTACCCATTCGATGATAATTCTGACCTTGTAGTCTAAATACATAAGGACCTTTACCTCTCTGATAACTTTTGTCAACCTTCCCACCAAGAGATGTGAAGGAAAACATCATGTTATATGCTCGAATATTATCCATGAAATTGCGAGACTGTGAGGTATGACTTTTATATAAATGACGTAGTAATGGAGGAGGTGTAGGCGGTGGTGGTAGCTCAACATCTCCATTTGAACAACAAAGAGAATAGGATGTTTTCTTACGTTTTTGATTTCCCCTAAGCATTTAATCTTCCCATAACATTGCATCACATTTAGAACACACAAAAATTACATCTCCATGATCAATATAATCTACAGACTTAGCAAATTTATAATTCAACATAAGTTATCTACATATTGAAAACTTAACAGGAATTTACATTCATATCTTATAACTTTAGAAATTCCATGAATCTTCTTAACCATAGAATCTGCTAACATCTCTTCACTCATTGATAATTCAATTTTAGATATTCCACCTATATTGAAGCTTGTAAAATAAGACATATATAACAATTCATAAAAACTAAGATTAAACAAATATTTTGTTTCCAAAAATTTAAAACATACAATTTGTAATATCTGATAATGGAGTCCTCTCAACAAAATAGGATGTTTGCTTAGTACTTCCAAAAGGAGTGTGATGTACATTCCTTGATGAGATTTTTCTTAATGAATCTTATAAGACAAAAGTATATAAAATAAATGTACAAAACTACAATTCATAATTAAATTAGAAAAAAAATATCTGCAGTAAGTTTACCTTTTTCTTTTGTAGATGAGTGACACACATTACTACCAATATCTGGGGTAGCATAAGTAGGAAGGTGATACACATTCCTTCTTTTGACATTCGTGGTTGAAGCTTGTAAAATAGAACATATGTAAGGATTCCAAAAACATAACATATACATAAATATTTATTTTAAATTTTATTTGCAAAACTATACCACTTGAAGTATTTGAAAATGGAATTCTTTCAACAGAATCAGATGTTGATGCAGGATAACAACCTCTGTTGTTTCTCTGTTTTTTCTCTTTTGTTGAAGAACATACTTCCTTTTTTTCTCTTTCTTCAGCACACCTTTGACGTTCACTTGCTTGAAGGTCAACTTCATACTTACTTGAAATTGTGTTATCTGTATCCATAATTTAAAATACTTGAAGGAAGAAGATTGTTGACCACTCGAGAAAAGAACTTTGAAAGCATTGTGAAAATTATTTGAAATTACCAAAAAATATCTGCAGTAAGTATACCTTTTACTTCTGTAGATGAGTGAAACAAATTACTACTAATATTTGGAGTAGCATAACCAGGAAGATGATACACATTCCTTCTTTCAACATTGGTGGTTGAAACTTGTAAAATAGAATATATGTAAGGATTCCAAAAACATAAAATATATATACATATTTCTTTTAAATTTTGTTTGCAAAACTATAACACATACCACTTGAGGTATTTAAAAATGGAATCCTTTCAACAGAATCAGATGTTGATGTACGATGACAACCTGTGTTGTTTCTCTTTTGTTGAAGAACATACTTCCTTTTTTCTCTTTCTTCTGCATAGCTTTGATGTTGACTTGCTTGAAGGAACACTTCACACTTACTTGAAATTGTGTAATCTGTATCCATAATTTAAAATACTTGAATGAAGAAGATTGTTGACCACACAAGAAAAGAACTTTGAACGTATTGTGAAATTTTTTTGAAATTACCAAAAATATCTGCACTAAGTATACCTTTTACTTCTGTAGATGGGTGAAACAAATTACTACTAATATTTGGAGTAGCACAAGCAGGAAAATGATACACATTCCTTCTTTCAACATTGGTTGTTGAAACTTGTAAAATACGAAACATGTGTAAGGATTCCCAAAACATAACATATAAATATGTATTTTTTGTAAAATTTTGTTTGCAAACCTATAAGACATACCACTTGGAGTGTTTAATAATGGAATCCTTTTAAAAGAATCGGATGTTGATGTACGATGAAAACCATTGTTGTTTCGCTTTTGTTGCAGAACACGCTTCCTTTTTTTCCTTACTTCAGCACAGACTTGACTTTAAATTGGTTGAAAGAACAGTTCATACTTACTTCAAATTCTATTATCTGTATCCATAATTTCAAATATCTGAATGGAGAAGATTGTTGAGCACTCAAGAAAAAGTCTTTCAAAGTATTTTGAAAATGCTTTGAATTATTTGAAAATGATTTGAATTATTTGAAAATGACAGCTGTATTATTAGGGGGTAAAATGTAACTTCCTTATCTCAATGGCGGTAAAATGTAATTTATTATTCCAATGGCGGTTTACCTTTTTACATAGAGGCAGATAGAAACATACTTTACCTTTTTAACGACTCTCCAAATCCCCTTTACAAAATTGTTTGTCTGATCTCATAAAAAGTGCTTCAAGTTTTAATCACCGATGTCCATTTCAATATTGAATCACTCCACTTGAATACTTCTTACTTTTGACATCATCAACAACTTCGATCAAGGTATAATAATATTTATTAAAATTTGTATATACATTAGTTTCAAATGCACATGATTAACAACTGTTATGAAGTCTGTTCTCAATGTATTGCATGTTTTAGATGATATATCAATTTAATTTTACAAGCTTTTTTATTTTTTATAATGTTTCCGATTTGAAGTTTTCTTTGATATGGTGTTACATTTGGATTCTTGAAAGCAATCGATAAGGTATATTTTATTGTTTTTCTTACTTGATATTAAATAGTATGATTAAATGACAAATCTTTTATTTATGGACTTGCAAAAAAAAAAGTTATTGCCAGTGGTACTCGATTCTACAGTTTTTAGAGGAATCTTTATTTATTGATATACTCTAGATAAATCGATAAATATTAAATGTGTTATCTGATGACATAGATATGTTAAACATTGTTGGTTCATATTTGTTATCACAGTCTTTATAAATAATGAAGTATTTGATAAAATACATTGTCTCATTTTTTCTTTGATTTTTAACCAGAAACATCATATCTTGGAAGATGTCTTTTTATAAATATTTGGACTCTCTTAATTCCAAAATCTTGGTAAGATTATTACATTAAAACCATTTTCTACTGTTTTATTGTTAACAATTAATTCACATATAACACTTGCCAATACTTAAATACTTGAACTCAACAGATAATACCACAAAACTTTGCAAACAATCATTTACTCAAAGAAGTTCCTGGTAACGTTGGCGTTGTAAACGGTATGAGATGGGATTACCGATTCTCAAAACACAATGGAACTTTTGCTCTAAAAGAAGGATGGTCCTCAGTTGTCTCTGACCTTTCATTGAAAGAAGGATGTCTGTTGGTATTTAAAAAAACTGCACCATATACATATCTGCTGACACCTTTTGAAAAAGTTCATCATTCTCCAACAAAACTCCCAATGATTTCTATGTTCACATCAATATCGTTTGAGAGGAACTTTGGATGTATGGATTCATTCTCCCATAGTTTTACTGATGTTTGTAAGGATGTGTTGGTAAGTTTTGGTATTTTAATCCAATACTTAAATGTTACTATAGTAATTAGTGATATAATTGTTAATTTTACTGTACCCAATTTTATATCTTTTGATCTAGTACTTCAACGTGATCCTCTTCGGAATTGTTACTTTATAACCGATGGATGGGAAAAGGTTGTACACTACATGGGTATGCAAACATGAATTGTACTTGTTTTAAGATATGTAGCGGATTACATCTTTCTACTTACTGCCTTTGATTTGAATGGATGTGAGATTGTTGCACCCAAATCCAATGACAGTCCGATAGACGATAATTCCTCACCCAATTTAGAAGTTGCTCCAATTACCGAGGATCTGGATCACCAGTCGGATGTTGAAGAATCCAATGACACAGATTCTGATAGTGATTATGTTGTATCGAATGAATCATCCGATGATATCGACGACGCAGATTTTGATGCCGCTGTCTCAGATTATGAAGCTGATCCTGATGTATACCCCTTACAATTCGTATGGTACTGCAGCAAACATTTTGTAAGTTTATTCTATTAATATATTATTCCTCATTCTTTGGATGTTAAATGTTTGTTACAATTAAGCTGTTTTTTTGTTACTTTACTTAAATACATTATTTATTTCTTATTAATTATTGGTATTTTATATTTATTTTTAAGCGTCTGAATGTGAAAGTAGCGTCTTTATCAAGGATTCATAGAACATTGAAGATGACAGTTGAAAATCTGAATGGAGTTGACACTGTAATTGACTTTCGACGGGAGAAGCATGGCAAGGGATTTAGATACACGGCTTGTCAATTCACCAAGAAGTTCACAAAGCCCAATGGTATCTACAGAAATATGAGATGCAAATTTTTCTACTTTGAAGAAAAAGCCAAGCTGATCTTAAAGAAAGTCTACAGATAGTTGTGGTTGTTGGTATTATCTCATTTGAGATAAATTATGGGATGGTGATGTATCGAACTTCTATATTTTGAAAACTTACGACTTACGAATATTTAAATTATAATCATCTATGCTTATCTTGTTATTTATATTAACTTAAACCTTTGTTGTACATTCTCCATATATTTTAATTGGCTCTTCATGATACATTACAACTTGAATTATACTCTGTAAATTTATGAGCAGTCATGGATACTTAAAAGGCTTCAACAAATTTATGGACAGTCATCGTCACTTAAAAGGCTTTTCTTAAAAGGCTTCAACACATTTATGGGCAGTCATCGACACTTAAAAGGCTTCAACAAGTTTATGGGTGATCATTGTCATAACTTCACTTGAATTAACCTCTGACTACAAACAAATTTATGCACTCAACCTCTATTTAGATAAAGTCTGACAAACCAAAAGCTCTGTCAAACAGAAAATCTGTTCAAGTAAAGTCTGTTGTTCCAAACAACCTCTGCTGATAAACACAAAGACTGTTATAGCAAATAACCTCTGCTGATAAACACAACCTCTGCTGCTGAATATGAATACAAAAACATCATAAAGCTAACATCTGCTGTTACTTAACAGATGATACAATCTTTAAACATTTTGACATCTGCTGTTGAAACAAAGGTATGCCAAACATAACATCTGCTGATCATTCCACAGTATAGATTGCTAACATCTATTGTGCCTTAACAGATGATGCAGTTCAACAGAGGATTTCAAACATCTGTTTACACACGCATCATGATGAACATCTGCTGATAAACACCGAGACGGTTCAAGCAAAGGTCTGCCAAAGAGAATGTCACGGCCCCCGACCCAGTTTCCTGTTCGGATGTCGCGGGACAGAAAACCTGTGGTATTGGTGTTTAATTTGGCAACGGATAATTTTAACAGGATCGTTTAACTGAAAACACCCAATTATTTTATTTCATTATTTGGGACAAACCCCGTAATTTACAATAAAGAAATTTCACTGGGAGATCCCTTGATTACAGAAACATGTTTATTTATTTACTAAGCCACTTTATCCAAGCTGGTAGTGCTACATGGCACTTTTCCTTGTTCACAGTAAATCACCTGAAACATGTTTAAAAAGATTTTATCAGCAGGGAAATAGTGGCGAGTCAATCAATTTGTACAAAATGACACATTGTTACAATTTACAACATTAAGAGTTTTCACATTTGCCCCTATCTTATAATTAGTTGGTTGGGTTGTCACTCGACCGGATCTATGACTATGGATATATCACTAATTAGGCTCGGCCACCTAAAGTGATAAATCATTAGTAGTAATGTGCACATACCCCCACTTACTGCTAGTAATTAAAGATTAGTAAAGACTTAATCACTGCAAAGTATAACTGGAAAACACTTAGGGTTTTATAAAGCAACTTTTAGGGCTGTAAACGAACCGAACGAACACGAACGAGACCTTGTTCGTGTTCATTTGTTAAAAAATATATGTGTTCGCGAACCGTTCACGAACACTTATCGAACGTGATTTTATGTTTGTGTTCATTTGTTAAGGAAATGAACTTGTTCGTGTTCGTTTGTGTTTGTGTTTGTTTGTTAATTTTAGGCAACGAACGTTGGCGAACACAAATGAGCACAAACTAATGTTCATGAACACAAATGGAAATAAACGAACACAAACAATCGTTCATCAACAGAATATATAATACACTGACACTTATTAAATATTTAATTTGTCAGAATTTTGATATATTTAAATAAATATAAAAGCTAAAAATATTAATGAACTATCAAACACAAGCGAACACGTTATCGAACATTCACGAACATAAACGAACACGACTTCTGTTCATGTTTGTTCATTTAACTAAACGAACGTTTGGTTCGTTTACAGCCCTAGCAACTTTGATAAAAACAGAATAACTCACATTGCAAGTTTAGACGGGCAGAGTATGCCTACTGATTAAGACTGGTAACCTAGTAAAATAACAATGCAAACGAAACTAGGTCAGTAACTTAATTCAACATTTACGATAATTTCACGAGATCGAAACCCTCACGACGAATGACAAAGTATAGCCCGTGTTCAGGCAGCACTTAAACATCCATCGGATCGGTTTTAATCGATCAGACATTGTATCGTAGCAATGATCGAGTTATTACCCTGTTGTCGCAGCAGAGGTTCGTGATTGTGTGTGTTTTTGAACGAAACAGAGTGTAACTCAACGTACGTAACTAGTTTTTTCGTCGTAACAGATTCTCCATGCAAGTGCCAAACCCCTACTATATATACTAATTTTTGGTCCCCCTCGCGTGGCGCGCCAGACCCTCCTGGTCCCTGCGCGTGGCGCGACGGCTACCCTTTTAGGCTAGGGTAGCCTCGTGTCCTGTATAGCCTAGGTGAGTTGTTATAATTCGAAAATACGTGTTTTGATGCTGTTTTGGACAGATAATTATGATTAGGGGATACCCCCCTTGAGTTTTAGGGGTCCTGATCCTAGGTTTTAGCCGTTTTAAAAATTATGGGTCACGCCATATCATTTAGGGGTCTCAATTAGGGTTTCCTAATGTGCACTATTAAAATAAGAAATAATAATTTTGGCAAGGGTTGTTACACCCTCCTCACCTTGTTTAAAATCTCGTCCTCGAGATTTACTGGAACAAGTGAGGATACTTTCGCTTCATTTCCGATTCCAGCTCCCATGTATACTCTGGTTGTAAGGCCCAAAACTTGTATAGTTTTACGCTTATCTTTATTATACACGTTTATGATTATTGGGCTTAGAATAGGACTTGGGTTTGGTCTAGGCCATGTGGGCCGATTAGTTAGAGGCTCTTATATATTGTCATTCTAGTTTATTGTTAGGTAGCTCTCTCAATTTCTTGTAATCATGTAATCCCCCATGGAGAACCTTGTACCAGACAATCCTAGAGATTGTGTGCAAGGTTCTTAGATATTGTACCAGACGTTCCTAGAGAGCGTGTGCAATCTTCTTAGAGATCGTACCAGACGGTTCGTTGAAACCGTGTCCGATCGAAGAAGCCGCACAAAGTTTGTTAATAATATTTTTTCTTTTTGTTCTTGTGGTTTGATCTTATATTCCGCGTTCGATTAAACCTTTGAGTGATATCTTGGGGTGTTTGGGACTTACAAGTGGTATCAGAGCCATTGAAGCCATTCAAGGGCTCGGTTTTGATATCACTCGAAGAACAAGAAGAAGGATTTGCACCATGTCGGGGGATGTATGTTTGTCAAAAGGGAGATCTCCGGTTCACAAGGTAATAATTTTTCTTATTTTTGAGAATCATGATTTGAATTATAGAGGTGTATGATTTGGAAGATCGAAGAACGAGAGTGAAGAAAAAGATTTGAAGAACTCGAAGAAATTGTTGAAGATATAGAAGAACAGTTGAAAATTTTGTGTTTGATTCATTTGGGAAAGAGAGAGAAGGTGTTTGCATGTTTTTCGAAGACTATTGGTGGAAATAAATCAAAGGGATTGAATTTCAAATCTGTTCCTTATTTTTCGGGATTTGAATTTTGATTGGTTTAAAATTTAGTGTGGGAATTATTTATAAGGGTGTAACCGACAAAAGTTGAAGTGTGAGGCTGTCTTGTGCAATTACTTTAAATTGTGTGTTTCATCAACATTGAATTGTGCGATTCATCATCAGCACACATCATCTTTGCCCTAGAAAGTTCTTGTGCGACTGAACTAATTCTTGTGTGACTCAATCATCTTGTGGCCATCATCAACCAACAGCATATCAACCTACGTTTAATAACTCTGTGATATATCTCCGTCGTTCAACACCGATCACCGCCGTTACCTCCGGACATCGTCTCAAATTTCACTCATCTTGTTAACACCTCAACCATCTTCCGGTGACCAGTTCATCATCACCGCCGATCATCTACACTACCCTTAACAACGACCTCTGTCGCCGTAACCGTGTAGCATCATTTATCATCTTCGACACACCGACACTGTACTCCGATCTACCACCGTCTTCATCAACTGCTCTATATCATCATCATCATCATCTTCAATTCGAATCCGGTTCATCATCGTCTGAATCACATTTGGTCACTGTTCACATCATCATCAACAGTTAATATCATCTTCATCGTTCTCTCTTTAGACCTCCAACTGTCATACATCGCTAATCAACTGTACCTCCGTTATTGACTCTCCGCTCTTTCACTATCTCTGGCAGGCATCACTTTCCTTTAAGCAAAGAAGAGAACGACAGTTATTATATTAGTGTTTTTGGTCGATCAGTTAAACAAAGAAGAAAACCCTGTTGTGACAACTTCGGTGTCGGGAAAGTAAAAAGAAGTTAATCAGCTGATCATTAGGGTTGGTTCAGTTGTTCATTAAACGAAGAAGAAGGGTTCAGCTGTTTGTGTAACGAAGCAATAGAGTTTTGACGACTGAAACATTAATTAGGGTTTTGGTTTGGGTGACGTAAAGAAGAAACCAAACACTTTTTGTGACATTGATATAGTGTTGGGAAATATAGAGAGTGGGCTTTTTTTTTACTATTGTACCACTGAAAGAAAAGACCCAAGATTGAAGATCATAACAGCTAAAGATATTATTTTTCTAAGCCGTAATAAAGATAGCATAAAACTAGGGGGATATTGTAAGGCCCATAACTTGTATAGTTTTACGCTTATCTTTATTATACACGTTTATGATTATTGGGCTTAGAATAGGACTTAGGTTTGGGCTAGGCCATGTGGGCCGATTGGTTAGAGGCTCCTATATATTGTCATTCTAGTTTATTGTTAGGTAGCTCTCTCAATTTCTTGTAATCATGTAATCCCCCATGGAGAACCTTGTACCAGACAATCCTAGAGATTGTGTGCAAGGTTCTTAGAGATTGTACCAGACGTTCCTAGAGAGCGTGTGCAATCTTCTTAGAGATCGTACCAGATGGTTCGTTGAAATGGTGTACGATCGAAGCAGCGGCACAAAGTTTGGTAATAATATTTTTTCTTTTTATTCTTGTGGTTTGATCTTATATTCCGCGTTCGATTAAACCTTTGTGTGATATCTTGGGGTGTTTGGGACTTACACTGGTCCTTTTTTCGAATCCCACTTTACTTTGACCAGCACCAATCTCTTGTGCTTGAGATGTTTAACCTTGCTGTCTTCTATTTGGAGAGGTTTCTCAATGAATTTCAACTTTTCATTTACCTCTATGTCTTGAAGAGGTACTACCAGTGATTCATCAGATAAACACTTCTTAAGATTGGATACATGAAACACATTATGTACCCCGGCTAGCTCTTCTGGTAGTTGTAGTTGATAGGCAACTGGTCCTATTCGTTGGGTAACTGTGAATGGTCCTATATACCTTGGACTTAGCTTTCCTTTCTTACCGAATCGAACTACTCCTTTCCAAGGAGAAACTTTCAATAGTACCTTATCCCCAACTTGAAATTCTAACGGCTTGGGTCGATTGTATGCATAACTCTTCTGGTGATCTCGAGCCGTTTTCATTCTTTCCTTGATTTGAGTTATCTTGTCGGTGGTTTCCTGTACAATTTCGGGACCTGATAGTTGACTTTCTCCTATTTTTGCCCAGCGGACTGGAGTTCTACACTTTCATCCATACAGTGCTTCGAACGGGGCATCATTTATGCTGGTGTGGTAACTATTGTTATTGGAGAATTCTATTAGTGGTAAGTGGTCATCCCAATTTCCACCGAAATCTATTACACATGCTCTGAGCATATCTTCTAGGGTTTGGATTGTCCTTTCACTTTGTCCAATCGTCTGCGGATGGTATGCAGTACTTACATTTAATCGTGTTCCCATTGCTTCTTGGAAACTTGTCCAGAAATGCGAAGTGAAACGACTATCCCTATCTGACACAATGGAGAGTGGGACTCCATGTAAGGATATTTCTTCATCTACGTATAACTTAGCCAATCTCTCCATGCTAAAGGTTTCCTTCATTGGCAGGAAATGAGTTGATTTGGTTAATCGGTCTACAATGACCCAGATTGCATCATTACCCCTTCTGGTTTTGGGTAGCTTAGTAACAAAATCCATTGTTATTAGTTCCCATTTCCATACAGGCATTTCTAACTTTTGAAGTAAACATGAAGGTTTCTGGTGTTCTGCCTTAATTTGCGAACAAGTTAAACACTTAGAAACGTACCTAGCTATATCTTTCTTCATTCCTATCCACCAGAAGTTATTCCTTAAATCTTGATACATCTGTTATTACCAGGGTGCATTGTATACCTAGATTTATGGGCTTCTTTTTGAATCTTATCTCTTAAGTCTCCTTGTTTCGGCACCCAAATTCTCTTCTTATGGAAACTCTAAATTCCATCAGCCCCTTGCTCTAAATCATTAATCCTTCCTTTCATTCCTTCCGCATCATCCTTGATCGCTGTTTCCTGAACGTTCTACAGTTGTTCCATTAAATCTAACTGTAGATTTAATATTAAAGCATGAACTCGCCTTTGCTTTTCATGATATTTATGATTGAGGGCATCCGCTACTACACTTGCCTTTTCTTCATGATATTGAATATCACAGTCGTAATCACTTAAAATTTCCATCCATCTTCTTTGTCTCATATTTAATTCTTTTTGCCTAAATATGTATCTTAAACCCTTATGATCTGTATAGACTGTAAACTTACTTCCGTACAAATAATGTCTCCAAATTTTATGGGCAAAAATTATTGCTCCCAATTCTAAGTCATGAGTCGTATAATTCTCCTCGTGCTTTTTCAACTGCTTTGACGCATACGCAATTACCTTTTTGCGTTGCATTAGCACACATCCTAATCCTAGTTTAGAAGCGTCGCAGAAGACTTCATAATCTTCCGTTCCGTTTGGTAAGGCAAGAATTGGGGCATTTGTTAATCTTTGCTTCAGGATTCTAAAGGCTTCCTCTTGCTTAGGTCCCCATTCAAACTTAACTGTTTTACAGGTTAGATTAGTTAATGGAACAGCTATCTTAGAAAAATCTTTAATGAAGCGCCTATAGTATCCAGCTAATCCTAGAAAACTTCTAACTTCGGCAGCTGATTGCGGGACCTTCCAATTGGTGATTGCTTTTATCTTGAAGGGATCTACGTGAATACCTTCGTGATTCACCATGTGACCTAAAAAATGTACCTCTTGTAGCCAAAATTCACACTTCGAGAATTTGGCGTAAAGCTTTTCCTTTCTTAGCAGAGTTAAGAGTGCATGTAAGTGCTCACAATGCTCGTCCTGGCTTTTGGAGTAAATAAGTATCTCGTCGATGAAGACAATTACAAATTTATCCAAATACGGCTTACAGATCCTATTCATCATGTCCATGAATGCTGTAGGAGCATTCGTTAATCCAAACGGCATGACTGTAAACTCGTAGTGTCTATACCTAGTCCTGAAAGCAGTTTTAAGTATGTCTTCTTCCTGTACCTTCAACTGATGATAGCCGGAGTGCAAATCTATCTTAGAAAAATACCTAGCTCCCTGAAGTTGATCAAAAAGATCATCAATCCTAGGTAATGGGTATCGATTCTTGATGGTAACTTTATTCAATTCCCTATAGTCGATACACATTCGCATCGAACCATCCTTCTTTTTCACAAACAACACAGGTGCTCCCCAAGGGGATGAACTAGGTTGTATAAATCCTTTGCTTAATAATTCATCTAACTGCTTTTTTAGTTATAACATTTCGGTGGGTGCTAGCCGATAAGGTGCCTTAGCTATTGGTGCAGTTCCAGGGATTAGATGAATTCTAAACTCTACTTCCCTATCGGGTGGTAATCCAGGTAGCTCTTCTGGAAGTACATTAGGATATTTTAAGACTACTGGGATTTCCTTTAGTTCCTTACCTTTAGTGTTAATGATTACCGAAATCATATACACTAGTCCTTGTTTTCGTTCATAACTAGCAACTTTCATTACTGAAATGAACTTAATTGGTTTACCTGGCTTATCTCCTGAAATCATAATTACTTCTCCTGCTGGTGTATGAATTTCTATGGAATTTTTATCACATAGGATTCGAGCATGGTTGGCTACTAACCAATCCAATCCTAATACGACATCGAATCCGGCTAGATTCATTGGTAGCAGGTTTGCAGAAAATTTATGGCCTGAGAGTTCTATTTTTCCTTCTTGGAGAACCTTATCTATGTTAACATAATTTCCATCTACCATTTCTACGGTAAAAACTTGCCTAAGTTTGGTTAAAGGTTGCTTAAGAGCTTGGCAGAATGAAATATTTATAAAACTTTGGTTTGCACCAGAGTCAAATAATACTTTTGCGTAAACGTCATGCATAAGAAACGTACCAGCTATCACATCCGGAATCAGATCTGCTTCCTGTGTAGTCAGTTGGAAGGCTCTTGCATTCTTCTTATTTGTTCCTTCGGCAGGTTTGGCTTTGTTATCGGCTGGCTTAACCAATTTTGGGCAATCGGGCTTGGAGTGTCCTGTTTCACAGCAGTTGTAGCAGATTACGGATTTCTTCCTGAATTCCTCCTCTCGGTGGCCTGGTCTCTTGCAGAAATTGCAATTTTCCTTACATTTTCCAAAATGTTTCTTTTTACAATTCCCGCAAAATGGCGGTATGGAGGACTGCCCGGTTCCCTTTTTCTTGTAATTATTACTATTATTACCCAGACGAAACGCTTGGGTAATCTTTTGGGCCAATTCCTTTTTCCCGTTTTCTTCTCTCGTGCGCACCAGTCCGTTAGTCAAGGTGTTGGCCAGTTCGACTGCATCGTCAATTGTGCGGGGTCTCGCAGCCTTGACTATATCACGAATCTCGCTAATTAGCCCCCAAATGTAGCGAGAAATAAGCACCGGTTTTGGTGAAGCCATAGTTGGTACAATTCTAGCATACTCGAAAAATTTCGAAGTATACCCTCGACAGTCAACGTTCACCATCCGGTGGTTCATGAACTTGTTTGTCATTTGTTCCTTTTCATAGGCGGGACAAAATTTTCTCTCCACCAATTCCTTAAATTCCTTCCAACTCATGGCATAAGCCACGTCACTACCCTTAGCCTGCAGCACCGTGTTCCACCATTCTAACGCCTCTTCTTTGAAAAGGTGGGATGCATACATAACCTTGTCTTCTTCTGCACATCTACTTATTTTAGTTACTGCTTCGGTCTTTTCTAACCAACGCAGTGCGGCAGTCGCTCCCTCATTTCCTGCAAATTCGACTGGCCTACAGGCAAGAAATTCTTTATAAGTGGAACCAGGTGTTGCAACTTTCATTTTCTTAAGTATTGGGGTTTGAACCACATTATTGTCATTATTGCCGCCTCCATTTACACTGTTACTGAAATTATCGTCGCGAGTGCGTTTACTATGATTGGCTTGGGAAGGTTCAGCAGGATTCTTAACGGCAGCAACCATTGCCGGGATAGCATTGGCTATTCCCTGAGCAACGATATTTTCGATATCTTGTCTATTAAGAAAATGGTCTTCATTATTTTGTTCAGATTGGTTAACTTCGTTTGCCGGTTGGTTTTCTGCGTTTTCCATCTGAATAATTAACAATATGTGCAAATTATTGTCACACAATGGATAGCAACTAAACACAATAAGGCAATCACAACACAATTAAGTCAACACGTATAGCCAAAATCGTCGACCTTGCGACATTTATATATTTTTATAATATTATGCGTCAATACAAACCATATATTTTACAGATGTTTTATTTTTATTAGTATTATACAATATTATATATTATATATATTTTTTTCTACATATTATTATTATACAAATATTCAACCACAGTTAGCTGGCTTTTCAGAAACGACGCTCCCTCTCGTCGTACTTCCATGTAATGTTTTCCCCCACTTCTCGAATCCGGTTTCCCGCATCCACCAGTTCCTCGCCATAGCGGCGTAATTCGGCAAAGTTCTCCGCACTCATAGGTGGGAATGGTGCAGCTTTAGGATCAAACTGGGGAGAGTAAACATTTGGGTTATTCATGAAATTCTGAAAGTGCCAGTCGCTCGTCCACCATTCTTCCAACTACCCTGTAAAAGGTTGGGGATTGACAATAGGGTCCGGAATAGCATGTTCCAAATTAATTGGAAGTTCTGATTGGGCGGGGAAATTGTTGGTGCATGCGTCTGTCGACTTCGTCTTGTATCGAGTCTTTTATTAGAGTGTATAGATCAGGGCACGTAGTACGAGAAAACTGTCAAAAATAGGTTAGCAGGCAATTTCACACGGAATTAGAAGTTGTAATTCCGCTCGAAATCGGCACGTGTCAGTTCAAACGAAATCAGTGATTTCGCTTGGTAATTTCGCATGGAATTGTAATTCCGTGTGAAATGTGATTTCGTTTGAGCTGGTTCAAGCGGAATTACTTGGCCTATATATAGGTGTCACCTGATTTCGTTTGAGTTAGTTCTAGATTTCCGGTTTGAGAGCCGAAGTGTCGTTTCGCTGTAAAACTTTGTCAAATCAATCAGAAAGACATTTAAAGTGAATATCTAGCTGAATCGAACTCAATATGTCGGTTTACGCCTTTCATATTGAGTAGAACGCCTCTGAACGACTCATTTCGGTCGGTAATACGATCCTACATGTGGTATCAGAGCTCAGGAGGAGGCGTTCTACCGTTTTCAGCTTGATTTCATCAGATTTTCTAACTTCTACACCTTCTTTTCAAAATTAAACAAAATTTCACGGTTAAAATGGTTTGAATTTCACATATTATATGCGAAATTGTGTTTTAACAAAGCCTTGAGAGAATTGGACCTAAAATTGAGCTAAAACTTGATCAATTTGACAAAAGTTTGACCGAAATGATGACATCAGCATAATTTCGTTTGAAATTGTACCTTATTTCGCACGGAATTAGTATTCCGCTTGAGTGATTCCGTTCGAAATCACTATTCCGCTCCAATTTGTTATTTCGCTTGAAGAATTTCAAACGAAATCAGTAATTTCGTTTGAAAAAGGATATTCCGTTTCAACAAGTGATTCCGTTTGAAAAGTGATTCCGTGTGAGTTGGTATTTCGCTTGAGATTGTTGTGAAGGTAATTTCGCCTCAACAGGTGATTCCGTTTGAAAGGGCTATTTGGCTTGAAAGTGTCTGTTTTGAAAAATTTGTTACCGAAACATGGAAGAGGAATTTTATAACGTGTTTGCTACCCCGACTACTTCTACTGACATTGCTAAGAACATGAACATGGAACATGAAACTGGAACTTTGCAAAAACCTCCAAAGCTCATGGGCATTGAAGAGTATTATAGTTGGAAAGATAGGTTTGAAAACTGGGTTCAAGCAAATCATTTGAGATCTTGGGAGTGTGTTGAGAAAAAGTATGTACTACCACGTACAGACTTGGGAATTGAAAAAAAGATTTATGAATTTATGGATAAAGAACGAGACATGTACAAAGCAGAAAAGATGATGATTAGTCTACTCCAGCAAGCTATTAAAGAAGACATATTTGTATTGCTTCAACATGATAAATCTTCACGTTCAATTTGGGAAGCACTTCGAATTAAGTTTGAGGGAAGTGAGAAGATGATCAAGAGTAAAAAATCATTGTTAAAGAAAGAATTTGATTTATTTTCAAGTTTGCCAGGAGAAGATACAAAGAAATTGATTGAAAGATATTGTCATTTAGTACGATCAATGCCATTGTTAAATATCAACAAAGATCGTGAGGAATGGGTTGACAAATTAGCTGATGCATTACCTCAGAAAGAGTGGGGAACATACTTGATGATTTTGAAGAATACTGGAGAATATGATGGTTTGACAATTTCTCAATTCATCGAAAAGATTGAAGGAGAAGATCTTGAGCAGCAAAAGATTGCTAGGATGAATAATCCAAGTGTACAACAAGATCTTAAGATGTATTTCAAAGGGAGTGTTCAAAATGTTGAAGCTAGTCTAAAATTCCAAACTGCTTTCAGTGCAGAAAACTCATCTGGATCTGTTAATCAAAGCTCAAGCAGCAGCAGTGGATTTTCTTCGTATCCAAGTGTGAATCCAAAGAATTCAACATCAAATCATCAGTTTCAAAGCTCAAATAGCAGTAATGGTCAAGTTTTAAATTGCAATATCGCATTGCATCTTCAGAATGGCCAAAATTTCTCTGAAGAGGTCGTTAAAGGTCACATGTCATTACTTGCTACAGTGTTAGAATCATATAAAGGGTTGGTTACTGGAAGGATCGGAAATCCTATGTTGACAAAAGAGGATTACGATCAGATAGATGCAGAAGAAATGGAACTTATGGATATTAAATGGTGTTTAGCTAGTGTTTTGAGGAGAGCTGAAAAATTTAAAATGATTACAGGGAGAGATGATTTTAGAGATGCAAATGTTTCTACTTTGGGTTTTGATAAATCTAAAGTTACTTGTTTTCGATGCAGGGAGAAAGGTCATTTCAAAAGAGAATGTAAAAATGGAGAAGCAAGTGGAGCACATAATCCGTTTGGTGGCAATGATTACTATCGAAAAGCAATTTATCAACAAATTGCTCATCAACCGTATCAACAAAAGGAACCACAAACTGCTCATGCTAAAATGATCGTAGAAGCAAATAAGAAAGCTTATTATGGTATAATCGATCAAGATGATGAGAAAGTGGCTGAAGGTTTTAGTTGGGACAAATACATTCCACCTAATTCCAAAATGGCAGCTCTCACTGCACAAATCATTCAAGAGCCAGTCTTTGATCAATCATCATCTGATGAAAGTGATGATGAGGAAGAATTGCATATTAATATTGCAAAAACTCATTTATCTTCTGAAAGTTTTGAATTTTATTTTGCAGATAGATTGAAGAAGCTAAAGGAGAAACGTGCAGCAAAAGAAAAGAAACAAAGTGAAGAAGTTAAAGTTACTGAACAGGTTGTTGAAATTGAGAAGATAGTTGATGATGAGAAGATAGCAGAAACTGAAAAAGTGATTGAGGTTGAGAAAGTGGTTGAAGTTGAAAAGATAGTCGAAGTTGAAAAGATTATCAAAGTTGAAAAAATTGTTGAAGTCATCAAACCTTGTCTAAAGTGTTTGGAGTCATGCAAGCAGTGTAAAGAGAAAGATGAGAAGTTGAGTGAGCAGGAGAAGATGAAAGAACAATTATTGTTCAATCTCAATTACGTGAAAGAATCATATGATGTGTTAAACAGAACGGTAACTGGTCTACAAAAGACTAATTCTGAAAGAGAATATGCGTTGACAATGATGAATGCTGTGATGATGACAACGCAAAAAGCTATAAATTTTTATATTGAAGAAAGTGCAAAGTGGAAGCAGTAGTTGGAGACTGAAAAGATAGAAAATGAGAGAATCAGAAGATTGTTACAAAGTTATTCTAGTTCTGATTATCTTGTTGATCGAATCTATCCAACTATTGCAGGTTTTGAAACCTTTCAAGACAAGAAGACTGAAGAAAAGGATACTGGTAAGAAACAAAGTGCAAATTATAACAAGTGTCCGCCTCCGATCTGGGAAGGTTATTCTCCCAGAAAACCGAATGAGGAGCAAGTCAAAAAGGCTGTCAATATAAAGTTAAAATCCGAAACAACTGATGAGTTACCAAAAAATATTGATGTCACGTTCACATCGTCTGATACTGATCATGAGTCTGAGTTAATAAAAAAGGTGGTCGATCAGGTGTTGGATAAGGATGAGGAGTCAGAGTCAAAGTCTGAGTCTGAAAGTTCGAGTTCAGCGGTCAACAGTCCAAAATCGTCGGTTAAAAGGGTTTATAATAAAGAATTTCTGTTATCAAAATCTAATTTGAATGATGAACTAATCAAAGTGGCATATACTTTGATTGATTCAGACAAATTATATTCTGATGAGGAATTTCCAATAAGAGGTGTTAAACCAGAAATGATTAAAAAGGTTTTCAAATTAACAGAAATTAATATTTCTAAAATAAAAAAGGTAAATCTTACTGAAAAACCTAAAAAGTACACCTCAAGAGTTCAACAACGTTTAAACAAGAAAAAGGGTTACAGTTCTGGTTTTGGTTCTCAAAAGAAACCAAATCATAACGGTAATTACAAAAAGAAAGGTCTTGGTTTTATTTCACCGAAAAATCATAAAAATTATACAAATTATAAATAAAAATATGTATTTGTTTCAGGGACAAGTTCGGAAGAAGAACTAAAGAGTTCATTCTGGAAACAAACAAACAAAGAGTTCTTTGCAGAAAAACAAAAATTCGTGAAGAATGGAGCTTATCAAAGAAAGGAAACAAGAACCTGTTACAGATGTCAAGAAGTTGGACACATTGCCTGGAATTGTCCTAAGGCAACCAACATCAAACAGGAAGTTATTTCTAAACAGAAAGAAAAGATTGTTGAGAAAAATAAACCACCAACTGAAAAATTCAAAGTTTTTAAAAATTCAACACATGAATTTGGTGAATGTTCGAAGAAGAGATTTTACAAAAGAATAGTTAATCTTGACAATAAAAAATAGGTTGTTAAGAATTCTGATGTGAAATCTGGCGATGAATCTAATTCCACAAAGTCAGAGGAGCCACAAGTTGAGGAAAAAGATGAAAATTCAGTTCCTCCAATGGATGACGTAAATTTTCCACCATTGAGGACTGAAAATTTTAAACAAAAGGTTGGAAAAGTTGAGATCTCGAATCAATTCTATTCTGAGAAGAAAGAATTTGATGTCGACAAAGTTTTTAATGGAAATGTGAAAAAGATTTTTGGAAAAATGGTCGATGGGAAGGCCAAAGGGGTTACAGAATTTTATGAATCAAAGAAGGCAACTTACAGCCCAACCTCAAGTGAAGTTGAAGAGGTCACATCCAAGTTTGGTGAAGCTTGGATGTCTGTGTTTCATATGTAATAAGTATGACTTGCCGGAGCTCCCAGGTTGGTAAGAGTGGAGCAGGTATCGGCATCTTTCTTGAGAAATTCACTTCAGTGATATTTCGACTTACAAGTGGTAAATCAGGGACATTAAGTTGTACTTGATTTTCTACAAGTGATATTTGATGTTTGAACTTTAAAACTGTTATATTTTTCAAAAGGTTGAAAATGAAAGAACAGTGTGATGAGATCCCCTAACCTACAAGAGGTTTTATGAAATCAACAAAACTTATTTTCCGGAAAAACCATTTGATTAAAACAAACTTAAGTGTTTTGAAATCACAATGGGAAAATAGTTTGTTGTAAGGGGGAGTTCTGATTGTTTATGCCAAGTGGATGGCGAATTGAAGTGATTTGATATCAGTTGTCACTTTACTTGTACAGTTTATTTTCAAAGTTTCTTTAAATGCTTTTGAATTTTAGGGGGAGTAAGGAATTTCAGAAAATCCAAAAACATTTGAAAATTTGAAAAAGCCAAAAACATGATAAAAACAAAAATGAGTTTTGTTGTGAAAAAGAGGAAATGATAGTACATCAGTAGACAGTTACAATATGCTAAAGAAATGTAATGATTAAATAGCGTTAAACGGTCTCACTAATTATATGCCGATAGGTTTTTACACATTTAGTAAGCTTTTTCGGGATATAAACTTAAATTCAAACTTGCTTATTTCGTGGGGAACACTACTTGGATATATAGGTAACCCCTGAAATTTCGTTTGAAGGATCCCTCTTTCTGAGATACTAGGTCTTTATACTCAGTGATATCTGGGGTATTATCCCGGGACTTCTGATTTTGCGGAAGCAATGGCCTAGTCCCCGGAGAATACTTTACGCTTGCTTGAAATAAAAGCCTGCCCTCAGTATAAAAATGATGAAACATTGAAAAATGCTAATCATGTGCTGTTGTAGAAAAGATCCTCTAAAGGGGACCCACTTATAAGTCGAAGCCGTCATCTCTCTGATTTTGCGGAAGCAATAGCCTGAGCTCTCACGGCCCTCGCAATTAACCCTTTACAGATATCATCTGTGGTATACTCACCTGTAAGACTGAATATTGGGATCTGGATACGGTAGTATATTCGAGAGGTGGAACACATGAATGAGTTTAAGTTCTTAATACACCTAATTCGTATCCTGAATCAGTTGAAATTTGTGTAAAAATTTAAGTGGATTAGTATATCGACAATCTAAGTGAATTGTTTAATTCTTAACGTGTAACTAAGCTCAACGGTACTTGTGACTTGTCAAAATTGATATGATCCTCTTACACAAACTCACAAAAATATTGTTTGTAAATATTTCTTTACTGTTTTTTTTCAAAGTGAAAAATCCAAAAAGATTTTCAGTGTGTTTTAGCATAAATTTTGAAAAATTCAAAAAGATTTTCGACAACTGATGTTGGAGAGCTGATTTTCAAAATTCCAAGTGCTAAACTTGATGAACATTTCGTGAGGGGGAGTCTATGTTTAAATAAGAGAAGATTTTGATTATTTGCTTATAAGAGGTCATCAGAAGCTTTTAAAATGTTAAATCATTCTGGAAAGATACCTGCAAGTGGTATATAAATTTGTGAAATTTTAAATTTGTGAAATTTATTTTTGGGTAGAGAAGTGTGCAGGTTATTCAGATTCTTGATCCTGAGCAGAGTGTAAGCCAGATTATGATCTTGAGAGCCAAGTTTTGATCCTGAAATTGAAGGTCATACAGTTGCTGATGCTGATGAACTTAAGGAATCAAGAGATCTGACCAAGAGAATTAGAGTGAGAAAAGAGCCAGGTCGAGATTCTGGAAATGAAGAGTAGACAAAGATTTAGGATGTTTTACATTGTCAGATACTTTGGAAGAGTTCGAGAAAAGACTGATAAAGACTGAAGATGTTGAAGACTCGACACTGAAGACTCGTCAACATTCGAGGGGGAGTCTGTTGGTGCATGCGTCTGTCGACTTCGTCTTGTATTGAGTCTTGTATTAGAGTGTATAGATCAGGGCACGTAGTACGAGAAAACTGTCAAAAATAGGTTAGCAGGCAATTTCACACGGAATTAGAAGTAGTAATTCCGCTCGAAATCAGCACGTGTCAGTTCAAACGAAATCAGTGATTTCGCTTGGTAATTTCGCACGGAATTGTAATTCCGTGTGAAATGTGATTTCGTTTGAGCTGGTTCAAGCGGAATTACTTGGCCTATATATAGGTGTCACCTGATTTCGTTTGAGTTAGTTCTAGATTTCAGGTTTGAGAGCCGAAGTGCTGCCGAAGTGTCGTTTCGCTGTAAAACTTTGTCAAATCAATCAGAAAAACATTTAAAGTGAATATCTAGCTGAATCGAACTCAATATGTTTGTTTCCGCCTTTCATATTGAGTAGAACGCCTCTGAACGACTCATTTCGGTCGGTAATACGATCCTACAGAAATTGAAAAGGGTTTCGTCAGCAGGTCCGATGAGGTCACAATTCGCCAGTTTCCTATCAAGTTCTTCCCAAGGTGGCATCTCCTGGGTTTAACCGGAACTCTCCCCTACTTCCTTTCCCTTTCTCTTTGGACCCTCCATTTTCTTTACCCGTTGGGCAGTGGGTTTCTTCTTGCGTCCGCGTTTCCAATCCAGCAGCCTTCTTCTCTTTTTGGGCTTTGGTTTCTCCTGGGGCTGGGCCTGAAACACTAGTGGCTCCTCGGTATCCGCCTGATACCCTGACTGGGTTCCTGTTGTATCCATATCAGTCGTATGGATGGTAAAGTTTCAGAGTGCTTCCGACAGTTCATTCATGCTGTTAGCACACATGAAGAAACACACAAAAATTCCAATTAAAATTTTATTTATTGTAATTTAAATATTCACAGAATCACAAAATGGCAATCTGAAAAATTAAGTATTTCTAAATACTTAATTGGCTTAAATCAGTGGCTCTGATACCACCTTTTTCTGTCATGGCCCCCGACCCAGTTTCCCGGTTCGGATGCCGCGGGACAGAAAACCTATGGTACTGGTGTTTAATTTGGCAGCGGATAATTTTAACAGGATCGTTTAACTGAAAACACCCAATTATTTTATTTCAATATTTGGGACAAACCCCGTAATTTACAATAAAGGAATTTCACTGGGAGATCCCTTGATTACAGAAACATGTTTATTTATTTACTGAGCCACTTTATCCAAGCTGGTAGTGCTACACGACACTTTTCCTTGTTCACAGTAAATCACCTGAAACATGTTTAAAAAGATTTTATCAGCGAGGAAATACTGGTGAGTCAATCAATTTGTACAAAATGACACATTGTTACAATTTACAGCATTAAGAGTTTTCACATTTGCCCCTATCTTATAATTAGCTAGTTCAGTTGTCACTCGACCGGATCTTTGACTGTGGACATATCACTAATTAGGCTCGCCCACCTAAAGTGATAAATCATTAGTAGTAATGTGCACATACCCCCACTTACTGCCAGTAATTAAAGATTAGCAAAGACTTAATCACTGCAAAGTATAACTGGAAAACACTTAGGGTTTTATAAAGCAACTTTGATAAAAACAGAATGACTCACATTGCAAGTTTAGACGGGCAGAGTATGCCTACTAATTAAGCCTGGTAACCTAGTAAAATAACAATGCAAACGAAACTAGGTTAGTAACTTAATTTAACATTTACGATAATTTCACGAGACCGAAACCATCACGACGAATGACAAAGTATAGCCCGTGTTCAGGCAGCACTTAAACGTCCATCGGATCGGTTTTAATCGATTGGACATTGTTTTGTAGCAATGATCGAGTTATTACCTTGTTGTCGCAGCAGAGGTTCGTGATTGTGTGTGTTTTTGAACGAAACAGAGTGTAACTCAATGTACATAACTAGTTTTTTCGTCGTAACAGATTCTCCATGCAAGTGCCAAACCCCTACTATATATACTGATTTTTGGTCCCCCTCGTGTGGCGCGCCAGACCCTCCTGGTCCCTGCGCGTGGCGCGGCGGCTACCCTTTTAGGCTAGGGTAGCATCGTGTCCTGTATAGCCTAGGTGAGTTGTTATAATTCGAAAATACGTGTTTTGATGCTGTTTTGGACGGATAATTATGATTAGGGGATACCCCCTTGAGTTTTAGGGGTTCTGATCCTAGGTTTTAGCCGTTTTAAAAATTATGGGTCACGCCATATCATTTAGGGGTCTCAATTAGGGTTTCCTAATGTGCACTATTAAAATAAGAAATAATAATTTTGGCAAGGGTTGTTACAGAGAACCTCTGCTATGGCTAACAGATGATGCAGTTCAACAGAGAATGTTTAACAGCAGTACTTTAACAGACCATGATCAACAGATGATAAGGTCTGTTGAAGCGAACACTGCTCAACAGATTCTATCAGTTTTCCTACTAACCAATTCATTAAATCAGTACTCAGTCACTAAAAATGAACATTAACAATAATATAATAACAATAATATTCAAATTGTAGTAATTACATAACATACCATTAATCGAATCAACATACCATCAATCGAATCAACATGGGGAGATTGTATATACATAAACTCTAGGGTTTTTCTCGAGAGATTGTATATACATAACTACCATTAATTGAAATCAACATGGGGACCAGTCAATCATGGAAGCAACATAATTTTCATCACGAAAGAGTTAGGAAAATGTTATTTGGTAGCAACAAGGATAGTATTTAGACTTGAACTTAAGAAAGATACTTTAGTATTAGCTTCGAGATAAGCTTGCCTAAATAAAGTGTGATGGGTATTGGTATGCCGTGAGGATGATGACTAGAACGTTGCAAGTACGGTAAATAAGCAATAACACTTGGCCACTGTTATTTCTTATTTATTGGTACTACTGGGTTCTAGAATATGATCCGTCATGGGAATACTAATTTCCTTGTTCCTTGATGAAAGCTCTAATAAAAGGTTCATTTTTTTAAATCATGATTTAAGAAAGATCTATTTATGGGAAATTCAAATTTCCTCTCCGGCAAGACTGGGTATGGTGTAGCAGACTCTCCAGCTTGTCCGGGTAAGATGGGGTTACCTCTCCGGCGAGAACCGGGTAAGATGGGGTATATGATATGTCAAACAAGTGACAGAATTCCCTATATAGTATCATGACCTGAGGTCTGACTTGTTTTTGGAAATATGAATCTGTTAAATACATTGACCTTATGAATGGTATGTATATTACAGTATATTAAATATACGATTATATAGATATGTCTATCTATAAGGAAATCCAAAAACCATAAGGATTAACAATTTAGAATCCAACACGAGCATGTGTGTCAATGATAATTCTAGATTTCTTTATAAGGAATCTCTTGTATACATCTATAATTCCGACATCGAATATTATTTCGTTTGCTCATCTGTCTCGTAACTCGTGCGACAAGATGAACAATGTGAACCCTTTATGTTGGGGTGCCATCGAAAGTATAAGAATTCCCTTTGCGTTACCTTAGATTATTAACGCATTAGGAAACCTGTAGTTAAAGTTGTGCTAGGCACCAAACGTCTAAAAACCTACGCTAATAAGGATAATTCTACTTTCTTTAATAACTCTTGCGAAAATAAGAGTAACCACTAGATACACTTACAAAGACTCTCCTCACTTATAATCCTATTAAGATTACCAGTAATAAGGAAGCTGTTACGACAATATATGGGCTTAAAGGACTGAAGTGTCATAACCATTAGCATATATGTAGGTATTATTACAACACCTAATTGCTTAAACCGGTGGCTCTGATACCACCTTCTGTCACAACCCCCGACCACACCCTGGACGGGAGCCGTGAGCAGTCAAGTGGTACCGGTGGTTATTGTGAAAATATTGCAGCGGAAAATTTCATCAGGACCGTGAGTTAGGAAAAATATCAGAGTTTTGAAACACCGGAATTTATTTATTAAACAGATGGGAATAAACCCATGTTTTACAAAGGTAGCTTTAATATGGGATAAACCCGACTATATGAAACAATGTTTTCTTAATTTAATTTAATTGATAAAATAAGCCACTTCTTTAAGTCTTTCGGTGCCGTATCATCACTCTTATTCCAATATACTGTAATCACCTGAAATGCGTTTTAAAAATATTTGGTCAGCAGGAAATATTGGTGAGTTCATTCATTTTTGTACAGAAACACATTTGTTATAATTTATAGTATTAAGAGCGATTACAATTGCCACTATCTTACAATTATCTGGTCCAGTGTCACCCCCTGGTGACTATGGTCATACCACCATTGGGTCCTTTCACCCAATAGTGATGATTATCACTGTTTAGGTTCGTCCACCTAAAAGTGAGAAAACAGCAGTAATGTGCACAATACCCCACTTACTGCCAGTAATTTAAGATAACAATGACTTAATCCCTGTAAAATATAACTGGAAAATATTTAGGGTTTTGCAAAGCACTTTGATAGAAACAGAATGACTCACCTTGCTACCATATAGTCTTGATTAAACAAGCATCTTGATTCTAAGCACCTATTTTATAGCTCTGAATCTTCTGATGATTAATCATCTTGTTTGATTGTGGGTTTATGGACCGGAGTTTTCTGATGGTTAAACATTTAGTTTAACAGAGTGGAATACGTATTAGTGTAAAACCACATCAAACCTAACGACGGTCACGAGATCAGAACCTAAACGAAATTCACAAAGTATAGTCTTATTTAGACAGCACTTTGGCATTCGTTAGTTGGTTTCCGAATCGATCAGACAGAATATCGTATCGGTGACTTTTGGTTAGAACACCAACGTATAGAGAGAAGAATAGAAGAAATGAGCAAAGAAAAATGAATCATAAGATTCCTATTTATAGGTAGGAAATATGAAATTTCCAGGAAGTTTCCTATATACTTTTCTAGGAAGTTACTTAACATTTTCTAGGAAGCTTCCTACCTACATATATATCCTCTTACACCTTCCTTGCACCTTCCTCATATATATCTATTTAGGTGTTTAATTTATTTAGTTAATTAATCTTACTTAGCTTAATTAATCTTATTTAACTGATTAATTAATCTTACTTAATTTAATTAATCTTACTTAACTGATTAATTTTCCTTAACGGTTTAATCAAGTAATTTACTTAGCCGATTAATTAAATAACGTAATTAGCTGATTAATTAACTTACTTAGCTTGCTTAACTGGTAAGTTTCCTTTCCTGTTAAGTTTTCTTAGCTATTAAGTTTTCTTAACCGCTAAGTTTTCTTAACCGCTAAGTTTTACATAACCATTAAGTTTACATAACTATTAAGTTTACTTAATTACTAAGCTTACTTAGCCATTAAGTTTTCTTAATCATTAAGGTTTCTTAACTACTGAGTTTACTTAACTGTTAAGTTGTCTTAACTACTAAGTTTACTTAATCATTAAGTTTTCTTAGACACTAAGTTAACTTAACTGTTAAGTTATTTTAACTATTATATTTACTTAATCGCTAAGTATCCTGGTTTAACAGCTCCCCGGATATGAGTTCAAATTTCTAGATGTAATGGAACTTGTATTACCGTATTAACTCAATTCAACTTTAACGATAATCACGAGATCATAACCCACAATGAATGAAAAAGTATAGCCAGGTATCGGCAGTACTTAAACATCCATTGGATCGGTTTCAATCGATCGGATAAAGGATCGTACTAGTGATTAGAGTTATTACCCTAATAACGGGCAGAGTTTTGGGTTTAGAAGTTCTGACATTAGAATGACAGAATAAGAGAGCAAGAAAAAGAAAAGAATTGAACGAATTGAAATGAAACCATCGGCTTCTATTTATAGGCTGATATTAGGGCGCTTCGCGGCCCGTGAAGCTCATCAGTTTCTCCTTCGCGGCCCGCGAGGGAGTCTGGTCGGAGCGAAGGTTGCTGAGTCATGGAGTGGTCTTGACATGTGGACGACACGTGTCCTTTAAGCTTATCTGGAGTTTCTCCTGGCTGTCGCGCCCCGCGTAAGCTTTGGTTAATTCTTACGCGGCCCGTGACCAACTACTAAATCTTCATTTTCTTGATTTTTCATGAAATTTTAGGGTTTTAGGGGTCCGGGTTTTCACTTACGGGGTATTTTAGGACATTTTCGCGCAGGTCCTTACAGGTGTTGATGACGTTGCATCTGTTTGTCCTCTCAAAGGAAACACATTTTCAAAGTACGAAACAACGATAGGATTCACCTCCTTGATAGTGTGTTCGTGTACATCTGGATTGTTGGACTCATGTACAAGAAAGAGATGTGCACTACTTTGATGCGCATACCCGATGAATATGCAATCAACAGTTTTGGGTCCTATCCTTAGAGCCTTAGGAGGTGGTACAATCACCTTTGCTAGGCACCCCCACACTTTCAAGTATTTGTATGAAGCTTTTCTTCTTTTCCATAACTCATATGGAGTTTCGTCCCGCTTTTTGAGTGGTATCTTGTTTAAAAGATAATTGGCTGATAGAATGGCTTCCCCCACATGTCCTGGCTCACCCCAGAACTGATCAACATGGCGTTCACCATTTCTTTCAATGTACGGTTCTTTCGTTCTGCCACGCCATTTGATTGTGGAGAATAAGGAGGTGTACCCTCATGTACAATGCCACTTTTTACGCATAAATCAGCAAAAGGTGCAACATATTCGCATCCTCAATCGCTTCTCACACCTTTTATCTTCTTTTGAAGTTGATTCTCAACTTCATTTTTATACAAGATAAATTTATTTATTGCTTCGTCTTTACTTTTTAGTAAATATACATAGCAATATTTAGTACAATCATCAATAAGCGTGATAAAGTAGTTTTTTCCTCCTCTTGTGGGTACCACTTTTAAATCACAAATATCGGTGTGAATTAAATCAAGGGGTTCGGTTATTCGTTTAACCGATTTCGATGATGATCTTGTAAGTTTGGATTCTACGCATGTTTTGCATTTTGAATGTGAATCAATATGGAATGTTGGTATACATTTTAAATTGATTAAACGACGTATTGAATTAAAATTTACGTGACCTAATCGACCATGCCATTTATTCGAATCGAAAAACTTAAGCATATAAGTAGAAGTAGTAGCAATTTTATTCATGTTCTTTTTTACAGCCATTACATTCAATTTGAACATTCCATTGAGGGCATAGCCCTTACCAACATACGTTCCTTGTTTAGTAAGACAAAGTTGTCACTTTCAAATACTAAACGGAATCTAAACTTATTAAGCAACCATCCTGAGACTAGGCTCTTGCGCAAGTCCGGAACGTACAGCACGTTGGTTAGAGTGAGCTCCTACCCCGAAGTCCACTTCAAAATAAATGTGCCTTCACCCTTGATGTCCGTGGTGGCTGCATTTCCCATATACGGCTTCTCATCTCCCGCAAGCTCCCTGAAGGTTCTAAAGAGGCTCCTGTCTGGGCATACATGACGGGCCGTGCCCGTATCAACCCACCATCCTTTTGGAGTGTTGGTCACGGTATTTACCTCACCCATCATGGCGGTTTTTTCGGAAATCATTGCCACCAAAGGCATTCTGTCTTCATCTACCATGTGCGCGTTCACGCTTTGGTTTCTTGCATTGGTTAGCCCGATGCCCCGGCTCATCACAGTTGTAACAAGTCCCTTGGAACACTTGAGGCTTCTTTTTCACAACCCCTTTCTTTGGTCCAAGCTTGCTAGCCTTTGCTTTCTCTTTGTCTTTCTTCCCCTTACCCTTGTTGCTCTTAGAGGATTGCCCATGCTCAACCATATTTGCGCTAGCAGTAGTTTTCGCAAGGCTGCCTTTTTGGGCAATTCTATTATCCTCTTCAATCCGAAGACAAACAATAAGATCCTCTATAGTCATCTCCTTTCGTTTGTGTTTAAGATAATTCTTAAAATCCACCCAACCAGAAGGTAACTTTTCAATCACTGCTACCACTTGAAATGTCTCGCTAAGTGTCATGCCTTCAGCGAGGATGGCGCAATGTGGCGCTGATGGCGCACTTTGCACGCTCGCAACGTCGCGAGCCTTCTGAGACCCGCCTTTGTATTTTTGACCACGCGCGCGTGGTGAAGCGCATGGGTTGCAAAGACCAGGTAGCAGGTAAACCATGGAGGATGACATGGCAGGCAGGCGCGCGAGCGCACGACCATGACTAGGTTGGTCTCGCGCGAGTACACGGGGGCATGACCAGGTTGGTCTTCGCGCACTGGCGCATGGATACTAAGTGACGCGCGCGGGCACTCCAAAGTGATCCAATACGGCGCGACTATGTGGCGCGCTCATATACGTTCACTTGTGACTGGCGCGCGTGTGAAAATGTGCCAAGCTAGCGCACGCGCAAGGGTGGTGCAGACCTACTAGCGCACGCGCGCATGAGTGGTGCAAGCCTGCTCGCGGATGAAAATGAGCCAAACTAGCGCACGCGCGCATGAGTGGTGCAAACATGCTCGTGCACAAAAGTGAGCTAAAGTAGCGTGCGCGCACTAGAGTGTCTGTCCTGCGCGCACGCAGGCGACAGAAGCTTTTAGACTTTAATGTCAGAGCAGTTTCATTTCAACATTTGAAACGGATGAGTCAACGGTTTTGACTGAGAATTAAATGATGAATTAAAGTGCATTGAAGACGTTTAATGCAATTTATGTCACACCCCAACCAATGGCGGAAACATCGGGATGAGACGAAGTGTGAAGATTGCTCGAGACATCATAACACTATTTGTGACGATAATTAAATAATTCCCATTTCATTTCATAACTTCAAATTGTCAACATTACATAAACTCAAGTAACAACAAGTTCAAAAGAAATACATAATAACATAAGCAAAATTGATACGACATATTAAACCTAAACGTCTATATGTGTATCTAGGCATCAACGCTACTTCTTTTCATAGCATCATCGTCATCAACCTGTAACATGTTTAAAATACAATTCAATGCAAAAGCAAAGGCGAGTATACAAGTTTGGTACGTAAATAACAAAAGATAAGTTTTAAACAATTCCTCATAGCAAGCATGTGATTCAAGATAAACAATAAATTTGGCATGTGTCTAACAAATCAACCCAAAAGAGACGCGAGATGCTGCATGACATAACCACAAGTCTACGGGCGGGGCGTCAATCCTATAGCGCTACATATGTCACGGTTAGGCTCGTACAAGTTAATGATAAGTTCAACACATAAAGTTTCACCCAAGTTTAAAGTATCAAGCAATCACGTATACAAGCATGTTATAGGAATGTTCATGTGTTTAAGCAAAATGTTCATGTGTAAGTTTTTGATAAGTAAACATGTTACACCCCAAAAGTGGTAAAAGTAAAAAGGGGAAATACGAGTATACTCACATAATTGCTAAGTCTTCCGATTATCCAAGTGTCGACGAGTGTGAGGTTAGGATGATGGAACACCGATGTCACCCTATATGGGTAAGCGAAGGTGTATGAGTATTCGGAAATTATGACGGAGGATTCGAAGTAGCACTTAGAGTATAACTAGTCGATGGATAAGTATACATATATATATTTTATATGGTTTATGCAAAAATTCTAAATTAGGTCTATCGAAAGTATTGTAGAAGTATTGTTAAAAATAAATATACATTTATACTTATTGTTTTAAAAGTTGTTTGAATCCGATATGTTTTCATTAGTGGCTTGACTATAAAGTATATATATTTATATATTTTAACGAAAATCGGGCAGAGTTTCCTCTGTTTTGGAGTGATCCCGACGATACAAGTCGTCAAATAATTTGCCAAAATTCAACAATAATAAAACAACAAACAATATATATGTTTCTATATACAAGTTTTATAATTACGAGTAGCGTACAAATAATTTATGCGTTACAACTTCATTTGTCGGTTCGGCTTGAGAGTTTGGTTCCGCGATTAAAACTATAGCTAAATATAAAATAAAACAATATAAATAATATTCGCGACGTTATTATACCGCGGCTCGTGTTTAACCCGCTGACCCGACCCAAATAAGACTGAACCGAGTTAACCGAATTGACTGACTTGACCCGACACAAGGCCCGAAGTACGAAACCTGACCGGGTGACCCGTGTTGACTGTTTAACCACAGTTGACCCGAGCCCGAACCGAATATCAGTCTGAACCGAGACATGAACTGAGATGTTGACTGTTGCTGACCGGACTACCACCACTGCCGTGAATCCTGAACCAAACCGGAGTATGACTCGAGCCGATCCAAATCGTTCACCGCTGCCATGATCCTGAAACAACCCAAACAAAACACACACAAAAAAAATGAACCGAACCCAACTCAAACCCGAACCAGATTGAGGACAAACCCAGAACAAGAACTCGAACCAACATCTGAGGTCTAAGCTGAAACTGAAATCGAAATGAAACCGAGACAAAACACGAACCCGAAACAATAGAAGTAATGAAATCATAACCTGTTAAACCTCGTCGGAATGAGAGCGCCGCCGCCGCCGCGGCTCTGCCGCCTATGGCAGTTCGTCGTCGGAACAAGAGTACCACCGCCACCGTTTCTCTTCCCTTCTCGAGTCTCTCTCTCCTGTTCCTCTCTTCTTCGCATCTTTCTCTCTCTCCGCGTCTATGCACAGCCGCCGTACGCCACCACCCAAAATGGTGGTGTTCGGCCGTTCAATCAAGTAGATGTGGAGGTTGTGTTGTGGTTTAGGAAGAAGAGAGAAGGTGAGGAGGGTTGTAAGAGCGGAGGTGGTGTGGAAGACAAGCTTTCTCCTTGATTCCCATGTGTGAGCTTGATGTCTGTAAGTGTAAACGAGAGAGGGAGACTGATTTGTTGATGAAGGGAGCTAGGGTTTAAAATGAGGAAGATGGTGAGACCAGTGATGTTGTGCGTGTTTTTATGTCTGAGATCTCAAAAATAAATATAAGGTGGGAATAGGGTATTACATATAATTAGGGTTTGGGTAGTGTTATGTAGGTAGGTTTAATCTAGTGGGCTTGGGCCAAAGGCCCACAAGCCTATCTCGTGTGTTTAAGAGACCCGTAATTCCTACGAGACCTGTTTTTGCAACCCAAACGCTTCGTAATGTCGTAAACTAAAGTTTAGATAGAATAATAATAATAATAATAATAATAATAATAATAATAATAATAATACTAGATAAATAAATAAAAAAACGAACACGTAATTCCTAAATACCTATAAATGCGGGAATACGGGGCGTTACAGTCTCCCCTCCTTTAGGAAATTTCGTCCCGAAATTTATTCAAGAGGAAGACTTGAAGGGATTTTGGCGAACAGAAGAGGTTTGTTTAAAATTGAGGCTTTGGAGTTTGGGACAACAGAGAATAATTGAGGTATAAGGGTGAACGATTGCTCTAATAACAATTATGAGTATAAGAATAGCATAAGCATCGGATAGACAAAAGTAGTCTTAAGGATAATGTCTCGTCGTGGTTAATCGGATATAATGCGCTTGTGAGTTGTTTAAAGTTTGTATTAGGTCCAAAAAGGTTTGTAAAACACTGAATTTCTCGTGGCACGTTTTACGAAAGTTTGGTAACATGGTGAAAACACTTATATATACGAAGTACCAGCGGCGTATCCACCATGTTTTGACCATGTTACGTCCGTTTTGTTATTCGTGTCATGTTACGTTCCGTGTCTTACCATACACAATAGTACACTCTATGGTTCTCATACGCCTATCACTATAATCCCGTGTGCACCCGCGATTATTTTGATCGTCACATGATCCGCATAGCTTGTACTAGTTGTGTATGAATCGGGGTATACATAATTTTAAAAATAAGAATGTGCACGTATAAGAATATAGTATATAAGCAAGTCCATGCTTAAGTATGTATGGGACCCACGTAAGCGAATCCCTCGGATTACGCTCGCATACGAGTTCGAATGTATGAATCATGAGTATGAATGAATGTATGAGCATAAATATAAGTTTGAGTATGAATATACACGTAAGTATGAGTATAAACATAAAACGTATGAGTATGAATACAAGTATAAGTGTGAACATAAGATGTATGAGCATAGATATGAACGTGAATATATGTGTAAAACATGAAGGTTTAAGTAGGAATAAAAGATAAGTGTATGAGTATAAGTGCAAACAAGTTGTATAGCGTAAATGAAAACATAAAATGTATGATCATGAATATGAATGTAATATAAACATGAATGTAAGTACAACGTAAATGTATAATTGCGAGTGTATGTATAAACGTAAAACGTATGAATTTTGAATCATGAGTATAACATAAATGTGTAAGTGTGGACATAAGTGAAGGCATAAAATGTACAAGTATGGATGTAGGAAATAATGATTTTGTTTATAGTATAAATCGAAATACACGAGTTTATGCGCGTAAAAGATCAAAAGTTTGGAGTATGAAAGAAACAGGGGACGAGTGACACGCGTGAGATCTTTGTGCGATATTGTCTAAAACGTGTAAAATGGTATGCATAAATAGGTGTTTGCGCAAAACGTGGAGTTAAAATAGATTGAATTGTCGCGAAATACAGACTCTAGATTGTGAATGTAAAGAGAGTATAAAACATCTATTGGTTATGTGGAAAGTACTTCGTAAAAGAATGGAAATGCTACTGCGGTTTTAAAAGAGTTTACAGAAGTTGAAAATTTGTCGGTTCTTATGAAGTTTCCTTGCCCACATGTTTTGAATTTAATTGTCGTATCGAGTGAGGTTTTGAAAAAGTTCTAGAGATTAATAAGTTTGCATCGTTTTAAGTAACTTTGTGTTAGAAAATTTTGAAACTCACAGCTTCTTGTGAAAAAGTCGATCCTTAGAAAAGGAATTTGGTACATGAACTTAGTGATTGTTGAAAAGTGTTTCATTGGTTTTGAAAAGGAATTTTAGTAAATGATTAATAATATTGGTAATATTTTATAGGTGTGTGCGAAAAAAGTTGATTTGATTCTCAATTGAGAATAACAATCTCTAGTTTAATGGTGTGAGAGGAGCGTGTTTCAATGTTTACGTTGATTGGTGAATTTGTGGGCAACGGATTTATTAAACCGACTAGGCTGACAAGTAGTATTTTGTGAAATTTTGAAAATCGAGGAACACGCGTTTATGGTAACATTAAAAATTTTTGTGTATGCGAGTGATGTGAAAATAGATTATAGAATAAGAGGTACGTTTAAATAAATGAAACATTTTGAAATACATGATAAATGATTTAGGTATAAACATGATCGTGTTTACATAATATAGCATATTAAAAGAAAGCGTTCGTAACGATCACTTAGGTAAGAGAATCACCCCAAATCCGTTGGTGAGGTCGTTGTAAGATGAGAAAAGAAGCGGAGTTAATCGTCAAGGTAAGGAAATCACTCCCATCTCGATGATATGTCTCTGCTCGTCACAAAAGTGTAATTAAAATTACGTGAAATCGTGCATGCTAATAATGTATAATCGTATGAAAAGTAAGAGTATGATGTGTGCACAAAATGAAATCTCGAAAAAAAAAATTATTCAAATTTGTCAAAAGACCAAAATAATAAAGCGTAAGCTCAAACAAAACTTGGATGGTTCCAAACGGAACATTGACTAACCAAAGTGGTCGAAAGATCTTTGAAATTGAGAAACATGCTTTGGCCTAATAATTGAGAAACATGCTTTGGCCTAATAGGTGGAATACTCTCGCCGATATCTCGGCTAACGGTACTCACCCTTCCAGTTACTACATGTTCCCAATCCATCAAAAATTCGAGACTTGGCGGGAGTTTTGAAAAATCAAGGAGTGGGACTAGTCGACGAGGTGCGGGTTTCACCCCTAACTTGACGACTTCGTACCCTAACTTGACGAATTTAAATTTGAAATTTCCATTAAGATGTGGATTTCACTCCTAACTTAATGGTGAATTTCGTGCAAAAATAGAATCAAACGGAATGAAAGTCGTTTACCAAATTGTGGGTTTCACGCCTATTTTGGCAAACTCGTCTCGTTTGTATAATATGAGTGTTTTCGTGTTTAACAAAAATCGAGTAAAATGCCTTAGAAAGGGCATATGTTAAAGGAACACACAAACAAGTATAAACACATAAGAAGACATATCAAGAATAGCACATAAAGAGTGGGACAATAAAACAAGTATTGGCACATAATAAAGCAAGTATTTACACACAAGAATAGCATGTCAAGTATTAACGCATAAATGGCATATATGTTTTAAAGAACAGAAGAGAATAAATAAAAACAATAAAGTAGTACGCATGTAGTGTCAAGCAAAGCATAGAATAAGCTCTAAACTATAGACTAGGTTAAAGCATTCCTACTTTTCCTAATTCCCTATAGTTATGGCTCTGATACCAATCTGTCACACCCCAACCAATGGCGGAAACATCGGGATGAGACGAAGTGTGAAGATTGCTCGAGACATCATAACACTATTTGTGACGATAATTAAATAATTCCCATTTCATTTCATAACTTCAAATTGTCAACATTACATAAACTCAAGTAACAACAAGTTCAAAAGAAATACATAATAACATAAGCAAAATTGATACGACATATTAAACCTAAACGTCTATATGTGTATCTAGGCATCAACGCTACTTCTTTTCATAGCATCATCGTCATCAACCTGTAACATGTTTAAAATACAATTCAATGCAAAAGCAAAGGCGAGTATACAAGTTTGGTACGTAAATAACAAAAGATAAGTTTTAAACAATTCCTCATAGCAAGCATGTGATTCAAGATAAACAATAAATTTGGCATGTGTCTAACAAATCAACCCAAAAGAGACGCGAGATGCTGCATGACATAACCACAAGTCTACGGGCGGGGCGTCAATCCTATAGCGCTACATATGTCACGGTTAGGCTCGTACAAGTTAATGATAAGTTCAACACATAAAGTTTCACCCAAGTTTAAAGTATCAAGCAATCACGTATACAAGCATGTTATAGGAATGTTCATGTGTTTAAGCAAAATGTTCATGTGTAAGTTTTTGATAAGTAAACATGTTACACCCCAAAAGTGGTAAAAGTAAAAAGGGGAAATACGAGTATACTCACATAATTGCTAAGTCTTCCGATTATCCAAGTGTCGACGAGTGTGAGGTTAGGATGATGGAACACCTATGTCACCCTATATGGGTAAGCGAAGGTGTATGAGTATTCGGAAATTATGACGGAGGATTCGAAGTAGCACTTAGAGTATAACTAGTCGATGGATAAGTATACATATATATATTTTATATGGTTTATGCAAAAATTCTAAATTAGGTCTATCGAAAGTATTGTAGAAGTATTGTTAAAAATAAATATACATTTATACTTATTGTTTTAAAAGTTGTTTGAATCCGATATGTTTTCATTAGTGGCTCGACTATAAAGTATATATATTTATATATTTTAACGAAAATCGGGCAGAGTTTCCTCTGTTTTGGAGTGATCCCGACGATACAAGTCGTCAAATAATTTGCCAAAATTCAACAATAATAAAACAACAAACAATATATATGTTTCTATATACAAGTTTTATAATTACGAGTAGCGTACAAATAATTTATGCGTTACAACTTCATTAGTCGGTTCGGCTTGAGAGTTTGGTTCCGCGATTAAAACTATAACTAAATATAAAATAAAACAATATAAATAATATTCGCAACGTTATTATACCGCGGCTCGTGTTTAACCCGCTGACCCGACCCAAATAAGACTGAACCGAGTTAACCAAATTGACTGACTTGACCCGACACAAGGCCCGAAGTACGAAACCTGACCGGGTGACCCGTGTTGACTGTTTGACCACAGTTGACCCGAGCCCGAACCGAATATCAGTCTGAACCGAGACATGAACTGAGATGTTGACTGTTGCTGACCGGACTACCACCACTGCCGTGAATCCTGAACCAAACCGGAGTATGACTCGAGCCGATCCAAATCGTTCACCGCTGCCATGATCCTGAAACAACCCAAACAAAACACACAAAAAAAATGAACCGAACCCAACTCAAACCCGAACCAGATCGAGGACAAACCCAGAACAAGAACTCGAACCAACATCTGAGGTCTAAGCTGAAACTGAAATCGAAATGAAACCGAGACAAAACACGAACCCGAAACAATAGAAGTAATGAAATCATAACCTGTTAAACCTCGTCGGAATGAGAGCGCCGCCGCCGCCGCGGCTCTGCCGCCTATGGCAGTTCGTCGTCGGAACAAGAGTACCACCGCCACCGTTTCTCTTCCCTTCTCGAGTCTCTCTCTCCTGTTCCTCTCTTCTTCGCATCTTTCTCTCTCTCCGCGTCTATGCACAGCCGCCGTACGCCACCACCCAAAATGGTGGTGTTCGGCCGTTCAATCAAGTAGATGTGGAGGTTGTGTTGTGGTTTAGGAAGAAGAGAGAAGGTGAGGAGGGTTGTAAGAGCGGAGGTGGTGTGGAAGACAAGCTTTCTCCTTGATTCCCATGTGTGAGCTTGATGTCTGTAAGTGTAAACGAGAGAGGGAGACTGATTTGTTGATGAAGGGAGCTAGGGTTTAAAATGAGGAAGATGGTGAGACCAGTGATGTTGTGCGTGTTTTTATGTCTGAGATCTCAAAAATAAATATAAGGTGGGAATAGGGTATTACATATAATTAGGGTTTGGGTAGTGTTATGTAGGTAGGTTTAATCTAGTGGGCTTGGGCCAAAGGCCCACAAGCCTATCTCGTGTGTTTAAGAGACCCGTAATTCCTACGAGACCTGTTTTTGCAACCCAAACGCTTCGTAATGTCGTAAACTAAAGTTTAGATAGAATAATAATATTAATAATAATACTAGATAAATAAATAAAAAAACGAACACGTAATTCCTACGAGACCTGTTGTTTCAACTCAGATGCTGTATAAGTACAACATCTCTTCCACAGCAGAAGTACACCAGTGTAACACCCCTCAAATATTAAATTATATATGCTTGTATACATGTATAATTGCTAATATTGATAATAAAATAGTAAAATTAAAACCAGGAATAATTAACCTAGTTAAAATTTTACTTATAGAAAGATGGGAATTAAGGGATTAGAATTACTTTACATATCCTAAAATCTTTAGGGACTAAAAGTGACATTCTTGAAAGCTTTTTTAATAAAACAACATAGGTTTAAACACACTCTTGGTGTGTGTAAACCTCTGGTCGATCAAAACCACAGGGCAAAATAGAGCCTTTCATACAAAACCCTAAATTATCTATATATCACTCAAAATCAAAGAGAGAAACCAAATTGAACTCGATTCTAAGCTAAATTCGTGATCACTATAGTTAGAGGATCACAAGGTATGTTTAATTTTGATCTTTGGTGAAGTTTTGATTCTTTTTGAATTTTCATAACTGAAATTATTGAAGAATTAATTGATGTTATGGTAAAATTAGGATGATTAAAGGTCTAAGACACAAGTCTTAGATAAGAAAGTAATGAATTCATGTCATAACCTAGTGACTTCAATGTGTATCATATGTGGGTTATATGGATTTTGTGATAACTACTTGAATCATTGGGATAATTGATGTTATTTGATTGTTATAATACAAGTTAAAGTGTCGTTTATGATATTCTTGTCATATTAGTATGAAAATGATGTTTTGATATGGTTAACTAGTTAATCATGAATATGATAATGGTATTATAAGGATTACGCCCTTAAGATGTTCAACACAATGTCTAAGTGATCTTGAAATATGGATAAAAATGAAAGAATCACTTAATTGATTAGCTATAAGCATTGGATTTCGAATATTGAAATAGGAATTCTAAGTAATAAGTTTGAATTGGATTCTATAGGCAATTTGGGTGGATCGTCAAGTAATTAAGGCGGAACGGATAATCGGTTGAAAGGAAAGCTTTAAAGGTACGCGGCTACACGCTTCGTAAATTTACGTTAGTACTTTCTGTTTAATTACTTTGAATGATAATTTCAATATTATGAAGTTCGGTTAATACAAAAACGGTGGATTCAGCATAGACAAACCGAACGGATAAATTGAGAGTTTAAAGTTATGTTAGACAATAAAAGTGATGGATTTCACTATGATAGTCAAATGGGTCAATTTGACTCATATGATGAGTGTTTGGTAATATAAAGCGATGGATGTCGCTAATGAAACCAAACGGGTCAAAACAACCAAAGTAATGAAGCTTTGGTGAAATAAAGCGATGGATTTCGCTAAGATGGATAAACAGGTCAAATGGATGTCTTGATGCAAACCGGAAAGGTTGCACGAGTAAAGACGTCGAAATGATGCCTAATTTTGAATTAATAAACATTATAGTCGTTAGCCGAGAAAGGGTGTAACACCTCGTATCTTCGTATTTCTAAATTAAAAATGTTCGTATTCGTATTCTAATTTTAGAAACCTTACATTCGTATTTTAATTTCAATCTCACAATTTGAGGCGTTAATCATAATAAAATTCATATTTTATACATATTTTTTATTCACACAACCGATCATTTAAATACGTATTTATACGTAAACCGACACAATTATACATATAAATACTTATACGCACATCCTCAATACTTGAATTATACTTTTATACTTTTTATATACTCAATTACATAATATATACTCAAGAAATACCAAGAAATATACCAATCACCTTTCCACCTCATCAATCCTTTTCCACCTTCTTTAACCAATCATATTTCACCCTTTTCCACCTCCTTTCTCCGCCAATCATCTTTTCAATCATCGTCTACCTTCTTTAACCAATCATATTTCACCCTTTTCCACCTTCTCTACCTATAAATACCAACCTCCCTCTACCATTTTCTTCACACCATTCTTCTCTCTATCTCTCTAATTCTCTCAATCTCTTTACATCAAGAATTCTAAGAATTCTAAAAGGACATTAAGTGTTTGTTTCAACCATTCTTCTCTCAACCTCTCTAATTCTCTCAAATCTTCCAAGCAAGGAAAAGAACTCTAAGAGTTCTAAAAGAAAACACTAAGTATTTTAAAGGAAGCTTTGAAGCTCCAACCTCCAACTCTTCATGGAATCACTAAAGGAAACTTTCCAAAACTGTGAGTACACTTGACCCCTTTTGCTTTAAACACACTTTGGGTGCAACATGTTTTACTTGTTAAAACACACGATTCAGACAAATATGCTTTATTCATTCAATCCATTATACGTGCTTTGTTATGTTTAGGTTTATGCTAGAATTCATACTACTTGTTAACCCGCCTTAACAATTATAGCGCTATAGGAGTAGCACACCACCCGACGGGGTTTTGTTAAGTTATATTCATTACGGTCTCGATATTGCTATATCGAGGGATGCTATTATTTATTCTTTATGATCTCGATATTGCTATATCGAGGGATGCTATTATTTATTCTTTACGGTCTCGATATTGCTATATCGAGGGATGCTAAATTCTTGTGGACACTTGGGTTTGACTTTTAGTTATGCATGATAGTTTGACCTTGTATACCAAATTGCTATGTTGGATTGAAAATACTTTTTATACATATGTCATGAGTCTAAAACTAGTGTACTCGCCAATACGTTGTATTGAACTATACTTTTTAAAACATGTTGCAGGTTTTGAGATGATGTTGATGATGCATGGAACATAGTAGGATGCCTAGATACACATTTAAAATTTTGTATTCTTATTGTATTGTAATTCTTGTATTTCAAGTTGTATTTGATTTCAATCTTTGTAATTGACTCTTTAGTAATGAAATAAATCCATTATTTAAATACTTGTCGCAAATATTAGTGTTATGATGTCTTGAGCAATCTATTTCGTCTCACTCCGATGTTTTCGCCATCGGTTGGGTGTGACAGATTGGTATCAGAGCCATAACTATAGGGAATTAGGAAAATTGACATGCTTTTGACCTAGTCTAAAGTTAATTAAGCACCCTACTTGATTCGTATGTTAAATTCTTATGTGTTATTCTTGAAATGCCTTTTTACGCGTTCATACTTGTTTTATTATTTCAAACATACGCCTTACCTAAGGCATTTTACTCGACTATACTAAACTCGAAAACACTCGTAATACACAAACGAGACGACTTCACCAAAATAGGCGTGAAACCCACAATTTGGTGAACGACTCTCAATCCACCTATTCTTTTTACACGAAATTCGCCATCAAGTTAGGAGTGAAATCCTCACCTTGATGGAGAGTTTCCATTTCAAATTCTAGTGGACCCTCATCAAAGTATCGAAATTAAATTTTGACCCAACGAGTACCAACCACACTTAGGGTATGAAATCGTCAAGTTAGGGGTGAAACCCGCATCTTGTCGACTAGTACCACTCCTTGATTTTCAAAGTCCCGCCAAGTCTCGAACTTTCGATTGATTTGGAACATGTAGTAACTGGAAGGGTGAATACTGTTAACCGAAATGTCGGCGAGAGTATTCCACCTATTAGGCCAAAGCATGTTTCTCCAATTTCAAAAGAATCTTCAACCACTTTGGTTTAATCAAAGTTCCGTTTTGGAACAATCCAAGTTTTAATCAAACCTACGTTTTACTATTATCAATCTTATACGATGCAGTCCTCTCTTTTCAAATTCAAATTGTTTTCGAGATAATTTTGTTTTATACACACATCATACTAAATCTTTTCATACATCTATACGTCATTCACATGCATGATTTCAAAAACGTCACCAACTAGATTTACATTTCTTGTAACCCCAAAATGGAGACATATCATCGAGATAGGAGTGATTTCCTTACCTTCACGATTAACTCTGCTCATTTCTTTTCTTAGAACGACCTCACCAATGGGTTAGGGCTGATTCCCTTATCTAGGTGATCGTTACCAAAATTTTCCTTCAAAATACTTTATTATGCAAACAAGATCATGTTTTACACCTAAATTGTTTATCATTCGTCAAAATCCCTACTTATATCAATTTCAAAATGCATTGTTTTATCAAACGTAGTTCTTACCCTACAATCTATTTTCACATAACTCACATACACGAAATTCTTAATCATACCTTAAAACGTTTTATTACCCGAATTTCAAAACCTTACGAAATGCTACCTATCGACTTAATCGGTCTAATGAATCTCTAGCCCATGAACTTCATACTCAACCTAGTCACTAAAACACGCTCACATTATATCATTATACTAAAGACTTTCATTCTCAATCGAAATCAAACCAACCTTTCTCAGATGCCTATAAGATCTTATATATATTATAAGATCGTTTTACTAAAACTCCTTTCAAAATCAACCAATCATTTTGCTAAAACACTTATTTTCGATGATCACTAGGTTCATTATGTTAAATTTCTTTTTAAGGATCAACGTTTTCACGAGAACCTCCAAATTTCAAATTCCATATTTTAATGCAAGATCTTTTAAACGATGCAAACTTACTATTTCCAGAAACCTTTTCATACACCGCCCAATACTTCATTTAAATTTCCAAACACGTGGCAAGGAAACTTCATGGGGACCGACCATTTTCTACTTACATAAATTCTTCTAAAACAAGAGTAGCATTTCCGTTCTTTAAAAATACGTCACGCATAACCAGTAAGTACTTTATATTCTTTTTACATTCACAAACTAAATTCTACATTACGTAAATTCTCATAACATCGTACACATTTTAGTCGATATCTCGTGAAAATTTCATTTATATCATTCGTTTTTTTACATACTTGAACGTCTCGATCGTTTTATATACTTAAACTCATTGTATTCAATTCATACCATACACTCAATCGTCGACATTTATACCTACTTATATTCATACTTATGCACATATTCATAACTCATACGTTTTATTTTCGTAGCTATATTCATATGCATACTTATATTTATACTCACATTCATGCTCATATTTATATTCAAATTCATACATTCGTACCTATACGTGAGCATAACCCGAGGGGGTTCGCTCACGTTGGTCTCATACTTATTTGAACGTAAACATGCTTATATACTACATTCTTATGCGCACACATTCTTATTTTCAAATTTATGTATACCCTGATTCATACACAACTAGTACAAACTATGCGGATCATGCGACGATCAATATAATCGCGGGTGCACACGGGATTATAGTGATAGGCGCATGAGAATCATAGGGTGTACTACCGTGTATGGTAAGACACGGAACATAACATGACACCGAATAACGAAACGAACGTAACATGGTCAAAACATGGTGGATACGCCGCTGGTACTTCATATATATAAGTGTTTTCACCATGTTACCAAACTTTCTTAAAACGTGCCATGAGAAATTCGGTGTTTTGCAGACCTATTTAGACCCGATACAAACTTTAACAACTCACAAATGCATTGCTAAACACGCGATATCCGATTATCCACGACGAGACCCCAATCTTAACTCACCACTTTCAATACGCATACCATTCTTATACTCGCATTCGTTTATTAGGTCAATCGTTCACTATTATACCTCCATTATTCCCCGCTATTCTATGCCTTTTATACAAACCCCGTTTGCAATCAATCGGTTTAAACATTCGAACCCTAAAATGCTTTCTTACTTTTAAAACTATTTTCCATTCTTTATTTATGCGCAAACATACTTAGTTGGTCGTTACCTCCAAAACCATTTTTTATTTAAAATACCTAACTTCCTCTTTTTTCACCGATAAAGAATTCTCTACAAAACTGAGATTGTCAACGCTCTTTAAATCCAACGAAACTTTTTCTTACAACCACAGTGCGGCCACACTTTTCATCAAAATACATACCGTTTTATACGAAAGCTTCCTTCTTAGGTAACACAATTTAAAATACCTCATCATTGAGTTATTCAAACTTGTTTAAACTCGCTTGTCTATACACTCACATGCACGTTTTACTTATGCTCAATGCCTTGAATCATTTTAGACAAACGAACCCTTTTTACAAACCTATCTTTTCGTTCCTCGAAACTTCATACTTTTCAACACATTTCAAAACTTCCAAGTCTTGATTTTAGACAATCATTCTTCTAGCCAAAATGCTTTTTCTCCAAGGTCTTCCTCTTGAATAAATTTCAGGACGAAATTTCCTAAAGTAGGGGAGACTGGAACGCCTCGTATCTTCGTATTTCTAAATTAAAAATGTTCGTATTCATATTCTAATTTTAGAAACCTTACATTCGTATTTTAATTTCAATCTCACAATTCGAGGCATTAATCATAATAAAATTCATATTTTATACATATTTTTATTCACACAACCGATCATTTAAATACGTATTTATACCTAAACCGACATAATTATACGTATAAATACTTATACGCACATCCTCAATACTTGAATTATACTTTTATACTTTTTATATACTCAATTACATAATATATACTCAAGAAATACCAAGAAATATACCAATCATCTTTCCACCTCATCAATCCTCTTCCACATTCTTTAACCAATCATATTTCACCCTTTTCCACCTCCTTTCTCCACTAATCATCTTTTCAATCCTCTTCCACCTTCTTTAACCAATCATATTTCACCCTTTTCCACCTTCTCTACCTATAAATACCAACCTCCTTCTACCATTTTCTTCACACCATTCTTCTCTCCATCTCTCTAATTCTCTCAATCTCTCTAAATCAAGAATTCTAAGAATTCTAAAAGGACATTAAGTGTTCCAACCATTCTTCTCTCAACCTCTCTAATTCTCTCAAATCTTCCAAGCAAGGAAGAGAACTCTAAGAGTTTTAAAAGAAAATACTAAGTGTTTTAAAGGAAGCTTTGAAGCTCCAACCTCCAACTCTTCACGGAATCACCATAGGAAACTTTGCAAAACTGTGAGTACACTTGAGCCCTTTTGCTTTAAACACACTTTGGGTGCAACATGTTTTACTTGTTAAAACGCACGATTCACACAAATATGCTTTATTCATTCAATCCGTTATACATGCTTTGTTATGCTTAGGTTTATGCTAGAATTCATACTATTTGTTAACCCGCCTTAACAATTATAGCGCTATAGGAGTAGCACACCACCCGACGGGGTTTTGTTAAGTTATATTCATTACGGTCTTGATATTGCTATATCGAGGGATGCAATTATTAATTCTTTACGATCTCGATATTTCTATATCGAGGGATGCTATAATTTATTCTTTACGATCTCGATATTGCTATATCGAGGGATGCTAAATTCTTGTGGACATTTGGGTTTGACTTTTAGTTGTGCATGATAGTTTAACCTTGTATACCAAATTGCTATGTTGGATTGAAAATACTTTTTATACATATGTCACGAGTCTAAAACTAGTGTACTCGCCAATACGTTGTATTGAACTATACTTTTTAAAACATGTTGCAGGTTTTGAGATGATGTTGATGATGTACGGAACATAGTAGGATGCCTAGATACACATTTAAAATTTGTATTCTTATTGTATTGTAATTCTTGTATTTCAAGTTGTTGTATTTGATTTCAATCTTTGTAATTGACTCTTTAGTAATGAAATAAATCCATTATTTAAATACTTGTCGCAAATATTAGTGTTATGATGTCTTGAGCAATCTATTTCATCTCACTCCGATGTTTCCGCCATCGATTGGGATGTGACAAAGGGTAACGCCGAATATAAGTCATAAACTCAGTTGTGAGTATGACCAAAAGAAGCATGACCCCAAATATAGGATTCGTTTTAATTTCGTTTAACTCGTTATAGTTAAACGGGCCGAATAAATAACATACATTTAAATATAATGGGCATATAAACTTCATGGTTAAAGCCCTAGTAGTAGTAAATATCCAAGATGTGTTGTTAGTGTAAAACGAATAATTATTTTGATCACATTGATGTGTAAAATACAAACGGGTCAAAATAACTTGAAATTATTATAAGCCGAGGGCTTAAATTTAAGAAAATTGTTCTGTTAGATGTTGGATTTTGATTCCATAGTATAGATGATCGAATTACGATCACGTAGGAAGAAACGTGACCCAATTCAGATCAATAACGAGTAAGTTATAACGGATTTTGTAAAAACTAGTTTGGTTGGAACAGTGCTGCCTGAGAACAAATTTTTCTGTTGAAACCCTTTGCACGCGCCCCGCGAAAGGGACCATTGAAGTGGTCGCGGCCCGCAACAGATTGGTTCACATCCCGTCGCGTCGTGCGACGGGTCCTAAACTCAGCCATAACTGCATATTTAGTTATTTTGATGTTGGGAACTTGTTTTAAACATGTTATAAACTAAATAACTAATGTTTGTGATCACTTTAAATGTAGCTAACTATAAACATCATCCGGATGCCGATCAAGTTTGCTAGAGGACCGAACACACCAATCAACGAAGTTTCCGCTGCTACATTAATCGTTTCTGTTACAAAAACTTATGTAGAACTTGTAAAATCATCTTTTGAATGATTTAAACCTTTGTAAATATCGTTTGAAGGGTTGAACTTTATGTAAACGTTGTTTTAGAAATATTTTATAAAATGACGCATAAAAATGCTATATATAAAATATCAACTATTTAATGAATGTAAGGGTCTTACATGTTGGTAATCAGAGTCTGGTTAAGACAAAGTGTGTTCGGTTCAAAGCTTGATCGAGACATCCAGTAAGAGTTACTTATAAACGAGTCTTGATTTAAAGATTCAAATGAAGTAAAAGTGTATGAGAGGAGTGTATAAATACGCTCGAACACGGGAAATACACTAAGTAAGAAAGGTAAGGCAAGTTATATACTTGACCAAACCAAAAAAGAATAACACATTATGTATGATTAAGTATGTGTGATGTGACACCCCGTAAAAATGCTCAACCACACTATCTTTTTCAGTGATTGCATGCTAAATTTCGGGATGAAATTTCTTTCAACTTGGGGATGATGTGACAACCCGTGCTTATGAGGTTAGCACCGTTCGTTTTCGTATTTATAAATTCTTTTACATAACACCTTACTTATCTTAGTTTTTATAAAAGAATAAATTTATTTTAACATATAGTGTTATACGAACGATACTCGAAGTCAAATATTGAACTGATTCGACACCCGAACCATTTTGTAGCCCAACCCATTACTCTACTCTCACTCGTGGCCCACACCCACTGATTCATTCTCTTACTCTGGTCCAAGAAGGGCCAGCCTGAACACCCTCATGCGTTATCCCTTTACCCTTCCCTCTTCTTATCAGCCCAAAACATCCCACCACCCAATTTATTCTACATTGTTTAGTGTTTCTGGCCCACTCTTTCTTTTCCGTGTGTTGCCAATTTTTGATCAAGAAAAACTAAAGTCATGGCATAAAATAAAGCCACATATGGACTTTTCAATTCTGAACAAAACCACCATTGGCTCAAATTTAGTCCAATCAATTTAGTGGACACCAACGAATTAATTGGTTTCAAGATAATGGACTTTTAAGAAAATCAAGATAATAAAGATGTTGATTTCCTAAATATGCAAGTCCAAATCTAAAATACTTAGGCCTAAATCAGTTATTAATATATTAAACCAATTGTTAACTACAAGTTTCGGCCCAGGTCATGTAATCCTAAGTCCACCCTAACTCCTACTCTTTTAATATAGTACGTACATGCAGGAAGTTTATTTTTTTATAACATTCCGCAAACCCTAAACCACCTACACATAAACCTGCGATCCATGTGCTCTCTCCTCTCCTCTTCACAATCGACGATCAAGAGCTCCAATGAAGTCTTTCAAGTCTTTCGGTTCAAGCACAAGTGATCCCCACCATCTTTCAACCCGGTAACTTGTCTTTAATTTCAGTATAAACTTGTTAAAACATAGTATCATGGCTGCGATTCTGTAAGTTCTTGTATGTTCTTGACATTGTGATAGTTACATGTAATAGAGGGTTGCTAGAAATCATTGTTGTTGGCATTATGATTGGGTACGGGTTCGGTTAGTCGTTAGGGTTTCGTTTCATAGAATAATTTTGATGTAAATCTTGATGGGTTTAATGAACTAATTGTTATATGATTTATTTTAAGATGATGATCTGCTGTGATTAAAGATTTTAGGTCGTTGGGTGCGTTAGTTGTTCGGTTGGGGTGATGGGGTAACGAAAACAGTTTCTGCCCGACAGTTACAACCAATTTTAACCGGCTGTAATGGGGTCATAATTTAACGAAATCTGAATTTTCTCGAGTTTATAACGTGATATTTTGAAATACGCTTCTAATGGCACTGGAATCATGATTTTTGGACATCGTTTGCTATTTAAATAAATTATTTCATTTCAGTAACTGAAGCTGCGTTTTTCTGCAAATTTTATGTGTTATGTTTTAAGTCATAACTAGATGAATAATTAGAGTTAGACCAAGGAATATTTACTGTAAATGGTCTTAAGTGTAGTGCAAACCTCCAACTGGAATTTCGTCAATCGGATGACCGAGGATTTTTAAATGACTTTCTCCATGAGCTGCAGTTAGAAAGTGACGAATCTGATTATAGCTTAGTAAATGAATTTTTATAAATTTTTAGTAAAGAGTCAAACTCTAAAAATTTAACACAAAACCAAACTCTCTGAAGGGCATGTTATATAAAAAGATCGTAATTTTTGAAGTCTCGTAAGTATGGTAAACAGACACCCCAAAACAGTCCATTTTTAGTAAATTGAGTTATGCATGTTTGTAAGTTCATAAAGTGTCGAATCTGCTATATTTGGTACTTGTACATACTGGATGATTGAATAAATGGTGTATCGCACATTGAATGGTCGCACACTGGTGTGTCGTACAATCTAGACTGCATGTTGTACAAACTGTTGATGCACATCGCACACTTGACACTCGCACACTTCTATAGGGTATACACTTGAACTGCGTATTGTACAAACTGATGAAGCATGACCGCACACTATAGTGGGCCGCACACTTGTATTGAACTGTTATATGTTTTGGGCCGCACTATCACATTAAACAGGCTAAGAGTCTGGATCGCACACCAGTTGGGCCGTACACTTAAACCGTATACTTTGGGCTTTTGATATGAACGTATGTTGTAACTGTTATGCTATACGTGTTATGTGATGACCATGCTTGTATGCAACTTGTTAGAATACGTGTATTACTTGAATACGAACCTGACTTATATAGTAACCATAATAGGACGTGGTTGACCACATTAGCTCAAGTGACATTTATCTGCCGAGCTAAGCTAAGGTGAGTTCACACTTTTCATAAAAGCATGTAATTTCCGGTGGATTGGGAATGGAACAAACAACAACTATCCCCTTATGTGGGATACAACTACGTATTCTTCTTGGGTAGGATACGGGAAACCTTTTCCCCCTTGGGTGGGACAACATGTTAATTTACTATTATACTACATGTCTTAAGCGTACTAGAGGGAAACTCTATCTGAAATTCCCTACACATTTTATACCGATTAATCGCTGGGCCAATGGCGAACGGGTTATTAGTTGAATAGCGCTATTAGGTCTAACAAGCCTCACACCGTGCCGCAGAGGGCGGGCGTGGACTAATATACTTGGGCACTAGTCAATGACGATAGACATTGACGCGGGGCACTAAACATAACCACAGTTAGTAGGCGGTATGGCAACAGGTTTAGTAGCTTAAAAAGGTGGGGTAGCTCCCCATGACATGTTTTTTAAGAACAAAGTAATTTAACGAACTTATGTTTTTGGAACAACACTAAACAACTGTGAACTCGCCAACTTTATGTTGACACCCTACTGCATGCTTTGCAGGTTGCTCGTTACAGCTTGGGACGGACATTGCAATCGGCTGGAGTGCGTGGTTCGTAAGTTTCATGTTAACAAACTTGTGGTTTTAAATTACGATGTGTTTTCTTTCCATTTCCGTTCCAAACTTAAACTATTTTTTGAAAAATTTAAATTAGGTCACTAATTATACTATTATTAGTAATAATAACTAATCGGTTCAAAATAATTAGTGGCTGGATCGTGGGCAGTAGCACGCCTCGCGGTATTACTCCGCATGGAAATTGAGGGTGTTACATGTGATATAAATTTCCATGTAACAAAATGGAAATGAATAAAATAGTTATTGATTAACTATTATGAACATTTCAGTTAAAGAAATGTCTGGTGCAATCGGAGGTGATTTGGCATCACAATTAACTGAAGAGATGGAAGCTAAAATTTCTGAGGAAGTCGGAAAGGCTTTAGAAGCTAGTCTACCGCAGTTTATCGATAGACTATAAACCACACTCATATCGGTAATGGATGATAAGATGAATGAAATGAAAGAAAGAGACACGGGTAAATCGAAAGCATGTCCATATAACAAATTTATGGCATGCAAACCCCCGATCTATAATGCCGAAGTTGATCTGATCGTTTGTCAACGATGGATTAGCGACATAGAAGGGGTATTCGAAAGAACCCATTGTGATGAGACCGATTTTGTGGCATACGGAACCGGTCAATTAAGAGCCCAAGCTAAGGATTGGTGGAATAATCTGAAGAAGGAACAAGGAATTGAGGCCACGAGAATGATGTCGTGGGAGGAATTCAAGACACCATTCCTTAGACACCATAGCCCAAAAGCTGTGATCAACAAGATCAAAGAAGAGTTTATTCAGCTGAGGCATAGGGGTGAGTCGATAGACAAGATCATGGGAGTGTTTCTTGACAAGCTCAGGTTTTTTGATGAGCTAGTTCAAACTGAAGAACAGAAGATTTATTATTACTACAACATGTTAAGTGCGAAGTATCGGGAGTTTATAGCTCCTTTGAAAAACGGGCATCTTACAAAGATAGTAAACGCCACACGCGAAAGAGAGATCGAGCTGAAGAAACAGATCGAAAGATGTGAAAGGAGGGTGTTGGATGTGAACCCAAGCCCCGCAAAGAAATCAAAGCCTAATGAAGCTCCTAAGAAAGGAGTTACAAAAGGGGGGTTACCTCAATGCAAAATATGTGGAAAGACTCACAAGGGCGAATGCTATGTTAAAAACAAACCATTGTCCTACTTGCGGAAAAGTGGGACATGTGGTTGCAAATTGCCCGAGAAAGGTGTCGGTATGTTATAAATGTTATAAACCGGGACATAAGAAGTCTGAATGTCCGGAATTGGTAGGAACCAAAGAAACAACTAACACAAAGTCTGATGCCAAGAAGTCGAGGGCAAGGTCGTTCCACATGACAGCCACAGAGGCTAAAGTTGAACCTGATGTCGTTTCAGGTATATTTCTTGTAAATTCAATTCCAGCATGAATTTTATTTGATACAGGCGCGAATAGATCTTTTGTTCCACATCAATTTATTCAACACCCTACATTCACATTAACGAAATTACCTTTGCCCCTAGAAGTAGAAATAGGTAATAATAAAAGTTTATTGTTTGTGATATGTGCTGGAACTGCAAATTGAGCATTGACGATGAAGAATACTTCGTCGATCTAATTCCCATGTCAATGGGAGAATTTCAAGTGGTAATCGGGATGGATTGGCTAACCCGATATCACGCGAAGGTAATATGCTACCGTAAGGAGATACAACTAACATCTCCAAGCGGGAAACATGTTACTATCTATGGGAAGAAAAGTTGTAGTCCCATATTCTGCTCATTTATCGAAGCTTATAAGCTTGTTCAACATGAATGTAAGGCATATCTGGCTTACACACATGATTCAACTAAAGAGTCTCCAGAAATTAAAGACGTACCAGTTGTACGGGAGTTTGAATATGTTTTCCCGGAAGATTTACTGGGGATACCACCTGAACGCGAGGTGGAATTTGGCATCGAATTAATTCCGGGCCCAAAGACGGTAGCCAAAGCTCCGTATCGATTAGCGCCATCAGAATTACAAGAATTGTTGTCGCAATTGCAAGATCTTCTCGACAAGGGATTTATTCGGCCGAGCGTTTCTCCGTGGGGAGAGCCGGTATTATTCGTAAATAAGAATGATGAAAGCATGCGAATATGTATTGATTACCGGGAGTTAAATAAACTCACGGTAAAGAATCGATACCCGCTTTCGAGGATCGGTGACTTGTTCGATGAGTTGCAAGGCGCAAGTTGGTTTTCAAAGATCAATTTAAGGTCGGGTTATCATCAGTTAAAGGTGAAAAAGAAGATATACCGAAAACGGCGTTCCGAACGCGTTATGGGCGTTACGAATTTTTAGTAATGTCTTTCAGGTTAACAAATGCACCTGCGGATTTCATGGACCTCATGAACCGTGTCTGCAAACCAATGTTAGACAAGTCGGTGATAGTATTCATCGACGATATTCTCGTGTATTCGAAGGGAGAAACGGATCACGAGTTTCATTTGCGTGAAGTACTTGAAACGCTTAGGCGTGAAAGACTTTACGCGAAGTTTTCAAAATGTGCCTTTTAGCTACATGAGGTACAGTTTCTAGGGCATGTTATTAGTGCCGACGGAGTGTCGGTGGACCCGTCCAAGATAGAAGTTGTATCTAAATGGAAACCTCTGAAAAATCCATCAGAGATTAGGAGTTTCCTAGGTCATGCGGGTTACTATCAAATATTTATACAAGATTTCTCCAAAATCGCGACGCCATTAACTAAGTTAACCCGTAAAGATGAAAAATTTGTTTGGGAAAGCGCACAAGAAGATGCCTTTCGTATACTCAAGGAAAAGTTGACCAGCGCTCCGGTACTAACCTAACCAAATGGAACTGAAGACATGGTCATATATTCTGATGCATCCCAGCTTTGTCTCGGGTGTGTACTTATGCAAAGGGGAAAAGTGATCGCGTATGCTTCAGGACAATTAAAGATTCATGAAAAGAAGTATCCGACACATGACCTTGAATTGGCGGCATTGGTTTTTGCCTTAAAGATTTGGAGGCATTATTTGTATGGTGTGAAATGCACTATTTTCACTGACCATAAAAGTCTCAAGTACTTCTTTGATCAAAAGGAGTTGAATATGAGACAAAGACGTTGGTTAGAGATGGTGAAGGATTACGATTGTGAAATTCACTATCATCCCGGAAAAGCCAACATAGTTGCAGATGCATTATGCCGAAAAGAAGAATATTCACCCATTCTGGTGCAGTCGATGCAGTTAGTAGTGACCTCAGGTTTACTCGAACGAATCAGAGAGGCACAAATTGAAGCTGCAAAAGAAGAGAATTTGAAAAAAGAAAGAGTAGTGGGCCAGCTCAAAGACTTGGTAGAAGATAGTAATGGATTAAAAACCTGTTTCGGTAGAATATGGGTTCCAAACACTTGTAGCGTTAAAACACTTCTTCTTGATGAAGCTCACAAGTCACACTATTCTATTCATCCGGGAGCTACCAAAATGTACCAAGATTTGAATTGAAACAAAACTATTGGTGGCCTGGAATGAAGCGAGACATAATTAAGTATGTTGAAAGATGCTTAACTTGTTTACAAGTAAAAGCAGAACACCAGAAGCCTTACAGTAAACTTCAACCGTTAGACATTCCGGTGTGAAAATGGGAGCACATCACTATGGATCTACTAACTAAACTACCAAGAACAACACGTGGATTTGATGCTATTTGGGTGGTAGTTGATCGATTGACCAAGAGTGCCCATTTTATTCCGATTCGCGAGACATACACTTCTGAGAAGATGTCGGAAGTATATACGAATGAAATCGTATCTCGCCATGGAGTACCGGTATCCATCGTGTCTGACAGGGATACTCGATTTACTTCAAACTTTTGGCGTGATTTCCAAGAGCAGATGTGTACTAAGTTGTTCATTAGTACCGCATATCATCCGCAGACCGATGGGCAAAGCGAAAGAACTATTCAAATGCTTGAGGACATGCTACGAGCATGTATTATTGATTTTGGTGGTAGCTGGGATATCTATCTACCACTAGTTGAATTTTCATATAATAACAACTATCATTCCAGCATTGGAATGGCTCCATATGAAATGCTTTACGACAGAAAATGTCGGACCCTGATGTATTGGGGTGAAGTGGGTCCGTGAGAATTAGCCCACAAAGATGTAATCAGGATCACTAATGAAAAGATTGAAATGGTACGGGCTCATTTGAAAGCTGCCCAAGATCGACAGAAGTCTTATGCGGATAAAAGACGAAGACCAATCGAGTTTCAGGTTGGTGATATGGTTATGCTCAAAGTATCTCTGTGGAAAGGGGTCATCCGATTCCGAAAAAGGGGGAAATTGAGTCCAAGATTTATTGGGCCATTCAAAATAGTGGAACGTGTGGGTAAGGTAGCTTACCGACTCGAACTGCCAAAAGAATTGAGCAGTATACACAGCACCTTCCATGTTTCACATCGGCGAAAGTGCTTAGCTGATGAAACGGCTTATATAAACTACGACGACATCGAAGTTGACGTTAACTGAACTATATCGTAAAGCCTATCGCAATTCTTGATCGAAAGGTTAAAAGCTTAAGGAATAGAGAAATCGATCAAGTAAAAGTCAAATGGGAACATCGGAAGGAATCGGACACCACTTGGGAGTCCGAAGAAGAGATGAGACGCTTATGCTCATCCTTATTTGGTACGTATTACGATTTCGAGGACGAAATCCTCTTTAAGGGGGTAGACTTGTAACACCCCTCAAATATTAAATTATATATGCTTGTATACATGTATAATTGCCAATATTGATAATAAAATAGTAAAATTAAAATTAGGAATAATTAACCTAGTTAAAATTTTACTTATAAAAAGATGGGAATTAAGGGATTTTAATTAATTTACATATCCTAAAATCTTGAGGAACTAAAAGTGACATTCTTGAAAGCTCTTTTAATAAAACAAGATAGGTTTAAAACACACACTTGGTGTGTGTAAACCTCTGGTCGATCAAAACCACAGGGCAAAATAGAGCCTTTCATACAAAACCCTAAATTCTCTATATATCACTCAAAATCAAAGAGAGAAACCGAAATGAACTCAGTTCTAAGCTAAATTCATGATCACTATAGTTAGAGGATCACAAGGTATTTTTAATTTTGATCTTTGGTGAAGTTTTGATTCTTCTTGAATTTTCATAACTGAAATTATTGAAGAATTAATTGATGTTATTGTAAAATTAGGATGATTAAAGGTCTAAGACACAAGTCTTAGATAAGAAAGTGATGAATTCATGTCATAACCTAGTGATTTCAATGTGTATCATATGTGGGTTATATGGATTTTGTGATAACTACTTGAATTATTGTGATAATTGATGTTATTTGATTGTTATAATGCAAGTTCAAGTGTCGTTTATGATATTCTTGTCATATTAGTATGAAAATGATGTTTTGATATGGTTAACTAGTTAATCATGAACATGATAATGGTATTATAAGGATTACCCCCTTAAGATGTTCGACAAAATGTCTAAGTGATCTTGAAATATGGATTTAAATGAAAGAATCACTTAATTGATTAGCTATAAGCATTGGATGTCGAATATTGAAATATGAATTCTAAGTAATAAGTTTGAATTGAATTCTATAGGCAATTTAGGTGGATCGTCAAGTAATCAAGGCGGAACAGATAATCGGTTGAAAGGAAAGCTTTAAAGGTACGCGGCTACACGCTTCGTAAATTTACGTTAATACTTTATGTTTAATTACTTTGAATGATAATTTCAATATTATGAAGTCCGGTTAATACAAAAACGGTGGATTTTGTATAGACAAACCGAATGGATAAATTAGGAGTTTAAAGTTATGTTAGACAATAAAAGTGTTGGATTTCACTATGATAGTTAAATGGGTCAATTTGACTCATATGATGAGTGTTTGGTAATATAAAGCGATAGATGTCGCTAATGAAACCAAACGGGTCAAAACAACCAAAGTAATGAAGCTTTGGTGAAATAAAGCAATGGATTTCGCTAAGATGGATAAACGGGTCAAATGGACGTCTTGATGCAAACCGGAAAGGTTGCACGATTAAAGAAGTCGAAATGATGCCGAATTTTGAATTAATAAACATTATAGTCGTTAGCCGAGAAAGGGTAACGCCGAATATAAGTCATAAACTCAGTTATAGCTAAACGGGTCGAATAAATAACATACATGTAAATATAATGGGCATATAAACCTCATGGTTAAAGCCCCTAGTAGTAGTAAATATCCAAGTTGTGTTGTTAGTGTAAAACGGATAGTTACTTTAATCAAATTGATGTTTAAAATACAAACGGGTCAAAATAACTTGAAATTATTATAAGCCGAGGGCTTAAATTTAAGAAAATTTTTCAATTAGATGTTGGATTTTGATTCCATAGTATAGATGATCGAATTACGATCACGTAGGAAGAAACGTGACCCAATTCGGATTAATAACGAGTAAGTTATGACGGATTTCGTAAAAACTAGTTTGGTTAGAATAGTGCAGGCCTGAGAACAAATCTTTCTGTTGAAACCCTTTGCTTGCGACCCGCGACAGGGACCATTAAAGTGGTCGCGGCCTGTAACCGGTGTCGCATCACGTGACAGATTGGTTCACATCCCGTCGCGTCGCGCGACGGGTCCTAAACTCGGCCAGAACTGCATATTTAGTTATTTTGATGCTGGGAACTTGTTTTAAACATGTTATAAACTAAATAACTAATGTTTGTGATCACTTTAAATGTAGGTAACTATAAAGATCGTCCGGATGCCGATCAAGTTTACTAGAGGACCGAACTCACCAATCAACGAAGTTTCCGCTGCTACATTAGTCGTTTCCGTTACAAAAACTTATGTTGAACTTGTAAAATCATCTTTTGAATGATTTAAACCTTTGTAAATATCGTTTGAAGGGTTGAACTTTATGTAAACGTTGTTTTAGTAGTATTTTGTAAAAATGACGCATAAAAATGCTATATATAAAATATCAAATATTCAATGAATATAAGGGTCTTACAACCAGCTACAACAGTAACATATACAAACAATTCTCTACTCTCTTCTGATCTTATTCTTACTTTTCTCATGGAAGACTTCGGGTCCTCGTGCCAGCTCCCGCAGTACACATTGTTTCGGCTGTTGTACCCTGGGAAACAAAACGGGTTTTCCTGGGAGACTCGGAATTTGTTTTAAGGGCCCTATGTTAAACACAACCCTCAGCCAGTTCTTTTCTACTTCATCTTTAATTCTTGTAATTTGGTTATTTCAGTTGTAAAAGTACTGTATTGTTTTATTTAATAAAATTGTTTTATTTTATTTAATTACACGAACGGTTCCTACACATTCTCTCACGATGTGCGACGCTTATTCGGTCATTTTGTTTACGTTCGTTACGCATAGAAAATTTGATTAACAAACTTGTAATAGTTCATAACCAGAAACCCTTGAATATTTTTTTGACTACTTTGCATGGAGGCGATGCAATATTTATAAGTATTCCAAAAATCGTATTAGTTAACACCACTTTTGTAACTATAATATAACTTATAAGGAAAAGTTGAGTGCTAAAACATTGGATAGTTAATTAAATTTGGGATAAATTACATTTTTCGTCCTTTATGTTTGTAACGGGTTGCAATGGATAACCTTTAACTTCAATAATTACAGTCACAATCCTTTATTTAGAAAACTCATTACACATTTCATCCTTTAAGACTAACCAAGTTAAAAATTTAAGTTAAATCCATTCACTTAGGAGTATCATGGTCATTTCATGCTTTTATTTAATTTTTTCTTAATAAATAAAACAAAAAATTATATATAAAAAACATATCAATACCAGTTACTAACCCTAACTCTCCTACTCCACCATACCCACCACCATCACCTCTCTCTCTCGGATGCCCTATCCTCGACGCCGCCCTCGGCGGCGGCATCCCATCCAACCCCATCACTGAACTCGTCTCTGAAAGCGGCTGCGACAAAACCCAACTCTCTCTTCAACTCCTCTTCACCGCCCAACTTCCCCACGGCCTCAACGGCTCCTCCCTCTACCTCTACTCCGAGTTCCCCTTCCCCTACCACCGCTCCAACTCTTTCACTCTCTTCGGTCCTCCCACCCGTGACTGTCACACTGCACACCACCTGCTCGACGTATTGCTTCAGTTGGATTCTCGGCTTAAACATCCGAAGGAGACCCGGTTGGATATTAAATTGATTGTTATTGATTCCATTGCTGCTTTGTTCAGGAGTGAGTTTGAGAATAAAGGTGTTGATCTTAAGAAAAGGTGGGCGTTGTTTTTTAAGATATCTTCAGTTTTGAAGATGTATGGTTTGACATTATTTGACTCCCTATATTATTATTATTATTTTTGCAAAATTGAAATGTTAAAGACGAATTATAAATCTTGTTAAGGAATTGGAATTTATTAGACCTTGTGCGGAGTACTGGCGCTGCCAATGGTAAGTCGTGGGGATAACAACGCTAGTAGGTCGGCTATGGTAGCAGTGGTGACTGTAGCGACACTGTGACTCTCCGCTTCTTCCTCTCTCCACAGTAAAATTGGTGAGTGATTAGGGTTAGGGTTAGGAATTGGGGGTGATTAGGGTTAGGGTGAGTGATTAGGGTTAGGAATTGGGGGTGATAGGTTAATTTACCCTCTCTCCACAGTAAAATTGGTGAGTGATTAGGGTTAGGAATTGGGAGTGATAGGTTATTTATGTATTTTTTTGTTTTATTTATTAAGAAAAAATAAAAGAAAAGCATGAAAATGACCATGATACCCTTAAGTGAATGGATTTAACTTAAATTTTTAACCTGGTTAGTCTTAAAGGACGAAATATGTAATAAGTTTTCTAAATAAAGGATTGTGACTGTAATTATTGAAGTTAAAGGTCATCCATTGTAACCCGCTATAAACATAAAGGACGAAAAGTGTAATTTACCCTTAAATTTGAGAAAAATTGCATTTAGATATTAGGGGTCAGGATATACTAGGAAATTTATTTGGGTAGGAAGACTAGTAAGTAATCTTAATCATCTATTAAATAATCAATGGCTAAGATTAAATGAGTGAAATTGAACAAAAAAAAAGAGGCGCGTGAGTTAGTTTGAGGGTATTCTGGTCCATCAAAGTCAATAGTTTCTCTCACATCCAATTCCCCATCGTTTTTAAAACCTTAATAAATTTTTCATACGACAATATTTTTTTTTAAATTGCACCATAAAAACAAGCGTTTTTTTATCTTTAAAACGAGCACACTATTGCTATAATTTTGAAAAAAAAAATTGAAAACCCAGATGCGTAAAACTCAATGGATAGAACAACACACTATAACCAAGGTTCTAAAACGCAATCGGGTTTCATATGGTCGTAATTATGTTTTAACATGGTCATGCCTCTATTCTAACATGATCATGTTCTTTGCACTCAAATTCTAAAGAAAACGTACCTCAAACGCAATGGGTTTCACACGGTCATGTTTCTCTTTTAACATGGCCATGCCTTTGTTTTAACATGGTCATGTTTTTATTTTAACATGGTCATGCCTTTGTTTTAACATGGTCATGCCTCTGTTCCAACATCCAGGTTCTAAAACGCAATGAGTTTTAACATGGTCATGTTTATGTTTTAACATGATCATGTCTTTGTTCCAACATGATCGTGCTTCCCTTTTAACATGATCATGTTCTTTGATGTTCTTTTATACTCCAGTTTTAAAACGTAATGAAACCCAAAATAAAGATTTTACACTACAGATTCTAAAAAGCAATGAAGTTTTAACATGGCCATGTTTATGTTTTAACATGGTCATGCTTTTGTTCCAACATGACCATGCTTCTATTTTGGCATGATCATGTTCTTTGTTTGTAAAACGTAATGAAACCAAAAATGAATATTTTGCACTGTAGGTTCTAAAAAGCAATGGAGTTTGAACATGGCCATGTTTATGTTTTAACATGGTCATGCTTTTGTTCCAACATGACCATGCTTCTATTTTAGCATGATCATGTTCTTTACACTCCAAGTTGTAAGACGCAATGAAACCCAAAATCAATATTTTGCACTGCAGGTCTAAAAAGCAATGGAGTTTTAACATAGGTTCTAAAAAGCAATGTAGTTTTAACATGGGTATGCCTTAGTTCCAACATGATCATGCCTTTGTCTTAGCATGATCATGTTCTTTGCACTGCAGTTCTAAAACGCAATGAGTTTTAACGTGGTCATGCCTTTGTTCCAACATGATCATGCTTCTATTTTAGCATGGGCATGCCTCTACTTTAACATCCAGAAGAACAAAAATGAAAAGAACTCTAACTAAAACATAATGAGGTGAAAAATGCAATTGAGGTTTGATAACCTAAAACACAATGAAAATAAAAAGTAACACAACTTACAAAAGAACTATTATTAACGACGGTGGACGGGGAAAGAACTTCGATACACCGTGGGAAAACTGGTGGCGGTGGAGCGGTGGCGGTGGATGATGGAATGGTGGTGTCAGATCTGAAAAACCCAACAGGTGGTTGAAGGTGGTGGTGGTTTCAGATCTAGTTTCCGGCAAGATGGCGGGGATTGTAGGTGGTGGTGGTGGTGGTGGTGGAGGTGGTGGTGGTGTTGGTTGTGATGTGTTAGTTTATTGTTTTGAAAATGGTGAATTTGAGTATACGGGGAAGAGAAATGAATTGCAGATGCTGGTTTTTTTTTTAAGATGGTGAGTTTTGACCAAAATGCACATCCTTATGTTTTTTTCATTTTTGCCACATGTCATCCTCTTATTGCTTCCTATCATTACTACCCAAACTAAACTTCCTATTTGATCTTTTCCCTAGATATTAGTGGGCTTTAATACCGTGAACATGGCGTATTTAATCATAAATTAATATACTTATATAACAAATTAGTGACATTAAATTAAATTATAAAGCTTAGGGTTTAAAATTAATTCAAATGTTGGTGAAATTATAAAGCACAAGGTCATTGGCGATTTTTAAATCATCATTTTTGCTAACTAAAATTCTTGTTTGGTGTAGCACAAGGTCATTGGTGATTTATAAATCATCATTTTTGGTAACTAAAATTCTTGTTTGGTGTTTTTATAGTTGGGTCTTGCAAGTCACACACACCACACCACACGTCACACACATCGCTGACCACAAATTTTTTGGTTTCTAACCGAGCTCCACCGCAACCAACAACACAAATCACCGCCACTATAGCGACGAATCTGAACAGCCTCGCCACATCTGCTTCTCTTCATGTTACATCGGATATCATAACTTGCATAAGTCGTCACTTATTGCGACAATAGTAGCAACTGTCGACCGCCCGTGTTTTGTTACACCGTGGTCGTGCATCGCTACTGCTTCTTGTTGTTAAGCATGGCGTATTTTAGCAGCTACTGTGAGCGTCGCGTATTTTATCGTAAGGCCAGTGTTAATCGTTCTTTTCATTAATTGATATAGTTCAAATTTTAGTCCATACATGCCTTAGTTAATAATCGAGATTAACCAAAACCAAACGATAACCGTGTTTCATAACCGATTAACCGAAAACCTAAGTTTGATTATAGTTACACTTAAGGGAATCCTATAACCAAAGCTAGCGTTATAGTTATGAATTATGATTAAGAGTAAAAACCAAGGGTCAGAATATATTAGGAAGTTTATTTAGGTAGGAAGGCTAGGAAGTAATCTTGACCATCTATTTATTAATCAAGTGTTAAGATTAAATGAGTGAAATTGAAGAAAAAAGAAAAAGGATGCGTGTGGGTTTGTCTAGGGGCATTCTAGTCAATCCAAGGCAATAGTTTCTTTCTCCTCAAATTACTCCCCATTTTTTAAACGTTAATAACTCTTTCATACGACATTATTTTTTATAAAAATTGCACCAAAAACGAGCATTTTTTTATTTTTAAAACGAGTATACTAATGCTATATTTTTGAATTTTTTTTCGAAAACCCACTTGCGTAAAACGCAATGGACAAAAAGCAAAAAAAATGACTTTTCTAAAATGCAATGGACAAAAAACACAAGAAATGTGTTATTTCTAAAACGCAATAGCTGAAAAACACAAAGAAATGTCTTTTTTTCTAAAACACAATGGCCTAAAAACACAAAGAAATGTCATATTTCTAAAATGCAATGGACAGAAAACACAATGAAATGTCTTTTTTTCTAAAACGCTATGGCCTAAAAACACAAAAGAAAGTGTTATTTCTAAAATTCAATGAACAAAAAACACAAAATAATGATTTTTTTCTAAAATGCAATGGACTAAAAACACAAAAGAAAGTGTTTTTTTTTTTTTTTCTAAAATGCAATGGACTAAAAACACATAAAAATGTGTTTTACCTAAAACGCAATGGACTAAAAACACTTCAAAATGTGTTTTTCTAAACCGCAATGGACCAAAAAACATATAAAAATGTGTTTTTGCTAAAACGCAATAGACAAAAAATACAAAAGAAAGTGCTTTTTTCTAAAACCCAATGGACTAAAAACACATAAAAATGTGTTTTTACCTAAAACGCAATGGACTAAAAACACTTCAAAATGTGTTTTTCTAAAACGTATTGGACCAAAAAACACATAAAAATGTGTTTTCCTAAAACGCAATAGACAAAAACACAAAAGAAACTGTTTTTTTTTTCTAAAACGCAATGGACTAAAAACACTTATGTGTTTTACCTAAAACGCAATGTACTAAAAACACAATAAAATGTGTTATTTCTAAAACGCAATGGAGTGAAAATACAAAAAAAAAAAAAAAACTGTTTTTCATTCCTTTGTAAAACATAATGACTCAATTAAAAAACCTAGATCGTAAAAATGCAATTCAAAATTTTCTTACATAGATCGAAGTCGATTTCTTCAGATTTCTTCAACGATTGACGAAATTTGAATGGTAGAAACACTTATCAACGATCGAATGGAACGAATCGAGTGATTCGCTTCAAAATCATGGGAAAAATGAGATATTGTTTGAAATTAAACTGGGTTTCTTCAAAAAAGTTGAAGAACACGTTGATTGGATGTTTAAATCGTTAATTGGTGACGAAATATAAGTTATGGTAGTAGAGTTGAAAAAACCATCTCAAAATAATGTAGAGGTCTCAAGTTTAAGGCCAGGCTCTAGCATAGCAAGAAGATAAACATATAAGTTATGGTAACGGTAATAATTAAATAAAATATAAGTTATGGTAACGGTATTAATTAAATAATTTTTTATATAATTTAAATTAGAGTTAATTGCCAAAATCGTCCCTGAGGTTTGGGCATGTTTGCCATTTTCGTCCAAAATGACTTTTTTGTACCAAATAGCCCCCCACGTTTGTAACGTTTTGCCATTTTCATCCAAATGCCTATCTGGGTTAGAAACAACCGTTTGATGAGGGTTTTTTTTTTTTTTTGAAATTTCACAAGTACAGGGTCTGAAATGTAATTTCTTTTTAAACCTAAAACCATCACCCTCTGCTTTCTCTCTCTACAACCTTCAAAACAAACCATCAACTACCACTCATGTAACACCTCGTAAATCGTGTCCAATAATGCATTGACACGTGTCCCTAATCCTAATTATGCCTAAAGTTGGCTAGGAGGGACTACTATTGCCAAATATGAAAAGTATGAATGTGGAGGGACTAAAAGTGTCAACATGCTAAAACTATGCCTCTGAGTGACCTTATACGGTGTCCGTATTCTCAAATGAGCCACTTGTTGGACGAGAGAACCGTATGTGAAATTGTTTGAAAGTTTGTGAGTTGAAGGGTTAAAAGCGTCAACATGTTAATTTATACCTCTAAGTGACCTTTTAATGAACCGGGTGCTTTATGATGTTCGGTCATACTCTCGGGTGTCCCTAATATTGGCCATGAAGGGTATTTTATGCCATTTAATGTTATACATTAGCATATGAAAGTATAAGGGCCAAACATGTCAATGTACGAAAGTTATGTTGTTGACCAGCTTCCTTTACGGACCGCATACATAGACCTTTACGGTCCGTATGCAGGAGCCTAGCTTCGAAAATTTTCTTGTTCCCCACTCAAAGTTGCCTTAAAACTCCTAAACGAAACCAGGGGTTGTACACTTGTTTGTGACACGTTTAGGGACACTTGTTATCATCCCTTGAAGCCCCATAACACCTAGAATGATCTCAAAGATCCTCAAAAACTATAAATATGTGCTTGTTTTCTTTGTAAACTTGCACCTTTTCTTGTTTCCTTCTATAACTTCTCCTCGAGAGGTTCCTGAGCATTTGGGAGCATCCCTTTGAGTTTTAATCAGTCCCTTGGATCACAAGTCAGTGTTCCTTTCCTTGCTTGTTCGTTTATTAGGCTTTTAAAGCCGAAAGTCAAACGTTTTCGATAAATACTTTGACTTTCGGTTTAGACCTTAATGGTCCAACCATTGTTCGCGACGAACATGGCTGCGTGATTGTAATTAGGTAGGTGTTAATCCCTCAAAAGGGCACCTCCTAAGAATCACGTTTGCTTGGTCAATTGACGAGTCAACATATTATTGTTTTAAAAAGTCAACGGGGCAGAATTAATAAATATTGTAATCTAAGTTTAGAAGTGTCCTAAAATACGTTTTGACACATAAACAACTTGGTAATATCTATTAGAACATGTGTAAACATGTTCGGCTCGTCAATTCCAGTTTTAGGGTCGGTTCGCAACCGAAAGTCGTGAAGTTTAACTTCTGCTTTGACTTTTGATTCTGACCCGAATTAGATTAGTTTGCTACTGGTTTAAGGTTCCATTATTGTGACAACTGTGTTCTGTAATCATCGTATAATGTAAAACAATGTCAGTTATCAATAAAACATTGTGCTTTGGTGTTATTATATGTGTTTTGGTGTTATTATGTGTGCAATTGTGTTTAATGATTTTACAATTTGATTCGACTCCGATTTCAAGCTTTAAATCACTTTCTGGAAGGTTATACGCAAACTGGTGCATAAACGCAATCAGTTTAACGCGACGTACACTCCGGAACTATGACGTAAGCCGAACATACCCTAAATATCCTTTACATAACTTAGAAATAAGTTTCGAAGGATTCGGTATGGCGAAAACATGTTTATGTGAACTAAAGAACTAATTACGACGAAACTGCGAAACGAACGTTAGTGACCGCCCAGATAATATTTAAATCCCACAAATATTCTGTTATGATTAAAACCTTATTTTAATCAGGTTCGTGTTGAAAAATGAATTAAAACACTTAAAAACGTTATTTTTCAAGTTTAAGCGCGTACCGTGTGTTTCTGCGCGACACAATGCTTTTACTGCGAAACACAGACAACGCAGCCAGTCTTGGCAATTGAAATTTATTTCAGTAATATTTTGGCAAGTTTATTTTTATAGAATAATAAAAATAATTTAGAACGCCATAAATCGGGATTTGAACACTAGATAATACCCGGTACATAGTTAAACACTTTAACGAAACGATACCCAACCGAACAACCGGACATTACCCGGAACATAAAAATATTGTCAAACACATTGTTTTTATCTTTTTTTTTCTAAGCTAGTTAGGGTCCCCGAACACCCTAACACACCTTATATTTCATAACACACTTATACACTAACTAAACACATTAGATCCTAACCAAGTGGTAACTAGTTCCATTACAACCCAACCAAGTACCCCCCCCCCCCCTTGGGCCGGTTACATGGGGCTTCACACCCATGATTTTCTTGTTTATTTTATTAGGATATGCTAGGTACTAAAGAAGCACATGGACCAAAGGATTAAAATGTGTTGGAAGAACTTGTTGTTAAAAACCCTTGATCATTCTCATTTCTACCATTCACAAACTCAACAAAACTCCTTCCCTCTTCTTGCTTTGGTTCGGCAGCCACCATCACACCACCATACCACCACCTTCAAGTCCCCTTTTCTAGCAAACCATACATACACAAAGGTGCTAGAGACCGAACAAGTAAGCTTGGTGCACTCGGAAGCTCAAGGACCTCTCTAGTTTTCTTTTATCCACCACTTTTGCGCTTTGTTTCTCTCCTAGCCTTGTACTAGTAGTAAGTGCCTTAGATCTTCATCTTGTTCATATTTTTATGTGGTTAATGATGTTTAAAGATCAAAAAGATAGAAAGTCTAAAGAACTTAAACAAGTCTTGAACATAAACTAGTCTAGTGTTGAAGTATTGATAAAATAATGAAGTAATCATGATAAATCTGAGTAATACAAACAATAATCTGCTGTAAATAACTTATGCTACGAGATAAATCATTATTAGAATAAATGGTAGTCGTAAATGTACTTGTTAATGGCACTTATACTACAAAAAGCATGCTGATCTGCTTTTTCAGCCGCCTTTAACTGGCTATAACCAGATCATAACTTAACAAAAAACTGATTTTCTTGAGTTTGTAACAGTTATTATGAAATACGGTTCTAATGGCACTGGAATCATAATTTTTGGACTCCGTTTACTATTTTTAAAGTGTCTTTTCGTAACAGTAGCTAGAGCTGCAATTTTTCTGCTGAAAATATGCGTCCTGTTTTCCGTCATAACTTGAATTCTGTGTAGAGTTAGATCATGAAATTTGTATTGTAGATGACCACCGATGTATTTGTAATTCTCCCACTGGAATTTCGTAAATTGGACTCTCGATGAATTTTAAATAAATTATTCCGTGGACTGCAGTCAGAAAAAGATAAATCTGATTTCAGTCCGGAAAATGAATTTTAATAAAATATTGGTAATGAACTAGACCCCGATATTTTTACACAATAATATTTGGTTCGTGTAAGACGTTCTGTAAAAATTTGGGAATTTTTGGAATAAATTAACCATTTTATTTAAATGTCCGAAAACAGTCCATTTTCATATATATTAAAACAGAGATGACATAAGTAGTAATTGCATGCCAAAGTGTGGGTTTTTGATTATTAAAGTCATTCTTATTTAATTTAGGGCGGATAAACAATTGAGGGATTGTGTTAACGTTTAAAAACGCACCCGAAGGTGAGTACATAGATCCCCTCTTTTTACTGTTTTCGATTGTTTTGGGGTGATTCATATGTATCAAAACGATTTCAATATATTAACGATGGTTTCAAAACGATTTAGATGGTTTATACAAAACTAATAACGATTTCGATAATGTGAACGAACTTGTTGGTGGTAGTTACATAACGAATGACATTCATTAGCATTGATCAAGCCGACCAGTATTAGGTTATGGTACCATAGGATCTGACAAATCCCGTTATCAGACCGCACCCATGGTTATGTGTGGGTTAGGTGGGCAACGACTGAATCTGATGATTGTTAACTTACCCTTTGGAGGTTTGTTAATGCGAAAACGAGTTGAACAATAGACGAGTCACAAAGGTTTGAATGTTATTAGCGAGACGACCAAAAGTAGTTTCACGATCTAAAACGAGAATGATTTAAACGACTAAAGCGATTATTAACGAATTAAACGATTTGGGTAAATAATTGGAAGCGATGTCACGCAAACGAGGTTTTCGAAACGATATAAACCATACGAGTTTTACTACAAGAACGATTTATGATTTGGTTTACATAAACAAATGTTTTGGGTTAAGATTCATGGCATCGAGGTTTATAAATTATGACCAATCTATTTTGACTTGGTTATTCATTTGCAATACAAATATTTTACCAAACAAGGTTTTTCTAATATCAATTAACAAAGTCATACAAGTTGTTTCAACATACAAACGAGCCATGAATCTGATACTCACGCAAAAACTATGTACTCGCCAGCATTTCTTTGCTGACTTTGTTTTTACATATGTTTCAGGTGAAGTTGCTTAGTGTTGATTGCAAGTAGGATGCATGCTCACTTAGGACCGGACGAGGCCTTAGTGATTTAATAACGATAATAGACTGTGTTTGACTTGTTTGTTTAACTTAAGACAATGTTTAATATGTAATAAAACGAAACTCTTTGCATCCATGGTTTGAAACAATAATTCTGTTACAACACTCCCCGACGTTTCCGCCACGGTTTGTTGTTTTACGTGGTCAGGGTGTGACAATTATGATCATAATATAATGTAGAATAACCCTCTGAGGTTATATTACATGATCATAATAGTAATATGAGTTTTATGCAAGTTTCCGTTATTATGCCATACTTTGACTATTTTGCCTTTTTTTTTTTATTAAAAATAAGGTTTTAATCACTAATAAACTTGCAAATGATTTATATACTGATATGTTAACATGTTTAACATATTTTGATGTTATTAATCTGATCATAAACTGAGTTTTCATATAATATCGTAAATTATGTTTTAAGTTGACCAAAATGTCCTTTCGGCACTTCAAATGATTTTAAACATAATTTCTTGTACCAAACTCATTACCGACTGATTTAATATCATAAATAGGATATTTTGGGATATCAAGTCAGTTTATAAACTGAGTTTATGTACAAGTTCTTGTATTAGGTCCTTAAATGACGATAATGCCCTTTTGGCACTAAAATGGTTTTAATCATGATTTTCATATGAAATCTTTTTACCTACTGATATGTTATATTAAATAACATATCTTAATCATATAAACCTGATCATAACATCAGTTTTGATAAAATATCATAAATATCGTCATTTAACGACTTTAACGCCCTTTTGGCGAGTAGTATGGTTTTAAACCATATTTAACAACCAATACTTGTTACCTACTGATTTTATAACTTATTTAAAATGTTTTTTTACAGTAGGTACATGTTATAAACTCAGAATCCCAAATAAGCTTTTAAACTGTGTGTGAAATGACCAAAATGCCCCTACGGTGCATAGTTTGGTCTTAAACTATAAAACACACATATGTTTGATATCCTACTGATATTATATCATAAATAAAGTGTTTTCACCGAATTTTTATGGTCATAACATCATATTATACGCAACTTCCTTTTATACGTCGCTAAATGATCAAAACGCACTTATGAGGCATAGTTTGATTTTAAAACCTTAACGGGCATACAAGTTGATATCCTAATGATATTATAACTTGTTTAAAGTATATTGGAATATGGAACATGTTCATGACTCATCCGGTTACCCGTTATCGCTTATACGCGTACGGTTAGACTTATGTAACTAGTTTACATAAGTTTACCGAAATGGGTTTAACCTTATCATTTTTATCTCAATTTCCAGAATGTTAATACTTTACCCATATTATACAAGTCTTAGTACTTATTGGGTTTAAACTATATTCTATTCCGATCATTGCTTAATCGAGCGTATTGTACCGTTTTTGATACTTTAAGCTAGTCGGTCTAAGTCTATGACTTGAATAAGACCCGTTAGCATTCTAATTGGTTATCGATACCATCATTCCAGACTAGAGCCTTCCAATAAATTATTACCTACGCTTACTTAATTGAATACGGCTGAGTTATTATAAATCTTGCATTATAAGACGAGTGTTAGCTCAGGTAAATACTCTTAACCTATTTTCCCTATACGGGCTTGGGATACGGTAAATTATTACCGCATGGTCGGGTATGGGATTCGAAGACCAATGTGTCGGGAAATTCAAATAACCCGTTTTAATTCGTATTGATTGACTTAAACATTGGGGGTTAATGCGACCGTGTCCTGGATATCCTTGGCTCATTTAATTGTAAGTGGCCACGACCTAAGCGCGGGGTGTAGGCATACACCTGACAGACGCTAATGCTTTATTAAAATGATTTTATAACCCAATACGGGTTTTGCCCAATATGGGTATTCCTAATAAGGGAATAAGTGGTGTGTCGGTTAATCATGTCTCGACATAGTTTTCGGGCCCCATATGTATTGTCAAGTGTTGTAAAACTGATAACATGAGATATAATTTGTCCCAAGTTAGTTATGAAAATTATATGTACCATAGTGTACATGAAAATCAATTTTGAAAATGTTTTCAAAATGTGTCGGTTGATTGTATTTACCAGTGAAAACTGACGTATTTTCAAAAGACTAAGTTACAGGTACAAATACGTAAATAGGCTGGAAGTTGCTCGATAATGCTAGAAGAGGAATTTGCAACTCCTTTGCATAAGCCTATTAGTCTTTTGAACTCCTTTTGTAGATATTGATCCGCCTGTTGATTATTATTACAAGCTCGTCTGTAATTACTACTTTGGTATTTCCGGACATTTGAGTTTGTAATAATATTTTATATTCCAAGACTTCCGCTGTGCTATTCTGTGTATGTTTGACTATGACGATACCAATCTTACGTCACGATACTCCCCACCGGGCCCACCGGGTTTGTGGTTGAAATATCGGGGTATGACAACTCACACCGTTAGTCACCTCCACCGTGTAATGCTCACTGTTTTGTGTATTTTTTGCTTGTGATTTGTAGTTTGGAGGGCTTTTGATAACCGGAATATCACCTTATAAGCTTGAAGAACGAGACAGAGATATCATGTTCATCAGAAGAAGAAGAAGAAGATGGCTAGATCAACACGTGAAATTCGTAAGAACTTCCGGCCGTTGATGAGTTCGCCAACGAAAAATCCGGTGGAGTATCTCATCTCCGCTGTGATGCAACTTTTGACCATATTCGTTCAACAAATTTTTGCATGCTAAAGGTCGTCGTCGTCACTTGTGCGGTCAAACGACCTACATCGACACTACACGGTTCGCCAGAATTTAAAACGGAAACTATATGATTTGAATCGGCACCGCACGGTTCATCGGAAATCAAAACAGAAACTCTATGTTTTGAATCCACCGCACGGTTCGTCGGAAATTAGAATGGAAACTTTATGATTTGAATCGGAATCTCTGTAATGAGTGTTAGATCTAAAGCCATCTTCATTACGAGTGTTAGATTTAAGCAGGTCTAAACAAATTTTCATTAATTATTAATATGATCGAGTTGAATTATAAAGTTACAGTGTCTATTCATGGCTTATTTAAGCGTTCAAGCTATGAACAAGAAGTATCGCCAATGGATATTAATTAAGTATTTTATTTTTTGTCCACAATTGTTTTATATAATTTTACAATTTATTTTACATGTGAATCATTACTTTTATAAAGTTAGAGTTTAAAAAGAAAGAGTTAATAGCCAAAATGGTCCCTGAGGTTTGCTCACTTTTGCCACTTTAGTCCAAAATCCAAAATTTTTAAATATGGGTCCCTGAGGTTTGCATTTTGTTGCCATTTTGGTCCAAAAACGAAATTAGGTCAGATTTTCAAAAAAGAACATGCTATTTTGTCTTTATGCTCAGGGGTATTTTAGTCATTTTGGCTTACTTATAGAGTAATATTGATTAAAAACAATTAAACCCAAAAATCTGCCTCTCTCTCTAACACCCCTCTGCACTCTCTTTCTCTCTCTCTAACACCCATTTGCCTCTCTCTCTTCTCTCTCTCAACCCTCACCTCTTTCTCTCTCTCACTCCAACATTACCACCAGCCAACCACAATTACCACCCGATCATCACCACAATCCGCCCACCACAACCCAACCTCCGGTAACCACGAGCAGACCCAACCATCCGACCAAACACACACACCACAAACAGACCCAACTTGCAAAAATCCAAAGTCTCACCTCTATTCAAGGAACATTAAATGGTCACTGAGCAGACATTCTATCTTGTTTTATAGTCAAAACAAGATCAAAAACTACTTCTATAATTCCAAATTTACAATCCAAAACTTAGAATCATGGGTGAAAAGTTGTTAGATTCTTCACTGTGTTCTCCAAAAACCATAATATAGAACAAACTGAAATCTCATTCAAGCTATAGTCTTTACACCAACAATCTCATCGTCATCACCACACAAACACAACCACTCCACCAGTCGGCTATCAAATCATCTCCCACCACCAAAGCCCACTGATGGAATGGGTTTGGAATGGTGTTTAACATGTTTAAATGGTTAACTTTATGAGTTTTTATGTGTTTAAATGTTTGGAATTGAATAACTACGAGAAGTTGATGTTTTGTAGGTTAAACACGAAGATTGGACATGTTTCGAGGAAAATAAGTGGAGTGGAATTGAAGATCTTGGGATATGGTATGATAGAGGGCTGAATTATGAAGACGTGGCCGCAAACGGAGAGGAAATCGGACTTAAAACGAAGAAGTTATGAAGTAAACAGTGTTGTGAAGAATCTGTCAGCAGTAGGCTACGGTTTCAGCCTGTTCCAGCGTAGCCTACGGTGCTGGGTTACGAAAATTGATTAAAACATGTGAAAAAAATAGGGTTAAGATATCTTTCATTCTGAATAGAGAGGCACGACCTAAGGGACGATTTTTGGGGGTTCCTCTTGGGTTTTTCCACCATTCCACAACATCTAATCATCATTCCATCATCAATCATGCCTTCCAACATCAAGATTGAAGATCAATTCACAAGCATGAGCGGCTAATTCCTTCATGGTTTCCTCCGGATGGAGGATTTTCGTATGTTAGGTGACTTTATGTGTTTTTGACATTTATTAACTCGGTGATCTAAGCATTCGACCCACCGTTCTCCCCACACACCCACCTCCGGCTGACACGAACCCCGACAATCTAGATGAAGATGTGAAGCCACGATAACAGTGAAGGCAAGGAAGCCTCCGGCGGCGACGGTGTAGATGAAGGCGATGGTTCAGGTGGATGTCACAGGGAAGACAGTGATGATTCTTGCTTTTATGATGGAGATGGTGTGCGGGTGGGTGGGGTAAACAATTAGGGCTTTTTTACTTTAGAGAAAATCACCCCCTTTTTTTCTCTCCGTACACTTTCTTCACCGGCCAACGGTCTTTTCTTCACCGGCCAACTGTTGTTTTGTGGTGATTTTACCCAAAATTGTTGGTGGAGTTCGGTGGCGGTGGTGTTCGAGAGAGAGGAGAGAGAGAAGAGAGAGATGATGGCAGTGGGATGGTGGTGTTGGCGGCAGTGGGATGGTGGTGGTGGGGATGATGCGGTGGTGGGGGTGGTGGTGTGGTGGTGGTAGTTCAGAGAAGAGAGGTTGAGAGAGAGAAGAGAGAGAGACAGAGGGGTGTTAGAGAGAGAGAGAGAGAAAGAGAGTGCAGAGGGGTGTTAGAGAGAGAGGCAGATTTTTGGGTTTAATTATTTTTAATCAATATTACTCTATAATAAAGCCAAAATGACTAAAATACCCCTAAGCATAAAGACAAACTAGCATGTTCTTTTTTGAAAATCTGACCTGATTTCGTTTTTGGACCAAAATGGCAACAAAATGCAAACCTCAGGGACCCAGATTTAAAAATTTTGGACTGAAGTGGCAAAAGTGAGCAAACCTCAGGGACCATTTTGGCTATTAACTCAAAAAGAAATTACATTTTAGGCCATGTACTTGTGAAATTTCAAAAAAAAAAAAAAAACCCTCATCGAACGGTTGTTTCTAACCCAGTTAGGCATTTGGATGAAAATGACAAAAAAGTTACAAACGTGGGGGGCTATTTGGTACAAAAAAAAAAAAAAAAAAAAATTTGGACGAAAATGGCAAAAATGCCAAAACCTCAGGGACAATTTTGGCAATTAACTCTTTAAATTAAGTTAAAAAGACAAACAAAAAAATAAATAATAATAGCTGGATATGATCGTAAATTTAGTTGCAAATTGGTGATGGAAATGTTAATCAAAGAATTTGTTCGCAAAAATTAGTTGCGACCGGTTGCAAAAACGTATTTGTGACTTTAATATTTGCATCCGTTTTGATGGTCGCATGCAACTGTTTTTTAATGGTACGATATAGTTAAAATGAAAACAATCTACATGCTCTATGCCGTAAAATCAAAGCCAATATATACACTAAAGCAAAAGTAATATATAAGTGTTTTATTGCTTATCATTTAATTACAACGAGCAAACCATATAATCGTGTATAATATTACAATATTCTATAAAAATATGCCATGAAATACTAAAACACACACATACACACAATAATTAGCAAGCATCAAGGTCTAGTTGTGTCCATTCATCTCAATAGTTTCTTGCAAGTCCATGTGCACACGCTCGTGCCTCTTTTCGCCCACCATCAACTACTTCTGGTTGATCGTAGCGATTACAATTGTCCTTGTCCATTGCATTGTGTCGGTGGTAGTGATGACGGTGGTGAAAATAGTCTTTATTATGAAGACATGCCTCTTTCATGTGTCTATTACGGAACTCGATAAATGTACTTTTGATGTCTGGTAAAATATAGTTCTGAGCAATATATGCTCCAAAAACTCCTCCCAACATGAATGAAAAAACCTTCATTTGTTTTTCAACTCTAATCTTGATAAGCTACGTGTTATTGTTTTAGTTAGTGTTTCATGACTAAAGATTATTTATAAGGAGTGTAATGTCTTCCTCTCCAAGCCTACTTGTTCTTGCATAGCAAGTTTACCCTTCTTCAAGTCAACGCAAACCTTTTTTTCATTTAATATCTTTATGTTTATCCACAAGTAATTACAACTCATAAATAAAATAAAGAGAAAATCACGAATGACGAACTAATTGAATTGACCGGAGTTCTGTGGAGTTTTTATCTTCTACTTCACTTACCAAATTATCATTATTATTTTTTTATTAGAAAAATATCTCAAGCAACCAAAATTTGTCATGTGGTTTTGTTTAAAACTAGTAGATGCCCCGCCCGCGTTGCGAGGCGATGGCCGAATAATTCTCAACCAATTAAAAAAAGATTACTATAATTTTGCTAGAAAAAAAAACAAAAACGATGATAAGACCGTAATTTTGGGCTCAGGGAAAAGCTGTAATTTTTCAGGACTAATGAGCTAGTGTTAGACAACTCCTTGACACGAAAAAAAATTAAATCGAGTAAACCAATTAAAACAAAAAAAACCTTTATAGTTTTGGTAAAAAAAAAACTAAAACGATGAGAAAAACGTAATTTTTAACTGAGGGCCAAATCATAATTTTAATTCGAGGATAAATCGTAAACTAAATGGACCAACGGGGGAGTGCCATGAAGTTGCCGGCACGACTGTAATTTTACACTGGGGGCAAACTTGTAATGTCACCAGGAAAACAAACAAAAACGATGGGGAAAATATATATTTAAGTTGAGGGCAAAATCGTTACTTGGCTGTGAGGAAAAAAACTAATGGCAAAAATATAAATTTATACGGGGCAAAATCGTAATTTTTTAACCGGGGGAAAAATTGGAATTTTTAGCTGGGAACAAAAGCGCAAATTTATTTTTAAGTAGGGGTAAAAACATAATTTTGAACTGATGGGAAAATCGTATTTTTAAGGGAAAAAAAACTAATGGCAAAACTGTAAATTGAAACGGGGAAAAATTGTAATTTTTAACCGGGGGAAAAATTGAAATATTTAGCTGGGAGCATAAGCGTAAATTTATTTTTAAGTGAGGGAAAAAACATAATTTTTAACTGATGGCAAAATCGTAATTTTAAAGGGGGATAAAATTGTAAATTTGTTGGGCCAATAGTGGAGTGTCAGGCCGCTGTTGAAGTAGCCGCCCATTCATCCCAATAAAGGGCGAGAACTATTACCTGGTCGGTGCCCTATCTTGATAATGTAGTAGTTGATAACTAGCAATAAGACCCGCGCGTGTTGCGGCGCGGGTACTTCGCAAATATCGAACGGATTAGTCCAGTCGTTATGTGATGCATTAACTATATGAAAACGCATATTTGACGTATCCGATTGAACTCAATATATCCTTTAGCTGCACTGCGATTGGATCAAAACGTAACGTAAATCGAATTTATATTCGTACAATCATAACGTATTATACGCAACCCGACTAACTCGAATTTATATCGTCAAGCCAAAAACTCTCGAGGGGGTCAAAGTGGCATTTACAAAGTTTATAAAAAGTTAAGTGGTTAAAAATTGCATTTCCTAAACTTAAGGGCTAAGAAAGTGTAAAGATAAAATTTGATAAAGTTTTAGGGTAAGAAGGAAATTATAACAAAGTTGAGGCTGAAAAGCAAACTACCACAAAGTTGGGGTGTCAAAAGCAAACAATGTGTAAAATAAAGTAGTAGTTTAGGGACTAAATTTACCATTTTATGAAACTTTGAAGGTACCAAAGTGAAGGGGCTAAAATTACAATATCGTGAAAGTAAGGGGGAAGGGGAGGCAAAGCCGGTGGAGTTTCCACCGACTTTGTCTTTTAAGTTATAGCTAGTAATAATGCATGCGCGCGTTGCGGCGTGAATACATCGCAAACACCGAATGAATTTGTTCAAGTGTTAGGTGATGCGTTAACCATACGAAAACGCGTGTTCGACATATCTGATTGAACTCAATGTAACCTATATAAGTAATGCGATTGGATCATAACGTAAAGTAAAGTAAATTGAATCTATATCGTACAATCATAACTTATTCTATAGGATTAATTAAAGCTTTGAAAAAAAGAAAGAAAAAAAAAGAATCCTTAATTTGACTCATCTCTGTTCAGAACAAAATTTATGAAAACGTACATAAAATAAGTAAGAAAACGTATTATTAAAAAAACAACTCGAATTGATATAGACGCATACATAAAAATATGCACGTAAAAATGGTTTTTTTTAAACGAAAACGTGTTATATTTGACCTAACTCGTTTCGAGAAAAAAATTATGTCGAAACGTAGACACCCTTAAATATATACGGATACGTACATAAAAATATGCACAGAAAAATAGGTTGTTTAAGTAAAAAAATTATATGTGTAAATAAAAGAAATTATCAAAGGAATGTTGTCGAAGGAAATTTAAATTAGTAGAGAGTTAGGTGCTAAAAATGTCAATTGTTAAAGTGGAAGAATAGTAAAGTTAAATAAGAGACTAAAATAGATTACTCTAAAAGTGGAGGGGCCGTAGCAAAGCTAAAGGGCTTAAAATGCAAAAATATAAAAGTTTAGGGGGTGGAGGGCAAAGCCGGTGGAAAACCCACCGACTTTGTTCTTTAAGATGTTATACAATTTGTTTTTTTTTTATTACTAGGCTATAACCCGGGAACCTCCCGGGCAGGAAAATTAATTTTGAAATATTAAAATTGTGTTGTTATATTATAGAGTAAATTACTTTTTGAGTCTCAGTGTTTTAGTGGTTTTAACCACTTAAGTACAAAATCAAAAAGTTTTAACGCTTGTTCATTTTATAACGGTTTAAGTCCAATTTTGTTTAAAAAAAATTGGACTTAAAAGGTTAAAATTTGAACTCAAAAGAACTCAAATTGTTATAAAAAAAAGTGTCTAGGGACTCAGGGCGTTAAACATTTTGATTTTGAACTCAAATGGTTAAAACCAATAGAACACAAGGATAAAAAAGTAATTTACTTAATAATGTTTACAAATGCTTTACTAATTCATGTCATCTATAATTTAATTGACTCGTGTAAATGAAGTAATTAGCAAGGAAAGACGGTATAAATGAAAAATTGTTCTTATTAATTTCTTATTTTTGCCATTATTGATTAAGGATCTTCTCAAAGACGAAGGCATCTGTGTTACTTCAATGGTCTTGGAATAATTTTTCCCAAGTAATACCGATATATCAACAAGTACAATGTTAATAAAGTTAACAGAAGAAATCATAAACTGCTTGATGTTTATGAATTTGACATGCAATCAAGTATAGCCATAATGCAACTAAAAAAACTTGAAGAATGTGGACGATGTGCATAAAAATAAATAATTCAAAATGTTAACAATAAATAAAAAATAATTCAAAACATTTCATAAGTGTGTGAACAATTCTTTATAAACAACATCTGTTGTCTTGATTGAAGGTTTGCCATCTTTATCTAGAATTAACATTTTCACACCTTGTCTTGATTTTACCCTTGATAATGCTACATATAATTGGCCATGTGTGAAAAAAGGGTCTTTTAAATATAGACCGACTCTAGAAAGAGACTGCCCCTGACTTTTGTTGATTGTCATGGCGAAACAAACTGATACGGGAAACTGACACCTCTAAAAAATAAACGGAATTTTCTTGTAGGAAGGAATCATGCTAATTCTTGAAATGAAAGTCCGGGTTCCAACATTAGTCCCTGAAATAATTTCAGCCTCTATAACCCTCTTTCCAAGAAACGTAACTTGTAAACTTGTTCCATTACATAGACCATTTTGTTGATCAATGTTTCTAAGTAGCATTATAGGAACACCAACCTTTAAAACTAAGCGATGATTTGGCAAACCAGAAATCTTTAGTCCATTAAGAACATCGGGTGAGTATAAATCTTGTTGGAATGAATCAAGAATCTGTTCTGTTTGGCATATACTATTAGAGCTTAGGTATTCTATTTCTTCACTAGGAAACAATGCTAACAATCGATCATTTATGTCATGTACCACTTCGTTTTTTGGAGTCAGTATAGCTCTTTCAGAAAAATAATCCCGATCTCTGTATTTTTCTAAAACAGAAGGATAGACAAATTGAATCAAACTTTCAATCGGATCTAAAATGTCAGTGATTAAAAGATCAGATGGTATCTCTACAATTGCTTCACCATCATTTTCACCTCCAACCTTGCCCTCACCAATATCAAGAAGCCATTTTGCAAATTGATTAGTCGCTTCTAATGTAGACCCTCAAGCACCACCGATGGTCTTTTGTCAATGTAAGTAATTTACATTGGGACCATATGTAAGATGAACTCAATGAAGCATTAACAATTTCCTGCCTGCTTCTATTTGGAATAACCGGAACAATCTGGCGGAAAACACCACCAAACACAATAACTTTACCATCAAACAACATATCGGACTCTGACGAGCTTTTGTTAGACAAAATATCTTTTAATGTTCTATCTAGAGCTTCAAAGGCATGTTTGTGTACCATGGGTGCTTTGTCCCATATAACCAACTTGGTTTGCTTAAGAAGAAAAACACTGCCATTTTTACCTTCAACAGCAGACATTATTTGATTATAAACTCTAAGTTGTTCATCTGTTAAAAAAGATCTAAGTGTATCTAGCTCGGTTTGTACTTGAGGAATATCATATGAAAGTTCTTCATCAATCAAACGGTTGCCATCGTATACCAATGAATCATCATCAGGAAATCGCATACTTTGAAATCTTTTCAATGTAGAGCTATTACGAATAAGATATTTCTCAATCTCAACCAAAGTCAGGTTCTTTATCCTCGACATGTAGAGGTGGTCTCACCTATTGCGTTTGATCTCTTAGTATCGATATTAACCTTGCGCATCTTTTGCCTTTCGACAGCAACAGAAGCTATAAAATTAAGGTAACAAATAGTGTGATAAAATAAGAATCACATAAAAATTATAAGTAACATATAACAACTGAATAACAATTGGTCTTTGATGTATGTTTACATTTAATAACGTATTAATTAAATGTAAAAAAATCGTTAGTGTTTAAATAAGAAAACTAAATGTGATTGAGTACAATTGAAATAATAAATATATCGTGGATATGTCAGATAACGGTGTCCTAATAGATATATACCTAATGAATAATGATCAAATATAATGCGTTGGTCAACAGTTAAAGAATTAATCAAGTGTAATAACACTTGGAAAATATATAAGATTACGTACCGGATGTTTTATTGGTTAAAGAAGGTGTGGCATAAATGGTTCTAACATTTGTAAAGGCGGCCGAACTGTTACTAAATAAGAATTCGTATTAGTATCCTCTTGGTCAATCAAGGATGGTGCTATAGCATCAGGTATATAATGATCAAAATTAAATTAAACCATGAAGTATCCAAACTTAGCAGTGCATAAACGTAAGCAATCATTAAACAACACACATGGTTTATTATTAAAACATCAAGCCACATACATCCAATTCAAGCCACCCTTAAAACATAATATCATAAGATAACACAAAGATAAAAGTTATAAACATCATCTTACTCTTCTTCGGTTTCAGACTCTGCACTCTGAAGCCACTCAACAAAAGGCTTTGCATTCTTCCAGATGAGAGAACTTTTGTTCCCACCACTCAATCCCTCCTCATACCACTTCACGATATACTCTTCTTCCAAAATGTCCACGTCATACAACGCTTTCAAAACAAGCGGCACTTCCTTCACTGCAATCGAGTTTGACTTCTCACAAAAGTCTTCAATTGCTCTTAAAAGAAGCAACTGTGAATCACCCTCACCATCAACAACAGCAGCCAAGTAGTTTTTCTTCTTGAGCGCGTGTTTTGCATACCCTTTCTCCACTCCATCCAGTAAAGCCTCGTAAAGAGCGTTTGCATTTTCTTGTGGAGAGCCGGACAACGATGTCATCATTTCCTTTGGACCGACACCCTTCTTTAAATATTCCTTAGCCATGTCAACAAGATTCTTCTTCTTTACGTTGCCATTGGATTTCTCCTCCGCCACAGGCTCTTCCGTAGACAGCATCACCATTTCGGCTGTCACACTACTAAGCTGTTCCTGAATGCGTTGACGGGCCGCTTCTGCTGATGTGTCAGTCTGCCACTGAACCTCGTCATCATCTTCCTCACCAGAACCATTCTCCTTGTCGCCAGCCTGGCTTGCAGCTGGCGAAACACGATCATCATCAGAAGCATTACCTTTCTTCTTTGACGATGTTTTATCTTTACTAGTCTTCTTCACCACGTCTTTCGTCTGCTGCTGCAGCTTCTTTTGTACTTTATCTGCTGCCTCCCCTTCCTTCAGCCGCTCCTTTTCAGCCCTCCTCATCGCCTTTTTGTCTTTAGAGTTTTTCTTCTGTTCCGGTGGATTCTTCAAGATAAACGACGTCAGCTTGTCTCTCATATCCACATCAGACACAAAGCCACAAGCAGCACATTTCAACTGAACCATCTGACTTTTTGTAATTAGTATCTCTGTTTCCGGATTCCCACAACCGTAACACTGAACATACTTTTTGATAAAATTCTCAAGGAGACCAGCTAGTTTTGCAGTGTCATGAGAACCGTTCACAAGTGACACTCCTGTTATTTCATCAAACTTAGACTGTGCTCCAAGCTCACACCCGAAATATTTTGTAGTGTAAGAAGCTGGCCTAGCCAAAGCTTTAGCAACATCAACCATGTTCACTATATTCGTTTTTATGCCGTTTCCTCGCCCCTCGATCTTCGTAATCATCTTTGGCATCTTATACCTGTAGAATGCATCATCGCTGTTGCTGGCACCAATGTTCTGCAAAGCCATGGTTCCTCGAGTAGTCAAAGTGTCAGATCACAGATTTTTGGAGCAAAAACACGAGCAATCAGTTGTTGTAAGGAATGAAGGTAGCTGCGCCAAGCTGCTGCAACCACAGAATTCTCTAATGGAGCTCGAAGCATACAGCCAACTGTTTTTAACAGGATAGGAGTTTCCTCCTTGAAAGGATATAGGACAATACTCTCCCAGTAAACCGATACACCCTAAGTAGAGAATACCCTGCGCGGACATAAAAATACCCTTTTTGTAACTTTCTGGAAACTCCACCTTGCAATATCTTGAGAGCCGACTGCCTTGCACCTTCATGAAAATTATGATAAGTAATTAGTAACCCAGAAAAGCAACATAACTAATCATAATAAGAGCGAATAACCACAATGTGCTTTAATTGTTATACCACAAGAACTGTAAAGCAGTGATGGATTGTATAGAGTGATTAACACCGGTTAAAAAACATGAAGACTACTTAGCAAATCACTCCTATGAACAGCAATGTCAAAAATAAAATTAAGTAAAATAAAAATATGATTGTTTCAACCACATGTAATCCCAACAAAATCCACATAGAATACATTACCCCCCAAGTATGACTGAAGTAAATCTAGACAGGCAAATTAAATATAAGGAGTAAGGGATGCATCCTTCAACGAGGTATATCAAGTCAGCTTTATATCACTATTACTCAACAATGTTGTAAAAAAATATACCAGCAGCATTAATAACTTAACCACAACGCAACATAACCATTTATGACTAAAAAAATATGTTTATTTCAACCACAACGCAACACAACCATTTAGACTAAAAATTAGGCAGCTAAGTTACGTTGTTATGAATAAGAAATGCATCCTTCAACCAGAGACATCACGACTGCCTTTTATTGACTTTTAACAATTTGCGTGTGAATGTGTGATTATAAAACCAGTGCCAATTATTTAGATAACTAAGAATTGCATTCAATACGATCACTAAAAAAGTAACTTCTAACAATATTTAATACACCTCACACATAAAGGATAACCGTTAAATACGCAAAGACAAAACTATACAAATACATTCGAATATTATAGATGGCATCAAAGCATCATTAACATAACATCAAATTTAATGCAAGCCCTAATACAATGCAAACGAATCATAAGACCTATCTCGTCAACATATCCCCTCAACCATCCCACATAAATTTTCAGCATTGAAACAAACCTACCAGAAGTTCACTGATAAAGCAAGCCAACAACGAAACACAAACAGTGGTGATTCAAATAATCAAAGTTCCATCAAATAATCAGAAACCACAGGTTTCATCATCAAACTATAATAATTCAATGAATAACACAATTCAGCAACGAAACACAAAAAATCAGATCTAAATACAACTTCATACAGCAAATTCAAACGCAACACGGAAACAAAAATCCAAAAACTACGATGACATATAAAGATCTCGGATGAAAACTGTCTTCGTGAATCTTTAACAACATCGATTATCACTGATTATAACAACACAATAAACTCGTTGAATTATCAACAAACAGGCCGATATACATAGCAACTCCACCGTAACAAGCAATTGATAATAACGAATAACATAAATCAAAACACCATAAGGAATAATAATCGGAATCGAATATAGAGTTGTGGAAAGTTACCAATCGATAGAGATGTAAGAGGCGCCTGGGGTTTTCAATTTCAATTGTGGCCAATAGATGATGAGCGAGCGATTCTGAGAGGAAAGATCTCGTCTTGTTATCTATCGCCCACACTCCACGTATTGATTCTAGTTATGAGAGTTTCACTAAATGGACCCTTTAACTTTCAATGTATAGTCAGGGTAACCTCTGCTAGTTTAGGCTCAGTTTGTTTCTTTCTGAATCGGTTGATTCGTAACAGTATCGATACCATCACTCTCTATAGCATACGATATAGAAAATAACATTTTGTTTTGCATACAACTTCGTTTACAACTTAAAGTCGATCAAAAACAATAAAAAAGTAGATGGTGGTATCGGTCTTGGTCTTGATGATACTGATACCATTACCGATGTTCCTTGATTGATCAAAATTGACCAATTATGGTTTGTGAACAACTAGTGTTCACTAAGATTAACCAGGTATCGTAGTGATGGGCCATTGTTGTGTATGATTGATGTCGACAGATATGGACTATGATCTTGATTAACGTTAAACAACAACGGTCGATCTAGATTGACGAAGTTTGGTTATGAATGACCACTATTGACCAGGTTTGGTTGTGAGTAATCACACAGATTGTTACTAACCTAAGTTGACTAAATATGTTTTTGAATGATATTTGTCGATAAGACTCTCATTTTCTGACATGGGCTTGTTGACACAATTCGATAGAGAACGACATGGACCTGTTAACACTATACGAAATGACACAGAGTTAAAAGGTTTCATGTATAAGCTTATAAGATTTCATGTTTTAAATAGGTCAATATTTTAAAACACAATTAAATTCAGGTCTACACAGGTTAAACACCTATTAACTTGTTAATGACCTATTTATATTTTTTATTTAAAAAATAATATGTGGCCCTTAGAGTAACTTGTTAATAATATGTTTAAGACACAACTAAATTCGTGTCGTGTTCGTGTCTTGCACCTCATATCATCATGTCTTATTGTGTGTGTCTGACTTGTTATGAAAGCCATAGTTGTAGACCATGATTGGCCTATACACTGTTGAATCAAAACTGTACATGGTTAAAATTGGTCAACTATATCTATACTTGACACTGATTAATCTAGGGCAATAATGGTTATTCGCAACAGAACTTGATGAATCACAAATATTGTTGTGATGAATCACAAATATTGTTGTATACAACAATATTTGTGATTCATCAAGTTCTGTTGCGAATAACCATTGTTGCCCTAGATTAATCAGTGTCAAGTATAGATATAGTTGACCAATTTTAACCATGTACAGTTTTGATTCAACAGTGTTTTGAAAAACATACTAGACCGGTCGGTCGAACCGATGAAACCAGGAACTGAGGGTTTGGCCGGTCCTGGTCACCCTATCAAACCCGATTAGAGTCGAAACGGATTTTTTGGGGGGTTGAACAGGCGGTCGGACCGGAAAAGCAGGCGGTTGAACCGGGATTTTTGGGAGCTTGAACCGGATTTTGATCAAAGTTTTTCAACTTTACCCTATTTATTTTTATAATATTTATGGCATCACCTGGTTCTTACATCCTATTTGACCGGCCCGACCAGTGGATCGACAAGGAGATCGGTTCGACGCCCGGTCCAGTCCTGAAAAAACATTGGTATAAACCCTGTAAGCATCTCCTCTTGAACTTCTTCGACGGGTGTCTCATAATGAAATAAAATCTTCTTACAATTTAAGTATAATCTAAGTGAGCTTTAACTAAAGAAGACACCTTTAGCAACAAAATTATTCTCAACACCAGAACATACATCTTGAATTTTTAGTGTCAAAATTCGAAGCATTGATTTCAATGATATGAGGATGGCAAGGATGCATTCTAGAGACCACCAAGTTCTTAACCCTCTTTGAAGTGATACTTAACCGCTTGTAACCATAGCAATGCTTCAACACTAAAGTTTCCAATATAGGACTTTCGGATAATATATTTTCAATCAAAGCTTCATCTAAATTCACATGCCAAATACGTAAACTCCTAAGGTTTTCCTAACTAATAGCCCCACTGGGATTAAATGCACGGCTTGATAATGTGAGATGCGTAAAACATGAACTGGGATTAAACACACAACCTGACAATGTGAGATGTGTAAAACATGAACCGATGAAAATCAGTGTTTTGAAAATCGGACCAGACCAGTGGATCGGTAAGGAGACTAGTTCGACATCTGGTCCAGTCCTGAAAATTTGTTTTTTAACATGATTCAGTCAACCAACAGGTTAAGGAAGTCAAGCATATCTCAAGGTAGGGATTCCTAAAATCGAGATATTATAATTGCACATTCAAGATCATTGCTTATATTTGTGGCACGCAATAGGTTTGCAAGTACAAAATAGTTAACTCTGTTGTATATCTTATGTAAATAGGAAAATATGAATAAGATGTGCAAAAATGTTCAAAGAACCGATAAACAATGTTGTAATTTGATAATAGGAACATGATTCGAACAAAACACATCAAATATTTACTATTAAAAGTGACGGTATCTTTTTTTCTAAGAATGGGTAATGTTGAAAGCGTAACACATGGAAGTGAAGTCAACAGGCATCTTCAGTCTTTGAGCATAAAGATGCCCGTCTTGGCTTATTTAGTCTCGAGATTATCTCGTTTGGTGTCCTTGGTAAAGGGAGTAAGAATGGGAACTCTCTTTTTAACCTCTAAGTCATGTCCCCATCAATTGTCACAATCCCACTTGTCGGAACCACCTCTAGCCGCTTCACTCGCCGACCGCAAAAATCCGACATCATCAATCAATATACCTAAACCACCGTAATTCTTCATCAGTTAGTGGTCCCCTCCCGTTCACGCTATCTCTTTCTTCTTCTCTATTCTCCTCTCTCTTTGTGTTAGACAAAAAGAAATAATGGCATTATCGTAAATAAGCGCAACATTTTGACCAATTATTATATTGTTCCTTTAGAAACGACGTGAATTGTTATATATAGATAATGAAAAAGGTATTTCTTTAATTAGCAATGGTATTTTTGTAATTTTACATACATTTAATTGAATAACATAACATCCATTTAGCATATGGACTCTTCGAGTAACAAACGATCGAACCCCAGGGATCAAACATGCTATTTTAAAAAGTTGGGGACTAAACGTGAAAAACGACAAACCACAGGGACTATCCAAGCAATTAACTCTATTAAATGTTTTCAAAAAGAACTGAAGTACTATTATTCTATGTTTCTATACAAGTATTGTATTTTATATCTATATCTATATCTATCTATACTTTCTATAAAATGAGAAATCCCAATGACATAAGAAAAGCTGATGTGTCAGCAGGAGAGGCTGTCCAACAATGTTTTTCTTATGTCATTATTACATCATAAAGCCTAATATATAAATCACTTTAAAATTCAAAGTTGGCCCACATTCAAAATCCAAACGTCTGCTGAGGAACGTTCTGCCCAGAAAAGCCTAATATAAAATATCATTTAAACTTTTGTTTAAACATCTGCCCTCAACATTTTATAATCAAACATCAGTTCCCAATAAACATTTGTCGAGATTCAAAATTCTGGCTCCACTTTCAAAATTCAAAATTCAAACCATATATTCTAATCCTATAAATAAGGGTTAATAATCTGGCTCTACATTCAAATCTCTATCGCTCATATATGTGAGCGTATCTCTCTCGCTCAAATGCATCTTTCTCGTGATTCAGCCGCTAATCTCAGATTACACTTCTTTGTTCGAATGTTTGTTGATTATGTTTACATGTTATCGTTCCAGTATCATTGTTCCAACATCTTTGTTTCAATGAAGCTTCCCATCACACATCAACCTTTCAATATCGATGTTGCAGTATCATTATTGCAACATCGTGAAAAGTTGCATGTGCTACCTTCTTTGATGGGAGAGTTGCATTGTTTGATTTTCGTTAAATCGAAAGTCAGGTTTTCTTGCGTCAGGAAGATTTTCTCCTTTTATAGAAAGTATGGATTCGTGCAATATCATCAAAAGTCAGATGTGCTACAACAGTTGAGAAGAGGCCTTTGCATTTTAGGTTTGTTTCTTATTTTGATTAACTGTTGATGATGTTGAGAGTTTTTATTTACACTGACATTTTAGAATATGTTAAGATGCATGTTTATATTATTAAAATGAACTACTACATAGAAAAATAGAAATTTAATGAAATATTTATAAAGTATTACACGCTAGAGTTAACACTTGCTAGGATTTCGTAGACTCTGGCCTTTCTCCATGTGATTTCATGCTCTCTTTTGAATTTCAGGTCAGTTAGCATGTTACAGATTTTCTAATCCTGTTTTAGAAGTTGTGTCAGAAACTCTTCTGCATTCTTCTGGAACTCTGATGGAGGAGTGTTGAGGACTTCATCGAGCAATGCTATACTATTCCAGGTTTTGTTGTAATTAGTGTCATTTATTATGTCGACTTTCCTATTTAGTTCTTCGTCTGTTCTTTGTTCTTTGAGTGACCACATGGAGAACTGTGTTTTAACATCGCTGGTGTCTGACCAGTGGTAGAAGCTGAAGTTTGCCATGTAGATTTTTTGTTGGTTTTCTGAATTGGAACAATTTTTGACAGAAAGTGATTTGTAGGACAATTTGTTGATGTTTTGAATTAAAAGTAATCATCGGTCTTTTATAGAGTTTAAAAACGCGTCTACATGGTAAATCAAGAGGTCAATTGTAATTGTGATAATCTGCTTTTGTTCTTTGAACTTCAAAATTTTGTCCCTTGGGTTTCTTGGAATTTAATTTTACAGTTTTCCCATAAAAGTTGGGGTTTGAAAAGGCTTTTGCATTAAAAGATTGTTGTTTTGAAATATACATTAATATGTTTATATTAAATGTACACGTTTTCATAATTACAAATTTCAGTATATAAACTCATAGTTATTTCACCTGTTTTTCATCACGTTTTCCTACGAAGATATCATACTTTTAGGAAAGTTGAGTAATATAGTTTATTCAAATGGCGTCATTCACAAATGCAAAATCAGATGATTTAAAGCAGCGTTTTGTCAGGCAAATCGAGGAACAGGTGTATGAAGATAGGGCTACTCTTCAAGAGTTGAAGAGATGTTTTGATGGATTGCAAGTTGGCCTGTTCACTAGAGAGCAAGTTTCCAGAGATCTTATGCAGATGCCTTCAACTTCCGTTCGTGAGCTTTGTGTTGTCAATAATATAGAGTGCGGTGATAGAGACGTGGAGTTCTTGGCGATGCTGAAGAACATACATCGAGAGGTTCAGCAATCGATGGAGTTGAAGCTAAAGTTTCTTAATTCTTGCTGTTATTGTTAGATTTGAACTTTAATGTTGTTCAGTATGTGATGTAATTATTGGAGTTTTAGTTTTAATGTCATGAATAAATGAATAAATTTTAATTTTATGAATCTATGTTGTGTTTTAGTTTTACTTATTTAGTGTTAGAGTAAGATTTAGATTATGTTGATGTTGAATTGTGTCTGAACATCTGTTTGGTAAGTCAGCAGAGGTTTAATAGTATCAAGGGTTGGTTTGATGGTGAACAGATGAGTGTAAAGATAAAACAAATGTTTAGAATTTAATCATTGATAGCATTTTTTTTGAAGAATCTGTGCTCCTGCAAATTACAGAGAGTCAATATTTGGAGTTGTAAAAGGTCTGTTGTAATTAAAGTTTGGTAAAAGAGAACATCTGTTGATGATGAAACAACTGTGTATTCTAACGACCGTTGATTTACCACTGTTGACTAAAGTTTGACAAAAGAGAGCATCTGCTGATGAATAAATGTCTGAATATGCAAAGGTCTGCTATGGGTCAACAGATGTTAACGAACAACAGATGATATTCAATCTTAAAATGCTTAACAGAGGATTTAATACTAACAGTGGTTGGGCTAATGATGAATAAGTTTTATTACGTCTGCTATAAGTATTATTATATAATTTTGTTTATCAATAACAGTTCTTTGGAAGAATTTACGGTATGTTTTGGTGTTATAAAATGTGTGTTGTAGCTAAAGTCTGACAAAAGAGAGCATCTGCTGATGAATAAATGTCTGAAGATGCAAAGGTCTGCTATGGGTCAATAGATGTTAACGAACAACAAATGATATTCAATCTTAAAATGCTTAACAGAGGATTTGATACTAACAGTGGTTGGGTTAATGATGAAAAAGTATTATTCTATAACGTCTGCTATAAGTATTATTATATAATTTTGTTTATCAACAATAGTTTTTTGGAAGAATTTACGGTATATTTTTGTGTTATAAAAGGTGTGTTGTAGCTAAAGTCTGATAAAAGAGAGCAACTGCTAATGAATAAATGTCTGAAGATGCAAAGGTCTGCTATGGGTCAACAGATGTTAACGAACAACAGATGATATTCAATCTTAAAATGCTTAACAGAGGATTTGATACTAACAGTGGTTGGGCTAATGATGAATAAGTATTATTATATAACGTCTGCTATAAGTATTATTATATAATTTTGTTTATTAACAACAGTTTTTTGAAAGAATTTACAGTATATTTTTGTGTTATAAAAGGTGTGTTGTAGCTAAAGTCTGACAAAAGAGGGCATTTGCTGATGAATAAATGTCTGAAGATGTAAAGGTCTGCTATAGGTCAACAGATGTTAACGAACAACAGATGATATTCAATCTTAAAATGCTTAACAGAGGATTTGATACTAACAGTGGTTGGGCTAATAACGATGTTAGACTTACGACTGTTGAGTTACATCGATTGAAAAAAACTGTTTTTGAAACTTCTACTTGCCTAAAAATACATCCACTGTTAAAGGGTACCGTCTGTTGTCATAATTTCTGTTTATCCTAATGACTGTTGATTTACTATACTGCTGACTGTCATCCATTATGACAACAGAGGTTCTGACGTGGACAGATGTTAGCTAAAAATAAGACAACTTGTGAAAGTTATCATCTGTTCTCATAACTTATGTTTATCTAACGACTGTTTGACTCACACTGTTCCCAATGACCAACAGAGGTTTCCAAACAACTGTCATCGGTTGTCGCAAGAGAGGTTCTAACGTGGACAGATCTTAGCCATCAAATATTTGTAACTACTGCCACGTCAGCATTCACTTCTTCTCTCTATATAAAAGCTGTTTCATCCCAAAATCGAGGTTCTACCACTGCAGTCTCGAATTCAAAATTCTCAAAAACAGTTTCCAACATATTAAAAACCCTCCAACTTAAACCCTGTTTCATCCCCAAATCACCTTCTTTTCCGATCATGTCTCTGAACATCAAAAACCCTCACAACTACCTCCCCATCTTCGAGAAAACCAGTAAAAATACCAGCTATCACTCAATAATTGACCTTTTAACGTCATCGAAATACAAATCAATTCTTACTGCTGATGCTCCGGTTTATACAGAAACACTCTGACAATTTTGGTTTAATGCTGAAATAGAGGCTGAAGATAATAATCCAGTTGCCATCACATCTAAGGTCGGGGAAAGTGTGGTACAAATTTCTCCGTTTACAATTTCCACAACATTTGCATTGGACGACTTGGGAGGTAAGAACAACTTTAAAAAACTTGAACTTCATACAGAGTTCAGTGAAAAAGGGTATGATGCACAATTAAAGGAAGTTACTATCTAGAAACCAAACTTCCCTCCGCTAATGAAATTTTTGTTTCATACTCTTTTAACTTGCCTCTCAGCCAAGACTACTGCATTTAATGAGATACCTTTGAACATTCAATATTTGGGTTATGCTATTTTAACAAAATCTGATTACAATTTATCACAAGTATTGTTTTCTGATTTGTTGAATAATGTGAAAAATGTGAAAAAGTTGAAAAAAGGTGTTCGTAGTAATGCTTTTCTGTTGTATCCAAGACTTCTAAGCTACTACCTACGAAAACAAGTGTCACAAACAGATTTTGAATAAGGTGTAGCTTTTCAAATAAATTGTCTTACAAGAAAAACTTTTACTAAACTTATGGATAAAGAGTCAAAAGTTTCAACAACTGAAACAAAGGGGGATGAGCCTGTTTTAGATGCGTCCGCATCAGTTGCTCAAACTTCTGTTGTTCAGCGAACTGCTCCTGGTGATCGTGACACCACAACCGGTGTTGTGAAACACACACCAGGAAAACGCAAAAAGAAAGCTGTCACATCCAAAAAGCCCATCAAAACCAAACAAAATAAAAAGGTTCCTCTGGAAGATGAGATCCCAGAGGTTAATGCAGTGACAACACAAATGTCACTTTAAACCACTGCTGCTTCTTCTTCACAGTTGTTGGAAAGATCTCAACCCATCCAAACTCCTCATGTATCCTCACAAAAGGATGAAGTTGTAAGTACAGAGACACCACAACATGAAGTAGACCTTTCATATAAAAGTATGTTTAAAAGTCCCTCTCCCAGGGCAATCACTCTTTCTACACCACAACCCTCGACTTAAGTTTCATCAACAATATTACCTCTGTTTGAAGCAATTGAATTTCAGAAAGAAAACAGTTCCCCTAATGCACACATTACTGAGAGTAGATCGCAACAAATGACTGTGTCTGAACCAATTCAATCTCCTATCCTACAAACAGTTGAGGAGGTTATCGCCGTTGAGTATTATGAAACTCTTGGTGGTAGTTCAAGTGGAGCAGCCACTACAACTGTTGAACCCATTGGTGATCAGTTGGACAGTGGTTACATCATTAAGACTCCCTTTAAAGGCAACTACTGATGAGGTTACAACTGTAATCTCTGCTTCAGTGGGAAGTCCCCAGAACGAAGAAAAAGGGGCATCTGTTTCTGATGATATGGAGACTTGTCCTATTATCAAAACAAATACAACCACTACAGATGGGAATTCAGATGATCCTATTAAAGTAGGTGATGAATTAACTTATAAGGATTTGACAGTTAGAGTGTCTACCATTGAAACAGATGTTGCTGAAATGAAAGAATTGATTAAGCAGATGATAGAGCTTTTTAAAAGTCAACCTACCAGACAGGAAATTGCCAATAAGCTTTGGAATTCTATGCAACCCATCCTTCAAGCTCAGAGGAATTTGGCTGAAAGTAACCGCAATTTCAGTTTGGAATTTATCAGAAATTTGGTTGATGCCAGGTATAAAGACACACAAGCAGACATTATGAACATTAAGGAACATCTGTTGGAACTTACTGGCTCCACCTCTACATCAATATTTGAGAAAGATGATGATGATGATGATAATGATGCCAAAAAGGGGGAGAAAGATTCACTGAGAAAGTTGCCACCAGATTCAAAAGCTAATCCTACAGAAATTGTATCCCCTGCTCAACCTAAATCCTAACCTTCTCCAAAAAACCCACCACAAAAGAAGGAGAAAATACCTTCCACACTAGGGCTGTCCAAACTGCTCGACGATCGAAGATCGCTCGACGATCGCTCGAAAAATGCTCGAAAAATGCTCGCTCGGTTTCAGTTTGTAAATGAGCCGATCGGATCGGTTCGATTCAAATTCAATCCGAGCATGAGCATAGCTCCGCTCGCTCGTCGATCGCTCGGTTTCGCTCGAATTATTTTTATTAATAATTAATATATATATTTATATTATAGATTTTATAGATTAATAACTCAAAAAATATAATAGCCAAAAAAAAATTAAAAGCCCAAATCACATTCAACCCAACTTAATATTTAATACTAAATCTAAGTATCTAACCCTAAATCCTATTCAAAAGAGTATTCAGTATTCACTCACTATTCAGTCTCCGCTCCTGTGTTTCGCTCTCTAGTCTCCGACACAAACTGAGTGGTCTTCAATCTCCGGTCTTCAATCTGCAATTGTTCGTCGGACGGTCTTCAATCTGCAACAAGTGAGTCGCTCTGTTTTTTTTTTCTAATCTGCTTCTGTTTTTTAAACTTGTTTGAGTTGTTTCAGTTGTATAACAATCGTTTGTAAATATCACTTGTTTTGTTTCAGTCGTATAACAATCGTATCACTTGTTTTGGTATGAACAAGCTTCAAGAAGAAGTTTATGGCTTTTGAACTAAATGACAATTTGTATTCGCACTTTATTTTGTGTTGCTTTTGTATTCGCACTTTATTTTGTGTTTCTTATGTATTCGCACTTTATTTTGTGTTGCTTTTGTATTTGCACTTTAAGTTAGAATTTGTTTTTGTTGAACGAAGCCTTATTATTCAATCGAGCGAAAACGATCCGCTCGCTTTTTTTTAGGATTTGATAAAAACCGAGCGAAACCGAGCCGATCGATTTAAATTCAATCCGAGCATAAGCATCACTTTTGCGATCGGTTTTACAAATTTGATCCGCTCGGATCGGATCGGTTGTAATTCAATCCGAGCATGAGCAGACCCTAGATCGGATCGGATCGGATCGGATCGTGAACACCCCTATTCCACACCATCATCACCCATTTTGTCAATAGATGCTAGGAACACAAAAGTATCAGCAGATGTTTACCAAACAGCTGCTGAGACACCAGTTGTTTCAGCAGAAGTTTCTCAAACATCTGCCATGATCATTTTCACTACACCAACCACAATCCAACCATATCCAACGTCACAAAGATTTCCCATGCATTCATCTTCACTACCAAAACATTCTCCTTCACCAGAAATCATCTCCACACGTAAGAGAAAAACTCATATCGATAGAATCACAAAAATGAACAATGATCCTCTGGTAAAGCCAACTCAACCTAATTGGAAGAAAGTCAAAACAGTGGATTCAGATGAGGTATTGAAGTTTAAAAGAATGAGAGCAGAGCTTGTGGCTGCTGATTATGGTCCAGTTAGATCCATTGCCAGATGGTCTAAACTAGGGGTGCAAACGAGCCGAGCTACTCGCGAGCTACTCGAGCTCGACTCGAAAAAAAGATCGAACAAGCCGAGCTTAAACGAGCTCGAGCCCGAGCCTAAAAACAAGCTCGTTTAGTAAACGAGCCCGAGCCCGAGCTTCGTATCATATGTTGTATAGGGAGATTGTTGGATCAGCAACTGTTACATTGTTTGCAGTAGCATATTTATCCAGATCACAACATGTAGCGAAGGACATGTTGCTGCGTAACAAATTCTTGAGTGAGGTTTGATGTGTGTTGTTTAGGCAGGTGATCGTATGTTCTTAGTTAATGTTTGTTAAAGTTAAGTTGTATTTGAATTTTATTAAGTTTGTTAGACATCTTTCATATGTACTTATGTTTATAACAATTTATATTGTCAATGGGTGGATACTCTCTTTTTTGAATAAGAGAATGAAAATAATCATATGTAACTGATGAATTTTATTAAGTTTGTTAGACATCTTTTATTAACTTTGTTAAATATCTTTTATATTTACTTATAGTTGTCTTTTAGCTATAATAGATAACACGTTTTGGTACAATATCTATACATATATCTATATGTTCTATCAATATCTGTTATGCATGGTTTTCTAAGAAACGACCCGTGTTTGCACACGGGTCTTACCGCTAGTACTATATAATAAAAGAAACCAATATCTGACACATGTCATTCATTGAAGGCCTCTAATTTTTTATTTTCCCGTCTTTTTTGCATACTTATCTTATATTAATTAAATAAATAATAAATTAATATTAAAGATTATCATACTTTAAATGTCGGATAGAATCCTTCTATTTTTCTAATAAAATATTATTTTCAAATTTAAATTCTTAATCTAAGACATTAGCGAATAATTTAATTTTGTTTTTGATATTTCAAATTGGGGTTGTAATCAATTCGAATTAAACTGAACCAAAATTATGATTTTTGAATCGAATCCAATACATATTCAAATTCGAATTATATAAATATATATGTTTTTATTATTTACTATACAATTTAACCCATGTAATACACGAGGGTTTTAGAAATACAACTTTCATTATTATTTGGTATTTAAAATTTGATTTATTCAACCCGTGAAACATACGGGGTTTTTTTATAAATATAAATTTATTGTTATTTAGTATACAAAATTACATTTATTCAACCCTTGTAATACACAAAGTTTTTATAGATATAACTTTTTTATTATTATTTGAGATATAAAATTACATTTGTTTAACCCGTACAATACACGAGATTCTTGAAGATATATCTTTTTTTATTATTTATTATCATTTAGTATACAATATTACACTTATTCAACCCGTGTAATACACAAGGGAGATATATCTTTATTTATTTATTTGGGATATAAAATTACATTTATTCTCGTCACAATCTACTAAGCGTGCAAAAACCTACTGGCACATCATCAATGAGACCGTTTATCACATATTGACTTTCCAATTTTTTAGCATGCCGTGATTGTCCACTGATGTACTATCATTTACTCTTTTTCACAACAAAAACTCAATTTTTGATTTTATCATATTTTTGTCTTTTTCAAAATTTTCAAATGTTTTTGGATTTTCTGAAATTCTTACCCCCCCCCCCCTAAAATTCAAAAGCATTTAAAAGAAATTTGAAAACAAACTGTACAAATAAAATGACACCTGATATCAAATCACTTCAATTCGCCATCCACTTGGCATAAATAATCAGAACTCCCCCTCACAACAAAATATTTTCCCATTATGATTTCAAAACACTTAAGTTTGTTTTAATCAAATGGTTTTTCTGGAAAATTAGTTTTGTTGATTCCATAAAACCTCTTGTAGGTTAGGGGATTAAATCATCATCTTGTTTTTCAAAATACCACTTGTAGGAAAGATAAATCAAGTACAACTTAATGTCCCAGATTAATCATGAAGATAAAACCTCTCTTTCAACCACTTGTAGGTTTGCTTACCAACAATTACCTCTTATAGGTTGAAATCTCAAAATGCTGATTCATACTCCACACTTACCAACCTAGGAGTTCCGGCAAGTCACCCTTAAACATATTCAAAAACATTTCAAGAATGATGCCGATTCATGCTCCACGATTACCAACTTGGGAGCTCCGGCAAGTCAGGTTTTTTCAGTTAGAGAGATTCTCCCAAGCCTGACGGTCCTTGGGAGATTCCGAGTTACCAACACTCGGTTGGTTACCTGCCATCTTTATCTCATAAAATTCCTTTACCCCTTTTACTTTCATGTCAATCATTTTTCCAAAAATATGTTTTACTTTGGGGTTAAAGGTCTTCTCAACATCAAAAACTTTCTTTTCAGAAAAAAATTGATTTGATATTTCAACTTTTCCAACTTTTGTTTTAAAATTTTCAGCCCTCAAAGGTGGAAAGTTTGCATCATCCATTGGAGGGACTGATTTCTCATCTTTTAGAACAACTTTTGGTTCCTCTGATTTTGTGGAATCAGATTCATCACCAGAACCGTCACTTGATTTCTTAACAACCCATTTTTTATTGTTAAGATTTTCTTTTCTTTTGTAAACAACTTTCGAACATTCACCAACTTCAAAAATTGAGTTTTCAAAAACTTTAAACTTGTTTGTTGGTGATTCAACTTTTTCAACAATCTTTTCTTTCAGTTTACCAGAGATTCCCTGTTTTGTCTGTATTGCCTTTGGACAATTCCTGGCAATGTGACCAACTGTTTTACATTGAAAACAGGTTCTCGTCTCTATCTTCTTCTGAACAACATTTTTCTTCATTTCTTCTTGCTTCTTGGCAAGGAATTCTTTGTTCGTCTGCTTCCAGAATGAACTCTTCTCTTCTTTCTCAGCATAAGTACCTGAAACAAATACAGTTTTTGGTTTATAAGTTTTTTCATTTTTATAATTTTTCGGTGGAATAAAACCCAAACCTTTCTTTTTGAAATTACCGTTATGGTTTGGTTTCTTTTGATAACATGAACCAGAACTGTAACCCTTTTTCTTGTTTAATCTTTGTTGAACTCTTGAGGTGTAAGGATTAGGTTTTTCAGAAAGATTTACATCTTTTATTTCAGAAATATTAATTTCTGGTTTGAAAACCTTTTTTTATCATTTCTTGTTTAACACCTCTTATTGGAAAAATCTCATCAGAATATAATTTGTCAGAATCTTTCAAAGTATATGCCACTTTGATCGGTTCGCCATTCAAATTATATTTTGATAACAAAAATTCTTTATCATAAACCCGTTTGTCCTTTTTGACTGTTGACTTTGACGTGTCGGACTCAGACTTTGACTCTGATTTGAACTCTTCTGTTTCATCCTTATCTAACACCTGATCGACCACTTTCTTTATTAACTCGGACTCATGATTAGTGTCAGACGATGTGAAAGTGACATCAATATTTTCTGGCAAGTTATCTGAAGACTCAGACTCCTACTGTAAATTTGTTGCCTTTTTGACTCTTTCTGAATTTGGATTTCGAGGAGAATATCCATTTTCGACCGGAGGTGGACATTTTTTTATAGACAACACTTGGTTTCTTACCAGAAATCTTTACTTCATCATCTTCTTTTGTTTCAGACTTTTTCTCTTCCGAAGTCTCCTCTTCTTTAAACGTCTTCATTTCTTCTACTATGGGATAAATGCTGTCAACCACAAAAGTAGAACATGAGTAACTTTTTAACAATCTATTTACTCTCTCAGTTTCAATTCTCTGTGTTTCTAGTTTTAATTCAAGTTCAGCACACTTCTTAGTAAAATAATTGACATCATTAAGCTGTCTCATATATGCTCCTTTAAGTGTATTCATTGCTATGGCTTGTTCACTGCTTGCCTCGTTGTATTGATTCATGGCTTTGTTCAAGACATCATATGATTCTTTCAGTCTTTTTATGTTGTGTAGCAATTCGTTGTTCTGCTTTATCAGAGAATCACAATTCATACACTTCTCAGAAACCTTGACTGCATCAGCATCTGTTTTGATTTCAAATGCTGGAACTTCTGTAACTTTTCTCACTTGAATCTCTTCTTCACCCTTTTTTCTTTTTCTCAGCTTCAGCTTGTTTCATTTTCCTTTCTTCTTCATATCTCTTCTTTTTATCAGCTTCAGCTTGTAAATGTTTTCTGATTTTTTCTGCCCAATAATCATCAGTATAATCATTAATAACCTGAGCAACAAAGCCTTTAGCCTTTAAGATCTCTTTGTCTGGACAATAATTATCCCAGCTAAAGCTTTCCCAGCTAAATCCTTCTGGTAATTTTTCATCATCTTGATTTATCAGACATGCTTTGTTATTAGCTGGAATATATTTATCCCAACTGAAATCTTTTAATGAACTTCCATCATTTTGATTGACCCGACACACTTTCTTTGAATCTTCAATCACTTTCCTAGCATGAGCAGTTTGTGGTTGTTCTTGTTGATATGGTTGTTGAGCAACTTGATGATAAATCGCCTTTCGATAGTATTCGTTGTTTCCAAACGGATTTTGAGCTCCACTTGCTTCGCGATTTGTGCACTCTCTCTTGAAATGCCCCTTTTCCCTGCAACGAAAACAAGTGACTTTAGATTTATCAAAGCCTAAAGTAGAAACATTCGCATCACGGAAATCATCTCTTCCCGTTATTTGTTTAAACTTTTCAGCTCTTCTCAACACGATCGCCAAGCACCACTTTATATCCATCAATTCCATCTCTTCAGCATCAACTTGATCGTAATCCTCTTTTGTAAGCATTGGATTCCCGATCCTCCCTGCAACTAAACTACCATAAGATTCAAGCACAGTAACTAACAAAGACATATGACTTTTTGCAACTTCCTCTGAGTAGTTCTGATCATTCTCAAGATTTAAAGCAATGTTGCATTGAAGAACTTTGCCACTCTTTGTTGTAGAAAAATGTGGATCAAATGTTGGAAATGAAGTAAATCCTGTTTTGCTGCTTGATCCCTGAGATGAACTTTCAGAAGAACTTTTTGCATTGAAAGCCGTTTCAATCTTTGGTGAAATGTTGGTCTTCTCACTAACTCCACCTTTGTAATACAACCCAATGTCTTGTTCTCCATCATAGTTCTTCATTCTAGCAATTTTCCTTTGTTCCATCTCTTGAGCTTCAAGGTGTTTAATAAACTCGCTTAGCGTGATATTGTTAAAATCAGGTTTATTTTTCAACATCATCAAATACGTCCCCCAAACATCGTGTGGCAATGCATCAGCCAACTTCTCAATCAACTCATCTTTATCTTTGTTGATGCCCAATCTGTTCATGTTTTTCAACAAGTTGCAATATCTTTCGATAATCTGCTTGGTGTTCTCCGTTCTCAAACCTCGAAATAGATCAAATTCTTTTTTCAAAAGCGACTTTTTATTCTTGAGCATATCATCACTACCAAGAAACTTAGCTTCTAACTCTGTCCAAATTGAATATGCACTTCCATTATGTTGAAGTAAGATCAAGATGTCTTCCTTAATCGCTTGCTGCAACAAACTAACCATCAATTTCACATCTTTGTATTTCTTTTTCTCATCAGTACTCAATTCTCTAATCGGTGTTTTCACATTATTGTTCCCAACTGGTCTAGCATATTGAACTTCAGTATGTTCCCATGCATCTAAGTGATATGCCTCAACCCAATTAGCAAAACGTTCAGACCATCCACTAAAATCATCAATATCCATAAGCTTCGGTGGTTTTTTTGTTATTCCTGTCTCATTTTCAAGTAACGTACTCTGAGCAATAGTCATCGGGCTAGCAAAGGCATTATAAAACTCGTTCTCCATATTTCGATTCTCAAACAATCACAAATTGTCAGATTCAAACGAAATCAATTCTCACACGGAATCAGCCTTTCAAACGGAATCAACCTTTCAAACGAAATCAACCTTTCAAACTGAATTAAGTCTCACACGGAATCAACTTTTCAAACGGAATCAACCTTTTCAAACGGAATCAAACTTTCAAACGAAATTAAGTCTCACACGGAATCAACTTTTCAAACGGAATCAACCTTTCAAACGGAATAGTTGATTTCGTTTGAAATCAACTGTTATTTCAAGCGGAATAACACTCTGATGCTCACACTCAAGCGGAATCACCTTTGAAGCGAAATTACCAACCAAATTTATTGTGAAATATTGCACTGTTCAAGCGAAATTATATCAATCCTTTCAAGCGGAATTACACTTTCGGACAGTTTTTTTCAAAAATTGATCATGTTTTACTACGAATTAGAGTCTGATTCTTTCTAGGGTTTGTTAAAACACTGTTGCGCACAACATATTTGAAAATCAAGCCATTTTAACCGTAAAATTTTGTTTAATTGTGAAAAGAAGGTGAAGAAAACAGATTTTGCAGCTGAAATGGTTAGAACTCTTCCTCCTGAGCTCTGATACCACTTGTAGGATCGTTTTGTGACCCGTACGAGTCGATCAGAAGAGGTCTTCACCAATACAAGAGGCGGAAACAGATGTATCGGTGTTATTTCAGCTGTAATACACTAGAAATCACTTTAAACTGTCTTTTGATTGATATTAGATCGATTACAATGCTGTAGACACTTCGGCAGAGCTTCGTTACCGGAATCAGAATCGTTACAAATGTCAAGACACATCAGGTATTTATAGGCTGGGTAATTCCGCTTGAAACTGCTCAAGCGAAATCTAATTCTGCTTGAAATGGCACAAACGAAATCAGCAATTGATTTCAAGCGAAATTAACCACTTAATTTCATTTGAAATGACACTGGGTCATTTCAAGCAAAATTACCAACAAACACATATTTCTCGATTTTCGTGCCCTGATCTATCTAGTACAATACAAGACTCGATACAAGACGAAGTCGACAGACGTATGCACCAACAGACATAATTTTTTTTTTTTGTGTTTTCTCAACTTTCGGCATTGACACTGACAACCATTTAGATTTTAAAATACTATTATAATCGAGTTTTATGTGTTTAGCTTTAATTACATGTGGTATAAATTTAAGTTACGTTTTGACGTACGCGCAACTTTAAAAAAACGTTATCCCGACGCGAAGCGCGGGTATAAATTCTAGTTATACGTAATATATTAATATTATTATTAGTGTCACTATTATTCCTGCTCTTGTTGTTGCTTCTCCTCTTGCTGCTGGTGTTACTACTATTGTTGCTACCGTAAACTGTTACTACACATACTACCACTAGTACTAGGTAGTATTGCTCTAAAACGCTAAAAGAGTAACCTGTCATTTTGGTCCCTAAGGTTTGGTCAGTTTTGCCACTTTAGTACAAATCTCAAACTTTTTGTATTTGGGTCCCTGTGGTTTTATTTGCGTTGCCATTTTGGTCCAAAAGTGAAATCATACCAGATTCCCCTAATTAAACCCTCAACTTTTGTCCTTTTCCACAGGGGTATTTTTGTCATTTACGTTTTATTATCACTGATTATCTATTAAAATTAAAAAAACTAAATTGTTAGAACAAATATCTTGAAGTGGGTCCCAACCCCACTTCTTCTTCCCTAAATCACCACCATCACTACGCAGATCTCTCTCACCACCACTGAACATCCACCACCACCACCACACCTCCATCACCGAACACCCACTACCACTACCACTACCACTACCACCACCACCAAACACATAATAAAATCATGATTTCTGAAAATCCCCAATCGGGACTTTTAGCGAACACCTTAATTGCACAACCAAACTCCATAATTAGGGCTCCAATTTCACTTCACAACAACTAGGTAACAGTTATAATTTCTTGATTTTGTTGTGAGAACCATACAACACTTAAGGTGTTCTCAAGCACCATACAACACATCTTCCATAAACCTCTTACCTTATCCCCCCATCTTCTTCCCAAATTCTCCCCAAACCATAACCATGGCATATTCTTCTTCAATCGTGAACATCTCCTCCATATTCCACAAAAACCCATCACTCGAACACCTCTCCAGAAAGCTTGGTACACCCGCCACCCCTCTTCACCATAAAACCCATTTCACATCCATAAAAGCAGCTACGTCTAGGCCCAATCAAAACAGTTCCGGTGCCGGTGGTGGTTCTGGGTTTGGGTTTGTGACATCAGCGAATGCAACACCGAATTCTATATTGAGCGAGAAGGCTTTTAAGAGGCTGGGTATATTTGATGAAGATGATTCGGTTGATGGTAGTGATAGAGAGTTTGATGGTGATGAGTCTGAAACAAAATTTTCAATTGATTGTGTGAATGATGGTGGTGGCGGTGGTGAGAAGGGAGGAGGAGGTGGTGGTGGTGGAGTTGGAGGTGGCTGTGGAATTAGGGTTTGGGTTGGGAAGGAGATGTGCTTTTATAGGGTCAGGTTATAATAATTTAGTTTTATTAATTTTAATTGATAATCAGTGATAATAAAACGTAAATGACAAAAATATCCCTGTGGAAAAGGACAAAAGTTGAGGGTTTAATTAGGGGAATCTGGCATGATTTCACTTTTGGACCAAAATGGCAACAAAAATGAAACCACAGGGACCCAGATACAAAAAATTTGAAATTTGGACTAAAGTGGCAAAACTGACCAAACCTTAGGGACGAAAATGGCAGTTTACTCACACTAAAATCATAAAATGAATCATACACGTGTATGTTTGCGTTTTAAGGACTTTATATCCGTAGTATTCTGACAACAATATACATAAGTTAAACATATATATATGAGGAGAGTAACATTCTAATTTATCTCAAATTTTAAGACTCTTAAAACGAGTACAATCTTGTAAATTGTTCACTCTGCCCGCATCTTACGGTGTCACACCCCAACCGATGGAGGAAACATCGGGGCGTGGCATTGAGCGAAGCAAATTGTCCAGAAGTTTCCATAACAACTATATTTACCAAATATTTAAAGCAACACGTCCCATACCATGTCATAAATGATAATACAATTATTACAGAAAGATCTAGTCAAATTATTCTGTTTCGACAACTCAGATTTTTATTACAGACAGTTGTTTATTGTTGACCTAGGTCTTTCCTAGCCTCGATTTCACAGCAAAGTAAGCAAATAAGCATCCTAAGCACCTGTCACATACGTTAAAGTAAAAGTCAATACACATAGTGTAAAGGTGAGTATACAAGTTTGATAATAGCATATAGAGTTCAAAAGCGTTACGCATAACCAGCACGTACACAGTGTAAAATGAGGCATGTTAGTTATCGACGTGAACCTATCGATACCAATGACTACGGGTTGACTGCCCAAGGCAGTTCACGATACATACTCACCACTGTGAGTCATGTAAGTAATTGTCCTTAACAATCCCTGAGTGAACAGGTGCTGAGTCCAAACTAATAGTACTAACGTTGCTAAGGCAGGTAGACAGCATTCCATGTGTAAACACAACAAACAAGCATTCATTAAGTCACGTATAACATGCGCTAACGGTTAGCGTTTAAAGTATTACGTAGTGTGTTTGATGTGATTTAGTATAAGTAACGTATGTAACACCCAAAAGTGCGTAAAGCAAAAAGGGATTCGAGTATACACACAGCGGTTGATGGATTAAAGGGAGCGCTAGAGAGTAGGGTTAGCCTGAACAGATTGATAGCATAACGATAAGCGACGCGTAAAATGATACAGAGTGCAAGTGGTAGGACAGCAGTTCGATCGGATGGTAGTCTGATCGGACAACCGATCGTTCGAGTTACAGTCTGTTCGGACGATCGTCCGGTCGGATGACCGTTTGAGTGGATTGTTACTTCCTTTGGGAAGGATGTGTTGACTTTTAAAGTTTTCGTTGTAGTATTTTGAAAACATAGAAGGATCTCTACCTTTCAGGTCGATCGATCGAACGACCGTTCGATCGGGCAACAGTCCGATAGGTTGGGCACTTCATCGAGAACAAGTTCACAGCAGCTTGTCACTCGATCGGATGGTTGTTTGATCGGGTGGCATCCCTTGTGCATTGAACATGTTGAAAATTGTTTAAGTGTTGGAGTTTCGAAACATCACATAGTAGGATGGTCGGTCGATCGAGTGGTAACTCGATCGGACGGCAATCCGTTCGGTGTTCCCAAAACTCTTGAGGGTTGATTTGAAAATTAATTGTGGGGCCAAGGTGCAAGTTGATCGGATGAACGGTCGTTCGGATGGTTGTTTTAAACAATCCTCAATAAACCAACACCCTCATAATTTTTCCGACACCCTAATATATTTTAAAATGTCCCAATATGTCCCAAAACACACCCCATACGCGAATACGGACTTCAAATATATTAAAAAGTATTAAAAATAAATAAAAATCTGAAATATAAGTTGAGGCGGGCCACGTAGGACCCCACCCCAACTTTACGCGGGCGGTATGAAGGTGTAGATCTGATTTCTTTGATTTATAAGTTAAGGTGGGCCGCGTAAGACCCCCATTAAGCTAACGCGGGCCGCGTGAGCTCAAAGTTATGGCGCAGCCCGGTGATAACACGTGTCATCATCGTGGCGAGGCTAGATCATGACCAGGACAAGCTACCCTGTTGACCAGGGATGACGCGATCCGCGTAGGCCCTTGCCTACGCTTACGCTGGCCGCGTGGGAACCAGGTTCAGCAACTATTTAAGCAGGCCATCGGATTTCATTTGGAATTCGCTCACGATCATTTCTCAATCATAATTTTTGAAATATAGGCTTTATAAAGCGGGTATTATACCCCCTAATTAGCGAAGTTCTGCTCCGTAGTAAGTATTATAACCCCCGGATACGTATTAGATACGCTGCCCGATTGATCTAGGGTTCCGTAATGGCTGTCGTGGTTCTGCCTGACGTAGTCATTGGAATGCCGTCTCGGGGAGAGTATTGCTAATGTTAAAATGGGTTATTAATACTAACCTGTGTACATTTGTGTAAATTTTAGATTATCACCCGGAAACCCTTACGGAAAAACCTAAGACAGCAATGTGAGTTGATCCACTTTTTGTAAACCTTTTTGTTAATTGTTTTACAAAACCTTAAATACTTTTCCATGCGAATAACAGTTATTGAGTATTTGTAAGAATACAATTATGATGAGTATGTTGGGGTTTTGTATACAAAATTTGTTACCACCCGGTCAAGGAGTAACATGTCCACAAGTCGGGTTCGACAGTACCATGGATGTTAATTGTGATGTCTTGTAAACAAATATAATTGTGGGATCGCCCTCAATACTGTACACTGGGACTTTTTATTTAAACTTAATTAAACTGGGATTCACTCACCAGTATTTCCCACTGACAAATGTTTTTAAAACGCGTTTCAGGTAACAAACTATGAAATCCAAATAGAAGCCAGCTGGACAGCACTGAAGGCTTGGAAAAGTGGCAATAAAGTTACCTAAAAATAAAATAGATGTTTTATTAAATAAATAGGATTTATTCCTATGAAAAAGCATGTACTATGAACTTGGGTTTATCCCATTTGTTTAATGTTATGAAAATGTGGTATTTTACTCTGATAAACATTTTCTAACTACGGTCCTCATGAAAAATTCCGCTGCCAAATTAGACAACACACGATACCACCCAAACTGGCTCGCGGCCGCCCGTTCCCCGGGAACTAGGGATCGGGGGTTGTGACAGGAGGTGGTATTAGAGCTAAGCCACTTATTCAGCCACAGAGGTGTTCTGCTGACATCAAAATATAAAGTGTTAAGAAATAAATTACGGGAATACGTGCATAACTGTATTTATTTGTTATGTGTTAGTTGACTATCTGTTAGTTTACAGTATGAGCGACCAAGGACCATCTGACGCATACCGTCAATTGTCTGGTTCGCCTAGAAACGAAGGCACGTCCTCTTCTCAGCCTGCCCTCTCAGGGTACTCTGCTGATACGGAAGAAGGAATCTTTGTGTTTAAAGCTCAGTCAAAAGAGCCATTTCCTCAGAAAAAAGAGGGGATGGTTCAGTAGAGGGGCACACGAGCGTAGAAAACATATTAAAAAGTTACAGGAACAAAGAGTATTAGCCGCAGCCAAGAGAGAGACAGATGCCTATGCCCAGGATATGATAAATAGGGTTATAGCCAACATCCACATACTAGCAACCACTGCAGCTGACCCAAATCTGGAACAAATAATAGCACCCCAACCACAACTGCCAATCCCAGACCAACCCATGGAGATAGAAAACCCTGAAAACCAAGTGGAAATGCATGACTTCAATCCGGAAGAAATCATTAGGGTACCAGCACCAAGCCCCCTAGACCCAAATTACGACCCCTGGTGGGACGACAATAGGGACTTTGTGTAACGTTACCCAATACATGAAGACACACCCATGCAAAACATAGGAGCCTATCCAGGTATGGACCCTTTAGATCCCTATTACCATGATGACTACATTAGGGAAATCTTAGAGGATCCTTACCGATTTCAGGCACTTTCACCTCCATATCAGGAACCCGCACCCCAGATTCCGAACCCAGTCCTAGAACCTGCACCCCCAATGAGTGCAGAAAACATGCAAGAACTTAGGACTTTTGGGGAGGAAATTTTAGAAAGCAGTGAGGGAATGAGACAGGTGGGAGAGCGTCTCGTATGGAAATACGATGAGCGCAATATGGATTTTTGGATGAATCCATATCCGTGATGTGATGGAGGAGATGGTAATAGTAATAATAATATCATAATAATAAAATAAAATAAAATATGTGTGTACGGATGCCTATTACTATTAGTGTAATTCTATTTCAGTTGGTATTGTAATTTTTATTTCAGTACTAGTGTGTAATAGATGCATAATAGTATATGAATACAGTAAAAGTCGCAATGATCGACGTTTTTGGCAAAAATGCGTGTCATGTGATTGACTATATAAATATTATTTTGTGATATTAATATGGGGTAAATGTTTAAAATTCAGATGGCTGACGAAGGAAATCAAGGAAATCTGAATAATGATAACCAGATTAACATTAACGTTGTTAATGAGAATCCGAGCATCAATAACAATGGTAACCAAATGGATAATAGTGCCGTTCAACACAGAGTGGCACAAGGAATTATAGATGCAATGCCATTTATTATTTAAACGATTCAAGAAGCGAATAATAAAAGTAAACATAGCAGTAAGCGACCAATTGAACCAGAACACAGCGTGAACAATGGACCCGTACTTCAAGTGCCCATTCCCAAAAGAAGAAGAACCGTGTCTTACGGTTGTTCTTACAAGGAATTCTGGTCCTGTAAACCAATAGAATTCTCGGGCAATGAAGATCCTATTGCAGCTCTACGCTGGATAGAGAAGACTGAGGCTGTTTTAAAAATAAGCAAGTGTGCTGAAGAAGACAAAATAATGTTTGCTTCTAATCTGTTTAAAAACTCAGCCTTAGAATGGTGGAACACTATCCTCCAATCAAGAGGAAGTGATAAAGTTTACAACATGGAATGAGAGGAATTTAAGAATATGGTAGAAAGGAAATTCTGCCCTCCTAATGAAAAGGAACATATGGCTAATAAGTTCCTAAACTTAAGAATGACCGAGGTAGATAGTAAGGGATACACTAAATTATTCTTCGAATATGCTAGAATAGTGCCGACCCTTGCTTCACCTGAACCAGTATTGATCTCCCATTATATCTGGGGATTAATCGGAGAAATTAGACATGTAGTCAAGGCAGCTAGACCTCAAACTATAGAAGAAGTTGTAGAACTAGCAAATACCTTGACAGATGAATTAATCCGTACTAGAGAAGAAGAACAGAGGAGAAACCTAACCCAAATGCTTACTCAAGAATTCCGTTCTGGGAATTACAACCGTAGGAATATGGGTTCTACCTCTGCACCTTTCTGCAAGGTATGCAAGAAAAAGCATTCGGGAAAATGCTCTACTCTTTGCAATTTCTGCAAGATGCCAGGACACAAGGAAGAAGATTGCAGGAGAAAATCCAGTAATGGACTATGCTATAACTGTGGAGAAAAAGGCTACATTAAGACAAACTGTCCGAAATTGGCTCCAGTTGTGAACAACAAAAATACTAAAAATGCTAGAGCATTTGTTCTAACTGCAGATGAAGCCAAGATGATTCCAGACGTGATAGATGGTACGTTTTTAGTTAATGATGTTTTTGCTAAAGTATTATTTGACTCTGGTGCAAACCAAAGTTTTATTAATACATCATTTTGCAAACTTCTAAATCAGTCATTAACTAAACTACCACGAGAATGTCTAGTATAGACAGCTAATGGAGAAACTGTTAGGATTTCTGAAATCTTGCAGGAAGCAAGAATAGAAATTTTAAATCAAATGTTTATGGCAAACCTTTACCCAATGAATCTGGCAGGATTTGATGTTGTATTAGGAATGGATTGGTTAACAGCCAATAAAGCCAGTATTTTATATGATCAAAAGTCAATCCAAGTACATTCACCAAAAGGTAAAACGATCACAATAAAAGGAGATAAGCCCTCTAGGTCCACATAATTCATCTCTGTGATGAAAACTGCAAGTTATATAAGAAAAGGTTCTATAGTGTATTTGATTTCCATGATCACTAACACTAAAGGAAAAGAACTAAAAGACATTCCAGTAGTGTCCCAGTTTTCAGATGTCTTTCCGGAAGAATTACCAGGACTACCACCGGACAGAGAAGTTGAATTCAGAATTCACCTGTTACCAGGAACAACACCAATTGCCAAAGCACCTTACCGTTTGGCACCCGCCGAAATGCAGGAATTGAAGAAACAATTAGATGAATTGTTGGAAAAAGGATTCATACAGCCAAGTTCGTCGCCATGGGGAGCGCCGATACTGTTCGTTAAAAAGAAGGACGGATCGATGCGTATGTGCATTGATTACCGTGAATTGAACAAAGTCACGATTAAGAATCGGTACCCATTACCGAGAATTGATGATCTGTTCGATCAACTGCAAGGAGCTCAATTTTTCTCTAAAATCGATTTAAGGTCAGGATATCATCAATTAAAGGTACAGGAAGAGGACATTTCTAAGACCGCATTCAGAACAAGATATGGTCATTATGAATTTACTGTCATGCCATTCGGTTTAACCGATGCCCCAGCCGCATTTATGGATATGATGAACCGAATATGTAAGCCATATTTGGATAAATTCATAATCGTCTTCATAGATGATATTTTAATTTACTCTAAGAGTAAAGAGGATCATGCGAAGCATTTGCACGCACTTTTAAGTTTATTAAGAAAGGAAAAGCTTTATGCTAAATTTTCTAAGTGCGAGTTTTGGCTAGAACAGGTACAATTTCTCGGACACTTAGTTAATCATGAAGGAATTCATGTGGATCCCACAAAAATCGAGGCGATTACCAAATGGAAAACCCCTGAATCACCAACTGAGGTTAGAAGTTTCTTAGGATTGGCCGGTTATTATAGAAGATTTATTCAAGATTTTTCTAGAATAGCCATTCCCTTAACTAAGCTAACCTGTAAATCTGTTAAGTTTGAATGGGGACCAAAACAAGAAGAAGCTTTTAGAATTCTTAAGCAAAGATTAACCCATACACCCATATTAGTGTTACCAGAAGGAATTGAAGACTTTGTAGTCTATTGTGACGCTTCTAAATTAGGTTATGGATGTGTATTAATGCAACGCCAAAAGGTTATAGCTTACGCATCTAGACAACTTAAGAATCATGAAGAGAATTATTCAACCCATGATCTAGAATTAGGAGCTATAATTTTTTCCCTTAAGATTTGGAGACATTACCTTTATGGTAGTAAGTTTACCATATTCACTGATCATAAGAGTTTAAGGTATGTTTTCGGGCAAAAGGAGTTGAATATGAGACAAAGACGTTGGATGGAGATGCTTAGTGACTATGATTGTAATATCCAGTATCATGAAGGGAAAGCAAATGTAGTGGCAGATGCTTTAAGTCGAAAGTATCATGAAAAGCCAAAAATGGTACGTTCTCTTAAATTAAATCTACAAGTAGATTTAAATGATCAAACAAGAAAAGCACAAGAATCAGTAATCAAAGAAGATACTGAAAAACTAAAAGATATGGTTAAGGAATTAGAACAAGGAACAGATGGAATTTGGAGATTCCATAAAAAGAGAATGTGGATACCTAAATTAGGAAACCTGCGTCATCATATATTAGAAGAAGCCCATAAGTCTAAGTATACGATACATCCAGGAAATGATAAAATGTACCAGGATTTAAGGAAAAATTTCTGGTGGATAGGAATGAAAAAGGACATAGCGGCCTATGTTTCTAAATGTTTAACTTGTTCACAAGTTAAAGCTAAACACCAGAAACCCTCAGGTTTGTTACAACAGCTAGAAATGCCAGTATGGAAATGGGAATTGATAACCATGGATTTTGTTACTAAATTACCCAAAACAAGGAAAGGTAATGATACAATCTGGGTGATTGTAGATAGGCTAACCAAGTCAGCTCATTTCCTACCAATGAAGGAAACTTTTAGCATGGAACAGCTAGCTAAACTATATGTAAATGAAATTGTTTCTTTACATGGAATTCCTTTATCAATTGTTTCTGATAGAGATAGCCGCTTTACCTCTCATTTTTGGTCAAGTTTCCAAAAGGCAATGGGAACCAAGTTAAATCTAAGCACAGCTTATCATCCTCAAACAGATGGACAAAGCGAAAGGACAATTCAGACAATGGAGGACATGCTTAGAGCTTGTGTAATTGATTTCGGAGGTAATTGGGATGATCACTTACCTTTAATAGAATTCTCTTATAATAACAGTTATCACACAAGTATCAATGCTTCACCATTCGAAGCACTTTATGGACGAAAGTGCCGAACCCCAGTCTGTTGGGCAGAAATTGGAGAAAAGCAACTATCTGGACCTGAAATAGTACAAGAAACAACTGACAAGATTAATCAAGTCAAGGAACGATTAAAAGCAGCACGTGATCGACAGAAGAGCTATGTTGATAACCGACGCAAACCATTAGAATTTCAAGCAGGAGATAAAGTATTGTTGAAAATCTCTCATTGGAAAGGAGTAGTGAGATTCATCAAAAGAGGAAAGCTAAGTCCCAGGTATATTAGACCTTTTGAGATTATTAAAAGAATAGGACCTATAGCCTATCAGCTACAACTGCCAGAGGAAATGGCAGGAATACATGATGTATTTCATGTATCTAATCTCAAGAAATGCTTAGCTGATGAATCACTGATAATACCTCTTAAAGATATAGAGGTAAATGAACAACTCAAGTTTGTAGAAAGACCTCTACAGATTGAAGACAGGAAAGTCAAGAACCTCAAGCATAAGAGACTAGTTCTAGTCAAAGTAAAGTGGGACTCCAAAAGAGGACCTGAATACACATGGGAGCTTGAATCTGAAATGCAAAGGAAATATCCGCACTTGTTCCAGTAGATCTCGAGGACGAGCTCTAAAACAAGGTGGGGAGGATGCAACAATCCTCAATAAACCGACACCCCCATAATTTTTCTGACACCCTAATATATTTTAAAATGTCTCAATATGTCCCAAAATACACCCCATACGCGAATACGGACTTCAAATATATTAAAAAGTATTAAAAATAAATAAAAATCTGAAATATAAGTTGAGGCGGGCCGCGTAGGACCCCACCCCAACTTTACGCGGGCGGTATGAAGGTGTAGATCTGATTTCTTTGATTTATAAGTTAAGGCGGGCCGCGTAAGACCCCCATTAAGCTAACGCGGGCCGCATGAGCTCAAAGTTGTGGCGCAGCCCAGCGATGACACATGTCATCATCATGGCAAGGCTAGATCATGACCGGGACAAGCTACCCTGTTGACCAGGGTTGACGCGGGCCGCGTAGGCCCTTGCCTACGCTTACACGGGCCGCGTGGGAACCAGGTTCAGCAACTATTTAAGCAGGCCATCGAATTTCATTTGGAATTCGCTCACGATCATTTCTCAATCACAATTTCTTAAATATAGGCTTTATAAAGCGGGTATTATACCCCCTAATTAGCGAAGTTCTGCTCCGTTGTAAGTATTATAACCCCCGGATACGTATTAGATACGCTGCCCGATTGATCTAGGGTTCCGTAATGGCTGTCGTGGTTCTGCCCGACGTAGTCATTGGAATGCCGTCTCGGGGAGAGTATTGCTAATGTTAAAATGGGTTATTAATACTAACGTGTGTACATTTGTATAAATTTTAGATTATCACCCAGAAACCCTTACGGAAAAACCTAAGACAGCAATGTGAGTTGATCCACTTTTTGTAAACCTTTTTGTTAATTATTTTACAAAACCTTAAATACTTTTCCATGCGAATAACAGTTATTGAGTATTTGTAAGAATACAATTATGATGAGTATGTTGGGGTTTTCTATACAAATTTTGTTACCACCTGGTCAAGGAGTAACATGTCCACAAGTTGGGTTCGACAGTACCATGGATGTTAATTGTGATGTCTTGTAAACAAATATAATTGCGGGATCGCCCTCAATACTGTACACTGGGACTTTTTATTTAAACTTGATTAAACTGGGATTCACTCACCAGTATTTCCCACTGACAAATGTTTTTAAAACGCATTTCAGGTAATAAACTGTGAAAGCCAAATAGAAGCCAGCTGGACAGCACTGAAGGCTTGGAAAAGTGGCAATAAAGTTACCTAAAAATAAAATAGATGTTTTATTAAATAAATAGGATTTATTCCTATGAAAAAGCATGTCCTATGAACTTGGGTTTATCCTATTTGTTTAATGTTATGAAAATGTGGTATTTTACTCTGATAAACATTTCCTAACTACGGTCCTGATGAAAAATTCCGCTGCCAAATTAGACAACACACGATACCACCCAAACTGGCTCGCGGCCGCTCGTTCCCCGGGAACCAGGGATCGGGGGTTGCGACACTGTTCGATCGGACAGCAGTCCGATCAGACGACACTCCGTCCTGGTCGACCTGTTCGTCTTACACTTGGTCGTTTTGATTGTTTGTCGTTTTATCGAGACGTTTTGATACATATCAAGCAACAGAAACCTTGTCAATACTTGGTACCCCTGATCGGACAGGAATCACCCAAATCTGACCAGTTAACTGTTCAAGACGGTGTTCCATGTTTAACCTAAAATCGGTAGTCTCGTGGATATAATCCAGATCTTGATCCAACACAACCACAAGAATGAGTAGTAAGTCGGCACAAGCTCCGATTCTATCGGTTTTGAAGGCATTGAGTGTAAAAGAGTTGAAAGAAAGTTGGAAAACCATCTTTCAATCCTTTTCATTGTGAATATGTTTAGATCAATGAAAGATCTTTGTTTGTTTATGTGGAAATCGGTTAGATCTAAGTTGTTCTTGGTGGATTGAGGCCAAAACATGAAGTTCTCAAGAACACATGATGACGTCATCCTAGAACACTTTGAATCTTGATGATTTCACGGTTAAAAGTTAAGATTCAAAAGATAGAAAGGTGTAGGAGTGCGTGTAGATTAAGGAAGTGCAAGATTTAGGACGAGATCTTACCGGAATCGCGAGAAATCTGAAGAAAAGTGGGGAAGATGAGCTGGTCGGAGGAGAGTTGCCAAAAGTGGAAAGTATGATGGTGACAGGGGGTATTTATAGGGTTTCCCAAAGAGGAAAAGGGGCTGGCCGATCGGGTGTGTCACAACCCCCGATCCCTTATCTGTCCCGGGAACGGGCGGCCGCGAACATTCGTTTGAGGTGGTATCATTTATTAATTTGGCAGCGGAAATTTCATCAGGACCGTAGTTTAGGAAATATTTTATCAGAGTAAAACCACCATATTTTTAAATTTATAATCACATGGGTAAAACCTAAGTTTCTTATTACAACATTTTTATAGGGTTAAACCCTCTTTTATTGAGTTTAAAACATCGTATTTTAGGTAACTTTTATAGCCACATTTTTCCAAGCCTTAAGTGCTCTCCAGCTGGCTTTTTACTAATTGGCTGTCACATTGTGTTACCTGAAACGCGTTTTAAAAACTTTTGTCAGTGGGAAATACTGGTGAGTGAATCTCAATTTAATCAAGAAACATTTTATTAATTAAAACAGTATTGAGAGCGATCACATTGTTTATTTCTACACAATTACTCATTCAGTACTGTCAATCCTGACTAGGGGTGTTCAAACAAATCCGAACCCGAAACCGAATCCGAATTATCCGAAATTCCGAATCCGAAATATCCGAAATTTCGGATATCCGAAAAGTTCGGATTCGGATTCGGATATCGATTTTGAGAATTTTCGGATATTTCGGATATCCGATATCCGAAATACTAAATAATGCTAATTTTTATTATTTTATATATAAAATATAAATACCATGATTCCTTATTTCCTTGTAAACCCTAGATCTGATTCTTCACATTACGCCACCTCTCCTCCAACTCGCCATGGCTCCTTCGATCTGAATCTCACTCCAACGATCTGAATCCTCACTTCACTTGTTCAAATCTCGTTGATCTAGTCTCCAAGACACCGCTACTTCGTCGATCTAGTCTTCAATCGTTCAAACTTCGCGAATTTGGTCAATAGAATAAGGTATTACGGCTGCTCTTTTTACTCTTGTTTACATGGTATGTTTCGATTCGAATCTAGTGGTGTACAAACAAGATATGGTCTATAGAATCGCGTATTTCCTGAATCACTTCAGAAACAAACTTATCGGTGGTGTGATTGTTGGTTTATTTGTTTAGTTATATTAGGATTGTGATGCATAAGTTTAGTTAATTTTAGATTGTATGTTAATAAGATACGCTTATTAGTTGCTTTCTAGAAGAGGATTAGATGTTGGATTTTGATGTTTTCCTAATGAATTCGAAAGCATAACAGGTTGTGTACCTAATGAATTTCAAGCTGTAACTTTTTTTTTAAACTTAACTCTATATTTCATTCCAATCATCAGGGCATATTGTTTAGTTATGTCAGTTTTTCTTAATTACAGTCCGGTTGAGTTTTACCTGGTTGAGTACTTGAGTTTACATGTTGGAACGTTTTCTCTACACGATTTGTTACAGACTTACAATCTTGTTTTTTTGTTCAATTACAGCCGTACATCAGGTCACAAGCCATTTAATTGTTCGTCTGTAGCCATACACTTACTGAGTTACAGGTTACAAACAGGTAGTTTATTACACCAGCTTTGTTATTACACAAATACACCAGCTTTATTATTACACATTTACATCAGCTTTGGTATTTATAAAGATTCGCTTATGAGATTGTTTTTAATCTGTTACAGTTTGTTTCCAATGGACATCCATGTTAATGTGGGCGGTTCCCATTGCAACAGCTAATTTCTCGTTAAGTTTCATTTGTTATCAAGTTCTTGCTTTAATTTCTCATTCTTATTTGCATTCAGGTTTTTGGTTAGCTTGGAAGTTGGGAGATGGATTGGATTTTGGGCTATCTTATTTGGAAGATTATGTCTTTAGTTTTGAACAATGAATTATGTTATTATTATGTCTTTAATTTGGAACTACGGTCTATGGGTTGTCTTTGTTTGCCTTTTTTTAAACATCTTAGTATTTGGTTTGTATGCTGGACTAGTGGTTATGTAGTATTAAGACTTTAATTTGAAATTGTTTTTTTTTTGTTTTAAAATTCGGATATCCGTTTCATTATCCGAACGGATATCCGAAAATTCGGATATCCGAATTTCGGATATCCGAATTTTCGGATACGGATTCGGATAGTGAAATCAAGTATCCGAAATTTTTGGATATCCGAAATTTTCGGATATCCGAAATTCAGATATCCGAATTTTCGGATATCCGGTTTTGAACACCCCTAATCCTGACTTGTGGGTCATATTACACATTGGCTAACTCGTTGTCCAATGGTAACGTACTGTCATCCCGACTTACTACTCGCAGTAGTAAATTTTGTATACAAAACCCCAACATACCGGCAGTAATTGAAGAACTACAAAGACTCAATCACCGCTTAATCACATTGTAAAACAATTAAGGTTTTGTAAAACATTCCAAAAAGGTTAACAAAAAGAGGATAAACTCACATTGCTGTCTTAGATTTCGCGTAAGGGTTTCCTGAGAATAATCTATAATTTACACAAATGTAAATAGGTTAGTATCATAACCCTTTGAAAATATTAATGATACCCTCCTCGAGACGACATTCCAACAACTACGTCGAGCAGAACCACGACATTTATTACGGAACCCTAAATCAATTGGGCAACGTATCTATTACGAAACTGGGGTTATAATACTTACAACGGAGCAGAACTTCGCTATTTAGGGGGGTATAATACCCGAGTATTATGCCTTCTATTCAGAAATTTGCTTAAGAAAGAAAGAAATGAACGAATTCAACAGAGATCCGATGCGTTCTATTTATAGGTGCTGAGTTTGGATTTGTCGCTGCCCGCGTAACATAGAGGCAGGGCTTACGCGGCCCGCGTTGACCTCCAGTCAACGTATAGCTGGGCTGGGTCAGCTTATAGACTTGCCGGGTGTTGGGCCACGTGGCCGCACCGGGCTGTGCCACCTTTTTAGCCTCTCGCGGCCCGCGTAAGGGTTATGGGGTACCTTACGCGGCCCGCCTCAACTTAACTTTTCTTGTTTTTCATTTATTTTTAATGCTATATTGTATTTCGGGCGCGGTTTTCACATATGGGGTGTATTTAAAAACATATAGGGGTATTCTAAATATATTAGGGGTGTCAGAAATATTTTGGAGGGTTGATATATCTTGGGTACAACTCCTGGGTTATTTAATAAAATATATAGTATACTCACATTAAGTATAGTAACCCAATTCCACTTTATCCCTACATCACGAGACAGAACCCCAACGAATTTAGGCAGAGCCTTGACATACGTTACGGGGCTCTACGTCACTTGGACAGGGTATCAGTGATCAGGATTAAAACACTTAAAACGAGGTAGGGCTTTGGAGTATAATAGGTATAATACCTAAGAAAATATAATATATATAAAAGAGACAAAGAGGGGTGATCGATAGATGAAGGAAATTCTGAACAATAGTGAAGGTTGAAATACAACCTCTATTTATACCATCTTTCTACTTGTAGGCTAAGTAATTAAATCATTGCAGGACTTCCACGTATACCACAATTTAATTGTAGTTCATTATAGGCTAAGTAATTTGTTGATTATTATTACTATATTATTTATTCTTTTTTACTTTTATGAACATCACAGTCACACGTCCACTTTTTCATCCTATAGTTCAATTGTAGAGTTTTATATTATTATTATTTTTATTTAATTTATATATTATAATTAATTTAACTGCTTCACTTATTTGGCGCTTATAACTTCTAAAATATGACGTTTCATAAAATGATAAATATGCCCTTAGAACGAGAATATTTTTATCTACATTTTGAACCAAGTTTCATTAAAAACAGAGTAGGTTCAAATATAATGTATTTTTGTAATTTAATTATTAAATGGTTCCTACACTTGCCCAAAATACCTCATATTTTCATCGGTCAACTTACCCATGATGCATCCTTCTAATAACATAAGTTTTTATATATTTTATATAAATAAAAATTTTGGGAATGTTACAGGGTGGCAGCCCGATCGAACAGTTGTCAACTTTCAGTCCGCACAGAATATTCACCAGTTTGAATACCAGTTTTATTCTGTTAATTGATAAGTTTGTAAACTAATTGTGTTGTGTTTGGTTGTTGTCAGGTGATACGGTGTTTTTACGAGGTGAACCAGTTTCGTTTGAAAGCTAGTTTGAGAAATTCTTCGATATCGAATCATGAGTGAAGATTTTTACAACGCATTCGCAACATCACCAACTACTCCGGCTGACATTGCTAAGAACATGACAATGGAGAATGAAACCGGAACAATGCAAAAACCCCCCAAAACTTATGGGAATTGAAGATTATCACGGATGGAAGAAACGGTTTGAGAATTGGGTTTAGGCGAATCATCTAAAAGCTTAGGAGAGCATCGAAACTGAATATGAGAGGCCAAAGAATTCAGCGGGAGTCAGTAAAATCATTTCAGAATTCACGGAGCAAGAAAGAGAGAGTTACAAAGGAGAAAAGATGATGATCAATTTGTTACAACAAGCTGTTAAAGAAGATATATTTGTGTTGCTTCAACATGATGAAAACGCTTATTCTATTTGGGAAGCTCTTGGAAAGAAATTTGAGGGAAGTACTGAAATGCTACAAAGTAAAGCAGCTTTGTTGAAAAAGGAATTTGAACTATTTATGTGCATGCCTGGTGAAACAACAAAGAGTCTTATTGAAAGATACTGTCATCTTGTACGCACTATGTCACAGTTGAAGATTACAAAAACTCCAGCAGAATGGGTTGAAAAGCTTGCTGACGCGTTACCGCAAATGGAATGGAGTACATATTTGATGATATTAAAGAATTCCAGACAGTTTAAAAGGTTATCGATTGCACAGTTTATAGAAAAGTTGGAGGCACAGGATCTGGAGCAGCAGAAAATTGCTAGAATGAATAGTTCAACTCATCAACAAGATATTAAATTGTACTATAAAGGAAATGTTCAAACTGCTGAAGCCAGTCCAAAGATACAAACTGCATTTAGTGCTGGAAATCAGTCTACACCAAGCAGTCAAGGATCAGTCAACACTAGTGGGTTCTCAACGGTAAATCCTCCAAGTGTTCAAAGTGCATCTGCTGGAAATGGGCATTCGATTCAGTGTAATGTAGCTTTACATCTTCAAAATGGTCAAAATTATTCTGAAGAAGTTGTAAAGCATCATATGGGATTATTGGTCACTGCATTAGAGTCTTATGAAGGGTTGATTGCCGGAAGAATTGGCAATCCAATGCTCACAAAAGAAGATTATGATCAGATTGATGCAGAGGAGCTGGAACTAATGGATATTAAATGGGCATTGGCGAGCGTTTTGAGGATAGCAGAAAAGTTTAGATTGATTACAGGAAGAAATGACTTCTTGGATGCAAACCTTTCTAATCTAGGATTTGATAAATCTAAAGTTGTCTGTTTTCGTTGCAGGGAGAAAGGACACTTTAAAAGAGAATGCAAGAATCAGGAGCCGAGAGGAGCAAAGGAGTCATCTGGGAAAGATGATTATTATAGGAAAACCATTTATCAGCAAATCACTCATCAACCGCATCAACAAAAAGAAGCTCAAACGGCACATGGAAGAATGATTGAAGATGCAAACAAGAACGCTTACTATGGCATCATGGATCAAGATGACGAGAAAGTAGCTGATGGTTTTAGCTGGTACAAGTACATTCCAGCTGATCCTAATGTTAAAGCTTTTATTGCTCAGATTGTGCAAAAGCCAGAGTTGATGAAAGAGTGGATGGATGTGATGTCGGATAATGAGTAGAGTCAAGATGGAAAATCTGTTTCTTCTGAAAGCAGTGATGATGATGAAGAAGTTGAACAGATAAACATTGGAAAATCCCATTTATCTTCTGACAGTTTTGAATTTTATTTTGCAGAAAAATTGAAGAAACTGAAAGAAAGGAAAGCTGCAAAAGATTTAAAAGAAGTCAAAGTGATTGAAAAGATTGTGGAAGTTGAAAAGATAGTTGAAGTTGAGAAGATCGTTGAAGTCACAAAACCCTGTCTTACTGTTTAGAGTCTTGTAAACAATGTATAAAGAAAGATGAGAGGTTTAGTGAGTTAGAAAAGTTGAAAGAAAAGTTGTTGTTTGATGTAAAAAATTTGAAACAGTCATATGATGTATTGAACAGAACTGTGAATAGTCTGGAAAAGACTAACTCTGAAAGAGAGAAAGCTTTGAAGATGTTGAATGCTACTATGATGACAAAGCAAAAAGAGATCAACTTGTACATAGAAGAATGTGCAAAGTGGAAGAAAGAGTTGGATAGTGAAGCAACTGAGAACGAAAGAATCAGAAGATTGCTGCAAAGTTACAAAGGTTGTGACTACATAATTGATAGAATTTATCCAACAGTTGAAGGATTTGAAGCGTTTCAAGGTGAAGAAATAAAGCCAAAGAAGAAAAAGGATACTGGTAAGAAACAGGGTGTCTGTTATAATAAGTGTCCGCCTCCGATTTGGGAAGGGTACTCGTCTAGAAAACCTAACGAGGAAGAACTAAAACAGGCAGTCAATATTAAGTTAGAATCCGAGATAACCGATGTTTTACCGGACAATATTGATGTCACGTTCACAGCGTCCGATACAGATCATGAGTCAGAACTGATAAAAAGAGTGGTTGATCAGGTGTTGGATAAGGATGAGGAGTCAGAGTCAAAATCCGAGTCCGAAAGTTCATGTCAGTCTGTTGGAAGTTCGAGTTCATCTGTCAAGAGTTCAAAGTCGTCAGGAAAACGGGTGTATAGTAAAGAATTTTTGTTGTCAAAATCTAATTTGAATGATGAAACATTTGAAGTTGCATATACTTTGAATGGTTCTGACAAATTATATTTTGATAAAGAGTTTCCAATAAGAGGTGTTAAATTAGAAATGATCAAAAAGGTTTTCAAAATGACAGAAATTAATATTTTTTAAATAAAAGATTTAAATCTTAATGGAAAACCTAAAAAAATATACTTCAAGAGTTCAACAGCGGATAAACAAGAAAAAGAATTACAATTATGGTTCAGATTTTCAAAAGAAATCAAACCATAAGTGTAATTTCAAAAAGAAAGGATTAGGTTTTATTCCACCTGAAAACTATAAAAATGAAAAATATGTTCGAGATTTTAAATAAAAAATGACATATGTTGCAGGAACTAGCCATGAAGAAGAAGCAAAGAGCTCATTCTGGAAACAGTCAAACAAGGAGTTTCTTGCTGAAAAGATGAAGTTTGAAGCTCATCAGAGGAGAGAGACTAGAACATGTTTTAGATGCAATGAAGTTGGTCATATTGCATGGAACTGTCCCAGAGCAACTAAGACAAAACAGTGAGTCTCAGAAAAACTTAAAAAAGTAGTTGTTGATAAAACGGAACCACCAACTGAACGATTTAAAGTGTTTAAAAACTCTACATATGAAGTTGGTGAGTGTTCGAAAAGATTTTACAAGAAAAGGGGAAATCTTGACAACCAAACTTGGGTTGTTAAGAAATCAGAGGTAAAATCTGGCAATGAATCTGATTCCACAAAATCAGAAGAGCCACAGGTTGAGGTAAAAAGAGAAAACTCAGTTCCTCCGATGGATGATGAGAACTTTCCACCATTGAGTACTGAGAATTTTAAATCAAAAGTCGGGAAAGTTGAGATCTCTAATCAATTTTATTCTGATAAGAATGAATTTGATGTTGAGAAAGCTTTTAATGGAAACGTAAAGAAAATTTTTGGAAAAATGATCGATGGGAAGGTTAAAGGGGTAAAAGAGTTTTATGCTAAGAAGAAAGCAACTTACACCCCAACTGAGTCTGAGTTGAGAACACCCAAGGCTGGTCAGGCTTGGGTGGACATTTTCTTTGCCTGAAAAACCTGACTTGCCGGAGATCCCAAGTTTGTAATTGTGGATCAGGAATCGGCATCTTTCTTAGAAATTGGTTGTGTGATTGAATCTTAAAAATAGTTAAATTTTTACACGATAAGTGTGACTTGCCGGAGCTTCCAGGTTGGTAAGTGCGAAGTAGGAATCGGCATCTTGATTGGTAAAATGGTTTTGTGTAGATGTTTTATTCCTACATGTGGTTATATGTTTTGGATATTCTTACAAGTGGTAAGAGGTTGATTCTGACAAAGTGATTACTCAAGGTCATTAGTTTGAACTTGATGTAATCCTGATACAAGAGTTTGAAAGGACAAAATGATGATCCATACCCCTAACTTTACAAGTGGTAAAATAAACAAAACTTATTTTCCGAAAAAATCATTTTGGTTAAAACAAACTTAAGTGTTTTGAAATCATAATGAGAAAATATTTTTGTGTAAGGGGGAGTTCTGATTGTTTATGCCTAGTGGATGACGATTTGAAGTGATTCAATATCAGTTGTCAAGTTTTTGTATAGTTCATTTTATGTTTCAAGTGGGTCAAGAGTCTAGTAGTTTTCAAATTTCCTAAAATGTGTTTGCATTTTAGGGGGAGTAGAAAATTTTCAGAAAATCCAAAAACATTAGAAAATTTGAAAAAGACAAAAACATGATAAAATGAAAAATGAGTTTTAGTGTCAAAGAAGAGGAAATGATAGTACATCAGTAGACAGTCACAGTATGCTAAAGAAATGTAATGTTTAAATAGCGTTAAGCAGTCTCACTGATGATATGCCGATAGGTTTTCATACATTTAGTAAATTTTTTCGGGATATAAACTTAAATTCAAACTTGCTTATTTGTGGGGAACACTACTTGGATGTATAGGTAACCCCTGAAATCTCATTTGAAAGGTCCCTCTTTCTGAGATACTAGGTCTTTATGCTCAGTGATATCTGGGGTATTATCCCGGGACTTCTGCTGAATGGAAATTCTGACCTAGTCCCCGGAGAATACTTTCCGCATGCTTGAAATATAGCGCAGCCCTCAGCAAATTGATGAAACAATAAAATTGATAGTCATTGCTGTTGTAATCAAAAGATCCTCTAAAGGGGACTCACCGAAAGTCGAAGCCGTCATCTCTCTGCGTATCGAAAGATCGACCTGAGCTCTCACGGCCCTCGCACTATAATTTATTCCCCTGACAGATATCATCTGTGGTATACTCACCTGTAAGACTGAATATTGGGATCTGGATACGGGAGTATATTCAAGAGGTGGGACACATGAATGAGTTTAAGTCTTTAAAACACCTAACTCATATCCTGAATTAGTTGAAATTTGTGTGAAAATTTAAGTGGATCAGTATATTGGCAATCTAAGTGAATTGTTTAATTCTTAATGTGTAACTAAGTTCAACGGTACTTGTGACTTGTCATAAATTGATATGATCCTCTTGCACGAACTCACAAAAATAATGTCTGTAAATATTTCTTTACTGCATTTCATTTTTTTTTTCAAAAATCCAAAAAGATTTTAGTGTGTTTTAGCATAAATTTTGAAAAATTCAAAAAGATTTTCGACAACTGGTGTTGGAGAGCTAATTTTCAAAATTCCGAGCGCTAGACATGACGAACAGGTTTGGGAAAGTATTTGTTTGAAGTTCTTTGAAATGAAAATGATATTTCTGCAAGTGGTTCATCAGAGTCTATAAATGTTGAATCATTTTAAAATATGCTCTACAAGTGGTTATCAGAAAATTTATTTCTGGGTTAAGAATGTGCAGGTGTAGCCAGGTTTTGATCTTGAACCTGAAGATAGAGTGCCAGGTTCCGATACCTGAGGTCTATGTGATTTCAACATGCCAGACTGCGATCCCAGCATATCGAAAGGGGGAGTCTGAAGACATCCGAGTAGAGATTGTTTGTGGGGAGCCTGTTGATGCTGAAGAGGAGAAGGAGATAAAGTTTGAGGATGCTTACACTGTGAGATATTTCAGAGAGCATTCAGACTGATAAAGACTGAAGATTGAAGAAGACTCGACACTTAAGACTCGTCAACATCTGAGGGGGAGTCTGTTGGTGCACACATCTGTCAACTTCGTCTTATATCGAGTCTCGGGTTTGTTGCGAAGTTGTTCAAGCATGATGTCATGATGACATCATCAAAGTGACATCATCAATGAAATCATCACAAGAGTCAATGATGACATCATCACAAGAGACAAATCAGATTACTATATTTGAAGGCTTTCGCTTGAACTTGTAAACGTTTGGGTTTCGCTTGAATCTAGAAAGTGGGTTTCGCTTGTATGTGTCTTCAAGCGAAACCAGGATGAGTATAAATAGAGTTGTGGTCTTGTCATTTGTAACAATTGTCTCAGAGTGATACCGAAGTGCTGCCGGTATACCTTTTGACTGTAAACACTGTTATATCAATATACAAGTTGTTTAAATGGATATTCAAGCTGTTTCTACATTCGTTTCTTAGTTTCCGCCTCTGAAACGGATTAAATCTCTTCTGAACGACTCGTTTTGGTCACAAAACGATCCTACACATATGCACATATCTAGATCTATTACTCTTTAATTCACTCAATGAATTGCATGTTGAAAAGCCAGAAAGTAATTATGTTTCTTTATTTTAATACAAGAATAAATATTAAGTTAAGATACAATATATTAATATATTCTAAACATTTTAATATAAATTAATATTAATCTATTACTCTTTAACTCACTCAATTAATTGCATGTTCAGAAGCCAAAAAGTAATTATGTTTTCATATTTTAATACAATAATAAATATTAAGTTAAGATACAATGTATGTTAATATATTCTAAACAGTTTCATATAAATTAATATTGTGCAACACTACATTCTGAATGTAAAGTAATGATGCAATTAAATTAGAAAAAAAAAAAAAAAAACAAAGGTGAGATATGTGAATAACTTTTCTTTTAATATCACTTGTACTATAAAAACCAAACATTTTTGGCGAAGACTCATCGCATCCCCGTCGCAACGCACATATTGAACTCGGTGGTGTCTCAATATGAAAATGCTTGCAGTTTAAAATAAAAAATTGTGGCAGATCTTGTTTAGGGACTTTTATTAATGGGCATATATACAACTTCCTAACATTAAGATTAATTTCTTAATGCAAATATTAATTGGCGTCACCTGATACGAATGTAGACATTTTACTTAAGTTACATATCAATATCAAGTTAATATATATTTCAATGGTAAGAAACATTGCATTTTCCATGTTATGATTCATTTAATTATTTTGATTTCTATTTTTTTTATTCATGTTTAGATTTTGAAGGATTTGGGAGTTAAAACAATGAAATTGATGACAAACAACCCAATCAAGTGCATTAAACTTAAAGGGTATGGCTTAGAAGTTTCAGAGAGAGTTCCCATTCTTACTCCTATTACCAAGGACAACAAACGATATCTCGAAACCAAAGAAGCAAAGATGGGGCATCTTTATAGCTTAGGGACTCACAATGCCATATATTAACTTAAGTGGCATGTGATCTTCTTCCAGTATTACCCATTTCAAAAAGACATTGTTACTTTTAGTAGATCTAAGATACTTTGTGCTAGATCATGTTATAAGCATTGTTTATGGGTTATTTGAATTTATTTAGACATCTTATGCAAAATATTTTCATACTTACTATACAATGGAGTTAACTGTAGAAAAACTACATGCTCGCCAGCATTGCAATCAATGAACTTGAATGTGTGGCTATCATATTTCGATAGCAAATCCTACCTTAAAACATGCTTATCTTTCGTAACCTAAGGGGACCGGGGGTGGGAACGTGATGGAAGCCCATCACTCGTGGTCGACATTTGCACACCATCGCCACCCACAAAAACAATGCGAGGAAAATTACACACGTGGAAGACATCACGCTTTGAACATCTTCAAAATTCGACCATTTGGCTTTTTTTGGACCGTTTTTTAACGGTAACATTTAATAAAAAAAAACATTTAAACCTTTTATATATACTTCTCAATTTTTAACCATTTCACCTACACCAAAACACAAACACATATCACACAATCTACATCTTTCTCAAATAGATTTTCCTACGGATTCGACGTTTCCGATGGACAGCGATAGCGATACCCAGTCGTCTTCTGACAATGAGATGCTTAAATATTTTGTGTCGGTGTATAACGAACTTGAATCTAGTTCGTCCCGCACAAAGAAGAAGATGGTAGATCGTGATCGTATACATGCCAACAAAGTGTTAATGAACGATTATTTTGTGTAGAATCCGGTCTACAATGCTGAAACGTTTAGAGATCGGTTTCGTTTACCAAAAGAATTATTTTTAAAGACTGTTGGAGACATCGAAGCAAGCGAGGAATGGTTTCAAGAGGTTACGATGTGAGTGGCCAAACCAAGTTTCACGGCGATACAAAAATGCACGTCCGTCATTCGCCAACTAGCGACAGGTAACCCTCCCGATCAATTTGATGAATACCTAGCTATGGCGTCCAGAACTTCACGTGAATGTCTGCAATTTTTTGCAACGCGATCATTAAATTGTATGGTACAGAGTTTAGGGACTGACAATGCCATATATTAACTTAAGTGGCATGTGATCTTCTTCCAGTATTACCGATTTCAAAAAGACATTGATACTTTTAGTAGATCTAAGATACTTTGTGCTAGATCATGTTATAAGCATTGTTTATGGGTTATTTGAATTTTTTTGGACATCTTATGCATATTTTCATACTTACTATACAATGGATTTAACTATAGAAAAACTACATGCTCGCCAGCATTTCAATCAATGTACTTAAATGTGTGGCTATCATATTTCGATAGCAAACCCTACCTTAAAACATGCTTATCTTTCGTAACCTAACCTATTGGTTGATTGAGTCATGTTAAAAACGCTCATCCGAGATTTATACAAATGATAAGACAATGTGAAATCAAAATACTTAAGAGATTCAGAATCAAGAACAATATTCCACAACAATTTAAAGTTTGCAACAACTCAATAATCACATTCGTGTGTCTGTGTATATATATATATATATATATATATATAAATAAGGGACCGCTAAAATGAAAACCATCCTCAGTTGTGTCTTAAGAACCACTTTCCAACCATTAGATCTTGGAGATGGATAGATAAGATTAAAAGTAATTAAAACCATTATAAAATTCATATTGTCTTATTATGTTAATATTATTTTAATGTGAAAAGGGTAGTTAAGTAAATTTCTTTTTTTTTTGTCTTATTATATTTATTGTTTTTTATAATTACCTTTTTGTCTCATTACATTAATCGTTTTTTTATTAAAATTAAATTTTTTGATAAAAAATTTCAAGATTTTTTTTACCAAAAAACGTTTTTATGCCCCGGTTTTACGCGCGGTTTTTTTACGGCCAATTTTACTCCCTGTTTTTTGCGCGCCGTTTTTTACGCCAGGTTTTTTACTGCCCCGTTTTTTTAACGCGCTGTTTTTTACGCCACGTTTTTTAGCTCCGTTTTTTACGCGCCGTTTTTTTCACACACGTTTTTAAGCTTTTTTTTACGATTTGAAACCTTTTCTTTACGAAAACTTTTTTTACGGTTTAAAATTTTTTTTTACAAAGAAAAAAAATTTATACGAAAACTTTTTTACGGTTTTTACCTTTTTTTACAAAAACTTTTTTTACACACACATTTTTAAGTTGTAATGATGAATAATATTTTTATACCATACATGTAAATATAGTTTATTTTTAATTTCGACATATTTTGTTGAAATTAGAGTTGTATACGCAATGGAATGGAGTATCTTTCTTATATTGTAAGCTATAACGAGTGTTGGTACTAACGGATACTTTCGCAACAATATGAGTTCAATTTCAATTCCGTTCGAACAACATCGGTATTGATATTCGTTTTTTATGGTTTTTGATTAATGTGAAACATGTGGCAATGCTCTTTTGGGTATACTACGACTATATTATTTTTGAGTTTTATATTTCAGCTTCCATACCGAATGCCAGTAGTGTACCGCCATCGTAACGAACCGAACCGATATTGACTGAATTCTAGCCACAACACGCGAAGAAGTTTCACTATTTTATTTATATTTTTATACATATAATATCATATGTATTGTGAACAGTATATATAAAAAAGCACGTTTTATGTATAAAAGATGAATACCAATCAAGCTTTAAGCACGTACTGGAATTGGTGGGATAATTTGAATAACGTATTTAAATTTTTAAAACGTAACTTTCAAAATCATTTATCCTAAAATATTAAAATTATACATATACAGATATATGAATATATTTAATCGTAACTTTCAAAATCATGTGCTGCTTGTTTTTATTTCCTATATATACAAAAACCAAATGGGGGAATAGTGTCAGGCAGTTGCCTGACACTCCCCCATTGCACCAACACGTTTATTGTTTTATATCCATTTTAAAATTACGTTTTTGCCCATAGCTCAAAATAAAATTACGCTTTTTGTCCCCATCTCAAAATTACGATCTTGTCCTCAATTCAAAATTACGACTTCGCCTGGCGATCTCCCATTGGACCAACCAGTTTATTATTTTATATCCATTCTAAAATCACGATTTTGTCCCTCTTTAAAATTACGGTTTTGCCCCCCAACACAAAATAAAATTACGCTTTTGTCCCCAGCTCAAAATTACGAATTTTCCCTCCATTCAAAATAAAATTGTGGTACTCAGCTCAGAATTACTTTTTCGCCCCCAGTTCAAAATAAAATTTTCTTTTTGCCCCCACTTAAAAATTACGATTTTGCCCTCTGTTAAAAAATGTGATTTTTCCCCGTTTAAAAATTGTGATTTCACCCTCAATTCAAAATTACGTTTTTTCCCCAGTTCAAAATAAAATTATGTTTTTGTCCCCAACTCAAAATTACGATTTTGCCCTCGTTTCAAAATAAAATTGTGCTTTTGCCTCAAGCTTAAAATTATGATTGTGCCCTTAGTTCAAATTTATATTACGTTGTTACCCCCAAGTTAAAAATTACGAATTTGCCCCTGTGAAAATTTGCAGTTTTGCCCTAGGTTCAAATTTACAATACTGTCATTACTTTAGCTTTTGCCAAATTACGATTTTACCACAGTCAAAAAATACAACTTTCCCTCAGTTAAAAATTACAATATTGCCATTGTTTTAGTTTTTTTTATCAAACTATAAAATTGTTTTGTTTTAATTGGTTGACTCGATTTAATTGTTTTTCGTGTCAATGAGCTGATTAACACTCGCTCATTATTCGGCCATCGCCCCGCAACGCGGGCAGGGCATCAACTAGTTAAAAACAATGATTACTGATCTATTAAAAATGTCGAAAAAAAAGTCATTGGTGAAAAGTGGGAATATATCACAGCAAACCAAATACACTAGGATTTTGACCCGCCGCGCGTTGCGGCGGCGTCGAAAGTTAAAGTAACTCGTATTTATACTGTATATTTGACCCGACTCTTTACTTAAAAAAATAACATCGCCATCAAAAGAAAACCTAGTATATTTGACCCGACTTGCTTTCAAATACAGTTTACGAACGTACACAAAATAAGTAGAACATAGATAAAAAAAAGTATAATAATTTGTCCACGTTGCGGTGTAAAGTCGTAAAAGTCATTTAAACCAAAGGAGGTGTTAAGTTATTATGTAGAAAAGGTTAAGAAGGTCAAAGTTGTCGGATACTACCTTTGTGGAGACGCAACTCGCCCGCACTTTGCTTCTTAACAGGAGGCTTCCCGTTGGAATTTTCAGCAAGCTCCCGCTGTTTCTCCTTGACTTTGAACAGCTTAATCATGATACCTACATTACAATAAAAATCCAAAATTAATTCACATTCACACATACTACTAACCTTAAAGAAGACAACATGAAAAATAAATAATTTGTAAAGGTGAGTCAGTGAGGGTTAGGCCTCTTGCCATGTGGACTATTGCAGCAGCTCAGCTGACAAACAATTGTAGCTAAATTAAAACACATGACATAGGATGACCCTAAAAGCTAAACAATAACAAACCATCTTGAAAACAAACATCAAGATTGCTCAAATCAAAGGGTAAGGGTGAAGGGAGTGGGCGGCAAAAGGGTCGGCAAACTCCCTTTGCCGCGCAGTAACACCGCCCCCACCCCACTTTCACCGATCGGCAAAATTGATGTGCGGCATACCCACACTACTAGAAAAATGAGCAATTGTCACCAAAATTTGCTACCGAAAAAAAGCGGTAGCAAATTTAGCTACCGTTTTCTCACTTAATTACAAACTAAGCGTAATTACTATTATACATAGTTAAACGGTGGCAAATTCGTGAGAGAAATAACCCTTTATGAAGTAACGTCGCTAGCTTATATCGTAAATATATGAAAAATCAAAAGGTATGTTTTAGTTGTGACCGTCTTAGTGGTCGCAACAGTGGATTAAGCGGGTAATTTATGTTTTCGAGTGCAAGCCAAACTTTTCGTAGGGTTTTGAATCCTCTAATATTTCCACATTGCCGCTGGTTCATCAATCCTCTCAAACAACAATCCCTATCTCACTCTACAATTCACCATAACCCTAGCTGGATAGCTTTCTCGCTCTACGATCATCACTAGTTCGTGATAGGAATTTTATGCTAATCTCGGTTTAGCAGTTCGCATGACCTACCTCCCATATTCTCCACAAATCTGAATTACTTTACAGGTATACAAAATTCGCTATAATTCGTTCAATTTATTCTAGATTGAAGATTGTTTTTTTTTCTAGATCTGATTTGAGCCGATTTACAGTTTTAAAGGTGGAGATTCAGTGTTTTGTTGCCAATAAGGACTCATAGATGATCTGATCGACCTTTGTTTAGTATGCGCTGTTCTAGTCTTCGGTTCTGGTAAAGGTATTTTCCACCATGTCTTATTACGGTTGGGTGATTTAGGAAATTAGGGTTTGGTGTCATTGTAATTGATTGTTTTGTCTCTGTTATTGGTTTAGTTGATGCGAGCTTGGCTCTTTACAAGTATACGGCTGGCTTGTGCGGGCTCGTGTAGGCGAGTTGTTATACTCTCCCCAAGGACACAAAGAACAGGGTTTTTTTTAATCATTTTGTAAATGTGTATTTGGTTACTTATTATTTATTCAGATAATTTGCAAAGCTACTGTTTGAAACACTATATTTGAATTAGGATTTGAACATGTTCATTGACGAGTCTTCTTATCTGGTTGTAATTTTAAGTAATCTTATTTGATTGGTGTCAAGCAGGTTGAGGCGTCTACCAATCAGGTAGTAGACGGATAAATGCTGGTGTATAACCTTCCGCCAAAGGTACTTTCTCGTGTTTTTGACGTTCAATTGAAGGACAATTATTAAATATATGAAAGTTGATGTTGGTGTTATGTTGTGTTCTGTTGGTTGGTATGTTGGTTTAGTTAATTGTTCATGGATGTGTGCATGAAGGAGAACCAGATACAGATGAGATGTCTTCTCAGATAGATTGATCTGATGCCTAAACTCAACATGAGTATCATGAGCTTGACTAGTCCAAATGTTCTGTTTGCCTATTATTCTGGCAGTTGATCGTTTTACCAATATTTTGTGATGACAACAAGACGAAAACGCGGTTAAGAAAGAACCATCATTGCAGCGGCAAACTTATAGAGAAATCCTTGCAAACGCTTCTCTTCTATTATGACTTGCCAAAACCGACAAGCCGAGAACTGATACTGTCTGATTCTGGCTTGTGGTAGAACAGATTGAGATACTAAATTTCTATCTGTCTACACTACAAGAAATACTTGCAATTCCGGCGACCCCTTTAGTGGCGACTTCAGACTTGTCAGTAAACACTTTCGTGTGCTGGCTTTTAAGCAGGTGATATATAATAATCTATTTATATATCGTTACAGGTATGAAGCCTGGGTTATATAGAATTTTCTGTCACTGTGCCTCGCATGGGTCGGTGATCCAGGTGCCATTGTTTTAAGTCTTACCAGACGCGTTCTCAAGTCAAACTAGTCCAAATGTTCTGTTTGTCTATTGTTCGTGATGGCTATTGAAAGGGTTATCTCTTTCATCTTTTCCTTATCTTCCAAAAAATTTCGTTTGTTAATAAATGGTCTCCTGAATTTTATCTCGATTGTTTGGCATGGCATAGTGATAATACCAATGATTCCAGTGTTAATGCTTTGGTTTTTCGTGATCAATATTCATTAATATATAATATATTTTTCTTGATTTTGTCATATAGTTCATTTTGTGGTTTTATGATCTTATTGCATGTTACACTTACTAATGATTCATTCTTATTCACAGGTTTATGCCTTGATGTCTTTTATGTTGCTTGTATTCAATAAGAGCTCAATCTACTTCAATTCTATCCGAGAAGTGTGAGCATGCTATACTTAATTATACATGATAGAATGTTTGTGGCATTCCTTTTTTTTGTAATATATTTCTTTTTAATTAGTCTGATATATAAGGATGAAAAGTAAAGGATACATTACCATTATGCGAGCTTCTTTGTATGGTTTAACAAACATTAAGTAATTACAAACTTGTCAGTAAACACTTTCGTGTGCTGGCTTTTAAACAGGTGATATATAATAATCTATTTATCTATCGTTACAGGTATGAAGCCTGGGTTATATATAATTTTCTGTCACTGCCTCGCATGGGTCGGTGGTCCAGGTGCCATTGTTTTAAGTTTTACCGGACGCGTTCTCAAGTTAAACTGGTGTCTGATGACATGTTGCTTCCCTCCCATTCCACTAGATGGGTAACGGGTCAAATATGCCCTATTTGACATTTTGTGTTTATTCTGTTTCAAGTATAAATCTTGGGTTATATACGTCTTCACACCTCCTAACTAATATCAATGCGTATTTTGATTTTAGGTAAATTTAGTTACACTAAAATGACTTGCTGATAATGACCAACATGTATCACAAACTTGCCATCAAATATTATGTGAGCCTCCATATCATGTACATATGCTGCAAGAAAGGTGAAAACTTTTTAAGTATGAAAAACTCAGCATACATATAAAAGTATCCATGAATGATCCTGTCTAATATGTTTAAAGATGTAGTAATCTCTGATGTTAAATATTTCTATATGGTCGTTATTACAATGTCAAATTCTTTGTTTCCTTTGTCTTTATTTTTTAAGACCGGTGGGTATGGGGCGTGGGTTGTGGCGTTGAAGGGGGTTTAACGCCGGCTACACCACCCTGGCTCGGTGTTGGGCTTGGCGTTGCCCGCTTGGCGTGGATATTCTGTCTGGTGTGGGGCGAGGGGGCTGGGTGACGTGGCGGACTGTGGTTGGCTGGTTCAAAGTAAAGAGTTTAAACAACAAAAAAAAATCCACATGGTTGGCCACGCCCAGCTAAGCGACACCCCACCACACCCCTAGTTTTTTAGTGTTAGCTCGTGGATCCCATGCTTGCCACGTGTCGAGCAATACCCCCAACCCAAGCCCCTCCACACCCCATAGTCTAAGTTAAAGTTAACTAGAAATTTCGTAATTGCAGCTATTGTAATCTTTTATGTGTAGCTAGGTCCAGGTATACATAAGGTGTCTATATAACATAGGTGCATTAAATTCTATTTTTTCTCTTTTTAAGTAAGTTGACAGAGCTTTGGGTTTTTATCAGAAACCATATACAACAATTGATCGAGAGCATACTCCAAGATATGTAAGTGGGGGGCAAGTTTGACCTAGGTTAGTTGTTTGTGGGGGCAGGTTTGACTTTGGGTCTTGGTATGACTTTGGTTAGTTGTTTATGGCTGAACAAATATTTGAACCATGTTTCAGTTAAATTGATTGTTAAATTAACCATTTAAGTTATCTAACATATAGGCTTTAATGGGAATCTTGTTAATATGATGTTTAGATGCTTGGTGATCGTTTTAACGTGAAATATTGTCTCACTATGAAGTGATCTCTTCATGTTATGGAGAAGTACTTCCATAAAAAGGTTAAAATGAGTAAAAGTATATACTTAGAAAATTATATATACCTACAAAAGGCATCGTGATCTACAATGCTTTGTTTTCATTGTCATAAAATTTTTATATTTTCACTTAATGACGGTTTAAGTGAGCATCTTATATTTTCATTGTTATTTTTTAATGGTAGCTTCTACTTGAGGTATTGCGAACGGGGAAGCGATGTCTCACCAGATTTTCATGTTTGAGGTAATATTTTTGATAGTAGACTTATTTTTTCCCATTTCGTTGCTAATAGCTCTTTGTTTTCTCGCACGTAGGTGCTACCAAGGAAGCAAATGTCTAACAAGATTTTTATGCATAGGTAAATTCTTCGTTATGATACCGATTTCATGTCTGAGGTTTGTACACCAACTTCTAATGTCTAAATGTCTACTATATCGAATTAAACACTAGATTTTAGAATTGAAATCCCTAGTCTATGTTAGACAATGCAAGACGAGCGTGTTGGTTGATGGGGTCAAGATAGTGTCAGGTTGAATATCGTAATTTTCTAAAACTGGAAATAGTAGTAAAACTGGAAACCGGAAACAACAATAAAGGGAATATTTTTGTAGATTGAAAAGTTGAACTTAGTTATCATTGGTTGTTTTGTAGATTGAAAAGTTGAACTTAGTTATCAAGGAGCTCGTTAAGGAAAATGATGAAGAAAAAGAAAGGCTAAATGGAATTATTGCCGGGTTGTTGGCTGAAAAAGAAAAAGATAAGGTGGATAAAGATGCTATGCTCGATACGATGTCACAAATTGAAGCTATGTTAACAAGTACAATTTGAAGATAGGCTACAAATACTTGGTTTTGAATGTTTCGATGTTTATCGTGTTAGGATTTTTTAGTTATTTGATGTTTTAGCTGGTATTTCTATTAGAATGTTTTATATGCTTTTGAAACACATATGTTGTATATAATTTTGGGTTTTCGTGATCTTATTAGACTTTTTATATAATTTTGTAATTTTATTGATTATGTAATTTTTATGAAAAAAAGCAGAGAAAAATGAAAAATCAAGCTGAATAAAAAACCAATATTCAAGCAATCACAAAATGGTAGCAAATAATTCAAATGGTGGCAAATCGGTAGCAAACATGGTGGTTAAATGGTGGTAAATCGGTAGCAAACAAGGTGGACTGTAGCAAACTTTTCAATGAAAATGGTGGTTAAATGGTGGCAAATCGGTAGCAAACATGGTGGTTAAATGGTGGCAAATCGGTAGCAAACAAGGTGGACCGTAGCAAACAAGAAGTGGTGGCAAATAATTTTGACCAATTTTGTGGTGACAAAAATAAGGTGGCAAAATATAAAAATGGTGGCTATTTGGTGGCATTAGGGCAATTGACACGGGTGTTTTTGTCACCGCATTTTCGGTGGCTAAATGGTAACAACAGGGAAATTGCTACTATTTTGTGACCAAAAGTTTCATGACAAAAACCCTCTTTTCTAGTAGTGCCACACCGATCGACAAACAAAAGTGATGTGTGTTTGTATTGTTGACTTTAACACATATATATATTTTTTTTAAATGAAAAAAAAAAGTTTACCACTTTCAAGTGTTTAACCAATGCCAACACTTTTCATCAAAGTTTAAACTCTTCACACTTGCTGACATGGCACACTCTGATTGGTCCATTTTAAAGTTTGTCACTTTCAAGTGTCTAACCACTCCCTTCACCCTAAATTAGTGAATATGATCAGATGTTACACATAAGAGAAAGGTCTCCACCGACCTTTCTCTTTATACAAAACTAAATGAGCAAGGAAAGTAGTTTTCTTCAATCTTTGAAACTCAAACACAAACATTTATTTACATATTTATGATTTCTCCAGACACTTTAACTGTAACAACTAAGATTTTAATCATTTTAACACTTGCTCTACTTTTCTATTTCAAATATTGCAGATCAAACCTTCATATCATTTCCAAAGTATTATCAAAGTTTAACAGAACGAAATTAAGCCTCGAAGCCTAATTAAAAAAATTATATATCTTATAAAAAATATAATAATGGACACAGAAAGTTTAATACATCAAAAACAAAATAATTGACACAGATAATTGACACCGAAAGTCTAAACATCAAAAACACACATAACCCCATGAGGCGCACGTTTTCTTACTACCGCATCGGCCCTTAGAGGCATATGTACAAACATAACCCCATGAGGCACGCCTCATACACGTTTTCTTATCGCCTTGCCTCAACCGTTTTTTTAAACCATGAGTATTATACTTAAAGAAATATACTACCTAAGTAGTGAGACACACCAAAGCAGCACACAGTCAGCCTATGCAAGTTCGCCGTCAGCTTCTTTTTCTAGGTAATGGATCCGGACACAACAATGCAGGAGGATCCGAATTCTCGCCTCGTCAGTTGAACATTACCTTCAACCACAGCAACAATCAGTTACACCATTGTAGAACTTTAACATGATATATTATATCTCAGAAATGCACACAATAATATATATAAACTACACACAATTGGAATGAATTCAATTGCTTTAAAAACCCTAATTCATTAATAAGACGCTGATTCAAACTAATAACGTACGAATCTATTAGAATGAAACGGTCAAACTGAATTAAACATAAAACATAAGTGTGATTTACTGAGTTAACGGTCAAATATGAAAATCTGATATGATAATAAGCATGAACTTGAAAGTAATCGTAGTGGCGGAAAGTTATGGTTTCATACCGGCTTGAAAGAGAACTGACTCTTAATCTCTTAAAATACACTCTGCCAAAATTTTATCCACAAAACTCCAGATCTTTCTTTTTCTTCTTCCTCTGCTCTCACTGTCTGCCTTTCTTCCCGGTGGGTTTAACATTGAGCCGTCGACGAAGAAGAGAGGCCGGCCCAGGAAGTATTCTCCGAGTCCTGATGGTAACATTGCCCTTGGGTTAGCTCCGGCGCCGGTTACTGGTGGCGGTGGTGGTGGTGGTGGTGGTGGGCGTTTGGAGGATTCTAATGGCGGTGGTGGTGGCAACCCGAATGCGGATTCGGGTGCTAAGAAAGACAGAGGACGGCCTCCGAAGCAGTTGGATGCTTTAGGTGAAAATTCGATGTTTTTTGGTTATGGGTTTTGTTTGGATCAAGTTCTTATTTATGTGCAGAGAGAAATGGTGTACTGATTGGAGAGGGAGAGTGTGTGTTTTGTGAAGAGTAAAAAACTTTAGGGTTAAAAGAGAAAGGTCTTCACCGACCTTTCTCTTTAATAGTATATAAATTTCTTTGATTTAAAATCATGCTTTAAAGAGGCCGCCACTAATAGGTCTTTTTTTATAATTAATATAAATTAGCTTTAAGGAGAATAATATATATTGGATAGGGATAAAAGCAAACGAAGATTAGTTGGAAAACTGTCAGACTTAGCCTGGATTGCTAAACATTATACCAAATATTAATATATATTAATATTACTCTCTTATTAAACAGCTAAATCCAAACATGATTTATTTGATAAGAGAAAAATGCTCGGATAGTCTCTGTGGTTTCGTCTTTTTTCACCTATAGTCCCCAACTTTCTAAAACTACCTGAATAGTCCCCAAGTTTTCATTTTTTGTTCCCGGATAGTCCATGGGTCTAACTTCAGTTACTTTTCTCTGTTAAAATGACGTGAAATGACAAAAATACATTTTCCTTAAAAGGCCAAACCATAGGTACTATCTGGGCATCTTCTTCATTTTTATTTATAAAACCCCACCACCACACTTCATCTTCAACCTCCACCCACCATCACTCTCCTCCACCCTCCACCATCATCACCGCCACAGTCACTCTACTCAAAGTCCTGCATCTCATTTTGGAAACCCTAGAACTAAAACACGCACACATACACAGTGCCCTATCTACTCTCCTTCTATCTTTATCACTCCCTTTTGTTTTTAGAACCCTAATTTTCATATGTACAGACATAATTCAGCCAACACCCTCATCATCTCTCCCTCACCCTCACTTACTGGCAACGGTCGGCAATCTGACGACCCCTCCGGTCACCGTCAAACATACCACGACCCAACCTCCTGCTCGTCTTAAACCACCACGCAACACCCCTATATTTCACGATTTGTGCGACCGGCCACCACTCGAGTGGTGGTGCACAGTGGAGAAAAAAAAAGCGAGAGAAGAGAGAGGCACCGGCGGTGCGACGACGTGAACAGAGACGGAGAACTACAGTGCACGACGGCGTGGGATCTTTTCAGCAGTGACGAAATCAGAAATAGAGGGAACCGGAGAGAGGAGAGAACCGGCGGAGCCGACGCCGTCTCCGACGACGGTGGAGCCGTTCCGTTTCGACATTTCCTCGACATAACACCGTGGTGGTGCTCGACGGAGCTCCGGCACAGGTGCAGGTAAGATTGGTTCAGTCGGTTCAGGTTTCACCTAGGTTCGATTCACTCTCGGTTCAGATCAGTTATGAGATCGGTTCAACAAGTCAAAACAACAGTCAACAGGTTTTGTTTGGATTGAATTCAGTTTGCGGGTTGGGTCGGGTCAACTTTGAGTTCACTTCAGATTCAGATTCGGTTCAGTCAACACGGGTCAACAAAAGGGAGTGATAAAGATAGAAGGAGTTGCAGAGTGACTGTGGTGGTGATGGTGGAGGGTGGAGGAGAGTGATGGTGGGTGGAGGTTTAAGATGAAGTGTGGTGGTGAAGTTTTATAAATAAAAATGAAGAAGATGCCCGGATAGTCCCTATGGTTTGGCCTTTTAAGGAAAGGGTATTTTGTCATTTCACATCATTTTAACAGAGAAAAGTTACTGAAGTTAGACCCAGGGACTATCCGGGAACAAAAAATGAAAACTTGGGGACTATTCAGGTAGTTTTAGAAAATTGGGGGACTATAAGTGAAAAAAGGTGAAACCACAGGGACTATCCGGGCATTTTTCTCTTTTGATAAATAAGTTAACATGTTGGGGTTGGATAAGGCGTTACAACCAATAGGCCATGGATTCGATTTGCATAAAAGGAGTTTTTTTCATTTAGTTTCATCCTGAATTGATCCATAAATATTATGGCTAGTTTTCATGAAATAGCAAAGGTTCCAATGGAAATATTAATATAAAAAGGTATACAAACAATTAAAACCAACTAGGGTTTGTGGCGGGTGGGAAAAAGGTTTCATATCTGATTTAGTACGTACAAAGCTAAGACTATATTTAGTAACTTCTAGTTGAATTAATATTTTAACAAGTCACTTCCTTTCACAAACGTACAATACCTACGAGTCTCTTAGCTCTAGATGTTCATCAAATATATCTTTCTCTTTTCCACTCGCTTACTCTCATGTTTTGAGTCAGTCCTTGTCTGTTGACCAAGCCCAAAGCGCCCCGCTATGTCCAAAGCGGGGCGTTTTAGGTGTGCAAAAAGACAAAGACCGTGTACAGTGGAGTTTGTGTTGTTTTTTTTTTTTTTTTTGAAATAGGTGGGATGTGGGTTAGTTTGGTAGTGTTTTTTGGAGGAAAAAATTGTATTTGAGTTTTATTATTATTATAAAATATTAGTTACATATAATTCATAGTTGTTTTATAATTACGTTTTTTTACGTCATTATTTTTATAGAACGTATATAATATAAGTGCGTCTTTATAAACTGTTAACCTAGTTTATTTTGTTAAATTAAACGAACACGTTAAATAAAATGTACAGAAAGCCATAAGAATTAAACGTAAACAATCCAAAACCAACGTGATGTAAACAGAAGATTAACTGCAATATATATATATATATATATATATATATATATATATATATATATCAGTTTGTACATACAAAACAAAAAGGTACAACTGAGTACATAATACATAACAAAACACTATACAAACAAACTAAGGTACTAATCCTTGTGCGGTGGGGACGGTGGGAGGGGAAGTGGAGGCAACCCAGCGAGCTCTCGTAGAGCAACGAGCGTCTCGACGATCCAGTCAATGCGTGCGCCTTGGCGTCTGAGGCGCCGGTCGAAGTCCCGAGCCACCTCACGCGCTACCGGAGGCAGGTCAGCGTAAACGTGCTGCGGGTACTGTGGCGGCTCAGGAGCTGGCTGAACTGGTGGTACCGGGATCTCCTCGACATGCTCCTCCTGAGCCGGATCCTCGAAAACAGGCTGAGCCTGATCCTGAGGCTGGCCCGGGTACTAATCGAGGCCCAGAGCCTGTAGCTGAGCCTGCCGAGCGGCCTCCTGAACATGAGGAGGGCTAACACTCCAGGCCTCAACTCAATAACAACCGGGATGACCTCCGGCACCACCTCCGGATGCCAAATCAGCCCGTCACGGCCCTTAAACCTCAGACCAACATCAAAGGTACGGGTGATCTGCATGCTAGATACTGACGCGCGGCCCAACCTGGTTGACGGGATCGGATCGGACAGCTCCGGATCATTCTCGGGCACGAGGCCGAGCGAGCGTGCAATGGCGGTGATGTATGAGCCAGTGTGTAGCTGGCCGCGGAGCTGCCGGTGGTATGCACTGGCAAAGTAATCTGCCAGGCAGGCTGCTAGATCGCAGGGCTGGCCGCGAAGTAGGCAGTATAGAAAGAGAAGGTCACTGAGGTTGACCTTCTCCCTGCTGGTACCCTGCGGCACGATAGATGACGCGATAATATGGTGCAGGTATCGGTACAAGGGGTCTCTAATGGTGGTGGCCTTTTGCCAGGATTTCCCAAAGGGAACCCTGGAAATGGCCCTCCAGAAACTGATAAGCGTCTGCCTGTCCATCGCCCTAACCGCCTGCGTATATCAATCAATATCAAGCTCGGGCTCTGTGTACAAACCTGTATGGACAGCAAACTCCCGCACACTCATCTGAAACTGCTGACCGGCGAGACGGAATGTAACCTCGTGGACTGGAAAATCCGGGTCCTCCACGTAATCCGCCGGATGCGGCCTGTATGTAAACGTAGAAAGAAACTCGACCGTAAGCTCAGGGTACGAGTCTTCCATCGCTATCTGAAATAGGCGTGACCAAGGAGTATCTAGTCCAACTAAATCACGGGTCCGCGCGGCCTCTCCCACGGTCTCCAGCAGGTCCCAGTCTATCCCTACATGCCCCCCAATCTCCACGGTGCGCAACCTAGCGCATCTCCTCCTCGCCTGTCTTCGAAAACTGCAGGTACGGACATCCCTCCTCTCCCTCCTCTCCCACCTCTCCCTCAGCGTCCATATGCTCAATCTCGTCATCGGAATCCATCCCTGCACGTTTAAAAGATAATAAACAAATAATATTATTAAACAATTTAAATAAACAAGTAATATTAAATAAAAAAATAATATTATTAAACAATTTAAATAAAAGATAATAAACAAAACAATTTAAATAAAAGATAATAAACAAATAATATTAAATATAAAATAATAAACAAATAATATTATTAAATAATTTAAATAATAAACAAATAATATTAAATATAAAATAATAAACAAATAATATTATTAAACAATTTAAATAAAAGATAATAAACAAATAATATTAAATATAAAATAATAAACAAATAATATTATTAAACAATTTAAATAATAAACAAATAATATTAAATATAAAATAATAAACAAATAATATTATTAAACAATTTAAATAATAAACAAATAATATTAAATATAAAATAATAAACAAATAATATTATTAAGCAATTTAAATAATAAACAAATAATATTAAACAAATAATATTAAACAAAGAGTTAATTACATAGTTAGTCCCTGTGGTTTGCACAAAATAACAAACTTAGGTACTAATAGTTTAAAATCACCTTCTAGGGTATTAACTTTTCATTTTGTAACGTTTGGAGGTATTAACTTCTAAGGTAATAACATAGGTAGTCCCTGTGGTTTGCACAAAATAACATACTTAGGTACTAACAAAATGTGATTTTAAGCCTACAAATAAGCTTAATACCCTCAAACGTTACAAAATGAAAAGTTAATACCCTAGAATGTTATCAGAAACTATTAGTACCTAAGCTTGTTATTTTGTGCAAACCACAGGGACTAACTATGTAATTAACTCATTAAACAAATAATAAATAAATAAAAAAATAAACATGAACCAAAGCGCCCCGCTTTGGCCTCGGCGCGACGCTTTGGTTCTTCATTTTGAAGAACAGAACCCAGCCGGATCATCAAAACCTGCCCCAATCAACACAAATTTCAACATGTACATTTAACCAAAACGATTAAGGGTGTTCGATCTTACCTTTTAGCGGTTGAAAGCTTGAAAACGAAGATCTCCGGCTCAAGTGTGTGAAATCGCACCTTTGTGTGTGTTTTTGTGTTTGTGGTTGAGATGGGGGAGAAGCTGCCCCGCTTCAGCTTAAACGATGGACCGAAGCGCCCCGCTATGGCCATAGCACGGCGCTTTGAGGTCCAAAGCGCCTCGCTTAGGTCAAAGCGCGGCGCTTAGGGCCTTTTTTTATTTTTTTAAAATTGTTTTTAATTCACAAACGCGTCGATAATAGTCTAAATTTTACGCTTTTTTCCATTATATATCATTTTTTAATATATATGGACTATACTGCAAGTTCCGGATCAAATCGGTTACGTGTAATGTCATATTCCATTATATCGTATCATTTTGGTTTGAAAGCACAAGGACTCCTATGAGTAGTGTTATGTGTATCAGCCGCCTACCGTACATGAACATGACGTATTTTTTCATTAATTGTAGTATTATGATGTATATTGTCATTTTGGGTCGTACAAGTGCGTATTGAATCTGATTGGGTCGTGTCGGTGACATTCGGTTTTTAACTTGATGTAACGCATATATTGAACAAACACAAACGTGATTATTATTAAACACATTTAACATACATCGTGAACATATGGGGTTACATTAAGGTCAGGGGGACGATACGTAAGCATTTCGTACGCGTTGATCTGATCCCTGTATAATGTATGCCAGGCTGCTGTGCGCTCTGTTCTGTTCGCTGTCCAGAGTAGGTTTGGGGGAGGCATTGGATAACAACCTCCAAGCTCTACATGTATGAAATGCCCATGGTCGACGAACACAACCGCAACCACCAGGTGATGTTCCTCAGCTTCGTTTGGCCCGCCCAGTAGAGGAAAAATTGTATCGCTCCCACGAATGTCGAAGGTGTGAACAATTACACCGTATCGTTGGGCAATAAGAAACCCCGTCTCAGGCATCGTCATGTAATTTTCGATACCTGCTCGTCCCACCCCCTTGAACTCGATCCGTCTAACTAGCGCATCATAATGTCCTATGTTTTCCGGATCGAAAACCTGCCTCCAAAGCGATTCGTTCATACGTAACTCCTTTATAAGTTGTTTCCGGATCATCAAATATGAATTTTGTTTCACTCCTAACCCAACAGCCACCGATCGAAACCCACAATTACCATCTGGTTTCACGTCCTTTATTCTAACGATGTATGGATGGATCACTTTGGGAATCTGAGATGCGTAGTTGCGGATCGCTATATCCGTCTTAGGACCGAGCTTGATCATCGGGAAATCAGGGTGTAGGTTGAGCGGTTTGGTATTCTTTTATCTTCTAGAATCTTCGGGTGATATGTACGAGCTGTGACGGGGAAGATCGTCTGAGGCCTCGACCCAAGTTTCTTCTGATGGAATGTACGAGCTTTTTCTAGCGGCTTCAATCTTTCTTTTTTCCTGCGTTTTCAATGTTGGGCGACCACGAGTTTTCTTCAGAACAGCAGGAGGTTTTTGGTTATTGTTCCCTGGATTGAGGATTTGCTGAAACTTTTCAAAGAAGTTCCTTTTCACTTGAGGGGGTGTTGGATCGATCTGTTGTTTCAATTTTTCAAATTCCGTGTCTACATCGATATCCTCTATATTATTCCTTGCAGGCTTGAAGTCAAGCTTCTTCCAGAACACGTCTATGTGTGTGATCCGGAGTTGCTGACCTGTGGATGAAAACAAATTAGGTGGCAAAATCATAACGAGAAAGGTCAAAGATATTAATTACCGTTATTTTCCAACTTTTCCAAACGACAGGCACATGGCAAACCACAGCTGGTAAAAAGTTGGCAACCACAGCTTGCACCGTAGGCTCTCAACTCGTCTTCCTTACGTTTTAGTTCCATACTCAAAAGCTCAATCACATATATTGAAACCTTTCTGAGAATATATGCAAGCATGGGCTGATTCTTGTGGTGCGTCATCACTTTTCGGAGGCTTGTTTCAAAGCTACTTCTAATCTCGACGTATTGTCTATCAACAACATGATCAACATACAGTACAAGTTTATCCAGTGTGTTGCGATGACTTGGAAAGTGACTTTTTAGTGTTGCATGCATGCCCTCAACCCTGTTGGTCGTAGTTTGGTGAAAGTTGATAGTTTTGTTAATCCAGCAAGATACAAACTTTTCACGGTACGGATCCAACCAGGATTTCTTCAAATAATCAAAAATCTCTAAAATTAAAAAACGTAAATAGTCAGTTTTTGTTATTATATAAAATTTGAACATAATTATGTAAGAAATACCCACGTTCACGGTCATCTTCTTTCAGCTGTGCTTCAAGGTTTTCCAAGTTATACCTGTATATTTCCTCGGTCGTAGACTCGCACAATGTCCAAAATGTACGTACGAATTCTTTCCACTCCTTGTCAGAGAATTTCTTCTTGCTGTTCTTATTAATATTTTGTTGAATATGGAACCGACAAAGATACTTATGCGCTTTTGGAAAAACTTGTTCACACGCGTTCATTAGCGCAAAATCCCTGTCTGTTAAAATCATGCGCGGTTCCATACATCCTACCAGCATAGACTTGATCCTCTGCAACACCCATAGGTAGTTCTCTGACTTCTCAGCGGAAATTACCGCACAAGCAGCCGTAAACGATTTGTTTGTCGACGTCATGCCTACGACCTGAACAAATGGCAGGTTGTACATGTTCGTTTTGTAGGTGGCGTCAATCATTAGCACATGCGGGAAGGCACACCACATAGTGAATGATTTTTTGTGAACAAAGAAGACATCTTCAACTTCGTTCGATATCTCATTCGTGCGCATGTAATAAGTGTAATCTTTTTCGAGAAGAATGTTTTCAAGTTTTTGCATCGGAGACTTACCGACATTTTTTTCGGCGTTGATCTTCTGAACAGCGTTGTGTATATCTTTCGGAATAAGCTTTCTAGCCGGATTGTTTTTTGTCAGCGTTCGCCAGATACTTTGGTTGGGAATATCTTGCTCTGCCAGCTCCTTAACTAGTTTTTTATCCTCCGAAGAAAGCCTTCTCGCATACGCGTGACCCTCTAAGTTTTCAATAAGAGTGTGGTTATGCTTCGCCTTCGTCACCTCGATCCTCCAAACACTTCCGGATGATTCCGAAAACCCGATCATCTCGAACGGGCAGCCTATTTTCTTGCTACCCGTTTTCCTCTGTGTAGCTATACTCTTATGCTCCCCACCAAAAGTACATTGAAACCAAATCTTGTAATTCTCTCCTCTTTTATTCGACCTCTTAATCACAATGAGGTAACCATTGTCTTTTGCCGTGTCTTGTACCCAACGCACCAACTCTTTACGTGACGAAAAGGTCTGCGTTGTATCAAACGAAAATGTAACCGGGTAACAGCCTTCCTCGTCAACAGACACATCCTCCGGCTCACCATCGTCACCGAGGTTCGAACAGACTTGATGTTCAAAGCTCTGTTCACAACCGTAACTGTGGTTTGGATAACACTCCTGCTGTACAAAGCTTTGCTCGCCATCGTAACCGAAATTCGAATAACCTTGTAAGCTCTGTTGACAACCGTAACTGTCGTTTGGATAACACTCCTGCTGTACAAAGCTGTACTCGCCACCGTAACCGAAATTCGAATAACCTTGTTGTGCGTAAGGGTCCTCCACAGGGGTATTCAAATCCAGCTTCACCGTGTTATCACGATAACGAATGCCAGATACAACCTCTGCCTCCCTCAAGTTGGACGAGACCGGTTTCTCATACGAGTCAGAAATAGCGGTCCCCTCGTAAGAATCAGGAACAACTGACTCGTTAGAATATTGACCGAAAAGATAGTTGCTTAACCACGACATCGTTTTTTCAAGACATGTAACTAATAGAGCAAAGAAAATCGACAAATAACAAAATCACCGAATGCTGAATGTTGTGTCTGAGCAGGTTTTTAAAGTGAAAATTTGGGGTCGAAGCGCCGCGCTTTGGCCATAGTGCGGCGCTTAGGGTTCACGAGACACCTGCAACCTCGTATCACCTTTATGTCTCTGCAACTTATGTCAGTCAAACCATCAAATCACCTTTTGTCGACCTAAGCGCCCCGCTATGGCCATAGCGCGGGGCTTAGGGGTGTGAAAATATTTTTTTGCGTGTGGGAATAGCATGACCCTTCTTAAATTATCAACATCTTAGCTGTTTAAGGGATCTTCTAAATAGAAGAAATATTTCCGTTATATTTAATGGCATTGAAATAATGTACAAGTAGTCTACTAGGAATAGATTTTTTTTAACGGCCAACAGAATCAATCCCGAACACTCTCGGGACACCTATTGGATAAATGGAGTACTCCGAGAGTATTCCGGGGAAAACCCTGTAACCCACCCGCCCATAGGCACGACGGTGAAGTTACCGGTTAAACCCGTTTGACTCAAGGATTCAACCCTGGTTTCTCTGAGTCTCATATCATTGCCACCAGTACCTCACTCTGCGTCTGCACTAAGTGGGAGTTGAACCTGCATAATGCAAGTCTTCCACCACTTTATCTAGAGATCATTGGCACTAGGAGTAGACTTTTACAATGAAAAATTCACGAGGATGATCATCAACGAAAAATACGTTTGTCATCACCGATTTTAACGGATAATTCAAACAAAATCTCAAAAAATATAAAAAATAATTAGTTTTTCAAAATGTTGTCGGCAATCCTTTGATGATCACTGACAGAGGATGTAAATTACCCAACAAGAAAACGAAAAACTGAATTTTTAAAGGGTCCTAATATTAACACATGGGAAAACTTATTTACACATGGTGTATACGGGCCGTATACTATTATACGGCCCGTATACACCATGTGTAAATAAGTTTGCCTGGTCGTATACAATGTATACGAACGTGTATACGGGCCGTATACTGTTATACGGCCCGTATGGAACGAAAATTTGATTTTTCAAGTATTTTAGAGTGGTGAGGTGCTCAAAACTTTCTAAAAGTAGAAAAAAATAAAACATCAACAAGGAGTCTGAATAAAACGGAAGCTATCAACGCCGGATTACGGACATGCGTTTAATTCCCAATAATTTCCTGGTCAAATCACACACTATAAAGTTTAAACTTATCGTGTGTTGTAGTTTGGAAAGATGACCGAATAGAGATCTGAATAACAAACTGTGGAGAACTTGTTTGCGTTATCCACCAACAATCCGTTCATTATCTGTTGTTGTCTAAAACAATATCAATTAACGTTCAGTTGTGTATACAAATTCATCACCGGTTTCTACAGCACAAGCACATACACAGGGAGAATGTTCTCGAAATTGAAGGAAAAGAAAAAATGGTTGAAAATTATTGAAAATTACTATATCACCCGCCAATGTTCTCCTACTTCAATCCTTCCTACATTATTGAAAATTACTATATCACCCGCCATTCTCTTGCACCTGTATACATTGATTGTGGATTTTCTTGAGTCGTCGGGAAAACTTTTCCTCAGGGGAGGGTGAGTAGTATGAGTCTGAGTCCATTGTGGTTCGTGAATGTTGGAAGAACCCGACACGTCTTATGCTGCCTCTTCGGTTGGTAAAAGACATAGGATGGCTTCTAATACAGGCTCTTTGTCAGTTGTGGTTGATTTATAGGAGGAGGTTATGAAACGAATATATGTTTATGCGAACATCCTTATTTTGTCACGTACATGAGCTTCCTGATGCAATTTTCACAATGGTACCAATGTCCTACTACTACAATCCTTCCAACGCCTAACTCATATACTCTCGGTTAAAAAATGGTAACTCGCCATTCAATAAAAACTCTTCTGAAAGACAAGAATACAACGTTCATGTATCACAAGGAATGACCGAGTTTGGAAACCGGACGGAATCTACGAAGAAACTGTTGGAATTTGTGGATTTCGGTTGGTTCTGAAACTTAACAAGAGAAGCAACTAAAAAAAGGAAAGAAAGATTTTTTTTACCATTTTTTACCATATGTATACGGGGCCGTATACCGTTTATACGGCCGTATACTCTCGGTAAAAAACAAATTTACCGATCGTATACTATGGTAAAAAATGGTAAAAAAATGGTTTATTCTCTTTAATCTATTAGAACGATCCTTGTATTGAGAACCTGATTCTGGTTTAAACAATGGAATTTGTGAATCAACAGAAATAATTGAAAATAACTCGCCATTCTCTTGCACCTGTATACGTTGCAAGGTATAGAATGTTTGAAGTATTCTTGGTTCAATACAAACTCTTCTGGAAGACAAGAATACAACGTTCATGTATCACAAGATAATGGTTTCTCGACAAATGAAGTATTATCTGACATCATCTGTTCATCATTTGTTCTTGAAGATGAAGATGAAGAAACGAGAGTTTGTTTTGAGAAATTAACAAGGTAAACCTGAATTTTCAGATTTTTAGACACTTACTTGAACATGAGTCTGAGTCCATTGTGGTTCGTGAATGCTTCGATTTCAACAAATCTTTCAAGGTCTTAAGTGATGGACAACTGGTTAAAAGATGTAGAAGAGTTTGTGTAGAGATCTTTACGTACAAATTTGCATCATCCTTATGGTTACAAATGAAGCGTTGGGATTCAAGGGTTTATGAGTAAAATAATTGTGGATTTCGGTTGGGTCAGATCTCGCAAGTTGTCATTTTCAAGTTTGCACATTTTGTGAAAAATACCAATGTTGTCATTTTCAAGTGTGAGATTAGCCAAACGAGGATGAAAGATACTCAAACCATCTGATCCCGTTGTTGCAAACTCCTTTAATGTGATATTCTTCAAGTTTTCACATTTTGAGAAAATACCAATGTGTTTGTCAGCTTCGTCAATACACAAAGTGACAGAATTTGTGGATTTCGGTTGGGTCAGAAACTTAACAAGATAAGAAACTAAAAAGTTAACACTCTGATTCAGATTCAGAAAGCAGATGTTTAGTAGTGTTTGAGACACTTACTTGAACCGTTAGTAATGCTAGATGTCATTTTGGCTGAACCACAACCTATTACAGTACTGTATGAACCTGCGTTTTGAAAATAGGCTTTGTTCTTCGTTTATTGGATCGTTCTAATAGATTAAAGAGGTTTTTACCTTTTTTTACCATTTTTTACCATATGTATACGAGTCGTATACGGTTTATATGGCCGTATACCATTGGTAAAAAATATTTTTACCGATCGTATACAATGTATACGATGGTTATATGCGGGCCGTATATTCTGATACGGCTCGTATACTATGGGTAAAAATGGTAAAAAGGGGGTTATTCTCTTTAATCTATTAGAACGATCCTTGTCTTGAGAACCTGATTCTGATTTAAACAACGGAATTTTTGGATCATACTACTAGCAGAAGAACCCGACACGTCTTCTGTGATGATTCGAAACATTCACGAACCACAATGGACTCAGACTCATACTACTAGCAGAACAACCCGACACGTCTTCTGTGATGATTCGAAACATTCCGAATAACTAGCAGAAGTACCCGACACTCTTTCAACCTACCGAAACACCAAAACCCATACCGATGATTGTTTATCCATACTATTCTTCATAGCCATATTCCCACTCACAATTTGTTGATACATATCGTCCATTCAAGTTGAGTATTTTTCTAACTTTATGCTTGCATCCACCACAGTGAATATTAACTTTGAGTGAAAGAGTTTGGAAACCGGACGAAATCTATGAAGAAACTGTTGGAATTTGTGGATTTCGGTTGGTTCAGAAACTTAACAAAGAGAAGCAACTAAAAAAATACAATTGATTTCTCTTCCGGTTACCAGGCCTATCATCTCCGTCTACGTTTGGTTTCCTCAACGAAGAACCATCAGCCATTATCAGCCCTTTTTTCCTTTGGTTTCTGGTTGATTTTGAGGGTGAGGGTTTTGAATTGATTCCTGCGCTCAAGTTTCAACTACTGGAGTGAAAATTGGTAAAAAATGGTTTATTCTCTTTAATCTATTAGAACGATCCTTGTAACCATCAACCGTTCATGTTGATATAGGAGAGTTGATGCAATTTTTATCGTGTGTTGTAATTTTAATGAAGCAATGAAGATTGAATATGCAAACCGCATCCGTCTTTTGTTACAGATAAGCGTATCACTCGATCCACTTACATTCGAATAACGCTGAACAACCGAGATAACAGCTCCGGTATTTATCACCAACTCATCTTTGGTAGTGTTTGTTTGAGAACCTGATTCAGATACCCAACGGTCTCTTTGCTTCGTCCACTAGAACTATTTGTGTATGCATTCTTTTGGTAGTTAACAACGCTAATTAGAATGTGACACACATAGATAGATAAAATGTCACAGTTGTCAAGACTGTTTGTCGGGTTTCCAATGCTCACACAGGGTGATAAACAACGCTGATACACGTAACATCTAGTTATATTCAGATTTAAACAATGCCCACCGTTTCCGTATTAAAAAACGGTTGCGGTTTGTATTTCGCATAGCCATCGTTTCCGTAGTAAAAAACGGTTGGGTTTGCACATTCAATCTTCAATACTTCATTAAAATACCACTAGTAGAAGAACCCGACACGTCTTCATGTAACAGAGAATGTTTTAGAAATTGAAGGAAAATGAAAAGATTTGTTGAAATCGAATTTGACAACTATGACAGCTTATTAAAAGTATTGTGTGTTGTAGTTTGGAAAGATAAGCGAACAGAGATCTGAATAACAAACTGTGGAGAACTTGTTTGTGTCAGGTTCTTCTGCTAGTTACTCGGAATCGATAAATAACCAACACGAAGATCTCTGCGATCGCTAAGGTTTTCATCAACGGACTGATCGGTAACGTTACTCTACCTGTGCTCCGATTTAAGCGGCATGTTCCGATCAATGTTTATCGACATTGTTAAAGGTGATGAAGAGTTTAGAAACTGATGGAGGTTGTGAAATCTGAGTGTTAATGTGTTTAATTTGTGTGATTTATTGCCGTTTACGTGATTGTGCGTTTGGAATATGTTCACTACGTGTGTTTGTGATTTTACAGGTTAAACGCTTAATTCGGTTAAATTAGAATGCTTAATGACGAACGGAACAAGCACGGAATCATAATCAAGTAAATCACACCATTCGATAGAAGTTTCGGGTCGAAGAGTTAGCATGGAAGCATAAGAAACACGATACAATGAAGTTGAGGGGCTTTAATGTCATTAATTGAAAGTTGATATGTATGTGAGATAAAGGTTTCATGCATGAAGAGATTGTAAGCTACGGTTTGGAGCCGTACCCTACGGTAGGAAGGTTCTGTTAGTTCAGATCTTATAAACCGTAGTCTACGGCTACTAGTTCGTAAGTTACGGCATGCGATTTAGGCAGCCAATACACGTGCAAGCATTGGAATGATACATCAACATCACAAAGATAAAATTCTTGAAAGACATATACACACATATAATTTTTTGGTGGCAAACATTAACACAACATCATCATTACATGCAAGACAATTGGAGGCTGCACATGCAAACTTGGAGTGATTGATTTTTGGCGGCTAGACTTCCGAGGGAGCAAGTGAATGTGGGGGACACAAATTAGCGAGTGTTAACTCTCTTTAAAGCCATGTGGATTGGGCCGAGATACAACATTGGGCCGTCACATATAGCATCAAAAGGAATTGAGGGAATTAATTGGAAGTTGGGCCGAGGTTTGGAGGGAATTGATATCACAACAAGTCAACAACATTAAAATCGATGATATTATCAACATTTGTGACGCAGACAAGGGTCGGCTAGGGTCCACGTAAGAAGGGTAGTCAACATCACAATCATCACTTGTGGCAGCAACATCAAAACTAATAATTTGTCATTGGGCTTGGGTCAGTTTTTGATGGCAGAAAAGGCACACGCATACACTTTTAGGCTGACAACATCACATGACTATTGAATCAAAACATCGCACATGTGGGCTTGTGGACGATGTGGGCTTGACTTGGAGGGAGACTTCTTGAACTTTGAGGGATATTATTTTATGAGAGAATATCATCATCTTCGACGGCAGACAAGGGGGCACGCGAACAGAAACTATCGAAGATCATCCCACCCTAATGAGCTAGTCTTTCTTATGGTTTCCTCCGGATGGAGGGTTTTTGTAAGTTAATGGATATTATGTGTTGATACAATCGTTTTATTGGTGATCTAAGCATTCGATGCTTTTCGCCATTGATTTGATTTCTTGATTGTAAACAGTTACGTTTATTTAAACCTTAATTTCTAAGCATTCAGTTCCCGAGAGTTCTAGTAATTGGGATATATTTGACATGGGGTTAGGGTTTGTAAATTGTAATTGATAATCATTCGATAACCTCCCGTTATGTATTGACCGGAGTACTTAGTCGTTGGTTATCACAATTACTTAATCAAGTTTAATATCTATGTCTATGTAGGTTACGATTAAACACATAGTTGAAGTTAATTGCAAAACCTGAAATCTGGAGGAACCATCTTTCTTCCTACTGATTTAAATCACACTTTTTACTCGTTAATTTAGTTCTTTCACATAATCAAACAAACTGATTTCTCAATTCAGTAATAGTTAATCAATACTTAGCATAATAACACTTTCCACAATCCTCCTCTGGTTCGATATCCGACTTATCCTATCTACTAGTTTATTTTTGGGTTTTGCATGTCCATAACGACAGACATCAGAAACCCTAGAATGATTGTGTTTTTACGGGAATAAAACCTGATACTTGAAAAAACGCCAATATATACGTCCCGTATATAGTTATACGGCCCGTATACATGTGGTAACATAAAAAACCCACAAAAATAAATCAATTGAGCCGTATACGTTTTACAAATCGTATACACATGTATACGACCCGTATAACTGTATACGGGCCGTATATAATAAAACAAAAAAAAACATTCCCTGCGCATTTTCCTATTAAAAAACATTCTATACGAGCCGTATAATTGTATACGGCCTGTATACAATAGGGGATGTGAAAAATAAGATATAGGGTATGTGGGAATAACGCACCCCTTTTTAAATATTCATAGTCGACTCTGCAACTCACTTGCCAATGTTTAAAATGTATTCTTTTGTTAGTTAAAATAACATAAAAAGAAAAGTAAATTAAAATTTTAATGCCTATTACTAATCTTGGAGTGATTACCAACGGGTCACCGACATAAGTGATATCATTTATTATTTGAAATTTTCTATCGGCAATCGTTGAAAATTACGGGTGAAACACCTATGAGCTGATAAATTTATGTTAGTGGTAACCAAGCTTGGTGAATCAAAATACGTCAATTACGGGTATGTTTGGCAAATGTAGCTGGTGGCTGGTGGCTGATAGCTGTAACTTTTTAGATATATTTTGTGTTTAACAGAATAGCTGAAGCTTTTAATAAAATGTTTAAAATTACCAAAATGGACATATCTAAAAATTTAAAAAGTTGTGCATTAAAAAGTTCATTATCTTTATAGGTCGTTAAAATAGTCATTTTTCCCTAAAAACTTGTAGCTCCTTCTAAACGCTACTAGTAGGAGCGTTCAACCAAAAGCTTCAATTTCCTAACATAAAAGCTTCAAGCTCCTTTAACAAACAAGATCAATAATCGTTATTCACATCATAACTTGATGAATCACAATTATTATCGATTAATCTAGGCCAATCGGAACTACACTTGGACAATATGAGTAATCAGAACATGGTAAATGTTGGAAACTCACAACCATACTTCATCAACATAAGTCAATCATGGTCCAAATGCTCATTCACAAACATACTTGGTCAATATAGGTTGGTAACAATTATACATGTTCAATCATGGAAAGTTATGGCCATTAACAACCATACTTGGTCAATCTAGGTTAATCATTATTGGTCATGGTCAATCAAGATCATACTTGATATCTTTACGTCTGTCATAATCAACATTAGCTAGTCACTACAATACTTGGTTAACCTTAGACCAAGGGGTATGGGGGTCGTCTCCCCAGGGGCGGACCCAAGCCAAGCCCAAGGTGGGCGGACGCACCCCGGGGAAAAAAATTTAGTGTTAAGTTCCGTCGAAAATCTCATCCGCACCCCTTGGAATTTTTCGACAGCACCCTTGAAATTTTTTGTACGCACCCCTTAGGTAAAGTGTTATCAATTTATATTTTAATTATTTTTTAGTAAACTCTTATTTAAAAAAAAAATACTACCTAAATTATATAACTTTGAGTAAACTGCAATTTTACCCCTGGGGTTTAGGCCAATTGTCACTCCGACCCCCCCTAAAGAAATAATTGCAATTTTACCCCCCAACGTTTGGTGTTATGTCGCAAGTTTACCCCCCGGCATCAATTTTGTTAACAGATCTGTTAACTATAACTTGAAATGACTATAATGTCTTTTCATATTACCCCATGTGTTTTGTTCTACTCTGTAATATTACCCCCTGCCATCACTGCCACCGCCATTCACCACTACAACCACCACTGCCACCTCCAGCCACCACCCTCAACCACCTCCAGCCACCACCCTCCAACACTCTTCATGTCATGTCATACATCACATCATTCTGTTACTTTGGGACATAATGCTCTACTGTTTCACCTAAATTTGGTTCATCATTCAGATTGAGTTTGGGGCAGATGAAGTCTTTAAATAAAATTCAACATCCATTCACGTTCCGTCTTCGACACCCAAACTTATAATGTTCCGGATAAAGATTTCTGTATACTATTTAAACAAACCAAAATCATAACAAAAATAAGAAATTTCAACTTGAGGTGATTTATTTATTCCAATCTCCTGGACCTGGGTCAACTTCAACCGGGTCTGGACCGAGCATTAGTAGTTCGGATGCTCCGGCATCATGTTCTACTGTTTCTTTATCATCTTTTGTTTGATTCTTGATTTTCCTAGTATAGTTGATTCGGTTAGACTTCATGCTATACGGCATTTGCTGACTTTCTATGTGCATTAGTTTGTTAACTTTTTCAATACACACACATATAGTTGATTTGGCTTGTTTATATAATTTCGTGCAGATTTTAAAGGAGAATAAGGGCAAGAAAGATGCAGAGTTCAACGAACGATTCAGCCACCCATAAAATAATTTGCCATTCAATGATCTCCCTAATTTCACAACAATCTTAAAATTAGGGGAAAAAGGACAACCACCCCCCATAGAACTAACTGTGTTGTTAATTATTGTGATAACAGGGGATGTTCTTGCTCTGGTTAACAACAATGATTCCACATCTAAAACCACCTCCATGCAATCCATTAACCGAAACCTGCAAACAAACCACACATTCTCAGTTTGCTTTTCTGATCTTTGCTTCGTATTCATCTCGATGGTGGCTGGAGGTGGGTGTGATTTGAGTTAAATGGACAGCGGCGAGAGAGAGAAGTAGTTGAGAGTTGAGAGTGTTGGAGGGTGGTGGCTGGAAGTGGTTGAGGGTGGTGGCTGGAGGTGGCATGGTGGTTGTGGTGGTGAATGGCGGTGGCAGTGGTGGCAAGGGGTAATATTATAGAGTAGAACAAAACACAGGGGTAATATGAAAGGGCATTATAGTCATTTCAAGTTATAGTTAACAGATCTGTTAACAAAATTGACTTCGGGGGGTAAACTTGCGACATAACACCAAACGTTGGGGGGGTAAAATTGCAATTATTTCGTTAGGGGGGGTCAGAGTGCCAATTGGCCTAAACCCCAGGGGGTAAAATTGCAGTTTACTCTATAACTTTTAATACCTAACTAACTAAACCCAAATACCCATGCCTTTACCCACTTATAATTCCTAACTAGCTAGCCCACTAACTCTTAGCCCATTAACCAAACCCAACAATATTTCAAACTATAATAAAATAATTAAAGCCCAAAACGTTTAGAAATTCTCTCTCGCTCTCTCTCTCTTGCGTCCCTGCACTGCCAACGAACAAGGTTTGAGATGATGTTTTGGATAGATTTCAAAAAATGAAAACCCGTAGGGCGTCGACGTTTTAATTATGTTTGTAACAAGGTTTGACATGTTTTTGATGATTATATAAATTTAGTTTGATGTTCGTTTGTTTTACATGACCCGACCCGATACGAACCGATTTTCTTACTTATATACCTAGGCTGCCGTCACTACAATACGTCCCCTACCCGTCCTGGTCCGTCCCCGGCGTCGGGCACCGCCCCCTTGAGCTGCGTCGCGGCACTCACGGCATCTCCAAGACGTTGGAGACGAGGCAAATTAGTGGGCCCCTTCATTTATTGCCGTTGACAACGGCTACTTTAAAAAAATTTAATTAATTTAAAACCTATAAATACCTACACATTTAACCATTTTTATACAAAAAATCACCCACATTCTCCAAACAACCCCGTTTACACTCTCAAATAATCTTCTCTAAAAATACACAATGTCATCTTCCTCTTCATCGGGTTCGAGGGACACCATGGAAGCCGTAAAATATTTTATAAACACGGTGGTAGCCGCGACACAACTAATTCTGGAAGAAGAGGAGGATGAGGTTTCGTCACAACCACGAAACAGGAACCCGGCCATCGACCGAGACCAAGAAAGTTAGTTATATTTTTATTCTTATATTTTATAGTGTTACATTATATTTTTATTTATAAGTTATATATTTTTATTTTTATCGTGTAGGTGCTCACGAAAGATTAGTCGCCGATTACTTTGCCGACGAGCCGTTGTACCTGGAGAGTATTTTTAGACGCCGTTTCAGAACGAGTCATCGACTTTTCTTACGTATAGCCGACGATTTAGCCGCTTATGACCCGTTTTTTACCTTACGACACGATGCTAGAGGCAAAAGGGGCTTCACCACCTTACAGAAATGCACTGCGACGATTCGTCAACTAGCTTATGGGACGGCAGCTGATGCTTGGGACAAATACTTAAAGATGTCCGAAAGAACTGCAAGAGAATGTGTATACAAGTTTTGCAAATTTGTGGTGAGGCTCTACAGCCAAAAATATTTGCGAAAACCGAGTTACAATGATGTCCAAAAATTGTATCAACACAACAAAGCAACGCACGGTTTTCCAGGCATGGTCGGGAGCATTGATTGCATGCATTGGCCATGGCGGAATTGTCCTACCGCTTGGCAAGGAATGTATACGCGAGGCGATCAAGGACATCCAACAATAATTCTAGAAGCGGTTGCGTCTCAAGACCTATGGATTTGGCATGCTTTCTTTGGGATTCCTGGTTCGAATAACGACGTCAACGTTCTACAAAATTCTGAGGTTTTTGACAATGTTATAAAAGGGATCGGTCCTGATACGAGGTTTACGGTTTCGGGGGTGGAGTACAGACGCGGGTATTGTCTTGCCGATGGAATATACCCACAGTACTCTATAATTGTTAAAACTGTTAGGCATCCGCCAGATGAAAAAAGAAAGAAATTTGCCAAGTTTCAAGAAGCGGCGAGAAAAGATATTGAACGGTGTTTTGGGATTCTCCAACAAAGATGGCATATTATTGAAAACTCAGCACGCGCTTTTACACCCAAAACGTTGCGATACTGTATGTATGCTTGTATTTTGTTGCATAACATGATCATCGAAGACGAAGGACATGTAGTTAATGCGTATGACGATAATGCGGTGGAGCAGAATAATGATCCGGTTAGGGAAGAACAACAAGATTTAAACAGGTTCTCGTTACATAACGATTTCACACATGCCAATCTTCAATCAGACTTGATCGAACATTTGGAATCTCGAAGAAAACAACGAGTAGTTTTTTATTAATTTGTGTTGTATTTTCTTTTTAAATGTAACTTTAGTTTTTTTTTAATGTAACTTTAGTTTTTTTTAATGTAGCTTTAGGATTTTATTTAAATGTAACTTTTTATTATTTTTATTTACTTTGTTTTAATTATTTAACTAAATTAAAAAAAAATAATAAAAAAGGGGGGAGGACTATCCTCCACACCCTTGGTTAGTTCCCAAGGGGATGGTCCTTCACCCTTGATGAGGTGGCGCCTATGTGACGGGTAGTCTCTTTAAGGACTATCCAAATCACATCTTAGACCATGTGTAGTGGTTTGAGCAATAATGCCCCCACCCTTGGGCGTTTTGCGACACGTGGCAGTCCAGTCAGCATGGGGGCATTATTGGGGGTTATTGCAAAAGTGGCGTAGTGGGAATAATGCCAATAACGCCCCTTCCAATCATTAAACAATTTTTTTTATTTTAAAAACTTAAAATACTTCATTAAATTAAAAAAAATACAATACTAGAAATAAAAATGAATAAAAACCGACTAAATTAAAAAAAAATACATTAGTTTTCGTCTTCGCTTTCTTCACCCTCGCCAACTTCGTCTTCCTCGTCCTCCGTTTCTTCTTCACCCTCAGGTGGTACATACCGAACCGACCATGCGTGTTGTACCAAATCAACCGTTAACGCGGAATGGTACGGTTCGTAACGCAACTCTCGCACATTATTCACTCTTTCGTCCATTGACGCCTATGGATGCTCCTCTTGAACGACTTCTGGCACATAATTCTGGCATATCGCCTTTCCTTCGTCTTCCAAAATCATGTTGTGCATGATTATACAAGCGTACATAGCATCTCTCATTTTTTGCTTGGTCCATGCACGACAAGGATTTTTCAAATATTGCCAGCGTTGTTTAAGAACCCCAAAGCATCTCTCAATGTCTTTTCGTGAAGACTCTTGAACCTTTTTAAAGTATGCTCTTTTTTCATCAATAGGATCACTAAATGTCTTCACGAAAATCGAATACATAGGATAAATTCCGTCGCACAAATAATATCCATGAGGGTAGTAGTTTCCATTTGCGTAAAACGACGCTTTTGGAGCTTTGCCAGAAATACACTCCTCTAACAACGGAGATTGTTCAAAAACATTTATATCATTGCATGACCCAACCACGCCAAAGTAAGCCGACCAAACCCAAAGGTCCTGTGAAGCAACCGCCTGAAGAATTACAGTGGGTCCTTTTTGGTCACCCCGTGTGTGTTGGCCTCGCCATGCGGTCGGGCAGTTATCCCAACGCCAATGCATGCAATCCAAGCTCCCGATCATACCAGGCAAACCATGCTCCGCCGAATGTACCTCGTAGATCTTTTGAAGGTCGTCCCATGTGGGCGTTCTAAGATAACGCGCATCATACACATCAATAATACCTTTATAAAAAAAACATACACAAACATAAGCTTCAAAAAAAAATTGTAAACATTATAGTAAAGTATAGGAATTGTACCGCGACAAAAATTCTCGAAGGTGTCTCGCGTTGTTTTCTCGCCCATTTTTAGATACTCGTCGTTGATGTCGGTTGTGTTTCCATAAGCAAGGATTCATAACGCCGACGTACACTTTTGGATACCGGTAAATCCAAGTGCCCCTCTCGCATCCGGTTTTTGTTTAAAATAATCGTAGTTGGCTTCCAAGTCGTCGACTATGCATAGAAACAACCGCTTACTCATTCGGAAACGACGCCTAAACATTTGGTTCGAAAATGTCGGCGCCTCATCAAAATAATCTTTCATCGAACGATCGTGTGCCGCACGTCGGTCTCGTTCAATATAACCTCTTTTATTTTTTTCTGGTTCGGGGCGACGGCAATGCTTCACATATCTCACCACTAGTTGACAAGCACTCGTAACCGCCTCTTGCTCGACCTCCTCATCGGTGGAATCATCGCCATCCGCAAAAAAACTCTTTGAAGTAAAAAATTATCATGGATGAAGAACTAGGGGAATCCATTATTTTTTATAAAATGGTAGTGTTTTTGAGAGAGTTTTGATTAAATTTGAAAGAGTTTATATATATATATATATATATACATATAAAGTAGCCGTTGATAACTAGCCGTTGCTAGTTTTTGATTGGTTGGTCAAAGTTCTCGCAGCGTGTTTCAAACAAAGCGGATTCATTTAAAAAAAAAAACGCCTGAAAACGCCCCTATGTAATGGGATGTGGGCGTGTTTCGGCGTTATTTTTGATTTTTTTTAAAACGCCCCACTACGGGGGTCTTATGGTCTTAGTCAAGACTAGTAGTTCACAACCATAGTTGGTGGATCTAGATCAATCACAGTCATACTTAGTCAATCTAAGCCAAAATAATAAAGGTCATTCATGAAAGAATAGGTTCCTTGCCTTTCTCTATTGATAATTAACACTATAAATAATACAATGGGTACCACTATTTTTGGTACATATAATCACAAATTGATACACATAATCAATGCCTAAGATATACGCTATTATACCCCCGCAGTCAAAGCGGGCGGAGACCGTATGCTGAGACTGGATCTGAAATCTTCAAATAGAATGTGTGGTAACCCCTTGGTAAAGATGTCCGCTATTTGATACCTGGAAGGGACATGAAGAACACGTACTTGACCCCGCTGAACCTGTTCACGAACAGAGTGTATGTCTAGCTCGATGTGTTTGGTTCTCTGATGTTGAACCGGGTTACCTGACATATATATAGCACTAACATTGTCACAGTAAACGAGTGTAGCACGAGATAGCGGCAACTGAAGCTCAAGTAGTAAATTTCGTAGCCAGCAAATTTCAGCAACTACATTTGCCACGCCACGGTATTCAGCTTCCGTGCTAGAGCGGGAGACGGTAGACTGGCGTTTGGAAGATGTAACACCTCAAAAATTTACGTCCAATAATGTATTGACACGTGTCATAAGCTTTGAATATGTAAAAAGTACTTTAGAGGGACTAAAGTTGACAAACAGTGAAACTATGTGAATATAAGGGTCCAAAGTGTCAACAATGGATAAATATGCCCTACAATAACCCTACATGGTGTTTATAACCTTAAACGAATAAATCATGGATCATACGAAGCTGAAAATGAAAGAAAGTAAGGAATTACAAACTACAGGGGTTAAATGTGTCAACATGTTGAAAGTATACCTCTGAGTGACCTTTTAGCAAACCCGAAGCTTTGTAACGGTAAAATATGCTCATTAGAATATGTGATAAAAATTTCATAAAGTTTCGTTATCGTATGAGAAAGTTATGATCAAATCCGTGTACAAAGGGTTAAAAGCGTCAACGTTGAAATTGGTGACTTTTCGGGTAAGCACAAAGTTAACCAAGGACTTAACCAAGTTTGTAAAAGTCTTAAGGTCCTTAAAAATCAAGTTAGAGGGCCAAAAGTCCAAGAAAAACAATCAAAACCACGTTACAAAGGACCAGGGACTGAAATGTAAAAGATGAAACTTGTTTGGCCTGTTGCGCAGGTTTTAGACGCCCCGCGAGAGGCTGTTCGCGGCCCGCGAACAAGTAACCAGGGCAGAAAAAACGAACAGCTGCCAGTCAGACCTCTGAAACCGACTTTACACTCTTGTTTTACATTCCAGGGGCTGCTCCAATGGTTTAACATGCAATAGGGGCACTTGGCTTGATCTGGAAACATTCATAGACTATCTTGGCATCATCTTAGAAGATCAAATTTAGTATATAAGAACACCCAAAGTTTGCAACATTTGTTCATTCACTTGCATTCTCATTTCTGGAGCTCCCCTGATCAGCAACCAAGTTTCTTAGGCTTCCTAATCGTGCATAGGACCTTTGTAAGTATCCTTAACCCTTTCTAATTCAGTTTAGCTTAGTTAATTAGCTAATAGTCAAACCGTCGTAATTAACATTTGACTTTGAGATTAAATAAAATGGGGTCAGTCAAAACTCGAATTGAAAGTACCTATAAGTAGGTAATTATGTGGGTAATAAACCCTTAAAAGGGTACTCTCTGATTCCCACTCTAACTAGGTCAATTGTCGGGTCAAACTTGTTATTAAAAAGTCAACATAATGCTTATTTTCAAATTAATGCATAATTAGCAATGTAGGAGACATGCAACCTGTTTGATCACTAATATAACTTGGTAATTAATGTAAGAACATGTCTAAACATGTTCAACCCGACAATTTTCAGTTTAAACCCAGATCGGAACCGAAAGCCGCATAATTTGACTTTTGCTTTGACTTTCAGTTCTGACCCGTTTATGCATGTTTTAGAATTTCCTTAGAGCTTTATTTGGACCAGGTTTCATATAAGTATAACTCTCTGATATTATACAACTTGGTTCATTAGTTATCCGATTCATATGCATGTTTCCGTTAAATGCTTAAATGTTGACTATTATGCCCTTTTGACTATAAAACGTGATTTTTGAAAAAGTAAAAGAGAAGAAACCTTAGTTACTGATTTATAAACTTGCACCTAAAATTTGACATCATTTTGAGGTCTAGATTAAGAGTTATGCTCATTAGCGTAATTTGAAAGCTTTTTAGTAATTAAACAGCGTAATTAGCATATAGCCTATTTAAACCCACTTTTCGATATCAAACTTTTTACCCACTGATGTAATATAATATTTTGGGATTTTTGAAGATTTTTATTTAATTTTTGGCTTAGCATAACATAGGTCTCTAAGTTTGATTCGGTTTATGCCGGTTTTGCCCTTTTAAGCCATAAAATGAGTTTTAAAAATCCTTTTGACCTCAAACCTTTTTCTACTGATTTTATTTGATAAATAAAATATTTTGAGCCTTCTGGAATTATAAAAATATTAGCTTTCCTTTGAAAACCCGGAAATGGCTCCAAATCGCCTTTTTAAGCGTTTTTAATGCATAGTATGTACTAGAACTATATTAAACATATAAGGTTGATACCTACTGATATTTTTAGTATATTTTTATATATTAACAGTAAGTAAAAGTTTTTAAACTCAGGTTTCCAGTTTTGACCTTTCTAGCCTAAGTGAAATTACCAAAATACCCCTAAGATGCCTAGTTGGGTTTTAAATAATAAATTTCACATATATCTAGTATCCTACTGTTATAACTTATTAAATTAAGTAAATTTATTTAATAAATCAGACCTGTAACTCAGATTACTAATTAAACTCTTTTATAACCTTTTAAATGACCAAAATGCCCTTACAAGGCATAGTTTGAGTTTAAATCCATTTCGGGCATAATAGAAGATATCTTACTGATGTCACAGCATATTTAAGGCATATTAACTTAGGAAACTTGCATATGAATCTTTTGGTTACCCGTTACGCACTTTTCGCGTTCGGAACGGCTTATGTAACTAGTTTGCATATATTAGCCGAAACGGGTCAAACCTTATCATCTTTGTCTCAAAATCCAGAATGTGTTTAGTATACCCATATTATACAAGTCTTCAAACTTGTCGGGTCTAAATCACATTTTGTCCGGTCTTCGCTTAATCGTGCGTTTGAACCATATCTTCCTTTAAAACTAACCGGTCTAAGCTTAAGCTTAATTAAAGACCCGTTAGGATTCTAATAGGATAATAAAAGCCTTTGTTCCAGATTAGGAGCCCAGTAAAAGCCATCTGTACTTGCTGTATTTGACTTATACATTGCTCAGGTAAATACTCTTAACTTATTTTCCCTATACGGGCTTGGGATACGGTATTATAATAATACCGCTTGGTCGGGTGTGTAATCATTTAAATCGGATTGTGATTAATGTAATTACATACTCGTTTAATATGTATTATTTGGTGTATGGCATTTGGGGGTTAAATGACCATGTCCCGGATATCCTTGGCATCATTCAAAGTAATGGCCACGACCTAAGCACGGGGTGTAGGCGTACACCTGACAGATGCATTATGTAAAAACTGGTAATCCACTTAGGGGAATAAATCCTTGTGGGCATTATACCTGTGGCGTGTCAATTAATCTAGAGCGGTCCTGCAAACCGGCCCTAATGGACGACAAATAAGTAAAACTGTACACATGATTATTTAATAATTGTCCCAAGTTATAAAAAAATGTTTTTGCCGAAGTGCATTCAAATCAATTTTCAAACTCTTTTCAAAATGAGTCAGTTAAGTTGTATTTACCAGTGTAAACTGACGTATTTTCCAAAAAGGTTAAGTGCAGGTGCTACACGTAATAGGCTGGATACTCCAGGCACCAATAATCAAGTCTCGCAAAGCTCTAGGTGTCAAAGTCTGTTGAACAGTTTTTCCTCTTTATTTTGATCCGCCTGTGGATCTGTTTCAACTACATTGTGATACTTTATATTACAATTTATTTGGTTGAAATAAATCTATCTTTTGCTTCCGCTGTGCATTTAAATATTGTGTTGTTTGACCATGATGATATCAACTACGTCACGATACTCCCCACCGGTAATACGTGGAAATATCGGGGTGTGACAGGTTGGTATCAGAGCCAACACTGAGTGAATTAAACACTAGCCTTTTGTGTTTAATCTCAGTTACACAATTGCACATTCCTCGATTCTCGAGTCTAGACAAAGAACTTAGGAATTATCCAAATTTGTTTTATTTCTAACTTTGTCTTATATATTTTTCTTGTTGTATCACTTGTTTGTTTTTGACAGGTTGACAAAATGCCACCAAGGATGAGAGGAAGAGGAAGAGGAAAAGGGCCACTCGTCGCCCCAAATGACCATGAGGCCGGACCTTCGCACCGGCGAACACCATCAGATCGCCACAACCCGGGTCCTCAAGATCCCTGGAGGACCTACATTGAACCAGCGAGGCGCTCAGTTTCGCTGAGTACCTCCCCTTCTATTCCACACTCTTTTGGGCCTCATTCGGAAAATGAGACCCACAACTCCCACCAATCCTACATACCTCTTCAAGGACACAACTCACCCTTCGACCACCTATCACCTGTTTTCCAGGGCCAGTTCAACCCTGCCGACTACCTTGGAGAACCAGTGGGTTTTAACCCACTTGGACCTGAAGATCATTTTTCCGGTGGCAATGTGATGGATATAGATGAGGACACCGATCCTGCGGAGCCACCATCTGGAACTCCTAACCACCCCATCGAAATTTCAGATGGGTCACCTTTTGTGGGATCACCTTATAATGGTCCCGACAGCTATGAGGAGAGGTTCAGGCAGTGTGACTGGGCGTTTACCCCCAGTTACCACAACTCTCCCCTGCACCAGCAGCAGCAGCATCAGCAGCAACAGAATCCTTCCGAGGATTCCCGATTTGTCGCGGTCACTCCACTGCCACCACCACCTCAGCTACAGCCTCCGGAGCCCCCGAGGCGAAGAAGATCAAACGCACGGATATCCGCGCGAGGAGGAGTGCGCATCAACACCCCTCCACTTTCAAGTGGCAGCCGATACTCGCCACTTCATGAAGAACCAGAGATGGGAGAATCTTCACACCCCGTCTCAGAAGTAAACTCTGCACCAGTCGCGCCACCACCACTGGGTTTTGGAGATCCAATTCCTACGTACACTGGTGCGGCGGCGTATAATCCCTTCGAGCAGCCGATCCACACCAATTACAACTATGCCGAGGCCGATCCTTACTTGGTAGCTGCGACTACAACGCTCTCCATCCGGAAGGTCCCTATGGAGGTCCTTGGACTACGGGATACCCGACTTATGGATACCCACCATATGGGTATCAGCAACCGCCGCCCCCTCAACCTCCGCACTATCAGCAACCACCGCAGCCGCCGGTGATTACACCACCATAGTTTCAAGAAATCCTTCACGGGATAAATGAGGTGCGGCAGGAGGTGTGGCAGGAGGTGCGGCAGGAGGTGCGGGAAGACCGTAGGCATAACCAAGGGATGTTCAAGAAAATGGTGAATTTGATCAAGGGAAAAAGCAAGAAGGATCGCTAAATCCTTTGTTTGTTTGTTTATTTTTAGTGTTGTAATCATGTCCCTGCGAGGACATTTGTTCCTGTATTCTGCCCCTGCGTGGGCATGTCTTTCTGTTGACCCCTGCGTGGGTATGTTTGTTAGTTTAGCCCCTGTGTGGGCGTGTTATTTTTGTAAAAGTCCCATTTAGGGCAAACTTGTACTTGTTTAATTTTAATGGAATGGTTAGTTCAAATTTATCATTTTTAAATTATATGCATGAATATAATATGTGAATAAATGAGAAATAACATTCATTTTATAGATTTACCATTTTTAAATAAAATAATAAGAATCTTAAAAAGGTAAAACCTAGCTTGTATGTCATAATAAAGACCTGGCCAATATGGTAAAATCTGTTTAAAAAGATTCAAATCTCTGTTAACATCTGCAAATATGTTAACATTCTTGGCAAAATGTGATTCGATAAAATCACATAAGTCACCCTTAAATTGGACTATAATTAACGTCCTCTGAGATTAAAGACAATGGTAGCCTACAACTCCCTGTCAAGAAAAGGTTATGAACTTTGATTCAAACCTTAATGCCTCGATTCCTTAAAATCTGGGTTTATAAACTAAAATTTGTCTACATAACTAGGCCTATGTGCTATTATTAATTTATAATTTTGGATTATGATAAAAATCCTGAGTAGTTTTATATTTAACAAATTAACTAAAATGGCTATTAAAACCATGGTTAATAAATCGTCAAGAACGATAGTACTGTTTAGGCTTCTAAATAAACCTTGTCCTTATTTTCTTTATGTAGCAATTAAAGCTACATGGCCAAGTCAGAAGAAATAAACAGTTATTCGGTGGAAAACCCTGAAAATGCTAAAATCCTTGTAACTGGTGCGGAGCTGCAAGCATTAGTAGAAAATGCTGTTACCAAAGCAATAAATAGGCAGTTTAGTGAATCAAGCGGGACCCGAAGTAGGACCCGATCCGCACCACATTCCAAGCCAAAAACACATTCTGAGGCTCATAGCAAACCACCCTCTAAGAAAGATGAACCCAAGAAAGATGATGATCGACATTCATCTAATCAAAACAATGTTCCCTCAAAAAGGATAGTGTTTGATGCTAAACCTCATACCAAGTCCTGTATCTATAAGTACTTTGTTTCTTGCAAACCCCGGGACTTCACTGGGGAGAAAGGAGCAATAGATTGTATGACCTGGTTGGATGAAATGGACACGGTAGTTGACATCAGCGGTTGTGCTGAAAGGGACGTAGTGAAATATGTATCCCAATCGTTCAAAGGAGAGGCACTGGCATGGTGGAAGTCTCTCATCCAAGCTGCTGGAAAGATCCCACTCTACAACTTGTCATGGGATCAGTTCGTTGCTCTCATTAAGGAGAATTATTGCCCGCAACACAAAGTCGAAAGAATCGAATCAGATTTCTTATCATTGGTGATGAAGAATTTAGATTGTCAAGCTTACCTCACCAGTTTCAATACCCTATCTAGGTTGGTTCCGTATCTGGTAACCCCAGAACCCAAAAGGATTGCTCGTTTCATTGGGGGTTTAGCCCCAGAAATTAAAGCCAGTGTTAAGGCATCCAAACCTGCTACCTTCAGATCAGCAGCTGATCTATCTCTGTCTCTTACCTTGGACGCGGTTAGGTTAAGATCGCTCAGGAATTCAGAGGAAGGTAAGAGGAAGCGTGAGGACGATACCTCACGAAGATCTGAGAAGAAGCATAAGGGTAATACTGACTCCAGGAAGAAGTCTGGATCCAACAAGGGTAGCCAGCAAGCTGAGGAAAAGCCAAAGTGCAAGACTTGCCAAAAACGCCACTTTGGAAAGTGCCGACTTGAGTCCAAGTATAAGTCAGGATCACCTGCGTGTGGGTTATTGTAACATTCCTATTTTTATATAAGAATTATAGGTTTAGTTAAATATATTAACCACTAGTAACTAGTTTATTTTTACTATAAACATTCAACCCAAATAGTTTTAAACAATATTTTATATAGTTGGTTGAAATATTATATTAATTAATTGGCCTGTATATGGGTGACCTTTCTAAATAAAATAAAAGTATATAAAAGCTTATATTATTAGACGGGTAGATTACGGGTAAGTTAACTGTAAGAAATATGAAGTACCTAGACGGACCTATGAACCGTATAATAATTGTAAAAATATATTATATTTGAATCTACTCCATTTTTAAAAAACTTGGTTCAAAATGTAGACAAAAATATATTCGTTCTAATGACATATTTATTATTTTCTAGAACATTATATTTTTGTAGTTATACGCGCCAAATAAGTAAAGCAGTTGAATTAATTATAATATATAAAATAATAAAATAATAATAATAATAAAAGTTACGTATGAATTGAAAAATAAAATAATAAAATCAATATATATAATAAAATCAAAACTATTAGATAAATTTGAGATGTATACGTGTTGTAAGAAAAGAAAATAAGAAAATAATAAATTAATTAAAACATGACAACTAATGGTGTACATGGGCACATCAGAATATTTGCGTGAACTCAAAGTTTTCCAAATTGGGTATAAATAGAGGCATCAACCAAAAACACTCCGTTGTTCAAAGTTCTTTTCTTTTTGACTACCTTTGTCAACCATCTATCTCGAACTCCCTCTCATCCATATTCTTTTTATTTTATTTTTCCCCTATAATAATAATAAGGGTCTACCCTGTTTTAAGTATTTTAACTCCCGATCACCGCTACCCTTTCCGATTGATCTGAGCCCTATAACACATGTCAAGGCTCTGCCTGACTAAGTTCGTTGGGGTTCTGTCTCGTGACATAGGGACAAGGTTGAATGAGGGGTATTATACTTAACACGAGTGCATAATATATTTTTAAATAGCTCAGAAGTTATACCCAAAATTCTACCATGAGGTTTTCTAGTTGAACCCTAAAGTTACAAAGTGGGTCCATTCTCTTTTCTCATCAAGTTATTCCCTTTTTATCCCAAACCATAACAACTCTGACCAAAACTATAATTTATTATTATATTTTGTTCATTGGGAAACCTGAGTTAAGACCCTTAAGTAATCCTACACAAACCCTAAAATTTTCAGAACAATCAGAATCAGGATCAGGGCCCCTAAAACTCAGGGGGGGGGGGGGTATTTCCTAGTTACGATTATCCTAATATCTTGTTGTCAGAATCGAAATTCGAAAATCCGTCGACTCAGCTAAGCTAGTTAGACATGTGGCAACCCTATGAGAAGATGTGACCCGTCGCGCCACGCGACGCCCCCAGGGTGACCCCTCGCGTCACGCGAGGGGGTCAATTTCTCAGTATAAATAGAGGGGTGTGGGACTTGCAGTTTGGCGTTGGAACGACGAACAAATTCGTTGTGTACACTGAGATATCCTAGAAACAGTCCAAGAACACACACAATCACGAAACGCTGCTACGATACAGGGTATTAACTCAATCGCTGTTACGATTCAATGTCCGATTGATTTAAACTATCCGACCGGATGTTTAAGTGCTATCCTTTGTCATTAGTCGTGATTCCAACAGGATGTTTGAGTACCACCTGAACTTGGGGAATACTCTGTCATTCGTTGTGAATCCGATGGATGTTTAAGTGATTACACTTTGTCATTTGTCGTGAGGGTTTTAATCTCGTGAGTTATCGTAAATACTGTATTAGTTACTTACCTAGTTCGTGTGCACTAGGTTACAAGACTAATCAATAGGCTAAGCTCTGCCTGTATAAATCTGCAATATCAAGGCTAATCAGTAGGCTAAACTATGCCCGTATAAATCTGCATGCTTATAATGTGAGTCATTCTCTTTTTATCAAAATTGAATTCAAAAGAATGTTTATTTTCAAAGTTATAATTACAAGGATTAAATCTTTGTAGTCACCATATTACAGCCGGTATGTGGGGTTTTGTATACATTACTTGATAATCTTCACCATTGGGGCAGCCAAGGGGTGATATGACCATAGTCACAGACACCATTGGACAACGGGAGGGCCAATGGGTCGAGTGACAAAATACCGTGGGTAGTTGGTTTGATATCAGAAACATTGTAATCGCTCTTAATCTTGTAAATTATAACAAATGTGTCGTTTTAGCAAAATGAATGATTCACCAGTATTTCCTGCTGACAAAACCTTTTTAAAACGCGTTTCGGGTAATTACAGTAGATTGGAGTAAGAGATGGATACGGCACTGAAAGGCTTCAAGAAGTGGCTTATTTTATTAATTAAATCAAATTAAGAAATATTGTTTTATGTAATTGGCTTTATCCCTTATTAAAGTTACCTTTGTAAAACCTGGGTTTATCCCATCTATTTAATAAATAAAATCCGGTGTTTTCTAAACTCTGATATTTTTCCTAACTCACGGTCCTGATGAAATTTCCGCTGCAATATTTTTCAAAATAATCACCGGTACCACTGGGCTGCTCGCGGCTCCCGATTCCGTCCAGGGTGGGTCGGGGGTCGTGACAGAAGGTGGTATCAGAGCCACTGCTTTAATCCTATAGGTGTTGTGATAATAATACCTAAGTTTGTATAAAAGAGTTAAGAGATTGCTATTAACTTGTAGCACACATGATAGCATTTAGACTTGAACTTAAGAAAAGATGCCTTAGTATAAGCTTCAAGATAAGCTAAAATACTTGTGTAAATAAAGTGTGATAGGTTTTGGTATGCCTTGAGGATAATAACTAGAACATTGCAAGTATGGTAAATAAGCGATAACACTTGGCCACTGTTATTTCTTATTTATTATTACTACTTTGTTCTAGAATATGATCTGTCATGTGAAGACTAATTTGCTTAGTCCTTGTTGAAAGTCATAATGCACTTTCCAAATAATGATTTAAGAAAAATACTATTTATGGGAAAATCTAAATTTCTTCTCCGGCGAGACTGGGTATGGTGTAGCAGACTCTCCAGCTTGTCCGGATATACTGAGGTTACCTCTCCGGCGCGAACCGGATAAGACAGGGTATATAATATGTCAAACAAGTGACAAGATTTCCCTAAATAGTATCATGACCTGATATCTGACTTGTTTTTGGAAATATGAATCTGTTAAATACATTGACCTTATAGAAGGTATGCATATTACAGCATGTGAAATATATGATTATATAGATATGTATAAGAAATTCCAAAAGTCAGTGAGGAATAAAGCACAAGCATATGTGTTAATAATAAATCTAGATTTCTTTATCAGGAATCTCTTTTCCAATATCAAACATTATTTCGTTTAATCATCTACCTCATAACCCGTGCGACAATATAAACAATGGAAACCCTTTAAGTTGGGACACCATCAAAAGTATAAAGAATTTCCAAAGCGTTATCATAAACTATTAACGCAAGTAAGAAACATGTAAAGTTGTGCTAATACACAAGAAAACACATGAAACGTAAATTATACGTCCATAGACGTTAAAGTATATCACACACAACTTTCGATACAAGACCTTTGGAAAATATAAATTAGACACGATGACACCAATGCTAATTCCGTCAGTAGAAGAACTACTGATTAAAAGCGGCACTTTGCCACATGATCTTACAACCAACATGAATCTCGCTAAGGTATGTTGTAACAAGATTTTAAAATCGTAGGTGCACAGTCGAAGCAGAGTGATAATTATTGGCACTGCAAAAGAAGTTAGATACCTTTGCAAAATCCCTATTTCATTTTATTCAACATTCCCTGGTAATGTCACTTAACAACGGTTATCCCACAAAATTCCAGATAAAATTCTTAAATTTCTTTCGCTGAAATTCTGACCCTGCGAATAGACTTTTGCATTGCTACTTTCCCTAATGGTCATCATACCATGAGGATTTCTTTCATAGTGGCAAATATTGATCTATTTCATTTCTTGGTAAATCCACACGTTACACATGCACTGTTTGTTACGCATGTGGTTCGTTTGATTTATGAAGACCACTGGAGGGCTTCATTCCGATTTGTTATTTTATCCAAACTCAAATATCATTCCGCTTTTTGCACTGTGAACCGCATTATTGCAAAACGGTGACTCTTTGATATCGAGTCAATAAATTTTGTTAAACCATTGAGGTAAAGAATTTATATTTTATATATATGTTTAAAATTTTGTTTGAGATATACTCTCGTTCAAGTTATGTTTAGTTATTTATTATTAGTAATTATTATTTTTAGGTACTAGGGTTATTGTCAGGGGCAGGTATTGGGTAGCATAGCCTTAGTTAGGCATGGACTGATCACCTATGCTTAAACAATGCAGCACTAACCAATATCCAACCATGATAATGACTAGTTCATATATAAATTAAGTCATCATACTTATTTAGTAAATTTTAATTATATATAAAAAATATTTTACTTTATACTGTAAGGAGAAGACATATTTTCATAAAAGAATACAAGAATTTGAGGGATGAATAAAATTATATAAATAATTGTCTATCACATGTTTTGTGGTAACTATGTACCATAACACTCTAGCAAGAAAATGACCTTATAAGAATAATATGGTAGTCATCAACTACGTTGGGTTAGGGGAACATTATAATATATAAGAATAGTCTCCGTTTCACTTATTTACAACATTTGTAAATACATTCACAACGTTATATGGTTTCAAAATGAAAATAAGTAATCACATAGAATCGCATTAAATGTTATATATTTACAAAATATTTTACAAATACTTTTGTACAATAAATATTTTTACACCTTTATTTACAACTTTCATTTAGCGTTATAAATAATAGTGATTTCTTTTACAAAATAATAATACTAAAATATTTTGTAATGTAATAACTTCATTACGGTGTTTTGTAATATATATTACATAGTATATATAAGTTATTTTACATAGTATAGTAAAATACTAAAATAATATTTATTTAAAAGTGGTAACCATTTACATATAGTAAAAATGCGTAACAAATAATATATATTACATAGTATTTATATTTTATATGTAAGATACGGTTCAGACTGGGACACAAATAATATATATTACATTTGCTCTAAATATATATATATATATATATATATATATATATATATATATATAATGGTTGGTCATGCCAAAACAACTTGTTCTTATTATATTTCGATCTCTAGGACATAGTATGAAAAATATGGTCACTAATAGTATACTATCACATTGTTTCACGATTAAAACAACTTGGAACTCTAAACAATGATACACTAACTCGATTATCTTTTCGTGTGTTTTTACAATTCACTCATCTCAGCACATTGATGTTCTCATATCATAATTCAATATTTAAATCATTTTCATGTTGAACCTGTCAATTCTAAATCTTCCTCAGTTGCCAATCAAAGTAAGCTTTCTTTTGACAAAGAATTTTATTGATTCTAAAAGTCCTTCACATTCATTCTAAATATCTATTGATCATATATCTTTTGGCTTGAACCTAGTTACCTTGGAAATTATATCATTTCATCTCATTCGTTTATCATCGATTTCTTGAACTAATTCAGTTGAAGCATTGAATCCTACTTATTGTACAACTCGTATTCACAAAATTTGATATTTTAATTATGTGTCATCTACCTTAATATTGTTTTTATTGACTAAAATATGACATAAGTCTAAAAGAAATATCGTAACCCAAATCTCGAGGACGAGATTTAAAACAAGGTGGGGAGAATGTAACATTCCTATTTTTATATAAGAATTATAGGTTTAGTTAAATTTATTAACCACTAGTAACTAGTTTATTTTTACTATAAATATTCAACCAAAATAGTTTTAAACAATATTTTATATAGTTGGTTGAAATATTATATTAATTAATTGGCCTGTATATGGGTGACCTTTCGAAATAAAATAAAAGTATATAAAAGCTTATATTATTAGACGGGTAGATTACGGGTAAGTTAACTGTAAGAAATATGAAGTACCTAGACGGACCTATGAACCGTATAATAATTGTAAAAATATATTATATTTGAATCTACTCTATTTTTAATGAAACTTGGTTCAAAATGTAGACAAAAATATACTCGTTCTAATGACATATTTATTATTTTCTAGAACATTATATTTTTGTAGTTATACGCACCAAATAAGTAAAGCAGTTGAATTAATTATAATATATAAAATAATAAAATAATAATAATAATAATAAAAGTTACGTATGAATTGAAAAATAAAATAATAAAATCAATATATATAATAAAATCAAAACTATTAGATAAATTTGAGATGTATACGTGTTGTAAGAAAAGAAAATAAGAAAAATAATAAATTAATTAAAACATGACAACTAATGGTGTACCTGGGCACATCAGAATATTTGCGTGAACTCAAAGTTTTCCAAATTGGGTATAAATAGAGGCATCAACCAAAAACACTCCGTTGTTCAAAGTTCTTTTCTTTTTTACTACCTTTGTCAACCATCTATCTCGAACTCCCTCTCATCCATATTCTTTTTATTTTATTTTTCCCCTATAATAATAATAAGGGTCTACCCTGTTTTAAGTATTTTAACTCCCGATCACCGCTACCCTTTCCGATTAATCTGAGCCCTATAACACATGTCAAGGCTCTGCCTGACTAAGTTCGTTGGGGTTCTGTCTTGTGACATAGGGACAAGGTTGAATGAGGGGTATTATACTTAACACGAGTGCATAATATATTTTTAAATAGCTCAGAAGTTATACCCAAAATTCTACCATGAGGTTTTCTAGTTGAACCATAAAGTTACAAAGTGGGTCCATTCTCTTTTCTCATCATGTTATTCCCTTTTTATCCCAAACCATAACAACTCTGACCAAAACTATAATTTATTATTATATTTTGTTCATTGGGAAACCTTAGTTAAGACCCTTAAGTAATCCTACACAAACCCTAAAATTTCCAGAACAATCAGAATCAGGATCAGGGCCCCTAAAACTCAGGGGGGGTATTTCCTAGTTACGATTATCCTAATATCTTGCTGTCAGAATCGAAATTCAAAAATCCGTCGACTCAGCTAAGCTAGTTGGACACGTGGCAACCCTATGAGAAGATGTGACCCTTCGCGCCACGCGACGCCCCCAGGGTGACCCCTCGCGTCACGCGAGGGGGTCAATTTCTCAGTATAAATAGAGGGGTGTGGGACTTGCAGTTTGGCGTTGGAACGATGAACAAATTCGTTGTGTACACTGAGATATCCTAGAAACAGTCCAAGAACACACACAATCACGAAACGCTGCTATGATACATGGTATTAACTCAATCGCTGTTACGATTCAATGTCCGATTGATTTAAACTATCCGACCGGATGTTTAAGTGCTATCCTTTGTCATTAGTCGTGATTCCAACAGGATGTTTGAGTACCACCTGAACTCGGGGAATACTCTGTCATTCGTTGTGAATCCGATGGATGTTTAAGTGATTACACTTTGTCATTTGTCGTGAGGGTTTTAATCTCGTGAGTTATCGTAAATACTGTATTAGTTACTTACCTAGTTCGTGTGCACTAGGTTACAAGACTAATCAATAGGCTAAGCTCTGCCTGTATAAATCTGCAATATCAAGGCTAATCAGTAGGCTAAACTCTGCCCGTATAAATCTGCATGCTTATAATGTGAGTCATTCTCTTTTTATCAAAATTGAATTCAAAAGAATGTTTATTTTCAATGTTATAATTAAAGGAATTAAGTCTTTGTAGTCACCATATTACAGCCGGTATGTGGGGTTTTGTATACATTACTTGATAATCTTCACCATTGGGGCAGCCAAGGGGTGATATAACCATAGTCACAGACACCATTGGACAACGGGAGGGCCAATGGGTCGAGTGACAAAATACCGTGGGTAGTTGGTTTGATATCAGAAACATTGTAATCGCTCTTAATACTGTAAATTATAACAAATGTGTCGTTTTAGCAAAATGAATGATTCACCAGTATTTCCTGCTGACAAAACCTTTTTAAAACGCGTTTCAGGTAATTACAGTAGATTGGAGTAAGAGATGGATACGGCACTGAAAGGCTTCAAGAAGTGGCTTATTTTAAACATAAAGGACAAAACGTGCTTGATTTTTAAACATAAAGGACAAAACGTGCTTGATTTTTAAGGACCAAAGGGTAAAACGTGCTTGATTTTTAAACATAAAGGACAAAACTCGTCAACTTTAAAGATAAAGGACAAAACTTGCAAAATGGCCTAAAGATAAAGGACAAAACTTGCAATTCACTCTATTATTAATTAAATCAAATTAAGAAATATTGTTTTATGTAATTGGGTTTATCCCTTATTAAAGCTACCTTTGTAAAACATGGGTTTATCCCATCTATTTAATAAATAAAATCCGGTGTTTTCTAAACTCTGATATTTTTCCTAACTCACGGTCCTGATGAAATTTCCGCTGCAATATTTTTCAAAATAATCACCGGTACCACTGGGCTGCTCGCGGCTCCCGATTCCGTCCAGGGTGGGTCGGGGGTCGTGACAGTTATGCAAGTCTAAAGAGCACAATACTGTTTATTGCAAGAAGATTAAAGATGCCACATGCTACAACTGCAATGAGAAAGGGCACATTAAAACCAACTGCCCTAAATACGCCAAGAAGCCGGAAGATGCCAAGAAGACCAATGCTAGGGTCTTCAAGATGGATGCAAAGGAAGCTGTTCAGGACGACAACGTAATCACAGGTACTTTTCTCATAAATGATGTTTATGCCAGAGTATTGTTTGATTCTGGAGCGGATAAGTCTTTTGTGGATAACAAATTTTGTGAGTTGTTGAAATTACCTGTAAAAGCCTTAAGTGTGAAGTATGAGGTGGAATTAGCTGATGGAACCATAGAAACCGCCTCAACTATTTTAGATGGATGTGTTATATCCATTAGGAACCACTCTTTTCCTTTGTCCTTACTTCCCTTTAAGTTAGCCGGTTTTGATATAGTTATATGTATGGATTGGTTATCGCATAACCAAGCCCAGATTGTGTGCAACAGAAAGCAAGTGGTAGTCAAAACTCCGTCTGGTGAGTCACTTACCATTCAGGGGGATACCCAGCATGGATTGCCTGAGCAAGTGTCTATGCTTAAGGCATCTAGATGCCTGAAGAAGGGTTGTGTCATTTATATGGCACAAGTTACTATTGATGAGCCGAAACCTAAAATTGAAGACATCCCCGTCATTTCAGAATATCCTGAAGTTTTTCCTAAAGAACTACCTGGTTTACCACCAGATAGGCAAGTGGAATTCCGAATTGACATCATCCCTGGTGCAGCACCAGTAGCAAGAGCACCTTATAGGTTGGCACCAACAGAGATGAAGGAGTTAAGGACGCAGTTAGATGATCTACTAGCCAAGGGTTTTATTAGACCTAGTTCGTCTCCTTGGGGAGCGCCAATCTTGTTTGTCAAGAAGAAGGATGGATCGATGCGTCTGTGCAACGATTACCGTGAGCTTAATAAGGTCACCATCAAGAATAGGTATCCTTTGCCCAGGATCGATGATTTGTTCGATCAACTTCAAGGGGCAAGTTACTTTTCTAAGATCGATTTGAGGTCAGGCTATCATCAGTTGAAGGTTAAAGATGAAGATGTACACAAGACTGCATTTAGGACTCGTTATGGTCATTACGAGTTCCTAGTGATGCCTTTTGGGCTCACTAATGCTCCTGCCACATTCATGGACCTCATGAATCGCGTCTGCAAGCCTTACTTGGATAAATTTGTCATCGTCTTCATTGACAACATCCTCATCTACTCGAAGAGCCAAGCTGACCATGAGAAACATCTTCGCTGTATTCTTAAACTTCTACATCATGAGAAGCTCTATGCCAAATTTTCGAAGTGCGAATTTTGGCTTTGAGAAGTCCAATTCCTTGGACATGTGGTTAGTGAGCGTGGTATCCAAGTAGATCCCGCTAAGGTAGAAGCAGTTATGAATTGGCAAGAGCCAAAGGCGCCTACTGAGATTCGCAACTTCCTAGGACTAGCAGGATACTATAGGCGATTTATCGAAAACTTCTCAAGGATTGCTGCGCCCCTAACTTTGTTGACACGTAAGAAGGTTAAGTTTGATTGGGGCCCTAAGCAGCAGGAATCCTTTGACATTCTTAAGAAAAAGTTGAGCAATGCACCAGTGTTAACATTGCCCGATGGAATAGAAGAATTCGTGGTGTATTGTGATGCATCACACACTGGTATGGGCTGTGTACTCATGCAAAAAGGCAAAGTTATTGCCTACGCTTCACGACAGTTAAAGGTGCACGAGAAGAACTACACCACCCATGACTTGGAGCTGGGTGCCGTTGTATTTGCACTAAAACTATGGAGGCACTACTTGTATGGAACCAAGTGTGTGATCTATTCAGATCACAAGAGCCTTCAACACTTGTTTAATCAGAAGTATTTAAATATGAGGCAACGACGATGGATGGAAACTTTGAATGATCATGACTGTGAGATAAGATACCACCCAGGCAAAGCAAATGTGGTTGCTGATGCCTTAAGCGTGAAGGAAAGAGTGAAGCCGATAAGAATCAATGCCAAGAGCATTGAGATAAAGAGTAGTTTGAACGAAAGGTTGTTAGCTACACAGAAGGAAGCTGTGTTGGAAGCTAACTATCCTGAAGAAAAGCTAGGAGTAACTGAGGAGCAGTTATCCTATGATAAGAACGGAGTGCTGAGATTAAATGGACGAATATGGGTTATAGTTTTTGGAGGACTTCGAGATGTTATCCTCCAGGAAGCCCACAGTTCTAAATATTCCGTTCATCCTAGAGCTGATAAGATGTACCAGGATCTAAAGGCAAACTACTGGTGGATAGGCTTGAAAAAGTCTGTAGCTGCCTATGTAGCTAAATGTTTGACGTGTGCGCAAGTCAAAGCTGAGCATCGGAAGCCGTCAGGTTTGCTACAACAGCCTGAACTTCCCACATGGAAGTGGGAGATGGTGACAATGGATTTTATCACCAAGTTGCCAAAGACAAGGAAGGGAAATGATACTATATGGGTCATAGTAGATAGATTGACTAAGTCAGCACATTTCCTACCCATTAAGGAAACTTACAGCTCTGACATGTTAGCTCAATTGTACGTAGATAAGATTGTAGCTCTGCATGGCGTACTAGTATCAATTATCTCTGACAAAGATACGAGATACACCTCTCATTTTTGGAAAAGTTTCCAACAGTCTTTGGGCACGCGCTTAAATTTTAGTACGGCTTACCATCCACAGACGGACGGGCAGAGTGAGCGTACCATCCAAACGTTGGAAGACATGCTTCGTGCATGTGTGATTGATTTAGGTGGCAGTTGGGATAACCACCTGCCATTGATCGAGTTCTCCTATAACAATAGTTACCATACGAGTATTAAGGCTGCGCCTTTTGAGGCATTATATGGTAGAAAATGCAGAACACCCATTTGTTGGGCGGAAGTAGGAGAGGTTCAATTATCAGGACCTGATTTGGTCTTTGAAACAACGGACAAGATTGTCCAGATTCGTGACTGCCTGAAAGCTGTCAGGGATAGGCAGAAAAGCTACGTTGATCCGAAGCATAAACCTCTAAAGTTTGAGGTTGGTGATAAAGTTTTGCTCAAGGTATCACCCTAGAAAGGGGTGATGCGATTTGGTAAGAAAGGTAAGTTAAGCCCAAGGTATATAGGACCATTCGAGGTTATCGAATGTGTTGGGTCAGTGGCTTATAAGTTGAACTTGCCTGAAGAGCTCAGTGGTATTCACAATGTTTTTCACATCTGCAATCTGAAGAAATGTCTAGCTGACGAATCGCTAGTCATACCACATACGGATGTGCATATAGATGAGAGCTTGAAATTTGTGGAAAAACCAATGTCGATCGAGGATCGACAGGTAAAGAAGCTTCGAAGGAAGCATGTGCCTATTGTAAAGGTCAAATGGGATGCCCGTAGAGGTCCAGAATACACATGGGAGGTAGAATCCACGATGAAAGAAAAGTACCCGCAATTGTTTCAGTAAATCTCGAGGTCGAGATTTCTTTTAAGGGGGTGAGGATGTAACACCTCGAAAATTTACGTCCAATAATGTATTGACACGTGTCATAAGCTTTGAATATGTAAAAAAGTACTTTAGAGGGACTAAAGTTGACAAACAGTGAAACTATGTGAATATAAGGGTCCAAAGTGTCAACAGTGGATAAATATGCCCTACAATAACCCTACATGGTGTTTATAACCTTAAACGAATAAATCATGGATCATACGAAGCTGAAAATGAAAGAAAGTAAGGAATTACAAACTACAGGGGTTAAATGTGTCAACATGTTGAAAGTATACCTCTGAGTGACCTTTTAGCAAACCCGAAGCTTTGTAACAGTAAAATATGCTCACTAGAATATGTGATAAAAATTTCATAAAGTTTCGTTATCGTATGAGAAAGTTATGATCAAATCCGTATACGAAGGGTTAAAAGCGTCAACGTTGAAACTGGTGACTTTTCGGGTAAGCACAAAGTTAACCTAGGACTTAACCAAGTTTGTAAATGTCTTAAGGTCCTTAAAAATAAAGTTAGAGGGCCAAAAGTGCAAGAAAAACAATCAAAACCACGTTACAAAGGACCAGGGACTGAAATGTAAAAGATGAAACTTGTTTGTCCTGTTGCGCAGGTTTTAGACGCCTCGAGAGAGGCTGTTCGCGGCCCGCGAACAAGTGACCAGTGCAGAAAAAACGAATAGCTGCTAGTCAGACCTCTGAAACCGACTTTACACTCTTGTTTTACATTCCAGGGGCTGCTCCAATGGTTTAACATGCAATAGGGGCAATTGGCTTGATCTGGAAACATTCATAGACTATCTTGGCATCATCTTAGAAGATCAAATTTAGTATATAAGAACACCCAAAGTTTGCAACATTTGTTCATTCACTTGCATTCTCATTTCTGGAGCTCCCCTGATCAGCAACCAAGTTCCTTAGGCTTCCTAATCGTGCATAGGACCTTTGTAAGTATCCTTAACCCTTTCTAATTCAGTTTAGCCTAGTTAATTAGCTAATAGTCAAACCGTCGTAATTAACATTTGACTTTGAGATTAAATAAAATTGGCTCAGTAAAAACTTGAATTGAAAGTACCTATAAGTAGGTAATTATGTGGGTAATAAACCCTTAAAAGGGTACTCTCTGATTCCCACTCTAACTAGGTCAATTGTCGGGTCAAACTTGTTATTAAAAAGTCAACAGAATGCTTATTTTCAAATTAATGCATAATTAGCAATGTAGGAGACATGCAACCTGTTTGACCACTAATATAACTTGGTAATTAATGTAAGAACATGTCTAAACATGTTCAACCCGACAATTTTCAGTTTAAACCCGGATCGGAACCGAAAGCCGCATAATTTGACTTTTGCTTTGACTTTCAGTTCTGACCCGTTTATGCATGTTTTAGAATTTCCTTAGAGCTTTATTTGGACCAGGTTTCATATAAGTATAACTCTCTGAGATTATACAACTTGGTTCATTAGTTATCTGATTCATATGCATGTTTCCGTTAAATGCTTAAATGTTGACCATTATGCCCTTTTGACTATAAAACGTGATTTTTGAAAAAGTAAAAGAGTAGAAACCTTAGTTACTGATTTATAAACTTGCACCTAAAATTTGACATCAGTTTGAGGTCTAGATTAAGAGTTATGCTCATTAGCGTAATTTGAAAGCTTTTTAGTAATTAAACGGCGTAATTAGCATATAGCCTATTTAAACCCACTTTTTGATATCAAACTTTTTACCCACTGATGTAATATAATATTTTGGGATTTTTGAATATTTTTATTTAATTTTTGGCTGAGCATAACATAGGTCTCTAAGTTTGATTCGGTTTATGCCGGTTTTGCCCTTTTTAAGCCATAAAATGAGTTTTACAAATCCTTTTGACCCCAAACCTTTTTCTACTGATTTTATTTGATAAATAAAATATTTTGAGCCTTCTGGAATTATAAAAATATCAGCTTTCCTTTGAAAACCCGGAAATGGCTCCAAATCGCCTTTTTAAGCGTTTTTAACGCATAGTATGTACTAGAACTATATTAAACATATAAGGTTGATACCTACTGATATTTTTAGTATATTTTTATATATTAACAGTAAGTAAAAGTTTTTAAACTCAGGTTTCCAGTTTTGACCTTTCTAGCCTAAGTGAAATTACCAAAATACCCCTAAGATGCATAGTTGGGTTTTATATAATAAATTTCACATATATCTAGTATCCTACTGTTATAACTTATTAAATTAAGTATATTTATTTAATAAATCAGACCTGTAACTCAGATTACTAATTAAACTCTTTTATAACCTTTTAAATAACCAAAATGCCCTTACAAGGCATAGTTTGAGTTTAAATCCATTTCGGGCATAATAGAAGATATCTTACTGACGTCACAGCATATTTAAGGCATATTAACTTAGGAAACTTGCATATGACTCTTTTGGTTACCCGTTACGCACTTTTCGCGTTCGGAACGTCTTATGTAACTAGTTTGCATATATTAGCCGAAACGGGTCAAACCTTATCATCTTTGTCTCAAAATCCAGAATGTGTTTAGTATACCCATATTATACAAGTATTCAAACTTGTCGGGTCTAAATCACATTTTGTCCGGTCTTCGCTTAATCGTGCGTTTGAACCATATCTTCCTTTAAAACTAACCGGTCTAAGCTTAAGCTTAGTTAAAGACCCGTTAGGATTCTAATAGGATAATAAAAGCCTTTGTTCCAGATTAGGAGCCCAGTAAAAGCCATCTGTACTTGCTGTATTTGACTTATACATTGCTCAGGTAAATACTCTTAACTTATTTTCCCTATACGGGCTTGGGATACGGTATTATAATAATACCGCTTGGTCGAGTGTGTAATCATTTAAATCGGATTGTGATTAATGTAATTATATACTCTTTTAATATGTATTATTTGGTGTATGGCCTTTGGGGGTTAAATGACCATGTCCCGGATATCCTTGGCATCATTCAAAGTAATGGCCATGACCTAAGCACGGGGTGTAGGCGTACACCTGGCAGATGCATTATGTAAAAACTGGTAATCCACTTAGGGGAATAAATCCTTGTGGGCATTATACCTGTGGCGTGTCAATTAATCTAGACCGGTCCTACAAACCGGCCCTAATGGACGACAAATAAGTAAAACTGTACACATGATTATTTAATAATTGTCCCAAGTTATAAAAAAAATGTTTTTGCCGAAGTGCATTCAAATCAATTTTCAAACTCTTTTCAAAATGAGTCAGTTAAGTTGTATTTACCAGTGTAAACTGACGTATTTTCCAAAAAGGTTAAGTGCAGGTGCTACACGTAATAGGCTGGATACTCCAGGCACCAATAATCAAGTCTCACAAAGCTCTAGGTGTCAAAGTCTGTTGAACAGTTTTTCCTCTTTATTTTGATCCTCCTGTGGATCTGTTTCAACTACATTGTGATACTTTATATTACAATTTATTTGGTTGAAATAAATCTATCTTTTGCTTCCGCTGTGCATTTAAATATTGTGTTGTTTGACCATGATGATATCAACTACGTCACGATACTCCCCACCGGGCCCACCGGTAATACGTGGAAATATCAGGGTATGACAGAAGACCATGAGATGAGGTTATCAGCGAAATAAATGCAGTAGCCGCTGGTTGAACGACGGGTGTCAGGGCAGCCGGCCTAGTCGGCGTCCGTATAAGAAACCTAGGAAGGAGATGGCGAACCTGTTAACATCAAGCCGAGAGTGGCATACCCCTTGACGTACCTGATGATACTTTTTAGAGCATTCCAGTGATTGATACGAGGGGCATGCATGTGCATGCAAATCTGTTGTACTGCGTAAGTAATGTCTGGTCGGGTGAATGCGAGATATTGAAGTGCTCCAGCGAGACTCCGGTAGAGAGTGGGGTCATGAAATAGATCACTGGATGTGGTACTAAGCTTCAAATTTGTGTCGACTGGCGTGGCAACCGGGTTGCAGGACTGCATTCCTGCTCGGGCAATGATGTCAGCAACATAAGCTTGCTGCGAAAGAAACACAGTGTGAGCAATCCTGGAAAGAGAAATCCCCAAAAATTAGCTGAGAAGGCCTAAATCTTTCATTGCAAACTCATGAGCAAGACTTGACATTAAGCGTTGACGAAGGAGGTCGGATGACGTGACTAAGAGAATGTCATCAACGTAAAGAAGCAAGAAAGCTGTATCGCAGCCATGACGGAACGTGAAGAGAGAAGCATCACAACGACTGTGTTTAAAACCCAGAGTGAGAACGTAGTCTGTGAATCTTTGGTACCAAGCCCGAGGTGCCTGTTTAAGCCCATAGAGAGATTTCTTGAGACGACACACGTGATCAGGGAACTGTTTGTGTCGAAAGCCCATAGGCTGATACATGTAAACCGTCTCGTTTAAATTCCCGTGTAGAAAGGCGTTAGTAGTGTCTAACTGATGAACCGACCACCGTTTTGATAGAGCAATGGACAATACTGTACGAATTGTCGCTGGCTTCACAACCGGACTAAAAGTTTCCCCGCAATCTATACCAACCTGTTGTGACCTACCGTCACAAACCAAACGTGCTTTATACCTTTCCAATGACCCATCCGATTTGAATTTATGCTTATATAGCCACATACACCGAATAATATTCATATCTGATGAACGAGGTACTAACTCCCAAGTTCCGTTTCTAATTAGTGCGTTGTACTGCGTAGTCATGGCGGAGTACCATTCCGGTATATTAAGGGCATCAGTGGGGTTTTTGGGAATGGGTTGGATAGGGGTGGATGTGGTGGTGATGTGTAAGTTGAGTGGGTGTTTGGGTTTGAAGATTCTGCTCATAGAGCGTGTGTGTATGGTTCGTTGCGGCTGGGCGGTGGACGATGGAGTGGGTGGGGTTGGGTCAGGATCGAATGGGTGTGAGAAGGGACCGCTGAACCGGTTGGAGGGTGAACAACATTGCTGGTGGTCAGCGGCTGCGAGGGGTGGGCTGGGTGTAGTGGGCTGTGGTGTAGTGGGCTAGATGGATCAGGTGTGGGATGCGGCCGAGGGGAATTGAAGGGGATGGGCTGGTTGGACAATGTGGGGTAGTAGTCGGCTGTTGGGTGGGGGTTGCAGGAAATTGGATTGGGCCGAGGGAGTTAGGAAGGTTATTAGGGCCTGGTGAAGTGTTAGGGTGGGCTGAGGAGATGTGAGGACATAGATGAAACGGGAAAGGAGTGGACAAAAAATCGTAGGAAGGAGTTGGACCAATTTGTTGACTAAACGGGAATGTGGTTTCATCAGACGCCACGTGACGCGAGATGAATATTTGTTTTATTTGTAGGTCGAGACATCGATACCCGCGGTGAGTAGCGGGATATCCGAGGAAAACGCATGGTTGAGAACGATATTGAAGTTTATGTATGGATTTGGATGGGGTAAGAGGGTAACAAAGACACCCGAAAACCCGAAGGTGATCGAATGTGGGTGTAGTTTGGTATAATATTTCTGTCGGTGACTTGGTTTGGGAACGGGTGTTTGGCAAAATGTTGAGTAGATAGGTGGCCGTTTCGAGAGCAAAATGCCATAGGTGGGTCGGTAGGGAAGCATGAGCAAGTAAGGTACGAACCATGTTATTTATGGTGTGAATTTTTGTTTCGGCTTTACCGTTTTGAGAGGAAGTGTAGGGACATGAGAGGTGGTAAATAATACTATTGGTGGTGAAATTTTTTTGAAAAGAGGTGTTAACATATTCACGTCCATTGTCACATTGAAACGTTTTAATGATTCGTTCGAATTGGGTTTTAATGGTGGATGCAAACTGTTGAAATGATGGGAAAACTTTAGATTTGTTTGCAATGGGATAGGTCCACATGAAATTGGAATAGTCATCTAAGAACATCACATAATATTTGTGACCACCTGAACAAACATCACTATGAATAATATCAAATGGTTGAACAGTGTAATTATTTGAAGCAAAAAATGGTAACCGAATACTTTTACCAAAAACACAAGACTGACATACATTATTATGAAGTTTATCAAAAACAATAGAACTAGAAGTTTTTAAAGATTCAAAGAAGAGCGTCCAGGATGGCCTAGACGGTGATGCCAGAGTTGTGCGGAAATAGCAGCAAGAGCAGTAGGTTGAGATGGAGATGACCCGAGCACCAGAGGGTAAAGATCACCGCTGCTATTGCATCTGAGGAACGGCTTCTTGGTCTTGTAATCCTTCACAAGAAAACCAAATGGGTCAAATTCCACAGAAACAGAGTTATCCGTAGTAAAACGACGAACGAATATTAGGTTTTTGACAATTTTAGGTGAATATAGGACGTTTTTAAGGATAAAGGGTGGGAGGGGTTTGGGAAGGTATTTGGTGCCCTGTCCTAACACCGGAATGGTGTCGCCGTTTCCTACAATAATGTTTTGAGACACGCACAAATTAGAAAAAGAATGGTAGTTACCCGATTCATGAGATGCATTGGACGTTGCTCCCGTGTCCATATACTGAGTAGGGTCGGGCTGCTGCAAGGACATGGTGTACATGACTTGTTCGATGTCCGTCGGGCTGTAGGCAGTGTGAGCCTGAGAGGGGCGTGGGCCGAGAATACCTGATGTGTGAGACGAAGCACTGTTGGGCCGAGTGGTAGTTGGATACGGGCAGGGTGGGATAGGCCAGTAGGCTTGTGGAGATGGGCCGAATGGTGTATATGGGCTGTAGGGTGGGCCGGTCATCCACTGGTTATGAAACTGATTGGGCCAATAGTTTGGGGAACGACCTCTGCCATAGGAACCGCGACCCCTGCCACGTCTGCCCGACTGGCCGCGGCCCCTGCCACTGGTTCGGTCCTCTTGCCGATGCATATCAGATGGCGTTGCACGTTGTGTGGTGGTCGTGAGGGCCGCGCCAGCCGCTTTAGAAGCATGTAAAGCTTGTTCGGCTTTACGACTTTCGACCTGAATAATCTTGGAGCGAGCAGCGTAGAAGGATGGTAATGGTTCCTGTTGTTGCAAGATGGTGGCAATTTCGTCATATTCTTAATTCAAACCTGCAAGCAACTGAAGTACAAGTCGTTCACCGTCCACGGGAGCATTAACATTGGCAAGTTGATCAGCCAAGACTTTGAGTTCTTGGCAGTAAGCGGACACGTTCGGGAAGCCGTCCAGCCTGGTGTTGGAGAATTTGTGCATGAGATGAATCACACGAGCACTCTTATTGTCGTGAAAAAGATTTTCGATGGCAACCCAGGCGTCGTATGCGGTGGCAGTCTTGTTAATAATAGTGTGTAAGAGGTCGTTTGAGATTGTGCTATATATCCATTGCAGTACAATAGCATCCAGCCATTCCCAATCATCAGACTTTTTAGTGGTTTCGGTGGAAGAGGAGGTGGTTTCCGGTTTGTTGGTGATATGGTCATAAACAAGAAAAGCTTTGCAGTGAAGCTTGAAAAGAGTGGCCCAAGAGTTATACTGGCCAGATTCGATTTCAAGGGTAATGGGTATAAAGGTTTTTATGTTGGTGATAGTTGTAGCGGGGTGAATCTTTGATTCAATAGTGATCGGAGAGGTGGTATTCGAGCCAGTCATGGTGGCGGCGGAAGAAAATAGGAGAAGAAGGGTGAGCCGATGAGGGTTTAGAGAAAGAAAAGGGGAGGATCAAAGGATGATACCATGAAAGAATAGGTTCCTTGCCTTTCTCTATTAATAATCAACACTGTAAATAATACAATGGGTACCACTATTTTTGGTACATATAATCACAAATTGATACACATAATCAATGCCTAAGATAGACGCTATTAATTCACAACTATGATTGGTCAATAATGTAAACTAGAGGTCAATTACAAATACAGTTGGTTAATCTAGGCCAATCATGGTTACAACTTAGAATAATCAATCCCATCCATCATCAATGAACGGAATATCTCGGATTAATTTTCGACGGATGTATCTCTATGAGAGGTAAAAGTTTAGTTTCTTACAAAATACATTCACATAAAACACTCTTTGAATCTTTGGCATGTGTTACAAGTTACAACACTTGATTAGGAAGCTGGGGTCACTGGAGAGAATGACCAGAAACAAAGCAAGGGTTACCGAGTCGACACTTGAGTCATATGTGGTATAAATTAATGTCCAACCATCACTCGTATTTTATTCATATAGAAACTCGAGATAAGTGTTTACCACCAATTTTTTCTCATGATGTTCCTACTTGTTTGGAGACAGACAATCAGCTAAACATATTCAAGGTACCATCTAAGTTTCTTTTATAAGAGCATGAAACATAGGATGTTTAATGATCATAGGATGGACATGATCTATGCCTATGTTTTGTTGAACTATTTACAAGTTCAGCCTTTAGTTTAGACCATTGAAGGATGGCGGGCCAAATAGATCTACACATCTATGATGTTGTGTTGCGTATTGACAAAGATAAGTGCTCGCCCAATGGCTTGAGCAATACGTCAGTATTCCAATTTCAATATTGCATACCCTAATCCTGGTGTTTTTTAAGTGTGTTTTTCTTCTTTCCGAGTCAATCTCAAGGAAGATGACTCAAATGAACAATTGAAATCTCTAGCATGCTGACCATGACATTATGTTTTAATGCATCATAAATATATGTAAAAGGGTACATGTTTTTTTGAACGGTGACGATTTAAATCAGGTTCCATATTCAATCCCATGTTGTTTAGGAGGATGCATAAAAGTGGCGCATTTAAAACCGAACATAACCCTTTTGTTAATTAGGTTGTGTGAATAGGTAATAAATGAATTAGTGGGTCAAGCTATTCAATTACATATGTTGGTAGGTCGTCACATTTAGTTAAACAAGTTAAATATATCAACCTAAACAGGCGTCATATCTGATTGAACACGTAATCCAAGCATAACTCATAGATTAAGCAAGTTAGATATGACAATCTAAAACCTAATTAATTTTTTTAATGGAATATATTAGGGAAATATCATTTATGTATTTTAGGGTATTATTTGTAATTCATTGTAATTATCTCTTCCTATAATATTGGGATTGTATTGTGTATTTATATGGTTGTTTAATGAGAATGAAGGCAAGCATTAAACCATAATCTTCTACATGGTATCAAGAGCCTAACTCTAGCCCTCCTTCTCCTCACTTGCCACCCTCCCAACCTTCTTTTCTTTCTTCTATGCCACAACCTTTGCTGCCGCCATTACCACTGTTTGTTGAAAATCACGCATACAGAATACTTTTGGGGATAACATCACGTGGGGGGAGCACAAGACAACTATTTTGGAAGCTTTTTTTTATGAATCAACACAACATCATCATCATCATTCACGTGAGCATTGGGGGGAGAAAAACAACATAGTGGAAGGGATTAATTTTTGAGGAGCAGAATATAATAATAATCATCCATCCTTTTCTCTTTTTTGTTGACCAAAAGTCAATTTTTTCATCACTTTTGATATAAGGCGGTTTGCAATAGGTAGCTGCCGTCTAACTTTTTGTCCCCTATAAAATACAAAAAGTCGCTATGTCTTTCCACACCATACATCCAGCCGTCACTGTCAACAACATCAAGAACTCCTTCCCCTTGGTTCTTATCAACAAACAAACCACTACAATACCTGGGCTGAACTATTAAAAAACCATTGCAAAGCGTATGAAGTTTATGATCACCTTTAACCACGAAAAACCAACACCGACTCCTCCACCTCCTCCGACAAACAAGCCGCCCCCACACCACCAAAACTCACCTACTCCGAGTCATGGGAATGTATCGACGCCATTGTTTTACAATGGATATACGACACCATAACTCAGGACCTCTTACACACCATCATGAAAAACGACACCACCGCTTATACCGCATGGACTACCGTTCGAAACATCTTCCTTTACAACCAAGAATCCCGCACCATCGACCTCCAAAACAAATTCGCCAACACCCGCCTTGACCAATTTCCCAACATGTCAGCCTATTGCGAAGCCATGAAACTCATGTTCGACCAACTCACCAGTCTTGGCTCTACCCTCACCGAAAAACAACTTGTCATGCAAATCCTGACAGGCCTAAACGATCAATACGAAAACATCGCCCTCATCCTACAACAAACCGCCCCCTTACCTGATTTTTACAACACCCGTTCTCGCCTTTGCCAGGTTGAGGAACGTAAAACGGCTCAAGCCAAGATATCGGCACAGGCTGCGGGTACCGCATTAATGACCACACCTGACACCTCCAACCGCGCCACCACAGAAAATCGTGATCGTACTAATACCGAGTCAGATCGCTACCGTGGAGGGAGTCGCGGCCGCGGACGCGGCATAGGCCGCAACAGCTTTGGCTGAGGGCGTGGTCAACAATCCTATTCCAACTTCTATGGGCCACCTGCCAATTATCAGTCATCCATGTGGCCATACATGCCTTGGGCCGGCCCACCTCCTAATGGATCTCCCTGGCCCGCTTGGAATAACCCCTACCATGCCCATACCCTAACAACCCAGCCCCACCTCATGTGACCTCCTCCGCAGCCTCGGCCCAGGGTATCTTGGGCCCAAAACCAGCTTCTTCTAATGCCGTGGCCCAGTCATACACCAATGGTTACAGCCCAACAGACATAGCTCAGGCCCTCTACAACTTGGCACTACATAACAACGACTCGTCTTGGACCATGGATACGGCCGCCTCAGGTACAATGCCTCCTCAATCTGACAAATTTCCGTCTATTTTTAATTCTAGCATTATTCGATATATTATTGTTGGTGATGGTAAAACCATTCTAGTACTCGGACAAGGTGACATTACTTTACCCCCACCCTTTCTACCTTTCAAAGTTAAAAATGTCTTGTATGCACCTAACCTTGTGAAAAATCTAATATCTGTCCGTCGTTTTGCCACTGACAACCAATTATCCATAGAATTTGACCCTTATGGTTTTACTGTGAAGGATCTCCAGACCAAGAAACCTATCCTACGGTGCAATAGCTCGGGGGATCTCTACACTCTCAGCCCGTCCAACATCACCAACCTCACCACCGCTTCTACCTTTGCACCTATTTCCCAAGACATATGGCACCAACGGCTTGGCCACCCTATACCAGCTATTTTGCGAACTTGGAAAACTTCTAAAAATATTAAATGATGTGATTTAGAGAATAAAGTTTGTTCTTCTTGTATTTTTGGTAAACATACTCGCCTTCCTTTTGCTACATCTATTACTACTACCTTTATGCCTTTTGATCTTGTGCACAGTGATGTTTGGACCTCTCCCGTTATTAGTAACGGGGGTCATCGGTACTATGTGTTGTTTTTAGATGATTACACCAACTTCCTATGGACATACCCCATTGCCCATAAATTCGATGTTTTTTCCATGTTCACTAAATTTACCACCTTTGTTCAAACCCAATTTGGTGCTAAAATAAAACAATTACAATGTGACAATGGCCGTGAATATGCTAATCATCAATTTCACACCTTTTGTACCCAAAACGGAATGCACTTTCGCTTTTCCTGTCCACACACTTCATCACAAAACGGAAAAGCGGAACAGAAAATTCGTACCCTAAATAACCTTATTCGCACACTCCTAGCCCACTCGTCCATGCCTAACACATACTGGCCACATGCCCTTGAAACAACCACCTACCAACTAAATATCATACCCACCAAATTACATCAATTTCAAACACCCACTGAACGCCTTTACAAATGTCTACCCACTTATGACCACCTACGAGTCTTTGGTTGTATGTGTTATCCACTAATACCCCACACCACCATTAACAAACTGGAATTCCGCTCCGCCCCATGTGCTTTCATTGGTTATCCACCCAACCATAGGGGTTACAAGTGCCTTGATCTTAAAACCCACAAAATCACAATTAACCGACACGTTCTGTTCGATGAAACAATATTCCCATTTGCTACCAAACCCACACCTAAACTCCAAAATTACACCTTTTTGGATGACCCCATCCATCCAAGCCTACTGTTACCTGGCCCTTCCACCGCAGACCAGCCTAACTATACCCCAGCCCAATACCACCACACATCCCACACGATACCTCCTCCTAACAGCCCACCTATACCTCAGCCTACCCCTCCAACCCAACCTCCCACCACCACATCAGCCCAAGACTCACCCCAACCACCCATCCCTTCGGCCCAACACCAAACGACCCCTCCCACTTCACCGGCCCAACCCAGTCCGCCCTTTACCTCATCCGACCCACCAATCTCATCACCGATCCAGCCCAGTCTGATTCCCACACCACCGCCTCCACCCCCCACTCGCACAATACGGACTCGTTCGATGTCCGGTATCATTAAACCCAATCACATTTTTAACCTTTCCAACACCACCATTTCTCCTATACCAAAAACACCACTTGAAGCGCTGTCCAAACCAGAATGGTATAATGCTATGACTAACGAGTTTAATGCTTTAATTAAAAACAAGACTTGGGAACTTGTCCCGAGGCAGGCTAACATGCAGGTGATTCGTAGTATGTGCCTTTTCGTCACAAATACAAGTCGGATGGTTCTTTGGAACGATACAAGGCCCGTTTGGTATGTGATGGTCGTACTCAAGTGGTAGGTGTGGATTTTGGTGAAACATTCAGTCCAGTTGTCAAACCCGCAACTATTCGTACGGTCTTGACATTAGCTCTCTCCCAGTCATGGTCCATCAATCAACTGGATGTTACAAATGCTTTTTTACATGGTCATTTATCCGAAACCGTTTACATGTACCAACCTATGGGTTTTCGGCACCGGGATTATCCAGATCATGTCTGTCTACTAAAGAAGTCCCTATACGGGCTTAAGCAAGCTCCTCGGGCGTGGTATCAACGATTCACAGACTTTGTTCTCTCTATTGGGTTCATCCAAAGCAGGTGTGACAACTCGCTATTTTCATATCATACATGGGGTGACGTTGCCTACCTACTCATTCATGTGGACGGCAATATTCTCACCAGTTCATCTGACACTCTTCGCTCGCATCTTATCACTAGCCTCGCGGCTGAATTTGCTATGAAAGATCTTGGGCCTCTCACCTACTTCTTGGGCATTCAGGTTTCCCGGAATGCTGACACAATGTTTTTGTCTCAGTAATCATACGCCTTAGATATAGTTTCTCACGCTGGCATGTCCACGTGTAACTCAGTTGCAACTCCAGTGGATACGAAGCCGAAGCTTAGTGTCGCTGCCAACCCACCATTTACCGATCCTACTCTTTACCAGAGTCTAGCTGGTGCTCTCCAGTATCTTACGTTCACCAGACCCGACATTAGCTATGCCGTCCAACAGATATGTATGCACATGCATGACCCTAAAACTGACCATTGGAATGCACTCAAACGTATTATCCGCTACATCAAGGGAACCGCGGATCATGGCTTAACACTTTCGGCCTCTACGGATCTTTCTCTACGAGCATACACCGATGCAGATTGGGCAGGCTGCCCAGACACTCGTCGTTCCACCTCCGGTTACTGTGTATACATGGGGCCCAAACTGTTATCCTGGTCTTCTAAACGCCAATCTACCATTTCTCGTTCAAGTGCAGAGGCCGAATATCGGGCAGTTGCAAATGTCGTTGCCTAGGTTTGTTGGATACGCAACCTTCTTCTTGAGCTTCGCCGCCCGGTCAAGTAGGCTACTCTCATCTACTGTGATAACATCAGTGCCATTTATTTGACTGGTAACCCGGTACAGCACCAGCGCACCAAGCATATTGAGTTGGATATCCATTTTGTTCGTGAACATGTTCAGCGTGGCACGATTCGAATTTTACACACTCCCACTAGGTTTCAAATTGCAGACATCTTCACCAAAGGTTTGCCACGTATATTATTTGAAGATTTTCGATCCAGTCTCAACATTTGGCCACCTCCCGTTTCGACTGCGGGGGTTGTAACACCTCGAAAATTCACGTCCTATAATGTGTTGACACGTGTCATAAAGTTTGAACGTGTGAAAGAATGTTATAAAAGGACTAAAGTTGACAAACATGGAAAGTATGTGATTATACGGGTTCTAAATGTCAACAGTGAATAAATATACTTCATAATAACCCTACATGATGTTCATATCATCAAACGAATAAATCATGGATCATACGAAGCAAAAAGTGAGAGATTACAAACTACAGGGGTTAAATGTGTCAACATGTTGAAGTTATACCTCTGAGTGACCTTTTGACAAACCCGAAGCTTTGTAACTGATAATTATGCTCACTAGAATGCGCGATATAAATTTCATAAAGTTTCGATATCGTATGAGAAAGTTATGATCAAATTCGTGTGCGAGGGGTTAAAGCGTTAACATTGGAAGCTATGACTTTTCGGGTTAACCGGAAGTGTCCAGGGACTTGGCAAAGTGGGTACAAGTCTTAAAGCCCTTGTAGGTAAATACTAAGGGGTCAAATTGCAATAAATAAGCTTAGTTGACCTTTCGTGAAGCCAAGGGACAAGTTGCAAAAACAAGAAAATGGAAAAATCTGAGTTTAAGGCTCATGCGGGCCGCGTAAAGGATGCTTAACCTTTACGCGGGCCGCGTCAGGACGTCAGATGCAGAAAATTCGACCAGCAGCCCGTTTACGCGAAAACTCGACCCAAAACGGATGTTTCACTTCATGTGCGACCCCTAAGTGCCTCCTAGAACACTAGGGACATGTGTTGATCAGTTGTGGTCACTAGTAGAACCATGTGTCAACAATTTGTGGTGGGAAATTCACTATAAAAGGACCAAGGTTGCAACCATTGTTCTTCACATCTTCATCTGCAATTGTGGAGCATTTCTGGAGCTTAGGAGTAGATCCAAGACATCCCTACTCGTGCATAGGACCCTTGTAAGTAACCTTGACCTTCCTCGATTAAGTTTAGCTTAGTTATTTAGCTAAAAGTCAAACCGTCGTAATTACGGTTTGACTTCAAGATTAGTCAACAATGGCTCAGTTATATCTCGAATTAAAAGTAGTTATAAGTTGGTAATTATGTGGGTAAGAAACCTTCAAAAGGGTTCCCCCTGATTCCCACTCTAACTAGGTCAAATGTCGGGTCAAACTTGTATTTAAAAAGTCAACAGAATGTGTAAATTCTAATTTATGCATAATTAACAATGTAGAACATATACAACCTGTTTGATCATTGTTATAACTTGGTAATAAGTGTAAGAACATGTCTAAACATGTTCAACCCGACAATTTCCTGTTTAGACCCGGTTCGGAACCGAAAGTCGCATAGTTTGACTTATACTTTGACTTTCAGTTCTGACCCGTTATGGCGTGTTTTAGAAATGCCTTAGAGCTTTATTTGGACCAGGTTACATGCTAGTATAACCCTCTGTGATTATACACCTCGGATCATTAGTTATCCAATTAATATGCATGATTCCGTTAATTGCTCATATGTTGACCATTATGCCCTTATTACCTTAAAACGTGATTTTTAGAAATGTAAAAGAGTAGAAACTTTAAATACTGATATATAGACTTGTATACAAAGTTTGACATCAGTTTGAGGTGTAGAATAAGAGTTATGCTCGTTAGCGTAAAATTAAAGCTTTATGTTAATAAAACGGCGTAATTAGCGTATAGCCTAGTTGAGCCTACTTTTTGATATCAAACCTTTTACCCACTGATGTAATATATTATTTTGGGATATTTAAAGATTTTTAGGCTGAGCATAACAAGTAGTCGTAGGCTTAATCCGGTAATTGTCGGTTTTGCCCTTACGGGCCATAAAATGAGTTTTACGTATCCAAACGACTCCAAACCTTTTGCTACTGATACCATATGATAAATAAATTATTTTAAGCCTTCTGGAAATATAAAAATATCGAATTTAAGTATCGAACCCGGAAACGGCTTCTAATCGCCTTTTTAAGCGTTTTTAACGCATAGTATGTACTAAAACTATTTTAAACATACCAAGGGTGATACCTACTGATATATGAGGCAAATTACAATATTTTAACAGTAATAAAAGGTTGATAAACTCAGACTTCAGATTTGAGCTTTTCGGCTTATGTGAAATTACCAAAATGCCCCTACGGTGCATAGTTTGGTTATAATTGATAAATTTCACATATATACTTTACTCTACTGTTATAACTTAGTAAAATAAGTATTTTTGATGTTTACATCAGACCTGTAACTCAGGTAAATACTTAAACTCTTTTACAACCTGTTAAATGACCAAACTACCCCTACGAGGCATAGTTTGTGTTTAAATTTCGTTTCGGGCATAATAAAAGACATATTACTGATGTCACAACATATTTGAAGCATATTAACTTAGGAAACCTGGTTAGGACTCTTATAATTACCCGTTACGCCTCTTACGCGTACGGTTTGGCCTATGTAACTAGGTTACGTAAATTAGCCGAAACAAGTCAAACCTTATCGGTTTTATCTCAAAATCCAGAATGTGTTTAAGTTACCCATATTAGACAAGTATACAAGCTTGTTGGGTCAAAACCACATTCTAAACCGGTCTTCGCTTAATCACGCGGTTGAACCGTATCGGTCTAAGCTTAAACTTAATTAAAGACCGTTAGGATTCTAATAGGTTATTATAAACTTTCGTTCCAGATTAGGAGCCCAGTAAAAGTACTTGCATTTGCTGTATTTGATTGATACTTTGCTCAGGTAAATACTCTTAACTTATTTCCCTATACGGGCTTGGGATACGGTACTATAAAAGTATCGCTTGGTGGGGTGTATGTAGTCATTTAAATCGGATTGTGATTGATGTATTTACATAACCTGTTTTATATGTATTATTTGGTGTATGGCCTTTGGGGGTTAAATGACCATGTCCCGGATATCCTTGGCATCATTCGAAGAAATGGCCACGACCTAAGCACGGGGTGTAGGCGTACACCTGACAGTTGCATTATGTAAAAACTGGTAATCCCCTCAGAGGTATCATCCTTGTGGGCATTATACCGAAGCCGGTAATCCACTTAAAGGATGATAGCCTGTGGGCATTATACCTGTGGCGTGTCACTTAATCTGTCCTGATGGACGACAAATAAGTAAAACTGTATACATGATTATTTCAATAATTGTCCCAAGTTATAAAAGATATTTGTGCCGAAGTGCATTCAAACCAATTTACAAACTCTTTTCAAAATGAGTCAGTTGAGTTGTATTTACCAGTGTAAACTGACGTATTTTCCAAAAAGGCTAAGTGCAGGTGCTAGACGAAATAGGCTGGCTACTCCAGGCATCATTACTCAAGTCTCGCAAGCTCTAGATGTCAAATTCTGTTGAACAATAATTTCTTTTTATTTGATCCGCCTGTGGATCTTTTACTTTCCGTTGTAATACTGGATATTACTTATTATTCGGAATGTAATATATTTATCTTTTGCTTCCGCTGTGCATTTATATAATTGTGTTGTTTGACTATTGTGTTGCCAACTACGTCACGATACTCCCCACCGGGCCCACCGGTGAAACGTGGAAAGTCGGGGTGTGACAGGTTGGTATCAGAGCCAACACTGAGTGAATTAAACACTAGCCTTTTGTGTTTAATCTCAGTTACACAGTTGCACATTCTTGAGTCTAGACAAGAACATAAGTCTAATCCAAATTCGTTTCATTGTCTTTAAATTACTTCTTTGTTATTTTTCTGATTAGCCTTTGCATGGGCAAGTCATTTTATTAGAAGTCCTATTTAGGGCAACCATATACTTGTTTAAATTTTAAAGGAACGATTATGTTTAAAAATATCATTCCTATACTATAAGATCTACCATTATAATAAAATGGAAAAATCTAAAAAGGACGAGACCTAGCCATACGTCACATTAAGACTGGGCCAAGATGGTAGTTCCATAATTAGATTCAGATCCTTGTTAACAGTTCAATTTAGAAATTGTTCTGCGTTAAATATTAAAAAGAATCTTAAAGGTAAAACCTAGCCTAAATGTCACTGCAGACAAGGCCAAGATGGTAGAGCCTATTCAAGAGATTCAAATCCTTATAAAACATTTGAAAGCATATTAACATGCTTGACAAAGTGTGATACGCTAAAATTACATAAGTCATTTTTGGATTATTCTAAAATCCCTTATTTATATAATCATCCCTTATGGATGAAGTGCCCACGGGCTATAATTAACGTCCTCTGGGACTAAAGACAGTGGTAGCCTACAACTCCCTGTCAAGGAAAGGTAATGAACTTTGATTCAAACCTTAACGCCTCGATTCTCTGAAATCATGGCTTATAAATTAAACTCGTCTACGTGACTAGGCCTTTTGTGCTATTATTAACTTATAATTTAGGATTATGATAAAAATCCTGAACAATTATATATTTATCAAATTAACTAATATGTGTTTTAAAAACATGGTTAATAAATCGTTTAAAACGATAAAACTGTATAAACTTCCGTATAAACCTTGTCCTTGTTTAATTTTATGTAGCAATTAAAGCTACATGGCTAGGTCCGAGGAAGAGAACAGTCACCCTTTGGAAAACCGCGATGATAATGACAGGATTAATATAACCAAAGGAGAACTTCGTTCACTGATTGATACAGCTGTATCTAAAGCTGTAGAGGAACAGTTCAGAGAGTATAGTGGGACTAATAGTCGAGCCTCAACTGTACCCCACTCCAAGTCTGTCCCTAAAACTCATTCAGAGCCTCATAACAAGCCGCCCTCTAAGAAGGAAGGGCCAAAGAAGGATGATGATCGACATTCATCAAATGAACACAGTGTTCCATCCAAGAAGATAGCGTTCAATAATGAACCACGTACCAAGTCCTGTACCTATAAGTACTTTGTTTCCTATAAACCCCGAGATTTCACTGGGGAGAAATGAGCAGTAGATTGTATGACCTGGTTGGATTAAATGGACACGGTGGTGGACATCAGCGGTTGTGCTGAAAGGGATGTAGTAAAGTATGTATCCCAATCGTTCAAGGGAGAGGCACTAGCGTGGTGGAAGTCTCTCATTCAAGCTGCTGGGAAGATCCCGCTCTACAACATGTCATGGGAGCAGTTTGTGGCTCTCATTATGGAGAACTACTGCCCTCAACATGAGGTCGAAAGAATTGAATCTGATTTCTTATCATTGGTGATGACAAACTTAGATTGTCAAGCTTACCTCACCAGTTTTAATACCCTGTCCAGACTGGTTCCTTACCTAGTAACACCAGAGCCCAAGTGAATTGCTCGCTTCATTGGGGGTTTAGCCCCAGAAATCAAAGCCAGTGTTAAGGCTTCAAGACCTGCTACATTTAGGTCAGCAGCTGACCTCTCTTTATCCCTTACTCTAGATGCGGTCAGGTTGAGATCGCTAAAGAAATCTGAAGAAAGTAAGAGGAAGCGTGAGGATGATAACTCACGAGGGTCAGAGAAGAAGCACAAGGGAAACACCGGTTCTAAGAAGTCTGGGTCTGGAAGGAACAGTCAGTGAACAGAGGAAAAGCCAAAGTGCACGACTTGTCAAAGACGCCACTTTGGAAAGTGCAGACTTGAGTCCAATTCTAAGTCTGAATCACCTGCATGTGGGTTATGCAAGTCTAAGGAGCACAAGACTGTTGATTGTAGGAAGATTAAAGATGCCACATGCTACAATTGCAATGAGAAGGGGCACATAAAGACCAACTGCCCTAAGTACGCCAAGAAGCCTGAAGAGGCCAAGAAGACTAATGCTAGAGTCTTTCGATTGGATGCCAAGGAAGCGGTCCTAGACGACAACGTTATTACAGGTACTTTCCTTGTAAACGATGTCTTTGCAAGAGTACTTTTTGATTCAGGCGTTGATAAGTCATTCGTAGATAATAAGTTTTGTGAATTGCTGAATTTACCTGTCAAAACCATAAGTGTGGATTATGAGGTGGAGTTGGCAGATGGCACCATAGAAACCGTCTCAACTGTGTTAGATGGATGTGTTATATCCATTAAGAACCACTCTTTTCCTCTCTCCCTACTTCCTTTTAAGTTAGCGGGTTTTGACATAGTTTTGGGTATGGACTGGTTATCTCATAACCAGGCCCAAATTGTCTGCAACAAAAAGCAGGTAATGATAAAGACTCCGTCTGGTGAATCACTTACCGTTCGGGGAGATACCCAGTATGGGCTACCTGAGCAAGCGACTATGCTCAAGGCTTCCAAGTGCTTGAAGAAGGGTTGTGTCATTTACATGGCACAGGTGACTATTGATGAACCAAAACCGAAGATAGAAGATATTCCCGTCATTTCTGAATACCCTGAAGTGTTTCCTGAAGATCTACCTGGCTTGCCACCAGATAGACAAGTCGAATTCAGAATTGATATCATCCCTGGAGCAGCACCAGTTGCTAGAGCACCTTAGAGGTTGGCGCCCACAGAAATGAAGGAATTAAGGACACAACTGGACGAACTGCTAGCTAAAGGTTTCATTAAACCTAGTTCGTCTCCATGGGGAGCGCCTGTCCTGTTTGTCAAGAAGAAGGACGGATCGATGCGTCTGTGCATCGATTATCGTGAACTTAATAAGGTCACGATAAAGAATAGGTATCCTTTGCCTAGGATCGACGATTTGTTCGATCAATTGCAAGGAGCAAGTTATTTCTCGAAGATTGACTTGAGGTCAGGCTACCATCAACTGAAGGTTAGAGATGAAGACGTACACAAAACTGCATTTAGGACTCGTTATGGTCATTACGAGTTCCTAGTGATGCCTTTTGGGCTCACTAATGCACCGGCCGCGTTCATGGATCTCATGAATCGCGTTTGCAAGCCGTAGTTAGATAAATTCGTCATCGTCTTCATTGACGACATCCTCATTTACTCGAAGAGCCAAGCTGATCACGAGAAGCACCTCCGTTGCATTCTGAAGCTACTCCACCAAGAGAAGCTCTATGCCAAATTCTCTAAGTGTGAATTCTGGCTTCGAGAAGTCCAATTCCTTGGACATGTGGTCAGTGAGCGTGGTATCCAAGTGGATCCCGCTAAAGTTGAAGCAGTTATGAACTGGCAAGAGCCAAAGACGCCTACAGAGATTCGTAGCTTCCTGGGATTGGCAGGATATTACAGGCGTTTTATCGAAAATTTTTCAAGGATTGCTGCACCCCTAACTTCCTTGACCAAGAAGAAAGTAAAGTTCATTTGGGGCCCTAAGCAGCAAGAGTCCTTTGATATTCTGAAGCAAAAGTTGAGCAACGCCCCAGTACTGACATTGCCAGATGGAATAGAAGAGTTCGTGGTTTACTGCGATGCATCGCACACTGGCATGGGGTGTGTGCTTATGCAGAAAGGCAAGGTTATTGCCTATGCTTCACGACAGTTAAAGGTGCATGAAAAGAATTACACCACCCATGACTTGGAATTGGGTGCCGTTGTATTCGCACTAAAATTGTGGAGGCATTATTTATATGGGATCAAGTGTGTGATCTATTCTGATCACAAGAGCCTTCAGCATCTGTTTAATCAGAAGGAATTAAACATGAGGCAACGCCGTTGGATGGAAACTTTAAATGATTTTGATTGTGAAATCAGATACCATCCCGGCAAGGCGAATGTAGTCGCCGATGCCTTGAGTAGAAAGGAGAGGGTGAAACCTATCCGAATCAATGCCAAGCGCATGGAGATAAAGAATAATTTGATTGAAAGGTTATTAGCTGCACAGAAGGAAGCTGTGTTGGAAGCTAACTACCCTAATGAAAAGTTAGGAGTAACTGAGGAGCAGTTAACTCTTAGCAAGGACGGAATTCTAAGATTAAATGGACGAATATGGGTTCCAATTTATGGAGGACTTCGAGATGTCATCCTCCAGGAAGCCCATAGTTCCAAATACTCCGTTCATCCTGGAGCTGATAAGATGTACCAGGATCTAAAGGCAAATTATTGGTGGATAGGCTTGAAAAAGTCTGTAGCCACCCATGTAGCTAAATGCTTGACATGTGCGCAAGTCAAAGCCGAGCATCAAAAGCCGTCAGGCTTGCTACAACAGCCTGAACTTCCTACGTGGAAGTGGGAAATGGTAACTATGGATTTTATTACCAAGTTACCTAAGACCAGGAAAGGAAATGATACAATATGGGTTATAGTTGATAGACTGACTAAGTCAGCACATTTCTTACCCATCAAGGAGACTTATAGCTCCGACATGTTAGCCCAGTTATACGTTGATAAAATTGTAGCCTTACATGGCATACCTGTGTCTATTATCTCTGACAGAGATACTAGATACACGTCTCATTTCTTGAAAAGCTTCCAACAATCTTTGGGCACACGTTTGAATTTTAGTACGGCTTACCATCCTCAGACAGACGGTCAGAGTGAGCGTACTATTCAAACGTTGGAAGACATGCTACGTGCATGTGCGATTGACTTGGGTGGTAGTTGGGATAAGCACCTACCCTTAGTCGAATTCTCCTACAACAATAGCTACCATACCAGCATTAAGGCTGCGCCTTTTGAGGCATTGTACGGTAGAAAGTGTAGATCGCCCATTTGTTGGGCAGAAGTTGGAGATGTCCAATTGTCAGGACCAGAGATAGTCTTTGAAACAACGGACAAGGCTTTCCAGATTCGTGACTGTCTCAAAGCTGCCCGCGATAGGCAGAAGAGTTACGCAGATCCAGAGTGTAAAGCTTTTCACTTCGAAGTAGGTGACAAAGTGTTGCTTAAAGTGTCGCCCTGGAAGGGGGTGATGCGATTTGGTAAGAAAGGCAAGCTAAGCCCGAGATATATAGGACCTTTCGAGGTTATCGAACGTGTCGGGTCAGTCGCCTATAAGTTAAACTTACCGGAAGAGCTCAGTGGAATTCACAATGTGTTCCACATCTGCAATCTGAAAAAGTGCTTCACTGATGAATCACTGGTTATACCACATACAGATGTGCATATAGACGAGAGCTTAAAATTTGTGGAAAAACCTTTGTCGATTGAGGATCGACAGGTAAAGAAGCTTCGAAGGAAGCATGTACCTATCGTAAAGGTCAAATGGGATGCCCGTAGAGGTCCCGAATTCACGTGGGAGGTTGAATCCACGATGAAAGAAAAGTACCCTTATTTATTTTAGTAAATCTCGGGTCGAGATTTATTTTAAGGGGGTGAGGATGTAACACCTCGAAAATTCACGTCCTATAATGTGTTGACACGTGTCATAAAGTTTGAACGTGTGAAAGAATGTTATAAAAGGACTAAAGTTGACAAACATGGAAAGTATGTGATTATACGGGTTCTAAATGTCAACAGTGAATAAATATACTTCATAATAACCCTACATGATGTTCATATCATCAAACGAATAAATCATGGATCATACGAAGCAAAAAGTGAGAGATTACAAACTACAGGGGTTAAATGTGTCAACATGTTGAAGTTATACCTCTGAGTGACCTTTTGACAAACCCGAAGCTTTGTAACTGATAATTATGCTCACTAGAATGCGCGATATAAATTTCATAAAGTTTCGATATCGTATGAGAAAGTTATGATCAAATTCGTGTGCGAGGGGTTAAAGCGTTAACATTGGAAGCTATGACTTTTCGGGTTAACCGGAAGTGTCCAGGGACTTGGCAAAGTGGGTACAAGTCTTAAAGCCCTTGTAGGTAAATACTAAGGGGTCAAATTGCAATAAATAAGCTTAGTTGACCTTTCGTGAAGCCAAGGGACAAGTTGCAAAAACAAGAAAATGGAAAAATCTGAGTTTAAGGCTCATGCGGGCCGCGTAAAGGATGCTTAACCTTTACGCGGGCCGCGTCAGGACGTCAGATGCAGAAAATTCGACCAGCAGCCCGTTTACGCGAAAACTCGACCCAAAACGGATGTTTCACTTCATGTGCGACCCCTAAGTGCCTCCTAGAACACTAGGGACATGTGTTGATCAGTTGTGGTCACTAGTAGAACCATGTGTCAACAATTTGTGGTAGGAAATTCACTATAAAAGGACCAAGGTTGCAACCATTGTTCTTCACATCTTCATCTGCAATTGTGGAGCATTTCTGGAGCTTAGGAGTAGATCCAAGACATCCCTACTCGTGCATAGGACCCTTGTAAGTAACCTTGACCTTCCTCGATTAAGTTTAGCTTAGTTATTTAGCTAAAAGTCAAACCGTCGTAATTACGGTTTGACTTCAAGATTAGTCAACAATGGCTCAGTTATATCTCGAATTAAAAGTAGTTATAAGTTGGTAATTATGTGGGTAAGAAACCTTCAAAAGGGTTCCCCCTGATTCCCACTCTAACTAGGTCAAATGTCGGGTCAAACTTGTATTTAAAAAGTCAACAGAATGTGTAAATTCTAATTTATGCATAATTAACAATGTAGAACATATACAACCTGTTTGATCATTGTTATAACTTGGTAATAAGTGTAAGAACATGTCTAAACATGTTCAACCCGACAATTTCCTGTTTAGACCCGGTTCGGAACCGAAAGTCGCATAGTTTGACTTATACTTTGACTTTCAGTTCTGACCCGTTATGGCGTGTTTTAGAAATGCCTTAGAGCTTTATTTGGACCAGGTTACATGCTAGTATAACCCTCTGTGATTATACACCTCGGATCATTAGTTATCCAATTAATATGCATGATTCCGTTAATTGCTCATATGTTGACCATTATGCCCTTATTACCTTAAAACGTGATTTTTGGAAATGTAAAAGAGTAGAAACTTTAAATACTGATATATAGACTTGTATGCAAAGTTTGACATCAGTTTGAGGTGTAGAATAAGAGTTATGCTCGTTAGCGTAAAATTAAAGCTTTATGTTAATAAAACGGCGTAATTAGCGTATAGCCTAGTTGAGCCTACTTTTTGATATCAAACCTTTTACCCACTGATGTAATATATTATTTTGGGATTTTTAAAGATTTTTAATAAATTTTAGGCTGAGCATAACTAGTAGTCGTAGGCTTAATCCGATAATTGTCGGTTTTGCCCTTACGGGCCATAAAATGAGTTTTACATATCCAAACGACTCCAAACCTTTTGCTACTGATACCATATGATAAATAAATTATTTTAAGCCTTCTGGAAATATAAAAATATCAGATTTAACTATCGAACCCGGAAACGGCTTCTAATCGCCTATTTAAGTGTTTTTAACGCATAGTATGTACTAAAACTATTTTAAACATACCAAGGGTGATACCTACTGATATATGAGGCAAATTACAATATTTTAATAGTAAGAAAAGGTTGATAAACTCAGACTTCAGATTTGAGCTTTTCGGCTTATGTGAAATTACCAAAATGCCCCTACGGTGCATAGTTTGGTTATAATTGATAAATTTCACATATATACTTTACTCTACTGTTATAACTTAGTAAAATAAGTATTTTTGATGTTTACATCAGACCTGTAACTCAGGTAAATACTTAAACTCTTTTACAACCTGTTAAATGACCAAACTACCCCTACGAGGCATAGTTTGTGTTTAAATTTCGTTTCGGGCATAATAAAAGACATATTACTGATGTCACAACATATTTGAAGCATATTAACTTAGGAAACCTGGTTAGGACTCTTATAATTACCCGTTACGCCTCTTACGCGTACGGTTCGGCCTATGTAACTAGCTTACGTAAATTAGCCGAAACAAGTCAAACCTTATCGGTTTTATCTCAAAATCCAGAATGTGTTTAAGTTACCCATATTAAACAAGTATACAAGCTTGTTGGGTCAAAACCACATTCTAAACCGGTCTTCGCTTAATCACGCGGTTGAACCGTATCGGTCTAAGCTTAAACTTAATTAAAGACCGTTAGGATTCTAATAGGTTATTATAAACCTTCGTTCCAGATTAGGAGCCCAGTAAATGTACTTGCATTTGCTGTATTTGATTGATACTTTGCTCAGGTAAATACTCTTAACTTATTTCCCTATACGGGCTTGGGATACGGTACTATAAAAGTATCGCTTGGTCGGGTGTATGTAGTCATTTAAATCGGATTGTGATTGATGTATTTACATAACCTGTTTAATATGTATTATTTGGTGTATGGCCTTTGGGGGTTAAATGACCATGTCCCGGATATCCTTGGCATCATTCGAAGAAATGGCCACGACCTAAGCACGGGGTGTAGGCGTACACCTGACAGTTGCATTATGTAAAAACTGGTAATCCACTCAGAGGTATCATCCTTGTGGGCATTATACCGAAGCCGGTAATCCACTTAAAGGATGATAGCCTGTGGGCATTATACCTGTGGCGTGTCACTTAATCTGTCCTGATGGACGACAAATAAGTAAAACTGTATACATGATTATTTCAATAATTGTCCCAAGTTATAAAAGATATTTGTGCCGAAGTGCATTCAAACCAATTTACAAACTCTTTTCAAAATGAGTCAGTTGAGTTGTGTTTACCAGTGTAAACTGACGTATTTTCCAAAAAGGCTAAGTGCAGGTGCTAGACGAAATAGGCTGGCTACTCCAGGCATCATTACTCAAGTCTCGCAAGCTCTAGATGTCAAAGTCTGTTGAACAATAATTTCTTTTTATTTGATCCGCCTGTGGATCTTTTACTTTCCGTTGTAATACTGGATATTACTTATTATTCGGAATGTAATATATTTATCTTTTGCTTCCGCTGTGCATTTATATAATTGTGTTGTTTGACTATTGTGTTGCCAACTACGTCACGATACTCCCCACCGGGCCCACCGGTGAAACATGGAAAGTCGGGGTGTGACAGGGGTGTAATGGAATTTATTAGGGAAATATCATTTATGTATTTTAGGATATTATTTGTAATTGATTGTAATTATCTCTTCCCATAATATTGGGATTATATTGTGTATTTATATGGTTGTTTAATGAGAATGAAGCCAAGTATTGAACCATAATCTTCTACATTTTTGTCCTGTCATAAATTGTCGCCCGTACATATTATCACCTAATAAATTACCAACATCTTAAAAGGTCCATTGAGGCTTATCACGACTAATTGAGTTATGTATAACCATTATAACTCATATAACCTAATATGACATATTGTTACCAATGTTAACTCATTAACACCTATTAACGCCTATCATGAACAGTTAGATCATTTGTCACGTAATATAACTCATAAAAAGCTAACCTGATTTATTATCATCAAAGTTAACTCACTAACCCCTAATATTCCCATCACAATCGTTTAGGTCATGTATCATCTAATATAACTTATTAACAACTAAGGAGACTTATTTTTATAAATGTTTGCTCTTTACCACCTAATAAGGCTCGTTATGGCCCATCATGATAGTTAAGTCACGTATCGCATAATATAACTTATTAAATGACTTATTATCACCAAAGTTAACTCAATAACACCTAGTTATGCTCATTAAGGCTTGTGATCATTAATATATAAATCATCATACTGAGTATGATTTAATTAAGGAACAATACTGGCTACATTCCTCAACTACCACTAATGCTGCCAAAGGTGTTGGATTTACTTGAATCTGATCAGGGTTTTGACAGAATTTGTTTGTTCATAAAATGAATTGATATTCCTGATTAGTGCATTACATGATGTATATATACAGATACATAATATGGCGATAACCGCCTTGACTTAGGAATAAGAAATAATAATTGAAGGGGTAAGGTCCCAAAAACCTCATAATAAGTACTTGGGACCATACCACAACCTTGCTTTTCAGCCTTTTAACCTTGCGCGGCCGCGCACTGGTCTTACAAAAGAAGAGCTTAAGAAACAAGCAGCAGTCAACACTTGCGCGCCAAAAGGAAATCATAAGTCCTTGCGCTTTCTAGAAACAACCAGACTTGGATATTATTTACCCAGACTTGGGATTTATTTATTCAGCTGATTCCACACGATAAGGAGTCACACCAGATTACAGCAGTAATCTTCTAGAAGGGATTCAATCATGCACCACTAAGACGGTTATAACCGTCTGGACACGTGTCGCCACCTCAGGCCTCCCTGAAATCACAACGATAGTATGAAATTGGAGAGTAATCTCCACTTGATCACTTTCCACGTGGCAAATCCCCAGCCATAGATCTAATTAGCGATCCGTGTGCACTCACGTCGGATCGAGAAGCTTAACGGAAGGAGATGTAACCGCTTACGGGGTTAGCATCTTCCGTTAACTTTTCATTAACGAGTTTTCCCGCCCAAACTCCCGGCTATAAATACGAGAACTGTTCAGGTATGAAATTCAAGTTACACACAATTCTCAAATACATCTTCTTCATAACCCATACTTATTCTCACACCGGAGTCGGGTCAAGGAGAGAACCCCTTTCTCCCCTTGGCGAGGCTAACGGTTCTTCTTTTTTGCAGAGTTATCGGAGAAGGAGATCAATCATAATCGAATCAAACGAGAGGAAACCCACCTTTTTATGCGGATTCAAACCCCCTAGATATTCCGATCCCGGTCGTTTATCTAGTGTTTCTTCAATAATAATAATAATAATAATAATAATAACTAGTATAATATCTAGCTTATATGATTAAGTATACGTGTCTAACACCCTCCCGTAAGCTAGATCACCGCAGCATCATGTGCAGTAAAGTCTTTAAACGGAGAAAATCCTTCGGTTGCAGTGCCTTTGTCATGATATCGGCCAATTGATCCTTAGTTGTACAGAAAATTATTGCTACATCTTCCCTTTTGATCAGATCTCTGATGAAGTGATACTTGACCCGTATATGCTTGTTCTTTCCATGATATACTGGATCTTTTGCTAGACAGATGGTGGACTTGTTGTCACAGTATATAGGTATTGAATAATCATTCTTTCCCTGCAGTTCATCTAGGATCCCTTTTAACCATGTCGCTTGACAGCCAGCTAGGGTTAGAGCCATATATTCTGATTCCGTTGAAGATAGTGCTACTACCTTTTGTTTCTTTGATTGCCAAGATATAGGTCCTGACCCTAGGTGAAAAATGTATCCGGAAGTACTTTTGCTATCATCTATATTTTCTGCATAATCACTGTCACTAAAACACCTTTAGAATACGTGATTCCCTGATCCAGAGTGCCTTTAATGTATTTGAGTATGCGTTTAGTTGCTTCCTAGTGACTTCTTTTTGGGCTTTCCATGAATCTACTTATTTTACTTACTGCAAACATGATATCCGGTCTCGTGTTTGTCAAATACATTAGACTACCTACAAGACTTCTATACACACCTTCGTCTATAAATTCTTCCGGATCATCCTTTGATAATTTGAGGCCATATTCCATTGGTGTCGAGACTGTATTGCATTGAGCCATTCTATATTTTCAAGTAAATTCCTCATATATTTTCTTTGAGATAGAATTATATTACCATTCTCATATAGTACTTCCATACCGAGAAAGTAATGTAATTTTCCCATATCTGTCATCTCAATTTCCCTTTTCATTGCATCCTTGAATTCAGAAATTAACTTCATAGAATTGCTAGCTATAATTAAATCGTCTACATATAAACATATCACCAACTTTCCTTCCTTGGCGTCCTTAATGTATAGAGTATGCTCATATGTGCATTTTTTAAACTCGTGTTGCATAAAATATGTATCTATTCTGCTATACCATGCCCTCGGTGCCTGTTTTAAACCGTATAACGCTCGTTTGAGATGACATACCTTTGTTTCTTCTCCTTGTTTGATGTATCCTTGTGGTTGTTCTATATAGACTTGTTCATTTAATTTTCCATTCAAAAACACAGTTTTTACATCCATTTGATGAAGATGCCAATCATTTTGAGCCGCGGGAGCCAATACTAAACGTACTGTCTCAAATCTGATTACCGGAGCAAATACTTCTTGATAATCTATTCCGAACTTTTGTTTATATCCTTTTACCACCAATCTTGCCTTGTATTTGTCTATATTACCTTTTTCATCGTATTTCGTCTTGTAGATCCACTTGACCCCTATAGGTTTTTGGTTTCTTGGAGGGTCTACCAGATCCCACGTTTGATTTTTATAAATGGACTCCATTTCCTTGTCCATGGCATCCATCCATTTCATATCTTTGCTAGCTTCCTTATAAGTGATTGGATCAGCACTAGCATAAAGAACAAAATTAATCACCTGATTTTCATTATACTTTTGCAATACTTCAGCATCTGTTAGAGCCCTTGAATCCCTGTAAATGCTGTTAATACTTCTTGTGTTAATCACTTCGTTTTCAGAGTCTGTGGAGGAAGTTTCATCGTTATGCTGATTCTGCTATTGAGGATGACCTGATTCAGGACTTGGTTCAGCATTTACGTCTGCAGGACCTGTCATGTCTTCATTTTGTGCAGAGTCAGGTTCGTTTTGATCTTCCGAAGACTCCTGGTTTGTATTATTTTGACTTGTATATTCCTCATTGCCCTCTATTATCATGTATGGAACTTCAGTTGGCTCTGTGTTGATGATCCATCTTTTACTTTCATCGAAAATGACATCTCGGCTTATTGTAATCTTGTTGTTTAGTGGATTGTACAACTTATACCCTTTGTTGTTTTCACTGTATCCAACAAGGATCATCTTGTCAGTTTTGTCATCCAACTTGTTCCACTGTTGTTTGGGTATATGAACATAAGCTACACTACCAAAAACTTTAAAGTGTTCTACATTGGGTTTTCTTCCATTCCATGCTTCAAAAGGAGTTGTATTCGGTCTAGTCTTAGTAACCGTACGATTTAGAATATAAGTGGTACATGCTATTGCCTCTGCCCAGTATTTATTTGGTAATTTCTTTATATTCATCATACTTCTGCTTAACTCCATTAACGTTCTGTTTTTCCGCTCCGCTACCCCATTTTGTTGGGGTGAGTAACTATTAGTGAGTTGATGATGTATCCCATTCACCTTCAAGAATTTTTGAAACAATTTTCCACAATATTCTCCTCCACGATCAGTCCTTAAAGTTTTTATCATGTGATCTGATTGCTTCTCAGTTAACGCTTTGAATACTTTAAAATAATTCAAGGCCTCGGACTTAAGTTTGAGAAAATATACCCAAGTCTTTCTTGAAAAATCGTCGATGAAGGTGATGAAGTATCTACAACCACCAATGGATTCCGTCCTCATCGGACCACATATATCCGAGTGAATGAGTTGTAGTGGCTTGGTTGCATGCCACTTGGTTTTATTCGGAAAAGATTTTCTTGCTTGTTTGCCTGATACACACCCTTCACATATGCTAGTATCTCTTGAAATTTTAGGTAACCCGAGTACCAATTCTTTGTTTCCCATATCAACCAAAGTGTCTAAATTCACATGCCCGAACGTTTGTGCCAAAGTATTGAAGTGTCCTTCGTTGTCATGGTCATTGCTAAGGTTAGATCACTTTCGGGGTTGAGTGGAAACATCTTGTTGTTTGTCATTCTTATGATACCCATGACTTCATTACTTATGTCCTTGATTGTACATTGTTCCTTTTGAAACTTGACCTTATATCCCTTTTGTATGAGTTGTCCCACACTCAAAAGGTTGTGTTTCAAACCTTTTACGTAGAACACGTTTGGTACTTTTTTACTTCGTCCCCGTATTGTAATCATGACTTCTCCGCTGCCTAACACTTCCAACCTCTTGTCATCACCCATTCTTACTTCCTTTTCAAGAGATTCGTCCAACCTTATGAATAAGCCTTTGTTTCCTGTCATGTGATTACTACAGCCACTATCCAAATACCAACAATCGTCTTTAACTGTCTCTTCCATGTTGAAAATCATGAACATGGTGTCATCCTTCTCTTCCGGTTCATCTTCTTGATTAATTAACATGTTATCAGTGTTTCCGTTTTCATCTTTCTTTTGACAGAACTTGGCTGTGTGGCCAAGTTTCTGGCAATTATAACATCTGATTGAACTCAAATATCGGCCTTTATTTCTGCCACATCCTCTTCCTCTCGCATCGTTTTGAGTTTGTCGAAACCTATCCTGATTTGCATTTTAAATTTGAAATGCATGTTCAATTGGAGGATCTTCATATCGCTTCATTCGTAATTCATGGGATTGCAGAATTCCCATCAGTTCTTCAATGGAAACATCCTCTAAATTTTTGGTTTCCTCAACAACGATCACTACAGACTCAAAGTTTCGAGTCATACTCCATAGAACCTTTTCTACAACTCGATGTTCGCTAATTTTTTCTTCATTCATCCTTAATTGATTAACTATTAGGGTTATTCTATTGAAATAATCTTCAACAGACTCTCCATCTCTCATTTTTAATGCATCAAATTCACATCTAAGTGTTTGAAGTTTTACAGTTTTTACCGGATTTTCTCCTCTGTATGATTTATGCAGAATACTCCAAGCCTCTTTTGATGATCTGGCCATGGCAATTCTCTCGAAGACAATATCATTTACCGATTGAAATAAGATGTGCAGTGCTCGCTTATCTTTCTTGATTGAATCTCGATAAACTGCAGTTGCATCCTCTGTGGGATTGGTTCCCAATTCTTGATATCCGTCTTCAACAATATTCCATAGTTCTTGTGACTCGAGTAACACTTTCATCTTAATGTGCCAATGATAATAATTCTGTCCAGTAAGTTTAGGAATTTGGGTTTGAATCCCTTGCGTTTGATTCATTACGTCTGGATTGGTATGAATATCGGTTGTTCGTGTTGATAAAAAAAATTTCGATCGCTGTGGCTCTGATACCACTATGTTGGATTTACTTGAATCTGATTAGGGTTTTGACAGAATTTGTTTGTTCATAAAATGAATTGATATTCCTAATTAGTGCATTACATGATGTATATATACATATACATAATACGACGATAACCGCCTTGACTTAGGAATAAGAAATAATAATAATACTAATAATAATAATAAATCACGAGTATAATAATAATAATAATAATAATAATAACAACGAGTATAATATATAGCTTATATGATTAAGTATACGTATCGCATAATATAACTTATTAAATGACTTATTATCACCAAAGTTCACTCAATAACACCTAGTTATGCTCATCAAGGTTTGTGATCATTAACATATAAATGGGAAAATCACGAAAATAGCCAAGTCAACGCCGTTTTTTCAATTTTGGCCAACTGACACCCCTCGCCGAGCCGTTTCATCCTGCTGAAACGGCACAAGATTTCCCTTTAACGGCCAGCCAACCCTTGATAGCCACATGTCCGACAAAGCCTGTAACGTCTTGAGGTTGCTTCTTTAGACGCCACGTGTCCGACATTGTGGAAAGATCTTAGCCAGGCCATTATAGTCGGCTGCCGTTGAAAGATCTTAGCCGAGTTCTTTCCACGAGCCAAGCCTGTACTTAGGTTCCAGCCGAGCCGTTACCCGTACACACATGGACCCCACTTCTGCATGGCAAGCCGGTTCAGCTGACTCCGAGCCGGTTCGCTTAACTGTCCAAGCCGTCTCAACTGCTCCAAGCCGGTACACCTGGCTCCGAGCCGGTACAGCTGCTCCGAGCCGCTTCAAGCTGTGGTTCGAGCTGGTACAGCTGTCTAATGCCGGTTCAAGTGGCTCCGAGCCGGTACAGCTGTCTAACGCCGGTTCAACCTATACCTCGAGCCGGGTCAACGTGTTGTTCGAGCCGTTTGACCGTCTGTTCCCACTATATATTTACCCACTTGTTTTTTTTGTGTGCTTGTTAAATGAATCCCTCTACCACACTTAAATATCATAGAAAATGTTATCTTGCTTTGTTCATTTGATTGTCATAGATGTTTTCATGTATCAAAGGCAAGAAATATTTATGAAACCTCACGTATATGTTAGTGTAAAAGACGTGTTCCTGGGCTTTAATTGTCAAATTAGTTTTTGATATCGTTTCTCATTTTGGAGTGTCCTTCTCTTCAGAAATGCCACCTCTACTTACCCAGTGAGTGTGGATGGAACTATCGAGCAAAAGACGCATCTTTATCGTTGCTACAAGCGTTTTGACTTGGATTCCAGAAGAAGAGATTTGAATCACTCCCAACTTTCAATTTGCTCTCGGTTATCTGTCGATTCAGAAGCAGCGGTTTGGCGAAGTTATGTTGTTATCTGAAGACTGCTTGCTTGGAGACCGAGCTTTTTTCTCTACTAGCCGTTTCAGCGGTTTGGCGAAGTTATGTTTGTATTTTTACATCTTATATCTTTTATGTAATTTGTATTATATAATAGTCCAGTAAATTACCTAGCAAATAATTTTAAATCTTGTTTGGGCTGTTTATGTGTTTGGGCCGTTCATTTTAAATAATTTAAAATTTGTTTGGGCTATTTATGTGTTTGGGCCGTTCCAAGTTCCCACAAAAAAAAACAAATTATATTAAAAAATCTTAAACCGCGTTTATTATTAAAATATAACCGTTGCCGTTCCAAGTTCCCACGTTTACTCCCCCTTATAAATACCCTCAACACGTTCAACAACAACGCCGTCTGCAATCCAAAAAAACTCACCGTTTTCAAAAGATTTTTCTCCGACTCCGTCAACGAATGGCAACTACCTGGACCGACGTCGAAGACATCGCATTGTGCGAAGCATGGGAAGAAGCGATGACCGACCCCCCAAGACGTGGACAGGGGGGGGCTGTGGGTTAAGGTTCAACAGATCTTTGGGCAGCTTCGTGGTCCGGACCATAACCGGACCGTGGACGCCTTATCGTCCCGCTTTCGTGTGCTGCGGTTGGAGTGTGAGCGGTTTGACAGGTATTTCAAGAAAGTCGAGAGAGAAATGCCGGACCTGGTTGAGGATGACCAGAAGGAGGCGGCACTGATCAATTACCGTCATGACGAGGGTCATGAATTCAAGCACGTCTCCGAGTGGGAGGCAATTAGGATTTGGTTTTAGATATATTTTTTTTTATTATGTGTAGTTTACTTTTTTAAGTTATGTTTAATGTTTATGTTTGCTATATTAATAAAAAAAAATTTTTTGTCTCCATAACAAAAAAAATAAATCTACTGTATTACAAAATAAAACTGGCCCAAGTATTATAAATTTTATTTTATTTATGTCCGTTAACAAACGATTTGGGCCGTCCACTTTTAATAATTTTAACAGCTCCTATTGGGCCGTCCACTTTTGATAATCTACTGTTGGGCCATTATGTTTTAAACTGTTTGGGCCGTCCAAACGAGTGTATAAAAATAATTAAGGTAACAATTCTAAGAGCTCCTATTAGGAGGATAAACTGGTTAATACATTACGGTTTCATATGAAGTGCGCGCGTTCGATCCTTGAAGGGGCCGGTTCTTTAAAGAAGAACCCCCCTTTTTATCCGTTTTTTGTAAAATTTTCAGTTTAGTCCTCTGAAGTTTCATAAGTTTACTAACTGATCTAACTGAATTTTATTAACCTAGATAGTCTTTATATAGGATATTTAACTAACTTAGTTAATTTGATTATTAATAAGTAATTAACCAAGTAAGCTAACCTTGTTAACTTTATTAACGGGTACACAATAAATTTTATCAATTAATTCCTTCTTTTTATTATTTAACTATTTTTATTTAACTTTATTAATTAGTTTAATTAATTAAAATATTAATTTATAAATTATATTAATTAAAATAAAACGTTGTACATATCACATTGTTGGGCCGTTCACATTTAATATTTTTAAACTGTTTGGGCCGTCCAAACATGTTTATATTTGGTCGTCCAAACGAGTGTATAAAAGTAATTAAGGTAAGAGTTCTAGCAGCTCCTATTAGGAGGATAAACTGGTTAAGACGTTATGGTTTCATATGAAGTGCGCGCGTTCGATCCTTGAATGGGCCGGTTCTTTAAAGAAGAACCCCCCTTTTTATCCGTTTTTTGTAAAATTTTCAGTTTAGTCCCCTGAAGTTTCATAAGTTTACTAACTGATCTAACTGAATTTTATTAACCTAGATAGTCTTTATATAGGGTCTTTAACTAACTTAGTGAATTTGATTATTAATAACTAATTAACGGTTAAAAAGAGTTAAAAAAACTAAATTCACGGTTCACATAGACAAACGGTTAAAAGTCATACATTAAGTTGCACGATACAAGCTAAATATTACAAATTCATTTCGTGAATTATAGATAAATTTGTAAACTTTCAAACACTGAAAGGTGTTCAAAGTCCTTGTCGTAAAGTATTGCGTAGTCGAGCAGGGCCTCTTCAACGACCTCTTGTTCTTGCATGTTCGGATTATTTTTTTTAACAAGTTTGCACCTTCCTAAAAAACGGTTACATTTAAAGCGTAGAAAAGCAAGGCCAGTCGTCAAGGCATCGACACTTCGGGACGTCTCTTGTAGGTGAATGAAAAAGTAGTTGAAAACCTGCCCCCAGAAAGCAGCATCGGAAACTGAATAAGTGCCCAGATCACGAGCGGCAGCGTAGGAAACGACAGCAGCAATATCTTCCCGTCGGTCCAAGAATCCATTTTTTTAGTGGGAACTTTGAGAGGAAAATGGGGTTAAATGGGAGGAGAAATCTATGTATTTATAGGTTTGAAATGAGAATGGGGTTAATATTAAATATTAAAACATATTAAAAAGAAGAGTTATTTTATTTAACAACATTTGGGTGTGGCAAACACCGCCAAAAATACAGTTTATCAGCCATGAATCGTCTATATGACAAACATATTTTTTTTACATCTCCAGTAATGTTAATTGGTTTGTCCGTAACGAGATGCTCCATAAGCATACACAGATAGACAGCTTCATTGCCTACGATTGACATGTTAGAAATCACGTAGTTATCGTTTAGCTCATGAGTTATGCAGCATTCTGGTTTGCCTGTCTTTTTCCAATACTGTAAATGCACCAGCAAACCAGTTAAATACACCTTAAGCTTCGTCAACCGTGGAATAATAACTGCTCTAAATTTGTCTAGTCGTCCACAAAAGTCTTCAAAATGGTACAAAACTAATTCCTGGGATGCCAACTCTAATCGTACCAACAGCCATTCGTTATTTTCAATCGGTAGTGGGATAAACACAAAATCCACGTCAAAAAAGGAAGGAAATGGGTTTTCTTTACCATTTCCATAACCAACCACGCTCTTAGGAACGGATTGTAGTAACGTGTCATAGAATTGCGGTGGAAGAATTGTCCACCGCAAATTTAACGTGGGATCCTTTTGTAGGTTTCTGCTTCTCCAAGCCATTAGTCTTCCAGTCCATCCCTCAATATGCTGTTTAATGAATATTATATTAATACAAGTTACATGTAATAAACAGTATAAATACAAATTTTGTTAATAAAAAAAGTTCTAATGAAATTACCGTTGCTGTTAGGTAGCCATTACAACGGTAGCCTAACAGAGTGCACCAAAATTTTTGGTCCAACTCCACATAACGACTGAAAACAGCTAAATAACAAAATGGGGCGTCCCCATTATTGTAAAATGTTGCAACATCTTTTGACCAATTCTCAGATTCGTCGTCTGGAATTGCCCATCTTCCGCCTCTGTTCGGGTGTAAGCTTTGACGATTAGTTACAAAGTTGTTTTCTTCTGCCACCTGCGGCACAACCGTTTCAGACGATGAAGTTTCACCCGACTGTCTGGGTGCTCTCCATTTCTTAAGAATCCACGTTGATGATTTACTAACTGGTTGAGAGCAGTATACATCACTCTTGTTTTTGTCAGCCATTATTTGTTTCAAGGGAGTTTCAAGGGGGTTTCAAGGCTTCTCAATGGAGCTGTAAGAATATTTTGCGATCTTATTTAACATGAAATGAAATTTTGAAAAAAAATAATTTTTTAAGCGGTTTCAACATACTGCCCGAGCCGTTTCATGGCACATGCTCCAATAAAGTAAAAAGTCAAGCCTTTACCACACAATGCATGTGCCGTTTCAACGCACGTGCTCCAATAAAGTAAAAAGCAACTGCCCGAGCCGTTTCATGTAACTGCCCGAGCCGTTTCATGCTTGTGCCGTTTCATGCTCATTTCGAGTCGTTTCCGCTGCACCGCACGTTCTACAATAAAGTAAAAAGCAACTGCCGAGCCGTTTCATGTTACTGTACAAGCCATTTCATTTCCTTTTTTATGCCGTTTCCAATGCATGTCCAAGCCCTTTGACTGCGCGTGTTCCAACAAGGTACTGTTCCCCGTCAGACGACATTCAAGTCGGGTCAACAAGATCGAGTAGCCGTTTCCCCCCATGTGACAAACACCAAAGGGAACACTTTGAACTCACTTTGAAACTTTTCACCACTTTGGAGCAAAGGAAAGCACTTGAAGACACAACGTTGAAATCCGAAAGATCGTTGACTCGTCTGGGACCACTAATCACACTTCTTCAACATTAGTTGTTGGCCCCCCACTATGGACTTCAACCGACACGTGAACATGCCAAATGATTTCGGGAACATGCCAAACGACCAAGAGATGGAAGAAGCTTTCATGGACCCCCTTCATGCCCGGTAAAATGTTTGCGGATTATTGAATAAAAGATAAGATTTTTATTTGAATTCGTATACTTTTTTATTTATTTTTTCTTCTTATATAGCAAATAGCCATTAAAGTAACACAAAAGTGGTTGGTTTTACAAAAAAATGCGTGAAGTGATGACTCCGGCGGTTGAAACAGCTATTAGGCAGACGTGTTTCGGTCCATATTTAGACAATAGATGCACCATATGTGATAGCCTTGTTTTATATGGCGTTGCACAACTACAAATATCGACTCCTACTCCCCGTCTTGGTATTTCGTATAGATTACGAGGGGAGCTATTTACATTCACCCCTAAACAATTTTGTTTAATAACGGGGCTACGTTTTGGGCACACTTCTTGGTCACCTATAGACCATCAGAACTCCTTTAAGAACAGATATTTTGAACCTGGATCAACTGTTAATTTTGGGAGAATAATGACTTTATTCGAGAACATTAACCAGATTAACGAAAATGACGCCACGAGGATATGTCTCCTCATGCTAATCGGTCAAGGTTTTTTGGGTTGGCAAAACACCAATCATGTTGATAATATGCTTTTAGACCTTGTGGATAATTTAGAAGAATTCAGACAATATCCATGGGGTAATTATTTTTGGGAAAGTACTTATACTGCCATATACAATTTGCACAATCGACAAAAAGAAGACGCTAAAGGTTTTTCTTTGGCTGGATTTGTCTGGCCCTTCAAGGTACCCGTGAATGTCAATTAATATTGTTATTTCGAAAACCATATAAAATTTCAATAAATTCTTTTGTGTAGATGTGGGTGTTAGAGATTCAAGGAAATGGTTTGAAGGTGAGACGATTCCAAGATTTTTGGGATGGAAAGAAGGCAAGAAGTTTATGAGGGGCACTGTGGACCGATTGCTTCAACTAGCTGCAAAGGTAAAAATTTTACCTTTAAATATATGTAATTCCATATATTATATTTTAAAGTGTAATGGGTGGGCTGTTTAGGGTGTTCATATTCCGTTAACAGGAAACCCAAATAAAATTAAAATTGAACAAGTTAGGGTGTTAAAGTTATAATTTTTATTTATTTTACTGTTTTTAATTTTTTGTATTTTTTAGTAGCTTTTCATACCCAAAGTAATAAAGTTTAAAAAATAAACATAAACTTTTTTATTGTTTATATTAATAAAAGTAAACTGTCATTTTGCAAAAAAATTGAGTTTTGGACTAAAGTTGCAAAATTGACCAACGAACAGGGACCAAAATTGGAGAGAGAAATATTAATATTTTATTAATTTTTTTATTTATAACAATGCAGAAACGTGAATTTAGGCCGTCTTTGGTTATATTGCCCACTGAAAATGACTTGCAAAGCGCGTGGTATGTGTCTATTTCAGATTATTTAGACGCTGAACGTCGGATGTATGCCAGTGCAATGCCGGGCGAGAATCCGGTTCAAATGGCCACTGAAATACCCATTCAAATGCCCACAGGGTTCACGGGTCCAATTCAACCAGAAATGCAGGCTGCCCCCGGTGTCGTCACACAAGAACAGATGGCGTCTGTAATAAACAATTTGTTTGGTGACGATGGGGCGAATGAAGGTTATAATCGGGCAGCGGATCGACAGGAGATTCCACAACATAATTTTGTTCCCCCTATGACCCCGTTTCGATCAAATTACGATAATGAGCTGATTTCACAATTTAGATCACTCATGGACGAGAAGCTGCAAGAGAACAACCGGAGACTGACCGATATGTTCATGTCAGAGTTTTCACAAACATATCGCTGTTCCCCAAAACAAAAAACTGTCAGGACTCCCGTACGAACGCCAAAAGAACAGGCACACACTCAGAGTGATAATGTAACGTGCTTTGTGAATAATTTTTTTATTTTATAATAACAATATCTACTAATAACCGTTAATCTAACTGACATGCTTTGTTGTAGGCTGTTGCAGATTCATTTATCAACTACGATAATGCCGATAATGCCTACCACGTCTCTTTGAGCCCGATGGTGAACGTAGATTTTATAAGTTTTTTGATTTTATATATTTTAATTACTGGTCATATTTTTTTTATTACCACTATAAATATATAAAATTTCAGTATGATTTAATTGTGTAAAAGAAAGTTAATAAAAATATATTTTATAAAGTGAAATTAATACGTATATATAATATTTGTAGAATGAGGATCCTGAATTAATCAAATTGAGACGATCCGAAAGGCTTGTAAAGCCCGCATCAGCTTTGCTATCCCCGTATGTGGCTTACAAAAGATTGAAAAAAAAAAGAAGCCAAAAGGTTAAGGACTGAGGATAGACAAATTGAGTTCATCAAGACGTTGTATCCAAATAGCGGCAGTAAACATCTTTCCCTAATAGTGGGGAATTCTGTCGGTCCAAATTTTTGGGGGTCATTGCTGGGCCAGGACGGTAGAGGCTGGTTAAGCGATGATGTAAGTAATGGCATCTGTATATAACAACCATAAAATAAATAAATTTATATTTTTTTATATTGTTTTCAAACTAACTTAAGAATGTTTAACAACATATATTTGGGTGGATGATCCATTTGTATCATTCAAGAAATGAAAGTGATCGCTGGAGTATTCTACCCCCGTATTTTTAGAATTATTTTCGATCGCGGGTCGTTGACCAGAACTGTAAAGGTTACTTCACTGGACAGGTTGAACCTTTTCCATCAATACATACTGTTGACGAGGTAATGTGGAACGAACGTATTAATTACTAGATAAATGTATTTCTTATTTAATTCATTTAATATTTTGCGTAATAATTATATAGGTTTACGTACCGTTGTATATAGAAGGCCTTCACTGGTTTTTAGGCGTTTTCAACCTTGTCGATTACAAGCTGACGATATACGACATGTATTAGCCCGATTTAACTGATTAGTACTCCAAAATACATGTTGCTAACTGTGTTAATTTGTTGTTGTTTTAGCCTTTTATATGCTATGGAAAAGGAAAGAACGGAAGTGGTGTGTCATATAAATTTTGTGTTTGACCATTGGCTACGAATTCATGGTTATAATGCCCACAGACCACTACCGTTATATAACCCCTTCGAAGTTATTTACGCGACCGATGCTCCTCAGCAGTCCGGACCTTTGGGAGACTGTGGAGTTTGGGTTTGCATATTTCTTGAAAGGTTGATAAATAAAAAACCGTTGAACGATGGTGAAGATACTGAGAAAACAGCGGAACGAATGAGACGTCAACTAACTTTACTATTTTATGATTCCGTGTTACCCGATAGTACAAGTGACGTCTTTGATAATGATGATGAAGATCCCGTAATTGTAGGATAATTGTATTGTTTTCTTTTAAAAATTAAATGAATTTGTACTGCTGCCTATGTCTATATATATGTGTGTTCCACCTTTATACAAAGACATATGTGTTAAAACATTACCAATGACAAGCATTCCTCCTTCCGTACAAAACAAAGTTTGGATCAATCAACATGATCGAGATCGCCAGTGGTCTCCAAATGTTCTTGAATTTTACTACGATGGGGATAATACTACTTGCTTTTCTTCATACACCGGGATAACACCACTAGGAAAAGCTTGGTGGGGGGGACTGCTTGGATTTACTGGAGCGGGTTTTATTCAAAAAACGGTACCTTAATAATATAAATATTTTCGGAATAAAAATCAGTTTCATTATTTTTGTATTAAATAAATTACCGTTATTTCTTAGCACGTAAAAGCATGGTGTAACAAACTCATGTATGAACGAGAGATTGAAATAAATGCAAGAACGCTGTCGTCAAACGATTATAATTGGACAGTTCTACCTCCAAATTTCTTCGACATGTTAAATGAACAAGATATTGATGCAACCAGATACGCAGATGGTTCTACAGCAACATATCCTCCATTCTGGGAAATTGATACGGTAGGCTTAATCAATTTTTTTATTTTATTATATCCGTTTTTTATAAAGATTTTATATTTATTGTTCTTTTACATTGTAAATACTTATACCGTATATAGCAAAGCACAAGTCTCATTCTTACTCCACACCTATTTAAACACATGTTGGTCCACTACTCAACTGGCATCCCCCTTTTTTCTACCTCATGGCGAATCAAGAACACAACATTCATCTACACATTCATATCAACGTCAACATTTCCCAAACGGTTAACCACCCAAACCCACCCTCAGAAAACCCCGAACCAAACAATTCCCAAACTCGTAACCCCCCAAACCCGGTGCAACAGCCAACACATGAAGCACCAATTAGCGGTTCAGGTCAGTGTCAGGCACTTGTGCCGTTACCTAACACCGATGAATGACAACGTCCTTTGGACCAGATTATTCCACAACAATGTTTGACGGCTACTGCTGACGAAGACTTAGACGAGGAACTGGATTTCGAAAGACTGTACGACGAAGTGCGTTTTGAAGCTTATCGTGCGGAAATGGGAGACTCAGACGAGTATGATTCTGAAGCGGAAGACCATTCCGGTTATTAGTTAAATATCAGTGTTTTTTTTTTGAATAAGAACTTAAACGTGTTTGATGTAATATTTTTTTTTCCTAAGAATTTTTATTTTTTTATAATATTTTTGTAATATTTTGTTTCTGAAGCGGAAGACCATTCCACTAACAGCCCACGAGCCTATGCTTCCTGTTCGACCACAGCAGCCCACGAGCCTCTATGCTTCCAGCCCACTAACAGCCCACGAGTCCATGCTTCTAGTTTAGCCCATTTCCTCATTATTAAATAAAACAAACAAATATAAGTTATAAAAGAAATAATATCTATTAAAGTGAAAATATATGTTTATTTTTAACAAGATTATTCACTTTTTGCAGGTATACATTCCTATACCGGACAAGGATCAAAATTGGTTGCTTTTTAAAATAAATCTAAAGTCACTAGAATTAAGAATTTTTTTGCCAATAGTTGTGACACGATTAATTGCAGAGACTCATTTTGCGTACACAAAAGAGTACATCAAATTGTACTAGAATTTGAGTCTCTATTTTTGTGGTTTCTCGGACGTATATCGTACTGGCAACACTCACAAATATATGAGACGCGTGCCATGCAAATAGTAGGGGATTTCGTGTGGCCTGATCAAACAGATCGTATTGGCAGAAATTCAGGAGTCATCATATGTATGCTAATGGAAAATTTTGTTCGGGATCTTTCTTTAACATGGAACGAAGGAAACCTTCAGGATGCTTGTTTCAGATACAGACGGTACATGGCAGATGAACTCTACGCCGGGCGCTTCACACCTGTTAATGTTTAATGGTTCTATGTATGCATGTAATATAATAAAAAATAACAACATATTGTAATGAAATGATTTTCAATATTAATTATTTGAAACTAAATAGACTTACTACGTTATTTGAGAAATTGAAATACACAAAATAAATTAAAGTATTAAAAGTCTCCCAAGTTAAAAGACGGATACATATAATTAGACGGAGATTGTGTATTAAAAGTCTCCCAAATTAAAGTATCATCGGTTTCTTTCCCTTTCCCTTTGTCTGGGCCTTTGCGAGTACGAATTTGTGACGGCATGGGCTGCCGACAGACATCCCGATGATGACCGTAGGAGTTACACCGGGAACAATACAGGGGAGTAGGTTCTTCCCCGCGGGATAAGATACGGTGGTTTTCTCGAGGACGACCGGCCTGGCGTTTTGTCATATGCGACGGTTGAAGATTGATAAGGTCTTCTGGAGTCTCCCATTCAGATCTATGAGGAAGAGGATTAATCGCTTCTTCATAAGTTTTTTTATAGACTTCGTTTGAGTAACACGGGAAGCAATACTTACTGCAATCGGTTTCACCTAAAAAATTTGACACGGCAATAACATGCCCGCACGGTAAACCAGAAACCTGCCAAACTCGGCAACTATAGCTTCCATTAACAAAGTCAACTAAACCCCCCTTTCCACTGTCTGCGACAAAATAGCTGTTTAACCCAATCCCAGCAGCTGTCCAGCTTCTAGACCCTTCAATTTTTTAAAAAATTTTCTTCTGTGCCCATTGTGTAAGTAAATGTTTTTCATAAATACCTTGCAAACGGCGATCGTAAAACCATTTCTGTACAGATTGCCGGAAGAACTCTAAGAGTTGCGTTACCGGCATTTTACGCGAGTGTCTAGATAAAGCGTTAATAGACTCCGCGCTGTTAGATGTCATATAATGATATCGATTGCCTGGGCAATGCGCCCTTGCCCATCTACCGAACCCAATACTTGTTAGAGTGCGACGTACTCTAGGAACAGCAAGACAAAGAGCATCGAATGACTCATTAAAATCAGACAATCGGTAGGATTTACATGTCTTCCACCACAGCTTCTCATTTTCCTTTTTTTTATCAGATGGTAAACGGAGGTTAATCATTAAATGACGACAGCATAACCCGTGATAAGCATGTGGAAAGACGTTTCTAACAGCTAGGTGTATAGAATTCGCTCGCCATGTCAGGTATTTCACCGATACATTCTTTAAGCTTAGACAGAAACATGTCCAAGATTCACCATCCTCTGATTTTCCTATTCCATAGGAAATTGGTAAAATTTGGCTGTTTCCATCCATCCCAACTGCTAAAAATAACGTCCCTTTAAATTCACCCTTTAGGTGTGCAGCATCAATGATCACCACCGGTCTTAGATTACGGATAAAGGTACGAATCTGAAACAAAATTATTTAAAAAACGTCAACAAGATGTATTTTGACGAAAAAAAACAGAGACTGCTGTAACTTACCGCAGCACCAATCGCGACAAAGACCATTTCAAACCGACGTTCGTCATCAGTCTTGATATGACTGACAGAACCTGGATTTACCCACTCTAGATTGTAACAGTAAAATGGTAGTTCTGCAAACGAATTTCTGCTTGTTCCTTGTAAAACCTCTAGCGCCAGACTTTTTCCACGCCAAGCTTGACTAGTGGTTATCTCAACTTGGAATCTTTGTCTAAAATCTTTCACTATTTCATTACAACGATATATTCTACCACTGTCTTTTAAAGGTTCTTTTAAATAGTGAGCAACAACCTTTGGGTTTGCCTGACGAAGATGTGGGTACGTTAGCGTCTTCGAGCATGTGTATTTATCGTTAAAACTCTTAACAAAAAACACCCCACTATCCCCAAAACTGTATGCACGAAAACACCAAACGCATCCGTCCGCCAAACATGACACTTCGTACCGTGTTTTAAAAGATCTATCTACTTTAAACTCAAAGCGTTCTAACAAACATTTTTTTCCCAACTGAAGTTTCATGTCTTCTTTGTTATTAAATACGTGCCCTTGTTCAAAAGTAATTGATGAAGATGGCAAACAATTTTCAAATAAATTATCAGGAGTTGGCTGGTAGTCGTTTAAAACATCATAATTTTCTTTATCAGTACATAGATTCAAATCAGGAACTGTAAATTTTTTTGGAGGTGAAAAACTAGATGACCCAGTACAAAACCCTTCAACAACATATAATTTATAAATTTCAAAAATATTTTCCATAGCAAAATTATAAAACATTACAACATCATCATCGTTTATTATATCGATTGGATCACTAAAGGAAGACAAACGCTACGATAACTTCGTAATGTTTGTAGAACTACACATGTTTGACACTTCACTTAGAAAAGCAGTGTATGAAAGGTTGGGTTCAACTTCTAAACCACGTCTACTTGAATCAGCATCAGCAACATACTCCAACTTTCCGTTAACGATTTCCCACTTTCCGCCGGTGTATACAACCAAACGAATCTTCGTAATTCTAAGTTGGTAAGTTCCTTACAAAAGCTAAATATAAATCAGACAAATATATCCCAAAATATAAATCAATAAAATAATGCAATGAAACGGCTCGGACACGTTGAACCGGCTCGAACCACAGCTTGAAACGGCTCGGAGCAGCTGTACCTGCCCGGAGCCAGGTGTACCGGCTCGGAGCAATTGAGACGGCTTGGACAGTTAAGCGAACCGGCTCGGAGTCAGCTGAACCGGCTTGGCATGCAGAAGTGGGGTCCACGTGTGTACGGGTAACGGCTCGGCTGGAACCTAAGTAAACGGCTTGGCTCGTGGAAAGAACTCGGCTAAGATCTTTCAACGGCAGCCGACTGTAACGGCTTGGATAAGATCTTTCCACAATGTCGGACACGTGGCGTCTAAAGAAGCAACCTCAAGCCGTTACAGGCTTTGTCGGACACGTGGCTATCAAGGGTTGGCTGGCCGTTAAAGGGAAATATTGTGCCGTTTCAGCATGTTGAAACGGCTCGGCGAGAGGTGTCAGTTGGCCAAAATTGAAAAAACGACGTTGACTTAGCTATTTTCGTGATTTTCCCTATATAAATCATCATACAGAGTATGATTTAATTAAGGAACAATACTGGCTACAGTCCTCAACTACCACTAATGCTGCCAAAGGTACATGATAGTTATATTTATATTAAAAGAATTCAATTCCAAAATGTTGACAAAATTAGCAACGACTTTCTTTTTATATATGTATGTACTAATCCATTAAGATGTGGCATGTGGCATGAAATATGCATATTAATGCATGAAATATGCATATTATAGTCAGTTCTAAGGTTTACAATGCATCATTAATTTATTACAACTTTTTCTTGTTGTAGAATCCCATTGCATGCCTTATTTTGGTAGTGAACGAGTTGCGAAATCGACAGAATCCAATACCTAACACTTGAAAGACCCGTGAGAAACCGTTCGTTAAATAATATAAATAAAGAACACTTTATATAAAAATTACAATTGTAAATTACAGTGCTTGATTACAACTAAAATGAAACAAAATACAAGAAAAAAAATAAAAGAAAGTGGTAGCGGAGGATTCGTGTTTAACAAAGGTCTTTTAAAACAGATTGCAAGTCTTTTGAGAAAACTCACATGTTTTCCAAATACAACAATCTAAATATAAATAGTCCGTCTTGCCATGAAGACTTGAGCACCAAAATTGTACCTTGAATCGAGCAACAAGATAATCAAAAGATTGAAGATTGTAGAACAACTTAAATGTGTTTGAGAATTCTGCTTGCCAAAACACTACGTATATGCATATATGTATTGGGTTATAGACCCGATTGTTACTCGGGGTTGTATAATAAAAATGATATAGTTTCTGGAAAAACTGCATATAACTAACGTATTTTTATTACTATATGACAGTTCACGTAACCAGTGGCGGAACTAGAATATTAACTCAGGGGTATCTAAATTTTTTTTATCGTGCAATTATACAATATTAAAAAAACAACAATAAATATATACAGTAAAAAATTCTTTTCGACCGCACAAACCGTATTGTTCAAAAATTTCGGGCCGATTCGATTGCGTAAATCCGTCTTGACAAGCTTCAAATTCGGAAAACTTTTAGTTATTTGGGCTATTATTTGGTTATTTGGGCTAATCTAATGTGCTATTATTTAGTTATTTGGGCTTATTATTTAGGTTTGTATCATCATCACCAACTGGGCTTATTGTTGGTTTGTAATTTTTTTTTGAGGGTGTACTCGTAGTTGTTTAGAGTTGTCCTTAGTATAAAAATAAAAAAAAATAAAAAAATTTACACTACCGGAAAAAGTTGAGCCGTAGCCCATCCTACGCCTGGACCTTCTTTAGGTCTGCCCCTGCACGTAACTAACTAACTGAATTTTTTTTTTTCACAAACACCGGCCTATGTAAATATTGAAAAAAAATATGTAATACACAAATCTATATATTTCTATATAACTAAAATTACGTATTACATTACCAATAATAATGTATATAAATAATATTTTTTTAGTATCTTTTAAATATAACTTTTACTTAAACCAAATGTACGGTTTAAATGTAAATAATATTATTAGTATGACAATAATTACATTTTTTATTCTTATTAATAATTGTAATGTGAATTTTATTTATAATTATATATTATAAAATTATGATCTAAAACCGTTTATACATGAAGAATAATTTTTTCTTCAAAATTAATGGTTAGTTTTCTATGTCACAAATCTATATTCTATATTCTATATCTATATATATAAATGAGATGGATTTGGGACATGTGGCATGTGATGGTGGAGCTTTTTGATTATGTGGCATTTTATGGTGGAGGTGTATTGTGAGTTTGGGAAGGACTCCATTATACAAAATTCTACATTCATAAAGAATGCCTCATTGGACGTGGGATCCGTAAGAGCTCGGGTCGAGCTTTATATTTGGGTCACCAATAAATGGATGCTATATATTGTTTTTAACAAACCCTAATACTTCACAGCACAATTTTTGCTCATCGCTCTGTTCTTCTCCCACCTATTCAAACCCTAATTCCATGCGAACTATCATATCTCCCATCTACACTTCACTTTCTTAGTCGATTATAATTCGTTGCGCGATTTGATGAAGATTCCTGCTTCGCGTTGTTCACGTAAGAGATTTATTGCGATTTGATGAAGATTTCTGCTTCGTGGTATTCTGGTAAGAGATTTATTATAGGGCATTTGTTTTCTATAGATCCTCGTTGTTTTTTCTATTAACTAGTGTGTTATCGTTTGAATTTAGATCTATAATGTTAGGATTAATATTGTTGACAATCATGTAAACCCTAGCCTCCCTCACATTCATCGCTCTACTGCTATCATCATCGTCTTCTGCAAATGATTCAACAAACAGGTACACTCTTTGACAAACCCTAGATGTCAACACGCCTTGTTCTTCTTCTACGTTTTTCGGTATAACCATTATCATTTTCTTTATAGGTATAATCATTATCATTTTCTATTAGCTTGAATCAGAATGAAAAACATGGGGGGTTTTTTAATGTGAACCTAAATATATGTATATTTATATAGGTTCGGGTGTTCATACAGTTCAATGTCTCATGTTACAACACGTAGCTTCTGGCTGCCTAAAGCCAAAATGGGTAAAATATTTGAGTTTCTTTAAAAGCAAAAACCTTAATGAGATGAAAAGATTTCACACCTCAGAGCCTACTGAAAATAATGGAAATACACCATGAAAAACATGGCGCATATGAACCTAACCACATACAAAATCCACACGCTTTTCTCCACAGAATGTACTCCCTATTTTGATACAGTTAGGTTTTATTTGATACAGTTGTTTTGTGATATTTGAATCTTGATTGGATCTGAATTTATAGTGGTGTCTGATTTGGATGTAATTTGTTGTATGTTTGGGAATCTAGATCAGTGGTGGAATGGTGAGTGATCGGAGTCCGTGGGGTACGAGGATGTCGAAGTATTATTTCGGATGCAGTAATGCTAGAAATAAGTTTCCGAGTAAGTGACGTGTGAAATGATAATAGTAAGGTGTTTTGGCATTTTTCTTGTATATTTTTTAGGTTTCATTTCGATGTTTTGTTGATTCGCAGGAGTAGAAATAGTTACGTATCCGAATCGGTACTTGCTGATAACGACAAGTGGCAGTTTAAGTTAATATTGTTAATTTATTTCAATTTTTCAAGCGCATTTGGTGTATAGGACTTTTGCTTAACACCTTGTAGAGGAACCGAGATATGGAGAATCAAAAACTTTCAGCCAGTACCATTGCCCAAATCTAATTATGGGAAATTCTACGCTGGTGATTCGTACATCGTATTGTAGGTGCTAATGATGTTTTACACTGTTCTTAGTTTCCCCTTATGTGTGACGGGTGGTCCATGGGACAACCCTTAAGTGTGTTAAAAGACGAATTAATCCTACATTTAATCGGGTAATTGTCTAGAATTAGATAACTACGGTTGTTTGTGTTTCAGGTACAAATGGAGCTTAAAATGGAAGGAATACGGAGAATAAATGAAAAAAATCAATTATTGGAATTGAATAATTAAGATGATGACATGATAGAGGATGGAATTACGAGAACGTGGGGGAAAACGGCGAAGAAAACGGAGTTGAAACGAGAAAGTTATGAAGAAAACAAAATTGCTTGCTAAAGCCTAGCGTAATTTACGGTAGCTAGCATAATTTACGATAGCCCCTGAATGTTCCCATTTTCCACCGTAAACCAGTAGCTTTGCACCGTAACAACTTGAAGCCAGTGTAAATTACGGTACCTACCGTAATTTACGGTAGGCTCTGACGCAAAACTTGTAATTGCCCCTTTTAATACCGTTTTCAAGTGCCTTTTCATATCTATTATCATTGGGAACGTTTCTCTGGAGTTCTTGGGCGAATTTTAGCTTGTGCAAGTGATTGGGAACATTTCTAAACATTTTGGTTTGTATTTTGATTCGTATGAACTTTGATTTTGTTGGAATGATGATTCACCAAGCCATGTCCGGCTAAACTTTTGGTGATCATCTTAGGTGAAGGTTTCTTATGACTATGGTGTGTTTATCTTAATTTCTAGAATAATAAACTTGGTGTGTTTTGCTATGTTTATTATGATGCATGAATGTTTGTTTGTAATTTGTTAATTGATGTTTTGATCCTAGTCTAAATCGTACGTTCTTGGTGTCGTTGACAATCGAGATATCACGGGAAGGGTTAGGGTTGGATTTTGATTAATTGGTCATCGGGTAACAACCTCGCGTTTATATAATCCGAGTACTTCGTTCCCTTTTATTACAACAAATGTTTATGCATGAGTTATGTCTATGTAACTCTTTCTAGTTGGATTTGTGCACGATTGTTAAAGGAAACCGGAATCTAAGATGGTCATTTTCTCTTAATCTGTTAAACAACCAATTTTGATTTGCAATTAGTTAGTAATTTAGTTCTTACAAACAAACAATCCAAACTCTTGAATTTTAATTTCTGCAAATTAGTTTAATTGTAGTTAATCCACAAAGCTATAGAATCAACACACTTTCCACAAACTCCATGTGTTGGATACCCATTTGCTGCTATCTATTAGTTGTAATTTGGATTAAATTTGCGTGTGACTACGACAACACGTCAAATTTTGGCGCCGTTGCCGGGGAGTAGTGCCCAACGTGTGTTAATTTAGTAGGTTTGGTTTGTTATTTTCGGGTTTACGTTGGTTGTGTTTAGTGTGCAGGTACTACAGGTGTATGCATACTAGAGGCTCTCACAAGTCATCACCGCTATCGTTTGATCTGGAAATTGAAAGAACTTTGCATCAAAATAGAGTTTTGTTACGATAAAACAAGATCATTGGTTCACCCACTTCACCCATTACACCAAGAAACATTATGGCTGATTCACAAATCCCACCGACTACGGGTCAAACAACATCAACTTTCATTCCTACATCAACACAACCTTCACCAAATACCACCATGCCTAATTCCACTACCGATATTACTCCACCACATGATGTTACACCAACCAATACCACACCACCTATTACTACCCAAGTTGAACCTACTCTTACTTATAACCCCTCTACCACAATTCCACCATTTTCACATTTTTTTCCCAACTACGGGTCAATCATCTTCTACCTACCCACTACCACAAAGCTCAATTGTCATTCATGCTACTTCTACATACCGACCACCGAACCAATCGGGTTTCCACTATTCATCGTTCCCTTATGTGCAATCTTCGGGTATAGGAGGGGATGGATATGATGGTGGTTATGAAGAAGACTTTGGAGGGTACGAAGAAGAAGGATTTTATTATGGGGGTGATGGAGGTAATTTGGGACCTCAAGGAGGAGTGGGTCAACAAAGTCAACCATTGCAACAAATTCAAGACATGGGTAGATTACCAACAGGGGTACAACATATTCGACCACAAGGTCCACAATTGCAACGTCCTACGCCTCTACATCAAGTGCGTCCACAAAATACACAACCTCAATTTCAAAGGCCAATTCAACAACCACTAATGCAACAATACCAATTTCAGCCACCATTTGCACCTCAAGGGACTTTGCAAGGGCAAATGGGTCAACCAAGAGCACCATTGGGTGCTCCGTGAAGACATCACCGGGAGGTAGTACGGGGAATCGAAGCTCATTTCCGACCCGTTATCACCAAAAATGCTTCACCGGTAGTGATTCCCCATCACCCGGATGGAAGGACCTTTGAAGTTAGAAAAAACCGCACTCCAAAGTTTGCCAAAGTTTAAGGGGTTAGCAACGGAAGAACCTTACTTTCATTTGGAGACATATGACTCCATATGCAACACTATTGGAGGTCAAGGGTTTTCTTCGGATGATGTCAAGTTGGTTCTCTTCCAATTCTCTTTGGAAGATAAAGCAAAAAGATGGTTTCACACTTTGCCCTCCGCGTCGATTTACACTTGGGCTGACATGCAACAAATTTTCTTGGAAGAGTTATACACTTCTCAAAAGACAAATGATGCAAGAAGAAGTTTGAGGAGCTTTCAACAACAACCGGGGGAAATGTTTCATGAAGATTTTGAAAGGTTCAACATGATGTTGAAAAATTGCCCGCATCATGGTATACAACTTTGGGAGTTGTTGAATGCTGATGGAGAGTGTGAGACATGGGTGTTTATGTGTTGATTTTACATGGTTTAGCTTGTTTTATATGCTTATATGATTGGAATTGGATTACTGCGAGTGTTCGTATGTTTACAGGTAAACCGCGCGTAATTCGGTGAAGTAATGGGGTTAAAAGACTTGGACGAATTTGGTGGATGATTTTTGGGATTTTTATTAATCACCAATATCATTCTATTCTAATCATAAACAATGGTCAACAACATTAATTATTTTGGGGGAGCCTTCAGAAAAGACTTTTGGGGGCTCGAAATGATGATATTAAGACCAATGGGTATGGGGTCCGTTAAAGGCCCGTCCCCCTCTTTTGGGCACGTCCAACACCGCCCCCTAGGGGCCCGTCGCGGCTTTGGCGTCGGAATACCGACGGTGGAGACGGGGCTTTGGTGGTGGGCCCCCCATCTGACTCTCTCTTCTCCTTTATATATATATATATATATATATATATATATATATATATATATTAATATATTATTAATGGTGGGGTAGTCTTGGCTAGTCCCCACACCCTTGGGTAGTCCCCAAAGAGACTATCCTCCTCCCGTGATTACGTGGCGCCTACGTGGCGGGTAGTCTCCAAAGAGACTACCCTCCCCATACCCAATGGTCTAATATCATCAGCATTATCATCGATTCTTGGCAACACAGATTACAACTTTTGGAGCTTAGACTTTGTGAAAACAACATCAACATCACATCTCATAATTATTTGAAAGGCAACAAGTATCATCATGTGAAGAGAGGTAGCCATGTGTTGTAGGGTTATTATTTTAATAATAAAAAAAATCAAATTTGAGGAAAGCATCATCATTACTACACATGAATGCAAACTTTGTGGTATTATATCATTAACACAAGAAAGAAGGGAGTATCACGTGAAAAAAAGAAGCACATGCAAAGACATTGAATTGAGGGACACACATGCAGCCATATATAGGTAAACTTTGACAGACTTTGGCTTTTGGGGAGCATACAAGAAAAGACACAGAAACATGTACCTATGGCTTACGGTTGTCAGTTGTGACTTACGGTTTCATCATGTTCAAAGACAAAAAGAAACATGAGCCGGCACATGGGGCTTACGAATTAGAGATGGGATTTACGGTTGGAATATTATTTCACGTGGGGTGCACGTGGTATTTTTTTAATTGTTTTGGGATTTAAGGTTTTAAAAGAAAAAACCTATTGAGTGGGCTTCATGAATAATCGAATTATTGGCAGAACTTGGATAGACTTTTGGGAGGCTCATATAACCACATCATTGTTCAGGAGCCAGTGAGCCACCATCACTTTTTGGGCTTGGAGTATCACGAATTGGAGCAGCCATTAGGGTGAGAGGGGCACTCCCCTCTTAGGGGAGTCCCCTCTCTTACGCACACCCAATCAGGTTATGCCACGTCAACTCCCCTCTTAAACTCCCCTCACACCCCAATTTGATGACGGCACTCCCCTCTTAGGTGACTTTTTATTTTATTTTATTTTTTTGTTTTTTTTATTTGTTGTAATTATGAATGTTTATAAATTAAAAAAATATTAATAAAAATTAAATAAAATTTAACAAAAGACATTTCAAAGTAGAAAATAAAAATTACATTCAAACTAGAAAATAAAAATTACATTCAAACTAGAAATTGCACGGCCACCCGTACTTGTTAGCGATGTCGCGCTTTCGGGCGAGGATGAACGACAACATTTCTGGCGGAGCATCGTCGTGCGGCTTGAGGAATGTTTTCATATCTCGATCGTAATTGTAGTTTCCCATTGTCTCGCGTTGTTCCGATATGAGCTCGCGAGCCTCCGACTCTCTTTTCTTCCTCAATTCAATCGCCTCCAATTCAATCGCGTGCTTCTTTTCTTTCATGGCGGTGTACTCTTTGAATTGTGCCGCCAACTCGGCCGAGCCCTCGGACGATGTCTCTTGACGCTTGTCTCGCCGTTGTGTTCTTTGTGGCGAGGGGTCTTCGTTCATATCGGGTATGGAAGGGTCCACCTCAACGGGCTTTCTTTGTGGCGGGTTTCGTTAAAATGATTTAAAATCTTACGCCAAAAACTATCGCGGTTTTGTTGATTGCCCTTGTTTTTGTTGGTAGAGCAATGTACCCACGCTTTCGCCAACGCCTCTTCTTGGACCTTTGTCCATTTTTGGCTCTCCATTTTTCCCGTTGGTAGAGCGTCATCTTCTTCGTTGCCGGCGTCTTGATCCACATTATATTCATCGTCGCCGGTGTCATTTTCATAGTCGCCCAAATTTTGAGTTTCGGGCACTACTTCCTCGTCCTCGTCCTCGTGAATAGGTAGAGGACGTTCAACATTTTCTCGTGTATATGGAACTTGTGGGGAACGAAAACCATACGGGTCGAAGGCGGGGGATTGAGGTGGATCCATTGATAACAAATTTTGATAATAGCCGAAAGTGGGTTGTGGTTGGGTGTTGTAAAAGGAGGGGTGTGAAGGTTGTTGGTAAAAAAACGGGGGTGGTTGTGAAGTATATCCGAAAGGGGGTTGTGGTTGTGCACTTGCACCGCTCGAACCACCACGAGACGGTTGCGAGCCCCGTCCCTTAGTTTTTTTCTTGGCTTCGCGGGGTTGGTTCTCCATTGCTCGGTTTGGATTTTGTTGTATTTGATAGATTTTTAGAGTATAAAAGATTGAGAGTGGTGGGTGTGGTAAAAAAAAGTGAAGTTGGTTATTTATATTAGTTTAAATTGATTTTTTTTTTAAATTTGATCGTTGGAAAAATTGGACCGTTCCTCGAATCTTGTGCATTTCATCGCGGTGAAACAATACCGAAACCCCTCCCCGATTTGGGTACCCGCGGTGACGGCGGAGATGTTCCCGATCGGGGACTAGGGTCACCGATCCCCCTCCCCGCTTGTGCCCCGTACACCCTTATACATTCTTAGGCTTCAATCATGGACGAAAAGATGGGCAGCAACTTCATTATTTATTGGCAACCGTATAACATTTTAGGGGGCATCGAAAACATAATAAATCATCACTCATCATCGATCTTCTACCACTTACCAAAGTCATCATGCCTTCAACCTTCTACCAAGCTTTTTGGGATCGTACGAACGTCATGAGCGGCTAGTCGTCCCATGACCGTCTCCGGGAATAGGGTTTATGTGTTTAAACATTGGGTTGCGTATGTTAAGACTTTTTGGATTGAGAATTGATTAATCTTTCGGTTAGTTATTCTTATTGTTTTTGTTTTGATTAAACAATATTTGATTATCGTAATCAGTTGAGTTCATCAATTATTTGGTTTGTTCATCAACAACCGGGATTAAATTCTAGGATGTCATTGTTTTAAACTTTTAATCATTGAATCGGTTAATGTTTATGAAATCTGAAATTGGTAATTAATTGGATTACTATTCATTTGCATCAATCTTTCGGTTTCGATCGTGGATCATTGCAATCAAATATATTATCCCTTAGTGTAACACCCTAGTTTCTAATTAACAATTTAACTGTAATTTACCAACAATTAGATGCGTAGTTAAGACTACACATATTGTAAAAATGCGGGTTTATTAAAACTTTTACAATTCATAAGTTATTCTAGGTAACATGTTCAAATTCGTTGTTTTAATTTTACAACGTGGCAAAGTGCGGAAGCGTGTGTCTTTATCGTGTTCGGTTCTTCGTTGAGCTTGATCGTCTTCCGGCATCCAAGGTGTACCTACATTTCATAAACATGAAATGCTTTAGTCATACAAGGTTTAAATCATGTCTGAACGAGTCCGGGAACAATTGATTTTCAAAAGAAAAACAATATATAAAAAAAAATATAATCTCCACCGTAAATTACGGTGGGACCGTAATTTACGGTGGCACCTGGGTTTATGTTTTTCTACCGTAAACCAGTAGGCCAGCACCGTAATTATTTCATCTCCACCGTAAATTACGGTGGGACCGTAATTTACGGTGGACCCTGGGTTCAGCCTTTCCAATTTGCCGTAATTTGACACGAAATCTTTCGTATCTTACAAACCGCTTATCCGTTTGACCTACCGTTTCTTCCTACATGTTTGTAATTTGATTCTCCATCATATGGAGTTAAAATCCGACATCCGGCTTGATAAAATTTGAGACCTTTAAGTCTTCGGCTTATTACTCCTTTACCAAAATTTGACCCGTTTACGCATTTTATCAAACAAACGTATTTGTTTGATTTCTATGTCACATACAACTCTTTAATTTAATATTACCTACCATTTTAGGTTCTAATCATAGGTTTATTACACAATTTAAACCCGTTTTCACTCGTATGCTTATTTTGACCCGTTAAGGGCTCTTAAGCACTTTCGAGCCTAAAATCGCTTTCAATTGCTTCTATAATTATTCTAAGTATTCATTAAATCATAAAACTCATTTCCAAACAACTTTTAAAGGTTGTTTGGTCAATTTAGCCACCAAGGGCGTTTTGGTCCATTTTAGTCCTTTATTAACAATGAAGGACTTTTGAAAGTATATTGGACCCATAATCCCTCTTTAACCTATGATTATGTTTGAAAAGTCATTAAGCTTTCCAAACGCCATGTTCATTACATAAAACATTTGGTTTACCTAACAAGTAACCAAATGTCCGTTTTGACCTCTTTTAACACTCTTGAACCATATGTTCTAAATGAGTGTTACCCTATTTCACATACCTGGCGCAGATCAATATATTGACCCGTTTTTAATACCTTGCTTTTATAACCGCTAATTCATAGCGTTGCTAACACCAATTTGACATTTACACCTGAAATAATATAGCTCGACAATGATCATTAGTCGCTATTGTCAAAGGGTGATATCTTCACCTTTTGACCCATTTGGTCTAAGTGACCGATTATGTTGGCGAGATGATATTTATTACCATCTCATCTATACGACTCGCTTCGGTTTACACCGTGTGGCCATTTCACTTATTAATTGATTTTCTTAACGCTTTTTAGCCTGTTATGGCTTACGCCTTACAGTGTCTTTCAAAACCAATAGTTATGGTCAACGCATGACCAATTTACCTTTTTACCCTTATTGTTTGTTTTGGTTTACCCTATAAGGTAACCATTCAAAGGTTCATTTTCCATTTGTCATAAAATGATCGAATTACCGATTTAATTCCTTTTTAAATCATCAACATGGTTTCTTGTCGTGTTTGACTACCTTGTTCCGTACGTTTACACGTCGGAACATCATACCTCAATTATGTATTTGCCTTTATCGTAACTAATACGATAAGGGAGTATTCTAACATATAAGACTAGTGTAAGCTATACTTACATTGCATCCGAATTATGCTTTTCCGCCATTCTTGCTTCGTTTGACCCGTTTCCTTTCCAAGCCTCCACCTAGCTTGTCAAGCGTCAAACTATCATCATAATTCGTAAGACGGTTATATTAGTCATCATTAATTATGACTATTCCATCTTACATATTTTCTATCACAATTACCATTCGATCTTATTAATGGTCGGTTTGACTATTTAAAAGTCAAATCACCAATTAACACATATGATTGCACTATCAAGTTCACAAGACTCAATTAGGCACATTATCAACACTTAGTTCTCATTTAGGCATTTTAACAAACACCTAATGTGCATACATTTTTACACATTTACAACTAGTTCATCACTAGTTATTCTCACCAAGATTAACATCAAAATTCACCACTATCACTTATGATCAATTATCCAAATTTGCAAATTGTTTAAGTATCTCCCGATTACTTAACATGCATGATGATTCCAAGCATATCTATATCATCTATTTCATCATAACATCAAAACCCACTTATCTAAGTGTGTTAATTCACCAAGTTCATCAATCTATAGCATGTTATGTATGATTTTCACTTAGGGTTTCGTTCCTAAGCAAGTATACATCACTAATCTAGCCATAGCTTCTCTAATCCATGCCTAATTCGCGATTAGGGTGATTATCAAATTCTTACAACTTCATGAATGTTAGAAATTCGACATACCTTACGATCCCCTTGACTTGGTGATCGTTTCTACGTATTCAAATCCGAGTTTGGCCTTCAATTGATCCTCCAATTTGAAGAATTTGTTGAGTTTAGGGTTAGCTCCCATGGAGCTTGTCTCCTGAGCATTCTCACGCACGCACACACACTTGTGTGTGTGTTGTGTTTTGTTTTTAAGTTTATAAATTCTATTTTCAAGTTACCCGGCTTTGGTCCCTCGTGTTTGGTTAGTTATTAATTAGGTTACAACCTAATTACTTTCAACAATATTCCCACTTATTAACTAGGTTTTATATTTCTAGTTAACTTAGCGGGTTCGGGAATATTTATGACTAAGTTTATTTTAGGTCCCGTTAACTCGGGTCTTCTAAGCTTTTATTTCATAAAAGCTTTTATTTACTTTTTATTTATTATTAGGATTAATTATTTAAATCCTAATATTTACCGGGTAAATTTTTACCACTAACGGTATTTTACCCGTCTTTACTATTAACGTGGTTTGATTACCAAAGCCGTTTTCGGGGTGTTACAAGTCTACCCCCCTTAAAGAGGTTTCGTCCTCGAAACCTTTTCTTACTTAATTTATCGAGTTCAACTCCATGTATTTGCTCTCGATAATCAATTAAGCATTTCTCATATCTTAATTGATTGTTAGTATTACCAGAAAAGTATGGTAATATTCTTTTGGTTATTAATCATCTACGTATCTTACATGACATAATGCGACTGGAAATGACGTAATCTCGTTATTTCCACTAGTTTAATTAACTTAGCGATATTCCTCGCTTTCATATACTATCGAATTCTTTATGAATCCATTACTTTAACCCGTTTAAAGGTCTCTAGTGAAATCTTTCACTTCTAGCAACAATTTCTTTTATTTTCAAATTTATTCATTCGGTTTAGTTATACCGAATTTACCGTTTACAAGCGAACCAAATTTCTTAACTTGAATTGCTGACTTTGGTCGGTTTCACTAACTAGACTTATTTGTCCAGTTCCTTTTTACCGCTTGGTTTGTTATAATGTGATTCTACTTCACATTACATTTCTTGACCGTGGATGTGTTACATCATATTTAATTTATATTAACCTTTCATTTTCGAAAATATCTCACTTTTCGAATATATTGTCTTGCGCCTATCAGCGTCAAGACTTGTATCTTTCATGCTTACTATTTAAATTCCTATCAGAATTTATGTTTGTAAAAACATTACTTCTTACTAAAACCGAAGTTTTAGTTTTAGGATCTTTTTCTTTAACTTGTGTCAATCATCCATACTGGGATATCGACAGTCCATAATTTATTCTTTTACAGCCTTTGTTTTATGCGGGGATTCTCAATTTATCCGTCGCTTTGTCTAATTAACCCTGTAAGTTTTATCGTTTTGCTCTATAGGCTATTTTATTAGACTTTCACCTCTTTAAGGCTAGGTCCTTGTAGTCTATTTCTTTTTAGTCGTGACCCGTAGGTCATATTAGTCTCGTAGACTTTTCCATTGTTTATAACCCCAAGGGTTATATTGATCCCGTAGATCATTCTTTACGCATGTCTATATTGAAATATATATATGGTGTCAAAGCACTCTTTTATGTTTGGAAATCATTTGTTTTCACCCTTGAACTTCATTTGACCTTGACCGTAGTCTAAGGCTTCATTTGTTTACTTCCGGGCTAATCCTCCGACTTTATGACTTCTGACGTTATTTACGCGTCCGTTTGTCTCAAGCTTACCATTATCCGGCTTGCGCCTACTTATGCCATTAAGCATTTATACTTTATTCAACCCGTTCAACCTCAAAATGGTTGGATATAATTATCAAAATTTCTGTTTACGAAATTTTATGGTCTTTTAGTCATAACTCACAATCTGAGTCTTTTGACTTTAAATTCTTGTTCTCGTCTCTCGGTTTACGCATGTGTTTAAATCCTTACCCATCAACCGGATGTTTTACCGAAGTCGTTATTATTGCAACCCTTCCGGTATGCATTAAGACCTCGCTTCATTTTTATATTCCGACTTTGTCTTTAAGTTGGACGTTTTACAAAAACGACCCGTTAAGGGGACTCATTTGCAATTTCCGGGTTCGAGCGTAAGTACACTCCCTCCCAATACTTGTCTAATCATGCTTGCGTTTTCTGGGTTCGAGTGTAAGTACACTCCCTCCCAATACTTGTTTAATCACACTTGCGTTTTCTGGGTTCGAGTGTAAGTACACTCCCTCCCAATACTTGTTTAATCATGCTTGCGTTTTCTGGGTTCGAGTGTAAGTACACTCCCTCCCAATACTTGTTTAATCATGCTTGCGTTTTCTGGGTTCGAGTGTAAGTACACTCCCTCCCAATACTTGTTTAATCATGCTTGCGTTTTCTGGGTTCGAGTGTAAGTACACTCCCTCCCAATACTTGTTTAATCACACTTGCGTTTTCTGGGTTCGAGTGTAAGTACACTCCCTCCCAATACTTGTTTAATCATGCTTCTTTGTCCCTTCACTCGGGCTCATTATCCTAATGTAATACGCTTCCGTCACTCGGTTGTGCGTTTACATTATTATCAAATATTTTGCTTGTCTGATTCATTTGGGTACTTTTTACTTAGTCCCATTCACCCCGCCATTACCACATCGGACATAACTGCGCTCATTATAAGAAGCTCATGCTATCATGTGTTCACTACTTACTTGGCCAGAGTAAGCGATCAACACGTGGTACGCGTGACCTTATTATAATTACCACATCACGTCCCATGTAAGTAACTCCTCAAATTGTCTCCATGTTTATGGGTTCATTTGGTAAAACTTTATTTAATTGTTAGTTAACAATTATTAGTTTTAATCGTTTATCCTTGAACATGTACAATGTCCCTTTTTATAAACATTTATTCACATTCATTGATGTGATCCTTACTTTTCTCAATAGGATTTGTATTGAGAATACTTACTTGGATGATCACTCTCGTCCAAGTTTCTATATAAACAAGTCTTGTTATTCATTTGTTATTCATCATTGTGAATAACACATTTCCTATTAAATTTCTCTTGGAAATCAAGTTTTCCAAGTTCTATCATATGTGTATGCAACCGTTATTACTTACGTGTTTGTTGCATATAACGACTCGTGCGATTAAATTTAAAAGTGTGCACCTGGTGATGCTTGCCCTAACGGGCTTCTCTTGTCATTAGTCTTGTTCGCGACCGTTACGCGATTTTGGTCCTTAATGAGTATGCTCTTCCTGTCATACCTCGGACCGTTCCATCATCATATCCATAGTTCGTTTGACTCTCATCGTCTTCAAACGCGAGTGTCCTTCATTTAAAACATTCACAAAAGTTAGTAAAGTCAACTTCAATAATCGCCCGTATTATAATACAAGGCATTTTCTACTATACACGTCAACGCGCGTATTTCATCAACTATGTCTATCGTTTTAATTGGGGTAACGTGTATCACACGATAGCCCTATGTGTTGTTTACAACACTTTAGCATGCTAAGCTGTTAACATACTTGTACTTACCGGATTTGCGATCAAGCCTCGAACCGAACACTATTCTTTGTCAAGAGCATAAGGTTTAAGTCCAAGCATGGTTCCTCCCAACCATACTCGAATCTCTTAAACCAAGGCTCTGATACCAACTTGTAACACCCTAGTTTCTAATTAACAATTTAACTGTAATTTACCAACAATTAGATGCGTAGTTAAGACTACACATATTGTAAAAATGCGGGTTTATTAAAACTTTTACAATTCATAAGTTATTCTAGGTAACATGTTCAAATTCGTTGTTTTAATTTTACAACGTGGCAAAGTGCGGAAGCGTGTGTCTTTATCGTGTTCGGTTCTTCGTTGAGCTTGATCGTCTTCCGGCATCCAAGGTGTACCTACATTTCATAAACATGAAATGCTTTAGTCATACAAGGTTTAAATCATGTCTGAACGAGTCCGGGAACAATTGATTTTCAAAAGAAAAACAATATATAAAAAAAATATAATCTCCACCGTAAATTACGGTGGGACCGTAATTTACGGTGGCACCTGGGTTTATGTTTTTCTACCGTAAACCAGTAGGCCAGCACCGTAATTATTTCATCTCCACCGTAAATTACGGTGGGACCGTAATTTACGGTGGACCCTGGGTTCAGCCTTTCCAATTTGCCGTAATTTGACACGAAATCTTTCGTATCTTACAAACCGCTTATCCGTTTGACCTACCGTTTCTTCCTACATGTTTGTAATTTGATTCTCCATCATATGGAGTTAAAATCCGACATCCGGCTTGATAAAATTTGAGACCTTTAAGTCTTCGGCTTATTACTCCTTTACCAAAATTTGACCCGTTTACGCATTTTATCAAACAAACGTATTTGTTTGATTTCTATGTCACATACAACTCTTTAATTTAATATTACCTACCATTTTAGGTTCTAATCATAGGTTTATTACACAATTTAAACCCGTTTTCACTCGTATGCTTATTTTGACCCGTTAAGGGCTCTTAAGCACTTTCGAGCCTAAAATCGCTTTCAATTGCTTCTATAATTATTCTAAGTATTCATTAAATCATAAAACTCATTTCCAAACAACTTTTAAAGGTTGTTTGGTCAATTTAGCCACCAAGGGCGTTTTGGTCCATTTTAGTCCTTTATTAACAATGAAGGACTTTTGAAAGTATATTGGACCCATAATCCCTCTTTAACCTATGATTATGTTTGAAAAGTCATTAAGCTTTCCAAACGCCATGTTCATTACATAAAACATTTGGTTTACCTAACAAGTAACCAAATGTCCGTTTTGACCTCTTTTAACACTCTTGAACCATATGTTCTAAATGAGTGTTACCCTATTTCACATACCTGGCGCAGATCAATATATTGACCCGTTTTTAATACCTTGCTTTTATAACCGCTAATTCATAGCGTTGCTAACACCAATTTGACATTTACACCTGAAATAATATAGCTCGACAATGATCATTAGTCGCTATTGTCAAAGGGTGATATCTTCACCTTTTGACCCATTTGGTCTAAGTGACCGATTATGTTGGCGAGATGATATTTATTACCATCTCATCTATACGACTCGCTTCGGTTTACACCGTGTGGCCATTTCACTTATTAATTGATTTTCTTAACGCTTTTTAGCCTGTTATGGCTTACGCCTTACAGTGTCTTTCAAAACCAATAGTTATGGTCAACGCATGACCAATTTACCTTTTTACCCTTATTGTTTGTTTTGGTTTACCCTATAAGGTAACCATTCAAAGGTTCATTTTCCATTTGTCATAAAATGATCGAATTACCGATTTAATTCCTTTTTAAATCATCAACATGGTTTCTTGTCGTGTTTGACTACCTTGTTCCGTACGTTTACACGTCGGAACATCATACCTCAATTATGTATTTGCCTTTATCGTAACTAATACGATAAGGGAGTATTCTAACATATAAGACTAGTGTAAGCTATACTTACATTGCATCCGAATTATGCTTTTCCGCCATTCTTGCTTCGTTTGACCCGTTTCCTTTCCAAGCCTCCACCTAGCTTGTCAAGCGTCAAACTATCATCATAATTCGTAAGACGGTTATATTAGTCATCATTAATTATGACTATTCCATCTTACATATTTTCTATCACAATTACCATTCGATCTTATTAATGGTCGGTTTGACTATTTAAAAGTCAAATCACCAATTAACACATATGATTGCACTATCAAGTTCACAAGACTCAATTAGGCACATTATCAACACTTAGTTCTCATTTAGGCATTTTAACAAACACCTAATGTGCATACATTTTTACACATTTACAACTAGTTCATCACTAGTTATTCTCACCAAGATTAACATCAAAATTCACCACTATCACTTATGATCAATTATCCAAATTTGCAAATTGTTTAAGTATCTCCCGATTACTTAACATGCATGATGATTCCAAGCATATCTATATCATCTATTTCATCATAACATCAAAACCCACTTATCTAAGTGTGTTAATTCACCAAGTTCATCAATCTATAGCATGTTATGTATGATTTTCACTTAGGGTTTCGTTCCTAAGCAAGTATACATCACTAATCTAGCCATAGCTTCTCTAATCCATGCCTAATTCGCGATTAGGGTGATTATCAAATTCTTACAATTTCATGAATGTTAGAAATTCGACATACCTTACGATCCCCTTGACTTGGTGATCGTTTCTACGTATTCAAATCCGAGTTTGGCCTTCAATTGATCCTCCAATTTGAAGAATTTGTTGAGTTTAGGGTTAGCTCCCATGGAGCTTGTCTCCTGAGCATTCTCACGCACGCACACACACTTGTGTGTGTGTTGTGTTTTGTTTTTAAGTTTATAAATTCTATTTTCAAGTTACCCGGCTTTGGTCCCTCGTGTTTGGTTAGTTATTAATTAGGTTACAACCTAATTACTTTCAACAATATTCCCACTTATTAACTAGGTTTTATATTTCTAGTTAACTTAGCGGGTTCGGGAATATTTATGACTAAGTTTATTTTAGGTCCCGTTAACTCGGGTCTTCTAAGCTTTTATTTCATAAAAGCTTTTATTTACTTTTTATTTATTATTAGGATTAATTATTTAAATCCTAATATTTACCGGGTAAATTTTTACCACTAACGGTATTTTACCCGTCTTTACTATTAACGTGGTTTGATTACCAAAGCCGTTTTCGGGGTGTTACACTTAGTTATTTATCAAAACAAGTTTACAAATAATGTCTATGTGATTTCCAACGCCGCCCACGCCGCCCCCCCTCCGGCCACGTCATCACCGTCCTCCCACGCCGCCCCCCCTCCGGCCCGTCCTCCCCGTCCGAGTTGTGCCGTTTGCGACAGACCAAACAGGTGGGCCTCCCCCTCGGCGACGCCAGTCCTCCCACGCCGCCCCCTCCGTCTTCATCCCGTCGCCGGCTTCCCTCCGTCTTCATCCCGTCGCCGGCTTCCCTCCGTCTTCATCCCGTCGCCGGCTTCCCTCCGTCACCATACCCACCAACCTCATGTGAAGAGAGGTAGCCATGTGTTGTGGGGTTATTATTTTAATAATAAAAAAATCAATTTTGAGGAAAGCATCATCATTACTACACATGAATGCAAACTTTGTGGTATTATATCATTAACACAAGAAAGAAGGGAGTATCACATGAAAAAAGAAGCACATGCAAAGACATTGAATTGAGGGACACACATGCAGCCATATATAGGTAAACTTTGGCTGACTTTGGCTTTTGGGGAGCATACAAGAAAAGACACAGAAACATGTACCTATGGCTTACGGTTGTCAATTGTGACTTACGATTTCATCATGTTCAAAGACAAAAAGAAACAGGAGCCGGCATATGGGGCTTACGAATTAGAGATGGGATTTACGGTTGCAATATTATTTCACGTGGGGTGCACGTGGTCTTTTTTTAATTGTTTTGGGATTTAAGGTTTTAAAAGAAAAAAACCTATTGAGTGGGCTTCATGAATAATCGAATTATTGGCAGAACTTGGATTGACTTTTGGGAGGCTCATATAACCACATCATTGTTCAGGAGCCAGTGAGCCACCATCACTTTTTGGGCTTGGAGTATCACGAATTGGAGCAGCCATTATACATTCATGGGCTTCAATCATGGACGAAAAGATGGGCAGCAACTTCATTATTTATTGGCAGCCGTATAACATTTTAGGGGGCATCGAAAACATAATAAATCATCACTCATCATCGATCTTCTACCACTTACCGAAGTCATCATGCCTTCAACCTTCTACCAAGCTTTTTGGGATAGTACGAACCTCATGAGCGGCTAGTCGTCCCGTGACCGTCTCCGGGAATAGGGTTTATGTGTTTAAACATTGGGTTGCGTATGTTTAGACTTTTTGGATTGAGAATTGATTAATCTTTTGGTTAGTTATTCTTATTGTTTAAGTTTTGATTAAACAATATTTGATTATCGTAATCAGTTGAGTTCATCAATTATTTGGTTTGTTCATCAACAACCGGGATTAAATTCTAGGATGTCATTGTTTTAAACCTTTAATCATTGAATCGGTTAATGTTTATGAAATCTGAAATTGGTAATTAATTGGATTACTATTCATTTGCATCAATCTTTCGGTTTCGATCGTGGATCATTGCAATCAAATATATTATCCCTTAGTTATTTATCAAAACAAGTTTACAAATAATGTCTATGTGATTTCCAACTGGTCGTAACTAAGTAACCTGATTTTCTGCATAACCTGAAACCCGGAGATTGGTCCCTCTTCTCACAATTGTTTACAACTTCAATTTTACAATCGTTTTCATAATTACTCTCACAAACTGCAAAAAGCAATTAGGTTTTAATTTAGATAATAGTCATAAACAACGAGCTTTCGTACTTTCCACTGATTCCCCGTGGATTCGACACCCTACTTGACCTTTACTAGTAAAAGGTGAATAGGACACTTTTTAATTATATTTTTGACCGACCTTACGACATCGATCAAATGCGTTTCACGAGGGGTTGAGTTCGGAGGTTGCTCGTGACTTGATGTCAATCACTAACGGTACGTTCGGTACAAATTTTGAGCATGATGATTGGCAATTTTTGGAGCAAATGGCTGTTACTTCAGAAAGAAAGGCTCAATCTTCAAGACGGGCAAGGCATGTGATAGCAAGGCCACAGGTACATGGGGTAGAGAATGTAGGTGTGCAATCCACGAATCTAGTGTACAATGTGTGCACTAATGGCAATGAGAAAGGCCACACGGCGAAAGTATGTTTGGTAGGAGTGGTTGAGGAGCAAGTGGAAGAGGTGAATGGTATTTAAGGGGGTGGTCAAAACTTTAACATGAATTCGAACACATACCACCCCGGGTTAAGAAATCATCCTAACTTCCGTTATGGGAACCCGGCGAATCAAGCTAACCCAAATTTCCAAGGAAATCAAGGAAATTTTGTTCCTCGCCAACAATTTAATAATCAAGGTTTCCAAAGGCAATTCCAACAACCGGGTAATGAACAAAGTGGGTTTTCGAGTCATGGTTCTTCGGATGGAAATGAGGTCATGGAGATGTTGAAAGCGATGCAAATGGAGATGCAACGAAGAAATCAGCTTGATGAGGTTCGTATGCAAAAAGATGAAATCCGTGACAAAGCTATTCAATCATTGACCACTCAAATGGGTCAACTTGTGAGTGAAGTGGCGATATTGAAGAAAGCAAAAGGCCAGCTACCGAGTGACATGGTGACAAATCCCAAGAACATAAAAAGCGTTAATATCAATGTGGTAAGCACCGTTCCTAGTACCGAATTTAATGAAAAATTTCTAACCTCTTCGTGTTAAATAAATACAGGTATAGGGAAGGACACCGATGGTGAGAATGATAAAGAACATGGAGCACCAATCGTGCCTATCCGTGTGGGAAAACTAAAAATCCCTCACGCATTGTTGGACTACGGGGGGAGCATGAGTGTGTTACCAGGTGATCTATATGACATGTATGATTTTGGTCCGCTCGAAAATATAGACACCATGGTGAGTTTGGCGGATGAGAGTTGGAGGCGTCCGCGAGGAGTGGTTAGGAATGTCCTGATTCGGGTGGGAGAATTCAACTATCTGGTCGATTTTCTGGTCTTAGATTATGCCTCTACCAAATTAGCATCACAACAAAGGGTAATTTTAGGTCGACCGTTTCTCTATACAGCAAATGCTCAAATCAACTGTAGAGACGGGGTTATTACTATGACCGAAAAGAACCGTAAGTTGTACTTTGATGTTCATACTAGGGAGATTAGTTATGAATCTATTGAAGAGAAAGGTAAGAGTCTAGTGACCATATGAAAAGTGTGCATCAAAGAATAAAAACAAACAAACCACAGGGGTGTGAAAAGAAGTATGAGGGTTCGAGCAGGTATGTAGTTGACTATCCACCGAATGGACATTTGCAGGATGCATTTCAACCAATGACAAGCTATAGTGGGGGAGGTGAGAGGAACCGATTCTTTGAGCCACCATAAACGGGGGTGGCGCGGTCTAGGTGAAGACTCGAAACTTAGCGCTACTCTGGAGGCAACCCGGGGTTGTATATTGATCTTGCTGTTTTTATCTTTCTATGTTTCAGGGCCATAGCGGCATTCAAGTGTGGGGAAGATGTGCGGATATTTATGTGAAGGTGGTGATAGGAAGTCGGATTATCTACAACATCTGTTGTGTCAAACTTCACCAGGTCAATGTACTCTTTCCTTAGTCTTGTTATGTTATTTAGCTTTGAAATATTGGTAGTTAGTTCATTTGCTTTTGAATTAAAAAAAAAAAGAGTTTGGTGTTTGGAGCGATCTTTCCCTTCAAAGCCATACATTGGGGTCAATGTATCCAAAGTGTGGGGATGGGGGAAAATTTTTGAAAAATTTTGTAATCAAGCGAAAATTGGTCTAAATTTGAAAAGTTAAAGTATTTGAAACCGCATAACACACCGGCAACCCCGTATACCTTTTTTTCTTGGTGAGAGTTTGAGCCACTACTTGAATTTATTAGAATACATTTTTTTTCTTGATGAGAGTGGCAATGGGTGGTGGTGCATTAGAACTTGTGCTTGAATGCGGTTTGAGGCCTTAGCTTGATATGCATGTGAAAAAGATTAGGGCAATTAGGTAGCCTCGTCTTGGTGAGTGCGAGTGTGGGATTTGGGGGGTTGGACCTCATAAATTATATATATGAGCATGGTAGCGAGAGGGGCGGGGGTTGGGACTTTTAGAAGCCAATTTGAGCTTTAAGCGATCGTTTGTTAACCCGTGCCTAATTCCTCAAAAATTTACCCGTATTCGACCCAGTCTAGTAGTATTAGCATTTTATATTAGTATGTTTGTTATGTGATGTTTCAATTGTTTGTTAAAAAAAAAAAGAAAATTAAATGAAAAAAAATGAGAAAAAAAATGAAAAGAAAAAAAAACAAGAGAAAAGGCAATGAAAAAAAGAGAGAAAAAGAGACTGATGATTGTATATAGTTGTTTATGTTTTGCTTAGTTAGAAATAAAAGACCGGGTTGAATTGTTAGCTACTTTGCATATATATTTCCATTTCCTACCAATTTGCCTAGCCACGTTACAACCTCTAAGTCCCTTTGATTAACGTGCATGTTTAGCAAATTATTTAGGCGAATGACCGATTTGAATACAAGCATATTATTGTTCACCTACCCGTTTGCCTTGAGTGGGATCTAGCCTATCTTTGCTAGTTATTACTTGCCACAGAGGGGAGAGTTATTGTGAGGGGAGAGTTATTGTGAGGGGTGCGTTATGCGCGACTTTAAGAAAAAGTTAGTAAATGAGGACATTTGGTTGCTTGGTTTGTGTTTGATCACTTGAGTAAAGTGTGGTTTGTTTAAATGAGTTGCTTGGGGGCAAGCAACGGTTAAGTGTGGGGATGTGACGGGTGGTCCATGGGACAACCCTTAAGTGTGTTAAAAGACGAATTAATCCTACATTTAATCGGGTAATTGTCTAGAATTAGATAACTACGGTTGTTTGTGTTTCAGGTACAAATGGAGCTTAAAATGGAAGGAATACGGAGAATAAATGAAAAATATTAATTATTAGAATTGAAGAATTAAGATGATGACATGATAGAGGATGAAATTACGAGAACGTGGGCGAAAACGGCGAAGAAAACAGAGTTGAAACGAGAAAGTTATGAAGAAAAAAATTGCTTGCTGAAGCCTAGCGTAATTTACGGTAGCTAGCATAATTTACGGTAGCCCCTAAATGTTCCCATTTTCCACCGTAAACCAGTAGCTTTGTACCGTAACAACCTGAAGCCAGCATAAATTACGGTACCTACCGTAATTTACGGTAGGTTATGATGCAAAACTTGTAACTGCCCCTTTTAATACTGTTTTCAAGTGCCTTTTCATATCTATCATCATTGGGAACGTTTCTCTGATGTTCTTGGGCGAATTTTAGCTTGTGCAAGTGATTGGGAACATTTCTAAACATTTCGGTTTGTATTTTGATTCGTATGAACTTTGATTTTGTTGGAATGATGATTCACCAAGCCATGTCCGGCTAAACTTTCGGTGATCATCTTAGGTGAAGGTTTCTTATGACTATGGTGTGTTTATCTTAATTTCTAGAATAATAAACTTGGTGTGTTTTGCTATGTTTATTATGGTGCATGAATGTTTGTTTGTAATTTGTTAATTGATGTTTTGATCCTAGTCTAAATCATACGTTCTTGGTGTCGTTGACAATCGAGATATCACGGGAATGGTTAGGGTTGGATTTTGATTAATTGGTCATCGGGTAACAACCTCGGGTTTATATAATCCGATTACTTCGTTCCCTTTTATCACAACAAATGTTTATGCATGAGTTATGTCTATGTAACTCTTTCTAGTTGGATTTATGCACGATTGTTAAAGGAAACCAGAATCTAAGATGGTCATTTTCTCTTAATCTGTTAAACAACCAATTTTGATTTGCAATTAGTTAGTAATTTAGTTCTTAAAAACAAACAATCCAAACTCTTGAATTTTAATTTCTGCAAATTAGTTTAATTATAGTTAATCCACAAAGCTATAGAATCAACACACTTTCCACAAACTCCCTGTGTTCGATACCCATCTGCTGCTATCTATTAGTTGTAATTTGGATTAAATTTGCATGTGACTACGACAACACGTCAATGTGCATCGTATGGAAAATGTTCTTGTCAGGCCAGCAAGCTTCGGAAAAGAAAGCTAATGTGGATGCAAAAAAGGAAAAATATTTGGTAAGTAATTTCAACATGAGTTAATTTTATTTCTTTAAGATATACATTTAAGTTCTTTTCCTGTTGTTAAATTATGTTGATGGATAGTTAAGAAAGAAAGGACATGTAAAAGCTGAAGCGTTTCTAGCCTCACATGAAAAACTACTCTTATTTTCTTTTTCAAAGGACAAGGTTGCAAGTCCACCAACCATCCCCTTATCTGTTCGATCTCTAGCACCAAACAAGTCTGATTCTGGTATGATTTTTATTATAAAGCAAGTAAATGATTATCTTAATTATAAGAATAATAATTTACATCGAGATAGTTGGTAAACGGGCTACAAGCTGCGCCGCTACCCTTTTTTGAATAGTAAAACTAAGCCTTTTAAAAACTATGTCTATAGATCTCGGGGTCATAACATTACTATGCATGACCCTTTGAACTCGACTAAGTAGGTCCACAGCCTCTGGCGCCAGAAAACCAAAAGTATCAAAAACAAATGGGATAAACACGTGCTGGTTGTCAAGGCACGCTTTCTCATGCTTGATCACTTTACCCGAAGCAGCCTTTAAAGCAGCCTGACCCACTGTGAAAGCACTACTCCCTAAGCCCACAAGCGGGGAAACCCCTGTTAGATCCACACATGCGTGTTTTCCTCCTACCCATCCAAAGACCAGAATGTCAGCTGGTCAAAGGGTAGATCTCCCTTCCAACGGGTCTGTTAAGAAATTAACGGGTACCTCTTTCTTAGCAGAAATGCCAGCGCACCTGAATATGTCGAAAAGGACACCCCTAACAAAATCATGTCGGTATTTGAACCCCGGGAGCTCTCTACAATGAACTGCATGCTCACCAAAAGAATCCAAACACGCCTTATGACAAACCGGGCATACCTCATCAACTAGGAATAAAGGAATCATGAGGCGATACTTAAGAATAGTACGGTACTCCACCGGCGACATATGCTGGCCTAACCCATCTATAGGTATAGCAAGAAGAAAATCTTGTGCATGTGGTGCTCTGAGACACTCAAAAACGGCTTTTTGTCTAACGGTCAAGTCAAACTGTACTTCAATTTCGTGGAAAATTTTACTAAAAAGAGCACTCGCCAATGCATGTTGGGCTTTAGGGGGGGCGGTGTCCTTATTAGTGAAACCGCTGAAGTCAAAGCTTGGAATCGTATCACGAAGACAAGCCAAAGCACAAACATAATCAGAATCCATATCGCATATGCCACTGTCTCTTAAGATGTGGTCCTGTAGCACCCACGATTGGGCCCTCGAGGCCACCAAAGCATAGGATGAAGCCTCTACATCAGAATACAACCCCAAACCTCCAAACCTAATAGGTAAAGAAGCAAGTCGCCACTGGAGGTCTCCAAAGAAAGGCCCTCCACAAACCACCAATTCCTCAATCGCCTCACGCAAACCTTTCTCAAAGAACAACGCTGCATCTTCCATGTGTACAGGTTGGCATGTCCTTAAGCCAAAGAAAAGTTTGGCAATGCCCATACAGGATCGAAGCAAGAGTAGTTCACCCGGCGGGTCACCTAATTTCGGTAGAAGACGCATCAAATCTACTGCCTTAGCAGCTCTTTTCTTTGCCAACCCACTAATAAAGCTTGCATCTCTACTAACAGCCCCCCCCCCCCAAGAAGCTTCACCCCCACTAATGGCCTTCCGATGTCCTTAGGAAATAACCCTTCACGAAACTTGCTACCATCACAAGAAGGCCAAAATAGCTCAGTTTTCTTAATATTAAGTTCAAGACCCAATGCTGGACCCGACACCTTAATGATGTCCAACACTCTAGCCACCTCTTCTGAACCTCCAATGACAGTCCCATCATCAAGATACCAAGCATGAAGGAGAAGCTTGGATTTGTCTCTAATCTGATGCACAAGGGGGTGCAAAACAAGCGCGAAAAGAAGTGGTCCCAATGGGTCCCCTTGCTGAACTCCCGTGGTAGACCAAATGTGCCCATCTCCAAGATACAATCTTGCTGGCTGTCCATATAGAAATTCCACCCACAAAGAAATAGAAGGGCACCTCATCCCGACCTCCCGAAGTAAGGCTGATCTATCTACCTGGTTAAAAGCATTAGAAAAATCTACCGTAAGCATTGCAAGAGACCCATCAGTGTGACATTCACTTAGAACCCTATTGACGCTGTATAAAATGGCCTCAGCGCCACCCGACACGCCGACTCCAAACTGAAAATCATTAAGGTACTTGGTCATTTCTTTACCAACACCCTTCATAGCAACCTTAGAAACCAAACGCCTCCATATAGTACCCACTGCAATAGGTCTAATCCCATTGTCGGGTTTTAAAAGCGGTGTAAGTGGAGCAGACGCGACAAACTCTGCCAACCACGATGGGCATTTCCCCCTAGCCATAAGTTGACTACCGCAGTGATAGCACATAAGAGATCAGTGGCAATAGCAGACCCCTCTCCACAAAAAGCATCCAAGATGTGTTGTGCCCTCAAGCCATCCCTCCCACATGAGGTTCCTTTAGGAAACGATTTAATGCAGCAAAGAACACTATCCATCTCTGCTACAAGGGGAGGCTCAGAATATATAGTACCTGGCATAGATGGAGGTTCTCTGTACGGGTGTTTAGCCTCTAAAGCCTGTATGGTATTATCATTGTACGGAGCAACACCGGATGAACATAACACCTTCACTGCAGCTGTAAAGTGGCCATCAGCAACCTTTCGAAGACACTGCCTAACATTGGTATTACTAACAGAACTCTCCTCAGGATTATCAACACCTCTTTGACCTAGAGACCCCACCGTAGGATTATCAAATATATTTTTAAGTAACATAAAAATACCATCTTCTTTCCCCCATGTGGCTAAAGAATTCAGAATTGATCTTTGTTGCAATGCCTTCCTATTCCCAGACCTTCTTTCTTGTCTATTTTTTGGCCCAACCACTTGCAAAGTGCACCGAGGAAAAAGGAACAACCTAACCCACGCTTCAACGGATCTAGGTTGGGCAACCACTTTGTAGAGAGCGGTTTTCAACGCCTGAGAGAAAGCCAACCGACAGCTATGAGGGATGCTCTTCACGGTGACAATGGGTGCTTTAAAGACACGATCTAGTAAATAGATTGTTAATTGGTATCGAATTTGGAGGGCGTGTTGGACGGGGTCGATAAGGTAGGATTTTATCTCCTGTTACGTGGCTTCTTCTTCTGATGTTAGGTTTATAATGCGGAGATCTGTCTTCCATTCTTCAGTGCGTGCTTTCCGGTGACTTTCAGTTTTTAGGTTAGTGTTCATTATTTGGAATTCCTGATCTTTTTTTCGGCTTATGTTTGCCATTGTACTTGGATTATTACGCTGATTTGGCATAATATTGGTTGTAATTATGTCAATGATTCTTTTCTAATAGGGGTATAGGGCTGTTTTTTAATTTGTTTGTTTTGAATCTTAAAACTTGATTTTTTTAATCCTGTTTATAAGTGAAAGAGTTTGGTCGTGAACGTAGTTTTAGTGATTAAATAAAAGATAAATGGTGGATTTGTATGGTTTAAAATGAAAACTCATTATTAGAGATAAGGAGTTTTTAGAATACAATTGTTAAGTCAAAACTCCCAAATGGTATGACTTTCAACTCTGCAGCAAATTGCAATTCGAAACCGTTTCATTTTTTTGACACCGACTCGCCTACACATCGTTGGGACATGGAAAATATTATGTATTCAGTTTGCCAATCATTCAAAGTCATTCCCTTTTGTAGTAGATTGGATGGATAGACAAATAGGTTACAAAACAAAATTAAATTGCTGATGTGATAATAGCACTCTATATTTTGTAGTAGATTGGATGGATAGACATATAGGATACAAAACAAAATTAAATTGCTGATGTGATAATAGCACTCTATACTTTTGTAGTAGATTGGATGGATAGACAAATAGGATACAAAACAAAATTAAATTGCTGATAGGATAATAGCATTGTGTACTATTTCATTTGAAGCATGCTTTTATCATTGATTATTTGATTTTAAGTTTGACTTTATTATAGACACTTCAGTTTGAAGTGGGTCTTATGGTGGGAAAAAGGCAAGGTACATGCAAGAATCCGGTTCAATTTGAGTTGGGTAATTTTGCTATAATTTTTCTGATGTAGAAATGGCATAGTTTTTTAAGCATGATAACAGCAACATAATAAAATATATATAAAAGAGACTGAAAATATAAAAATTAAAACTTAGGCTGTACAGTATAATTGTTTAACTTTGTGTGCTAGAAAAGGAAATTGGTGTATGAAAATATTTAGTCAAGCTCTAAAGTTAAATAAAAATCAATAAAAAATGGCACTAACTGGAGTTGAATTGTTTGGTGGCCATTTGACTTTGATGAAGTCAAAAGTAAGCAACAATATAACAATGTGAAAGAAAGCTCGGTTGAAATGACCAAAAAGTAATTTAACTAAATTTTCATTTCCAATAACATATATTTTTGAAACACTTTAAATTTAATTTATTTAATTGTCTAATCAAGTTAAAATGTTTATTAAAATATATTAAAAAGCTTTTAATTCGACCTATATTAAAATATATGTTGTGTTTGTGTTATTTAACCCATTCATAAGTAAATCAATTGAAAGTGTAATCATTTGAGATAAAACAAAACAAATTAACTCATTCATAAGTAAATCAATTGAAAGTGTAACCAGACATATTTCACAACAAGATAGTTAAGCTTATTGCTTCCATAATTCCATTGCAAAAGGTCTGCAAATTTGACTTTTGTGGTTAACTGAGCTATGTTTTGACTTCAGAATGTGTTTAAACCCTTATGATATTCATTATGAAGTCTATAGTAGCAAGTTTTTTATGAATATCAGGAAAGAACAAAAGAGTGGTGTTACCTGTATATAAAAATTCATATTGATTTTGAATTTAAGAGTCGCCAGTTTGACCTCAAAAGTGATTTGATTCCTATATGCATTGCCATCTGTTCTACACACCATTCTTTTTGAGTGGAAAACACTTAAATATTACAATTTCAACCATTTTACTTATCCTTCTTTTTACAAAGGCAGAGATTAACATGTTATATTTCAGTAAAATGAGCATTTCATTATTTGGACTCAACCATATTAAAGCGATGTAGTAATATTATTGCACATTGGTATAATATGAACAAATGAATTTTGTTTCAGGTTTAAGAGCTTAACAAAGATGTGGCAACTGGGGTACTTTATGGTGTAATGAAGGCATCTGGAATCGTCACAGATTCTATTATCAACTCGAAACCTACCAAAAACTTATTTAACTATGTCACTGGTGGTTGCATTTCTTGATATTTCTGGTGAAATTTTACAGACGAAGTTTGTGATGTGAGTGAAGTGGTTGGGAGAAACGTGATGTCCACAACCTCAACTATCACAACAGACTTTGTTTAACACAGGTACACCTTTCTCATTTTATTAGAAGATTTATTATGTTGAACGTGGTTTTTATATATAATAAAAGAACCAAGCTAAAGTAATATATTTTGATGGTTGTTCCTTTTCTTTATTGAAATTAATGAATAATGTTTTATCATATGATATCATTTATGGGTATTCCTTTAACATTGTCTTGTGGATTTTGTTGTGTAGGGATAAAAACTTTATAGGAAACTTTATTGAAATAACTAAACAAATGTATAAGGTATGAGGTTTTCAATTATTGAGAAACAAATTAGGCATGCAATTGGAAACAACTCTGTCAAAAAGTCCTTTTATTTTCTCATTTCTAAAATATAATGATTCATGGTTTTTAGTTTAATGAAGAAGATGGCAAAGTGTGCAAAGGAAGGCATGAGGGTAAGCAGATAAGTAATTTATGGAACAAAGCATGATGCTTTTGTTGACATGATTGCAAGTGTGTTTATTTAAATATCTTATATGACTTCTTATAATGATTGGCATTGTGATTGGCTTCTAACTTTTGATGTCAAAGTCTGGCACTTTGTTTATGTAACATGACACTTTGTTTGTATTTTATTTTGTTTTGTTTTGTTTATACACTTAATATATATCTAATCAAATTTCTCTTACCCGGGAATATCCGGGTGATAACCTAGTAATATAATAAATGAGATGGATTTGGGACACTTGGTATGTTACGGTGGAGTCTCAAGGTGATTTTGGGATGGAATAAATTCTAGGCCATGTTGAGGGGGGATCCAAATTGTATTTGGGTCGGATTTATGATTTGGTTCACCCGAATTCACTTAATCGGACATACTATAAATTAAATCATATCAATTATTGATATCATAATCTCATTCCATATCTACACAACATCTCTTCTCTCTATCTCTCTCTCTCTCTCTTCTGCTTCTTGAACAAGATTAACAATAATTCAAGATCAAAGGTAGTGTCGATCCATTAATTTCTTTGTGTATTTCATCGTTTTGATCATGTAGATTATTAGTTTTTAAAAACATTGCTTATAATCATGTTAACAGTATTCTTCTTTTACTATTTTTTAGATCCGACCGAAAAAATAAGGTATGTGTTATATTTGTGTTGTTTATGTATTGATTTTTTTTGTTAATCGAAGTTGTTGATGTTTGATTGCATATTTTTTTTTGTTATTTAAATCAACACCGAGGTATTCGGCATCATCTTCTTCATTATGCGAACAAAATCATAGGTATGTTGTTTGTGTGTTATATTTGGTTCTTCAACATTAATCAAAGTTACTAATGTTTTGTTTTGATCTTTTAATGCCGAAACCCCAAATCTGAACTATCAATCAAACGAGGAATCTTCAAACCACTTAACATGTTAGTTGAATGTTGTTACTATTTTTTTATTTTAATAAGTTTAAACGTGTTTTTAAGGTTTTAGCTCTATTATTTTTCTGAAATAAAAAAAAAAACTATGGATTTTATGATGTTTAAGTTGTTAGTACATGTTTAATGTTCTTCTCAATTTAAAATATAAACGGTTTTTTTTGTATGTATTTTTAGAATTTTTACACGAAAATATTTATCGTGTGTATATATGTTATCAAGATTTGTTTATTTTTTGTCCATATTTGTTGTTTTCAGTTTCTTAGATTGTTCATGTTTTTCATTCATGGTTGTTTGCATTCAATTTTTTTTTGAATAGTTACAATATTTAGGTTTTAGATCTTTCAAAATTTCATCTTAAAGATTAAAAATATTGACACTTCAATTATTGCCTTTTTAAAGTATGAAAGTTTTAATTAGAGATTCTACAGTAAATGCAATATATTGACACTTCAATTACATTTTTATGATTTGTATTTAGTATTGTTAAAATTTAATTATTATTCTTATTATTAATATGATATAATTCATTTTTTTAATTGTGATGACAAATTTTCTGCAAATATGAATCCAAAAAAGATAAATCCCAGTTTCTTTAAATTTATCGATGATCCAAAATCGTTTTACTTTGTATGTTACACTAGGTTATCACCCGCGAACTTCGCGGGTAGGAAAATTTAGTTTAAATTAATAGATTTATGTCATAAAATGACATAAAATATATTTTTACAAATGTTTTATTGATTTATGTTATTTTTAATCCGATTGATACATATCAACATGTTGGAGATTTTATTATAATATATGATCAACTTTGTTCCTAGTGCACAATATTATATGAAATCATTGTGTTACTAGAGACCGACTTCTTAAAGCTTCAACAATATTAATACAAACAGCCAAACACTAAACTCCAACATTCAACCACATACATCCACCATCAGGAGGTCTATCAGCAGAATAAACTATATACCATCTAAATGACTTTCTGTGAACAAAACTCAGCCCTCAAGTAATAATTTGTCGACCTCGCCAGCAAATAGATTCACCGAGTGTATCTTCAGCCACCTAAGACCCAAACGGCCAAGTGGTCGGCTCTCTACAAACTCCAATATACCCCCAACATGTGGATGCATCAGGTATGCACAACTTAAGTAAATATATGCAAGAACAATTAAGAAATACACAATAGATAACCTGTTTTTGGTCTAACTCATTTGGTTACAACTATGATATACTCTTACATCAACTCATGCCTTCACTAACTTAAACAATAATCATATAGATGATTTGCATTATCATAGTAATGGATTTTCACATACCAAAGCATTAAAGCACCAAATATCATCATCCATAAGAAGTCTGTTGTACGCCTATTAAAAGTCTCACTCTACGGTTGAACTTCATATCTTCTTCTAACCTTACATGAATAAAAAATATCAGAAGAAGCAAGATGATAAGCGTCAACCGATTGAACCCTATATACATGAACACCTATGTTGTGACTGAAGTTTTAAATCATTACCAGATTCTAAAATTGATAGACAGGGCCAAGAAAGACGAAGTTTGTAAGTAGTCTCCACACCTCGAATATAAATTACAGTGTTAGGTCCGCTTTACACTAATTCATGTCGGTGTGGACATATAGATGATGGAAATGCACATTGGCGATGGGTGGTGTTGGCTCATTTGGACCGTTTTAACACCTAACTTCGCAAACAAATTAGATGAGAAAACAATGAAGGGGTCTCTCGTCACATTCAAAAAAAAAGTTGTGCGTATAGATTCTACCTAATAAAGACTGGTATAAAGTGAATAAACTTGAATATAAATTATATTTATAAAATAATCACATAAGAATATTGGATAAACATTCCAAATGCCCTAAAAATAAGTTAAAAGAGTTATGGATGCATTATTTTAAATACCTTCAATCTTTGGTGCAACATTTCTTAATGACAGTTTGTTGAACTTCAAAGATGATATTCCGGATGGACGATATTCTTCCAATATTGGCTCAACGGATTCTCATATTATTATAGTAGTAGCCTATAAAATTTATATGTGAACAACAATAATAATAACAACAATAATTATATAGGTGAGGAATAGCAAAGATAGAAAAAAAATACTTTGGTTACATACGACCATGGTTTGCTCAGTTGTTTGTTTGGCCTGGGAAACAGTAAAGCATCTCAATTAAAAGGTTCTTCAAGTCTTCTCTATCAAGAGATCCAAGAATCTTTATATCAACTGCCTGCCTGGGGAAACATTAAAGGATCTCAATTAAAATAATTAAACTAACAGAGAATAGTAACTACTTTAAAACTACAAATCACTTGTTAATCATATTTGTTAACTACCCTTTCAAGCATAACACAGTCTATGATCACCACATTGGCCAATTTTTCAAGTATAGGTAGAATCTTGTACAAAACACCATCACTAATTTGTAATAATGAAAGTACAACGTACATGGATTGTTAGGATGCATATTTTTAGAGTAATTATTGCTAGTTGATGATTAGAATAAAAGACATATTAGATATTTATAATCCAAACCATGACCCACTGGTCAATTGTAATAAGAAATTTCACTTTCGTTGTCAAAGACAATCCCACTCTAATGAAATAGTAACTCCGTTTGCTGCTAACTTTTATTTATGCCGTTTCAAAACAATTCACAACATTCTGATTGAGAGTTACATTGTAGGTATGGATTCTTATTCGCAAAGAGGTCATAGTTTGATTTATTAAAATCCAATTTTCCGTAATTCAACTAAAGTTAAGGATGATTAGTTCTTTAAAATTGATTATTGCAAAATCATTGATGATCACATATCCCTAATGAAACATTATTTGTCATGATCAACGTAAACACAAACTCAAATTATGTAATGATGATCAGACTAATGCATTACCTTGGCAGCTCAATTTCTGCTTCGGTTCCTTAGCATATAATGCCAATCCGATATAATCAAAATCTCGAATAATGCAACATCAAGCTATTGGAAAAGAAAGAATCAACTTCAAAAACAATGTCGTTTGTTCACAAATCATAGAAACGTTACATCAAGCAACCGGAAATAAATGAAAACACAAATTAATCACCATCTGCATTGTTTTTTTTCAAAGAATAAAGCAAAGATCCCATCCTCTAATATAAGAGTTGGATTTAACTATTATTCTAGTAATCAATAAATAAGTTAGTGGTCTATGAACAAATTAATGGCAACAACATTTTATCTAGATTTTTAAGGCTTAAAAGTTAAAACATAACAATAACTCATAACTTTTAAAAGCTATATCAAACAAATCCAGTTTCAATGGCCTAACGACAACAATATCATAAGTTTTATGCACCGGATTTTCAGAATTAAAAGACGAACCTTGTGTTGGTGAAGCAACGAAAACAGTGCACTAAAGAATATAGAGACACTTATCTTCGTCCTTGATGTGCGTGCGGTGTGTATATATTTTAATGTATATTTTAAGCCCTTTTTACACGTTAGTCAAGTTTTAAATTTATAAAACACGATATTTTACTTACACCAAACACACATATGGGCAAGTGCACCCATCGTGAGCGTAGTATAGTGTTGGCAAGATACCGAGCTCGTCCAAGGACACAAGAGCTTTTAATACCGGTTTATCCTCAACGTCTAATCAAATAAAAAAGGTTAGAAAAATGTTTTTAAACTAGAAAAATAAAAACTAACTAAAATGCTGAAAAATAAAATAAAATAAAAAACAGATAGACAAGATGAATCATTTGGCTTCGACTCGTGTGTAGTGTAACCTTTGATTATTTTCGTACTTTTGCACTTTTTAAGAGATTATCTTAGTAATTATAGTAGGCCCCTCTTTTGAAGGTGACGTTACCCTCAACCCAGTAGTTTGAGTCAGCAAGGATACAATCCTAAAGGGTCAGATTATTGAAAGATAATTAATTAAGTTATTAATGCATATTATGGTAGGCCCCTCTTTTGAAGGTGACGTTACCCTCTGCTAAGTAGTCTGAGTCAGCAGGGATACAGTCCTAAGTAGACGGGTGTCACGGCCCTTGACCCCGGTTTGACCCGGTCCAGAGTTGCGAGGCAGGAAATCCGATGGTATTTATTTTAGTGACAGCGGAAGTCTTTTTAAACAGGATCGATTAATAATAAAACTGCTCGTTTATATATAATATAGGGATAAATCCCATAATTTACAAATAAGTGATTTCACTGGGAAATCCTTTATTTCTTAAAACATGTTTCTTTATTTATTTACATTGAGCCACTTTCTAAGCTTGTAGTGCTCCATGGCACTTTTCCTGTGCTCACAACAGATCACCTGAAATATGTTTGAAAAAGGTTTTGTTAGCAGGGAAATACTGAGTGAATCATTCTATTTATTAAAACATCCTGTTTGTTATAATGTACAGTATTAAGAGCGATTACAATTGCCTCATCTTTTAAATTAACTGATCCAGTTGTCACTTTACCAGACTGTGACTGTGGACATATCACTTGTAGGGTCCTTTCACCCCAAGTGATAAATAATTAGTAACTATGTGCACATCCCCCCACATACTGGCAGTAATTTCAGATAACAACGACTTAATCCCTGTAACTATAACTTTGATAAAAACATGCTTTTGAAAGTAATTTGATAAAAAGAGAATGACTCACATTGTAGATTTAACGAGCAGAATATAAGCCTACTGATTAGCCTTGATTAACCTAATTTAAATAATAATGCACACACAACAGGTTAGTAACTAATACAGCAGTTACGTCAATTCACGAGATTAAACCCTCACAACGAGTTATTAGTGCAATACATAACAATTCAGCGGATTCACAACGAATGACAGAGTATAGTCCGAATTCGAGCAGTACTCAAACATTCAAGTCGAAATCACGATGAATTAATAAAGTATAAACTCAATTTCAGCGGCACTTAAACAATCGTTGGATAGTTATAATCGATCGGACGTTGAATCGTAATAGCGATCGAGTTATTACCCTGATTGCTGCAGCACTTCGTGATTAGTGTGTGTTAATTTGTGGTAAACAGAAAGTAATTCGATTTCTGAAACGAATTTCTTCGTCGATCATATGCCAAATTTCAAGTCCCAATGTCTGTAATTTATAGCCAAATTTTGCCACCCCTTACGGACCGTAACAAATAAATTGTTGCGGTGCGTAAGGATGCTTACGGACCGTAATAATTAAATTGTTACGGTGCGTAAGGATTAAAAATAGGTTATAGGGTAGCCACGTTTGGGACTAGCCTAGCTGAGTCAGTAGTTTCGTAAATTCTGAATTTTACAACGAGTAATTGTTGATAATCGTTAACTAGGGTTTACCCCCCCCTGAGTTTTAGGGGCCCTGATCTTGATTCCGATTGTTCTGAAAATTTTAGGGTTTGTTCAGAATCACTTGGGTTTCTCAACTAGGGTTTCCTATTGGTCAAATTAAAATAATAATTAAGACTTTTGATGAGAATTGTTACATTCTCCCTACCTTAATAAAAATCTCGTCCTCGAGATTTACTGAAATAATTGAGGATACTTTCTCTTCATTTCTGATTCCAGCTCCCAAGTGTATTCGGGTCCTCTTTTTGAATCCCATCTGACTTTGACTAAAACTAGTCTTTTATGTTTGAGAAACTTGATCTTTCGATCCTCAATTTGAAGAGGTTTCTCAACAAATTTTAGCTTTTCGTTTACCTCTATATCTTGAAGAGGTACTACCAGAGATTCGTCTGCTAGACATTTCTTGAGATTGGATACATGAAATACATCATGTATTCCAGCTAACTCTTTTGGTAGTTGTAAACGATAAGCAACTGGTCCTATACGTTGGATTACTGAAAATGGTCCTACGTACCTGGGACTTAGCTTTCCTTTCTTTCCGAATCTAACTACTCCTTTCCAAGGAGAAACTTTTAATAGTACTTTATCTCCGACTTGAAATTCTAACGGCTTGCGACGATTATCTGCATAGCTCTTCTGATGATCTCGAGCTGTTTTCAGTCTTTCCTTGATCTGAGTTATCTTGTCAGTAGTTTCTTGCACAATTTCTGGACCTGATAATTGACTTTCTCCTATTTCTGCCCAACAAACTGGAGTTCTGCACTTACGTCCATATAGTGCTTCAAATGGAGCAGTTTCAATGCTTGAATGATAACTATTGTTATAGGAGAATTCAATTAATGGTAAATGATCATCCCAGTTTCCACCAAAATCTATTACACATGCTCGGAGCATGTCTTCTAGAGTTTGGATGGTTCTTTCACTTTGTCCATCTGTTTGTGGATGATATGCTGTACTCAGATTTAGTCGAGTTCCCATAGCTTGTTGGAAACTTTTCCAAAAATGAGAAGTGAAACGACTATCTCTATCTGATACAATGGAGAGTGGGACTCCATGTAAAGATACTACTTCGTCTACGTACAACTTGGCTAGCCTTTCCATGCTAAAGGTTTCCTTCATTGGTAGAAAATGAGCTGATTTGGTTAACCGATCCACAATTACCCAAATCGCATCATTACCTTTTCTGGTTTTGGGTAACTTAGTAACAAAATCCATTGTTATAAGTTCCCATTTCCATACTGGCATTTCCAATTGTTGTAGTAAACCTGAGGGTTTCTGATGTTCTGCCTTAACTTGTGAACAAGTAAGACATTTAGAAACATATCGTGCTATATCTTTCTTCATTCCTATCCACCAGAAGTTCTTTCTTAAATCTTGGTACATCTTATTGTTTCCAGGGTGCATAGTATACCTAGATTTATGGGCTTCTTCTAAAATCTTATTTCTTAATTCTCCTTGCTTAGGTACCCAAATTCGTTTATTGTGGAATCTCCAAATTCCATCATTTCCTTGCTCTAGTTCCTTTATATAACCTTTCATTCCTTCAGCATCGTCCTTGATTGCTATTTCCTGAACTTTCTTTAATTGTTCCATTAAATCTACTTGTAGATTTAATCTAAGAGCACGAACTCGTCGTTGCTTTTCATGATACTTACGACTTAAGGCATCTGCAACTACGTTTGCCTTTCCTTCGTGATATTGAATATCACAGTCGTAATCACTTAGAACTTCCATCCATCTTCTTTGCCTCATATTTAACTCTTTCTGCCCAAATATATATCTTAAACTTTTATGATCTGTATAAACAGTAAACTTACTTCCATACAGATAATGTCTCCAAATTTTCAAGGCAAAAATTACGGCTCCTAATTCTAAGTCATGAGTCGTATAGTTCTCTTCGTGCTTTTTCAACTGTCTTGAAGCATACGCAATTACCTTCTTGCGTTGCATAAGCACACATCCGAATCCTAATTTTGAAGCATCACAATATACTTCAAAATCTTCTGTTCCTTCGGGTAATGCTAAAATTGGAGCATTCGTCAATCGGTGTTTTAAAATCTTAAAAGCTTCTTCTTGCTTATGTCCCCATTCAAACTTAGTGGCTTTACAGGTTAACTTAGTTAATGATACGGCTATCTTGGAAAAATCCTTAATAAACCGTCTATAATACCCAGCTAAACCTATAAAACTTCTAATTTCCATAGCTGTTTGTGGGACCTTCCATTTAGTGATTGCTTCTATTTTAGCAGGGTCTACGTGAATACCTTCGTGATTTACCATATGTCCTAGGAATTGCACTTCCTTTAACCAAAATTCACACTTTGAGAATTTGGCATAAAGCTTTTCTTTTCTTAACAAGGTTAAGAGTGCATGCAAGTGTTCGCAATGTTCTTCCTGACTTTTGGAATAAATAAGTATATCGTCGATGAATACGATTACAAATTTATCCAAATATGGTTTATAGATCCGATTCATCATGTCCATGAATGCTGCTGGGGCATTTGTTAGTCCAAAGGGCATGACTGTAAACTCATAATGGCCATATCTAGTTCTGAAAGCAGTTTTAGGTATGTCTTCTTCTTGTACCTTCAACTGGTGATATCCTGAGCGTAAATCTATCTTAGAAAAATATCTAGCCCCCTAAAGTTGATCAAATAGATCATCAATCCTAGGTAATGGGTATCGATTCTTAATTGTAACCTTATTCAATTCTCTATAATCGATACACATTCTCATCGATCCATCTTTCTTTTTCACAAACAACACTGATGCTCCCCAAGGGGATGAACTAGGTTGTATGAAACCTTTACTTAGTAATTTATCTAATTGCTTTTTCAGTTCTAACATTTCTGTGGGTGCTAACCGATAAGGTGCCTTGGCTATCGGTGTAGTTCCTGGAATTAGATGAATCCTAAATTCTACTTCTCTATCAGGTGGTAACCCAGGTAATTCTTCTGGAAAGATGTCTGGGTATTCTGAAACTACAGGAATTTCCTTAAGTTCTTTATCCTTAGTGCTAATGATTACTGAAATCATATATACTATTCCTTGTTTTCGTTCATAATTAGCAACTTTCATTACTGATATGAACTTCATAGGCTTACGTGGTTTATCTCCTATGATCCTAATCACTTCTCCGGTCGGTGCCTGAATTTCTATGGAATTCTTATCATAGAGAATTCGAGCATGGTTGGCTACTAACCAATCCATTCCTAACACAACATCGAATTCAGCTAACTTCATAGGTAACAGTTTTGCAGAAAACTTATGGCCTAATAATTCTATTTTTTCTTCTTGCAAAACCTTATTTATGTTAACAGAATTCCCGTCTTCCGTTTCAACTGTAAAAATTTGCCTAAGGGTGGTTAAAGGTAAGTTAAGAGCTTGGCAAAATGAAGTATTAATAAAACTTTGGTTTGCACCAGAGTCAAATAATACTTTTGCATAAACGTCGTGGACCAATAACGTACCAGCTATGACGTCAGGGATTAGTTCAGCTTCTTGAGTGGTTAGCTGAAATGCTCGGGCATTCTTCTTTGTTGTTCCATCAGCTGGTTTGCCTTTATTGTCTGCGGTTTTTATCAATTTAGGACATTCTGTTCGAAAATGTCCCATTTCTCCACAGTTGTAGCAGATTAGGGATTTCTTCCTGCAATTCTCCTCTTGATGCCCCGGAATTTTGCAAAAATTGCAATATCCCTTGCATCTTCCAAAATGCTTCTTTTTGCAATTTCTACAGTACTGAGGAATTGAGGATTGCCCGGTTCCTCTTTTCTTGAACCGATTATTATCATTACCCACACGAAATCCTTGGGTAATCTTTTGAGCCAATTCCTTCTTTCGATCTTCTTCTCTTGTGCGCACTAGTTCGTCGGTTAGGGTATTAGCTAGTTCCACAGCATCGTCAATAGTGCGAGGTCTCGCAGCTTTAACGATGTTACGGATTTCACTAATTAATCCCCAAATATAACGAGAAATGAGTACCGGTTCTGGCGAAGCCAGTGTTGGTACTACTCTAGCATATTCAAAGAATGTCGAAGTATAACCGCGACACTCTACGCCTACCATACGATGGTTTAGGAACTTATTTGCCATCTGTTCCTTTTCATATTCAGGACAGTATTTTCTTTCTACAAGAATTTTAAATTCTTCCCAGTTCATAGCATAAGCTATCCTTCTTCCTTTTGCTTGTAGCACCGTGTTCCACCATTCTAGTGCCCCTTCTTTGAAAAGATTTGACGCATACATGACCTGATCTTCTTCAGAACACTTACTTATTGCAATTACTGCTTCGGTTTTCTCTAACCAACGCAGTACTGCAGTTGCTCCTTCGTTGCCTGCAAATTAGGCAGGTTTGCAAGCAAGAAATTCTTTGAAAGTGCAACCAGGTGTTGCGGCTTTCATTTTCTTAGGAGGTGGAGCCTGTCGTGGATTATTATCGTCATGATTGCCGCCTCCATTTACACTATGACTAAAATTATCTTCCTGAGTACGTTTACTAGGAACGATTTATTGTGGTTCAACAGGTTTCTTTATAGCAGCAACGAATGCTGGAATAGCATTAGCTATCCCTTGAGCAACAATATTTTCAATATCTTGTCTAGTCATATACTGGTTTTCCTGATTTTGTTCAGATTGATTCCCTTCATTAACTGGTTCATTACTAGCGTTTTCCATCTGATAATTATTATAAATATAACTATTAGTATCAAATAATTATAAATAAAATAATTACACAGAATCACATAAAATCTTACAACACAGATATATATCCAAAATTGTCGATGTTTCGACTTCTATTTTGCTTTATATATTATATAGGCATCCATACACACCGTTTATCTTACAATGTTTTATTTCCCATTTTACAGAGTTATATTTAGCTATTATTATTATTATTATTATTATTATTATTATTATTATTATTATTATTATTATTATTATTATTATTATTATTATTATACAGACATTCTTCCCAACCCCACTATTCTTTGGTCAATCTGGCAGTTTAGTAGCGACGCTCCCTTTCGTCGTATTTCCAGGAAATTTGTTCTCCTATTTCCCGGATTCTATTCCCTGTACCTATCAACTCTTCACCGAACAGACGGAGTTCGGCTAGGTTTTCGTTGGTCATTGGAGGATTGGGGATAGGTTCTGGATCAAACTGTGGAAGAAAAGAATAAGGACTGTTGACGATATTCTCGAATTGCCAGTCATTTGTCCACCATTCTTCCATTTGGCCTAAAGGTCGAGTGTGGATTAGTGGGTCTGGAATAGCTGCTTCTAGATTTACAGGAAGTTGGGTTTCTAGGTAAGGATATAGATTATTATGGATAGGGCTAATGACATCACAATTTGCCAGTAGACGGTCTATTTCTTCTTGAAATGTGATTTCTTCTGTTTGTCTGGAGCTCTCTCCAATTTCTATTCCTTTTTGTTTAGAATCTTTCCTGATTTCTATCTCTGCCGGATTAGAACTTTCTCCGATTTCTATTCCTTTTCCTTTGTCTATAGGGTTTTCTATTTTAGGGAGTTTCCTATTAACTGGCTTTCTCCTGCGCACTTTCCTCCATCCTACATATCTTCTTTTCTTTTTAAGTTTTGCTTTTTCCAGCGGTGGAGCTTGGAATTCCATAGGTTCCTCTATATCAGCAATATAACCAGTAAAGTCGTGGGAGACTTCAATTGGTACTGGGTAGAGGTTGAGATTCTGAAATGCTTCCGATATCCCACTCATGCTGGATAGCATATATGCAAAATGCACAAAAATGCTAAGTTAAAACTTTGGAACAAAGTTTTACAAATAAACATTAAAGTTTATTGCATACGGATTTGTACAAAAGACTACAGGAAAGAGAACACACTATACTTTATTTATTTACTGGAGATTAATTTTCTACTAGACCAGGCTTATTGATAATTTAGAGGTTTGCATTCTCTGCTACGGTAGCTAGCATATAAAGGTTTGCCCATTTTTCATCTAATGTGTCTTCCCAAGGTGACCTATTGCCTAATTCCTGGATTTCTGAATTAAACCTCACTTTCTTGACTTGAGGTTTCTTTGTTTTCTCATTTCCCTTTCTAAGAATCAAATTTCTTTTATCTTGGGTAAGAGGATTTTCATAATTTGCTTTACGTACAAAAATCCCTTCTTCCAGATCTGCTGGGAGTTTGGAGGAAGAGGTTCCTTTTTCTGTGGGTGCAGTATCTAATTTGTGGTAGATAGCAGAAATCTTTTGTTTACCCATACTGTAACTCAACAATTAATCAGTTAATAAAACATGTTTTCACAGAATAGCAATTAAATTTCTTAATTATTTTAATAGGCTAAAATCAATAGTAAGCTTAAATCAGTGGCTCTGATACCACCTTTTCCTGTCACGGCCCTTGACCCCGGTTTGACCCGGTCCAGAGTTGCGAGGCAGGAAATCCGATGGTATTTATTTTAGTGACAGCGGAAGTATTTTTAAACAGGATCGATTAATAATAAAACTGCTCGTTTATATATAATATAGGGATAAATCCCATAATTTACAAATAAGTGATTTCACTGGGAAATCCTTTATTTCTTAAAACATGTTTCTTTATTTATTTACATTGAGCCACTTTCAAAGCTTGTAGTGCTCCATGGCACTTTTCCTGTGCTCACAACAGATCACCTGAAACATGTTTGAAAAATGTTTTGTCAGCAGGGAAATACTGAGTGAATCATTCTATTTATTAAAACATCCTGTTTGTTATAATGTACAGTATTAAGAGCGATTACAATTGCCTCATCTTTTAAATTAACTGATCCAGTTGTCACTTTACCAGACTGTGACTGTGGACATATCACTTGTAGGGTCCTTTCACCCCAAGTGATAAATAATTAGTAGCTATGTGCACATCCCCCCACATACTGGCAGTAATTTCAGATAATATCGACTTAATCCCTGTAACTATAACTTTGATAAAAACATGCTTTTGAAAGTAATTTGATAAAAATAGAATGACTCACATTGTAGATTTAACGAGCAGAATATAAGCCTACTGATTAGCCTTGATTAACCTAATTTAAATAATAATGCACACACAACAGGTTAGTAACTAATACAGCAGTTACGTCAATTCACGAGATTAAACCCTCACAACGAGTTATTAGTGCAATACTTAACAATTCAGCGGATTCACAATGAATGACAGAGTATAGTCCGAATTCGAGCAGTACTCAAACATTCAAGTCGAAATCACGATGAATTAATAAAGTATAAACTCAATTTGAGCGGCACTTAAACAATCGTTGGATAGTTATAATCGATCGGACGTTGAATCGTAATAGCGACCGAGTTATTACCCTGATTGCTGCAGCACTTCGTGATTAGTGTGTGTTAATTTGTGGTAAACAGAAAGTAATTTGATTTCTGAAACGAATTTCTTCGTCGATCATATGCCAAATTTCAAGTCCCAATGTCTGCGATTTATAGCCAAATTTTGCCACCCCTTACGGACCGTAACAAATAAATTGTTGCGGTGCGTAAGGATGCTTACGGACCGTAATAATTAAATTGTTACGGTGCGTAAGGATTAAAAATAGGTTATAGGGTAGCCACGTTTGGGACTAGCCTAGCTGAGTCAGTAGTTTCGTAAATTCTGAATTTTACAACGAGTAATTGTTGATAATCGTTAACTAGGGTTTACCCCCCCTGAGTTTTAGGGGCCCTGATCCTGATTCCGATTGTTCTGAAAATTTTAGGGTTTGTTCAGAATCACTTGGGTTTCTCAACTAGGGTTTCCTATTGGTCAAATTAAAATAATAATTAAGACTTTTGATGAGAATTGTTACACCGGGTTAAAGTATTAATAGTAGCTTACATATGAGGGGATTAAAGAGTTTGGACCCCCGCCATCCAATTCCGGTGGGTATTGAAGGAGGTCCTACTAAATTTGACCCAGGTCCTTGCAGGATCTATACACTGAACAAGGCAAGACTCTTATCAAACCGTTCCCTTAACCCCCGACCAGGTAGCCAACATATCTCCATATAGACCGTGGAGATATGAATGGTGAAAATCTTTTATTTTATATAGACAGTAAAATAATGCCAAGACACCACGGACAAACGATAAGGAAGAATCACCTTCAACATAAGAAACTAGTTATTAAAGTCATTAATACATAACCAAATAAAAAGTGCGAAAAGATTAAAAATAAAAAGTATTACACTAGACACTTGTCTTCACCAGGTGATGTAAGAGACTTAGGCAAACATAGCCTTTGATTGTCAAGAACTCTTACGATCAATCTTGGATCCCGAGACGACTCACACACTCTATGATGGACGATGGATGATGGTGGTGGATGATGGTGTTGTGATGGTGGTGGGTGGTGGGTGAAGTGTTAGAGAGGTGGTGTGCCAAGTGATGGTTTGCAAATGAGCCAAGCACCCCTATTTATAGGCTGAACAGAGACTCGGGCATGGCCCCGTGTCCACCTTCCTTCTCTTTCTTCATTAATTGCAGTTTGTCTGCATTAGTTGACCACGCCCCCGTGTCCGCTGAGCACGACCCCGTGTGCAGAAGCGTATCTGTACTATCAAGATTTCCCTAGATTCTACGAATCTTAGAGTTGACCCTGTGTCCGCTGAGCACGCCCCCTGGTGGGTGATAGAAGCTTCTACAGCTTTGTCTTTTCTGCTGACACTTGGGCACGCCCCCGTGCTCACTGAGCACGGGGCGTGTTCAGCCTTCTGTTCTCTTGTTTTGCTTGGGAAGATGCTGTCGGGGAGGCCGGGCATGTCACGTTTGTTCCTTTTCTTGTATTTATGTTATATTTAGCTGCATTTTTGCTTCTTTTGTTCATTTGAGCTCATTTAATCCTGAAAATACAAAAGGAAGACAAAAACACACTTTTTCCAACATTAGTACTAAAAAGGGTTAGTTTTATGCCACGTTTGATGTAATTTATATGTTGAATTTTGCACACATCAAATACCCCCACACTTGAATCTTTGCTTGTCCTCAAGCAAAACTCTTTATAATGTGGCTTTACACTCCCAAATGGAATGGGTAGAAGAGAAGGTTTTTGGGCTTGTCATAGAGTGTCGGGATTTCCAAGATTCTTTATAAAGTTTTATTTTTATTTATTTACAATCCTATTCGTCATGATTTATTAAAAACATTACATAAGATAAATTACTTATTAGGGTATAACATGCCTTTTTAAAATTCCATGTATATACAAGTTCACATACCTCACGGGGGATCACTCAACACTCGGCCGAAGATGTATTTTAGTGAATCACTCGAGAGCGGCATGGAACTTACTCCTACCATAGGCTTTCCAAGCAATCAATCCTCCTCCTTTTTAACTATATACCTTTGTAAATATCAAGAGGACTTTTGGGTGAAGGGTCAGGCTTGGGTTAAAGGTAGGTGGTTGGGTTAGTGGTTAGTAAAAAGGCGAAAGGCGTAAAAAGCGTCGATTTTCGTAAGACTTTTTATTTTTGACATTTTTATTTTGATGAAGCCATTATTCAAACAAAGTTATTTTTGATAAACTTGTTTGTTTATTTCTCTTTTGCTTCATCATCATCATTCATTTTTTTTGAAAGTCACAAGAAAATCCGAGCTTGTTACTAAAACAAAGGGTTTAAAATGAAAAATGGTTTTGGTGGGTAAAAGGGTTTTTGTTTTGGGTTAAGAAATGGAAAGGTTTAGGCTCAAAGGGGTTTACTAGGGGGATTTTGGGTAGGTGATAAAAAAAGAAAAATAATGGTGTAGAAATAAAAAGGGTTAGTCCTAATGCCTCTGTCATTTACTTACTCGGGTTTAAGTTGGTAAGGACCGGGAATGTATCGTCGTGGCAAATTCTAGAGTCGTAAGAACCAAGCGGCTATTCACACAAGAAACGAAAAATGAGCATTTAGTTTAAATATATGTATTTGTATGCTCAATAAAGGCTCAAAACTCACTTTTTATGGGAATGGGTTTTTATGTGATCAAGTATATATAATCAAATTTTAAATAAACTTGTCATGCCGTTCATAATTTTCTTATGTTGGTTCTTTTTATCACGACGCTATCGGTTGTAAATTTGTGAAAATATAACCTTTTTAGAACTTGAAATTCCCAAATTAAACCTAGACAAGTAAAAAAAATTGAAAATTTTTGAAAAAATTTGGGGTGATTAGCGGTTCCAATAGAGTTTTGTGTAAGGCTTGTGATTAGGACTTGCAAGATTCAAGGTTTTAGCATCCCCCACACACTTAAATTACACATTGTCCTCAATGTGTTCCAAAAATAAGTTTTTAGGTTGATTGAATGTGTAAAAATATGTGAAAAAGCAAAAAAATTATGTTACTGGGCGTCTGGACACGGCCCGGTGGTGTCCGATCATGGCCCCGTGTTCAGATCGCCAGTAACAAAAGTTTTTAAAAAGAAACAGAAGCCTGGGCACGGGGGCGTGTTCAATGAGCACGCCCCGTGTCCAGTTACCTGAATTGGGAATTTCCTGCAGATTGTGCAACACGGGGCCGTGTTGGGCGGGCACGGCCCGTGCTGAACTTGCTGTAATGAAGAAAATTTTGTCGGATGGTTCTGTTTTTGTGCATGGGGTGCTGGTTCAAGTTTCCCTTGGTATCCTTCATGTAGGATCATTTTGGAACCCGAATGAGTCGATCAGAAGAGCTTTACTCAGTTTAAACGGCGGAAACAGACAAACCGAGGTCAATTCAGCAACAATACACTTTAAACTGTTGTTTCTATTGATTGAACGATGTTTACAAGCACGAGAAATACCGGCAGCACTTCGGTACAATATTCTGATTCCCCACCAAATGACATGATGACTCCCCTATTTATAGTGTTTCTGATTCCCCACGAAAGTGCTATTTTCTGATTCCCCACGAAATGACAATTTTCTGATTCCCCACGAAATGACAATTTTCTAATTCTCCACGAAAATGTCATGTCAATTTTGTGGGAAATCAACATTTCGTGCCCTAATCTAAACAATTCTATACAAGACTCGATACAAGACGAAGACGATAGACGGATGCACCAACAAACTCCCCCTCGGATGTTGACAGAGTCTTAAGTGTCGAGTCTTCGCAACTTCAGTCTTTATCAGCCTTTGGGCTTCTCTTTGAAGTATTTGACGCTGTAAGAATCCTCAATCTCTATCTTTTCTCTTTCCATCACCAAGATACTTCTTCCTTTAAGTATCTTCAGACTCCCCCTTTCGATATGCTGGGATCGCAGCCTGGCTTGTTAAAATCACAGAGTCCTCAGGTATCGGAACCTGACTCTCTATCATTCAAATAACCTGCACATTCTCATCAAAACGTAAGTTTTTACTTAAATAAATAAGAAAAACTTATTAGAAATAGTTCCATCAAGTTCAAATTAATGACCTTGATTAACTAATCTCAACTTCTTTCTCAAATCAAAAATTTTCAATTCAATACACACACTCCCAAACCAGTTCATCATGTTCAGCACTCGGAATTTTGAAAATCAGCTCTCCAACATCAGTTGTCGAAAATCTTTTTGTATTTTTCAAAATTTATGCTAAAACACACTAAAATCTTTTTGAATTTTTGATAACAAGGGAATACAGTAAAGAAATATTTACATACAATATTTTTGTGAGTTTGTGTAAGAGGATCATATCAGTGTATGTGACCAATCACTAGCACCGTTAAGCTTTAAACATTTTAAGTTCTAAACGATTCACATGGATTGACGATATTGTTGTCCACTTAAACTCAATCTAAAAACTTTCGAACATATCCCCTCATCATGCAATACACTGACTCAAGTAATGCCTTTAAACTTTTATCAACTGTGATTTGTGCGAAAACAAAGCAGAATGTTTAAACATTAACAATCAGGTCGATACTTCCGTATACGTAGAGAAAGTCCAATGTTTAAACAAAATAAGAAAAATAAAATCAAGTTGAAGTTGTTTAGGCTTTAACCACCAGGTCGATACTTCCGTATACGCAGAGGTGATCCAAAGCTTAAACGAAACACCAAAGAAAATAAAGCAGAACGTTTAGGCAATAACATCCAGGTCGATACTCACGTATACGCAGAGGATGTCCAATGCTTAAACAAAATAAAGAAATAAGACAAGTTTAAATCTTTGCAAAATAAAATGCACAATCACAGCGAATTTTTAGCAAAGTTGTGAAAGTTCACAAACTTAACCAGTTTTATGTCTTTCGACAATCAGCGATTACCGAGTAGGCACACAATCAAGAAGGACAAAACTAAGTACTACGCTTTGACCATGTTTTCCACTAGAACTAGGCTTTTTCATTTAAGTTTGTATCGTTATCGCAAATCTATTAGTCTAGCTGAGCCTATCGTCACATCTTTAGTAAGATCGTTTATCACATTTTATCTCTCCATTTCTTTAGCATGCTGTGATAGTCTCACTGATCTACTATCATTTCCTCTTTTTCACAACAAAACTCATTTTTGCATTTTCAATGTTTTTGGCATTTTCAAATTTTTTATTTTTTATTTTTTTTAAAAATTTTTCTCCCCCTAAAATCAAAATATATCTCAATTTTGATTTTCTGGGAAAATTTGAAAATGAACTGTACAAAGTAAATGACAACATGATGAGAATTACTTCAATTCTCCATTCACTTGGCTTAAACAATCAGAACTCCCCCTAACAACAAAACATTTTCCCATGATGATTTCAAAACACTTAAGTTTGTTTTAATCAAAATGGTTTTTCCGGAAAATTAGTTTTGTAAGTCATTTCTCAGACATGGGGATCATTCATCACCTTGTTTTCTTTAACCACTTGTAAAAACTAACATTTTTAAGATCAATCCACAAACATCACTTGTAGAAAATCAAGTACAACTTAATGTCCCTGATTTACCACTTTTAAGTCGAAATATCACAATCATGAATTTCTCAAGAAATGTGTCGATACCTGCTCCACACTTACCAACCTGGGAGCTCCGGAAAGTCAGGTTTTTCATTTAAACAGATTCACCCAAGCCTGACGGTCCTTGGGTGATTTTGAATTCTTGTTCAACAATGGTGGAAAATTTGCATCATCCATTGTTAGACCATAATTCTCAACTTTTACCTCAACACACGGCTCTTCTGGCTTTACCACACCAGATTCATTGCCTGATCGTGGCTTGTCTGACTTTAACGAGTCAGATTCATTGCCAACAACTGGCTCCTTTGTTTCCGGAGAAACAAATTCATCACCAGGAAGTTTCTTTTTCTTTACTCTCTCCTCTGTCCTCATATTTGTATCTGATGAATTCGTTTTGCTTGATTTGTCATTCTTTGGCGAGCAAGACGATTTATCAGAACTTTTATCTGTTTTTGCCAGTTGTATCCGAGGACAAAATCTTCTCCAGATACTCTCTGGCCTTCTTCCTCTTCTTCCTCAGTCTGTCTTTTTTTGTCCCTGAGAAAGTTTCACTTTCTTTTCTTGAACTTTAGGTTCTTGAACCTTCTGTTCTTTGGGCTTGACATTGACTGGTTTCTTCACCTGCTTCTGAGATTCAGCCCTCGATCTTCTCATTGATCTCATTGAGCAATCTCTAGCAATATGGCCAATCATGTTGCAGTTAAAGCATCTCCTTGACTCGAACCTCCAACTCTGGCAGTTAACAGCAATGTGTACTTGATAGCCGCATCTGTAACACACTCTGATATCGTACCAATCACCATTTTCAGCCCAAACATTTAGATCAAAGCACTGTTTGGCTTGGTGATAATCTTTCCTCCTCTTGTTTGCTGGATTTGGCTTTTGAGCACTGTGGTCCGACCTGCACCACTTATTACCAACAATTTTTGAATTTTCATTTTTTACTATTTGTAATTTTTGATTGCAATTGGATGATTGATCTGATGAACTTTTATTTTCTTTTTGAACATTTTTCAAAATTTTCTCTTTTTGTTTTTGTTCCACTTTCTTCTTCAAAGGTTTTTGCTTAGAGCATTCTCCCTTTTCAGTTGATTGTGTAACAGTTTCTTGAAACTTTTCTTTTAACTTCAAAAATAAATTCTTTTTCTTCATTTTTTCATTTTCATCATCAGATTTCTCATCGCAATCTACAACTACGACTTTGTCATAGTTTGTGACATCGTCACTTATTGGAACTGAATTAACTGGTTTTGGGCAGGGAATAGCTAAAGTATTCACAAAAACCTTCAACTTTTCTTCCCATTCCCTGATTTTACCTTCTAACTCTTTGATTTTCTTTTGAGCACATTCTGCTTCTTTTTCAAGTCGAGTAATCGTCTGAAGATGAGAATTTATCATTTTTTTGCTTTTCAAGGTTATTCTTGCTAAAAACAGATCTCCCATCTTCAAGAATCTTTATTTGACTTTGAAAATCTTTTTCAATCTTTACTTTTTCATTTTCCAAATTGTGTATCTGATTTTTCAAAACATTTTCTGATTTTTTAAGATTTTTGTTTTCTAATGACAAACTCTCAACCGCCTTCAAGAGTTTGTCATTTTCAGATGTCAACTTCTCACAAATTTTCAGCAAAACAAGAATCTGTTTATCATCAGCTTTTGTCTCAACCTTTAAAGCTGAAATATTTTCAACCTGTTTCTTTTCCTCATGAACACTTTCATCTTTACTTTCTTTTTCTGATGAATGATCAAAGATAGGTGCGGCGTCTTCTTCAACCTTTTTCTTTAATACTGGTTCAGGATTCACAGATACAGGTTTTTTAGATTCTACTTTCTCAATCTTGGCAGCTGAAATTTGTTCAACCTACTTTTTCTCACTAGGTTTGATTTGTTCTTCAGCTGTTGTTGTTTTTACATCTCTCTCAGATTTGATATCTTCGTTAACAGTTGCTGCCTTTTGATTCTTCCTTTTTTCAACTTGTTTTTCTTTCAATTTTTCAATTTTATCGGCATAAAATAACTTTCCACTACGTTGATCAGATGGAAGTTGTTGTTTAAGATATTCAAGTTCTCGGATTTCTTCTTCATAATTGTCATCCTCTTCATCAGACAAATGATCAAAAAACGGAACTTTTTCAACAACTTCTTTTGCTGAGACTGTTTCTCCTTCTTGCTTTATCGGAATATACTGCTGAGATTCATAACTCATATACGCCAATAATTCTTCAAAATCCATGTTTCGATGTCAACTTTGATTGGGCCGATTCTTATATTGATTGGGCCACAAATATTAATGACAATCAACACAATTAACTATTTGGGTTTCAAGTACTGGCCGACAATTGATTTTATCACAAGCAATCTATTGGACCTTCAAATTGAACGTGTCTGATTGGACCTTCACATCGACAATTTCAATTTGACCAAAACAATCTGATTGGGCCAATTAAAACAATTCACAACATATGGGCCGACAAGCTTTAAATGTTGATTAGGCCGTGAACTTTGATGCAAGATTACCACATGTGCCTGACACAATTAATTGTTCATAAACTTCCGAGTTGACTTCAAACACTTTATGGATCTTGGGCCGAGAGCTTATTAACTGATGTGTGTAAAATGCAACATATAAATTACATCAAATAAGGCATAAAACTAACCCTTTTTTAGTACTAATGTTGGAAAAAGTGTGTTTTTGTCTTCCTTTTGAATTTACAGGGTCAAATGAGCTTAAACGAACAAAAGGAACAAAAATACAGCCTAAACCAACATAAATACAAAGAAAAGGAAGAAATGTGGCATGCCCGACCCCTCGACAACAACTCCCAAAGCAAAAACAAGAAGAAAGCTGAGCATGGGGCTGTGCCCAGCTGAGCATGGGGCTGTGCCCAGCCCGACACGGGGCGTGCCCAGCCCGACACGGGGCGTGCCCAGCTCAGCACGGGGCCGTGTCCAGAATGGTCAGCCCTGGCACAAAAGACAAACCTATAGAAGCTTCTATTGCCCACCACGGGGCCGTGTCCAGTGAACACGGGGGCGTGGCGAAAGTACAGCAGGCGCATTAATTGTAATTGCGAATTACAATTAATGAAGAGAGAGAATGTCAGACAAGCACGGGGGCGTGCCCAGCGGACACGGGGGCGTGTGGAGCTAATAAAGACAAACTGTATTAATGAAGAAAGAGAAAAGGGTGGACACGGGGCCGTGTCCAGCGGACACGGGGCCGTGTCCAGCGGACACGGGGCCGTGTCCAGGCTTCTGTACAGGCTATAAATAGGAGTGCTTGGCTCAAGCTCAAACCATCCCTTGGCACACCACCTCTCTCACACTTCATCCACCACCCACCACCACCATAACACCATCATCCACCACCATCATCCATTGTCCATCGTAGAGTGTGTGAGTCGTCTCGGGATCCAAGATTGATCGTAAGAGTTCTTGACAATCAAGGCCATGTTTGCCTAAGTCTCTTACATCACTTGGTGAAGACAAAGTGTCTAGTATAATACTTTTTATTTCTAATCTTTTGCACTTTTTATTTGGTTTTGTATTAATGACTTTAATAACTAGTTACTTATGTTGAAGGTGATCTTTCCTTATCGTTTGTCCGTGGTGTCTTGGCATTATTTTACTGTCTATATAAAATAAAGGATTTTCACCATTCATATCTCCACGGTCTATATGGAGGTATGTTGGCTACCTGGTCGGGGGTTAAGGGAACGGTTTGGTAAAGGTCTTGCCATTGTTCAGCGTTTAGAGGTCCTGCAATGGACATGGGTCAAATTTAGTAGGACCTCCTTCAATGCTTCACGGTATTGGATGGCGGGGGTCCAAACTCTTTGACCCCCTCATAAGTTAACTACTATTAATACTATAACCCGGCTATTTAGGACTGTATCCCTGCTGACTCAGACTACTTAGCCGAGGGTAACGTCGCCGCCAAAAGCAGGGCCTACCACAATACTGCATTAATAACTTAATTCATTATCTTCCAATAATCCACCCCTTTAGGATTGTATCCTTGCTGACTCAAACTACTGGGGTGAGGGTAACGTCACCTTCAAAAGAGGGGCCTACTACAATAACTAATATAATCTCTTAATTATGTGCAAAAGTGCGGAAATAATCAAAGGTTATACTAGATACGAGTCGGAACCAAGTGATTCATCTTGTCTATCTGTTTTTATTTTTATTTTTAGCATTTTAGTTAGTTTTTACTTTTCTTGGTTTAAAACATTTTTCTAAAACTTTTTATTTTGATTAGACGTTGAGGATAAACCGGTACTAAAAGCTCTTGTGTCCTTGGACGACCTCGGTATCTTACCAACGCTCTATTACGCTCACGATGGGTGCACTTGCCCATATGTGTGTTTAGTGTTAGTAAAATATCGTGTTTTATAAATTTAAAACTTGGCTAAAATAAGTGTTAAAAGGGCTTAAAATATACACCTAATATATACGACACTTCATACGCATTCCCACAAAAGTGAGTCTTGAGCCTTTATTGAGCATACAAATATATACCTTTAAATTAAATGCTCATTTTTCGTTTCTTGTGTGAATAGCCGCTTGGTTCTTACGACTCTAGAACTTGCCATGACGATACATTTCCGGTCCTTATCAACTTAAACCCGAGTAAGTAAATGATAGAGGCATTAGGACTAACCCTTTTTATTTCTACACCATTATTTTTATTTTTTTTTTATTTTTTTTTACCACCTACCCAAAACCCCCCTAGTTAGCCCCTTTGAGCCTAAACCTTTTCATTTCATAACCCAAACCAAACACCCTTTTGCCCACCAAAACCTTTTTATTTTTAACCCTTTGTTTTAGTAACAAGCTCGGTTTTTCTTATGACTTAAAAAAAAAAAAAAAAGAAGATGATGATGAAGCAAAAGAGAAATAAACAAACAAGTTTATCAAAAATAACTTTGTTTGAATAGTGGTTTCATCAAAATAAAAAAAAAATAAAAAAAAGAGGTCTTACGAAAACTGATGCTTTTTACGCCTTTCGCCCTTTTACTAACCCAACCACCTACCTTTAGCCCAAGCCAAACCCTTCACCCCAAAAGTCCTCTTGATATTTACAAAGGTGTATAGTTAAAAAGGAGGAGGATTGATTGCTTGGCAAGCTTATGGTATGAGTAAGTTCCATGCCGCTCTCGAGTGTTTCACAAAAATACATCTTCGGCCGAGTGTTGAGTGATTCCCCATGAGGTATGTGAACTTGTATATAAATAAAATTTTAAAGAGGCATGTTATGCCCAAATAAGTAATTTCTCTTATGAAAAGTTCAAAATAAATCATAACGAATAGGATTGTAAATAACATAAAAATAAAGCCTAATAAAGAATCTTGGATTCCCGGCACTCTATGACAAGCCCAAAAACCTTCTCTTCTACCAATTCCATTTGGGAGTGTAAAGCTACATTATAAAGAGTTTTGCTTGAGGACAAGCAAATATTCAAGTGTGGGGGTATTTGATGTGTGTAAAATGCAACATATAAATTACATCAAATAAGGCATAAAACTAACCCTTTTTTAGTACTAATGTTGGAAAAAGTGTGTTTTTGTCTTCCTTTTGAATTTACAGGGTCAAATGAGCTTAAACGAACAAAAGGAACAAAAATACAGCCAAAACCAACATAAATACAAAGAAAAGGAAGAAACGTGGCATGCCCGACCCCTCGACAACAACTCCCAAAGCAAAAACAAGAAGAAAGCTGAGCATGGGGCTGTGCCCAGCTGAGCATGGGGCTGTGCCCAGCCCGACACGGGGCGTGCCCAGCTCAGCACGGGGCCGTGTCCAGAATGGTCAGCCCTGGCACAAAAGACAAACCTATAGAAGCTTCTATTGCCCACCACGGGGCCGTGTCCAGTGAACACGGGGGCGTGGCGAAAGTACAGCAGGCGCATTAATTGTAATTGCGAATTACAATTAATGAAGAGAGAGAATGTCAGACAAGCACGGGGGAGTGCCCAGCGGACACGGGGGCGTGTGGAGCTAATAAAGACAAACTGTATTAATGAAGAAAGAGAAAAGGGTGGACACGGGGCCGTGTCCAGCGGACACGGGGCCGTGTCCAGGCTTCTGTACAGGCTATAAATAGGAGTGCTTGGCTCAAACTCAAACCATCCCTTGGCACACCACCTATCTCACACTTCATCCACCACCCACCACCACCATAACACCATCATCCACCACCATCATCCATTGTCCATCGTAGAGTGTGTGAGTCGTCTCGGGATCCAAGATTGATCGTAAGAGTTCTTGACAATCAAGGCCATGTTTGCCTAAGTCTCTTACATCACTTGGTGAGGACAAAGTGTCTAGTATAATACTTTTTATTTCTAATCTTTTGCACTTTTTATTTGGTTTTGTATTAATGACTTTAATAACTAGTTACTTATGTTGAAGGTGATCTTTCCTTATCGTTTGTCCGTGGTGTCTTGGCATTATTTTACTGTCTATATAAAATAAAGGATTTTCACCATTCATATCTCCACGGTCTATATGGAGGTATGTTGGCTACCTGGTCGGGGGTTAAGGGAACAGTTTGGTAAAGGTCTTGCCATTGTTCAGCGTTTAGAGGTCCTGCAATGGACCTGGGTCAAATTTAGTAGGACCTCCTTCAATGCTTCACGGTATTGGATGGCGGGGGTCCAAACTCTCTGACCCCCTCATAAGTTAACTACTATTAATACTATAACCCGGCTATTTAGGAGTGTATCCCTGCTGACTCAGACTACTTAGCCGAGGGTAACGTCGCCGCCAAAAGCAGGGCCTACCACAATACTGCATTAATAACTTAATTCATTATCTTCCAATAATCCACCCCTTTAGGATTGTATCCTTGCTGACTCAAACTACTGGGGTGAGGGTAACGTCACCTTCAAAAGAGGGGCCTACTACAATAACTAAGATAATCTCTTAATTATGTGCAAAAGTGCGGAAATAATCAAAGGTTATACTAGATACGAGTCGGAACCAAGTGATTCATCTTGTCTATCTGTTTTTATTTTTTATTTTTATTTTCAGCATTTTAGTTAGTTTTTACTTTTCTTAGTTTAAAACATTTTTCTAAAACTTTTTTTATTTTGATTAGACGTTGAGGATAAACCGGTACTAAAAGCTCTTGTGTCCTTGGACGACCTCGGTATCTTACCAACGCTATACTACGCTCACGGTGGGTGCACTTGCCCATATGTGTGTTTAGTGTTAGTAAAATATCGTGTTTTATAAATTTAAAACTTGGCTAAAATAAGTGTTAAAAGGGCTTAAAATATACACCTAATATATACGACACTTCATACGCATCATTAACTTTCAAAAATCTTTGATTGGGCCGCTAACTTTGGACAACAAACACAATCACATGGGCTGATAACTTTGATAGTAAACAGAATCTGATTGGACCGCAATTTAAAACTGGCCGACAACACAGTTAATGATCACATGCAAACTGAAATGGTTCTGATCACCTGAACATTTAGGAGCGGAATCTCAACACACTTTGGAGCGGAATCACACAAATAATCTGGAGCGGAATCACTAGATAACGTATCCTGGAGCGAAATTAAACTAAACTTTGGAGCGGAATTAGAATTTCAAGCTGAACCTGCTTTTCGAGCGGAATCCACAAGTAAATTTGGAGCGGAATCAACTAATATCTCAAGTGAGATGTCGATTAGGAGCGGAATTAGAACAAATTTTCGAGCGGAATCACGCTGATGTCATCATTCTCTCGAACGTTTTCGAGCGGAACCTCAAAAATAACCAGTTTTAGTTCGAATTTGGACTTGAAACTTTCAAGGCTTTGTTAACTATCAATTCCGAACACAATGTGAAAATTTGAGCCGATTTTAACCGTGAAATGATGTTCAATTTGAAAAAGAAAGGTGTAGAAACAGAAATCGCAGCTGAATTGTATAGAACTCTTCTTCCTGAGCTCTGATACCACTTGTAGGATCGTTTTGGAACCCGAATGAGTCGATCAGAAGAGCTTTACTCAGTTTGAACGGCGGAAACAGACAAACCGAGGTCAATTCAGCAACAATACACTTTAAACTGTTGTTTCTATTGATTGAACGACGTTTACAAGCACGAGAAATACCGGCAGCACTTCGGTACAATATTCTGATTCCCCACCAAATGACATGATGACTCCCCTATTTATAGTGTTTCTGATTCCCCACGAAAGTGCTATTTTCTGATTCCCCACGAAATGACAATTTTCTGATTCCCCACGAAATGACAATTTTCTAATTCTCCACGAAAATGTCATGTCAATTTCGTGGAAAATCAACATTTCGTGCCCTAATCTAAACAATTCTATACAAGACTCGATACAAGACGAAGACAACAGACGGATGCACCAACACTTCACCATCTTGAGTGTGTTTTATTCCTGAAAATTAAAACTAAACTAGAAAACATAAAAATTAATATAAACTAAACTAAGGATAGTTCCGCGGAATGCCTCTGTGGTGCGCCACGTTTATAAGGGTCCTTGGCTAGACCTAAAGCCTGGTCATATGTTACCCAAGTGGGATGTTTTGCATCCCATGCTACACCGTCAGAGAGCATCATCTAAACTTGAGTCAATGACCTTCATGTAGTTGACCGGGTCTTCGTCTTCTACTCTTTTTCCAACTCCAAACTTCATTTTCTCGTCCCCAATCCTCAATGTTAATGTTCCATCATTCATATCTACCACTGCTTGGGCCGTAGCTAGGAATGGCCTCCCTAGGATGAGTGGTACTTCAGGATCTTCCTCCATATCTAGTATGACAAAGTCGGTTGGAAAGACAAATTCGCCGACTTTGACTAATAGATTTTCAGCGACACCTTGTGGATATTTGACGGATCTATTTGCGAGTTGTATGCTTATTTTTGTAGGGCTTGTCTTCCCTAGGCCGAGTCGGTTGAACATTGATGAGGGAATGAGGTTGATGCTTGCCCCGAGATCGGCTAGTGCATTACGAATGGGGGATTCCCCAATCGAACAAGGGATTGTGAAGCTTCCGGGGTCAAGCTTCTTTTGCGGGAGTTTGTTAAGTAGTAAGGCGGAGCATTCTTCGCCTAAATTAACTAATTGCAATGATTCAATTTTCCTTTTATGAGTGAGGAAGTCCCCCATGAATTTTGAATATTTAGGCATTTGAGTTAGGACTTCGATAAATGGAATATTAACATGCAATTGTTTTAGTAAATTTTCGAACTTTGCGAATTGATCATCGGTCTTTTGACGAATTAACCGACCGGGGTATGGGACCGGATGAGTCTTAGTAGGCTCTTGAATTGGAGGGAAAGCCTTCTCTTGTTGGGTTGTGGGTGGCGTTGTGGTTTGTGAGATTGGCTTCTTTCGTTGGTTGGTAATGGTGCCTCCTCGGGACCCACGGTTCGGTTTCTCAATGTGATGAGATGTACTTGCGCCTTTGGGTTGGTTTCGGTATTACTTGGTAGCGCGCCTTGTGGTCTCTCGGAGAAATTTTGAGCTATTTGATTTAATTGTTTTTCAATGTTTTGAATGCTAGCTTGTTGATTTCTGAAATTCGATTCCAATTGTTGAAATCGATCCGAGTTTTTCTTTTCGGTGTCGGAGATGAGGCGAGATACAGTATCTTCAAGCCTTTCTTGTCCACCTTGTTGTTGAGATAAATTTTGTGGTTGTTGAAAGTTTGTTCATTGGTTTAAATTTTGTTGGTTACTACTATTGTCGGGTTCTCTCCAACCAAGGTTAGGGTGGTTACGCCATCCTTGGTTGTAGGTACCCGTTGGAGGACTCGACGGCCTAGGTCTATTATCAATGTAGTTTACCGATTCTGTTTGATCATCAATATCTTTCATACTACTCTAATTTTCATGTGGCCTACCACACCCCTCACAAGCCATAACCGAAGCTGTTTTTGCCATTTCTAGCTTTTTGATTTTTGAAGAAAGGGCCTCGATTTAGGCTTGTAAAGAAGTGCTTTCATCAACCTTATGGGTGCCCGGGGCATTAGATTTATTACCTCGGGGAGTGTGCCACTGAAAATTGGTTTGAGCAATTTCCTCAATTTGATTATATATTTCATTTGGGCGATGATTACCTAAAAGTCCCCCGGAGCTATAGTCGAGTGTTTGTCTTGTGTGTGGCAACAACCCATTATAGAAAGTGGATACTTGTTGCCATACCGCAAGACCGTGATGAGGACACTTTCTTAGTAGCTCCTTGAACCTTTCCCAAGTTTCATACAAGGATTCCCCGTCCTCTTGTGAATATGTATTAATTTCAGTCATTAATTTAGCCGTTTTAGCAGGAAGGAAATACTTATATAGAAACTTTTGGGCTAGTTCATCCCAGGTGTTTACCGAGCCAACTAGGAGGGTATTAAGCCAAGCCTTAGCTCGGTCTTTTAGTGAAAATGGAAACATGCGAAGGCAGATGGTGTCGTTTGATGCTCCATTGATCCGAAATGTATCACATATTTCTAACAAATTAGTAATATGTAGATGGGGATCCTCGTCCGCAAGTCCATGGAAGGTTGTGGAGTTTTGAAGCATCTTTATCAAATGTGGCCGAAGTTCGAAGTTGTTGGCTTCGACATTCCGTGCATTGATAGCGGCGCCTAGATTACCTACGGTGGGGCGTAAGTAATCCATGAGAGTACACTGGTCCGCCATTGGAAGTGGGTCCCCCGAAACTTTCTCTTGGTTTTTAGCTTTAAGTCTTTTTCTGAGAAAGCGTTCGGGTTCTTCTAGAGGTTCTTTTATGTCTCTACTAGAACTGGAGCTCATACACTACTTAGAAAGTTCGGATGTGGCGCCTGGGTTCCAAGTCCTGCAATAAAAACAGAAAAGAACGTTGGTTAGAAGGTTCACCACGGCCCCGTGCTCAGGTGAACACGGCCTGTTACTCGGGAGTTTGACACGGCCCCGTGTTGCACCGACACGGACCCGTGCTCAACTCTCAGTAACTCGGAAAATAAAAATTGCCAGTAACAATGCTGGGCACGGCCCATGTCCGACCAGGCACGGCCCGTGCTGAGCTCTGCAGAAACTGAAAAATTAAGAAAAATCCTAAAAAAAACAGAAAAATTAGAAAAAAACGATTAGGCCGTTGATTCCTAACTTTCTTAAAATCCTTGTGTCCCCGTCAACGGCGCCAAAAACTTGATGTGCGTGCGGTGTGTATATATTTTAATGTATATTTTAAGCCCTTTTTACATGTTAGTCAAGTTTTAAATTTATAAAACACGATATTTTACTAACACAAACACACATATGGGCAAGTGCACCCATCGTGAGCGTAGTATAGTGTTGGCAAGATACCGAGGTCGTCCAAGGACACAAGAGCTTTTAATACCGGTTTATCCTCAACGTCTAATCAAATCAAAAAGGTTAGAAAAATGTTTTTAAACTAGAAAAATAAAAACTAACTAAAATGTTGAAAAATAAAATAAAATAAAAAAACAGATAGACAAGATGAATCACTTGGCTCCGACTCGTGTGTAGTGTAACCTTTGATTATTTCCGCACTTTTGCACTTTTTAAGAGATTATCTTAGTTATTGTAGTAGGCCCCTCTTTTGAAGGTGACGTTACCCTCAACCCAGTAGTTTGAGTCAGCAAGGATACAATCCTAAAGGGTCGGATTATTGAAAGATAATTAATTAAGTTATTAATGCATATTATGGTAGGCCCTCTTTTGAAGGTGACGTTACCATCTGCTAAGTAGTCTGAGTCAGCAGGGATACAGTCCTAAGTAGCCGGGTTAAAGTATTGCCATCCAATACCAGTGGGTATTGAAGGAGGTCCTACTAAATTTGACCCAGGTCCTTGCAGGATCTATACACTGAACAAGGCAAGACTCTTACCAAACCGTTCCCTTAACCCTCGACCAGGTAGCCAACATATCTCCATATAGACCGTGGAGAAATGAATGGTGAAAATCTTTTATTTTATATAGACAGTAAAATAATGCCAAGACACCACGGACAAACGATAAGGAAGAATCACCTTCAACATAAGAAACTAGTTATTAAAGTCATTAATACATAACCAAATAAAAAGTGCGAAAAGATTAAAAATAAAAAGTATTACACTAGACACTTGTCTTCACCAAGTGATGTAAGAGACTTAGGCAAACATGGCCTTTGATTGTCAAGAACTCTTACGATCAATCTTGGATCCCGAGACGACTCACACACTCTATGATGGACGATGGATGATGGTGATGGATGATGGTGGTGGGTGGTGGGTGAAGTGTGAGAGAGGTGGTGTGCCAAGGGATGGTTTGCAAATGAGCCAAGCACCCCTATTTATAGGCTGAACAGAGACTCGGGCATGGCCCCGTGTCCACCTTCATTCTCTTTCTTCATTAATTGCAGTTTGTCTGCATTAGTTGACCACGCCCACGTGTCCCCTGAGCACGACCCCGCGCGTATCTGTACTATCAAGATTTCCCCAGATTCTGCGAATCTTAGAGTTGACCACGGCCCCGTGTCCGCTGAGCACGGCCCCGAGGTGGGTGATAGAAGCTTCTACAACTTTGTCTTTTCTACTGACACTTGGGCACGCCCCCGTGCTCACTGAGCACGGGGCGTGTTCAGCCTTCTGTTCTCTTGTTTTGTTTGGGAAGATGCTTTCGGGGAGGCCGGGCATGCCACGTTTGTTCCTTTTCTTGTATTTATGTTAGATTTAGCTGCCTTTTTGCTTCTTTTGTTCATTTGAGCTCATTTAATCCTGAAAATACAAAAGGAAGACAAAAACACACTTTTTCCAACATTAGTACTAAAAAAGGGTTAGTTTTATGCCACATTTGATGCAACTTATATGTTGCATTTTGCACACATCAGTCCCCGTCTTCAGAAATCTTATCTTCAGTTGCTTCAAGATCGAAACTTGTTTATGATGAATCGAAAGGGCAGAAGCAAACCCTATATATGAGAAAACACGCTGTAAGTTGTTATCAAACAACAAACAAATCGATATCTCCAAATCTGGAAGCATAAAACAAATCGTATTTAAATGAACAAATAATACAATCATAACCTATTAAGCAATACTAAAGTAAAACATCTAAACTAAAAATCAAAAGTTTTGCGTCAAACAATGTAAAAAACAAATAAAAAACAAAAACCTCAAACTTGTTCGGACTAAACCCAAAACTAATTCTCAACTTTTGGAATTAAAAGTGTAACACCCCGTGTTCCAGAAGTCAAAGTCAAAGTCAAGATTGAAGTCAAAGGAAGAAAAGATTGCTAATTGCGATATGTCACTCCTTGCTCAACTCCTGTTTTGACTTCTTTGATTTGTAGATAGTCTATGTATTTTATCGCATTAGTTGTATTATGTGGAGTTCATGTTAATAATCGAGGTTTAATCGCTATTTATCGCACGATTAATCGATGTGTCGCTTATCGCATCGCAATCGCATTCACAACCCGATTTATGCGTTCTGGATATCGTTTTACGTGTGTGTGCCCTGTATGTGTTACTTGTGCATGTTTATTTTATGTATGTTTTGTGGTGGTTAATCAAAACGCAATCGCAACTCTATCGCAATCGAATCACAAACTCTAAACGCAACTTACTTAGGATGATTGTATGTTAGATATAGTGGTTGGGATTAAGTGTGTAACTAATGGAAAATTTCATCGCATCGCTTACTTGAAACACATCGCAAACTCAACGCATCAAAACGAAACGCCGAAATCAAATCGTCGGAGCCACTCGATCGAGTGACTACTCAATCGGATGGCCATCCGATCGGATTACCATCCGATCGGATTGCCACCCGATCAGACAGCCATCCGATCGGTGACCCACTCGACCCTCTTGCACTTTCCATTTTGGGAAACCCTATAAATACCAACCTGTCACATCATTTGTGATGTGACAGCTCTCCACTCGACCCAGCCGCACTCCAACCTTCTTTCTCTTGATTTCTCACTATTCTTGTAAGTTTTCAACCTAAATCTTGTACTTCTATGATCTACACGCACTTCTCCATCATTCTCTCTTTTGAATCTAAACTTTTAACCGTGAAATCAATGGATTTGAGGTGTTCTAGGGTGATGTCATCATAAGGTTCTTATGAACATCATGTTTTGGCTTCGATCCATCAAGAACAACTTATATCTGGACGATTTCCACATGAATGAACAAAGATCTTGCATAGATCTGAACATATCCATGGTGAAAAGGATTGAAAGATGGTTTTCTAACTTTCTTTAAACTCTTTTACACTCAATGCACTCAAAACCGATAGAATCGGAGCTTGTTCTGATCTTCTACTCATTCTTAGTGATGTGTTGGTTCAAGATCTGGAATCTATCAAAGAGACTACCGATTTTGGGTTAAACATGGACAACCGTCTCGAACAGTTAACTGGTCGGACTAGGGTGGTTCCTATCCGATCGGGTCACTTGGGTCTGGACGAGGTTCTGTTGTTTAGCACGTTATCACACCGTCTCGATCAGAACTCAAAAATTTCAAAAACAATCAAGTGTCAAGACGATCAAGTTGTTAGGACGGATTACCGTCTGATCGGATTGCCATCCGATCGGACAGCCATCCGATCGGCTTATACTTGGTTCCAATCCGATCGGACAGCCATCCGATCGGCTTACACTTGGTTCCACAACTTAAACTTTTATTTTGATTATTTCAAGGACTGAACGTCGAACGGATTGCCATCCGATCGGATTGCCATCCGATCGAACGACCATCCGACCATGTGATGTTTGGAACTTCAACACCTAACAATTTTCAACATGTTCAATAACCAACGGATTGCCACCCGATCGGATTGCAATCCGATCGAGTGACAAACTACTGTGAACTTGTTCTCACTAATTATGTCCTGCTAATCGGATCGTCACCCGATCGAACCGCCGTTTCGATCGATCGACCTGAAGGGTAGAGATACTTCTCTGTTTTCAAAATGCTACAACGAAAACTTCAAAAGGCAAACCATCACACACAAACACATCCTCACCAATTGAGGTGTCAATCCAATCGAATGGCCATCCGATCGGATGACCATTCGAATGGATTGACATCCGATCGACTGGCCATTCGATCGGATTGCCATCCGATCGGATTACCATCCGACACTTATCACTCTTGCACCGTTTTACGCGCCACTTATCGTTTATGCTATCGTTAACTGTTCAGGCTAATCTCTCTCAGCGCTCCCTTCAATCCAAGAGAGTGTTTACTTGTTAAACACAATCTGTGAGTATACTCGACCCTTTTTGCTTTTTTCACTTTTGGGTGTTACATACGTTACTTATTCTAAATCACAATCGACACATAACGCAAACACTATTTATACGCTAACCTTTATTGCATGCTACGTGTTATTCGATGAATGCTTGTATGTTATGTTAACACAGTGATTGTTGCCTGACATCTTAGCAACGATTGTACTATAGTTTGGACTCAGCACCGGTCGTGGACAGGGGTTGTTAAGGGCTTTACTTCAAATGTCCCAGTGGGGATATGGGTTACGCATTCTACAACTCGCAGTCACATCTGTGCATATTTCCCTGTCGATAACCTACTTGCCTTCACTTTGTACATGTTACATGCTGGTTATGCGTAAACTATTTCGAACTCTATTATGCTATATCAAACTTGTATGCTCACCTTTACACTATGTGTATTGACCTTTATTTTAACGTATGTGACAGGTGTTTAGGATGCTATCTGCTAGGATGCTGTGTTTTTCCTGCTTTTGTGGAATCAAGTAGGATGGAGTCTAGAAACAAAGACAATTAAGTCATTTGAATCTGAGTTGTCGGAACATGTTTTGTTTTGAGAATATCTGTCTGTAATAATTAGATTACTTAATAGGTTATGGTATGGGAAATAATTAGATTACTTAATGTACCATTGTCTTAACACACGATTGTGTTAAAACTGCTTTAATATGTTAAATCAAAGCGGATTTAAAACAAATCAATAAATAAATAATTAAATCCGTGTATGAGATATGTAAACGAGTTTAGCGCAAGCTTCAAATAAGTGAAAACACCACCACAAGGTGTCGAAATCAACAAACAATTTAATGGATTCGAATTTCAAACAAGTTTACTTCGACTCGGAACAAATGAAACACTTGTTAAAACGAATTTTGAATATGATGCTCTGAATTGAATATGTGTAATGGACAAGTTCAAACAATTGAACTTGGTTTTAGCGCAATCCGACAATAAATATATATGTATCAAAAAGGAAATTTCGACATTGTTACGACGAAAAACCATGTATGTAACTTGAAAAGAAAAGAAATTTCAAGAAAATGTGTTGACTTGATAACAAGAAGTCAACATTTACAAGAATGTAGATCATCAATATCACGAAGCAATAATTGGATATAGCGAAATAATAATTAAAATTTTGATGAAAACGATCACTCAAAGTGAAACCACATGCGTAACAAACGATGCATGTGTAACATATGAATTTTTCAAGAAATGAAGCAAACGAGTGTTCGCTATAATGAAAGAAGTTGTCGTGATACAACGACCATTAAGAGGAGTAGGGATGTAAAAATCTACTCATTAGATGCAAAAGTCGGAATTTCAACAAAGGAAATTTAAGGACTTTACCTGGGGTTTCATGCGATGTCCGGTTGTTAGGTGACATTACCATGGAATGTCGAACATAGCGTATTCGTCGTTAACTAAAATAGGGGGATGCGGAGACATACGTCTTCTCCTTATCGTGACTCGTGTCATTGCAGGACCGCGCGCCAAACCGCCGCTTCCTGATCGATAGTTTTCATGCTGACATGATTAGTATCGTTGCTGAAATGCTCCATCCTGTCTTCTCAAAGACTGTGCCTCGTAAGTCGTATGTGTTGTACTTCAACCTCCGTTGATGTATAGATTGTGTTTCGTGAACTCTTGCACACCCGTGCTTCGTTTTGCGTAGGTTACCTGCTCGGTTAACTAAAATAGCATAGACGACATAATAATGGCGTTTACCCGAGTTAATAGACGAGGTTCCTACGTGACGACCTTTAATGAACTTAGACATAAGTTTCCGAAGGTCCTAAATGCATGTTATCAAAACTCTCAAGTTTTTGCTTACCGTATGTAATCATTTCATGTATCGTGTATCAAATGCAACTCTTGTGCTTGTTTAAAATCAAAACAGTTGACTCATTGTTCTTGGATACGGTTGGAACCCATATTCGAGTCTTAGGCATTCTGTACGTATTCAAAGTCTTAATGATCTAAGTCCCCAGGAGGAAAGTGAGGTTAGAGCCTAGGTATCTCTACAGAAAACCTAAGTCGCTGTAACCTATAGCTCTGATCCCAATCTGTCACACCCCGAAATATCAGAGCTGGCGTGACTGGACTGGTATCTTCATTGCACAGCGGAAGCAAATAAGCTAAGACTTCTAGAAATTGAACGCCCACTAAGTACTCGAATCTCCAATGGGTCTCCTACTCCAACCGTGCCATAATTTCGAAATGTAACCTGAGAAAGAAACATGCGAAAAATCAACATAAAGTTGAGCGAGTTCATAGTTTGTTTGTAAAAGATTTGAAATAAATCTTTTTGAATAACCGGTTTGTGAAATATTATTGAGAAAACGAATTTAAAAATCATTTTCTTGTCAAGTTATATGGAAACTTTGTATTTGTAACGCATTAAGTTCATAGAACCATGTATTTGTAAACTCTCGTATTTGTAATGTTCGTATAACCGTCAATACCCACCCTGACTTTGACTCCATGCCCGCATAATCCTATGCTTTGAATTTGTATAAAACATGGTATGTAATTTGTAAAACCCTGGTATGAAAGCAACAAGAAAACAAATCAATTAATGTGTAGCTAATACATTAATACACATGACATGGTGCGGGAAGACTCAAACCTAGCAGATTTTGCACTGGGCTTCCGGCTGTAAGACATAGTCACCTCATGGTCCACTCGATGGACTCATGGGTGGGGCTCGCTACACCCAAATAGATCTATCACTCATGTCCCTCGGTCCTACAACGAGGATTGATGGCCTTAAGCATTATACCCACCACTCACATGATCTAGGTGTACCCTTCCTTAGCTAACCATACCAATTAATAGTGTTTGTAAACAGTTGTTACATGTATTTCACCCCCAAAGTTATAAAACTGAAAATAGTTAAAGAAAAGGGGGGACACGAAACTCACTGGGTGTCCCGTTCCTCAAGCGCAGACCAACACAGTCCCAATATTATGACTAGACGATCCCATCCCTAGTCATGAAAATCATTCACATTTCAATAATACGCATTTGTTTTGTAAAACCGGCATATTTAGTATGAATCATTCGTAAACCATTTGAGTTCAATGAAAATCACAAATCATTTGTGTTAGTTAAAACGTGTTGTAACATGGTTTAGAAATATATAGTTTTTGTTCCTTCTAAAACGTCGTATGTTCTTTGCAAAACGTGCTTGTCTAAAAATATGCAATCTTTGTTCATCGAAAACTTTGTATGTTTCTACAAAACGTGCATGTCTTTCCACCCCGAAAACATTTATAAAAATGTAAAACCGTAAAAAGGTGGGGTTATGAACTCACCTGAATTGCCTTGTGCAAAGCTAGCTAATTACGACTTCGTGATGTCGTTTCCAAGATGAGAATCGCTAGCGTGCATTCTACAAAATTCCTAACACGGAATATATTATAAGTTTCTAACCAAAAGCGGTAGCTAAACTACGTGTCACCGAGCTCTACTGAATCGTTGACCGAACGATTTGACGGTAAATTGTTAACTTAACGAAAATGACTAAGTTATATTCGTTAAGTTTCATTTATTGTCGATAAGGTTACTAAGTCTTGGAATACTTAGTTCTCGAAAGATGTGAAAATATATAAATATTTATATAAAAATATATAAATATATTGTTATAATCGCGTTAGACGTCCCGAGGAATCGTTTGTTTATATAGAAATATTCGTATGAAAGTAATATATAATAAACTTGTATTATATATATTACGTCCTGTATATACTTGCCAAAATATATGTATATGCCGTTCCGGCGTTTGAAATAAATATAAAAAGTTATATTTATTCTATAAAATTTTCATTGAGTTGTTGTGTTCGAAAATAAACATATAACTATATTTATTTTTATACAAGAATTCGTGTTGTACGAAATTTGGAATAAATACAAATTATATTTATTTTATAAAACGAATTCGAGTCGTTTGGTATTTCAAATAAATATATAAACTATATTTATTTTAGTAAAACAATCGTCGAGTTGTTTGAAGTTTGAAATAAATATACAATATATTTATTCTTATGAAAAGAGGTCGTATTATCATTCGACATTTAAAACAATATAAATCATTACGTTGATTTTATATAAGTTTTGTCGAATTTTCAAAGTTTTGAAATAGACATAATAACTATATTCATTTATTGTAAATAATTCCCGAATAGTCGTTTTTGTAAGTTTTAAAGTGTCGTTGAAAGTTATTATATAGTTGTTATCGGTTTTCAGAAAAGTCGTTTGATACCGTTAGTTGTTGTTTTTCAATAAAACGCGTTTTGTTTTAGGAATTTTCTCAAAAAAAAAAAAACGGGCAGAGTTTCCTCTGTTTTTGGACGGCCCCGACAACACCAGTTGTCGTTACTGTTCACAATTCAATCAATATACTCAATATATAAGATTTCGTCAAATATATAAAGATTTAAAGTATACTTTAATTAAATTATAAATATAACGAAATAAACACATCGCTAATCTTTACCAAGTCTTCCGTCAAAATGTCGAGCCGCTTGACTGAGTTGACAGAGTCAACTGAGTTGACCGGTTGAGTTGACCGAGTCAACTCACTGTGTTGACCAGGTTTGACCGAGTCGACTCGCTGAGTTGACTTGAACCGACCGCGCCGCGAAACTCGAACTGAACCAAGACCCGTGTTGACATGTCGAGCCGAACCAAATCTGACAGGAGCATAATCACCCAAACTGAGCCGAATCTGCTGTGCCGAGAACCCGACCTAAACCAACTCAAAACTGAGCATCAAATCTGAGTTTGGAACTGACCACTAACCTGACTAAACCTCGAACCATGACCCGACCCGTATCCGAGTTGCCGGTCGGACCACCACACACTGCAGCTAATGGCGGATTTCGGCACCACCACCGCCGTAATCATCGTAAACATCAGCAACAATATCGTCATCGTCGGAACCAGAGTGAGATACGGATCTCGAAGTTTGAATTCATCATCATCATCATCATCATCGTCATTAACAACAACATCACCATCATTATCATCAACAGCAACATAACATCTTCATCATCACATCATCATCTTCATCGTGAAACTCGACGGACCGAAGCAAGGGCCACCAGTTCGAGACGAGGACCACCGGTTCGAGACGAGGACCACCGCTCACCACCACCACCGGTTCTCTCTCTCTCTTGTTTGTAGCCGCCGCAAATCTTCGTCGGAGGGGGGGGGGGGTATTTAGCCGGAAACAGTCATCGGCTCCACTCTTTGACACACCTGTTGTCGGAATCACATAGATCGGAAGGTGTGGGTGAGTGTCGGGGGGGTTACACACTATCACGCGCCAGAAAGGTGGTTGCCGGAGCTCCGCCGCCGCGGCTTCGCCGTGCACTGGCCGGCTCCGCCGGTGTGTTTGTCGCCGGAAGTGAGAGAGCAGTTTGTGGATGTGTATGTGTTATGAATGTTATGTATGTTGAATGACTGCACAAATGAAAAATTAAGGGTATGGACCCTTTTTATATTGAAGGTTTGTTAATGGGCTTTGGGCTTGGGCTCAAGGCCCACAAGCCCAAACCTCACGTTTTTTAGTGGCCCGTTAAATTCTACGAACCCGTCTGCGAAACCCGAAATCACCATAACCTAGTAAAATAATATTTCAGATTTAAAAACGTGTAAGAGTAATATCGGTAGTTGTCGTTGTTGCGTTCGTACATCGATAACGGTAAAAATCGCGTAAAATACGACGTTGTTCATTCTAATCCGGTTTCAACTACGATTGTTAAAATTTAATTACGAAACAAAATACATCGTAAAATTTAAGTTTTTTTTTAAATAAGCACTTCCGATGCTTCCGTTTCGTTACCGGTGCGTTTCCTGCAGTTGCGTTTCTCGTTCCTGTTTGCGTTTTGCGAGGTACGGAAGCGAAATAAATTCACAACATTAAATTCATAAATATAAAATATTCGTAGAAAATCTGTACTCGTTGGTGTTGTTAGTACTTCATACGGTTTTGTTTCGTTATCGTTTAATATTCCGCAAATTCCACGCGAATTTTCATACGCGTACTGTAAAGTCGAATAAATGTTCCTAGGCAGTCCAAAGGCCTAATTAAGTTAATTTGCGCTGTAAACACTATTTATGATCATGTTAATCACTTGTTAATCACGTAATTAAGAGCCGTAAATCACCGGTTGTCACAAGCATAGTCCTGAAGGCCAAAATGTGTACCAAAAGTCCTTGGGAATAGTCGAATCACTTTGGGTAGTCGACATCTATCGAGCCTTAGACAATCTATACTTGATTTTATGTGTTTCCGATTCTGGATTTCGCCGCCGCTGACTCTGATAATTTGTCGTTTTATGTGGATTTTATGTGTTTTATGTGATTCTATTTGTTTATATGTTTTGATTTTGGCGATTTATTCGCTTTTCGCTTTGATCGACACACATGAACCGCACTGTACATCTACCTCAAAACGCTGACAAATCGTTGCTACTTGTGAATGATCGCATGCTATGTTACTCGCTTATGCTATACTACTCGCTGATCGCAATCGCTATTCTCGAACGCGCGCAGACTTTGAAAGATAGGTTTTTGTATTCTGACTGCCTCTTGTGCTTCTGTGCCTTATGTGCTTACGTACCCCTACGTGCTTATATGTTCTGTGATTATGTGCTTATGTGATTTTTGTGCTTATGTGGTTGTATGGTAGACGTGTTCCCGTGCTTTATATAAGGTAGCTCTTGGTGTTTCGCTAGACCATGCTAGGATTAATCGAAATAGTGTTTTGAATCCATGGCGCTATCTATTGCAGACAATGTCGTCATTTGGATCCTTTCACTCACGATCAGCGCGCCGCAACCACGATGACAAACGCATCGCCTCTCTCGTCGCTAAGCAGATAGCGAAAGTCATCCCCCAGATCGTCAGTGAATTGAATGAAAACGCTAGAAAATCTTCAGAAGAGTCTCGGACTGAATCGCCAAAAGATGCTTTCAGCTTCAAGCAGTTCAAAGCTTGCGGACCAAAAGAATTTACCAGAGAAGATGGTCCTATGGCCATGTTTCAATGGTTTGATTCGATTGAAGTCACTCTGCGTCAGAGCAACTGTCCTGACAACCTCCGAACTGTTAACACCACCGGCGTCTTCCAGTCCCGCGCATTAAACTGGTGGATGGCTGAGAGGAACAAGAGGGGAAACGACGCAGCTTATGGATTGTCGTGGGATGAGTTGAAGGACCTGATGATGAAAGAGTTATGCCCTCCCCATGAACTCCAAATGCTAGAGGACGAGTTCTGGCATCTGAAGCAGAAGGATGGTGATAACGCTGCCTTGACTGCTCGCTTCAAGCAACTCAGTATAATCTGTCCAGACCAAGTGAAGATGCCCAAAATCACCATCAAGAAATACATCCGTGCCCTTCCGGATTGTGTGGCTGATTTCGTCCAAGCTGCCAAGACGACGACCATCGAGGAAACGGTTCTACTCGTTGCTGAGATCAATAATAAGCGAGTCAAAGCTGGGTTTTGGGATAAAGCTTCGAAGAATCTGCATCAAGCAACAACCGCTGCCACCGCTGAAATCGCGTCGCCCCGCAATCATCAAAGTCCTCTCGACGCAAAAGGAAGAACAAAAGCAACTCCAGCAACAAGAACTGTGTTGTTACCACCATTGCCCCGCTTCAAGCTGTACCAGCTCAGCAGCAACCTCAACACCGATCAGCTGCACCACCAGTTACCTATGCACCGCCAACCAAACGTGCATATACTGGTCCTCACCCTGCCTGCCCAACATGTACCTACCATCATCCAGTGGGAATCGCTTGTCGATACTGCGTGTATTTCAACATGTACAACCACTTCACCGCCAACTGCCGTACTGGTCCAAGTCATGCTACCGCTCCAGCACAAGGCCCCGCTCCTGCTCAACAAGCTCTACTCCCCGCTCCTCAAGGCCAATAAGCGGCTCCTGCACCTGCGGTCCATGCTAGAGCTTGCTTCGCGTGTGGTGATCCTAACCACTTCGCGAACATGTGCCCGAACTGAGTGGTGAAGCAAGAGCTATAGCAGCAACAGCCTGCACCACGTGGACGCACCTTCAACATCAATGTTCGCCAAGCTCAAGCCGACAACAATGTGTTAATGGTACGTTCCTTGTGAATGGTATATATGCTTCGTGTTTATTTGATACTGGAGCCGATAACTGTTTTGTGTCGTTTGAATTCGAAAAGCTCCTTAATCGTAAGCGCGCTCATCTCCCTTCGTCATTCGATGTTGAAGTAGCCACCGGAAGAATCATCGCTGTGAATTCTGTTCTTTGTGATTGTACTCTCGAACTCAACAATCACATCTTTCCTATCGACCTTATTCCGATGTAGCTCGGTAGTTTTGACGTTATAGTAGGCATGGATTTTCTTTCATGAGAATCGTGCCGAAGTTGTTTGTTTTGATAAGATGATTCGCTTCTCGTTCTCTAATGGTGATTTATTGTGTGTTTATGGTGAAACTCCCTCGAAGGGTCTCAAACTCATGTCATGTATCCAAGCTAGCAAGTATCTCCGCAAGGAATACAGAGCTTTCTTGGCCAACATTGTAGTAGCGGAGAAGGAAAAGAAAGGTAATCCTGGAGTAAGCGATGTTCTCGTTGTTTGTGAATTTCCTAACTTCTTTCCCGATGAGTTACTCGGTTTACCGTTGAGTCGTGATATCGACTTTCGTATCGACCTCATTCCTGGAGCCAGTCCTGTTGCTAAAGTGCCTTATCGTCTCGCTCCATCCGAAATGCGCGAACTCTCGAGTCAGCTCCAGGAATTGCTTGATAAAGGCTTCATTCGCCCTAGCACCTCTTCTTGGGGCGCACCAGTCCTTTTCGTCAAAAAGAAGGACGGGTCGTTCCGGATGTGCATCGATTATAGGGAATTGAATAAGCTGACCATCAAGAATCGCTATCCCCTACCTCGAATCGATGATTTGTTTGATCAGTTACAAGGTGCTATGTGTTTCTCGAAGATCGATCTACGCTCAGGCTATCACCAATTACGCAATCAAGAGGAGGATATACCCAAAACGGCCTTTCGCACCCGTTACAGCCACTATGAGTTTGTTGTTATGCCTTTTGGTTTAACCAACGCACCCGCGGTTATCATGGATCTGATGAATCGCGTGTGTAAACCATTTCTTGACCGCTTCGTCATCGTGTTCATCGATGATATCCTGATCTATTCCAAGTCGAAAGCCGAACACGTGAAACATCTACGTTTGGTTCTCGAGCTACTCCAAGGGAATCAACTCTATGCCAAGTTCTCCAAGTGTGGATTCGGGCTAGAGGAGGTTCAATTCCTCGGTCACATTGTCAATAGTCAAGGTATTCACGTCGACCCCGCGAAGATCGAAGCTGTTAAGAGTTGGGTTACACCTAAGAACCCGTCTGAAGTCCGTTCTTTTCTCGGACTAGTGGGCTATTATCGCCGATTTATCGAAGGATTCTCTAAAATCGCCGTGCCGCTTACTTCTCTCATGCATAAAGACAAACCTTTTGTTTGGGGAACTGAACAAGAATCTTCCTTTCGAACCCTCAAGCATATGCTTTGCAATGCTCCCGTCCTTGCTTTACCCGATGAAAACGATGACTTCGTTGTCTATTGTGATGCCTCAAACCTTGGTCTTGGTTGTGTTCTCATGCAACGAGACAAGGTTATCGCCTACGCGTCTCGAAAGCTCAAGATCCACGAGAAGAACTATACAACCCACGACCTCGAGCTAGGCGCAATTTTTTTTGCGTTGAAGATTTGGCGACACTACCTGTAAGGTACTAAGTGTACGGTCTTCACTGACCATAGGAGCCTACAACATATTTTCAGCCAAAAAGACCTGAATATGCGTCAACGCCGATGGGTAGAACTTCTCAACGATTACGACTGTGGGATTCGTTATCATCCTGGTAAAGAAAATGTCGTTGCCGACGCCCTCAGCAGACGAAGCTATTTGTATAGCGTTCGTAATACTCAAGCCCAACATCATCTCGAAACTCTCATCCGCGAAGCCCAACATGCTTGCTTTACCGAGCGCACTTTAAAGAAGGAAAGGATTCTCAACGATGGAGCCTAGTTAGTGAATAAGTCGAATGGGATATTCCATTATCTGGACCTAATTTGGATCCCTAAGCGGACTGATTTACGACAGATTCTAATGGACGAAGCCCACAGGTCTCGACACTCTATTCATCCTAGTGCCGATAAAATGTACCAGGACCTTTGCTACAAGTACTGGTAGCCGGGCATGAAGAAAGATATTGCTCTCTATGTTTCGAAGTGCCTGACTTGCTCGAAAGTCAAGGCCGAGCACCAAAGACCCTCTGGCTTGCTCGTCCAACCCAAGATTCCCATATGGAAATGGGAGAGTATAGCTATGGACTTCATAACGAAACTTCCGCGCACGCCATCAGGTCAAGACAACATCTGGATTGTCGTTGACCGCCTGACTAAATCTGCTCATTTTCTGCCAATTCGAGAAGACTACAAGGTAGAAAAATTAGCCCGAATCTACACCAACGAGATCATTTGTCAACATGGGACGCCTCGCGACATCATCTATGACCGCGATGGTCGGTTTACCACGCGCCTATGGGAAACGTTTCAATCAGCTCTCGGTACTATGCTCAATCTAAGTACCACTTTTCATCCCCAAACCGATGGTCAGACTGAAAGAACGATTCGTACCCTTGAAGACATGCTCTGTTCGTGTGTCATAGATTTTGGTGGTAATTGGGACGCATACTTACCTTTAGTCGAATTCTCGTACAATAACAGTTATCATTCTAGTATACAAATGGCACCGTTTAAGGCATTATACGGAAGAAAATGTCGATCGCCTATTGGGTGGCGCGAGATCGGTGACTCATAAATAACCGGTCCTGAGCTACTGCAAGAAACGACTGACAAAATCCTCCAAATTTGAGACAACCTGCTGAAAGCTCGGAGTCTTCAGAAAAGTTACGCCGATAGACAACGCAAGCCCCTTGAATTTGACGTTGGCGGCCATGTACTCCTAAAGGTATCACCTTGGAAGGGTGTGGTCAGATTCGACAAGAAAGGAAAGCTCGCACCTCGATATGTTGGACCCTTTAAGATTCTGGAAAGGATCGGAAAAGTGGCCTACAGACTCGAACTACTGGAGGAACTTAGCAACGTCCACCCGACTTTTCATGTGTCGAACCTCAGAAAGTGCCTAGCTGAGCATGATTTATACGTACCGCTAGAAGATCTTCAAGTGAACGAAACACTACACTTCGTGGAGAAGCCTGTCGAGATCATGGACCAACAAACCAAGCAGCTCAGGCGCTCACGCATTCCCATCGTGAAAGTTTGCTGGGAAGGCAAACGAGGCGCAGAGTTCACTTGGGAATTCGAAAGCGACATGAAGGCGAAGTACCCGCAGTTGTTTATTACAGCCAAAGCCTAATCTCGGGACGAAATTCCCTTAAGTAGGGGAGGCTGTAACACCCCGTGCTTCAGAAGTCAAAGTCAAAGTCAAGATTGAAGTCAAAGGAAGAAAAGATTGCTAATTGCGATCTGTCACTCCTTGCTCAACTCCTATTTTGACTTCTTTGACTTGTAGATAGTCTATGTATTTTATCGCATTAGTTGTATTATGTGGAGTTCATGTTAATAATCGAGGTTTAATCGCTATTTATCGCATGATTAATCGTTGTGTCGCTTATCGCATCGCAATCGCAACCCGAATTATGCGTTCTGGATATCGTTTTACGTGTGTGTGCTCTTTATGTGTTACTTGTGCATGTTTATTTTATGTATGTTTTGTGGTGGTTAATCAAAACGCAATCGCAACTCTATCGCAATCGAATCGCAAACGCTAAACGCAACTTACTTAGGATGATTGTATGTTAGATATAGTGGTTGGATTAATTGTATAACTAATGGAAAATTTCATCGCATCGCTCACTCGAAACGCATCGCAAACTCAACGCATCAAAACGAAACGCCGAACTCAAATCCTCGGAGCCACTTGATCGAGTGACTACTCGATCGGATGGCCATCCGATCGGATTACCACTCGATCGGACAGCCATCCGATCGGTGACCCACTCGACCCTCTTGCACTTTCCTTTTTGGGAAACCCTATAAATACCAACCTGTCACATCATATGTGATGTGACAACTCTCCACTCGACCCAGCCGCACTCCAACCTTCTTTCTCCCGATTTCTCGCTATTCTTGTAAGTTTTCAACCTAAATAATGTACTTCTATGATCTACACACACTTCTCCATCATTATCTCTTTTGAATCTTAACTTCTAACCGTGAAATCAAAGGATTTGAGGTGTTCTAGGGTGATGTCATCATAAGGTTCTTATGAACTTCATGTTTTGGCTTCGATCCATCAAGAACAACTTAGATCTGGACGATTTCCACATGAATGAACAAAGATCTTGCATAGATCTGAACATATCCATGGTGAAAATGATTGAAAGATGGTTTTCTAACTTTCTTTCAACTCTTTTACACTCAATGCACTCAAAACCGATAAAATCGGAGCTTGTTCTGATCTTCTACTCCTTCTTAATGATGTGTTGGTTCAAGATCTGGAATCTATCAAAGAGACTACCGATTTTGGGTTAAACATGGACAACCGTCTCGAACAGTTAACTTGTCGGACTAGGGTGGTTCTTATCCGATCGGGTCACTTGGGTCTGGATGAGGTTCTGTTGTTTAGCACGTTATCACACCGTCTCTATCAGAACTGCAAAACTTTCAAAAACAATCAAGTGTCGAGACGATCAAGTTGTTAGGACGGATTGCCGTCTGATCGGATGGCCATCCGATCGGATTGCCGTTCGATCGGCTTACACTTGGTTCCACAACCTAAACTTTTATTTTGATTATTTCAAGGACTGAACGTCGAACGGATTGCCGTCCGATCGGATTGCCATCCGATCGAACGACTATCCTACCATGTGACGTTTGGAACTTCAACACTTAACAATTTTCAACATGTTTAATAACCAACGGATTGCCACCCGATCGGATTACAATCCAATCGAGTGACAAACTGTTGTGAACTTGTTCTAACTAAGTGTCCTGCTAATCGGATCGTCACCCGATCGAACCGCCGTTCGATAGATCGACCTGAAGGGTAGAGATACTTCTCTGTTTTCAAAATGCTACAACGAAAACTTCAAAAGGCAAACCATCATACACAAACACATCCTCACCAAACGAGGTGTCAATCCAATTGAATGGCCATCCGATCGGATGACCATCCGAACGGATTGACATCCGATCGACTGGCCATCCGATCGGATTGCCATCCGATTGGATTACCATCCGACACTTATCACTCTTGCACCGTTTTACGTGCCACTTATCGTTTATGCTATCGTTAACTGTTCAGGCTAATCTCTCTCAGCGCTCCCTTCAATCCAAGAGAGTGTTTACTTGTTAAACACAATCTGTGAGTATACTTGACCCCTTTTTGCTTTTTTCAGTTTTGGGTGTTACATACGTTACTTATTCTAAATCACAATCGACACACAACACAAACACTATTTATACGCTAACCTTTATTGCATGCTACGTGTTATTCGATGAATGCTTGTATGTTATGTTAACACAGTGATTGTTGCCTGACACCTTAGCAACGATAGTACTATAGTTTGGACTTAGCACCTGTCGTGGACAGGGGTTGTTAAGGGCTTTACTTCACATGACCCAGTGGGGATATGTGTTGCGCATTCTACAACTCGCAGTCACGTCTATGCATATTTCCCTATCGATAACCTACTTGCCTTCACTTTGTACATGTTACATGCTGGTTATGCGTAAACTATTTCGAACTCTATTATGCTATATCAAACTTGTATGCTCACCTTTACACTATGTGTATTGACCTTTATTTTAATGTATGTGACAGGTGTTTAGGATGCTATCTGCGAGGATGCTGTGTTTTTCCTGCTTTTGTGGAATCAAGTAGGATGGAGTCTATAAACAAAGACAATTTAATCATTTGAATCTGAGTTGTCGGAACATGTTTTGATTTGAGAATATCTATGTCTGTAATAATTTGATTACTTAATGGGTTATGGTATGGGACATAATATTAACTATTTGGTAATTTAGTCGTTATGGAATTTCTCTTGACAATCTGTTTCGCTCAGTGCCATGCCCCGATGTTTCCGTCATCGGTTGGGGTGTGACAAAAAGACCTTCCTTTACACCAAGATTGTCTTCGTTTTGTTTGTAGGCTCTTTGGCCAAAGCAAAGTGATACTTTTTATGAAAGGCCACCCAGTAGCAAAATTTGTATGCGTGTTCAATCCGAAAGTGACCCAAACTTATTTAGACTAAACCCAAACCTTTGATTTCCACGTAAGAAACTAATGCCCCTTAAAGAAATGTACATGAGAATCAGCAAAAAGCACAAATCCAAGGATCATTCTCTCATTAGTTGTTATGACTAAATATGGGTCAATGTAAAGAAACGATGATGACATTCTTCTTCATTTTATCCTATTGCACATGCATCAAACATAATATATGTAACAAAACTAAAAAGAAAAGATTAGTTTTAAAAACTAATTATAAGCTAAACGTGGATTTCTTTTGTTACTTTTTTTCCTTGGCCAATTCCATTTTGCCCTTATTCGTTTTGACCCAAAACAAATTGATATTTTTCTCTTCAAAATGGCCACCCTAACTCATTGGTTTCATAACCAGTTTTGACCCGAACCTGTTTTGTACTTTCGTTACCCTAAACCCTTGCCCTTTTTGCCTGAACCAAAATGATACTTTTCAAAATGACCACCCAAACTCGTCTTTATCATAACCTCTGTTTTGACCGGAACGTGTTTTGTTCAGAAATTTATGAAGATGAGACATGGTGTTTTCCTAAACACACATAATAAGAACTCATTGAACTCCTTAACAGTCAGACCTTTGTTCGCGTCATATCAAATAAGAATATTTAAATTCACATTTGATTACATATGAATTTTATGAGGTAATAAAAAAGTCTCAGAAGATAATTGTAGGTCCCGAAATCTGAGGATCGATAACGAAAACCAAATCACTTGTTTATAGCAAACACGGTTACGTGTGCGGAATCCACGTAACTATGCCAAATCAAACATATAAAGTAACACACACGGTATAATCAATGAAACGCAATCTATTGACCAAATGGGATGAGAACCAAGAACAAACTGATACAAACACAGTTTTAACAGAGTTTCTTTAAGGGTATTTTCACATCTGGTTTCAAAGTGAAACCAGACAGTGTTTATATAGTCCCTGGGCCTTAGTCTCGACGAAACACAAGGTGGGTCGACGAAACAAGCATTGGGCCATTCATTGGGCCTGAAGCAGCCCATCATACGACGAACCAAGTCTGTTTCGTCATTGATGTCGACGAAACAAGATCAATTGACACAAGTGCGTTTCGTCGAGAGGTGTTCGACGAAACAAGTCTGTTTCGTCGAAGGCTGCATCAGTTGTGCTGTTTGCTGCAAACAAACAACAACATATAAACATTACATAAAGATCATTTTACCCTTTACATGCAACATGCACTGTTCGTATTACATTACATATCAAATGGAGACAAAATAGTCGGACACAAGCGGATAGGAGGATATCCGACTTGGTCGACGGCAAATACATACTCGATAAACGTTAAAAGATCGTACAATTTACAACAATAAGAAAGACTAGTTACAGACACTAAAAGGTGCACCAACAAACTCCCCCTTGTCTGTTACTCGTCTTCGGTCTTCAATCTTCTTTCTTCAGTGTTGTTCGGACCACGAACTGCCCGCATGGATTCCCCGGTAATAGCAGAAACAAGCGACACGCTGAAATTTCAACGCTTGATATGCATCCTGATCTTCATAGAAAATGTCGTGACGATATAATCTGTTGATGTCAGCCTCGGACATGTTGAAGATCCACATCGGATCCAACATCCGGTAATTTGCACGATCACCTCTAAACACAATCACGGCTTCATAATGCCATATCTTCAAGAAAATCCTGCTACATCGGCATTAATGGGATTTTATCTACGACTCTTGGTGGCTGATAAACAAGCTTGTATCTCCCAGTGTTGGTTGCCGGATCGAGAGTAAACTTGATCTGTTGATAGACGGGGAACTGTGGCTTGTATGATTCATCCTTCCAGCCTGACTTCTTGTTCATCTTTATAAGTCGCACGAATAAAGTTGCGCCGTCAAATTTTGAGCGATTTATAAGATCTATCTTCGTCAATGCTGCCACATCATAAAAAGGCAAAGATAATATGCTCAGCAACGACCGGAAGTATTGAATTCCAAATTCCCTTTTTATGGCAACGCAGTGAATTTCCTGTACAAACATCCAACAGAGAATTCTGCCACTCGGTTTTGCCTTCTCAAACTGTAAGTAGTCGACTTGAGCGACTTCTGGCACAGGTTTGGTAGCCTTGGATAGAAACTGTCTTCGCCATTCAGAGAACGCATCTGTTGCATTTTCGAAAGTATCACGGTTCTTTAAATGCTCGTCTATGATGTTCACATTCTCTTGTAACCAATCTTCATCGAACGGCGCGAATTCAGTCCCATCTTGTCGAACATATGAAGACTTCTTCTCGTTCCCTTCAAACACGATTTCTTCGATATCTTCAACATTTGTTGTTTCAGGCTCACTTGACATTTTGTCGATCTCAGCATCATCAATCTCTCTCATCGTATGTAGAGCAAGCAATTGTTCATGAGAAAGATCCTCTATTATTTCTCCTTCTTCAAGTAACTCTCCTGTGATCGGATGTATAACCTGTAGGGCAAGATCAGCAGTACTTGGAACATAAGATGTACCTTTAATCTGTTGAACTGTTCCAGAGGAGGTTCCTTGAGTAGATTCGATCACTGGCGGCTGAACAACAATGATTTCAGAGGATGTAGCGGCTGGTGGCTGCTGTGATGTACCCGAAGTGTCAGGATTCCCTTGATCTTTGGGATCATCATCCTTTTTCTTCATAACTTCTTGTTGTTTACATTGATCATCCCACATAGTAACAACCTTGTGGCGAAGAAACTCATAGCCAGCAGTTAGCGTCTTAACTCCATCTTATATCTTTGTATTCCGTGACTCGTACCATTCTTTCATGTAGTCACATCTTCCTGTAAGATCTTCAGCTAGCTTTTGAAGTATAGTGCTATTTCTCTCTCTCTCTTCGTCAGCAGCCTTCAAACGAGCATTCTCAGCTTGTTGTCGCTCTATCACCGTTTGTTGCTGACCAACAGTGGACTTCAACTTGTTAATTTCCACCAATTGACTAATTTGATCATTTTTCGTGATTTTAATGAAATCAGTTTGCCTCTGAATTCGATCAGCAGCCGCTTCGAATTGAGAAAATAGGAAGTTGTTTTTCTCGTCTTGAGACATCTCTGAGAAGATCCTTTGGCGTTCAGAACTGGGTTGAGAGGTAGTTGCTCTAATTGCAGCATCCATTGTTCGTTGAGGAACAGCCTGAGGAGTTACAGTTTGAGTTTCCGGAGCTGACGATACTACAGGAGTTTCTTGAACAGGCTCCTGAGGTACAGATTGACGAGCAGACGTACTCAAATATCTTCTTGCTTTCTTCTTCTGATGTTCAACCGCGTTCTCAGTTTTTCTTTTCTTTATACGTTCCGATTCAGTCTCTTCTGGAACGTATTCTGGATCATCTTCAGTTCTAATTTTTCTGTATCTTTTAACCCCACGGTCATCAAGAAACATTTCGTATCCAGGCTCGATTAGATCATCAGAATCAGAATCTTCTTCATCATCACCAGCTGATGTACCACCAGTTGCACCAGCACTTGATGTACCACCAGTAGCACCAGCACTTGATGTACCAACAGCACCTGTATCACCACCATCATCACCATCACTTTTCAACGACTCAGAATCCACTAGATCTGGACCAAACTTCTCAATCATTTTTCTCTTCAACTCTGGCTCTTCATTGTCCGATTGGCTGTCATCATGACGCCATTTATCATCAGCTGGAGCAACATAATCAGTATTTCCTAGTGCACCAAACAACTTTCTTGGAGGATCGCTCTCTTTGTATCTTTTGGCTGCTAGATTCTTGATTATCCTTAATGAATTGAAGTTCATTGCTTCTATCTTCAGAAGATCATCGTCGGCTTTAGGAAGACCAGGATGTTGAACATTCATGATCATTTGAAGAAACCGCGGATACATCCAGAACTTGTTCCCGGTTATTCTACTTCCAGTCCTCGTCATGTTTTCTTTCATATTGGCGAAGAGATACTTTGAGATGCTAAATGGTTTGTTCAGTACCAACGCCACCATGAATCCAACTAGATCATTTCCAGCCATATCGTATCTGGCACGTCTATTTCTGAGACATTGAATAAGAATATGTAATAGGAACTTGTAACGTAATGGCAGATCACCTTTGTTGATTTGAGTGCCGAAGATGTCTCCTCTACACTTCATCCGTAACAAACAGCCTCGTGTACACATGATAGGAATAGAATAAGGAGCATCCTGTTGATCTTGCAGTTGTAAAACCTCGTTCAAGATATCCGGAGAGACAATAACATCCAGATCATTCACACGACCCCTGATAACTTCCTTTCCCTCCAATTGTACAACGCTTGACGAATCCCAGAAAGCTTTCACAAGAGATTTGTAAACTGGTGTCGAAAAACTAACCGCATGATTGATCCGTGACTCCCTGATCCATTTCGTGATATCTTTCAGTTCCACGAGCTTTTCGTCAGGATCCAGATAGGCGATTTGATTATGACGCTTCTCAGACATAATCTCCTCTTCAGATTTATTTTCCTTCTTTGTCGGTTTCTTACGTTCTCCTTTCGGTGCCATCTGTACATGAAAATGTCCATAATAAGTCACAATGGTATAATAAGTGTATTAAACTTATATACAACCATGTTTGAACATCAAGTGAACATTAAACATATATTTACAAACATTCTGTGAACATAGCACCAAAACAGAAAAATTTCTAAGGCATGGACGACGAAACGGAATGTCTTCGACGAAACAGAAAGATGTACGACGAAACGGAGTTGACCATTGACCAGTTTATTTCGTCGACATCACCTCGACGAAACGGATTCGTTTCGTCATGGTTTGATTCGTCATGTTTGTTTCGTCGTATTTGATTCGTCGTCACTTGTTTCGTCGAAAAGGAGTTTTTTTTTGTGAACAGTTAGGGTTTCTCCGTTTCGTCGTTTGGGGGTTTATACAATGACCAGAATCACAAACAAACACATTCAATACATGTTTAACCCAAACCGAGCATGAAATTAATCCCTGATGTAATGTGGACACTATCTAAGACCAAAAACCCATTCAACACAGACAAGAACATCATTAATCAACAACCCCTGTTTTGTCATATGAAACCCAAACCTAAATCAGACATCAATCAAAGCATATATCAACATTTGCATGTATAAAATCAATGAACAATAGTTTTTGTGCCAAGAATCAGACAGAAACAGGTGTCCTAGGGTTTACAAGCAAGTTTAAACAAAAACACACGGTTCATTTTGTTCAAAATATGAACACGAACATTTTTATACCTTTGATTTTTGTAAGATATTAAGGTAAAAAGAGGGTAAATGAGTATGGTGTAAGATATGGCTGTGGAGTGTTTGGAGAAGATGAACAGGGAAGTTTTGAAAAATGTGATCAATAATTGACATGGGACCCCTTATATACACCGCCTCACCTCGACGAAACGGACATCTCGACGAAACGGATTCGGGCTCGACGAAACGGAATAAATTGGCTGGACTTGGGCCTGAAAGTTTAGCCCATGACGAAACAAAACTGGGCTTGCGTTTCGTCGTAACTTCGACGAAACGGACTCGTTTCGTCGTCTACTAAAACATATTTGACCAAGGTTGACCAGTTGAAATCTTTGACTTTGACCATTTTGTTTCGCCGACAATATGTTGTTTCGTCAACCAACAGTTTGTTTCGTCGACATCAATTTTCAAAAATACCAAGGCATGACATTTTTTGCACACAGAACAGTTTTGATGAATTGAACACATTTCCATTTTGTTTGAGTTTCCAAATGCAAGGACCTTTTATAAAGAAGGTTTCAGGCTTCCGGCAGAAAAACACCAAGCAACAACTTCGGCTTAATTAAAACGAACTATACAAATTAAACTAAAACAAAAATTAAAGAGCGAAAAACTTAAACTAAAGACTATTTAAAGCAATAAACAACTGTACAAGTGCAAACATTTTGCGAATTTCAAGGATAAGGAATCATACCAGCTTACGGTCTTAGTTAACATGATTTTGATTTCTGTTTAAAGCTCTGGATAAATATACTACCTCGATTATCGGTATTGTTGTCCACATAAGCTCAAACTGATCAGACGTAATCATAATTAAGAGATACGATTAACGGTAAGGATTATACTTACAAGTCGATGTAAATCCACTCACGACACATTCCCGTATCAAGGTATGCACGAGAATTCATCTTACCGGTGAGTATACCATTTATCATCTGTTTGACCGTATAAAAGAATGTGAGAAACTCACTTATTTGATTGAAAACAAGCCCTATGTGATAGAATCACTTATTGATGAGGAACTTGATTTTCAGATGCATGAAGGGCACAAGAGCAAGTCCGTGAACAGGTCAGTACTTTCGTACAGCAAAGAGACGAACTTGACTCCTGGATAGGAATCTGTGATATATTATCACTTGTTTTGTTTAGACATGTGATTGTTGATCACTTATTGAGGTCGAATGCAATATGTACACGTATGTATAGTATCATGGAAGATCTAGACTTCGTCTCCGTTATTTTTACGGTTTGATACAACCATGATACCCAGATGATAAGCAGCATAAAGACCGAATATCTCAGATCTCGGCAATCTCTCAAACGAAATTTCAGTACTAAGACCATATGCCAATGAATGGTTCCCACCTGACTTGAAGTCTGTTAGGTTTGTATCATCCTGCACATTTTAGTCTGATTGTGAGCCTACCGATATATCTTTAGTAGAGATACTTATCATTTCTCAATTTTTGTTTTTCGTTTTGAACACGTTGACCGACCACACAAGTGAACATCATCATTTTCCTTTATCCAAGAAACTCATTTTTGGTTTTCTATTTATTTTTCAAATTTAAAGACATAAAGTAAACGACATGTTTTTGGAGTTTTGAAATTTTCACATGTTTTTGTATTTTCTGAAATTTCTCCGTCTAAAAAGAGAAAAGATAAGAAAAAAAGAAAATATTTTTGTATTTTTGATGCTTAAGAAAATATTTACAAACACGATCAGCCGACAGAAGTTTACTCGGGTATCACCTTAATGCCATTGACCAAAAGTAGATAATCAAAACGTGATTTATCAAAAGCTTTTGTAAACAGGTCGGCACGTTGGTGATCGGTGGGGACATGAACAACATCGATTAATCTCTTGTCAAAACAATCACATATGAAGTGATATTTAATGTCGATGTGTTTAGTCTTGGAATGTTGCACAGGATTTTTAGTGATCTGTAAGGCAGCATTATTATCAACAAAAATATGAGTAGATAGGAATTCAAAACCGTAGTCGCGCATTTGTTGTTGTATCCAAAGAACTTGGGAGCAACAACTTGAGGCAGCAATGTATTCTGCTTCACATGTTGATGTAGCAACACACGTTTGCTTCTTGCACTGCCACGTGACCAGGCGATTTCCTAGGAACTGACATCCTGCTGTTGTCGATTTGCCATCGATTTTGCAACCACCAAAATCAGAATCACTGTATGCAATTAATTCAAAGCTATCATCCCTAGGGTACCAAAGACCGAGGTCCGGACAACCCTTCAAATAGCGAAAAATCCTTTTGACAGCTGACAGATGAGAGGCCTTCGCGTTTGCTTGATATCTTGGAAGCAAGCACGTTGGATACATGATGTCAGGCCTCGAAGCGGTGAGATACATGAGAGATCCGATCATGGCGCGATAGTATGAGGAGTTGATGCTTTCACCCTTCAAATCCGGAGTAATCCCGTGATTCTGCGAAAGTGGGGTACCAATGGGCGTTGCATCTGACATTTGGAATCGGCTCAAAATGTCACCAACATATTTAGTCTGATGGATGAATATCCCAGACTCTGTTTGTTGAACTTGTAGGCCCAAAAAGAAAATCATCTCCCCCACAGCGCTCATTTCGAACTTTTCCTGCATAACACGTTCGAATTGCCTGCACAAAGAATCATTAGTAGAACCAAATATTATATCATCAACGTATACCTGCACCAGCAGAAGATCTCCATCTTGTTCCTTGATAAAGAGTATGCAATCAATAAGACCTCGTCGAAATCCATTCTCCAGAAGATAGTTGGATAAGATTGCGTACCAAGCCCTAGGTGCTTGATGTAAACCATAAAGAGCTTTGTTGAGCAACCAAACCCGATCGGGGTGAATAGGATCTTCAAAACCTGGAGGTTGTTCGACGTGCACCTCTTCTTGTACTAAACCATGAAGAAAAGCACTTTTGACGTCCATCTGGTAGACTTTGAATCCTTTGAAAGAAGCATAAGCTAAAAAGATCCGAATAGCTTCCAGACGTGCAACAGGTGCATAAACTTCATTGTAGTCAATGCCTTCAATCTGGCGAAACCCCTGAATAACCAATCTCGCCTTGTTACGAATAACTACTCCACGGTCGTCCTTCTTGCATTTATAAACCCATCGTGTGCCAATTTTCTTGTAATTCTCTGGTTTTTCAACAAGCTTCCAAACACCAAGCTTTTGAAATTGCTGCAGTTCGTCCTGCATGGCTTCAACCCAAGAATTATCCTTTAATGCTTCTTTCCAAGATTTCGGTTCTTCTTGTGAAACGTAACACGTAAAGGACCAATCATTTTGAAGACCAGATTCTCTAATGGCTGAATACAAACCAGCACTCTGGTTGTTTCTCAGCTGATTACGCGTCTGCACCCCGCGTTGGACATCTCCAATAATGTTCTGCTGTGGATGGGTATCGTGAATTCTCATTTCCAGATTTTCAGGAACACGAGTATTAACACCCAAATTATTAATATTAGGATCACCAACCAACTCCACACCTGGAATATATGTAGAAGTGGATGCATTTCCTTCAGCAGTATCAACATCCTGCACATGAGGAGTTTCAAAAGAAGTACCCTGAACAGGAGCAACTGGAGCTGAAGTGCCTTCAGTCGCATCCAGATTTTCATCATCTTCTGATGACTCATTGTACTCAGTACCATCTTCAAATTCCTCATTTTGAACTGTGTTGTTAGTCGAATTAGAACCTTGTGGGTTAACAACAACAGGTCTAACCAATGGCGAGTCAGCAGCATTGTCACTATCAAATAACATTCTAGCAGCTGCATAATCTTCGTCAAAGGTTGGCAGATCAAAGGAGTTGAATAGCCCATCGTAGTCGAACATCCAAGGATCACCCGGAGCGCTAACAGGACTTGTATACCTTTGAACCCTTACTTCACTCCATAGCTCAATCTTTTTGGTAGCTAGATTCCAAACACGAAAATTCGGAGTAGCATATCCAAGGAAGAAACCCTTGATAGCTTTCGCGCCAAACTTTCCATCCGGCTCAATCATAGTGCATGGACCGTCAAAAGGTTCTAGAAATGAAAGATCCGGTTTCCTTTTCTGTAGAAGTTCGAAACAAGTCTTGCCATGTCTCTTAACTGTAAGAACTCGGTTTAATGTGTAACAAGCAGTCGACACAGCCTCCACCCAGAACTGAACAGGAAGCTCCGACTCTACCAACATCGTTCTTGCAGTTTCAATTATCGTCCGATTCTTCCTCTCCGTGACACCGTTTTGTTGTGGAGTGTAGCGAGAACTGTATTCATGAAGAATGCCCTTAGAAGTACAGAACTCATCCATCACACGGTTCTTGAATTCAGTTCCATTGTCGCTTCTGATCCTCTTAACTTTCAACGTGTAGAGATTTTCCAGGAGTATCACTCTTGTGTGCCATAAAAGCTACCCAAGAAAATCTAGAATAATCATCAGTAACCACTAAGCAATAAACATCCCCGAATGTTGTCTTGTGTCTCATAGGTCCAAAGAGGTCCATATGAAGACGTTCGAGAGGCATGCTAATAGTGTTGATTTTCTTCAGAGGGTGAGACTTCTTCGTTTGTTTCCCTTTCTGGCACGAAACACAGATATCTTGTAGATGAAAACTTCTCACGGGCACGCCATTCACAAGATTGTTTTTCACTAAATGGTTCATTTTTCTTAAGTGAATGTGCCCCATTCTTCTGTGCCAAGATATAGACTCCTTCTCCGTGGTGATGTGTGTAAAATGCAACATATAAATTACATCAAATGAGGCATAAAACTAACCATTTTTAAGTACTAATATTGGAAAAAGAGTGTTTTTGTCTTCCTTTTGTATTTTCAGGATTAAATGAGCTCAAAAACACAAAAGAAGCAAAAAGACAGCTAAATCCAACATAAATACAAGAAAAGGAACATAAGTGGATTGCCCGACCCCTCAACGGCATCTTCCCAAGCAAAATAGAGAAGGCAGAAGATTGAACACGCCCCGTGCTCAGCCAGCACGGGGCTGTGCCCAAGAAGCAGCAGAAAAGACAAACCTATAGAAGCTTCTATTGCCCACCACGGGGCCGTGCCCAGTGAACACGGGGGCGTGGTGAAAGTACAGCAGGCGCATTAATTGTAATTGCGAATTACAATTAATGAGGAGAGAGAGTGTCAGACAGGCACGGGGCCGTGCCCAGCCCTCTGTTCAGCCTATAAATAGGAGTGCTTGGTTTCATTTCAACTCATCCCTTTGCACACCACCTCTCTCACACTTCATCCACCACCCACCACCATCACAACACCATCATCCACCACCATCATCCATTGTCCATCGTAGAGTGTGTGAGTCGTCTCGGGATCCAAGATTGATCGTAAGAGTTCTTGACAATCAAGGCCATGTTTGCCTAAGTCTCTTACATCACTTGGTGAAGACAAAGTGTCTAGTATAATACTTTTTATTTCTAATCTTTTGCACTTTTTATTTGGTTTTGTATTAATGACTTTAATAACTAGTTACTTATGTTGAAGGTGATCTTTCCTTATCGTTTGTCCGTGGTGTCTTGGCATTATTTTACTGTCTATATAAAATAAAAGATTTTCACCATTCATATCTCCACGGTCTATATGGAGGTATATTGGCTACCTGGTCGGGGGTTAAGGGAACGGTTTGGTAAAGGTCTTGCCATTGTTCAGCGTTTAGAGGTCCTGCAATGGACCTGGGTCAAATTTAGTAGGACCTCCTTCAATGCTTCACGGTATTGGATGGCGGGGGTCCAAACCCTTTGATCCCCTCATAAGTTAACTACTATTAATACTATAACCCGGCTATTTAGGACTGTATCCCTGCTGACTCAGACTACTTAGCCGAGTGTAACGTCACCGCCAAAAGCGGGGCCTACCATAATATTGCATTAATAACTTAATTCATTATCTTCCAATAATCCACCCTTTTAGGATTGTATCCTTGCTGACTCAAACTACTGGGGTGAGGGTAACGTCACCTTCAAAAGAGGGGCCTACTACAATAACTAAGATAATCTCTTAATTATGTGCAAAAATGCGGAAATAATCAAAGGTTATACTAGATACGAGTCGGAACCAAGTGATTCATCTTGTCTATCTGTTTTTTCTTTTATTTTCATTTTTCAGCATTTTAGTTAGTTTTTATTTTTCTTAGTTTAAAAACATTTTTCTAAACTTTTTATTTTGATTAGACGTTGAGGATAAACCGGTACTAAAAGCTCTTGTGTCCTTGGACGACCTCGGTATCTTACCAACGCTATACTACGCCCACGATGGGTGCACTTGCCCATATGTGTGTTTAGTGTTAGTAAAATATCGTGTTTTATAAATTTAAAACTTGGCTAAAATAAGTGTTAAAGGGGCTTAAAATCTACACCTAATATATATAACACTTTACAGCACATCAGTGGCTTTCGAGACAAAACAAGTGACTTGTGCAGAAGTCGTAATCGCTTGACTCATATCAAGAATATAAAGATCATTAACTCTTGGAGCCGATAAGAGAATCCATTCTTCTGGAATCTTGAAGCCAGGTTTCAGCACATAACAACCGGCATCATCAAAATGCACGGTGAACTTCTTGTCGCAGATTTGCGAAACACTGAGAAGATTGTGATCAATTTGACGAACATAATTGATATTATCGAAACACACAACACCATTGGAGATCATTCCCTCTCCAGTGATGTAACCGCCTTTGTCTCCAGAAAATGCGACATAGCCTCCTTTAATATTTCTCACATCATATAGAAGTCGTAAGTCGCCTGTCATGTGCCTAGATGCTCCACTATCAACAATCCAATGACTATTAATAGTTCCTCCTGGAACACCCTGCACATATCATCCATTGATTAGTTAAGGATGGGGACCCAAGCCTTAGTGGTCTTGGGTCGTCCCTGAGCATCACAAAGGATGATCTCGATTTCTTGATGATTTTGTAACAAAACAGCTCCCCCTGAACTTTCACCCGTCTTAGGTTTCCAAGTTTGTTTTTGTTTACCAGATTGAGTTTTGTAAACAAATTTTGAAACTTCTGGTTTTAAAGGTGAACTTGGTTCCCTTGAAACAGATTTGACCTCAGTTTTTAAGGCCTTTTCTACTTTCTTTATATTTTGTCGTCGTTGTTTCGTTTCCTGTTCTTTAACAGTTCTTTTATCATGTTTTGGCGAAACTGGACGACGTTGAGGGTGAACCTTTTCAGGTGGTGCTTTCTCAACAAATTTCTCTTTGGGAATGTTTGCACAATTTTTGATGATGTGCCCAAACTCCCCACATTTAAAACATGTTCTCCTCTCAACAAACTTAGGAGAAACTGATCGTCGAGCAGATGTCGAACCCGTAGAACCTGAGGTACTTGCCTTTTCATCACACCCGTTTGTATGTTGAGTGTAATTGTTTTGACTGTCACGTTTTAAAATCTTGACTTGTTGGAAAAAAATCAGTGTTTGATTTATTTTCAAAAGTCTCAATTTTATCAGTACCCTCAGATGCCACAAATCTGACATCATTGCTTTTCTTCTGATAACGGGCTCCTTTTATTTCAAATTTTGATTTAGAAACATTAGGCCTTTGAGCTCGTTCAACTGGTTGTTTACCCTTAGGAGCAACAGGTTGTTGCTTTGTTAGTGATTTTTGATTTCCAAATTTCTTTTTGATTTCAGCCTTAGGAATTGGATCACATTGAGTTACAATAACTCCCGGAATCGACTTTCCCAAAAACTTACTTGTGTTATTTTCAAAAACATTATCAATCGATGATGGATTGACATTTTTAATTGGAAAATCATTATCTGAGTAGATTTTAGAATCACCAACCAAAGTGTACAACACGTTATTACTCTTAACGGCAGAGACATAATTCTTGTCATTCTTGACAGGATCTATCACTTGTTTGACAACTTGTTGCACAGCAGAAATAGGAGGATCACAAAGAATATGATTCTCAATTGGAATTTCTATTCCCTTTTTCTTATCAAGTGATTCATCCTGGCCATTCATATCTGATTCTGATTTATCATCATACGAATCATAGTCCTCAATGATTGGAGGACTTAGTTTCGCAGATGTTGAAGTTTCCTTTTGATCGGATGATGTACTCGAAGAATTGTCCGATTTGAACCCTATGCCAGTAGTAACTTCCTCATAATCCAGAGGTACACTGGGTTCAAATCGAGGCATATCCTCTTCATCAGGCATATAGGTATAATTATGTCTTAAAGGAGGCGGACACTTCTTATACCCGACACCTTTCTTGTTTCCCTTCAGTTGTTGAACGTCAATAATGTGATCGAGCACAAATCGGGAGTTAGAATAACTCTCCAACTTTTGCTTGATTGCATCATGTTCGCATGTGGAAATGGCTAATTCCTTTTTGGTTTCCTCAACAATGTTAATGTATTTGTTAATACTAACTTGTTTATGGTAAACAGTTTTGGTTACTTTGGAAACATTTTTCTTTAAGGTTTCAATAACAGATTTAAAATCCTTTTCGTTTCTCACCAGAGCCATATTCGCTTCTTTGCACTTGGACATTTCAACCACCAAACTTTGATTATGACTATGAAGCTTTTCAGATTCAAGCTTCAAATCAGCACAATCATTACAAACACTAGGAGTAGGAGTTTCAGAATTTACCTGAATCGTAGAGGCTGAGACATTTGCCATAAAGGCAGTCTGATAAGAAAAAGATCCGTCTTCAGAAAAGAACTTCTCTATTTCTTTAGATGCTACAGCAGCCTTCTTAATCAGAATTGATTTCTGACATTTCAACTCCTCCGCTTCATTCAACAAGTCATTAAGATCAGAACTTGCTTCACATCAGATTCAGAGTGATAATCACCTGAAGTAGAACTTTCTTCATCAGAACTCCCGGTATAACCCGAACTGTCGTCACTTTCAGAAAATTCTTCCTTATGAACGTGCTTGATATGATTGATGATCTTTGCATAACACGCTTTTCCACCTTTATCTTGATCACCTTCCCCAAGTTGTAAAGACCAATTAAACCCTTCATCAGCTTGAACGGTCAATGCTCGATTGGTGTTTGATGGTCCAGACTGGTTCTGGTTGGTGGTGTTGTTCACAGCTACTATCCCTTTTCCACGGTTATCTTGATTGTCATTGACATTTGAAGTACTCGTCTGATTTCTAAATGGGTTCTGATTGCCTTGTTTACTTGGTCTGGTGCACTCACGTTTGAAGTGACCCTTTTCGCCACAATTGAAGCATGTAACTGCTTCTTTATCAAATCCATACTTTGTATCCTGTTTACTTTCCAAAGAACTTCTCCCTGTTCGAACCATAAAGTCCTTCGCCCTTCTAACAGCATTTGCGAACGTCCACTTTATATCCATCAACTCCATTTCATCACGGTTGATTTGTAGATAATCTTCGTTGGTCAAACTAATGTTTCCAATTTGACCTGCGACCAAACCACAGTAAGCACTGACCATTGTACTAATGAGTTCCATATGTTCCTTTGCTACTTCAATGCTAACATTTGAGAGGTTTGATGTATCAACTTTGACTGTGTTAGTGTTTAGGGGTGGAGGATTGTTGGTATAATGAGCTTGCTGTTGTTGTGGTTGGGCTTGTTGTGTTGGGACAGGAATATAAGCATTCAGATCGAACTGAGGTTGAGTAGTGGCAACTGGAGGTGTATAAGGAAGAAAAGGACTTCCAAATAGAGGTCTAGAATAAGCCTGAGCTTGAGCACTCAAATGCGCTGGCAGAAGATAGGCACTCGGATCGAAGACCGGAGGTGGAGCTGATTGTGGAAACAAAAAAGAGTTTGTATTTGATACAAACGCTGTTTGTAACTTTGGTTGCTGAGCTGAACTGGAACTAGTTAATGGGATAAAACCTCCTCCATAATACATTTCGGTATTTTGAGGAGCAGGAATTCGTTTAGCTTTCCGAACTTCTTCATCATTCTTGTGTTCCAGCTTCTGTATGAATTCATGGATATTGACATTTTCAGCATCTAGAACACCGGTATGCTTTAAAAGCTCAATGTATGGGCTCCACTTTGGAGGTAGAGAATCAGCAAACCGTGCAACGACTTCCTGTTGAGTTGAATTAACACCATAAGCAAACATTTCACTAATCAAATGATAAAAACGTGTAGTCATATCATTTAGAGTTTCATTTTCCAAGAACTGAAATGATTCAAACTCTTTCTTCAATAGATCATGACGTGTCTTTCTAGTAGCTGCATTTCCTTCTCCTCTTGCTACCAAACCATCCCATAATGTTTTCGTGTCCGTACAATAAGAGAATTGATGATAGATTTCTTTGTGAAGCGCTTGTGTAAGAATAGCAAATGACTTTTTCTCTAATTCATAGGCTTTCTTGTCATCTTCCTGCATGTTAGTAAAACCCGCTGCCGTTGATGCTGCTACTTCGAGGGCATTGTTGCGTGGAGTAATAAAACACCTCCAAAGATCGGTGCTTTGCCCTTGAACGTATGTATGGAAACGACCTTTCCATGATGGAAAATCGTTCATATGATTCAACTTTGGTGGGCGATTGTTGCTGCCCGTTTCGCTCTCGCTGAGCAAAAGATTTTGAATATTTTGATTTTGATTTGATACAAGTGCCTATTGTCCTGCACTTATAGAAGGTTGACCAAAAACATTCTTTACCCATGCTGCTGCAGAGGTCTGATCTTGACTTGGTCTCGAGTCCATACTCCAATCCCACGGACTTGTGCAGCTCATATTTGATGTATGAAGTGGAATACCTGATCAAATTCTTGAAAACACACAGTTAGAACACTTTTACAAGTCCTCTGTATAAAAATGACAACAGATCTCGACGAAACACTTTCCACGAAACACACTTGTTACGTCGAAATGGATGATGACGAAACAGACTTGTTTCGTTGAAGATATTATGACGAAACGGACTTTGTTTCGTCGAAGATATTTATGGCGAAACGCTTTTGTTTCGTCGCCTGCTTGTTTCGTCGTGGATAGGGTTTCAGACAGTTGGTGAGATATTTTAAAATGAAATCTTATCTTTCTGACACAAAGTAAGTTGGTAACACTATTTCAACACACCCTTCTTTTCTGGTTTAGAGTTTCAAAGCACCTTTTCCTTTTTCTCAGAAACTAATTATCACACATGTACACATAAGTCAACTTAATGTTTTATATTTGACAAACACTTTGATTTATGCAATAAACAGATCAAATGCACAAGTATGATAAGAACAGTTTGAAGATTTGAAGAACACACTCAAGAACAATGAGTTTTCCGGTAACTTATAATTTTCCGAAACACGAAAATGCACAAGACTTTCACTAAAAACCCAGTATAAAGCATGAACAAACAATCTAACAAGGTTTTTGATAAAACTCTTGAGCAAACATCAAGAAACAAACAGATTTTATGAATATTTTTCAGAAAATGTGATTTTTCAAGAAACACTTTTCAGAAAAACAACCACAAATACTTGATAAAAACCGAACTATGTTTGATTTTAAACAAGGATAAGAGCCAAACGCTCTGATACCACTTGTAGGTCCCGAAATCTGAGGATCGATAACGAAAACCAAATCACTTGTTTATAGCAAACACGGTTACGTGTGCGGAATCCACGTAACTATGCCAAATCAAACATATAAAGTAACACACACGGTATAATAAATGAAACGCAATCTATTGATCAAATGGGATGAGAACCAAGAACAAACTGATACAAACACAGTTTTGACAGAGTTTCTTTAAGGGTATTTTCTCATTTGGTTTCAAAGTGAAACCAGACAGTGTTTATATAGTCCCTGGGCCTTAGTCTCGACGAAACACAAGCTGGGTCGACGAAACAAGCATTGGGCCATTCATTGGGCCTGAAGCAGCCCATCATACGACGAAACAAGTCTGTTTCGTCATTGATGTCGACGAAACAAGATCAATTGACACAAGTGCGTTTCGTCGAGAGGTGTTCGACGAAACAAGTCTGTTTCGTCGAAGGCTGCATCAGTTGTGCTGTTTGCTGCAAACAGACAGCAAACAAACAGCAACATATAAACATTACATAAAGACCATTTTACCCTTTACATGCAACATGCACTGTCCGTATTACATTACATATCAAATGGAGACAAAATAGTCGGACACAAGCGGATAGGAGGATATCCGACTTGGTCGACGGCAAATACATACTCGATAAACGTTAAAAGACCGCACAATTTACAACAATAAGAAAGACTAGTTACAGACACTAAAAGGTGCACCAACAATAATGTTTGTTGTTGTGGTTGTGGTTGTGTTGGGTGCATTTTCTTCTTGTGGACTGATGTGAACTTTTTAAGGTGTGATGTTAGGTACATACCACATTTGTAGTGAAAACTAACATTGTTGCCAGAATACTTACTGGTTAAAGCTTGAATATGAGGCCAAACATCCAACTCGCATGATTAGTACAACGAAACTAAGCTTTCCCACTTCCCAAGCATTTCACTACAACTCAAATGGAAAGCTGGGTACAGAACATGGATCTTAATAACAAAGCTCTGATAGTAAAAAAAATTGAAGCACTAAAATACACTGAGATACGAAACATGCTCATAATCTGAGATATGATGACATTTTTACATAGACTCGCTTATCTAGAACAGTCCACTTAAGTTGAATATGCTCATCACCGTCACAGATGTAGGAATCTTTGAAAAGCCGTCAAGCCTCTTGATATAGCAATAACCACTTGAAGCCATAAGGGTATTAATTCATGATGTAAGAAAACTATAACTATAAAGCCATAAGGGTATTAATTCTGAATTTCAATTTGACAACAACAAAACCAACTCAAAATGTGGTAAAATTATCATTTTGTCCTTTCAATGTGTTGTATAATACAACATAGATAAAAAGGCTCAAAGAAATTATATTCAGAAGTCACATTACTTTGGAAATAATGTAATTGGATATCTAACCATAAATATTTAGTTGAGGTAATTAAACATGAAAAGATTTCAGGTTTTCATACCTGATTACAGTAGTACTATTAACATTATGGGTTGTAGTTTTTAGAGGTTTCATCCCCTCAGAAGATGCTTGCTCCTATTATAAACAAATCCTAAAAAAAAGAAGTTGAAATTTAATAAAGCGTAAAATGTCATTTTCGTCCTTGAGGTTTGGCCAGTTTTGCGGTTTTCGTCCAAAGGTTTGTTTTTCTGAATCTGGATCCAAAAGGTTTGAAATCTTGTCAATTTCATCCGGCTCGTTAACTCCATCCATTTTTCTCCATTAAGTCAGGGGTATTTTCGTCAACTTAAAGGGCAATTTGGTCTTTTGAATACTTGTACATTGTGCTAAATGCTTGTACATAAAATTAAAAAGACGGAATTGCCCATTGAGTTAACAAAAAAAGATGGAAATACCCCTAACTTAACGGAGAAAAAATGGATGGAGTTAACCATCCGGATGAAAATGGCAAGATTTCAAACCTTTTGGATCAAGATGCGGAAAAACAAACCTTTGGACGAAAGTCGCAAAACTTGACGAACCTCAAGGACGAAAATGCCATTTTACTCTTTAATAAAACACAACATAAAAACTATATAAACAAATGAGAAATTGGTATTATAAAGTGGCATACTTGGGAAGAATCATTCAAGCCATCAATCTCTGCAAGCATCTGGTAAGTGATACCACAAAACCCACACGAGAATTCACTGACAAAATGAATGTCAAGATGGGCGGGTCATAACTTTAATATATATTAAACAGTGATACCTGAGAAACAACACGGTCCATAACTCCCCCAGAATCATCAGAAACACCTCTGGCTAGAAACCCCCAAATCCTACACATTAACATATCTGATGAGAATCACGGTGGAAGATACCGGTGATGGAGATTTCTTGGCTATTGAATAAAGAGACACGTCTTTGTGTAATTTAAATTTACGGGCCAATGCTTTCAATACCCTAAAAAAGTAAAGAAAATGGTCAAGTATCAGATAAACAAACATGTCATGGTGTTGCATTGTATCCACAAATTTCTTCTACACCCCCACAAAAAATATTGAGAAAGAATTAAAAAATTCAATGGAGATGTAAAGTCATATTGCACTATTTATGGAACATACAAACTATAATAGTGGTTTAGAAAAAAAAAACATAACCTTTCCCAATAAGACGGGTTTGTAGTGACGCCAACATAAAGTAGCTTATCAAACTGACCAGGCCTTAGAAGTGTTGCATCTATAATATCTGGTATATTGCTTGCTCCTATTATAAACAAATCCTAAAAAAAGAGGTTGTAATTTAGTAAAGCGTAAAATGTCATTTTCGTCCCTAGGGTTTGGCCAGTTTTGCGGTTTTTGTCCATAGGTTTGTTTTTCTGCATCTGAATCCAAAAGGTTTGAAATCTTGCCAATTTCATCCGGCTCGTTAAATCCATCCATTTTTCTCCGGTAAGCCAGGGGTATTTTTATCTTTTTTGTTAACTTAAAGGGCAATTTGGTCTTTCGAATACTTGTACATTATGCTAAATGCTTGTACATAAAATTAAAAAGACCGATTTGCCCTTTAAGTTACCAAAAAAAAGACGGAAATACCCCTAACTTAACAGAGAAAAAATGGATAGAGTTAACGATCTGGATGAAAATGGCAAGATTTCAAACCTTTTGGATCAAGATGCGGAAAAACAAACCTTTGGACGAAAGTCGCAAAACTTGACAAACCTCAAGGACAAAAATGGCATTTCACTCTTTAATAAAACACAACATAAAAACTATATAAACAAATGAGAAATCGGCATTGCTTTTCATACTCTTAATGTATTAACATGAAAAATTGAATAAAAAGGCAAGTGTGAGCAAATTATAATCAAGTGATCATTGGATTTTAGGCTTAATTTCTGGTTTAAGTTCTTACCACCTAAAGTCTTCAAAGCCCTTTTACTAACTTTTCATCTCTCAGTGATCCTTCCAGAAGAGATGTGGTCATCACAGCTTCATCTTGTCTCAAAAACCGCATCAGATCGCTAAGATAGATGAGTCTGTAAACAAACTTCCCATCCTATAATCTCAATCATGTGATATGATCGTTAAATCACGAGTAAATGTGTTTTAAAGGGATATAAGAACATACTTGGAGCCAGCCTTGGCCACATCTAAGAAAATCTTATGTGCAGCCCATTTGGCTTTAACTTTGCTTTTGTTTTGTGTCGTTACTCATCGTCTTGTGACTCATGTCATGCGACTACTCATCTAATGTACTCAATGTCTCCATATGAATGACCCCGAGCCGCTTTTACAGGATTGAAGGGAGTGGGGGTCGACTATGTGCCATCTTCTCTACAATTATTGAAGTTCTAAAGCTCTGAATGAATCAGTTTGATTGACATCAAAACAATCCCAAAAAAGCACCAATCTTTATCAACTATTGTGATTAGATAACAGAAAAAGATTACAACTTGAACAATTTAGTCTGTGTGTATGAGTAAAAAAAAAACAAAACAAAAAAAATCACCAATCTTTTTCAACTATTATGATTAGATAATAGAAAAAGACTACAAATTAAACAACATACTGTATTGAGTAAAAAAAAACCCAAAAAAGCACCAATCTTTTTTAACTATTATGTTCAGATAACAGAAAAAGATTACAGCTTGAACAACACACTGTATTGAATCAAAGAGAACCCAAAAAAAAAAAACACTTAAATCTTTTCAACTATTATGATTACATAACAAAAAAAGATTACAACTTTAACAAACTTACTCTGTACATATCAATCTAAACTTCAAATCCCAGAAAAATTTAGTTATTCTCAGCCCTTAAGACACTCAACCCCCCCCCCCCTCCAAAAAAAAGCCAAAAAGCACCAATCTTTTTCAGCTATTATGAATAATATATTACAGAAATAACAGAAAAAGATTACAACTTTAACAACTTACTCTCTATTTATCAATCTGAACTTCAAATCCCAGAAAACTTTAGCCATTTCAAGCCATTAAAGACTGTCAAAGACCTCTGAAGTACTCCAAGTTTCAATCTTTAGCAGCCATTTTAGTTCTTTGAATAATAAACTAATAAAACTGTGGTGTGTGACTGTATCTGCATAAAGATATAGATTGGGGCAGTAATATTGAAGGTGGGAAATTTAGGTAAGTTTAATTATATAATCTGTAATGGAGTAGGAAGATGAGTTTGTTATATCATAAAGTTTCAAGATTTCAATGGAGATTATTAATAAATAGATGAGAGTGAGAATATTATATGTCGGAAACAGATGATCTGTTTCTTGTGTCGGAAACGAACGATTCTTTTAAAACCCTAAAGCATACCTTGGATGATCAAACATGAGTGGAAGAAGATGGATTGAAGCAGAATCACGTTTACAGATTTATGGAAAGAATGATTTCCTCACAAATCACCTTGGATTGACAAAGGATTATTGAACCAAGAACAAGATGATTAGATGAACAGCTTTGGTATTAGGGTTGTGTAGAATGTCGATGAGTGTGAAAGAAGAATAAGAAAAAAGAAATATAAAGGATCTGTCATGCTTGACCCGAACTCAAATTCCGACCCAAATACTAAACGGATCCCGCCTTCACAATGGTTAGAACTCATTCCCTCCCAAAATCACCCTCTAATCCACCATAACATGCCACATCAGCAAAAAAGCTCCATCATCACATGACAAATAGCCCAAATCATCTCATTTATTAATATATATAGATTATTCTCTTTTTATATTTACTTTTATTAAGCTTGATTATTTTATAATATGTATAATCTGACTTTTTGGTATGTTCTTTTACCGACAATACCAAGTGATTTTGCAGCCAACCTGTGGGGAGATAATGTAAATAAATAGATTTTCTAACTAATGACATGTTTTAGGTTTTATATTTTCAATTAATTTTTGTTTTCAATGTTCTTATGTTATGTTTAGATAGATTCAAAAATATTTGAAATTTTATAAAAACGAATTATGTTAATTTTACATGTTTGATGATTTATACTGAGTAATAATTCTTTTTTGTCTCTTTTTTACTATATTTATTGCATTGTCTAAAGAGTAAATTACAAAGTTCGTCCTTTATGTATGTCATTTATTACAAAGTATGTCCTTTATCTTTAATAAGCTCAGAAAACATACTTAATGTTTGCAAACTCTTGCGTGTTATGTCCTTTAGCCCTAACTGAGTTAGTTTTTATAGTTAAATCTGACCAGGTGGATCCTACATGAGGGTATTTTAGACATTTTACCCTAATTAATATATTAAAATCTATTTAATGATTTATTAATTTACTCTTTATTTAATAAATATATACATACTAATGTTTCTCCTTCTCTCTCTAACTATCCTAACCCCACCACCACAACCCAGCTGCCACCGCCACCACCACCACCACCACCGATCTGCCACCACCACCACTTCACCTGCAAGTTTACTCTACTCCAAACCAGTTTTCCGGCAATCAAATCACACACGCCCACCACTATCACCAACACCATCACCACCGTCAACCGCCATAGCTCCATCATCACCACCGCTGCACAAACCCCAACACCGCACCTCCACCACCGCCCAACCCCCAACCCCAACCTGCATATTCAGATCTGAATATGTACAGATCTGAACACCACCACAAAATTCAAACCCTAATCTACATTTAAGCTACTAACCCCAAACAAACCCCAAATCCGGATTCAAACTACAAATCTCCCCACAACCACCACCTAATTCGATCCGATTAGAGAGAGAGAAAAGAGGGCAGTAGAACGAAGACCGCATACGGTGGCGATTAACTGCGATGATGACATCCTTAACTGCGATGATGACATCCTTAATGTGCGGTGGCGTACGGCGGAGAGGCGGCGGCGTACGGCGGAGGCGAGGAAGAAAGTGGCCGTTTGAGTGTCTCCGATAACTAACCGACTCAAAGTAACTGTTTCGTTGAAGTATAACCGTTTGGAGTCCAACGGTGGGGGTGTGGAGGTGGTGGTAGTCCTGTGAGGTGTGTGCAGGTGGTGGCAGTGGTCCGGTGAGGTGTATGGCGGTTGTGGTATGTCTGGTGAGGTGTATGGCGGTGGTTGTCGGTCCGGTGGTGGTGGTCCGGCGATTAGAGAGAGAGAGAGCTGGTGTGTGTTGAGAGAGAGAGAGAGAGGTGTTTATGTGTGAAAGAGAGAGAGCTGATGTGTGTTGTGAGGGAGAGAGAGAGAGCTGTATGTATATATATATAATTTTTTATTATTTATTTTAGTATTTAGGTAAAATGACCAAAATACCTTTTATGTAGGGTCCAGTTGGTCAGATTTTACCATAAAAAGTAACTGGGTTAGGACTAAAGGACGTAACATGTAAGGATTTGCAAACATTGAGTATGTTTTCTGAGCTTATTAAAGATAAAAGACATACTTTGTAATAAATGACATACATAAAGGACGAACTTTGTAATTTACTCTTGTCTAAATAATTACCAAATTCATTTATTTATATTTTTAAATTTTTTGAAATTTGAAATATGTTTATTTATGACCGATTTTTAAATCAGTTTCCGTCATTCTTTAATTTGTAATTATCATTTATTAACTTCCTAATTTAACAACCTTATAACTTAAAACTTATTACATTTGTTTATTGTCGAATATAAAAGATATTTTATGTTGGAAATATATATATATATATATATATATATATATATATATATATATATATATATATATATATATATATATATATATGAGATGGATTTGGGCTAGGTGGCATTTGAATTTGGCCATTTTTGCTGATGTGGCAACTTATTGTGTTGAGTTTAGGAGGGAAATCACATATGGCTTCTACATTCACGATTTCAAGAAAAAAGAGGCGGGATCCGAAATGTTTTGGGTCGGGTTTTTTGTTTCCGAATACACCTTTTGCATATATTCGTATAATTTAAAAGCTACTTCATTTTCTTTTCTCTCATTCATACCTACCTCAACTTTACCCTCTTCTCTCTTCCTTTTGTTCTACAATCGGTTATCTTCTCACCAAGTTTACAAAAATTAGGTCAACATCAAAGGTAAATACACTAAATTGAAGCTAAATATTTGTTATTATATGTTCTGAATCAAGATCGGAGTTTGATTTTATGTTATTCCTTTCTATATAAAGTTAAATTTATAAACATTGTTTGTACTTCTATTAACTTCTTCTTTGGTCTGATTTTTGTAGATCCCACCATAAATCTTGAAGGTATGTTGTTTTACTTTTTTGTTTATGTAGTATTCATCTTTAATCTAACCGATTCAACATGTTACTTTTTTTAAAAACCAAAATCTAGATCAAAGGTTTTTGTTGATTTTTGTTTCAAACAAAATCAAGTATTTGATTTTTCTTGATTTCTGTAGATCCGACCATATTTATCGCAGTTACTGAATTTTCTTGATTTTTTTTTCATGTGAATCCCTGACTCCGTCATAACAATCGGAATCCCACCATTCTTCAAGCAACAGAGGTTAGTGAAATCTTATACTTTTTTTTATCTTTTTTAAGTTTATCATATTTAATTTTATGCTTTCTGTTCAGTTTTTTTTAATTAATAATATATTCTGAATGTTTTATGGGTTATGGTTATTTTTAATTAATAATATATTTAATTGAATATAATTGATACTGTTTGTTTTTTGATATATATAGTCTGCCTTATGCCTTATTCTTATTAAATTAACAGTGTTTTGAAAATATTATAATTTGATTTTTAAGTTATCATTTTTCCAATTATGCTTTAAAGATATCTTTAATTTCTTTTTAAAAATGTATTTTTTTCTATAAACAGAGTAATGTTTTTTTAGCCTAATTTATGAATTTGAAATTATAAGTCTGTTTCTGTAATTAGACATTGTTTCTATAATTAGGTTGCCGTTATATTTTTAAAAAAATTTACTTACTTCATTTGCAGTTATGGTTCCAATCAACTCTTCAACTTCCCTCCAATCTTCTTCCAAGAATACCATCGGTTTCCATATAACAATGAATTTCTTCAGTGGATCTACATATATGGATGGTTTTACATTATTCACCGTCTTCATCTACATCTACTTTTTCTTGAATCGATTTCTGAATTTCACATATCGCTCTACAAATCTGTAAGTTGTTTTTGTTAAATTCCTTCTTTAATCATTATTCATGTGTTCTTCCTTTTATTTAATGTGTTTAAACTATGTTTATGTTTATTTAACCCTAAATCCGATTGGGATTGAAAAATATGTTCATTTTTGGGTTTTAAGATTATGGTTTTGTTAAAGAATATGTTGTTTCTGCAAAACCCTAAAACCGATTTTGATGCAGAATATTTTTTATTTCTAATGTTTATTTATTCAGGAAAGTTTATACGAAACCCTAGATCCGATTGTTATGAATATATGTCTTAAGTTTTATTTGAATTGATGTAAAATAACTTTTAATTTATTGTGATTGTTAATAAGTTTGTGAATGTCATTCAAAAGCATAAATCCCATTGGCATTGTAAAATATTTTGATTTAGTGGTTTTAAGATTATGGTTTTGTTATACAATATGATGTTTATGCAAAACCTAAAACCGATTTTGATGCAGAATATGATGTTTATAGGAAACCCTGAATCCGATTGTTATTGAATATAGTTTTTTTTATGAATTTTATTGTTTTATTTGATATGATTATGTTTATATGATTTTTTCAGTCTGATATATTGGTTAAGTTTATGTTATACAAACCCTGATTCTGATTATCATCGAAATTCTTATGATTTTGTTTTTATTTCACATGTTTATGTAATCTATCAACTTTTGAGGTCACTTTATCTGTATTTGATGATAGGATAATAGGATTGTATATTTTGAGAAGTTTTAAATTTTGTTAATTGTCAGTGTAAATCATTTGGTTACACGATTTTTTATTATGATGTATCATAATGGTTATATCATCGGTTGCCTCATTTGTTATAGATTTTGGAATAAAAGATACTTTTGATGAGGTTTGTTACATATGGATTGTTATTATAACATGTCATTCACATTGTTTTTTTGTTGTTATTTATATTTTTTTTAATAATTCATCTGATGTGGTTTGTTTATGTAACCTGTTTTTGTAGGTATTTCATATGGCTGAAAGTTCATCAAGGTATTTTTTGTTCATTTTGTTAGTTTATGTAACATTTCATTTGTAGAATCTGTGTTTTTTTTTTCATATTCATGTTTTTTTCTCACACTAACCTTAACATGTTACACTTTATTAACATCGTAATTTTTAAATCAGTTTCAGAGGACCCTGGTTCTGTAGGCTAATGAATGTAGCAGACCAAGTTATGCTGGTAAATGATAAATTATTACATAAGTTATTTTTGTTCTTTTGTTTTTCTTTATTATTAAATACACTTTATTATTATTGTATTGTTTATATCTTTTCACTATAATTATAATTCATTTTGCATTTGTTTGTTTTATTAGTCCATTCCATATGACGCTGCGTGCAAACCATGGGGTGTAGATAAAGGCCCTACAAATGTTATGATACACACTGAAGATGGCCGATTATTTAATGTTTCTTTAAGCGCTTATAAAGGAAAGTTATTCTTTTTCCATGGTTGGTCCAATGTTGTAGAACATTTGCGACTAACCAAAGGCTGTTTGGTAGTATTTAATCCTGTAGATTCTACTACGTTTAAATTAACATATTTCGTTGATGGGGTTAGTCGTGGCTCTTTCTGGACGTATTTGCTCCCTCCATCATCTCATTTTTATGTAAGATAAATTCTATTTTTATTTTTCGTAATGTATTCATGTATTACTTTACTTATATTAAAACTAAATATTTATTCTTTTTTTATCATTCCCACAGGTCATTACTGAATGTATCCTGCCAAAAGTTTATGATTATTCCTCAAATGATGTAATCTCTACTGTAATTATAGACAACAAAACGTTTAACGTTGCCATTGAAACGTCTGACGGTAAAGTCGGTTTTACCGTTGGTATTGACGTAATTGTTAGTCAGTTACAGTTGAAGGCTGGTTGTTTTTTGTTATTTACAAAAGCTTTTGGTAATTTTTTCCATTTAATTTTTTTTGGAAAAAAACGGTGTTGAAATGAATTTTACTGATGTAGATGTCGATGAGGTAAGTTACATTTTGGTAGTTAATTATATATTTTATATATGTTAATGTAATACATGTTATATATTTAATTTGCAGGCTGAAGTTGCACCTATCGATGCTGAAAATGAAGTTGATGAACAAATACATGGTGGTGTTCGTCGTTTTGTTCGTATGGCTGGTGAACGTTATTTTGTAAGTTTTAATATCATTTTACAAACCGCTAAAAAACAAGTGTTACAATTTTTTGTTACTTAATAAACATTGTTCTTTTAGTTTCATATTTATTATTAATTTTATTTTTACAACAATACAGACGATTCCTGATCCTGTTTCACGGATGGCTAGACTTGATGAAGGTTTAAAAGATATCACCGTTAGGCTTATGCATCTGGATCCGCCACAGCAATTTACCAACGGTACCAGACGTGAAAGAAAAAGCGACGGAGGTTGGCGATACGCGTTAACCAGTTGGAAGAAGTTCATGAAAGCTGCTAGAATTAAGGTCCGTGACACGGTTCACATTTCTTTTGATGAAAATGACCAGGTGTTGAGTGTTGAACTGGTTGTACCTTACGTTAGGCGTAGTCATTAGTTATATGACATTTAGGGCATTTTTTTTCCTTTCATATGTTAGATATTAACTTTTTATATGGTTTTGTTGGTTTTTGACATTCGTTATGGTTTTGAATTCCAAGTTATTACATTTTTTCATATCTTAACTGTGCTTTTAACCACTCATTTGTCATGTCTTGAAAGTTTAATCTATGTGTTAAGTAGTCATTTCTTAAATTTTATAAATCCTTAACTGATGCTAATGATGTTAATAATTTCTTCAAAAAGTATATTAAACACAATTTTATGTTAATCAATTAAGCATTTAACATGATTTAAAATAATCCGGATCCCATTCTTTCTTTTATCTTTCTCTTTTTTCACAGAGAGTATAGTGTTGTTACTATTATAAGATAGTATTATGAACCTTTAGTACTACATATAGAATAGATAGATAACACTATGATTGTCATTTTTAAACCTTGCATTATAATTGTGAGATGTTACATTATAAGGTTTTTATATAAGATTTAACATAAATAACCCATTTTATATTCCTTTTTAATTATAGAAAGTCAACTTTCACTTACTATGTTGCAATTTCAAAATTTCGTTCTTACTTTGCAAGTGATTAATCATAAAATATCGTCCTTACTTTGCAATTTCTAACTTATAATTATGGAAACTGATTATTCATAAAAATTTGGAAAAATCTATTTTTTATATTTTAGTAAAGGTTGTCAATTATAGAAAATATGTTACAAATATTAAATTTTACGTTAATAATTGTAAATAATATTTAAATTCGTAAAGTGAACCCGAAGTTATATAATTAATATGTACAGTTTCCGTTTTTACAAATTTGTATTTATGTTAATTCGTTTTATCTAATTTTAAATTATACCGTTTCCTTATTTATTGTATTTTAAAAAGGAGGTTTATTTTTATTAGAAATATTGATAATATATTACTAAAAATATTAAGTTTTATAATTTGATATAAATAGATCATTTGTTTTCTTTTTAAGTCAAACTAATTTTTTTGCAACAGTCTATTCATTTATTTGATTTCTTCGTAGCTACAATGGAAAACGAAGGTCAGATCACCTTGCTGAACGATATCGATGCTCTTAGCACAAACTACACTATCAAGGTTAAAATTGTTAGTTTGTGGAGGAAGAAGATGAGAGGTAATGAAAGAGAGACGTATCGTATTGATATGATACTCATGGATGAAATGGTAAATTATTGATTTAATTTTTTTTTCTTATTTGCAATATGTTTCTTACATATTTATAATGCTACACATCTTTTTTGTTTTAATTATACTGATTTTGTGTGCATTTTAACATACCCTTTGCATGTTGTTCTGTATTTACACACAGGGTACCAAGATTCAAGTTTTTTGCTTGCATAAGCTATTTTCAAAGTTTGAGAGGCATCTTAATGTTGATGAATGCCTTATCATAAAATGACCATCTCTTGCTGCGAACACTGCATCTTTCAAGATTGTTCCTAACAATCAGAAGCTATCTTTTTACTATCATACGTTTGTTGAAAAGTGCAATAAATGGGAAGGTCCGCAGTACGTTTTCAATTCTGTTGATTTTAATGTTGTTCTTTCCCAGAAAATAAAAGAGGGTACGACAGTAGGTATGTTAGTTTTTATTTACAATCTTTATATACCATAATATTTGTTTGCGGATTTTATAGATTTTTTTATGTTCTTATGTATGCTGACATGTATTTTATGTTTTTGTTAGATTTCATTGGTTATGTTGGTGTTTGTTATAACATCGAGGAAACTAACAAAAAGGATGGTAGTAAAGGGAAACGCCTTAATCTTAAGCTTCAAGATCTTGAGTAATACATTTTATAAATTGTGTTTATTTTTTTTTTCCATTTTATGCTTTCAAATTTAGAAAATATTGTTAAACTTATAGTTTTGTCTATATTCTATTGTAGAGATGTTCAAATCGATTTAACTCTTTGTGATGATTACGCTAAGGACATGTATTCTTACATGGTTAGTGAAAAGCGTGAAGCACATGTTGTCGTTGTTGTCCATTTTGGTGCTGTTAAGACATACAAAGGTATTTAATTCATAGTGCATTTTATACCAAACAATGTATCTAGATGTTGTTTATTATTATCTATTTTTTATTGTTTAATTAATTTTTACCTAACAATAGGCAAATGGGGATTTTCTAATAACTTTGATGGTTCACGACTTTTCATTAACGACAATTTTGATGACATGCTATCGTTCAAGCAAAAGTAAGTGTTATTATTTAAACATATTTTTTAAATTTTATCAACTTTACGTATTGTTTGTATTTTTTATTAATTAAAGATTTTTGTTTATTCAAACTGTTTTGTAGGTTTCTTGCAAAACTTGCTGCTTCAACTGAGTCAAGTAGCCTTGCTGGGTCATATATGATGTGTTCTGTAGAAAATGAATTTTTAAAGAATGATGTTTTTTCAACAATTGCTTATCTTGCATCAATCTTAGAGGTTTTCCTTAACATTTCATGTTTTATATTTTTTATTTTAACAAAATTTTAATGAATTATTTTTCTTTTATTATATAAACAGCCAAAGAAAGTGGTTGTTGTTGGAACTATCGTAGCAATCATTTCAGATAAGATGTGGTATTATGAAGGGTGTAACTATTGCAAGTCCAAAGTTGAGCAAAAGTTTGAAACCTATGATAAGGATGATGGAACAAGTGATGTTAGAGATGAGAAGTTGTATCAATGTTCTAACAAGGATTGTAATGGAAAAGAAGTTTTCCCGCTGTCCAGGTAAAGTGTTTGTTAGTCATACTTCTAATTATTGTTCATACAGCAAAAAAAACGTAGGTCGTCTATATTATCTATTCATATATGTTTGTTAATTATTTAAATATCTTTTTAAAGGTTTAAAATACCGGTTCGCGTTCAAGATTCAACCGGTACTGTGACACTTACATTATTTGACCATGAGGCGTTGAAGTTTGTTGGGAAAACTGCAAAAGAACTTATACAAATTCAGGACGAGGTTATATTTAGTTATACTATATATTTAATTAAATTAAATTTTTATACATTTATTATAATGACACAACATTATTTTTTTAATATAGTTATTGAAGACAAATGAGATTCCCAGAGAATATCCAGTTGAATTTGAATCGTTGGTTAACCTAAAGTGTGCTTTCGTGATTAAAGTAACTGACTTTAATATTGTCAATGCTGTTGAGAATTATGGAATATCAGTTGTTACCACTGATGATGACATATTGGATAAGCTCAACAAAAAATTTAAAATTGATCAAGTAAGCGATTGTTTTATTAATATATATTTGCACTTTCAAAACCGTTTAAAATATGTTGAACTATTTGTCGATTGCCTTCCATGTTTTTACAGCTTGATGTCTCTGATTCTTTTGGTATGAGTCAGTCTGAGTTCCAAACTTCTGGTGGTGAATGTTTTAAGGTATAACTTAAAAAATAAACTTATATATATAACTTTAATAGTTGTGTTATTATAATTTGTTTATTTCTTTAAGGATGCTGATTCTTACACTGGGGATAACACCACACCTGTTTCAAAGGATTATGTTGGTGACTTGAAACAATCATATATGAAGCGTAACCTTGATGATGTTTATCTGAATGAAGAGGGATTGGCGTCGTCAGCAAGTAAGCCTCGCATGTGTGTTGAGAAGCATGATCTTGACGAAGATATAAGCAAGAATTGATAAAAGGAGATATGGCACATAGTGGTTTTAATAAAAAAAAACAATTTATTTGGTATTTGAATATTGGAATTTTGTTTTGTTCGAATGACTTTTTGATGTTTCAAGAGATTTTATGGTTTGCCTATATATTATGACTTTTTGAGTTATCGTATAATATTTTTGTTAAATAATCATGTTTGGTTATATTCTTTATTTTATGAGACTACGTTGATTACTTTTTATTTTTGTAATGTAATAATGCAATAATATAAATACTGAAAAAATAAAAAAATAAATATTACTTTTCACCTTAATTAATTACTTTTCATGAACTGAACATTAATCATTTGTGGGTATATATTATTTACTATTCAGTTACAATTCTAAACTTATTTTAAGAAATATGCTAATCATGTCAATTTTTACTATTCGGTTACATTTCTAAACTTATTTTTAGAAGTTTCGTAATTTTAGCAATTCTATTTTACGAAATGACACACTATCTTCTAATTTAGAAACTAATAAATATAGAATTGTTTTCATATTTATGATCATTAATTTGGTTACAATTTATTTTTGTAATGTATATTATTAATTCCATAAATAACTTATACCTTAGGTCTATAAATTCAAATACTTCACAGACTTTTGAAACATCTTCATGGTTATCTGAATTTGCATTCTTAGCTTCCTTCTACGGTGGAATAAATTTTTTTCATCACTCTTTACATTTCCAGTAAGTTTTTATATAATTCGTTATAATTTTATTTATTCATTTGTTTGGTTTTCATTGTAAAGGTATTAGTTTTTTTGTTGTAGTTGTTTGTGTTGGTTAAAAAATGCATAATAGGTTTGAACAAGTTACGTCGTATTCTTCTGAACGTCCACATATTGGCTTTGCTAATAATTGTAAGTGTTTTTTTTTCTTTTATCTCAAACATTTTAAATAGTATTCAATTTGTTTTTGAAAAAAAAACGTTATATGTTCTAAATTCTATATTTCTTTCTTCTTATTTACCTTTTTTTTCATTGTAGCTGACGAAGCTAAATATAGACGTTGGTTAAGAAAACTATATCTTTATAATAAGAAATCAACAACACTTCCGGATTATTTTGTTAGAGGTAAATTTTCTATGCATATATGTTTTGAATATATTTAATCATATTTAAGTTGTATATATCACATTTTGGTCATTAAAGAAAGTAATTTTTTAACTATTGTATGTTTTTTAATGTTTACTGTTACATATGTCAAATTTTATTCATTATTCTATTTTGATATTATAGCTGTTCAGGCTAAATACAGGCGCAAGTTAAGAAAACTATACCTTGATAGTAAGAGATCAAGGATTACTAAAAAACCATTTCTAGAAGTGGTGCTTCAACGTCTTCATCATCAACACCAATCCTTTTAAATAACAAAGATAATTTAACTCCCAATTATACAATCACAACCTTTCCTACCCAATCTTCAACTGTTATAGGGACAAGTAAGTTTACTTTTATGTTACATAATGTTACAAATTTCACATTACTAATTTAGTTCGTCATCTCCAGTTCGGTTATATTACATATTATATAATGATTGTTTATATTTTATTAAGTAATCATTTAAATTCGTCCGTTAATGTAAGATCTTCCATTATTACACCTTCTACTTTGAAGAAGAACGGAAATGTTCTACAAGATCAGTTTACAACACCCAACCGTACTCCATTTGCAAATATAGAAAACATAATCCCAGGTTTGTAAATAAAAAACAAACAGTTACTACTTGGTGATGTTTCACATTTTGTTTGTTTTTACTACATATAATATTTGAACAAATTATTTTTTAAATACTTATTTGTATTATCTTATTTCTTTTTTTTTTTGTTTAGGAAATAATTCTAATTCTTTGAGAAATGTAGCTTATTCATCTGGAGCATTTTCAAATCAGAATATAAAGATAAATGTTATGCAAGCTTCTTCTACATCAACACAACATATTGACGAGGTCAAACAAATAAAACATAACACCAGCTTCGTGTATTACAAACATACGTTCTCAAGTTCCAAGTGTACCGCATTTTTCTAATGCTATGTCTTCTTTGAATCGTATATCACCTGGTAAAATTTAATATTTATATTGTTACATACATTTTTAATTGTATAAGTCATATAGTTAACGAAAAATTATTTTTTCTTTTTTATTCAGATAATATTGCAAGCTCATCAACTTTACCATTGAATGACTGCTATTCTCTTAATCCCAGAATAACGAATAAACGTAACACAACATCTTCGACCTCGGAATTTAGCTCGCTAAAAAAGATGTCTTCTGGAAAGCGTAGACTTATTCATAAACCAATTGAAATAGAACCCATACCAATGGCGACTCTTGATTCTGATGATGAAAATCATGTTCACGATGTTGTGTTAGACGCCACCAAAGGCGTATCTAAAGGTAACTGATTAATGTTATTCATTGTTGTTTCATATTTTATTTTACCTACTTAATTATTCAATTTACGTTAAATGTTCAAATTATGTTGACCATGGTGACCAATCTCTTACGTGTGGTTTATGCTTTGCAAAGTTATGACCAATCGAAGGTGGAAAGGGTCGCATTACACTTCAAAAGCAAACATATAGCTTATGTTGTGGATATGGTAAAGTTGACTTGCCTGAATATAAAGATTCTGATCCATCTTATCAGATGTTTTTTCGCTGTTTAGATCAGGAAAGCAAGTTTTTCTTAAAGAATATAAGACGTTACAATTCTATGTTTTCATTTACTTCAATGGGAGGAAAAGTAGATACTAAAATAAACAAAGGTAATGCTCCATTTGTTTATAGAATCAGCGGTCAGAATGCACATAGTATGGGTAGTCTTCTTCCTAAGCACGGAGACCAGCCAAAATTTTCACAGCTTTATATCTATGATACTGAGAATGAGCTTGCTAATAGAGAGTTGTTATTCGGGTATGTATTTTTTTACTTACCAGTATCTTAATATTACGTTACAACGTAGAATACTGTTTTTTTCCATTTCAATGTTTAAAACTTTAATTAAAAACCTATCATTTTGTTACAGTGATTCTTCAAGCAAAGCATCTTTAAGGGCAAAGGAACTTGATGTTAAATTTATAAAGTTTCTTACGAACATGTTAGATTCTACAAATATGTTGGTAAAAACTTACAGGATGGTACGAGACCATCTCCATGAGAATCCTAATGTTTCCCTTAGGCTTCGGATAATCTCACAGAGAGATCGGGACGGTAGGACTTACAATTTACCTACGTGTTCCGAAGTTGCTGCTTTAATAGTTGATGAACCTGATCTCAAGATAGAAAGTCGTGATATTATTGTCGAAAAGCGTTTAGGAGGTCTTAAGCGTATTAGCGAGTTACATCCTTCTTACCTGGATCTACAATATCCTATTCTTTTTCCGTATGGAGATGATGGCTATAGGATTAACATTCCTCATAGGGATTTTGGTCCTAACACAAAGAAGACAAGACCAACTTGTACTATGAGGGAGTTTTTTTCTTATAGAATTCAGGATAGGCATAACAAGTTTTCTCTAATTCTTAATGCAAGAAGGTTGTTTCAGCAGTTTTTAGTCGATGCCTACACAATGATTAAAAGTGAGAGGCTAAACTTCATATGTTTTCAGCAAATCAAACTGAGATCTGACTCGCTTAACAGTCTTAAAAATGTTCAAGAGGTTGGTCAGAGTGATTTGAGTCATACAGGACAACCTGTTATATTACCGTCATCGTTTACAGGTGGTTCTCGCTACATGATGCAAAACTACTTGGATGCTATGGCGTTATGTCGGACGTACGGGTATCCTGATTTCTTTATCACAATCACATGTAATCCGAAATGGCCTGAGATTGTAAGGTTTATTGGTGACTCATCAATTAAGCCAGAAGACAGACCAGACATACTTTGTCGATTGTTTAAGATGAAACTTGATGAATTGATAAAAGATATGAAGACTAAGAAAATATTTGGTGATATTAATGCAGGTATGTCAAACCTACACCCACTTTCAATTTATACATTTTTTTTGTCTTCTCATACATTTTATTTACTATCTTTTACTCATCGTTAGTATATTTTTTTTTGTGTAGTTGTTTACACAGTTGAGTTTCAGAAGCGTGGTTTGCCACATGCGCATATTTGCTTATTTATGAAAGCTGATCATAAGCTTCCTACGGTTGAACACATCGATCCCTTTATCTCAGCTGAAATTCCTGATAAAAATGAGGATCCTGAATTGTATTCTCTTGTGAGTGACTTTATGGTTCATGGTCCTTGCGGACATGCCAACATGAAATGTCCATGCATGGTTGGGAACCGTTGTTCTAAGAATTTTCCAAAGAGGTTTTTGGAATCCACTTCCATTGATTCTGGTGGATTTCCCGTTTATAGGATAAGAGATTCTGGTCACACGGTTGTGAAGAAGGGTGTTACTTTGGACAATAGGAGTGTAGTTCCATACAACAAAAAGCTTCTTAAAAGATATCAGGCGCACATCAACGTGGAGTGGTGCAATCAGGCTGGTTCAATTAAGTATTTGTTTAAATACATTAATAAAGGACCTGATCGAGCCTGTGATTGACTTTGTATATCCTTCAGTTCTTCATCGTTTTAAAGACCGTGACTACTTTTCTGAGAGAGCTATACTCGCTCCTAAGAATGAAGTTGTTCATGAGATAAATGATCGTTTGCTTGCGTTGTTTCCCGGTGAAGAAGTAGAGTATCTTAGCTCTGATAGTTTATGTCCGACTGAGGAAATTAACGATCCTTTACATCAAGATTTATATAATCCAGATGTGTTAAACAGTGTGAAAGTATCAGGGTTACCAAATCATAGATTGGTATTAAAATTGGGCATTCCGGTTACGCTTTTGAGGAATATTGATCAGCAAAACGGTCTGTGTAATGGTACGCGTCTTCAAATCACACGTCTTGGTAAACGTGTTATCGAGGCTGAGATATTATCGGGAAGTAATGTTGGTTCAAGAGCTTACATCCCAAGAATTAGCATGATACCATCTGACAAGAAAATACCCTTCAAATTTCAACGAAGGAAATTTCCAATAACCGTATGTTTTGCGATGACTATTAACAAAAGTCAAGGGCAATCTCTATCAAGAGTTGGTTTATACCTGAGAGACCCCGTGTTCTCACATGGTCAGCTTTATGTTGCGTTGTCGAGAGTAAAGACTAAAGATGGCGTTAAGGTTTTAATATTCGACAAAGATGGGAGGCCAACAAATAAAACTGCAAACGTTGTTTACAAAGAAATATTCGGGAAATTGTAGTTTAAACTTTTGTTATGAGGTTGATTCGGGAAATATGTTGTGTTTTTTTCTATGATATTATTGTATGCTGGGTTTTTTCTATGCCATGTCTTGAAGTTACTTTTTTATTGACTATGTATTTTGTTTTATTTTTATGGGTAGGGATATGGTAAAAAGTGTTTAAAATGTGAGAAGGGTAAGAAGTGTTTTAAACCATTGGATATTTGATCTAATGGTTGAGATCAATAGGGTATAAAAATGTAAATTGTGTTTTAATTAGAGGGACCTTATGTAAAATTGAAGGGCAATAGTGTCTTTTTCAATATTTCAAATATGGTAACCGTATTCTACACAACCAAAAACACCTACATTCACTCCTTTTTCCTTAAATATCGGAATTAATTACCAAGATCTAAATTGGAAGCCTCTTTGTTTTATATAAGATTCAATGCGTGGTGTTTTACGTTTAGAAGAACTGTAATCAGATTCATGGCGTAGTGTTTTATCTGGAGACATTGTTCATGGCGTGGTGTTTTATCTGGAGACATTGTTCATGGTGTGGTGTTTTATCTGGAGAGACTGTTCATGGCGTGGTGTTTTAAACATCTGGAGACATTGTTTAAAACACCACGCCATGAACAATGTCTCCAGATAAAACACCACGCCATGAATAATGTCTCCAGATAAAACACCACACCATGAACACTGTCTCCAGATAAAACACCACGCTATGAACAATGTCTCCAGATGTTTAAAACACCACGCCATGAACAGTCTCTCCAGATAAAACACCACACCATGAACAATGTCTACATATAAAACACTATATATTTCTTATTTATACGTTATAACTTGCATTGTATTAACATTATTTGCCGTTAAAAAAAATAAAATTTTGTACCACTCAAATGATTTATCTCTCAAAATGAAACAGTTGGTGGTAGTTTGAGGGTACGCAATGCATGAGTGATTGATGATTAGTATTATTGGCCCAGAAAACCATGCAAAGCGTACGTGATGGCCGGAGACTGTGGATATGGACTTCGACGGCAGAGGGTACGGTGGTTCTGCAACAACTCAGCAGCCATCTGTATGAAAATTCAATGATGGAGGGACCTTGCTGCGTTAAAGATGATTGATTCTGATGATATAATCTCCCAAATTAACTCCAAAACAGTTACACACAATTAATTGATAAGAAAGGTAAATTACTAATGTACCCTTTTGAATTAATTAAGATAAAGGACACTTGTCATCACCAAATTATTTCTCACACTTCTTACAAAAGTAGGACTTTGTACAGGATCCTTTACCTTATTTTTATTGTGGTTTTTCATTGTTATATTAATAGAAGATGATATTACTATGTATTAAATATAACATATAAACAAAAACTAGAACAGGTAGATATTTATAGACACGGTTACATAATAGAAGTCCAAACTACATAAGTAACGTAACTATTAAACATGTTAACCTACTAGAAAACAACTTTTAACACTACATAACTTACTGTAGCTTTCTTCGTTAGCCAAAATTACTATATATTATGGTTCAACCCTGTTTCAAAGTTTCAAACATCACAACTAGCAGAATAAACACCGGTAAGGAAGAAAACACAAATATCTGGAAAGTCTTGGAACTTGCAATGATCACCTTCTTTTATGTTGTTATCTTTAAGCCATTTCGCCCAGCCTTTCACAACATACTTGATACTGTTTTTATTTGGCTCTGCCCTAACATCATGTTTTGTCTCCACATTCTGCCTGTTGGCGATCTTAACTTTCAATGTTTCGTCAATTCCTGTGATCCGTGCTACTTCAACTGGTATGCGCTATAAGTTACAAAACATAATAATAATTTCCATTAATGATGTTGACGTATTTTAAAAATACAAAACTTAACCAAATTATGTAAACATATTTGACGCGTATTAACATATTTTTGTTGTCGGAACTTACAAAGCGTTTCGTGTATGGCACAAAAAATATCAGCGGACCAATATCATCATCATCAAACTCCTCTGATTCAGCCGAAGAGTCTTCAGAATCCGATATGACGACAACATCGTTTTCAGCTCCAGCCATTCTAAGAAACATATAAAACGTTAACCCGTTTTAAATAAAAGATCAAGTCATAACAAATAATGCAATCTTTTTGTTGTACTTTAAAGGAATGACATACATACGTTAAATACGGTAATTCCTTTTGATGTTACATTTCTATTCTATTTGACTTACTTTGTTTTATTACATAAACATATTGTATATTATTAATCATTTTTAATCAATCTAAATTACACAAACGCATTTGTCGTGACATACAAAAACAAAATTACGTTAAACATCTTTGTTGTTACATCTTTTATTACCCAATAAGTCAATAAACGAGAACAAGTTAACTTTACAGCCTAATCGTATAAGACACCTCATTATTGTTTCGTTTAAGATAATGATAGTTTCGTTAACTACAACATTTTTCATACAATCATTTGTTCCAACACCTGGTGTTCATACATATTTCTTCATAGCAATTTAAAAATTACGTGTTAAGTAATATTAGACAATCATTTTTGATAACTATGACTTTATGATTGTTATATCTATAACATTTAAACTGATATAATGTCATTAATATTTTCATTATTTATAATCCACATATAAACGATACTAAAGGAACTGTTATCACATGAATGTATTTGATTACAAATAAAGAATGATTCATTGTTGAATATTATGCTATACACATATTGTAATTCATGAGCAAAAATATAAATACATAACTTTAATAAAATCGTATGTCAGTTATAAAAGAGAATAATGTAAATCATAAATTTTTTTTGCAACAACCAAAACCATTTAATCATCCAAATCAAACTATATACCAAGAAAATCAAAATTTTCCTAAGATTTTCAACAGAATCTTTAAACGAAATCACACTATTAACCCAAAAACTAAAGTTCCAAGCACATGCAATACATATAATCCCTTTTAAATTTACATAACATATTAATAATTGATTTTCTTAACAAATACTTAAACTCCGATTTCACATCTACTTAGTCATTAATCGGTTCAAAAGAAACATCCTATGGGTTATTTGGAATAATAAAGACAAGTTGCAGTTGAGGTTAACAAGATAACAATCGTCGTAGAAGTGATCGGAGATGAAATCGGAAACTTACCTTTACTAATTTCTTCAACCTCCTTTTGGGTACTTCTTGAGCTATGTGAAGGAAAGTGAAGTGAAGTTGCAGTAGATATTTAGGTGATATGATTTGATGATTGTCATAGATATTGTAAAAGAGATAAGTATTGTTAATTTTAAATTCGTTTATTTTATAATTTACATTTAACTTTGTTTTCTATTTCCAATATTTACTCTAATAATTTACATAAATACTTAATCCATAAATATTTGGTGAAGTTGCAATAGATTGTAGATGATATCATTGTGTTATTAATTCGGTTATTTCATAATGAACATTTACCTTTATTTATTTTGTTTTATATTTCCAATATTTAGTCTAATAACTTACATAAATACTTAATCCATAAATATTTGCTAAATTTATTTTTAAATCAATTTACCATTAATTTGCATTGGATCCAACCATTTATTCACAATTTTGGATTTATAATAATGAAATATAAATGCTGTTGTCTTAATAAATGACATATATTTCGTGATATAGTATTTTAGTAATATATAACTTGAAAATCATATAAACTTTATATATATATTCAAAGTATCTAATATCTAATTATTTAATTTTTATAAATTTTACTAATTTTTTAGACAACCAATGCTACTTTATCGTTTCTTTAGTTTTTCATATTAATACAGTTTTAACTCCAGTAGTTACACAAGACGAGTGCAGTGAGAGGCGTAAGGTACGGAAATTGTATTTGGATGGCAAAAGATGTAATGTACTACATGGCTTACCGGTTTCTAATAAGACTTCAAATGTAGTTTACAAATACATATTATCAAATTTATAGATTGATTTAAATAATCATTATTTTTATATTAACAACCAACTTTATAAGTCTTATTGAGATTGATTTTTCGAAATTGTTTTTTAAATTTTACTTCAGGTTCTTTGATTAGTTACCAATTTTGTAAATAATCTGAATGACCTATAAATAATCACAACTTAATTTGTAAATATATATATATATCAACATTGATAATCCACAACCATTTATAAAAGATACCAACGTTATGTACATTCCAAAATATGGTATCATATAAGATATACCACTAATAGTTTTTAAGCTTAAACTACTAATTAAGAAAAAAAAAACATGGTTAACAGTACTTGCATGTCCCAAAAAAAGAAGTAGACATCTAATAGTTACAAAAAACAGTCATCATTTAGTCTACACAACCACCTGAACCATTAGGTTATAGAAAATGTGTTAACCTGCATTAACTGGATCCACCTTTGATAAGATCAGGAGATTTCGTGAACATACAAATGTGAAATGCAATGTGTCACCGAAATGAAGGCCATTCTCCTTCATGAACATTGGCCAACCTTCGATAGCATACCTTACAGCATCTCCATTCTTCTGCCGCCTAAGATTCATATCTATTGTTTTTCCATTCAAGTTCATAACTTTTAACTCATGCACTTTGTTTTTGAATCCTCCAATTCTTACAATATCAGCAGGCATTCTCTGCATGAAATACATAGTTGTATAAGAAAACTAGCCTTATTGATGTTATACTATTTGTGTTTGTCATTGACTATTTAAAAAAATCATACCAAGCGGTTATCTCCATTCTTTGTGAACTGATGAATACCAGTTTTCTGAACATCATTTATCCTTGCAACACCTTTTGGTTGCACATCCAATATCTTCAATGCTTTCTGATATCTCTTTGTATTTTCTTTAACCTTACGAAACATGATACAAATTGTATTGTTAGACTAATATATTTAATCCCAGCACTTATAATAAATCTTCATTACTAAATGTTGTTAACTTAAGTTATACGTACCAAGCGGCTGTGTGTTCTCTGTACAACAGTTGTCACTTCTGGCATTTCAACTTCTGATTCACATATCAGGCTTTTACTGTTTTCTTGATTACAACAGTCCGCAATCTCTTTTCCTTTATTTATAAGTTGTTAACACAAGTACTAACGTTAAATAACAAATGAACAAATATTAATTAAATATATCTAAATATATGTAAATATAAAAATGTAAGTACTTGTCACACCCTCAAATTACCACTTAGGGAGTGTCCCTGTTAGGCGTGTGACGTACCAACAATGAGCCACTACTTACATTGAACCCATACAAGTTTCTAAATAAAGTTCCCATTCATGAATAAAATACCATCATCAAGTTTAAATGAAAACCAATATGTTCAGCGGAAGCAATTAGTAAACCAAGTTAAACTGTTTCAAAATCAAAGTATAGTATCAATAATCCAATCACATGAATCCTTCTAGTCGACCCATGACCACTCCAGCTACTCCAGACCGCAAATTCCCAAATCCGAAATATCTAACGACCTGCGAGCATGTAACAAGTGTATCAGACAAAGCTGGCGAGTTCACAGTTTTAGAAAACGTTTGTTACCAGTTGTATGTAAAACAGTTCAATAACCAATGCAAGTAATATTGTTAATATCTCAATTCCGAACAAGACGGCTCCTGATGTACATGACTGCCCTATCCCACGTACTCCTATCTAGTACTGGGCCCGACTGGGTCATTAGTTCACATCCGTCCTATCCAGGAGCGGTGTGAGGGTGCCAAACCTAAGTAGCGCTACCAACTAATACCCGAATAAGGGACTTACAAAATGATAGGTGAGAATATTAACCAATATACCCGTTTTTACCCAAACCACTGACTGTCCCCAACCACTGGGACGCATGCTCGAATGTAGTGAACTCACCTTGGTTTTGCTCGGTAAGATTATTCACTTGTTTAACAGTTGACCAAATACGTCCTATCATGTTTTACCAGAACACGCAGTTTAGTATCCCAATCTCTCTTATGATATACAATATTTCACATGTTATACAAACAGTGCACTAGCATTAAACAAGTTATGCAAGTTGTTTCAGTCAATCACGTTGTCCATTCATTCATGGACCCTTAACCTATGTGCGGCCCATGATCTAGCATTCTGTCCACTCGGTTGGTAGCCCCACAACCAGTAGCCAACCATCCGAGCCCAACCCATTTAAGCACCCCTCGAGTTTAACCCACAACCGATCCCACTCCCTTTGCACATATTATGAACATAAAAAAAAATATCACCCAGCTATATTACAATTTACAAGTCAGAACCATGATTACTGTTTGTGGGAGTGCAACAGAATAGTGACAACAACTTATAACACAAGTCGTGACTACCAAACAATCAACATATTAACATATCTTGCTTATACCCATGCCATCATACGAAAACATTCCACTGTTATATCATATTTGTAAGATCACTAAACTCAACCATGCTACCATGCATAATTCCCAACCCAAACCATTATGGCATGTCCCAAATCAATCAATACTTACACTAAACCACAGCCCTTATCTACTTGTGTAAACCAATCCATACATGATCCAGTTAATGTTTGTGTGGCCCAACTACATTTAATTAATGTTAACAGTGACTACAATTCAAACAATCAAAAGAAAGGTCCCTATCTCTTATAATTACATCATCATCATAGTAGCCAAGAATAGTCAAAACCTATTCTATCACATATAACATCACATCACAACATTAATTGAGGACTTGACCTTACATAGGAATCATTCACACATCTAATTATCACCACATCGATCATCATCAACATCAGAAATCGGCGGCTCATATATATATATAATTTTCGTTGAATGGTTCAACTATAAAGAACATCATGCACATGACTCAAGGACACCCACCCACTAAACCCTAGTGTATATAGACTTTAAATGATAACTGATCCAACCATTTGAATTCGTGACATGCAAGCACATGGGTGGACCCCCCAATTCTTTCCACTCACGGTTACAATCAATTGCAAAAGTCCAAAACCCACATCAATTCTCATACAACACATTCACATACAATGATCAGTTTGACAACACACTCATGCGCATACATATATGCTTTTGTTAATCAGAATCATGCATAAACAAGATTAACAATTAAGGAATAACATGAATATAAAACAACTAACCAATAGTCTGTTCGAATGGGATGATGCTTCGATAGAGATGGGGAGGGGTGTCCACAGCCGTCGCGATTAAGAAGAAGTAGAGGAGAGGTGGTTAGGGTTTTCTTGTATCATCATATCCTAGATTATGAATCACCTAACCCCTTAATATACACCTAAACGAACCCATAACATAATGTGGTCCATGAGTTGTGGGCCTAACATATCCGTGAGCCGAAGCCAAACATAAAGGGCCGAAACGGTTAATATGGCGTGTGGGTGAATGATTATGTTGACTATATGGCCGGGCCAACTAAATTGGGTTTACATAATCAATTGGGTTCGGATTTGGGTTTTAGGGAGTGTAGGCCGAGGCAATTGTGTGCGGCCCAAACGGTATGATAATATTGACACAAACATGGCCCAATAACACACTCGAGCATAACCCGACACATTTACGTTTAACAATTAAATTATACCACAGTCACAAGTGTTTACTAATTTTATCGTCGAAGAGATTGTGAAAGAGAAATAACAAGGAGCAGGATCACGTGACGACGAGACACTGACCTCAAAAGTTCGGGTTGTCACATCATCCCCAACTTAAAAGAAATTTCGTCCCGAAATTTGACAAGTAAGCACAAAGGAGTGAAGTGAGAAATCAGGATTGTTGCATGTTTTCCTCAGGTGCCACATCATCCCCAACTTGAAAAGGAATTTCGTCCCGAAATTCATCAGTGATACTAGAATTAGATTGGTCAATAGGGAAAAGTTGAGAATATTTGAGTTTCATCTGATCCTCATGCTCCCATGTGAACTCTGGTCCACTTCCTAGGTTCCAACGAACTCTCGCAATCGGGATACGACTATGTTAACGAACCTTGACTTCCTGGTCCACGTGTTTGGTAAATTCCTCCAGTAAAGGTATCGTACGTGTTTTATCAGACAACCACTGCCTTAGATCCGAAACATAAATGACTTCGTGTACGTTTCCCGATTCGTTGGGTAGCTCGAGTTTGTAGGTTACGCTATCGATTCTTCCCAGACTGTTGAATGGTCCATCGTGACGTCAGTTAAGTTCGCCATGCTTCCCAAGCATCCCACACCCTCCTAGGGTGAGACTTTCAACACGATACGATCGCCTTTATTAGCTTTCCTGATGGTCAAGCATTGCCGCCAATCGACTCCCGATCCAAACAACATTCCCAAGAGTTTCGAGTACCAGTCCTGGACCAGTAATTAAGTTGTCCACCATCTCAATCTAACAAGAAGGTTGAAATTATTGTCCATGTAATGCCTCAACAGAGCTGTCTGGTTACCAAGATGATAACTGCCGCAGTAGCACTCAACCATTGGTAAAAGTCCTTCCAATTTGTACCAAAGCCCGTCACACACAGGCTCGCAGCATGTCTTCGAGTGCCAGGAGAGTTCGTTTTCTCTGATCGTTTGCCCAACGGCGATAAGCAATGCTTTGGTCCTGATGTGAGCCAAGGGTGTTGTGTATTGCCTGACATAAATCATGCATAGATCAAATTCAGAGGTAACAGGAGTTGGCACCTCGTACTTAAAAGCCGCCTCTCTCGGAGGAACATTCACAACTGTTAAGACTCGTCAGTTTTCTTGATTGCAAGAAAGTGTGCTGGTAACGTGAGTCCATCAACGATCATACAGGTGATAATGTTTCCGTTTCGAGTTGTAAGTAGACCAGTGATAAAATCCACGCCAGTCTGTTCCCATTTCCATATATGCGTTTCTGGTTGCTAATATCCTACTTTGACTTCTCCACAAGTCAAACATCGTTCTCATGCGTTGCTATGTGAGCCTTCAGGCCCGGTCATCCGTACATGGTCTTCATGTTTTAATTCATCCTACCTAAACCTAAATGAATAAGATATCGAAACCCGTGTGTTTTGCCTGCACCAGTTCCCTAAGGTTGCTGTATAGTGAGGTCCATGTTCGTTCCATGATCTAGCAAATACCGTCCGACCTGCCAAAGGATGCTTCCCCATGCCCTACATGGGTCAATCTTGTGAACTCTCTTCCTTCAGTTCTTCAGTTTGAACAAGGTGAATCTGATCAAGTATGTTAGAGTGGATAGCGAGCTGCCAATCCCGTGCAAGTCCAGGTTTCATGGTCGTATTCATTCAAAAGTTCCATCCAGCGATGCTATTAGCTGATCTAACTCTCTCGTAACCAGGGTACACGGGAGGCCCTTGTGATCGGTCTAAGTGGTGCATTCGGTACCGTCCAAGTAATGCCTCCAATTTAGATCCAAAGACTACGGCTTACACCGCAGATTGTATGCCGTGCAGTTCCTCTTCGTAACACCATTACGTAAGTCATCACTCTCTCGTGTTGCATAGGCGTGTAACTGGGACTTTGATTCGAACCATCATAATATACCATTAGATCGCCCATATCTCAGGTAAAGACAATACTCAGTGCATTGCAGAGTTGAGTTGAGTTTCAAAAGCTGAGATGATGTCCTCCTGTTTTTGGTTCCCATGAGTTCACAGCTCCCCGCCGTGCTAAAGAGGTTAAGGCTACGCAATCTTCGAAAATCTTACGATGAATCTGCGATAATATCTAGCGAGACCAAGGTATTGCTGTATCCTCGAAGGGATCTTTGGTGTCGATCAGTTTCCAACAAAATGGATCTTAGCGAGATCAACGTGTATTCCCACTTCGTTGATTACATGACCAAATATGTACCTCTCATATCCAGAAGTTACGCTTAGCAAGACTTCGCGTGTAGTGGCTCCTCCCCCAGAAGCTCTAAGATGAGATACAAATGCCACCCATGATGTTCCTTTCCCCTGGAAATGATTCAAAACGTCATCAAAACACGGTCGATTCATGTGATCCGTAAAGCTGTTGATGTGTCAATTACCCCAAAGGTTGTGGAATACAAAGTCGTATGACTGTACAGCGTTTGATATACCGCTTTAGGAGCATTCTCCCCTTGGACTTCCATCTGGTGATAGTTCACTCGTTAGTTAACCCTCTAATAGAAGCTTAACCTTCACAGCTAGTCAACAGGTTGTCAATACATGGTTGAGGCAGAAGGTTCTTGACTGTCACCTTGTTGAGTTCTCGATAATACATATGAAAAGGCTTATCTTCACGGATATAACTGGGGCTCCCTAAGGCGAAAAGCTAGGTCCGACAAAACTGTTGTCCAACAGTTCCTGCAGTTGATTAGACAGCTCTTGCAACCCTCCTGGTGCAAGATGGTAAGAGTGCGTGTAGTCAGGGCTGTCTCCGGCGCGAGATCAGACTGAGATTTCGCCTAACAGTTGTGGAAGTAAGCCCGAAAGTTCCTTGGATAGCACACCGAAAGGAATCATGAATGGCTTGTGGGTCCTCGATCCTCCGTCTCCTTAGCCCTAACTTCTGGCCTTCATAGCTGAAATGGCGCTAACTTTTGCACCACTCTGACGCTTTAGAACAAATAACGATTCCCCACACAAGATTTTCTCCTCACTGGTGTATCTGCGCGATCTCTGGATAACCCATCCACACTAACTACTGTACTACAACCATCAAGGGTAGTGGAAGGAAGGTTGACGTCGAACACTTGCCCCACAAGGTCGAGTTTACATCCCAGCGGACATATGAGATTTCATTTGACTTGCCATCCGTTGCTGCCACAACAAGTTCGGTTTCAAGAAACATCAGCGCAAACAGATCGGAGACGGAGCGAATAGCTACCCATCCAAGCTGTCGTATTGCTATTAGGCCTGGTATAGCCTATGCCAATACCTAATGTCCTTCCATGAGCTTCATTTCCAGTGTTGTTTTCGTCACGAGAATTTCCAGTACTGCCGTCGTTCCCTTGGTTGTCGTCAACTTGACTTAACACAGTTAATCCTTGTCGAGGTCACCTTCGTTTCCATACTGTAAGCTACGATCACGAGTACCTTGATGTTGCCGCGACTGTTGCCTCTAATATCGTTGCCTGTATCGGTGTCCTGCGTCCTTTCACCAACAAGGTCCCTCTTTTCACATTCCGTGCCACGTCCTAAGGCACTACTCATGGTGTGGGCGGTTACACAGTCCGCTCTACAGTCAATCGTCATTGATTTTTATCCCGATTGGTTCGTAAGGGTCGACTCCCATGAGTCGCTGGCTGGGGTTAAGGATTCGATTAGGGTCAAATCGCTGTTGTTCGTTGCCGGTAACTAGGGTCGTTCAAATGCTGAAGTCGGTAAGGTACTACGTTTACCCTCTTGTCCATCGTTCTTGCAACTTGACTGAGTAATACACGGTATGTCGCGAGAGTGTTACAGAAGTGATCGCACTTCGGGATCTAAGGCGTCAACACGCTAAGTTCCAGCAAACAAAGATAAGTGAGGAAAGTATAGTCCAATCATTTGAAGCTGAGCCATCCAACTCAGGGACGTTCGTACTTGCACCTAACATTCTACACAGTTCGCTAGGCGTTCAGATGTGTGATCAGGTGATACTCGATAGCATCAAGATTCGTAAGGATTCAGGAAGAGGTGAAAAGGTCATGTTCGAGTAGGAGACAATCACTGCTATGACTCCTATAGACTGCTGAGTTCTAACATAACATCAATTAACATAGTGGAACCCCTCTCACACTCGTTAAGCCTCACTAGGACTCACATGCACCCCACATTATTATTATGTGTGCACCCATAATAATAAGGCAACTTGCATGCTTATCTCAGTGCCTCTTAACTCGCGCAAAAAGGTTCCCCGAATTCGAGCAATAAGACAGATGACACCACAACATGGATCATGAAAGTTCAAGAAGAGTCGCACTCTTAAAATACGTAACATGGGTTGGTAGCATAGAAGTTCATACTGCAACGCTAAGTGTGCATTCACGTGTGATGTTATTCATAAGCAAACACTAGATATATTATGCAATAATAAACAAGAAATGAACCTTGCTGCCTGGAGCTGAGTGTCATGGTCGATGTCGAATCAGTTCAGTTATAGTCTGGTTTCATAAAAACGTTTTAAAACCAAGTTCACTATAACCAGTGGCTCTGATACCAAACTGTCACACCCTCAAATTACCACCTAGGGAGTGTCCCTGTTAGGCGTGTGACGTACCAACAATGAGCCACTACTTACATTGAACCCATACAAGTTTCTAAATAAAGTTCCCATTCATGAATAAAATACCATCATCAAGTTTAAATGAAAACCAATATGTTCAGCGGAAGCAATTAGTAAACCAAGTTAAACTGTTTCAAAATCAAAGTATAGTATCAATAATCCAATCACATGAATCCTTCTAGTCGACCCATGACCACTCCAGCTACTCCAGACCGCAAATTCCCAAATCCGAAATATCTAACGACCTGCGAGCATGTAACAAGTGTATCAGACAAAGCTGACGAGTTCACAGTTTTAGAAAACGTTTGTTACCAGTTGTATGTAAAACAGTTCAATAACCAATGCAAGTAATATTGTTAATATCTCAATTCCGAACAAGACGGCTCCTGATGTACATGACTGCCCTATCCCACGTACTCCTATCTAGTACTGGGCCCGACTGGGTCATTAGTTCACATCCGTCCTATCCAGGAGCGGTGTGAGGGTGCCAAACCTAAGTAGCGCTACCAACTAATACCCGAATAAGGGACTTACAAAATGATAGGTGAGAATATTAACCAATATACCCGTTTTTACCCAAACCACTGACTGTCCCCAACCACTGGGACGCATGCTCGAATGTAGTGAACTCACCTTGGTTTTGCTCGGTAAGATTATTCACTTGTTTAACAGTTGACCAAATACGTCCTATCATGTTTTACCAGAACACACAGTTTAGTATCCCAATCTCTCTTATGATATACAATATTTCACATGTTATACAAACAGTGCACTAGCATTAAACAAGTTATGCAAGTTATTTCAGTCAATCACGTTGTCCATTCATTCATGGACCCTTAACCTATGTGCGGCCCATGATCTAGCATTCTGTCCACTCGGTTGGTAGCCCCACAACCAGTAGCCAACCATCCGAGCCCAACCCATTTAAGCACCCCTCGAGTTTAACCCACAACCGATCCCACTCCCTTTGCACATATTATGAACATAAAAAAAAATATCACCCAGCTATATTACAATTTACAAGTCAGAACCATGATTACTATTTGTGGGAGTGCAACAGAATAGTGACAACAACTTATAACACAAGTCGTGACTACCAAACAATCAACATATTAACATATCTTGCTTATACCCATGCCATCATACGAAAACATTCCACTGTTATATCATATTTGTAAGATCACTAAACTCAACCATGCTACCATGCATAATTCCCAACCCAAACCATTATGGCATGTCCCAAATCAATCAATACTTACACTAAACCACAGCCCTTATCTACTTGTGTAAACCAATCCATACATGATCCAGTTAATGTTTGTGTGGCCCAACTACATTTAATTAATGTTAACAGTGACTACAATTCAAACAATCAAAAGAAAGGTCCCTATCTCTTATAATTACATCATCATCATAGTAGCCAAGAATAGTCAAAACCTATTCTATCACATATAACATCACATCACAACATTAATTGAGGACTTGACCTTACATAGGAATCATTCACACATCTAATTATCACCACATCGATCATCATCAACATCAGAAATCGGCGGCTCATATATATATATAATTTTCGTTGAATGGTTCAACTATAAAGAACATCATGCACATGACTCAAGGACACCCACCCACTAAACCCTAGTGTATATAGACTTTAAATGATAACTGATCCAACCATTTGAATTCGTGACATGCAAGCACATGGGTGGACCCCCCAATTCTTTCCACTCACGGTTACAATCAATTGCAAAAGTCCAAAACCCACATCAATTCTCATACAACACATTCACATACAATGATCAGTTTGACAACACACTCATGCGCATACATATATGCTTTTGTTAATCAGAATCATGCATAAACAAGATTAACAATTAAGGAATAACATGAATATAAAACAACTAACCAATAGTCTGTTCGAATGGGATGATGCTTCGATAGAGATGGGGAGGGGTGTCCACAGCCGTCGCGATTAAGAAGAAGTAGAGGAGAGGTGGTTAGGGTTTTCTTGTATCATCATATCCTAGATTATGAATCACCTAACCCCTTAATATACACCTAAACGAACCCATAACATAATGTGGTCCATGAGTTGTGGGCCTAACATATCCGTGAGCCGAAGCCAAACATAAAGGGCCGAAACGGTTAATATGGCGTGTGGGTGAATGATTATGTTGACTATATGGCCGGGCCAACTAAATTGGGTTTACATAATCAATTGGGTTCGGATTTGGGTTTTAGGGAGTGTAGGCCGAGGCAATTGTGTGCGGCCCAAACGGTATGATAATATTGACACAAACATGGCCCAATAACACACTCGAGCATAACCCGACACATTTACGTTTAACAATTAAATTATACCACAGTCACAAGTGTTTACTAATTTTATCGTCGAAGAGATTGTGAAAGAGAAATAACAAGGAGCAGGATCACGTGACGACGAGACACTGACCTCAAAAGTTCGGGTTGTCACAGTACTCATCTATTATTTTCTTAAAAATAAGTACATCTGTTCTATGATCAAACTATTTCTTCCTGCCTTTGACTTTTGTTTTCCATCATTGTTCTTATTCACCCCTTCTTTGTTATGTCCTTCAAGCATCTGTATTTGCTAATTAATAAAATCCACAAATTCTTATTGTAATTTTTTTAATCTATACCAAGGATAAGTTATTACCTTACTAAGTATTTGATCTGTTGAGTCATCATCTTCACAGAAATTCTGTTATAAAATAAGATACCTCAATAAGTCATATTTACGTAATACTGTTATATGTTAATTTAAATGACTTATAAAGTTAACATATTTGTAGTATGTGTCTCTAGGTATTTCTAGCAGAGAGTCATCTTCACTTTTCTTCTTTCTTTGTAAAAACTACCTCAACTCCTTTACGATAAATTTTCAACTCAAATGTGACGCTGTCCGTCTTCTTCAACAAGAGTACATCATCGTCTTGTATTGCAAGATAATCAAATAACTTCGGACAACCTTTTGTAAAAACATAATTATCATTGATTTTGTCCGTCTCAACGTTCCAAGTCTGACATGCTGCATTAATTTTGTAACAATCTTTGACTTGCGAATAAGCGTAACAGTTTCTTACGTAAACTTCAGGAATCACCTGAAAAGTTTTGTAATATTTTATTGTTGGATATATATGTATACCATTTATTTTAAAACTATAAGAAAATAAATCTTAATTTAGTCATGTTAGTAGACTTACTATAATCTTTAAAATGCCGTAACGGTTGACCGTCACGAACGATTCACCACATATGCTTTCCACGAAACAATCGATTTCAATGTTTTTGTCTTCGATTCTCCTTAACCGCAATAACGTCCTCTTTGGAAACTCAAGCTCCCTTATGACATTACTCCATCCGTCAGTGATAACGGATTCCCCACTTACACTTCTCAAAGAAACTGGCCAACTTTTTCCACTTTCATGATGTATCATTATTTTTTTTCTTTGCCAATAATTTCCATATACGTTCTTAACAAACTCAATTGGAAGCACCTACGGTTACATTTATGTTATACATTTTAGTCAATAAAAGATATAGAGAATTGTTTGTGAACATTGTAGCATACCGGTTTTAACGATGATTCATTTCCTAACGAAGCGACACATGACAAGCTCATTTTTAAATACTTGTAATATACAACATATTTTAGAATCATTTACTACTGAACATTAAGTCATACATATTTGTTCATAGCAATATAAAAATCTTATGTCAATATAGGTGAAAAATCACACTATTAACCAAGAAATCACATGCAATACATATAATTCCTTTTAAATATACATAACATACTAATAATTGAATTTCTTTACAAATAGTTAAACTCCGATTTCAAATCTATAAACAATATCAACAGAATCTTTCAACCAAAACCATTTAATCATCCAAATCAAACTATAAACCAAGAAATCAATTTTTATATAACAATATCAAGAGAATCTTTCAACCAAATCACACTATTAACCAGTGTTGTAAAAGTCGTTAGGCGGTCTCTAGTCGGCCGACTGGGGAGTTGGGAGTAATCGGAGTACTCGGAGAGTACTCGGGGAGTACGCGGACATGGTAACTATAAAGAAAATTAATTGTTATATATTATACATATGTTAAAATAAGCATAATTCATGTCAACTGAGTATAATTTAAAATAAAACATGTTTAAAGTTCAAATATTCTGAATACAAGTCCGAGTAGTCCGAGTACAAGGCCGAGTAGGCCGATTTTGACCGATGTTGACTAATTAAAAGTCAATAAACCACGTTGACCGCCTAGACCGACTAGGCCGACTCTTTCCGACTACGTCCGACTAGGCGCCGACTAGGCCGACTAAGCGCCGAGTTTGACTAAGGCCGACTAATTGAGTCCGCCTAGGAGGATGTCGCCTCGGAGGGGTTCCGAGGACCGAGTACTCGCCGAGTACTCGGCCTTGGAATCCGACTTTTACAACACTGTTATTAACCCATAAAACTAAAGTTCAAACAACATGCAATACATATAATCCCTTTTAAATATACATAACATACTAATAATTGAATTTCTTTACAAATAGTTAAACTCTGATTTCAACTCTATTTAGTCATTAATCGGTTCAAAGAAACAAAATCTTATGACTTATTTGTAATAATAAAGACAACTTCAGTTGATAAATGAAGATAACAATGTCGTAGAAGTGATCGGAGATGTAATCGGAATTTTACCTTTACTAATTCTTCAAACGCCGTTTGGGTGTTCTTGAGCTTTGTGAAAGAAAAGAAGGTTAAGTGAACTTGCAGTAGATGTAGATGTAGGTGATATGATTGTATGCTTCAGTTGATAAGAGTTAAGTTTTTTTTATTTTTTAATTCGGTTATTTGATAATTAACATTTACCTTTATTTTTTTTCTATTTCCAATATTCACTCTAATAATTTATCAAGATTTCTTAATCCGTAAATATTTCCATTATTTATTTGGTAAATATTTGATAATATACCACTAACATTGAATTTAATCAATGTATATATGTCCTCTCAATATATAATTGGAAATAGAAATCTGCCGAAATTTTATTTAACTTTTTAAACAATTGTTTTAGAATTATAAGTGAATATAACAAAGGAAATACAAATCATAAAATGCAAAATATGTATGTTAAATGTAATAACATTGATTTCGAATGGTCGAGATTCTTGCAAAATACAAATCATACCAGACGTGAATAAAGAGGAAAGGTTTTCGTTATGCGTTATGCAAATGGTCAAGACTCATACAACGTTCGGGCATTAATGAGGGTTATACGATTCACTTTTCTTTTGATGAAACCCATCAAGTGTTGAATGTTGAATTGGTTGTACCTCACAAAAGGAGTACTGATTTGTTTTTTTTACATTTAGGTTTTGGATATTTGGTTTTCATATGATATACATTTACTTTGTTATGGTTAATAGTTTTTAACAATGTTTAATGGTTTTAAATTTTAAGTTATTACATGTTATCATATGTTAGTTTACTATTACTGTTTCTTTTAATGGATAACACAATTTTGATATTATTTAGTGTGCAAACTTTATCGATCATTGTTTTGACTTCCAATGCAGTTTTTGTTATGATATCCATTCATATAATCAGACACAGACCGTTTTATCATTTATTCATACACCTTATTCATCATACAATGTTTCCGTTTATTAATATAAATGTATATATTTATTTGTTTAGAAATATAGATTAACAACCCGTGAGTATTCACGGGTTATAACCTAGTATAATTATAGAGCAAATTAAGACCAATAAAGTTACTATTTTGTTAACTTTTAATTTTAAAGCATAGATGTTATATTATATTAAACTTATTGTTATTGAATATTCAATTATGTATATTTTTGAAATTTTAAATTTTGAAATATGTTTATTTATGGAAAATATCTAAATCAAGTTTGATAGTTCTTTAATTTGTCATTATCATGTATTAACTGATGTCTGTCGTTAAGGACATGCAAAAACCAACTAAACTATGTAGATAGGATAAGTCGGATATCGAACCAAGGGAGGACTGTGGAAAGTGTCGTAATGAAAAGGATTGATTAACTATTACTGAATGAGAAAATCGAGTTGTTTGATTTTAAATCAATGAGAAGAAAGATGGTTCCTCCAGATTTCAGGTTTTACAGTTAACTTCAATTATGTGTTTAATCATTACCTACATAGACATAGGTGTTAATTTCGATTAATTAATTGTTATAACCAACGACTAAGTACTCCGGTCAATACATAATGGGAGGTTATCGAATGATTATCAATTACAATTTACAAACCCTAACCCCATGTCAAATATATCCCAATTACTAGAACTCTTGGGAACTGAATGCTTAGAAATTAAGGTTTAAATAAACGTAACTGTTTACAATCAAGAAATCAAATCAATGGTGAAAAGCATCGAATGCTTAGATCACCAAGTCAAAACGATTGTCACAAACACATAATATTCATCAACTTACAAAAACCCTCCATCCGGAGGAAACCACAAAAAGTTTAGCCGCTCATCTCGCACGAAGAATCTTCAAAAGCTTGATTTGATGAAGAAATCATGGTTGATTCGGTGATTGAATGAAGAATCTTGATGGAATTGGATGACAGAACCCTTGAAAATTGAGTGCCTTGATGCCTTGATCGATCGTGAATGATAAGATAATGATTCCCCACTCTAAAACCCTAAAAATATACCCCCAAGGCCTTATTTCGCGTCAATTGAGTTTACCGGGTCGTAAGCTACGAGTGGTAACTCGTAGCTTACAGAACAAAAGTTCTGTCTACACATTGGACCCAAACCGTAAGCTACGAGTGGTAACTCGTAAGCTACGGTTGAGTATAACTTGGTCTCTTCTTGCTGCATATGATGAATCGTAAGCTACAGATCAGAACTGTAGCTTACAAGTTGGAAGTCCTGTTCACAAAGCATACTCAACCTAAATGACTCGTAAGCTACGAAAAACATATCGTAACCTACGATCGCTGCAATCCTCTTCTCCTTTTCTTCATTTTTAACTTTCATCAAATGACAAATTGGTCCCTGTACTTTGTTTCTTCCATCTCTCTCATTTGTAAACACCAACTAACTTTCCATTAACTACCCAAATGACCCCTCAACTTTATTCCTTCCACAATTAAATATAAAATAACTTCCAATAAAGTGCCAATCAGCCCCTAGACTTTATACCTCTTTGATTCTTGCACATATAAGCTCCACATAACTTTCATAATATACCAAATTGGTCCCTGAACTTCACTTTTCCACATTTCTTCCACTCGTGAGCCTTTATATCACCCGAACAATCTTGAACATCCATTCTTGAGCTACGATATCACATCCTATGCTCACAACTTCGTATTTAACCATCGTAAATGCACCAAATTACGTGTTTAACCTGAAAAGCAACAAATTCTCGTAGTTACTTCATTCTAAGCAAGTAAACACTTCAAATACAACTAAAACATCATATTTAAACACTCTAAAGCTCGGGTTTCACCCTCTCCATCACATTCCCACACTTGCCTTTGCTTGTCCCCAAGCAAACCAACTAGAACTAATCACCATAGCAACAACACCTCTAAACTCCCTAACCGGTTCAACCTGTTCAGTCCCAAGTCATACCCATCCCATAGACTGACACAATCGAGATTGACAGTCTGACAAGTAAATGATGCAATTTCAAAAACTTAAGACTTATCTATCTAAAACTAACATGTTTACAATTAATCACATGCTACACACCCCTCACAATGTACTCTCCTCTCGGGTTAATATCTGGACTAGCGTGTAATGTGCTAGTATATAAATCACTCCAAATAGCAAACATGAAATCCTGTAATCATAGGCTTGTATGACAATCACACCTCCACCGTATTATCTAACATGGCACATATTTTTTCTTTTCTAATTGGCTCACAAACAATAACCAAACCGTGATACTTTATTCAAACACAACTTATACTTTTGGGTTGGTTTCTACCCAATAACACATACGATATTCACAATACTTCTATTTTTGTTCTTTTCTTTTTCATTTTCCTTCACATATTTCTCTATTTTTCTCTTTTTTTTTTCTTTTTTTTTTTCATAGCAATATAATCACGGTCAGTTTTTCACAATAGACAATGGGCGAACAAACGAAAGGTAGTTAAGCTCAACAGAGCTACTAAGGGAAATTGGTGAATAACACGAAAGAAACACAAACACTAAAGGGTGTAACAGGGAATCCTAATGCCTTTATCATATACGTGCACATGTCAAACCCACAGTCTCAGCATGCATCGAATCATACAAGTTCTAACACAGAAAAACACGTAGCCTGCACTCAACAAATGAATTCATCATATAATGTATCCTATCCGTCTACAGGTTCAAGATCTCACCAAGAAAAGGTAAAAAGGTCGACGACATGTAGCATATGCAATTAAAACATGTTACCCCTAGATAGACATCTCTTTTCACTCGTTTCCTATAAAACACTTGCCAAACCTACTCTCATGAAACTTAAAGGGACAACCATGACAAGGGACTAATCTAGTCTACTACCAGTAAGAAGCCTATTAGTGATTGAAACTTTAGGTTTTCGTATCCAATTAGCTTGTTTAAGGCGATGAGAAATTTTAAAATTTTCAAAATTTTCAATTTTCATCGATTTCAACCACTTTCAATCGCTTCAAAGCTTTATCCACAAATCCCTTCCCGGGCTCCCCCATCCCCACACTTGGGATACATTGTCCCCAATGTATGGTGCTTTTAAAATATAAGCCCGGGAAAACAAACCAACAATCCTAAATGAGCGGCTAACTCATCACAAACCAAAACAAACGAACACATCCCATTAAACAAAACAAAGGTTCACACCACCAAAAACAACAAAACACACCAAAAACAAAGTAAGATAGATAAACACATGCACCTGATCATGTGTCTGTAGTGATGCAGCTGTTGTGCTTTAACTGTAATAGACGTATTCCATAGATTCTTTGATATCTCACTGGGGATGTTGCAAAACATCCCCACACTTGAATTGTTGCATCCGTAATGATTGAATCAAGAACCTGTCAAAACACAACCACACCAAAACGAACCAAACCAAAGTACAATACTCTACATCCTCGGTCTGCCTCCTAAGAGCGCTAAGTTTTAGGTCTTCAGCCAGACCGTACCTGACATTCAGGGTGGTTCAGCTGCACGTTTTCCTCCCCATTTCTCTCCATACATCATTGTCCAATCTTGTGGAAGGTTCGCAGCTCCACGCCAGTTGAGTTCAACCTCAGCCTTGTTGCCCCACTCACTCCCACCATCGGGTGGTTTTCCTGCAATTGCTCTTCCTCTCACAGCTGTCTTGTTCACCTGCCTTCCATCATTCGTTAACTCAGACCTGCAAAAATTACCTCCACTCGAACCAATCTCATTAGTAACACCTGTGGGACTCACATCATTCAGAAGATCATAAGCAATAGATTTTAAAAATACATTGAAATACAGCTTACGATTCTTGTAACTTAAAATAACCATCCCATTCCTGCAGTCTATTTGTGCATTTTCTATATACAGAAACGGGCGACCCAAAATTACCTTCGGTTGTGCGTAGGTCGGTGCGGGTGCATAATCAACCACCATAAAATCGACCGAGTAGTAGAACTCGCCGAGCTGAATTACCACATCCTTTACAACCCCTCGAGGTTGCTTTAAACTCGCATCCGTAAACATGGCCATTTGATCAATTGCGTGTAACGGACCAAAGTCGCACTGGTCATAAAGGCTACCGGGAAGAACACTCATCCCAGCTCCATAATCCAACAATGCCTTGTGGATTTTGAACTTTCCCACTCGAATCGGGACGACCGGCTCTCCTGAGTCACACCCATCTCCATCCTCATTTGCGCCACTTAAACCTGCAATCACATGGGAAACAGATGAAGTTAAAAATTTATCATTCAAATTGTTTTTAGGAACGAAACTTACCCCGCTGACTGGTATATTCTTCCCATGCTTGGGGTTCGTTTGAGTGTCACTGGGAAGCTTCCCGTTTTGCTGTTTCAACTCCTTCACATCGGTTGCAAGTTGGGCCATTTGTGTGGTTAATGACTGGACGGCTTTATCTCGCATCTCATCCTTTTGAGCACGATTTTGCAGCTCAAGCCTTTGATTTTGTAATTCGAGCTGAATTAATTTCAACACCTCCATCATATCGTTTACTTGAACATCCATTCTTGAGCTGCGATATCCCATCCTATGCTCACAACATCGTATTTAACAATCGTAAATGCACCAAATTACGTGTTTAACCTGAAAAGCAACAAATTCTCGTAGTTACTTCATTCTAAGCAAGTAAACACTTCAAATACAACTAAAACATCATATTTAAACACTCTAAAGCTCGGGTTTCACCCTCTCCATCATTAACTCACTAAAAGATTTTATTATGGTGGTAATATAATTATAGAGCATAGATGTTATATTATAGAAAACTCATTTTTATTAAATATTCAGTTATATTTTTTAAATTTCAAATTTGTTTATTTATGGCATATTTCTAAATCAATTTCAATAATTATTTAATTTGCAATTATCATTTATTAACTTCCTAAATTAGCAACTTTTAAACCAATCAAGTTATTATTTTAGTAACTTTTAATTTTAAAGATGTTATATTATATGAAACTCATTTTTATTGAATATTCAGTTATATATATTTTTGAAATTTGACATATTTTTATTTAGGCAAATTGGATTTAAATAATCCCAACTCACTGTTATTGACCAATAATAATCCCAACTCATTTAATCACCAATAATAATCCGAACTATTAACTTTTGTTTGTAAAATACTTCCACGTTAAAAAACACTAACTAGGGTAAAAAATTGCTGATGTGGCTTGACATGTGTGCACTGACGTGGCTGGTTAACATCTTACCTGTGTATATAATCATTATCAGCCTTATTTGCACACGCAATCGTACTCTCCATCAAAACCCTAATTCTACAAATTGGGTAAATTCAGTCGATCCCCAAACGAAAACATGAGCTCAAACTCTTCATCTCCTTCAATTCATTCACAAGACCCCAAAATTTGACTTGGCACCGATGGTAATGTTTATTGTAACCATGAATTGCTTGCAGTTCGTAGGGTGGCTGGAAATCGAAGCTCAAGGCAAGGTGAAGAGTTTTACGGATGCCCTCTATGGCCTGTAAGTTATTGAATCTGATTGGCAATTTGATTTCATCACTTTCTAGCCACGTCAGTGCACACATGTCAAACCACATCAGCAATTTTTTAACCTAGTTAGTGTTTTTTTAACGTGAGAGTATTTTACAAACAAAAGTGAATAGTTCAGATTATTATTGGTGATTAAATGAGTTGGGATTATTATTGGCCAATAACAGTGAGTTGGTATTATTTAAATCCAATTTGCCTTTTATTTATGGCAAATTTCTAAATCAATTTCAATTATTCTTTAATTTGTAATGTCATTTATTAGCTTCCTAATTTAACAAACTTATAACAAAAACTTATTTCATTTTTTTATTGTTGAATATAAAAGATTTAATTATGATGGTAATATAATTATGAAGCAGATTAAGACCAATTAAGTTATTATTTTACTAACTTTTAATTTTAAAGCATAGATGTTATATTATATGAAACTCATTTTTATTGAATAATTTTCAATTTGGTAAACATTTTTTATTTTGTTTGGTTAGAAAATGTTTTTAATTGAAATACATAATTACTTGGGATATTACAATTTCAAATTCAAATTCAATTTTGAATTTGTTATCTTTTAATCAAATCAAATCAAATCACATGTAAAATATATGATATTTTATTAAGTAATTTAAATGTCAGAAAAATAATTTTATTATAATAGATTCTAAATTTTAAATACCATTTTGTATTTCAATGATATTTAAATTGAATACATTTTTAGTGTAGATAAATGCAATGTTGCAAAAATCGCGACTAGTCGGCGATTAATCGGCGACTAGTCGCTAGTCGGACCTCTATTGAGTAATTTTTCACTAATCAGTGAAAAAATCGCTAGTCGGCCTAGTCGGCCCTAATCGGCCCTAGTCGGCCCTAATCGCGACTAGTCGGTCGGGAAAAATCGGAAAAAATCGGGAAAAAACAAAAAAAATCGGGAAAAAATCAGAAAAAATCAGAAAAAATCGGAAAAAAACACATATTCCGGCCAAAACCTCCCAGATTCCGGTCAAAACTTGTCCACTTAAAAAAATTACGTATAAAAATATATGTATATATGTATAAAAACTTAAAATTATACATAAAAAGTCCGATCCGATTAATCCCGATTAATCCCGAGTAATCCCGAGTAGTCGCTAGTCCCTACCTCACCGACCCGCTAGCGACTAGCGAGTTCTCCAACCTTGGATAAATGTGGTGTTTCTAACACATCTAATGTTAGTAGATTGTTCATCAACTATGATATTGAATAAATTAATTTATTTAAGACAAAGTATACTAAAATTGTTTCAGATTAACAAATGACATTATCAATCATTATAAACATGTATACAATTTTATTTTGTATAAGATAAAACACACTAATAAATATAAGGTATATTGAGAAACGATCTTCAGCAAGCATCCAGTGACCAAGTTGGGTCGTTTGTTATTTTAAGCGTCGAGGATGAATTCCTTAACAACATTGATTTTACTCTTATAGCTTTTCTCGGTACAATAATAGTGGTCTACTTTTTTGTATATACTTTTTGATTTATGATGCGTTTTAGTTAGTATTTGATTTGTTAGGTTTTATTAGAAGAAGAAGATCTTGGTTATTGGGACAATTTCTATCATTTGCAATGATAAGATATGGTGACTGTGGAGGCGTTGATATTTTGTCAATTCCTCGGTTATAATTTTACTCATTTTATACTTTATTAGATAAACGAACAATATTTAATCATTCACGTTTTATTTCTTTGTAACGTAAACAAATACAAGATACCCGTTTGCGTGAAAGATTGTACTGGTACTGTGACTTTGACCCTGTTTGATTAAGAAGCCTATAAGATTCTCAATAAATTCGCAAAAGAACTCTCAGCAGCACAAGGTGAGGTAAATTTTATTTACAACTTTGTCATTAAAACTATTTCAATATCTTACGTATTCATATTTTACTCATATATTATATGTGTTTAGTTCTGGAGGGATTCTCAAACCATATCAGAATCATTTGGTGTTCCTATGTCAAAACTTCAATCTCATCCTCCTGGATTTTCTATGGTTATCTCAATTTTTTTTTCAATTTTTTATATAGTTTTGATTACCATTTTGTAAAACTATTTTTATGTATTTATTTGTAGGATGCAGTGTATTATATTAGAGACAATTGAACGCCTGTATCTAATGCTATTGGAAGTAATTAGAAATCATCATCCTCTGGTGAAGTTAAGCGTAACCTTCGTGAAGTCTATAAGGTAGACGACTCACTAAATTGTTCTTCAACAAAACGCCGGATCGAAGATGAAAAAGACGAAGCCGATGCTGATGGACTTGGCAAACTTTTGATTTCAAAAATGAAGAAGTGGTGTGTTTCATTATATTTCATTTTTGACGAAGTGTCTTTTAAGACATGTTGGTGTATTTGTTTCACATTGTGGTGCATTTGAATGTTTTCGTTGATTTATTATGTTTTTTTAACACATTAAAATGTTTGTCAAAATTTGGGTTATGTGTTTATTGGTGATATCTGTTTTTAACATTATTTATACAAATATGTAAATAGATTTATGTTAATAGTCAAACCTAACATTTTTAATGTGCCGTATTATATACATATTATTGTTGAAGCTTGATGAATAGTACTCTTTTCTTTTTTTTCTTTTCTTTTCTTTTTTCCTTTTCCTTTTTGTTTCTTTTTTTCTTTTCCTTTTTCCTTTTATAATTTTTAACTTTAGTGTTTTTTTTCTTTGGTTGGTTTTTATTATTTTAATATTATAACAATTAATCACTTAGAGATGAGCAAATGGTATCGGGTACCAGTACTGAACCGGTATCGATTCCGAATTTACCAAACGGGGTACATTTTTGGTACAGATTCGGTACCGCCTTTTAACATTTTGGGTATCGGTACAGGACCGGTTTTTACCCTCAAATATCGGTACCGTACAGGTACCAAACCGGTACCGTACCGGATATATTCGGTACCAGTACCGGTTCCCATTTTCCCCGTTTTTCGGTGCTGGTACCGGTATTTATGGGTAAAACACCGGTAAGTACCGGTGTATTCGGTACTGGTACCGATACCACTTTTCCCCTTTTTAAGTACCGGTACCGGTTCGGTACCGAACAGGTACCGTGCTCATCCCTACCGTATCGTACCGAGCATTTTCGGTGTCGGTACCTAATTTCGATGATTTTCGGGATCGGTACTTTCGGTGCCATTACCGGTAACGAGCTCATCCATATTTTAACGTGTTAGTACCGTAATAACTGAACTGAAAACAAACGAATTTCCAACGTGTAAGACGTGTGGATCCTACTATTATAAATAAGATTGTTTAAAATCTTTTTTTAGGACGAAGTGACTATCGTTACCACGTCATTTTTATCTATGTTTGGATATTCGGTATCTGGTTGCCGTTCCCGGCACATGTTTTGCAGACACTGGATCCCCGCCGCAACGCGCGGACGAAAATAACTAGTTTATAGTAAATAGTTATCACTTTATTTTATGTATTTTTTTATGGAGTCCTTTACTATGTCTATAAACATTGTTTAATACTTTTTTTTTTACAAATTTTGTAAATTAAGTTAAAATTTATCTCAACTACAACTGTTAATACAAAACAATTATAAAACAATATAACGTTTGTAAACATTCCTTTTTATTTTATTTAACGACATATCTAAATTAATATAAATTAGTGTTTGTTGCCCGAGAAATTAAGGTAGTCTTTTTATTGTACATTTGTTGTATAAATAATTTAAATGCTTTAACCCCGTGAAGTTCACGGGGAATAACCAAGTAGGTACATAAAAGAAATTAATTATATAAAAATAGGATTAAGATAGCTCTTCCTACTTTATAAAACAAATTTTTTTATTTAGGGTATGGACGGAAAAAAATATTTATTAGGTGAAAAAATGGTGGTTACATATATGCAATTTTGTATTCATTTATTAGGTAACTAGTAATTGACTTCGCGCGTTGCGCGGAAAACTTATACATGTAGAGAATAAAAAATGGCTTCTTAAATACCAGCTTTTTTCTTTATGAACTTGGTATGTATCAAGCGTAATTTCTTTGCTCTTCTTTATGAACTTGGTATGCATTTAGTATGATTTCTTTGTGAAGTTGGTATGCATGAAGCATCATTGTAGTTCAGTTGTTCAACTCCTTTGAAGTTATGTTCCTAACACTGAACATATCAATAAAAAGAATTTATATTTCATAGTAAATCAACAATAAAGATTAATATAAATGACGGGTTATTTATGTGTATATCGCATTGTGATTTGTGGCCTTGTCTTCTTTACCTTGAGAGAATGTTGTTGCCAAAGCTGAGAAGCGTTCTTATGGATCTGTGAAATGCTCTAAACTTCTCTTGGTGGTTTTGTATAACTCATACATGATCGCTTTCACCTAGAAATTTATGCTACATTAGACACACAATTCTTTGTTGAGCATATATAATTAATAAAGTTGGCATCATTACCTCATTTTTTCATCCATTTAGCTTTGCATTATTTTCTTGCTTAGTTCTCTGATTCGGCAAAAATTGGGAAACATGTGATGTTAGTAACAATTTAGTTTGCAAATGTTAAATCATTATTGATGAATGTTTAACAAATGTATGTGATTTGATAGTAGTCTGCTAAACACAAGTCAAACAACCTACTAAATTTCAAAAGCAAAAATAATTAAGCGTGCATATGCAATTTTTGTGTTGATGAAATGGAGATTGTGTTTCAAATACATCAGTTGCAAAGGTAAGCAAATCAACATTGATGGTTGTTTAGCAAATATTTGTTTTATATAATGAATCTTTGCACACTTAGATAAAACAATAACGTCCACGTATTTTAAGGACTCGATAAGAAGAAAATGGTCAAATCGGCGATGCGTAAAACCTAAAAATTGATACTAATACACAGTACCAGGAATCATGAGAATGAAATTGTGAATAATCATATATTCATAACTCTAAACCATAAGGTCCATAACAATTCTCCTAGTAATGTTTTTGAAGATGTAAACAATAATCAATAAAAGTTACACCTGCTTCCTTTCAGTTTTTTTCTTCTTTAATAAAATTAACTAATTAAGTGTTTCGGAAAGCAAAACGACTATCAAAACACATAGCAAAGAACAAAGACGTCATACCTAAAAATTTGGCACCGCTCCAGCCTTGCTCTGATTTTTTTGCTTTATTGTATTTTGCTCTCCAAATCAGTTTGAAATAAAAGCATGAAGTTCAACCTAAAGTTAATCAAAAACTCGTTGTTCCCCCAAGATATGCAAAACACACTTCATCAAATCATTGTTCCCTACCTGACAAAAGAAAGACGAATAAAAATAGAAATAAACATGCCTCATTTGAGTCATGATTGCAATGTAAAAAAAAATAGATAATTAAACTGCAGATCTAGAGAACCATTAGTAGTCCTTGTCAATGATAATTAGAAAATTGAATAACATGGCTTAGCGTTCAACTTTTCAGTTGTGTTTAAGCCACCATGCCAAGATACTTATACGTTATAACAGAGAAACATTACCTTCAAGAACAGAGAAATTAGTGAAACGAATGTGCCTTGAAACACCATCGTTGCCGCCGATGTTCACGGCGGAGCTCTAATTCGTCTTATGTTAGAACACCACTGGTCACCGTCATTGGTAGGGTAGCCGGAGCAGCGGTTGTAAAACCCTAGCGACTTGTTTCCTCTGATCGTCGTCACTTGGCCGACAAAAACTAATCCAACCATTAGTCTCGTCCGTTGATTGTCGATTTGTAAGAAATAATGGTGCACGCGCTGGAAGAGGGGTGTCGTCGGAGCACTGCAATGGCTTAGCCATTCATCGCAGGCGGCTCCACCCTTTCACAACAGAGCAGCCGACTGGAGGACCTACATCCACGTCTTCGTACCCACACACGACACCACTACCATCATCATCACCGGAAAAGTGGAGGCCGGCCGGAGCTCTTCCGTCACTCCCTCGCTCTCTAGAGATTTCCCACTCTCTCTCTTCCGTATCCGTTTCTCGATCTACTTTCTAGATATCAATATACTAACGACGTTAACGTTAACTCACTATTCATCGGTTATGTTATCAATTAATATAGTTATATAATGTGTGTGTATATATATATATATGTTTGTGTGTGTATGTGTATGTGTATGTGTATGTATGAGTTAGGATACAAAGTCTAAAAATCGTGAGGATGGTAAGAAGGGATATGATTCATTGATTTTGAATATGGAGGATTGATATTAGGTTGGTAAAGTAGCCACTTGCAAGTGACATTGAAAATGAGGAGAATGGTAGAAAAGGAACATCTTACATTTGTTTTTGTTGACTTTCTCGCTCCACATGCAAAACATATGCATATTCTCCCATGATCTTTAAACATTAGAAACCTTTTTATATGATATTATTTCTTCATAAAAAGTTACATCCTTAGAGCATTCACATCCAATCCACTAAAAATATACATACATTCCACTAAAAAACAACTCTTATATCAATATATTTTCACTAAAAATAAATACTTTTTCTCTCTCCTTTTCAATATATATTACATTTTTCTCTCTCCTTCACTCACAACTACTTTCAATATATTAAAAAATTATAGTGGGTGAACAGTGTCCCCCCAAATATACAGATGAACAGTAATATTTTCTCTCTCCTCCACTCACAACCACTTTTTATACTATTTACATTTTAAAAACCCCACACTCACAATATGATGCCTTAGACCTTATAACAAACATTTTTTATCTTTAATATGTGTATGATATGGTTATACAAAAATTAAACAAAGTTACTTGTTAACTCTGCTTTTTTAGTATGTTGTCTGTATGATCCATTGTGTCTTAGTAAGTTGTTCATTGTTTTTTCTACTATCCAGTGTGTTTTAGCCTGATGTTCATTGTGTTTCTTGTTTATTGTTCATAGTATTTTGACTGTTGTCCATGGTGGTTTTAGTCTGTTGTTCACTATCTTTTTACTAGTTGTTAATGGTATTTTTAGTTTCCTTTTCAATGTAATTTAGTCAGTTGTCGATGCTGTTTTTAGTTCTGTTGTCCATTGTGTTTTAGTTTGACATCCATTGTGTTTTTGTTCTGCTAACCTTGATTTTTTTAGTTTCTTGTACACCGTGTTTTTAATGTGTTGTTCATTGCGTCTTTAGTGTATTGTTCATTATGTTTTACACAATTCGGTTTTTGATTTTTTTTTCAAAAATATAGCACTAGTATACTCATACTAAAAATAAAATGATACTTGATTCATGATATAATTTTTTAAATGACATATAATAAAAAGTTATAGACCTTTAAAAATGATGGAGACATTTGCATGTGCAAGGTCATTGACATGTGACAAGCATATGCAACTTCCTTTCCCCTTTGAACGCATTTTACCTTTTTCTTTGGTCGCCACTTAGACACATGTTATTCTATGTTGGTTTTCCTACCTTTCTAACGTTTTTTCACTTTGTACCATACCCTCATATATATATATATATATAGAGAGAGAGAGAGAGGGAGAGAGTATTTTTATTGAAATCATCTTTAATTTAGTTACGAGATCATTGATAGCTCAACTCAAGTTAATTGCATCCGTTGAGAAGCCAAGAACTAGTTATGTTTTTGTCATTTATTGTAATAATAAATATTAATGTATTCTAAACATTTTAATATAAAATGATATTATATCACAACTACATTCTAAATGTAAAATAATGATGCAATTAAATTAGAAAAAGACAAAGATGAGATTTGTAAATAACCTTTTGTTTTGATTATCACTTGTACTATATATAGAAAACCGAACATATATCGTAGAAGGCTCATTGCATCCCTACTGCAACGCGCAAGCTAAACCTACTATTATCTATATATGAATATGTCTGTAGTTTAACATAAAAAATAAAAAAATATGACAAGTTCTTTTTTAGGAACTTTTAATTTATGTGCATATATGCAACCTGTTAACATTAAGATTATTTTCTTTATGCAAATATTGATTGGTGTCACCTAAACATCAAATACGAAAGTAGTCGTTTTACTTATGTTACATATAGGTTAATATATTTCAATGGTAAGAAACATTATGTGTTTTCCTTGTTATGATTCATTTAATTATTTTTATTTATATTTTTTCTGTAATCATGTTTAGATTTTAAAGGATTTGAGAGTTAAAACAATGAAATTGATGACAAACAACCCAATTAAGTGCATTAAACTTAAAAGAAATGGCTTAGAAGTTTTAGAGAGTTCCCATTCTTACTCATGTTACCAAGGACAACAAACAAACGATATCTCGAAACCTAATAAGCTAAGATGGGGCATGTTTATGGCTTAGGGACTCACTCATGATGTCGTGTATTAAATTAAGTGGCATATGTTCTAATTTCAGTACTACCTATTTCGAAAAGACATCATTACTTTTAGTAGATCTATTATTTTTTGTATTGGATCGTGTTCCGATTATTAGGTTATAAACATTGTTTATAGGTTATTTGAACGTTTTTGGACATCTTTTTCATACTCACATAAGGTATACAACAGAGTTAATTCACTACTAGGAATAGACTTTTACAATGTGTAGGTCCACGTTCTAGATCTAAATCGAGAACTACTACTAATGCATGTAATCCAACACATTAACAAGTGCGGAATCTAAATTGATAAGCAATTAATCAACAAGAAACAACTAAATAAACTCGATCCATGTTTAAGCGTTTTGGACCTACACTAAAAACACACAAAACTGCTCTGAGCTCTAAGAAAGGTAGAAGGAAGAAGTTGTGAGAACGTGTAAACAAGTGGGTTTATATAGGTGGCTTTGAACATGCAAGCTGCACACCTTAAAAATTTAGCCTAATTGTTTACAAGCACATTTGTTTACCCGTAACTTCTAAACCCGACATAACAAACCCTTATGCTATTACAATCGACACCAAAACTCCTAACCGACTATTATCCTACCTGCTATACACAATAGATGCATCTACACAATGAAAAGTTCACCGGGATGATCATCAATGGAAAATACGTTTGTCATAACTGATTTTCACTGACACATCAAACAAAAACTCAAAAATATAAAAAATTATTAGTTTTTCAAATTGTTGTTGGTGATACTTTGGTGATCATGGATTGAGGATGCAACTTGCCCAACAAAGAAAATGAAAAGTTGAATTTTAAATATTCAGGTGATTTGCAAATCACTTACGAATGTTTAAAAATGTTTTTTTTTTTTTTTGTTAGTTAAACATAACATAAAATAAAAGAAAATTAAAATTTTAATGCCTACTAATGTGTGTGTGTATATATATATGTATTTAAATTGGGTGGTATTTTGAAATGAGATTTAAAATAGTACTGGAAAAAATATAAATTTGTTCTCGAAGAGATGAATGTAAATATATTGTGTGTGATAATATAACAATATACTGACATGTTATACATATTATTAAGATCAGAATAACCGATTAGGGGTAAAACATAATATCATACGAAACATAATATAACTATATGAGGTTGTTTATAATAAGTTATAACCTCAATATATTTTAGTGACCTTTCTTTTGCGTAATTGGTTTAAGTTTAGGCCTTTATGGTAATCTCTCTTTAATGAAGCAAGACTCTTTGGTACACCACATCAACACCGTTGAACTTGTTGCCTGTAAAATCTAACGGTCTCAGTTCGATGAAAACTGGCGTCCCCTCATACACCACCCTCCAACATCCCCTATAAAAACTCACACACCCTTATATTTATTCTCATCAGCCACCTTCATCCCTACTCTACAATGTCTTCCTTCACAATCACCATGTTGTCACTTGCACTGCTTGTTGTGTCAACAATGTCATCCATGTCCCCGACAACGGCACCACAAACTTCTGTTGACGATATAACACCCGCTCCGTCATCTATGTCTCCATCTCCATGGTTGTCAGTAGGTGATTCTCCTCCATATGAACGTGACGCAGCGTCTCCTTCTCCGGCTATGACATTGGATGCATCGCCTCCGTCGGACAGCGTTGCGCCTGCGCCGGCGCCGAGCAGTGGTGTTTTGAACAAAGCAACTGTTGGATTTTTAGCTGTTGGTGTTTTAACAGTGGCTTTATTAGTATAATGTTTTCTTTTGGTGTAATTAACTTAACTAAATAAATAATTACTTTTATGACATTGGTAGTGATGTTTATGACCTCAATGAGTTTCATTTATTAATGTTTTGGGTTATGATTTGATTAGGGTGATCCGAGATCTTGAGATAGTGTATTAATTTGTTTATTATATCTTGAATTCTAAATATTGTAGAGACGTGTCTATAGATTACAACATAACTTTAGTAAAGTATAAAATACAATATTATATGGCTCAAACAATCAACACATCCTATTTGCCTATTTGGACACCATTTGCCTCGTATATGCCTCGTATAGGCCTATACGGGGCGTATATGGTTACATCAAACTCAGTGTCTGACTCATGTCAGTTCTGGTTTGGCTGCTCCTATATGCCTCGTATAGGCCTATACGGGGCGTATAGGACCCCCTTGTATAGGTCTCGTATATGACTCAGGCCCCATATATGCCACGTATAGGCCTATATGGGGCGTATATAAGGTTTTCTTTTAACAAACATTTTATACAATATCAATCGTTTTAGTAAACTTTTATACAAAAATAAGTTTTCTATTTTAAATAAATAAAAATAACAAGTACAAGATATGATACAACACCTGTATAGGCCTATACGAGACCTAAACCACATCTATAGTCCTATGCGAGATCTATATTACACCTATAGGCCTATACGAGTTATTATAATTAATATGAGTTTTTTTATAATTAATATTAGAGTTATTATAATTAATATGAATTTTTTATAATTAATATTAGTGTTATTGATATTAATATGAGTATTTATAATTAATATTAGTGTTATGGATATTAAAAAGAGAAAACAAAAAAAAATAGAAAATATATGCCTCATATAGGGCTAGACTGGGCGTATAGTGCGGTCTAAAAGACCATTATAGCCCTGTTTTGCCCCCAGTCTAGGCCTAACTCAAGGCTAAAATGGTAATTTGCATTATATACATACGCCTGATACAGGTCTATACTAGGCATATAAGAGAGGCAAAAAATACCAATTTACCACCAGTCTAGGCCTAACTTAGGGGTAAAATGGTCTTTTTCGTCTAGACGCCCCATATAGGCCTATACGAGGCATATACGGGGCATATAAGACAAAATATTACATAATCAAAGATTCTCTTGGAATTTGAAAAAGGTTATACGCAATAGACCTATACGAGGCGTATACGAGGGTGTGTAAATAGGGACTAGGGTGTGTGAATATGTAGACCCTGTTATATTTGAAAGAATAATATTTGGTAAATCCAAATTAATTTTTTTAGAATAAGCATCATAATCTTGAACATAAACTGCAGATCAATACAATGACAAACTGCAGTCTAAATAAAATTGTTGTGAATAAAGTTGATCATTCAAAAAAATTTACATGATTCAACTAAGAAAACGTAAATACAAATTTCTGATGTAAATCATAAAGTTTCTATGGTTGTAATAATTAATGATATGTAATACTATGTATAGTAAGATATGTTAAAATTTGTAAAACTTGGTTTTGACGATTATAAAAAAGTTACTTATGATTTTATTTACATTTTAACCCAAAAATAAACTTGATACTAGCTCGGGTTCTTTTAGATCAGCCACCAGTCTATACTCTATAATTGATTAATTTGGATGTCTTTTTATTGTTTGTAGAAGATTGTATCTAAAACCATTTACTCGGTTTTATACAACATTAGGTTTATTTATTTAAATCCCAATGTTTACGGGTTAACTTTTACCACTAACGGTATTTTACCCGCTCATCCCCAATTAATTTGGTTTAGTTATCAAGTCCGTTTTTGGAGTGTTACACAAATCATAACGGTTTAAACTTAAAGGCCAAACCACTATGCTATAGGGGGTATAGTTGTTAATTGACCATTTACCAATCCTGGCACGCCAAGGCGACAAAAAAATCAACCACTTAGTTTGTAGTCAAGCGTATCAACTCATTACAGCCCAATGATAAACCCCAACCATTCCGATTGAAAACAATCTAACGTAAGGCTCCCAAACATGAACTCATCACAGTTCAATGACAAAAGTCAGCAAAACAATTGATCAAAGTTGAACATAAAGCTCCAAAACCATATATATATAGGATAAAGATCCGTTAGGAACCATCTCTTATTGCGAGAACCGCGAGAACCAATGTGAACACAACAAAAAATGCCTAAAAATAGCTAAAAATCACACAAATTTTTTTTTTAATATTTTTTATAAAAAAATCGCTACTTTTCGAAGCAAAAAAAAAATAAAAAATAAAAAATTTTTTTGGCTACTAAAAGAAGCGATTTTAACATAAAAATATTAAAAAAAATGTAGATTTTTATTTTATTTTTTTAGGTTTTTTGGGGATTTAGTTTTTAGCATTTTAGCTTTGGTGGGGGGGGGGGGGGTTTAGGTTTTTGGGGGGTGGGGGAGGGGGGTTTAGGTTTTTTGGGAGGGGGGTTAGGTTTTTTTAAGGTTTTTTGGGGGTTTTAGTTTTTAGCATTTAGCTTGGGGGGGTGGGGGTTAGGTTTTTTTAGCTATTTTAGGTTGTGTTCACATTTGTTATCGCGGTTCACGCAATAAGGGTGGTTCTCGCATGAACCTTACCCTATATATATATAAAATAGGGATTTACATAGTAATAGGCAAATGATAAACCTAAGCACGCCCAATAGACAAAATTACGCATCGCATCATATGCATCACAAACAGCCTAAAATTTTATTACAACCCAAATTTTTTGAGTTAAATGCTTGGTTGGTCCCTGTGGTTTCCAAAAATTGCAGACTTGGTCCTAGTGGTTTACTAATTACACGCGTGGTCCCAAAACTTGTCAAAAATGCACTCGGTTGGTCCCCAGCCCTAACATCAGTTAAATTTCTCAGTTAAGTCCATGTTAAATGACCAAAATACCCTTACTTATTAACAAAACTCATTGCATCATCTTCATCACCATCATCTACTCACTTTCTATCTTCATTCTCTTGAAACCCTAACTCTCTAAACTATATACACAACACAGATAACACAATCCGACACCCTCCTTCACAATCCGTACTCACAAGATCATAGTTACACACAACCACCACAGCCGACACCCTCTCTTATCCTCTCATTTTCAAGTCTGGTGGACCACATGGAGGAGCCGGCGAGCCTCTCCGACGACCACTCCGGTCGACGTGCTCCGACAAACCCTCCTTTCTGATGATGACACAGAACGACGGTGGGGACGAGAATGATGGATGAAGATGACGGTGAGGTGCCGATGATGAAGATGATGTGCAGATCGACGACGGCAGCGCCGCCGTGTGGTGGATTTAAACGGCGCCCCTTCCCCTCTCGTTTGTCCGGTGATGGTGACGTGAATGGTGAAGATAAATGATGACGGTGGTGGTTTATTCTCCGACGAATTTCACCGGTATTGATGGTTTGCAACTGCTGATGATGTTCTGTCGGCAAAAGAAGGAGAGATCGAAGTGGGTCTTGTATGGTGATATAGAGCACATGATTATAGAACTGAAGCTGAAATTGAATTGGGTCTTAGTGAAATTGGGGAAAATGTTTGTAGGGATTATGGAGATTGAATACAGAGAGAATTGTGCTTATCTAATGAGACGGTTACCCACTGGATCTATTGTTGTTCTTAGTTCGTTTTCTCTGACACAGGTGTGTATACATATGGTGTATGTATGTATGTATGGGTTGTTGTTATGTGTAATTGTGGGTGTGTATCGGTGGATGGATGCTGAAGATGACGGTGATGAAGATGATGATGGTGATGAAGATGATGCAGATGTTTCAGGGTTGAAGGAGATGATTAGGACATTCAGGGGTAAGAGGTTGAAGAAGATGATTAGGCTTTGTGGGGTAATATAGTCATTTCACACATAGTTAACTGAGAAATTTAACTGATGTTAGGGCTGGGGACCAACCGAGTGCATTTTTGACAAGTTTTGGGACCACGCGTGTAATTAGTAAACCATTAGGACCAAGTCTGCAATTTTTGAAAACCACATGGACCAACCAAGCATTTAACTCAATTTTTTTTAAGGAAACTTGAAAATAGATCTTCAACCATGACAACAGTGGAATGGAGGGACGATAAAGATCCCAAATGAACCATAGAAACAACTAATCCAACCACCAAAACTCATATAATAAGGTTAACTAAACCCAAGTCAATCCAAATCTAAAACAACAAATTAACACACAATCTGAAACCTCATATACAAAAATGCTAAACTCACAATGATGTCGGGATGATCGAAGATCAAAGTTCCGGGAACAATATAACATCTCTATACTAATAAATAAAAATAAATGTACACTTGGCTCCTCCTTCTGCGATTGTATGCCACGTGGACCCCTTATTTTATTTAGATTTTGGAGGGAAACGATTTTCTTAGAATTAAACATTACTAGGAAACCAACTATATGACAATCTTAGCTTTTCTGCAATCATAAATTGGACTTTCCATCTTTCTTAGAATTTTATGTTTTTAAGTTTAGGTTCTATGTTTTTTTTTTTTTTTAATTTAGACCAAGTATTTATTAAAAGTTATGTATTTGGGTTTCTGTTTTCGATTCTACTCAAAATTTTTGGATCACGTATGATTACTATCATGATTATTATTTAGAAATTGTAATGCCCACACTTTTCTTTGCTATATGAAAGGTTTATTATTATTATTACTTTGTTTTGTTAATACGTCCAATGATTTTCATGTATCCGTGTTCACTCTTAACTATAGATTTCCTATTATTGGAACAACATTATTTTAAAAAGTTGCTCAATCTCTCGACGCATCATTTTGAACCAACTATCAAGTAAAATATATATATATATTTTTTTTTTGGAAGGCAAAGTAAAATATTTAACCCAGCTACTTACAATCCTAATTCCTAAACACACTCATACTCTACAAACTTTCATAAATTTTAACATTGTATTTATAACTTTAGGGCCTGTTTGGTTGACAGGAATTCATAGGATTTCAAGGGAATTGTAATTTGAATTTCATTCCTTTGTGTGTTTGGTTGGACAAATTAGTTGAAGGAATTGGATTTCAATTCCAACAAAATCCCTCATATAATGGAATTCAGATTCCTTCTCAATTTCAAAGGAAAGTTTAAAAAACCACGGGAATGTTTCCAAAGTTACGGAAATAACCCCTTACCCTTTCATTTTTGTCTAAAAACCAAAAAATAATAAAAAAATCAAAAAATTCTAATAAATCCAAAAAAATCAAAAAAATAATAAAAAATCCAAAAAATTCTAAAAAATTAAAAAATAATAAAAAATCCAAAATATTCTAAAAAAATCAAAAAAATAATAAAAAATCCAAAAAAATCTAAAAAATCCAAAAAAATCTAAAAAATCCAAAAAATTCTAAAAAATAAAAAAAACTCTAAAAAATCAAAAAAATAATAAAAAAAATTCAAAAAAACACTAAAAATCTAAAAAATAATAAAAAATCTAAAAAAAGCTAAAAAATCCAAAAAATTCTAAAAAAATCCAAAAAATAATAAAAAATCCAAAAAATTCTAAAAAATCAAAAAAACTCTAAAAAATCAAAAAAATAATAAAAAAATCCAAAAAACTCTAAAAAATAATAAAAAATCTAAAAAAAATCTTAAAAATCCAAAAAATTCTAAAAATCAAAAAAACTCTAAAAAATCAAAAAAATAATAAAAAATTCAAAAAATTAAAAAAAAATAAAAAAAACACTAAAAAATCTAAAAAAATCTACTAAATCCAAAAAAATCTAAAAATCCAAAAAATAATAAAAAATCCAAAAAATTCTAAAAAATCAAAAAAAAATATTAAAAAATCTAAAAAATCCAAAAAACTCTAAATATCCAAAAAATAATAAAAAATCCAAAAAATTCTAAAAAATAAAAAAACTGTAAAAAATCAACAAAATAATAAATAATCTAAAAAATATATAAATAATAAAAAAATCTAAAAAACCCAAAAAAAATCTAAAAAACCAAAAAAAAAATTAAAAAATAAAGAACTAAAAAATCAAAAAAATAATAAAAAAATCCAAAGAATTCTAAAAAAATCAAAAAATCAAAAGAATTCAAAAAAAATTAATTTTTTGGACTTTTTGGATTTTTTGATTTTTTAGAATTTTTGGATTTTTTATTACTTTTTTAAAAAAATTTTGATTTTTTTGGATTTTTTTATTATTTTTTAGATTTTTTTTGAAATTTTAGGATTTTATGGATTTTTTATTATTTTTTTGAATTTTTATAATTTTTTGCATTTTTTAGAATTTTTTATAATTTTTTTGATTTTTTAGATTTTTTTATTATTTTTTAGAATTTTTTGGTTTTTTATTATTTTTTAGATTTTTTTTATTTTTTAGATTTTTTTTGGATTTTTATTATTTTTTAGATTTTTTTTTGAAATTTTAGGATTTTTTGGATTTTTTTATAATTTTTTTTATTTTTTATAATTTTTTGGGTTTTTTATTATTTTTTAGATTTTTTTTAAATTTTTAGGATTTTTTGTATTTTTTATTATTTTTTTGAATTTTTATCATTTTTTATAATTTTTTGGATTTTTTATAATTTTTTGGAATTTTTATCTAAGATGGTTGTTTTTAAAACTTTTGCCAATTGTTTATAACTAGGGGTAATTTTGTATTTTTAGGTATTTTTAAATTCTAATTCCATTAATACATTTATCAACCAAACACATCTATGGATTTCAAAGGAATCCATCAAATTACAATTCAAATTCCAATTCCCATAGGGATTCCAATTCCAATTCCTACACATTCCACGAACCAAACGCTCCCTAATAATTTGACATGCAGCTTAGGTGTTCCATGAAATGCCTCGGTTAAGAATTATATGCAAATTTTGAATGATTCAATGCTAAATTATTTAGTTTTATTGAAAAATGTCTAATGGGAATTACAACTTTTTTTGGAATCAAGATGAGACATATATTTAGGGCGTGGTAGGTAGGAAGCCATAGGATTTCAAGGGAATTGGAATTTAAAATCCATTCCTTTGTATGTTTGGTTGGACAAATTAGTTGAAGGGAATTGGTTTTCAATTCCAACAAAATCGCTTATCTAATGTAATTCAAATTCCTTCTAAATTTTAAAGGAAAGTTTAAAAAACCAAGGGAATGTTTCCAAAGTTACGAAAATAACCCCTTGCCTCTTTCACTTTTGTCTAAAAACCAAAAAATAATAAAAAAAATCAAAAAAATAATAAAAAGTCAAAAAATAATAAAAAAATCCAAAAAATTCTAAAAGATCAAAAAAATAATAAAAAATCCAAAATATTCTAAAAAAATTCTAAAAAATAATGAAAATTCTAAAAAATAAAAAAAATTAATAAAAAATAATAAAAAATAATAAAAAATCTAAAAAATTATGAAAAAATCAAAAAATTCTAAAAATCAAAAAAATTAAAAATTTAAAAAAATTAAAAAAATCTAAAAAATCAAAAAAATAATAAAAAATCTAAAAAAACCCAAAAAAATAATTAAAAAATAAAGAAATTCTAAAAAATCCAAAAAATTCAAAAAAATCAAAAAAAAAATAAAAAATCCAAAAAATTATAAAAAATAAAAAATTCGAAAAAAATAAAAAAAATAATAAAAAATGCAAAATATTCTAAAAAATCAAAAAAATTCTAAAAAATCAAAAAAATAAAAAAAATCCGAAAAATTCTAAAAAATCAAAATAATAAAAAAATCCAAAAAATTATAAAAAAACACAAAATATTCTAAAAAATCCAAAAAATCAAAAAAATCAAAAAAATTATAAAAATTCTAAAAAATCAAAAAAATACAAAAAATTCTAAAAAAATAAAAAAATCTGAAAAAAAATAAAAAAATCTGAAAAATCTAAAAAAACAAAAAATCTAAAAAAACCAAAAATTCTAAAAAATAAAAAAATTAATAAAAAAATCTAAAAAACCAAAAAAAAAAACTCTAAAAAAATATAAAAATCCAATAAATTCTAAAAAGCAAAAAAATTCAAAAAAATAATTTTTGGATTTTTTTTATTATTTTTTAGATTTTTTTGAACTTTTAGGATTTTTATAATTTTTAATTTTTTTTATTTTTTAGAATTTTTTTATTTTTAGAATTTTTTGAACTTTTTTTAGATTTTTTAGATTTTTTATTATTTTTTAGATTTTTTTTTGAATTTTTTGGATTTTTTGGATTTTTTTTATTTTTTAGAAATATTTTTGATTTTTTAGAATTTTCTGAACTTTTTATTATTTTTTAGGATTTTTTGGATTTTTTATTATTTTTTATAATTTTTTTGATTTTTTAGAAATTTTTTTGATTTTTTATAATTTTTTGAAATTTTTATTATTTTTTGGAATTTTTTTGATTTTTTAGAATTTTTTGGATTTTTTATTATTTTTTAGATTTTTTTTTTGAATTTTTAGGATATTTTGGATTTTTTATTATTTTTTAGATTTTTTTTATTTTTTAGATTTTTTTGGATTTTTTATTATTTTTTAGAATTTTTTTTGATTTTTTAGAATTTTTTTTATTTTTTATAATTTTTGAACTTTTTATTATTTTTTAGATTTTTTTTTATTTTTTAATTTTTTTGATACTTTTGAATTTTTTGGATTTTTTAGAAATTTTTTTGAATTTTTATAATTTTTTATTATTTTTTGATTTTTTTTGAATTTTTATAATTTTTTGAATTTTTTTGAATTTTTATCTATGATAGTTGTTTTTAAAACTTTTGGCAATTGTTTATAACTACGGGTAATTTTGTCTTTTTAGGTATTTTTAAATTCTAATTCCATTATTACATTTTTCAACCAAACACATCTATGGATTTCAAAGGAATCCATTAAATTTCAATTCAAATTCCAATTCCCATAGGGATTCCAATTCCTACACATTCCACGAACCAAACGCCCCCTTACATAGTGAAGGGATTCCTACAATTTAACATGTGAAGGCTATAACATCCTGATCTTGTTCAAACAGATGCATGTCTTTCGCATTCAGACTCACCCATGCTTCAATTCCATCACCATGTTTGTCATCCATTAAAGTTACCAGATCATGTGAATAACCCGCCGTACTAGTCCAGCAGGGCTTCCCCCAACCGAAATCGGGCTCCTATTAAGCAAAACTTGTTCTGTGTTAACTCTTCGAAAACCTCATTGTAACATGACTTTGCATGTATGCGTATCTCTTCACCACTTGCTTTCCGAAGCCAATTAATTATGTTTCTTGTTGTGTCCTCTATCAGAGCCATGAGATCAGTACACTCGGGTTCTGTTATGGTTTGTGAAAAGCGGATTGGATATGGAATCCATACGTTCCCGAAAGAGCTTTCTGTCACCGGAGACCCTGTTTTTCCCCTTAGATTTATTGTAGGAGCCAACAAATTTTCCTTTAATCTACCGCATTTCACCTGGTCAACGGTGATAAGAGCCTTCCATATTAACGAACTCACCAATGTTACTCGACTATGTTTACTATTTTCAGAACTGGCTTTTGCTCTCAGATTTGATATTGCAGTCTTGTTAAAGACGTATCTTTTTGTTATAATCACGGGTGGTTGGTCAACCGTAACGGGTGATGGCTCAAATGATGGAACTTACATTGGTTTGAAAATTGAATGCAGGCTATCAAAAGAAGGGCAATATGCAGCATTGCTGCGCCTTGTGCGGTTCACGCTGGCCCATGCATTAATGAACCTGACTAGGTTATATGCATCAGTGACTTTGTGTGACGCACTAACACCAATAACAAGCGAACCGCAGTCAAACACGTTGGCCTGGACGATAAGCAATGCGTTTGTGGCTAGATCTGGTGCACCGATTAGTTGTCCAACGTGGTCAATCTTGGGACCATGGCCGAGAAAATCATCCAGTCTTACACTCACTCGAGTCTTCAAATACTTCACCCCTTGATCGCTACAATCAACTTCGAACCCATCTTGTGTGATTCTGCCAGCTAGTGGGTAATACAAATTTAGCACATCGGACAACGAGTTGACCAGTTGACCGCTTTTATCGGAAACATCGACCTCGCCACTGGTCTTGTAGTACAAGATCACATTAAACATGTATGATGAAGGTGGAGCAAGTTGATCTAGCGCTGACAGCTTGAAGTGGCGTCGATTCTCTGGGGTTGGGTTTGATGGTTTTATGAACTGAGTGGATTGAATCTTAATCTCCATGATGTATGCTGATTTTTTAAAGAAGTGTTGAGAGAGTTATAGCAAATGGCATTCCACCGTATTTTTGTAAGTTTTATTAAGAAATATTTATAGCATCTGGCAGGGTCACCCTTCATTAAACTAACTTAGTTATTTGACTTCACTAGCAGGGTCACCCTTCACCGTATTTTACTATATACATGTATAAACTAGCAGGGTCAATCCTCACGACACAGCCAGCTTACCTAACTTAGTTATTTGACTTCACTTCTCAACCCACCTACGCTTCCATCATACAACTAGGAAATAAAAAAACACACATTACTAATAGACAATTCATCACATTTATTGTATTGATTGTAATTGATTGTAATTAGTCATGTCCATATTTACTGTTGGGAAAATTAGTGAATGGATATTTAATTAATTTATAATTTAGTGAAATTATAATTACATATTAAACTCCTTCATATGGTGAAACTCTTGAGTAGAGTTTTATATCACTTGATTACCTTTTATTAGAGTTTTTATGGCTCTAATTAAATCACTAATTAAGTGAAACTTTTATTAGAGTTTTATGTCTCTAATAAAATTACCACTTAAGAGAAACTCTTTATAATATACAACTCTTGTAAAGGAGAAAGATAGTAGGCTATGTGAGTCATTGGAATGATGAGAAAAGTACAAGAGAAAGATAATATGTATGAAGAATTCTTGGAGAAGTGGTGAAGACTTGAACATCCATATGTTGGGAATTATAGAGAGATGAGTTTTCTTTACTCGATTCCATCACCTTCGTATCATTAGTTTTCCACAAGTTCAAACACTATAATTCTATTCGGTGTAACCTCGGGCCCGTGGCCATTTCCGGCAGTACAGACTGCTTCGGCTGTTGTACCCTGGGAGACAGACGCGTCGTCTTTAGTAGAGGCGCATAATCTGTTTAAGGGAAGCGTGTTGAACACGTGCCTCAGCCATAATCGTCAACATTTGTTTGTTCTTTTTGTAGGAAATTATTGTACAAGAAGACGTGGTTCAAGACCTCGTTGAAGCCTACACAACGGACTGAAAACACAACGAACCATAAAAGTAGAAAAAGTTAAAGATCAAGTTGAAGACTTTATCTTTTGAAGATATCGGTTTGAATCGTTTGTTTTATTAAATATGTTGTAGTTCATATTTATTTTCGTTTGAATTTGTACATGGTTCATGTACTACAATTTCCCAAATCTTTAAAGAGAGTATCTTTATTTTTTTTTATTAACAAAATTGTGACCCATTTCCTATAAACTTAAAACAGATTACATGAGATTGTTCCTACAATCTTAAAACCTTATTTACAAGGATTTTGGGTTCACAAAAGGATTTATAATAAATTTTTTTTTTAAAGATTATGATCTTATAAATATTTATTTTGGGAAATATGTATGTAGTATAACTTGTTGCGTTTGGATTTTTTTGAGATTGAGATACAATCTTATATCCTATACCGTGGTACAAAACGAATAGTTTTGGTTCCAACGTTTGGTTGTGAAACGATTTTGGGAATCGTTAATTTTTCTAACTTTTGTGTTAGATCGGGTTTATTAGTGTAAACCATACGTTTTTTTGTTAACGTTAAATTCTCTAACATATGTGTTAGACCGGAATTATTGGTGTAAACCATACGTTTTTTGGTAAACGTTAAAGTCTCTTAAGTAGAGTTTTTTATGTCTTTAAATAAGAGTTTTATGTTACTTTATTAGAGTTTTATGTCTCTAATTAAGTCTCTATTTAAAGTAGACTCTTCATCCACCCATTGATTGATATAAACAAATAAGTCTTATAATGATTTTTGTAATCATCTGTCTTCTAACATGTGTGTTAGAAACGTTCATGAAAAGGATTAGTTTGGAAGCAATTTTTTAATTGTTTAGTTTCTAACGTGTGTATTAGAAATGACTTATTTATTCGAACCATATATGTGTTTTTAGCAAGTCGAATTAACATTTTGTGGAAATGTTAATATTTCTAATGTGCGCGTTAGAATTTCTTTCATTTTAACATGATTGTTAAAAATGGTTAAAATACAAATGCTTTGAAATGTTTTGTGTAAACATTTTATATAAGCAATTTGTTGTAGCATTGTTTTAATGCTTTGTATGGTTTAGAAATAAAATGTCATACATTGAAGTTGATGTTTGATTGGCTTCAAGGAATTAAATCACCATAAAGAGATGGTGTGGTATTTATATGAATTTAATGAAATTAAAATCATTTACTAGACTCTTCATATGGAAGATACACTCTTAAGGAGAGTTTCATGTCAATTTATTAGTTTTTATTAGAGTTTATGTCTATAATAAAATCTTTAATTAAGTGACTCTTAAGGAGAGTTTCATGTCAATTTATTAGTTTTATTAGAGTTTATGTCTCTAATAAAATCTTTAATTAAGTGACTCTTAAGGAGAGTTTCATGTCAATTTATTAGTTTTTATTAGAGTTTATGTCTCTAATAAAATCTTTAATTAAGTGAGACTTATCTCCACCACATGTCTCTTGTATTAAAAGTAGGCTATGTGCCTAACTTGATGAGAGTGAAAAAACAAATACAAGAGTAAGAATACAAGAATTAAATCACCATAAATTGATGGTGTAGTTGTGTGTGATTTTATCACCAACTTTAATTTGTGATTTGTCATGTTTTATATAAAATGACTTAAATTTTCTAACACGTATGTTAGAAAATGTGTATCACGAATACGATGTTAGAGATTGTTCATAATGAACAGAAATGTTTTATGTAAACATTTAATTGCCTATAAGTGCATTAAAAATGATGAGAAATGGTTTATTTTATAAACTATATATTTGGAAAACGTTTTATGTAAACGTTCAATTCTATAATGTGCTTGTTATAACATTTTTTTTAACATGCGTGTTAGAAAATGTTTAGTACATGTGTAGTAAGACTAAACAATATAAAACCATTTGATAATTTGGGTTTGATCTATGTTTTCATAACCCTAATTGATATTATTAGTATTGTATATTGCAAAACTAAGAAACTGTTTTGAATTATTTTTAAAACAAAGTTTTGCATAACATTAATAATTCAAATGATTCGCTACTCTTACTAGAAGTAGCATATGGTGAACAAAGTAACAGCCTGGTGGTTGTTATTTGGTGAAAAACAACTTGGTGTTGTTGTGAACAAATTTAATTGTTCAAGTTTACTACTTAAATGTAGTATTTGTAACAACTTGGTGTTGTTTTGAGCAAAATTGTCAAAGTTTAAAGTTTCAAGATGAAATGGGGAACTTGTACTTACAAGTGCATGGAGTCTTATTGAGGGAGTACCTCAAGACATGCCATGGGACAATATTGTTGAGAAGATGTCGATCAGATTATAAAGTGTTGAAGATAAAAGCACTTTGCTATTTGATGTCTAGATATTGTCTATGCTTCCGTTTAAATTTCAAAAGTGATTGACACTTATGATTTAGTTTCCAATGTATTTTATTGTTTGGTGTTCAATATCTTCGGATAACACATTCAATTTTTTTTACAAAGAAATAAATCACTAATGGTTGTGACGTATAAATTATTTTGTGTAAAATAATTATAACGTCGGTTATACATTGCTTAAAAGAATATGGTTTTAAACGGATGATACATGAAAATACTTGGATACAAACAACTTGAGAGTTGTTACATTGACTAAAAGTCAAAGACGAAACATCAAATGTATAACCACATCATGAGTGAGTAATGAAAGAACGTAGTGAGTGTATTGAGATGAAATACACTAACGACATTCATGTCGACATACTTCATTAGAAGTCATTGAAAATTCACAACTGTGAATTCTAACATATGAAAGTAAAAGTACTATATGTTATTGTATACCTTTAATAAATCTTGCGAGATTTATAAGTAGATGCGTCTACCACTTTATTATTGTTAGATCTATATGGAGATTTTACCTTCATTTGGGAGAGCATCCTAAATATACATATCTCCTAATGAATAACAATAGATGTGTGCAAATCACTTATGGCAAAATTATGAATGCCATGTTGTTGAGTGTCGATCTAGTTGACTCTATCTCACATATAATAGTGATTGTAGACGAGAAACATTCATCTTGTTGGTGATGAATGTGTTCACCAAGTGACTTGGATTAAGACTTATGTTTAAGTACTTATGATTTAATGGTAGATCGTTGGAAATCAAAGGTAAACAAGTTATGTTCCTTAAATGAATGATGAAATTTAGCTTTGTGCTATATACAATAATTTGTGAGACCTTCCTAAATATTGATGTTTTAGGATTATGAATAAGTCTCATTATTTTGTCTTAACAATGGATGAATGTTGCAAAGTGATATTATGATATCCCTAGGGCTGTGAAGAATCAGAATGATGCATCTTCTGTTCACATGCTAAAGTATTGTAGTCTAAAGCATGCTAGACTAGTACTTGGTTAATTATGGGTCTTGATGGAGACTAATTAACTCTAAACATTCAAATGTGTATGAACACAAAAAGAATTTGTGTATGGACAAAGTTGAGAGAGAATTTTCATTCATTATAAGGAAATGACATGTAACTTTTAAAAGTTTGTTCGAAAAGCTAATGAGGAGAACTCATTGTCTAAGCTTATTCTAGATATTAAATTAGAATTATTCTAAGTTGGTGACAAACTTATGACAATGGCATGTGTTGCTTTGGTCAGCACGGAAGCTTGTGTAAGCTAATGCAATATGAGTTGAATTCACTGATACAATAAGGTTGGTCTTGTTCAATCATATGTGTATAAATGTCGCCATAAGTGGTGTTATGGAAATGTTGATCAAATGGCAAGAAATGTGGGGGAGGAACCATTTAAGAAACAACCCTATAAGGGTATGTAGAAATGGTTCTCATTAACACATCTAAATGTTATCCAATAACACTTAAATGTGGGGGGTGTCTTGCATTTGTTTTTAGCAATAAGGATTTTGTAATCCAATCTAACATTGCAAATAGACGACTAAGTGGAGGACACAAAGGTCGTAGTGCATAATGGAGATGTGTTTGCCTTAAATGATACACATATCTTACGAAGACATATGTTATAACCAGATTCAGATGGCCACTGAGGTTATAGTCTTAGAAGTTGACAATAGGCAAAATTAACTTACGAGTTAAGAACACATCATGACAACTGATCTCAAATACGCAAAGTTATTTGCTAATGTTATGGATCCAACAACCTGAGGGTTTATTAGAGATCAAGTTGTGGAATGGGACTGAAGCCCTTGAAAAATGAAGTTCATATGATGGAAACCTAACTCAGTAGACTGGAGATCCCAAGAATTGAGTTCAATAGGAAAACCTAATTGTATGAATAAGCGAGGTCACTGTGGGGGAATAACCCTATGCATTTAATAAGGTAGTTTATTATAAAGATTAATAAACTTCCTAGTCCATTCCTAAAAGTGACAAGTGTGAGGCTAAGCATAATATGTGGTAAATGATTTGGATATATCACAATAACCACAATGCTTTTAATGATCTAAGGAGAATCACCTATGTTAGAGAGAAGTGGGGTCGCTTCGAATGGAATTGAGGGCACAATTCCTAGAGCTCTCACAGAACCAGGAAAGTGTTCCACGACCATTATTGGACACGACTATGAGGAGATGACCCGGCTAGGGAGAGTCTTGTGTGAAGTGTATTGTCGTCTACACAAACGGCAGACGAGTTCAAAGACATCGAGATCTACTCAGAGCTAGTGGGCTAAGTGCATTTCATAAGCGAAGGTTCAAAGGGTAACACCTACCTATCGTATGCAAAACTCAACTGTCGAGGTTCCATTGGAAATTTTATGTGTTTTGAACAATCTCCATTCATGTGGGGGATTGTTGGGAAAATTAGTGAATGGATATTTAGTTAATTTATAATTTAGTGAAATTATAATTACATATTAAACTCCTTCATATGGTGAAACTCTTGAGTAGAGTTTTATATCACTTGATTACCTTTTATTAGAGTTTTTATGGCTCTAATTAAATCACTAATTCGTGAAACTTTTATTAGAGTTTTATGTCTCTAATAAAATTACCACTTAAGAGAAACTCTTTATAATATACAACTCTTGTAAAGGAAAAAGATAGTAGGCTATGTGAGTCATTGGAATGATGAGAAAAGTACAAGAGAAAGATAATATGTATGAAGAATTCTTGGAGAAGTGGTGAAGACTTGAACATCCATATGTGGGGAATTATAGAGAGATGAGTTTTCTCTACTCGATTCCATCACCTTCGTATCATTAGTTTTCCACAAGTTCAAACACTATAATTTTATTCGGTGTAACCTCGGGCCCATGGCCATTTCCGGCAGTACAGACTGCTTCGGCTGTTGTACCCTGGGAGACAGACGCGTCGTCTTTAGTAGAGGCGCATAATCTGTTTTAAGGGAAGCGTGTTGAACACGTGCCTCAGCCATAATCGTCAACATTTGTTTGTTCTTTTTGTAGGAAATTATTGTACAAGAAGACGTGGTTCAAGACCTCGTTGAAGCCTACACAACGGACTGAAAACACAACGAACCATACAAGTAGAAAAAGTTAAAGATCAAGTTGAAGACTTTATCTTTTGAAGATATCGGTTTGAATCGTTTTTTTTATTAAATATGTTGTAGTTCATATTTATTTTCGTTTGAATTTGTACATGGTTCATGTACTACAATTTCCCAAATTTTTAAAGAGAGTATCTTTATTTTTTTTTATTTTTATTAACAAAATTGTGACCCATTTCCTACATTTACGAGATCCTAATTGATCTCATCTCTCTGTATTTATACCAACATTGTAATATGAGAAAGGCAAGCAATTACGTGATCTGATATGGTATCACGAGCCTAATTCCTCTCTGCCCCTTTCCTCCTCCCCACTGCCGCCGATTACTTCTCTCCTACCACCTCCGGTTCTCCTAAAATCCACCCCTGTTACTTCTTTCAACCCCTATTTCTCCATCATGGAACCCAAGCTTCACCCTGCTCTCACCGTTTCCAACATCAAGAACTTGATTCCCGTAACCCTCGAAGCCGAATCAACCCAATATTCCACCTGGTCTGAACTTTTTCGCATCCAATGTCGTGTTTTTCAGGTCCTAGACCATTTATCCCCTAAACCCACCACCGAAACCGATGCCGCAAAAGTCGCCACACCAAAACCACCTGGTGATTCCGACAAAACCACCACCCCACCCCCAACCGATGCCTCTTGGGACAGGCTGGACGTTGTTGTCCTGCAATGGATATATAGCACAGTCTCGACCGATCTCCTCAACACTGTCATCACCCCTGGCATGACCGCCCATGACGCCTGGAAAACCCTTGCTGGTCTCTTCAACGACAATAAGGCTGCTCGAGCACTCCATCTCACCCACAAACTCACCACCACTCGACTAGAGAATTTCCCGAACATGTCGGCATACTGCCAAGCCATCAAGACCATCGCTGATCAACTTGCTAACGTTGACTGCCCACTTGACAACCATCGACTTGTGCTACAGTTACTTGCAGGATTGACAGATGCATACGAAGGAATCTCCACTATCTTACAATCAAAGGAACCCCTGCCTTCTTTTTATGAAGCCTGGTCCCAGTTATGCATGATTGAAGATCAGAAGGCCGAGCGGTCTCTGCAGGCGTCTCAGTCTGCAGCCCAAGCTCTGGCCGCCTCCTCCACCAGACCCGGTAACAATACCGATACCTCCTCTTCGTCTGACAGGTCTCGTGGTCGCGGACGCACCCGTGGTCGAGGACGTGGCCGCTCCGGCCACAACTCCTCTAGCCGCCGCCAACAATATTCTGCTGGCTGGCCCATGCAGCCTCCGTTCCCCTGGTCGACTCAGCAACCATGGCAGCCTCATGCGTCTCAGTATAGCCCATGGTCACCTTGGCAAGCGCCTCCTTGTCCCTACCCGTCTACTCCTCAGCCGAACATGAAGCAGGGACAAGGTATCTTGGGTCCGAGGCCTTCTCAGGCACACCACACTGCCTACTCTCCTACCGATATTCAGCAAGCACTTCACACCATGACGCTCCATCCGCCTGACTACTCTGATGGCATTATGGACAGCGGTGCCACCATCTCCATGGATCCCAACTCAGGTAATTTTCGTACTATTATTAATAATAACATGAATGAAAATATTATCGTTGGAAATGGTAACACCATACCGGTTGTTGGATATGGACCCCAAACCTTTAAACCACCCTACCCACCCTTTGTTCTTAATCGTGTTCTCTATGTCCCACACCTTATTAAAAAGCTTATTTCGGTTCGTCAATTCACTAGAGATAATTCTGTTTCAGTTGAATTTGACCAATTTGGTTTTATTGTGAAGGATTACAAGAGCCGGATGCCTATTATCCGGTGCGACAGCAGCGGTGATCTTTACACATTCTCAACCAAGGCCAAGTGTTTCTCCACCTCCACCGTTGCTGCTCAATCCTCCACTCTCTGGCACCAACGCCTTGGTCACCCTGGCCCAGCTTTGCTTCAATCTTTCAAGAATTCTGCTTCTATTAATTTTAAGTCTTTGAATAAAAACATTTGTGAACCGTGTGTCTTTGGCAAAAGTACAAGATTACCATTTTACCCATCCCCTAATATTACTTCACAACCTTTTGATATTATTCATAGTGATATTTGGACCTCTCCGGTTTTAAGCTTGGGAGGCCATCGCTATTATGTTGTGTTTCTTGACGATTATACTAATTTTGTGTGGACATATCCGCTTTCAAACAAATCCCAAGCCTTTACCGTATTTACAACTTTTGCTAAAATGATACACACACAATTTCAACACACCATAAAAACCTTTCAATGCGATAACGGAAAAGAATACGTAAATTCATCGTTTAATTTTTTTTAACCAACACGACATTCTTTTCCGTTTATCTTGCCCCTACACCTCTTCCCAAAATGGGAAAGCAGAGCGCAAAATTCGCTCCATCAACAACATTACCCGCACACTTCTTGCCCAATCATCCCTACCTACTAACCTTTGGAACCACGCATTAGAAACTGCCACGTATCTCTTAAATATTTTCCCTAGCAAAACACATCAATTTCAAACCCCAACACAACGCTTGTACCATCACCTACCCACTTACGATCACCTCCGAGTGTTTGGCTGCCTCTGCTACCCACTCATACCTTCCACCAACAGACACAAGCTTGAGTATCGCTCATACCCATGTGTCTTTATCGGATACCCAACATCCCACCGAGGTTACAAATGTCTTGACATCAAAACCAATCGCCTCACCATATCTCGTCATGTATTGTTTGACGAATCCTCATTTCCCTATGCACAAATTAAAACACCCGAAAATAACACCACCTACCACTTCCTAACCGAACCCTTTCACCCACAGCTTTGGCAACATGTTGCCCATCCCATCCCTACTACATCATCCCAACTGCCCTCACCCCTACATACACCCCCAACTCCGCCACCCTATTCTCACAGCCCAATCGGCCCACTTACATCAGCACACACCCACCCTCCTACCTCATCCACTACCCACTCCTCACCAACCCACGGCCCAAGCCCCTTAAACACCCCACCCAGCCCACACACCTCCCACGGTACCCACTCACAATCATCGACCCATTCCTCACCATCCTCAACAATCCCAACATCACCTCCTACCCCGCCTACTGTCAACCAACCAACGCCTACCCCACCTGCCCACACCCGTACCATGCGTACGCGGGCCATGGACGGAATCCACAAGCCGAAACAACTTTTTAACCTCCATACCGACACTATCGCTCCAATTCCAAAATCCCCCACCTTGGCTTTATCTATACCGGAATGGCGTTCCGCCATGACCAACGAGTTTCATGCGCTTATGAATAATAATACGTGGGAGTTGGTTCCACGAGACCCGCATATGAATATCATTAGAAGTATGTGGCTCTTTAAACACAAGTACAGGTCAGACGCGTCGCTTGAACGATACAAGGTGCGATTGGTTTGTGATGGTCGGTCTCAACAAGTTGGTATTGATTGTGGAGACACTTTCAGTCCTGTCGTCAAACCAGCAACAATCTGGACAATATTATCTCTTGCATTGTTCAAATCATGGCATGTTCATCAACTAGATGTTACCAACGCTTTCTTGCACAGTCATTTACATGAGACAGTCTACATGCACCAACCTCTAGGTTTCCGCAGCAAAGAGTTTCCAGACCATGTTTGCTTACTTAAGAAGTCTCTCTACGGGCTCAAACAGGCTCCTAGGGCTTGGTACCAGCGATTTACTGATTATGTATTAACTCTTGGTTTTGTTCAGAGTCGCTGTGATGCTTCTCTTTTCATTCTTAACAGTGCGGGTCACACGGCTTACCTTCTACTCTACGTTGATGATATTCTTCTTGTCACCTCGACTACCGGTCTGCGGGAACATCTTCTCTCTCTCCTCTTCAAGGAGTTCGCCATGAAAGACCTCGGCACACTCAGTCTATTTCTTGGCATTCATGTCAAACGCTCGGGTGATTCAATGTTCTTATCTCAGCAGAGCTATGCCTCCGACATCATTGAGAGGGCAGGTATGACTTCCTGCAAACCCGCGGCCACACCAGTCGACACTAACTCCAAACTTAGTGCCTCATCTGGAACTGCTTTCGAGAACCCTACATTATACAGAAGTCTTGCGGGAGCACTACAATATTTAACTTTCACTCGGCCCGACATCAGTTATGCGGTTCAACAGGTTTGTATGCACATGCATGCCCCTAAAACTGACCATTGGAATGCCCTCAAACGTATTATTCGATACATACAAGGGACTCTCGATCTTGGCCTCACTTTGGGTGCTCACAAGGATCCTCAGCTTCTTGCCTACACTGATGCCGACTGGGCAGGTTGCCCTGACACCAGATGCTCCACCAGTGGTTATTGTGTTTATTATGGGGACTGTCTCATCTCCTGGTCCTCCAAGCGCCAGCCAACTATCTCTCGCTCCAGTGCTGAGGCTGAATACCGCGCTGTTGCAAATGTGGTTGCCGAAGTATGCTGGCTTCGAAATCTCCTCTTGGAACTCCATCGGCCTCTTACAAAAGCAACTCTAGTTTACTGTGATAACATTAGCGCCATATACCTCTCAGGCAACCCGGTTCAACATCAGCGGACCAAACACATCGAGCTTGATATTCATTTTGTTCGCGAACAGGTGCAACGTGGACAGGTCCGCATTCTACACATTCCAACTCGCTATCAGATAGCTGACATCTTCACCAAAGGCCTTCCTCGGGTTCTATTTGAGGATTTTCGTACCAGTCTCAGCATTCGCTCTCCTCCCGCTTCAACTGCGGGGGAGTAATAGACAATTCATCACATTTATTGTATTGATTGTAATTAGTCATGTCCATATTTACGAGATCCTAATTGATCTCATCTCTCTGTATTTATACCAACATTGTAATATGAGAAAGGCAAGCAATTACGTGATCTGATAATTACATCAACCCTAAAGCCTCTATTTGTATTGACAAATTACTTTGATTATTTATTAAATTAAACTAATGAACAAACGTCACATTTATCTATACTTTAATGGTTGTATGAACTGAGTGGATTGAATCTTAATCTCCATGATGTAAGTAAGGTGGTTATAATACTTTGAAGGAGTTCTGAGAGAAAGTTATAGTACCAGCTCCAAGTTACCTACTATTTGACTTGACTTAATTTATGGTTCTGCTAGCTTGTTAACCTGTTTAGTGTTTACAACATGTCAATCCCTTGAAGTTTATAACCCATCAACCCGTTTTGACTTGCCAACCCATTTGACCGTGTTCTAGACTTCAGGCTACACGGTATTAAGTGTGTGGGCTAGGGTTGATGTCTTTGACATGAAAAGGTACTTGGGTGTGAGTAATCTCTTGATGGTTTGAAACTTTACTCGAATAGAGATGAAATATGCATACCACGGTTGGTTATAGCATTCACCTCCAACACCACATTTTTTACACTATATTACACTAAAAATTACTATATTTTCTTTCTTCTTTTCAATTAAATAATATTTGTTAGATTAAATTACTTTTTGAGTCTCTGTGTTTTAGTGGTTTTAACTACTTGAATTCAAAATCAAAAAGTTTAACGCCATGAGTCCATAACCACTCATTTTATAACGTTTTGAGTCAAGTTTTTTAACACTTGTACTTTGATTTTGTACTCAAAATAGTTAAAACAAATAAAATAGAGGGACTCAAAACATTATAAAATGAACGGTTAGGGACTCGGAGCGTTAAACTTTTTTATTTTGGACTCAACTGGTTAAAACCACTAAAACACAGGTACTAAAAAAGTAACAACTTTTTAATACATTTATCATTACATTTTCTTTCTCTTCCACTCATAACCATTTTTAAAATATATTAAAAATTATAAACGGTGAACAATGTCCCCTCAAATTTACAGATGGACAATAACATTGTCTTTCCCCTCTACTCACAACCACCTATAACAACTTTTCATAAAATAAAAACCTCCCTCCACGTAATACAAGGGAAGGGATGGTAATGTTGTTAAAGCACTTCTTTAGGAGGTGAAATCTAAGATGTCATGATCGCATTCGAAAACATACATTTCTTTCTGGTTCAAACTAACCCATGCTTCAATTCTATCACCATCTTTGTCATCCATTAAACTCACCATCTCAAGTGCACTTCCAGCTTCCGTTACCCAGCAAGGCTTAACCTAACCAAAATCAACCTCGTAAATCAGAAACCGACACCAACTTGTAAAAATGCAAAATTTTGTTTTGCTTCAGTTCTTCATCAAGCAACTTGTAAAAATGCAAAACTTGGTAGGAACGAACTTGGTAATGAGTTTCCCAGCAGTAACCAACTCTCGTAAGAAATGATAGTCAAGATCTATATGCTTCGCCCGTTTATGCGATACTGGATTCTGAGCGAGAAAAATTGCACATTGATTGTCACAGAGAATGGTTGGACGTGTGTGAGGTAAGGCATGAAGTTCTTGTAGAAGATGAGTTAACCAAACAATTTCTCCGGCAGTATTTTCCATGGCGCGATATTCAGATTCACAGCTAGAACGAGCAACAGTCGGTTGCTTCTTAGCTTTCCATGAAATCAAATTACCACCTAGGAAGATAGAGTATCCATAGGTGGATCGCCTGGTTTCCAAACAACGAGCCCAATCTGCATCAGAATAACCTAGAAGAGCTGTTTGAGTAGGACGGCTGTAGTGAAGTCCGAAAGAAACAATACCCTTGATGTAGAATATAATTCTCTTAACTTCCTGAAAATGAGAAGTAGTAGGAGCATGCAAAAACTGACTAACTTGATTCACAGCATACGAAATATTAGGTCTCGTGATCGTCAAATATTGGAGAGCGCCTACAATAGAGAGATAATGTGTAGCATCCAAAAATGAAGTACCTGTAGAAACAAAAGATACATTTGTGCTTAAAGGTGTTGGTGTAGTGATGTGTGTAAAATGCAACATATAAATTACATCAAATGAGGCATAAAACTAACCCTTTTTTAGTACTAATGTTGGAAAAAAGTGTGCTTTTGTCTTCCTTTTGTATTTTCAGGACCAAATGAGCTCAAATGAACAAAAGGAACAAATATGCATAAAAAACTAACATAAATACAAAGAAAAGGAATAAACGTGACATGTCCGACCCCTCGACAGCATCTTCCTAAGCAAAAACAAGAAACAGAAGGTTGACCACGACCCCGTGCCCAGCGGACACGGGGGCGTGGCCAGGTCTCTGCAGAAAATGATAAAGTTGTAGAAGCTTCTATTCCCAGCACGGGGGCGTGCCCAGCTCAGCACGGGGCGTGCCCAGCTCAGCACGGGGCGTGGTCAACGCTAAGATTCACAGAATCTTGCAAATCTTGATAGTACAGATACGCTTCTACACACGGGGCTGTGCCCAGCGAACATGGGGGCGTGTGGAGCCTAATGCAGACAATTGCAATTAATGAAGAAAGAGAAAGATGATAGCCACGGGGCCGTGTCCGGGCTTCTTTACAGGCTATAAATAGGGGTGCTTGGTTCACTTCAAAGGCATCCCTTGGCAAACCACCTCTCTCCCACTTCACCACCACTACAACACCCACATCCACCACCATCATCCATCATCCACCTTAGAGTGTGTGTAGTAGTCTCGGGATCCAAGATTGATCATAAGAGTTCTTGTCAATCAAAGGTCATGTTTGGCTAAGTCTCTTACATCACTTGGTGAAGACAAGCATTTAATGTATTACTTTTGATTCTTAATCTTTTTGCACTTTTTATTTGGTTTTGTATTAATGACTTTAATAACAAGTTTCTTATGTTGAAGGTGAAACTTCTTTATCATTTGTCCGTGGTGTCTTGGCATTACTTTACTGTCTATATAAAGTAAAAGATTTTCACCATTCATATCTCTACGGTCTATATAGAGATATGTTGGCTACCTGGTCGGGGGTTAAGGGAATGGTTTGGTAAGGTTCTTGCCTTATTCAGTGTATAGATCCTGCAAGGACCTGAGTCAAGCTTACTAGGACCTCCTTCAATACCCACTGGTATTGGATGGCGGGAGTGCAAATGGCTTGATCCCCTCATATGTAAACTACTATTAATACACTAAACCGGCTACTTGGGATTGTATCCCTGCTGACTCAAACCACTTAGCCGAGGGTAATGTCGCCTTCAAAAGAGGGGCCTACTACTTTATGCATTAATAACTTAATTAATTATCTTTCAATACTCCGACCCTTTAGGATTGAATCATTGCTGACTCAAACCACTGGGTTGAGGGTAACGTCACCTTCAAAAGAGGGGCCTACTACTATAACTAAGATAATCTCTTAAAAAGTGCAAAAGTGCGGAAATCATAAAAAGTTACATTAAAGGCGAGTCGGATCCAAGTGATTCATCTTGTCTATCTGTTTTTTTTCCAGCATTTTAGTTTTTATTTTCATGTTTAAAACCTTTTTTCTAAAAATTTTGATTTGATTAAACGTTGAGGATAAACCGGTACTAAAAGCTCTTGTGTCCTTGGACGACCTCGGTATCTTACCAACGTTATACTACGTTCACGATGGGTGCACTTGCCCATATGTGTGTTTAGGGTTAGTAAAATATCGTGTTTTATAAATTTAAAACTTGACTAATGTGTAAAATGGGCTTAAAATACTAATAAAAATATATAACACTACACACGCATCAAGTTTTTTTGGCCCCGTTGCTGGGGACACAAGGATTTTAAGAAAGCTTAAAATCGATGGCCTAATCAGTTTTTCAAAACCTTATTAAAATCGCGTGCGCATTTTTACATTTTTAGGTAGTTTTTGCATTACAGTAGTCTGAACATGGGGTCGTGCTCACTGAACACGCCCCCGTGCTGCATAATTTTTACAAAACTCCCAGATACAGAGTCTCAACACGGGGTCGTGCTCACTGAACACGCCCCCTTGCTGAACCAAACCAGTCACATTTCTTAAAATGCCCAGATACAAAACCTGACCACGGGGCCGTTCTCACTGAACACGGGGTCGTGCTCAGCCTCTGTTTCTGTTTTTATTTTTGTTTTCTGGTCCCGAGACTCTGTTGTGGTCTGCTGAGTGATTCTTATGGATCAATATTCTGGAGGTTACAACTACCACTATGAGAAGGATGATTATAGGGAAGAGTATTGTACCATTTGTGGTAATCCTCATTCGGTACAATATTGTGACCTCTTTGAACCATCCCCTTCATAAACCTACTATAAGGAGCCCAGGTACGAGTCATCCACTTCATACACATCCTATGAAGAGCCAAGGTATGAACCTTCTCCCTCATACTCATATTTTGATGAACCAAGGTATGAGCCTTCATACTCATACTTTGAGGAACCAAGATATGAGCCTTCATCCTCATATACTTACTATGAGGAACCATGTTGTGAACAACTCACCTCGTATGAGTATTATGAAGAACCAAGTTACGACCCTTATCCATCATATACTTATAATGAGGAACAATGGTATGAACCATCTACCTCATATGAGTATTATGAGGAACCAAGGATCGAACTTCCGAATTCAAGCTTTGAGGATACTTATACAACTCACTTTGACGAACCACCAACTATCTCACCCGTAGCCGAAAAGATAATAGAACACCTTAAAACTATCGAGTTCTATATAAAAGAAGCCCGCACAAGGGAAGAGGAATCTCGCGCAAGAAAAGAATTAACATGTAATAAAGAAGTGATAGTTGAGAAATATTTATAGCACCTGGCTGGGTCATCCCTCATTAAACTTAACTATATATATGTAGAAACCAGCAGGGTCAACCCTCACGACTCAGCCAGCTTACCTTAACTTATTTGACTTCACTTCTCAAATCTCAACCCACCTACGCTTCCATCATACAACTAGGAAATTAAAAAAAAACACACACACACATTACATCAACCCTAAAGCCTCTGTTTGTATTGACAAATTACTTGGATTGTTTATTAAATTAAACAAATGACCAAACGTCACATTTATCTATACTTTAATGGTTGTATGAACTGAGTGGATTGAATCTTAATCTCCATGATGTAAGTAAGGTGGTTATAATACTTTGGAGAGTTAATAGCCAAAATGGTCCCTGAGGTTTGCTCACTTTTGCCACTTTAGTCCAAAATTCAATTTTTTTACATCTGGGTCCCTGAAGTTTGCATTTTGTTGCCATTTTGGTCCAAAAATCAAATCAGGTCAGATTTTCAAAAAAAAACCCCTGCTATTTTGTCTTTATGCTCAGGGGTATTTTAGTCATTTTAACTCTCTCTCTTGAATAAAAATCCTTCTTCTTCTTTGCAACAAACCACCTGTTCAAGTCTCTCTCTCTCTCAGTTCTCTCTCTCTCACTAAAACACAGCCATCCCCACCACCGCATCATCCCCACCACCAACCCCACCACCGCATCATCCCCACCACCACCATCCTACTGCCGCCAACACCACCATCCCACTGCCATCATCTCTCTCTCTCTCTTTAAAACCTTTTACATTGAAGTGCCTCTGTGTTCTGATCTGATGGCGGTTCATACCTCTTCTTCAAACCCTAAATCGAAGTGTCAACCATGGAATTAGCGCCTTACAAAGGACATCGGCCATCGAACTATGGCTGCCCTTTTGTTATTTGCTCCACCTCCACCAAACGCCGCCGTCACCACATGTTCCACCACCCCCCACCAACCCACCAGACCCCTCTCTCTCTCTCAAGAACACCACACCAACCCGCTGCCATCCCCCTCTCTCTCCTGTACAACACCACCAAGAGCCACCAAAATCAGAGAATCATCAATAGTCGATTAGATTAGTGGCGGCTGATTAGAGAATTTTAGGGTTTCTTTTGATTTGTGGTGGTTGGTTGTGGTGGTTGCGAAAGAGAGAGAGAGAGGGAGAAGAGAGAGACAGAGACAGAGATGGTTGCGGTGGTGGAGGTGTTGTGGCGATGGTGGTGGTGAAGGTGTTGTGGCGATAGTGGTGGTGGCGGTGCGGTGGTGGTGGTGGTGTTCGACAGAGATGAGAGAGAGAGAGAAGAGAAAGAAGGGTGTTTGGAGAGAGAGAGAGAGTGTGTGTGTGTGTGCAGAGTGATTTTAGGGGTGTTTGGGTATATTAATACTTAAAATGACTAAAATACCCCTGAGGAAAAGGACAAAAATCTCACTTGATTTGAGATTTGTAACGCCCCAAAATCTGAATGTTAATATTTGTAGTATGTTCTTATGTGACACGTCATGAAATAAATAACTAGGTTATTTAACCTAGTTAAGGGTATGGTCAAAAGTATTAAATGATAAAGGTAGTGTCAGTTATGTTTAAAAGGCAAACCCAAGGGGCTAGAGTGGAATAGATGAAAGTTGATTACTAATTAAAAGGTCTATACACACACAAACACACACATACGTGCGTGTTCTTGAATCTTCAGGAGCTCTCAAGAGCTCCAAACCCTAGTTCCACTAAATCACCAAATTAAAGGGTGAATCGAAGCTCAAATTCAAGAAGGAACACGGATTAATGATCACCCTCATGAGGGGATCATAAGGTATGTCTTAAATCTAAGATTTGTGGTCATGTGTGAAGTGGGTTATGTTCAAAATCGTGAGTTAATATGAAATTAATCATGTACAGGGGTTAGAATCCTCGTATAGAACATGGGTTATGTATGGTTTGTGTCAATTTGATGATTAGAGGTGAAACCCGTTAGTTATGGTAAGAATAATTACTAGAAGCACCACCTATGTTTAAGTCTTGTTGAAAGATTGATGTATTATGTGTGTATGATAAATTCTTGTAGATGAATTAGGAGGAATATGATGATGTTATGTTTGATGTTCATTTGGAATGATACATGATGATTAGAAGTAGGTTTTGAGGGGTTATGTATGAGTTTAGAAGATTTATGCACGAATAAGTTTTACGTTATGCTTAAAAGGTAGTACGTACATCAAGTGTATGATAAAATGTGTATAATGTCGTCCGTATAGTCGATTATGATGTTACGGGCATATGTCGATAAGTAGATGGTTACATATGGTTAATAGTTGACTTTTGGAAGTCAACAAGTATATGAAACATGGTTTGACTCGTTGTTGTAAAGGTAGGATTATAGGAAGTCGTTTGATACATGTTATGTTAATATGCGTTAATTTTGATTACACGATGAATTACATGTGTTGGAAAGGATGTGAAGTCGACTATATGTTTTATGCTTATTAGAAAGGGCTAATGAAAGTTAAGTGTGAATTATGCGATTGATATGATTGTTAATATGTACAAATGAGTATGCTAATAAGAGCGTGATTTCGATGAAATGAAAGTATAGGAATCACGTCGAGGCGGGCTCAAGCATGAGAGGTTAACGGGTCAATAGAAGGCAAGGAATCGGATGCGAGCACGGACGCATAAGGTAAGTGATTTCCGTAATCACTTCTTAGTTCGATTAAGTTATATGATGTTTTAACTAGCTAAACACGATGTTTGAGGTCAGATATATGTTGTAGACTTTTGTCATAATTGATGAGATTAAAGTTGACCAAAATGCCCTTGATGGGTATTTTGGGCAAACGATCTTAAAGAGTAGTTTAGAAGCAAGTTACTCGATTAGTGTAATGTTTTGGTTAAGTATGAAAGTGAGAAGTAGGGTTTGTAAGTCATAAACGTTTTAATGCGCAATTACCCTTAACGGGTCAAAATGAGCTTTTGAGCAAAAACGGGTGGAATGAGATGTAGGGCATCCGAGAATGAATCTTTTATGACAAATGACCTTGAAACTATCAATTCATATGAAGTTAAGGTCAAACAAACAAGTTATGTGGGTAAATGCATGAACGGGCGGAAATCATGGAAAAGGGTAATAAGCCGAAGGCTTAAAAGTTATAAATTTTGGTAATCCAAATGTTGGATCTTAACTCCATAAGATGGAGAATTAAATTACGGACGCGTAGGAAAAAGAATCGGGTAAAACGGACCAATAACGAAGGAGTTATGACCGTTTCCGTGAAACGCGGACGTGCTGGGAATATGCAGCAATTTGTTGCAGGGTTTCTGTGAAAACAGGGGCCTAGCGTGGCGCTAGGGCCCTTGGCGTCACGCTAGCCCCCTGGTGGGCGAAAGTTGTTCGTTTGCTCCGTTTTGGCTCGGGAACTCGTTTAAACGCGTTTCAAGTTGCGTATGACTAATTTAACTTATGATTAATGACCAGTAGGGCAAGCGTACCTGTAGATAGGTATGTATGTATGTTTGTATGTATCTATACACGTATGTGAAGTGTATGTAAGCATGAATGTGCGATCGTATGTAAGATTATAAGTGCGTGAGCAAGTACATGAGAATATATAAACACGTATATGAGTAGACACGTATGAGTCGGGTGTATTGCAATAGGTGATTGTAAATATAAACGTAGGTATGTGTGTGGGTATATGCGTATGTATGTCTTTTAAGTCTAAGTGTATGTATGCAGGTGGGTATGTAGGTAGTACGTTTATGTACGCAAGTGAGTATGTACGAAGGTATGCACGTATGTAGGTTCGTGTGAAGGCATGTAATAAGTATGTATGTATGTAGGTATGTTTGTATGTATGTATGTAAGTATGTATGTATGTAATGTAAGTGTGTAGGTAGGAATGGATGTAGTTAGGTATGCACGTATATAGGTACCTACGCCTGTATGTAGGTACGTATGTAGGTGATTTTCTATTTGTGGTCGTAAGCGTATATATCGGTTTGTATGAAAGTATGTACACATGTTATCAATGAAATTGAGAACTAACGATAATAATATCGTACCTGGTGAATGAAGTGTGACGCAGGAATACCAATGAAGTCTCACTACGGATTGTATGATCAGAGGAAAGCCGGGATGTAAAGAGTTAATGGAATGAAGAATAAATGTGAATAAATCTCATATGTTTTTGATACGTACTAATGTTATGAATTTTATGTGGTGAGCGCAGGTAGTACAAGCCATGAGGTGCATCAAGGTATAGAGATCGAGGATCGAGTCACAAGACAGATTGTACGGAAATGTTTAAATATGTAAATTAGTGCTGATAAGTTATGTTCTTATATCATAAAATGAATTTTTAGAATGTTAAGATGTATATCATGAAAGAAATTTTAAAGCTCGAAATTCCGCTGCGTCTTTTTAAGGTTAAACGTGTTAGGGTGTTACAAGTTGGTATCAGAGCCCTGGTTTGAGGGAATCAAGTACGAGAAGGTAAGTACTTGAACTCAAACTTGTGTGCTCTTGAGATAAGAAGTCCGTACAATCTAAGACTCGATCAAGATCCAAAGGTAAAGGCTAATGAAAGTATGTACTTATGTATACGTATAAAGAAACTGACGGTTTTGTAGGTGCAAGGTAAGCATAAGTGTTGGAAGAGGATGATCCGTGAATGCAGTATAGGATGAATACTAAGGCAGGCAGAGAGGTAATAAGATAAGTAGGCAGATGAGCCCAGGTACGTAAATGTAATATGTGGGTGTAAGAAATGGTAAAAATTAATTAAGGGAAGGAAAAATTTTAAAATGAAAGACAAGGATCGTATAGTAATGAAGTACTGGAAGTGTTACACGCGCCGAAACCTAAGTCTACGGACATAAGGTGATAATTAAATGAAGGCACGAAACTACTATGTGGATTGTGTACCTGGCCAGTACACGAGAAACGTATGACGTTCGTGAGAACATGATAATTGTTACAGGTATGTCCGGTAGAGCTAGGTAGCAGGCGGGCGTGTGGGTGAAATGGGAAGTAAGACTCTCGGGAAATTGAGAGTATTATGAAAGTATGAAAAACATGCCTGATAAGAACGAAGAATGTGGAATCCGTGATTAAGTACAGATCAATAAGATATGAATGATATGTTTGAATCCGTGAGACGGATTCAAGGATGAAAGGTATGAATGCAATGTTTGAATCCGTGAGACGGATTCAAGGATGAAAGGCATGAATGATATGTTGAATCCGTGAGACGGATTCAAGGATGAAAGGTATGAATGCAATGTTTGAATCCGTGAGACGGATTCAAGGATGAAAGGCATGAATGATATGTTTGAATCCGTGAGACGGATTCAAGGATGAAAGATATGAATGCAATGTTTGAATCCGTGAGACGGATTCAAGGATGAAAGGCATGAATGTAATGTTTGAATCCGTAAGGCGGATTCAATGAATGAAAAAGTATGAATGATGCATCTGGATCCGTGAGACGGATTCAACAATATAAAAAGATAAAATTAATCCGCCTAAGAAGGTGTCGACAGTTTGACCATGATTGAGTCGAACGGGTCATAGAAGTAAGTATAAAGTAAAAAGCGATAGTATAATAGACGAAGTTTTGTATAAGTTACGTGTAAGATGTGTGAGTAATTGACTCTAGAAGTCGGAATGATGACGGGCTGTGACCCGAACAATAATTTAAGTAAGGACGGGAATGGTAAGTTTGGTAAGAAATATTGAGACAATGTAATAAGGTCCTTGCAAGTAAGCATGAATAGAAGGAAGTATAAGCGTGTACGTCAGTTGGCGAATTGATTAATAGAATGAAAGGGGTGCATGTAAGAAATAGAATGTGTGGTACGTTATAGTAGGTACGTAGGAAATTGTAGAAGAGTATAGGTGGGTAATCACCTAGTTTAATGAATGTTTAAATGATATATGCTAACCGCCGATGATGTTGAGGATAATGTAAAATTATTGATGTGATGAAACCAATTGTATTGATGAAAGAATGTGCAGGAGCGGAAGCTCCTTACACGGATGAATGAAACCTGGCCTGTACGGTTAGTATTTGAGAAAAAGATGATCGATCTGGGTTGCGGATCGTGGTTTGGGAGATGAAAAAGAGGTTAGTAAAATGTTTAACTCATGATTGGAGAGATATGAACTATTTATACACGTGAATTAAGTAATGCATGAAGTGGAAGCAATAGTAATGTGAAATGAACGGAATGATGTAAAGATAAGATAAAGGTATGCAAGGTATACGTAACTGTAGAAAATGTAGAATAAGGTTAATGTTAAAGTTAAGCATATATGAATATGTATAGATTTCAAATTCAAAGTAAGGTCGTTTAGTCGATGAAAACGTTATGAATGTGCGAATAATAAAAAATGGAATGTTAGTAGTGGGATGTTGAAATGGTTTCAAGTAAATAAAAGATATATAATGCATATGATATATGAGTATTAGAATGATGAATGAATCATTAGCTATAAAGGCTGTTAGGAACTTGAGTTATTAGTGAAAGCGACACTAATAAGAACTCCAGAACGGGTTCTTGGAGCCAGAAGATTCTCATTAGGATGGGCTAGGGGTCGTATGAATGGACCAGAAGAAAGATAATGTGTGTTCAATGAAAGTGCGAAAGGTTTCGGGGACGAAACCTTGTTTAAGGGTGGTAGACTTGTAACGCCCCAAAATCTGAATGTTAATATTTTTAGTATGTTCTTATGTGACACGTCATGAAATAAATAACTAGGTTATTTAACCTAGTTAAGGGTATGGTCAAAAGTATTAAATGATAAAGGTAGTGTCAGTTATGTTTAAAAGGCAAACCCGAGGGGCAAGAGTGGAATAGATGAAAGTTGATTACTAATTAAAAGGTCTATACACACACAAACACACACATACGTGCGTGTTCTTGAATCTTCAGGAGCTCTCAAGAGCTCCAAACCCTAGTTCCACTAAATCACCAAATTAAAGGGTGAATCGAAGCTCAAATTCAAGAAGGAACACGGATTAATGATCACCCTCATGAGGGGATCATAAGGTATGTCTTAAATCTAAGATTTGTGGTCATGTGTGAAGTGGGTTATGTTCAAAATCGTGAGTTAATATGAAATTAATCATGTACAAGGGTTAGAATCCTCGTATAGAACATGGGTTATGTATGGTTTGTGTCAATTTGATGATTAGAGGTGAAACCCGTTAGTTATGGTAAGAATAATTACTAGAAGCACCACCTATGTTTAAGTCTTGTTGAAAGATTGATGTATTATGTGTATATGATAAATTCTTGTAGATGAATTAGGAGGAATATGATGATGTTATGTTTGATGTTCATTTGGAATGATACATGATGATTAGAAGTAGGTTTTGAGGGGTTATGTATGAGTTTAGAAGATTTATGCACGAATAAGTTGTACGTTATGCTTAAAAGGTAGTACGTACATCAAGTGTATGATAAAATGTGTATAATGTCGTCCGTATAGTCGATTATGATGTTACGGGCATATGTCGATAAGTAGATGGTTACATATGGTTAATAGTTGACTTTTGGAAGTCAACAAGTATATGAAACATGGTTTGACTCGTTGTTGTAAAGGTAGGATTATAGGAAGTCGTTTGATACATGTTATGTTAATATGCGTTAATTTTGATTACACGATGAATTACATGTGTTGGAAAGGATGTGAAGTCGACTATATGTTTTATGCTTATTAGAAAGGGCTAATGAAAGTTAAGTGTGAATTATGCGATTGATATGATTGTTAATATGTACAAATGAGTATGCTAATAAGAGCGTGATTTCGATGAAATGAAAGTATAGGAATCACGTCGAGGCGGGCTCAAGCATGAGAGGTTAACGGGTCAATAGAAGGCAAGGAATCGGATGCGAGCACGGACGCATAAGGTAAGTGATTTCCGTAATCACTTCTTAGTTCGATTAAGTTATATGATGTTTTAACTAGCTAAACACGATGTTTGAGGTCAGATATATGTTGTAGACTTTTGTCATAATTGATGAGATTAAAGTTGACCAAAATGCCCTTGATGGGTATTTTGGGCAAACGATCTTAAAGAGTAGTTTAGAAGCAAGTTACTCGATTAGTGTAATGTTTTGGTTAAGTATGAAAGTGAGAAGCAGGGTTTGTAAGTCATAAACGTTTTAATGCGCAATTACCCTTAACGGGTCAAAATGAGCTTTTGAGCAAAAACGGGTGGAATGAGATGTAGGGAATCCGAGAATGAATCTTTTATGACAAATGACCTTGAAACTATCAATTCATATGAAGTTAAGGTTAAACAAACAAGTTATGTGGGTAAATGCATGAACGGGCGGAAATCATGGAAAAGGGTAATAAGCCGAAGGCTTAAAAGTTATAGATTTCGGTAATCCAAATGTTGGATCTTAACTCCATAAGATGGAGAATTAAATTACGGACGCGTAGGAAAAAGAATTGGGTAAAACGGACCAATAACGAAGGAGTTATGACCGTTTCCGTGAAACGCGGACGTGCTGGGAATATGCAGCAATTTGCTGCAGGGTTCCTGTGAAAACAGGGGCCTAGCGTGACGCTAGGGCCCTTGGCGTCACGCTAGCCCCCCCTGGTGGGCGAAAGTTGTTCGTTTGCTCCGTTTTGGCTCGGGAACTCGTTTAAACGCGTTTCAAGTTGCGTATGACTAATTTAACTTATGATTAATGACCAGTAGGGCAAGCGTACCTGTAGATAGGTATGTATGTTTGTATGTATCTATACATGTATGTGAAGTGTATGTTAGCATGAATGTGCGATCGTATGTAAGATTATAAGTGCGTGAGCAAGTACATGAGAATATATAAACACGTATATGAGTAGACAAGTATGAGTCGGGTGTATTGCAATAGGTGATTGTAAATATAAACGTAGGTATGTGTGTGGGTATATGCGTATGTATGTCTTTTAAGTCTAAGTGTATGTATGCAGGTGGGTATGTAGGTAGTACGTTTATGTACGCAAGTGAGTATGTACGAAGGTATGCACGTGTGTAGGTTCGTGTGAAGGCATGTAATAAGTATGTATGTATGTATGTAGGTATGTTTGTATGTATGTATGTATGTATGTATGTATGTATGTATGTATGTATGTATGTATGTAATGTAAGTGTGTAGGTAGGAATGGATGTAGTTAGGTATGCACGTATGTAGGTACCTACGCCTGTATGTAGGTACGTATGTAGGTGATTTTCTATTTGTGGTCGTAAGCGTATATATCGGTTTGTATGAAAGTATGTACACATGTTATCAATGAAATTGAGAACTAACGATAATAATATCGTACCTGGTGAATGAAGTGTGACACAGGAATACCAATGAAGTCTCACTACGGATTGTATGATCAGAGGAAAGCCGGGATGTAAAGAGTTAATGGAATGAAGAATAAATGTGAATAAATCTCATATGTTTTTGATACGTACTAATGTTATGAATTTTATGTGGTGAGCGCAGGTAGTACAAGCCATGAGGTGCATCAAGGTATAGAGATCGAGGACCGAGTCACAAGACAGATTGTACGGAAATGTTTAAATATGTAAATTAGTGCTGATAAGTTATGTTCTTATATCATAAAATGAATTTTTAGAATGTTAAGATGTATATCATGAAAGAAATTTTAAAGCTCGAAATTCCGCTGCGTCTTTTTAAGGTTAAACGTGTTAGGGTGTTACAAGATTTGGACCAAAATGGCAACAAAATGCAAACCTCAGGGACCCAGATGTAAAAAAATTGGATTTTGGACTAAAGTGGCAAAAGTGAGCAAACCTCAGGGACCATTTTGGCTATTAACTCTACTTTGGAGTTATGAGAGAAAGTTATAGTACCAGCTTTTAGTGATCTGATCCTCTAATTTACCTACTATTTGACTTGACTTAATCAACCCACCATACACCTTAGAAAAAAATATTAGTTTATAAGTTCTGCTAGCTTGTTAACCTGTTTAGTGTTTACAACATGTCAATCCCTTTAAGTTTATAACCCATTAACCCGTTTTGACATGCTAACCCATTTGACCATCTTCTGGACTTCAGGCTACACGGTATTGTGTGGGCTAGGGTTGATGTCTTTGACATGAAAAGGTACTTGGGTGTGAGTAATCTCTTGATGGTTTGAAACTTTACTCGAATAGAGATGAAATATACATACAACGGTTGGTTATAGCATTCACATCCAACACCACATTTTTTACACTATATTACACTAAAAATCACTATCTTTTCTTTCTTCTTTTCAATTAAATAATATTTTTTAATACATTTATCATTACATTTTATTTCTCTTTCACTCATAACCACTTTCAAAATATATTATAAAAGAGTAACTTGCAATTTTACCCCTGGGGTTAGAGCCAATTGGCACTCTGACCCCCTCCCAGGGAAATTTCGTACTCTGACCCCCCCAACTAATGGAAAATGTTGCACTCTTACCCCCTGTTAATGGTCAATGGTTGTTTGACTGTTATAAGTAAGGGTATTTTGGTAATCTTACTCCATATTTATTATTATTATTATTATTATATTATTTATAAAACACCTGCATCACCATCCCCAAAACCATTTCAACTTTGTTCATCTTCTTCTTCAGCTGACCAAATTAGGGTTTTTATTTTCTTCAAACTTTCAGATCACATGAAGGACTCCAATCTGGATAAGTTCGATTGTAACAACCAACACCCCCACCACAACCAACACAAATATACACCTACAACATCAGATTGGAGGGTTTGTTAGGCAATCAACGTGATTCACCACCATCTCTGACCACCACCGCCATTCCAATCGCTGGATCTATTGCAAACGTATACCACCGTCGTTGGCCATAGACCTCGTGTCGTCGACATCGTTGCCGGATAACCCTAGCCACCTATGTTTCACTGATCTACAAGTATCAAAGCCAATAGGAGGTGGAGTTGGGTGGCGTGGTTGGTGGTGTGTGGCGGAGTGACGGGGTGACGGGGTGGTGGTGGTGGTGTGTGGCGGAGTGACGGGTAGCTGATTTGCCATGCATTTGGTATAAGATAAGCATCAGTCAGGAAAAACAAGTAGGTTCAGTTTCTCTGTTAAAATAATTGTATATCATCTCTTTCAATCAATCTTGATGATTCACTACTTGCAGCATTGTAACAACCTTCAATAAATCGACACTCTCGAATATTTCCGACACCCTATTATATTTTAAAATATCACAATATGTCCCAAAATACACCCCATACGCGAAAACGAGCCTCAAATATATTAAATAGTATTAAAAATAAATAAAAATTGAATTTTTGGGCTGAGGCGGGCCGCGTAAGCCCCACCCCAACCGTGACGCGGGCCGCGTCAACTTAATGCCTGGCACGGCCCTAGGCCGCCACGTGGCCCAACACCCGGCATAGCTAGTTGTCGAATCAGCCCAGCTACACGTTGACCCGGAGTGAACGCGGGCCGCGTAGACCTCCGTCTACTCTTACGCGGGCCGCGAGAGACCCAGGTTTAGCAACTATAAATAGATCACATCAGATTTCAATTCAAGTCGTTCATTTCTTTTCTTTCTAAACGAATTCTGAAGTAGTAGAAGTAATACGCGGGTATTATATCCCCCTAATTAGCGAGGTTCTGCTCCGTTGTAAGTATTATAACCCCGGTTTCGTAATAGATATGTTGCCCGATTGATTTAGGGTTCCGTAACAACTGTCGTGGTTCTGCCCGACGTAGTTGTTGGAATACCGTCTCGGGGAGGGTATCATTAATATTTTCAAAGGGTTATGATACTAACCTATGTACATTTGTGAAAATTATAGATTATATCAAGGAAACCCTTACGCGAACTCTAAGATAGCAATGTGAGTTTATCCTCTTTTTGTTAACCTTTTTGTAATACTTTACAAAACCTTAAACGTTTTACAATGTGATTAAGCGGTGATTGAGTCTTTGTAGTTCTTCAATTACTGCCGGTATGTTGGGGTTTTGTATACAAAATTTACTACACTGTGAGTAGTAAGTCGGGGATGACGGTACGTTACCATTGGACAACGAGTTAGCCAATGTGTAATATGACCCACAAGTCAGGATTGACAGTACTGAATGAGTAATTGTGTAGAAATAAACAATGTGATCGCTCTCAATACTGTTTTCATTGATAAAATGTTTCTTGATTAAACTGGGATTCACTCACCAGTATTTCCCGCTGACAAATGTTTTTAAAATGTGTTTCAGGTGACACAATGTGGCAGCCAATTAGTAAAAAGCCAGCTGGAGAGCACTGAAGGCTTGGAAAAAATGTGGCTATAAAAGTTACCTAAAAAGACGATGTTTTAAATTCAATAAAATAGGGTTTATCCCTATAAACATATCGTAATAAGAAACTTGGGTTTTGCTCATGTGATTATTAATATTCAATGAGGTGGTTTTACTCTGATAAACATTTCCTAACTACGGTCCTGATGTAATTTCCGCTGCCAAATTAACAAGCTGATACCACCGAAACTCTAAGCTCGCGTCCGCCCGTTCCCGGGACAGATAAGGGATCGGGGGTTGCGACAGAAGGTGGTATCAGAGCCTAGCCACTGGTCTAAGCCAAAGAAGTGTTCTGCTGACACTTAAATTCTAAATTTTGTGTTAGGAAATAAATTATGGAAATACGTGCGTAACTATATTTATTTGTTATGTGTTATTTGACTATTTGTTAGTTTACAGTATGAGTGATCAAGGACCCTCAGACATGTGTCGTCAGTTGTCTGATTCACCTAGGAGTGAAGGTACCTCATCACAGCCTGCCCTTTCTGGGTATTCTGCTGATCAGGAAGAAGGGATGTTTGCTTTTAAAGCTCAGTCAGAAGAGCCATTCCCTCATAAGAAAAGAACATGGTTCAGTAAGGAAGCCTTTGCACGTAGGAAAAGAATGCGAAAGTTGCAACAGCAAAGAGTTCTAGCAGCCGTTAAGCGAAAGACAGATGCCCATACACAGGATATGCTTAATAGAAGCCTAGCCAATTTCCATATCCTAGCCGCAACTGCTGCTGACCCTAATCTGGAGCAAACAATAGCACCCCAACCATAATTGCAAATCCCTGACCAACCCATGGAGATAGAAAACCCTGAAAACCAAGTGGAGATGCATGACTTCAACCCAGAGGAAATCCCTAGGGTACCAGCACCAAATCCCTTAGACCCAAATTATGATCCCTGGTGGGATAACGTTAGGGACTATGTGCAACGTTACCCGATCCATGAAGACACACCTATACACAACATAGGAGCCTATCCAGGTATGGACCCTTTAGATCCCTATTACCATGATAACTACATTAGGGAAATCTTAGAAGATCCTTACCGATTTCAGGCACGTTCACCCCCATATCAGGAACCCGCACCCCAGGTTCCGAACCCTGTCCTAGAACCTGCACCCCCAATGAGTGCAGAAAACGTGCAAGAACTTAGGACTTTTGGGGAGGAAATTTTAGAAAGCAGTAAGAGAATGAGACAGGTGGGAGAGCGTCTCGTATGGAAATACGATGAGCGCAATATGGATTTTTGGATAAATCCATATCCGTGATGTGATAGAGGAGATGGTAATAGTAATAATAATATAATATAATATAATATAATATAAATGAAATAAAATATGTGTGTACGGATGCCTATTACTATTAGTGTGATTCAATTTCTGTTGGTATTGTAATTTTTATTTCAGTACTGGTGTGTAATAGATGCATAATAGTATATGGAAATAGAGTAAAAGTCGTAATGATCGACGTTTTTTGCTAGATTACGTGTCATGTGATTAACTATATTAAATATTATCTTGTGATATTAATATGGGATAAATGTTTAAAATTCTGATGGCCGACGAAGGAAATCAAGGAAATCTGAATAATGATAACCAGAGTAACATTAACGTGGTTAATGAGAATCCAAGCATCAATAACAATGGAAACCAAATGGATAATAGTGCTGTTCAACACATAGTGGCACAAGGAATCATAGATGCAATGCCATTTATTATTCAAACGATTCAAGAAGCGAATAATAAAAGTAAGCATAGCAGTAAGCGACCCATCGAACCCGAAAACAATGTAAACAATGGACCTGTACTTCAATTGCCCATTCCCAAAAGGAGAAGAACCGTGTCTTACGGTTGTTCTTATAAAGAATTCTGGTCTTGTAAACCAATGGAATTCTCGGGCAACGAAGGAGCCATTGCAACCCTACGCTGGATAGAGAAAACTGAGGCAGTCTTAAGAATAAGCAAGTGTGCTGAAGAAGATAAGATACTGTTTGCTTCTAATCTATTTAAGAATTCATCACTAGAATAGTGGAACACTATCCTCCAATCAAGAGGAAGTGATGGAACCTACAATATGGAATGGGAAGAATTTAAGAACAAGGTAGAAAGGAAATTCTGCCCACCCAATGAAAAGGAACAGATAGCAAACAAATTCCTAAACCTTATGATAACTGGTGTAGATAGTAAGGGATACACTAAATTATTCTTCGAATATGCTAGAATAGTGCCAACTCTTACTTCACCAGAACCAGTGTTAATCTCCCGTTATATCTGGGGATTAATTGGGGAGATAAGACACGTAGTCAAGGCAGCTAGACCTCAAACCATAGAAGAAGCTGTAGAACTAGCAAATACCTTGACAGATGAGTTAGTCCGTACCCGAGAAGAGGATCAAAGGAGGAACCTAACCCAGAAGCTCACACAAGAATTTCGTTCTGGAAATTCTAACCGTGGGAAAAATATAGGTTCTACCCCTGCACCTTAGTGTAAGAATTGCAAAAGAAAGCATTCAGGAAAATGCTCCATATACTGTAACTTTTGCAAAATATCGGGACACAAGGAGGAAAATTGCAGGAAGAAAGCTAATAACAGGATATGTTACAACTGCGGAGAACAAGGTCATATCAAGCTTAATTGCCCAAAATTAGCTCCAGCTACAAACAACAAGAATACCCAAAATGCTAGAGCATTTGTTCTGACTGCAGATGAAGCTAAGATGATTCCAGATGTCATAGCTGGTACGTTTTTAGTTAATGATGTTTTTGCTAAAGTATTATTTGACTCTGGTGCAAACCAAAGTTTTATTAATACATCATTTTGCAAATTTCTAAATCCGTCATTAACTAAACTACCACAAGAATGTCTAGTAGAGACAGCTAATGGAGAAACCGTTAGGATTTCTGAAATCTTGCAGGGAGCAAGCATAGAAATTTTAAATCAGAAATTTATTGCAAACCTGTATCCCATGAATCTGGCAGGATTTGATGTTGTTTTAGGAATGGATTGGTTAATAGCCAATAAAGCCAGTATTTTATGTGATCAAAAGTCAATTCAAGTAAAATCACCAACAGGTAAAACAATCACAATTAAAGGAGACAAACCATCTAGATCCACAAAATTCATCTCTGTGATGAAAACTGCAAATTACATAAGAAAAGGATCATTAGTGTATTTGATTTCTATAATCACTAACACTAAAGGAAAGGATTTAAAGGATATTCCAGTAGTATCTCAGTTTCCAGATATATTTCCAGAAGAATTGCCAGGAAAACCTCCAGATAGGGAAATTGAATTCAGAATCCATTTAATACCAGGAACAACACCGATTGCCAAAGCACCTTACCGTTTGGCACCTGCAGAAATGCAAGAATTAAAGAAACAATTAGACGAATTGTTAGAGAAAGGATTTATACAACCAAGTTCGTCGCCATGGGGAGTGCCGATACTGTTTGTTAAAAAGAAGGACGGATCAATGCATATGTGCATTGACTACCGTGAATTGAACAAAGTCACGATTAAGAATCGGTACCCATTACCGAGAATCGATGATTTGTTCGATCAACTGCAAGGAGCTCGATTTTTCTCTAAAATCGATTTAAGGTCAGGATATCATCAATTAAAGGTACAGGAAGAGGACATTCCTAAAACCGCATTTAGAACAAGGTATGGCCATTATGAATTTACTGTCATGCCATTCGGTTTAACCAATGCCCCAGCTGCATTTATGGACATGATGAACCGAATATGTAAGCCATATTTGGATAAAATTATAATTGTTTTCATAGATGATATTCTAATTTACTCTAAGAGTAAAGAGGATCATGCAAAGCATTTGCACACACTTTTAAGTTTATTAAGAAAGGAAAAACTTTACGCTAAATTTTCCAAGTGCGGGTTTTGGTTAGAACAGGTACAGTTTCTTGGACACCTAGTCAATCATGAAGGAATTCATGTAGATCCAACAAAGATCGAGGCAATTACTAAATGGAAAACCCCTGAGTCACCAACCGAGGTTAGAAGTTTCTTAGGATTGGCCGGTTATTATAGAAGATTTATTCAAGATTTTTCTAAAATAGCCATTCCTTTAACTAAGCTAACATGTAAATCTGTTAAGTTTGAATGGGGATTAAAACAAGAAGAAGCATTTAGAATTCTTAAGCAAAGATTAACCCATACACCCATATTAGCATTACCAGAAGGAACTGAAGATTTGGTAGTCTATTGTAACGCTTCTAAATTAGGTTATGGATATGTATTGATGCAACGAAAAAAGGTTATAGCTTACGCATCTAGACAACTTAAGAATCATGAAGAGAATTATTCAACCCATGATTTAGAGTTAGGAGCTATAATTTTTGCTCTTAAGATTTGGAGACATTACCTTTATGGTAGTAAGTTTACCATATTCACTGATCATAAAAGTTCAAGGTATGTTTTCAAGCAAAAGGATTTGAATATGAGACAAAGACGCTGGATGGAGATGCTTAGTGACTATGATTGTGATATCCAGTATCATGAAGAAAAAGCAAATGTAGTAGCAGATGCTTTAAGTCGAAAGTATCATGAAAAGCCAAAAAGGGTACGTTCTCTTAAATTAAATCTGCAAGTAGATTTAAATAATCAGATAAGAGAAGCACAAGAATCAGTAATCAAGGATGATATTGAAAAATTAAAAGGTATGCTAAAAGAATTAGAACAAGGAACAAATGGAATTTGGAGATTCCATGAAAAGAGAATGTGGATACCTAAATTAGGAGACCTACGTCATCGTATATTAGAAGAAGCCCATAAGTCTAAGTATACGATGCATCCAGGAAATGACAAGATGTATCAAGATTTAAGAAAGAATTTCTGGTGGATAGGAATGAAAAAGGACATAGCAACCTATGTTTCTAAATGTTTAACTTGCTCACAGGTTAAAGCTGAACACCAGAAACCCTCAGGCTTATTACAACAATTAGAAATGCGAGTATGGAAATGGGAATTAATAACAATGGATTTTGTTACTAAATTACCCAAAACAAAGAAAGACAATGATACAATCTGGGTGATTATAGATAGACTAACCAAGTCAGCTCATTTCTTACCAATGAAGGAAACTTTCAGTATGGAACAGCTAGCTAAGTTATATGTAAATGAAATCGTTTCTTTGCATGGAATACCTTTATCAATTGTTTCTGATAGAGATAGCCGATTTACCTCTCATTTTTGGTCAAGTTTCCAAAAAGCTATGGGAACCAAGTTAAATCCAAGCACAGCTTATCATCCCCAGACAGACGGACAAAGCGAAAGGACAATTCAAACGATGGAAGACATGCTTAGAGCTTGTGTAATTGATTTCGGAGGTAATTGGGACGATCACTTACCTTTAATATATTTTTCTTATAATAATAGTTATCACACAAGTATTAATGCTGCACTATTCGAAGCACTTTATGGACGAAAGTGCCGAACCCAGTCTGTTGGGCAGAAATTGGGGAAAAGCAACTGTCTGGACCTGAGATAGTGCAAGAAACAACTGATAAGATTATTCAAGTCAAAGAACAACTGAAAGCAGCACGTGATCGACAGAAGAGTTATGCTGATAACCGACGCAAGCCATTGGAATTTCAAGTAGGAGATAAAGTATTGTTGAAAGTCTCTCCTTGGAAAGGAGTAGTAAGATTCATCAAACGGGGAAAGCTAAGTCCCAGGTATATTGGACCTTTTGAGATTATTAGAAAAATAGGACCTGTAGCCTATCAGCTACAACTGCCAGAGGAAATGACAGGAATACATGATGTGTTTCATGTATCTAATCTCAAGAAATGCTTAGCCGATGAATCACTAATAGTACCTCTTAAGGATATAGAGGTAAATGAACAACTCAAGTTTGTAGAGAGGCCTCTACAAATTGAAGACAGGAAAGTCAAGAACCTCTAGCATAAAAGATTAGTTCTGGTCAAAGTGAAATAGGACTCCAAGAGAGGACCTGAGTATACATGGGAGCTTGAATCTGAAATGCAAATGAAATATCCGCACTTCTTTCAGTAGATCTCGAGGACGAGCTCTAAAACAAGGTGGGGAGAATGTAACAACCTTCAATAAATCGACACTCTCGAATATTTCCGACACCCTATTATATTTTAAAATATCACAATATGTCCCAAAATACACCCCATACGCGAAAACGGGCCTCAAATATGTTAAATAGTATTAAAAATAAATAAAAATTGATTTTTTGGGCTGAGGCGGGATGCGTAAGCCCCACCCCAACCGTGACACGGGCCGCATCAACTTAATGCCTGGCACGGCCCTAGGCCGCCACGTGGCCCAACACCCGGCATATCTAGTTGTCGAATCAGCCCAGCTACACATTGACCCGGAGTTAACGCGAGCCGCGTAGACCTCCGTCTACTCTTACGCGGGCCGCGAGAGACCCAGGTTCAGCAACTATAAATAGAACGCATCAGATTTCAATTCAAGTCGTTCATTTCTTTTCTTTCTAAACGAATTCTGAAGTAGTAGAAGTAATACGCGGGTATTATATCCCCCTAATTAGCAAGGTTCTGCTCCGTTGTAAGTATTATAACTCCGGTTTCGTAATAGATATGTTGCCCGATTGATTTAGGGTTCCATAACAACTGTCGTGGTTCTGCCCGACGTAGTTGTTGGAATACCGTCTCGGGGAGGGTATCATTAATATTTTCAAAGGGTTATGATACTAACCTATGTACATTTGTGAAAATTATAGATTATATCAAGGAAACCCTTACGCGAACTCTAAGATAGCAAAGTGAGTTTATCCTCTTTTTGTTAACCTTTTTGTAATACTTTACAAAACCTTAAATGTTTTACAATGTGATTAAGCGGTGATTGAGTCTTTGTAGTTCTTCAGTTACTGCCGGTATGTTGGGGTTTTGTATACAACATTTACTACACTGTGAGTAGTAAGTCAGGGATGACAGTACGTTACCATTGGACAACGAGTTAGCCAATGTGTAATATGACCCACAAGTCAGGATTGACAGTACTGAATGAGTAATTGTGTAGAAATAAACAATGTGATCGCTCTCAATACTGTTTTAATTGATAAAATGTTTCTTGATTAAACTGGAATTCACTCACCAGTATTTCCCGCTGACAAATGTTTTTAAAAAGCGTTTCAGGTAACACAATGTGACAGCCAATTAGTAAAAAGCCAGCTGGAGAGCACTGAAGGTTTGGAAAAAATGTGGCTATAAAAGTTACCTAAAAAGACGATGTTTTAAATTCAATAAAATAGGGTTTATCCCTATAAACGTATTGTAATAAGAAACTTGGGTTTTGATCATGTGATTATTAATATTAAATGAGGTGGTTTTACTCTGATAAACATTTCCTAACTACGGTCCTGATGTAATTTCCGCTGCCAAATTAACAAGCTGATACCACCGAAACTCTGAGCTCGCGCCCGCCCGTTCCCGGGACAGATAAGGGATCGGGGGTTGCGACAAGCATCATCAACATTGTGAGGCATATACCTCAGAGAGGCTAGCTATTACAATCAATCTACTGAGGTGACTATTAGAAACACTTTACATCATCATCATCATGTAGTTTAAAATGAGCCATTGTTCACACATTTCTTCTATCGAAACAGTGGACAGTGCAAGTTGATCCACAATCTCATGAAGGTGCAAGTAATTTAGGACATCTAGTCCCGTTTGAAGTATGTATTGAATTACGTTCTAGTGGAAAGGAAGTCGTGAAAAGCTCCAGATTATCAGCTTCTCACTTACAATGGCCGCAGCTTTAAGTAAATCAGCTGCTGTTTCTCTATCTCATTCATGATGGATGACCCTCTATGTATTTTGTTTTAATTTTTTGTTCCTACCAGTGTGGTTGTAGATCTAACGAAGCTCAGTGATGGTTTACATTATTTTGAAGTGATGGTTTACATTATTTTCATGGTTTTATTTGGTTCAGTTGTTCGATTATACCTGACAGACGGAAATGGTTTTTTTTTCTGCAAGGGGGTAAGGTTTGCAAGAAATATTTAACACCGGAGGGTAATATTGCAAAGTACAACAAACCATATGGGGTAATAAGAAAGGGTAATATGGTCATTTGACACCAAGGGGTAATATTGCAGGTTAGAACAAAGCATAGGGGGTAATAAGAAAGGGTAATATAGTCATTTAACATACCATTTAACAGAACTGTTAAGTTCTTTGACGGCAAGGGGTAATATTGCATGGTTTCTCATTAGTTGGGGGGTCAGAGTGCGAAATTTCACTGGGAGAGGGTCAGAGTGCCAATTGGCTCTAACCCCAGGAGGTAAAATTGCAGTTTACTCATTAAAAAATTATAAAGGGTTAATAGTGTCTTCTCAAATTTATAGATGGACAATAACATTGTTTTTCCCCTCTACTTACAACCACCTACAACAACTTTTTATAAAATAAAAACCTCCCTCCACATAATATGAGGGAAGAGATGTGAATGTTCTTAAAGCACTTATTTAGGAGGTGAAATCTAAGATGTCATGATCGCGTTCGAACACATACATTTCTTTCTGGTTCAAACTAACCCATGCTTCAATTCCATCACCATCTTTGTCATCCATTAAACTCACCATCTCAAGTGCACTTCCAGCTTCAGTTACCCAGCAAGGCTTACCCCAACCAAAATCAACCTCGTAAATCGGAAACCGACACCAACTTGTAAAAATGCAAAACTTGTTTTGCTTCAGTTCTTCATCAACCAAAGCATAACCTGCCTTTGCATGTCTGCATATCTCCTCACCACTTGCTTTTTGAACCCACTTGATAACATTTCTTGTTGTGTCTTCTATCAGAGCCACAAGATCACCAAACTCAGGTTCAGTTTCGTTTTGCAAAAATCGAATTGGATAAGGAGCCCATACGTTCCCAAACGAGCTTTTCGATACTGGCGAGCTTGCCTTACCTCTCAAATTCATTGCAACCGTCAACAAACAATCCCTGAAGCTCCCACTTTTGACTCGATCAACGGCTATCAGAGCCTTCCATAATAACGAAGCCACCAATGTCACCCGAGTGTGTTCTCCTTTTGCTGAACCAGCTTTTGCTCTTAGCTTTGATATCGAAGTCCCATTAAACAGAAACCTCTTTGTGACGACAATAGCTTCTTGGTCAACCGGATCGGATGAGTGCCCAGGTGATGAATTTGTCTCCGGTGGGAACAGATGATCCAGTTTATCATAAGTAGGTGCAAAGGCACCATCGCCACCACATGTGCGGTTCATTCTCGCCCACTGGTTAATAAACCTGACTAGATTGCATCCGTCAGTGAGTTTATGTGAAGCAATCACACCAATAGCAAGTGCTGTTGGTTCAGTTCTGTTCTAAACATAAAGAAAACATGAAATCATACCTGTTACAGCAGACAGTGCGTTGGAGAATCCAGTAATGGAGTTCGACATGCTTGTCATTGTGATCTGGTTCCTCCTTAGGATGCTAACTAATGATGGGGACTTAGAGAAAACCGAAAAGGGATATCGGTTTGGAGAGGGAGGACGAAAATTATTGATGTTATGCTTATGGGGTGTGTCTAATTGTGAAACTGAGTAACCCCTTAACCTCCACTTAATTCTCCTTATATAAGCACCCAGGAGGAAACCCAATTAGTTACTAAGGGTAATATGGTCCATCAACAATTACCAACTAATTAAATAATAGGTTCTAATATATTTTGATCTCTATTATGTAAATGATTATAATGGCTATAGATTAAATATTGTTACATAATATATTTAATCTTACATTCTCCCACTTAGCCGAGTAATCATTTACTATGAGTATTAGATAAGCCTGATCAGGAGTTAACACTCATTTTAGCCTTAAACAAGTACTATAGCAGAGAAATACAGCCGTTGAATCATTATGCGACTCAGGACCCCCATTAATCATACTATAGCCTTAATTTAAAACCTAATCGTTATGATCAAAATACGCGTAAGCCCTTTGTTTGATTTGTAACTTTATTTGTCAATATGCCATTATACCGGTTGAACATATTCTAAGAGACATACAAAATCAAACTGAGGAAATTTCATTAACATAAAACATAAGCTAGTACAATATGCTCAAATAAGGTCTTTACAAAATCCCATATTACGAACATGTTCTTCATAAACCTTAGGAGGGAGACCTTTAGTCATCGGATCCGCAAGCATATCCTTAGTACTAATATACTCGATACAAAGATTATTTTCCTCAACTCGTTCACGTACGAACAGATATTTTGTATCGAGATATAAACCAGCTCCAGTCGAACTGTTACTGTTCGAGAAACTAACGGCAGCTGAATTATCACAGTAAAGCTTCAATGGTCTAGAAATGGAATTAACGATTTTGAGTCCAGTGATCAGATTTCTAAGCAACATTCCATGACAGGTTGCGTTATAAACAGCAATGTACTCTGCCATCATTGTGGAAGTTGTGGTCAACTGTTGTTTATGACTCTTCCATGAGATAGGGCCGCCTGCTAACATAAAGATATAACCCGAAGTGGATTTCTTGTCATCTTTGCACTTTGCAAAGTCAGAATCAGAATAGCCCACCACTTCTAAATGATCACTTCTTCTATAAGTCAGTTTGTAGTCTTTCGTCCCTTGCAGATATCGAAGTACCTTCTTAGCTGCTTTCCAGTGATCTAGGCCAGGATTAGTCTGATAACGGCCTAACATTCCAGCAATATAAGCGATATCTGGGCGAGTACAGACTTGAGCATACATCAAGCTCCCGACTACTGACGCATAAGGTATCTGGCTCATTTGCTCCTTCTCATCCTCTGTTGTCGGACACTGGAATGAACCGAAAACATCTCCCTTAACTACTGGAGCGACGGAGGGTTTGCACTGTTGCATGTTGTAACGCGTAAGGACACGATCTATGTAGGCCCTCTGGGACAATCCTAAGATCCCTTTGTGTCTATCTCGGTGAATTTCGATGCCAATGACGTAAGAAGCCTCTCCGAGATCCTTCATGTCGAAGTTATGCGAAAGTAACCGCTTCGACTCATGCAACATGTCTAAACTATTACTTGCCAATAGAATATCATCTACGTAAAGGACAAGTATAGTAAAGTTGCTCCCACTCATCTTGAGGTAGGTGCATTGATCCACTTGATTCTTCATAAAACCTTGCTTCTTCATGACTTCATCAAACTTGAGGTACCATTGACGTGATGCTTGTTTTAACCCGTAAATGGATTTCTTCAACTTACAGACTAGATGCTCCTGACCTTCAGGTTTAAAGCCTTCAGGTTGTTTCATGTAAACATCTTCGTCCAAATCTCCGTTAAGGAAAGCGGTTTTAACGTCCATCTGATGCAGCTCTAAATCGAAATGAGCTACTAGGGCCATGACGATCCTTAATGAATCTTTACGAGAGACAGGTGAAAACGTCTCTTGATAATCAATTCCCTCTTTCTGAGTGTAGCCCTTTGCAACCAATCTCGCTTTGTAGCGTTCAACGTTCCCATTCGGATCCAGTTTAGTTTTGAATACCCATTTACATCCTACGGGTTTGGCTCCGTTGGGTAATTCTACCAAATCCCAAACGTCATTTTTCTTCATGGATTCAAGCTCATCAATCATTGCTTTATTCCATTCAGAAGACTGATCACTGCTAATGGCTTCATTGTAAGAGATAGGATCATTGAGCTTTCCAGCATCCATTTCAGTCAGGTAGGTAACATAATCATCCCAATTAGTAGGCCTCCTTTGCCTAGATGACCTCCTGAGTGGATTATCGGGTTCAGCGTTGTCGTGGTTTTGAGCGTTTGATGTGCCTTCGTCATGAGGTATAATGGGTTCTGATTGTAGAGGTGAATTTGGAGTTGGTGCAGTAGCTTCATGTACAGTAGTTGCATTGGGTACAAGAGGAGTAATCGGAGTAATGGTAAGCGACGAGTCTCTCCCCCCCCCCGCGTCTTGTACTTCTTGCAATTCTTCGTAAGGGTTGGTACTGCTCCCACTGACCTTGAAATCCTCCAGGAACGCGGCACGCTTGGTTTCAACAATACGGGTGACATGGGAAGGACAATAGAAACGATAACCCTTAGAGTTCTCAGGATACCCGATAAAGAAACAGGTAACTGTTTTAGGGTCAAGTTTCCTTAGGAAAGGATTGTAAAGTTTTGCTTCAGCAATGCAGCCCCATACTTTCATATATTTAAGACTCGGTTTCCTTCCTGTCCAAAGTTCATAGGGAGTTTTAGGGACAGACTTAGAAGGAACTCTATTGAGTATATGAACAGCTGCTTTTAATGCTTCAGTCCAGAGGAATAATGGTAAATTAGTGTTGGCTAACATACTGCGCACCATGTTCATAAGGGTACGATTTCTTCTTTCAGCTACACCGTTCTGCTGAGGTGTACCAGGCATGGTGTATTGGTTCACAATCCCCTGGCCCTTACAAAACTCATAAAATGGACCAGGAGCTTGACCCACATCAGTATGTCTTCCATAATATTCACCGCCTCTATCTGATCTCACAACTTTAATCTGACGATCTAATTGCTTTTCAACTTCAGCCTTATAATCTTTAAAAGTTGTTAGAGATTCAGATTTCTCCTTAATAAGATACAAGTACATGTAACGAGAATAATCATCAATAAAAGTGATAAATGAAGTATGTCCTGTTATGCCAGCGATTTGGTAGGGACCACTAATGTCAGTGTGAATGAGTTCTAATAAATTAGAGCTCCTAGTGGCACCTTTCTTATTCGCTAATGTCATTTTACCCTTAAGACATTTGACACATGTTCCAAAATCAGAGAAATCGAGAGGAGGTAAGACTTCATCCTTCACAAGACGATTTAATCGTTCTTTTGAAATGTGGCCTAAACGCTGATGCCACAACATGGATGAAGTTTCTAAGTCTCGTTTCTCTTCCATCTTTGTGAGTGATTCATTAATGTTATATGACAACAAAGATTTGGAAAAGTTATCTTCTAGTTCTAATCTATAGAGACCACCATCCAGAATACCAGTACCATAAAGAACAGAATCATAATGGATAGAGAGTTTGCGATGACCATGGGAAACAATAAAACCGTCCATGTCTAACTTTGGTCCTGATACAAGGTTCCGAGTTACCTCAGGAACATATAAGGTATCATAAAGTTTAATACATAAACCAGTTTTCATAACTAATTGTAATGTTCCAATGGCCTTCACTTCTAATTCTTGATCATCCCCAACCTTAAGCGTTCTTTGGTTTCTTTCCAGCTTCCGGATTGAAAGGAATCCCTGAGTAGAATTGGTAACATGAACCATAGAACCAGAATCAAACCACCAAGAATTAGCAGGAACACTTAAATTATAGGACTCAAGTATCATAAAATAATCGTTACCTTTCTTAGCCAGCCACTCCTTAAAGTCAGGGCATTCCTTCTGCATATGTCCTTCTTTCTTACAGAACTTGCAGCGGAATCTGCCAAAGGAGTTCTTAGAGCTGGAGGGTGCACTTGTACTAGGATTTGGATTAGGATTAGGCCTTTGGACTTTAGAAGCATCCTTCCTCTGATAATTGTTCTTCCTTTTCTTAGAGTTGGAGGTAGTGAAGTTTGCAACATCAGTATGGCGATCCATCCTCATACGCTCTTCCTCCTGTACGCACATAGCGACCAGCTCACTCATCGTCCATTTGTCCTTCTGAGTGTTGTAATTGATCTTGAATGCTTCAAAGGACGAAGGAAGCGAAGTAATGATGAAATGAACAAGGAAACCATCACTGATTTCCATTTCCAGCCCCTTCAGCTTATTGGCCATGTCATTCATCATCATGATGTGCTCGCGAATGCCACTCCTCCCATCATACTTAGTTGTCACCAGCTTGAGAATAAGAGTACTAGCGTGTGCTTTAGACGTCCCCTTGAACTGAGCCTCCACAGAAGCCAAGTAGGTTTTAGCATCATCAGAATCAGGAATAGCTCCTCTAATAGAGTGATTAATGGACTGCTTCATGAACATGAGAGACATGCGGTTACTTCTAGTCCACTTATCATGAAGTATCTGCTGAGGAGCAGTACTCTGTGGAGTAAGGTCCGCTGGCTTATCCTCTCTTAGAGCATAATCAAAGTCCAGCACTCCAAGTGTAAGCATGAGGGCATCCTTCCATGCAGCAAAGTTTTCACCAGTTAAAGGTGGAATTCCGCAATTTGGTGCTGATAGTGGAAATAAGATGAGCAAGTTATGATACAAATGAAGAAGTCCTAATGTGATCTAAGGGCACGTTAAACTAAGGCAGGCATAAATAATGACCATTTTACATCATGAAGCTGTGATATTGTCTATTACTAACATCAAAATAATAGACTTAGCTAAAAAATTCTACTTAAATGAAAACAAAACAGCTTTGGCCAGAAGTGTAATCATTTAAGCATATGTGCAAAGTGGTTGTAACAAATCAGCTTTGGCCAGAAATTGAAACAATCACTTTAGTTATGCACTTGTTGAGTATGCCATCTATGAATGAATTAAATCAGCTTTGGCCAGAAATTAAGACATTCATGCTTATGATGCATACACAACATAGCTTTCGTAATACTTGAACGATAAGTAGATGTATCAAGTCAGCTTTGGCCAGAAATGATATATCAAAAACTCATTCAAGTTAAGCTATTCTGGTTTTGCAAAACATTATCTGATTCTGATTAAATTAACTAAGTAAATTACAAAACCATTTATTTAATAGCAAACCACCCGTTAGCGCGGATCGAACTAACGAAGTGAACTTGTGCGATCCATTATGCCCAAAACTTGTGCGATCCATAAGGCCCAAGTGAACTTGTGCGATCCATTATGCCCAAGTGAACTTGTGCGATCCATTATGCCCAAAGTGAACTTGTGCGATCCATAAGGCCCAAGGCTTGTGCGATCCATAAGGCCCAAAGTAAACTTGTGCGATCCATTAAGCCCAAGTAACCTTGTGCGATCCATTAAGCCTTGTGCGATCCGTTAGTTTTGTGCAATCCATTTATGCGATCAGATCATCTTATCATGTTATCTGATCTTGTGCGATTCAGTTATTTATAGTTATAACAACTGACAATTCGAAATTTATGAATTGTGATATACTTTCCCATTATAACTTGATCTAATTTTATCATAAAAATTCGAAAATCATAATTGTTTATCTTATTAACATATTTCGAAAAACCTTATTAGGAAAATTAGATCAAAATCAGGAAAAACATACAACAATTCAAATCATACTCCTAAACATAAAGGATATTTCGAATTTTATCTAAGAACGTGATGAACCCTAAAAAAAAAAAACTCAAACATTCATCCGAAATCTGGAATTTTATTACACATTTAATCATATTTCTTAAACTTCAGATTTCGGAACAGCAATCACGAATGAAAATAAGATCCGAGATGTATATCAGATGACAGAAATCGAACTGTAATGATTTCTGTTACAGAAAAACGAATTTTAATTATCGTTTTAAAAACTGTTTTCCAACTTTAGTCCAGATTTACGGATACAAACAGAACCGACTAATCAACATATGCTCTGATACCACATGTTGGTTCAGTTCTGTTCTAAACATAAAGAAAACATGAAATCATACCTGTTACAGCAGACAGTGCGTTGGAGAATCCAGTAATGGAGTTCGACATGCTTGTCATTGTGATCTGGTTCCTCCTTAGGATGCTAACTAATGATGGGGACTTAGAGAAAACCGAAAAGGGATATCGGTTTGGAGAGGGAGGACGAAAATTATTGATGTTATGCTTATGGGGTGTGTCTAATTGTGAAACTGAGTAACCCCTTAACCTCCACTTAATTCTCCTTATATAAGCACCCAGGAGGAAACCCAATTAGTTACTAAGGGTAATATGGTCCATCAACAATTACCAACTAATTAAATAATAGGTTCTAATATATTTTGATCTCTATTATGTAAATGATTATAATGGCTATAGATTAAATATTGTTACATAATATATTTAATCTTACAAGTGCACCACAAACAAAGACGTTGACTTGTACCGTAACCAACCAAGTTGTGTCTTGATCCTTTGCAGCTATGAGTTGACTCATGTGGTCGATCCTGGGACCTTGTTTGAGAAAATCATCCAGGCTTGTGCTCACATGAGTCACCAAATACTTGACCCCTTGATCATTACAATCTACTTCCAGACCATCTTCTGTGACTCTGCCAGCTAGTGGGTAGTACAAATTTAGGACCTCTGATAAAGAGTTGGCCAACTGACCACATCTAGCTGAATTTTCAACTTCACCACTGGTGTTATAGTAGAAGATCGGATTTATGTATGCACATGGAGCTAGTTGATCCAGCAACGATAGCTTCAAGGGGCGTAGATTTTCCGGGGTTGGTTTTGATGGTTTTATGAACTGAATGGATTGAATCTTAATCTCCATGGTTCAATGAGGAAGTGATAGATGTTTGTTTTGTGGACTTAAAAGATCTACCATATGTATGAAATCATATCCATAAGCCCCATTCTTATCCAAGTTAGGTATATATCAATTTCAATTGAATATGTATGCATGATAGGGAATTTCAGCGAATAGTCTTTTCTGAATTATATATGGATATCAAATTTCAATGGTTGTATATTTTTTTTTTTTTTTTTTGAACGGCAAATGGTTGTATTTAAAATACCAGCACATCTTTCAGAATTATACCGTTGCTTTCAACGGTAACAAACAAAAAAAAATATTTTTTCAATTCCACTTGTATACCTATAAAATACCTTACTTTTCACTCATTTTTTATAAACTTTACCCTACTCTCTTTTGTACTACTTCAAATTATACCCTTATACAATTATCAACTTGGGTTATGTCTCATTTGTTTAAAAATCACACCTTTTAATTAATTTTACTCACACCCTTTCATTTTATTATCTAAACATAGAAAAAGTAACTTAAAGGGTTAGAGCATCCACAATAGACATGTTTTTTTTATGTTTTTAAAGAGAGAGAAAGTGAGGTGGATGAGAGAGGGTGTGAGGTGGAGGAGAGAGAGTGTAGTTATGTTTGTGAGAAAAAATTGGAGAGAATAGAGTTATATGAGTGTGATGTAGGAGAGAGAAGACAGAAATAGTGTTTTTTGTGTATGTGAGTGAGTCAAGAGAGAGAAATGCTCTCATTGGTTGGGAAGGTGACACATTAGCACCAAAAAACACCTCTCTATTGGTGATGCTCTTACAACTTTTAAGACACAATGGTTCATTAAAAGGTTACCACCTTTCCAACATATTGCAATATAACAGACGCACCGTTACCAACATACTATACATGAACACTAAACCGACGCACCATCTGAAAAATGCATTGTTCCAACGCACCATTTCAGCAAAAAACCATATATACATAAATAACAACCATGCTTACCCATTATCATTTGCAAAAGAAAAATAAAAAACCCCTTCCAACGATTTGTAACTTCAATCCTTCCTCTCCGGCGATTCTTAACCGCCGTCCCTTCGTCTCTAGCGATTCGAAGCCGCCGCCTCTTCGTCTCCGGCAATTCATATCCGCCGCCTCTTCATCCCCGGTGATTCGTAACCACCGCCTCTTCATCTCCGGCGATTTATATGGGTTTTGTTTCAACAAACGTCGCCGTTCTCACTACTCACAGTCCGTTAAACTGTCGCCCGCATAGAATTGGAACACCGTCGTTGTTGTCATAGTCACCCGACACCGTATGGGTTGGTCCGCATGTGGTGCTATGTAGTGCCGATGAAACCTCACCGCCAACGCAATTCCGGCTTAAACAACCACCGCCGCCGCCGCCCGTTCCACCATCTCGATTGCCGTCAAAGGAGCACCCTTCAACCCTTTGCAAACAAGAATCCCATGGATTGGTTGGGCTGTTATTCTTTGAAGATCAAACTCCAATTTTGAGATTTAAATCTAGGGACCATTCAAGTGTTTCGGAATTTTTAGGGTGTTTTGCCATACAGGAAGCTTGGCTCTCATTTGTAGAGTAGAAAGGGTTATTTAGTAATACGTCAAAGGCCCAAAACTTCACATTTAGACATTTATCGCATATTTGGACATTTATCGTATTTCCGATGCTTCGTTTTAAGCGTTTTCTTATTTATACATCTTTGATCTCTAACGTCTAACGGTATATAAAATATATATATATATCAAGTTTAGAATGTTAAAATTATGCATATGTTTGGAATGTCATTAATTGGTTTTATAAACATAAAGGTTAAACTTTATATTTTCACAAAACACATTATAAATAATGATTTATTCAAATAAAAATTAGTTATCTTTAAAATAGTTGTGACACCGGAAAATTAGACAAACGACATTATTTGGTTCATAGTTGTGGGGTGTTTTTATCTCCTTATCGGTCTTTCTATTACATATATTTGAAGTTCAATTGGACATTTAAACATACATGTATTGATCTAGGATAGGGATAAAGCACAATGAAATGAATGTTTCTCATAAACTAAATAATTTTCACATCTCATATTGTAATACTATTTTTTTATAATCAATCCTTCTATTAAAATACATAGATTGATCTAGGTTAGGGATAAAGCAAAATAAAAATATGTTTCGCATAAATTAAATAATTTTCGCATCTCATATTGTAATACTAATTTTTTTTATAATCAACATCCCACCGTAACGCGCGGGGTGATTTCAACTCATTTTATAAAAAATCACATCATGAATCCCTTCCAACCCCCGTTCGGTGTTCCGTCTAGACCCGATAACCAAACTACTTATAGCCCGAACACCACCCAACCGCAACCAATTTCATCTCGTAGGAGATGCGTTGATCCTAGCGGAAATGCGTCGACAACAAATCTGTGACAAATACGGACTTTGGTTTTTATGTTTTTTTCTTGCATTTTTCGGTTTTTTATTTTATTTTTAACAATGTAATTTTTTTTATTTAATGAAATATTATTAGTTTTAGCTTGAAAAAAAAATAATTGCATAATCATTGGTTGGGGCATTATGCCACTATGCCCATTTTAAGATAATGCCCACATGCTGACTAAACCGTCACATGGCGCAAAACGCCCAAGGGTGGGAGCATTATCTTCCCCTCCCACTACACATGGCCTAAAAAGGGGTATGGTAGTATAAGGTTGCTCGGTATGGGGATCGGCTTTGGACCGTCCCCTACCGGCGCCGGTCCTCCATCCATGCTGCCCCCCCCCCCCTCGTCGCGTCCTCACCGTCCTTTGGTGGACGTGTCCGACGGTCCACAACAAGACTAAAAGGCAACCATCCCCTCTCACACACCCCTATACATATAATATATACATACACATTTTAGGTCCATCCTTCCATTTTCACACCTCCATCCTCTTTGCCCCATCCTCATGCCCATCCTACGTGTCGCTTACGTGGCAGACCATCCTGCAAAGGAGGACCATCACCATACCATGTAGCCTAATGCCCCATTCAATCATTACCCTATTATTTATTTTTAATTCTTTTCTTTTTTAAGGAAAATACTTTAAATAATATTACATTAAATATAAAAATTACATTAATATTAAAAAAAACAAACAATGCTATTCATCTTAATTTTTCTTCTTCGCTTTCGCCATACTTGTCTTCATCTTGGCCTTCTTCGTCATCATCGTGTTCGTCTTCCTCTTCCTCTTCTGCTTCACCCTCATTTAGAATATACCGAACCGACCATGCATGTTGGACCAAATCCAACGCTAAGGCGCAATGAGCTGTTTCGAAACGCATTTGATTTGCATTGTTTAGTCTTTCAGCCATTGTTGCTTGCGGATATTCGTGAACAGCATCCGGTATATAATTCTGACATATTGCTTTTCCTTCATCTTCTAATTTATAATATCGTATTATGCATGATTATACAAGCATACATAGCTAAAAACTCTTAGTAAAAATGTCTTGCAACGGATGAGGATGATGTAGGGGAATCCATTTTAGTAGTGTTTTTGTGAGTGTATATTTTTGTAGAGTTTTTGTTACTTGTGAGTGTATATTTTTGTAGAGTTTCTGTGAGTTGTGAGTGTGTGTATATATATATAGATAAAAAGTGTTTAATGAAGTTGATTATTATTTTTTAAAAGGACCGTTGCCTCCCGACTGTTGCCAACGTTCATCTCTTTTTATTGGCCAAATTTATTTCGATCCAGCGTGTTTAACAAAATTCCTCACATTTTTTTCAAAGAAAACGCCCAAGGGGGCGGTGATTCCAGCATTTAGGGGCATTTTAGGCTTAAAAAATACCCAATTAACCCCCCCCCCACACACACACACTACGAGTGGTCTAACACGTGTTCTGACTAACAAAGTTGTTTTGCTGTGTGAGTGCAGTATGTTTATCGCTTCCGTCAATCACTTATCGTAGCTGAGAAATGATCAAGACTAGATTTAGAAGTGTTTTTGTGTTAAACATAATGTACATGTTTAGTTTAGAGTCCATTCTCTCTAAAGTCCATCCTCACGAAATGGACATGCTAGTTGGAGAGGATGGACAAGGGCTATAAATAGGGAGCTAGTCTTGACATTTTAGAACTTTTGCCCACTTGGGAGAGAACTTGTGGGAGATTGATTCAAGGTGCTTGTAACTTTCAAATCTGAAATAGAATCAACGTTTAATTACTTTCTTGTGTCTGATCCACTCAGGTACACAGATTCCGCACGTGATACGTGATCTACGCAGTCATCGGTGTTACGAGTTTGATCCGGAAACGAACATACAAGTGGTATCAGAGCGGGAGATCGATTGCATGGATTGAAGATACAAGAATTCAAGTAATTTCATCAAATCGGAGCTGAATTTGATCAAAATCGTCATATTTCTTCTTCTACTCACTTTCTTCATTTTTTTTGAACTTTAAACTCAGATTTACGGAGATTTCTTGGATAAAATCGGCTAGATTTTTTATATAATGTGCAAAAACTATTGTTAATTAACCCTACAATGTTTCATAATCAAATTCAAACTAATTCTTGGTCAAACCGATGAAAAACTTGACGAAAATGGTTGTTTTATGCGCTGATGTGTTTGAACGATTCAACCTTGATTCGTACGAATCAAGGGTCTTGTGAGTAGATTCGTACGAATCTAGACTCGTGTCACACCCTGACTTTTGCAGAAGCGTGTATGTTTGACTTGATCAGTTTTCATTGCATACGATTATAATAAATGACTATATGACTAAAATGATGTTGAATGATGTTCATCAATTCATAATTTTAAAAATATTACAAACATAAGTTGTTAAGTTTGAACCAACATAATCTTCAAATTAAATTACAACCCATCAAAAGAGATTAAGTTCCATTCATGTACTTTTGACAAAAGCTAGTTTAACCAAGGCTTTGCTTCATATATCTTATCCAGAATAATATATACAAATCAAACCCTTCAAAAATGGATGACATGTAATCTTGTAATTCACTTCTTGAAAACAATCCCAACGCCGAAGATCCATCTAGTTTCCTGAAATACATGTAATTTGAAAACATCAACAAAAGTTGAGCGAGTTCATGTATTTTTGTATGAGTTCCAAATAAACTTGTAAACATTTGAGAGAATTCTTTTGATAACCGGTATGTAAAGCGTCTATGAACAGATCAATTAATGTTTTACAAGGACATTAATATGTGTGCAATGGCGTAGGAAGGCTCAAACCTAGTGAATTTAGTACCGGTCCACCCGGCTGAAATGACATAGCCACTACATGCGGCCTACAAATATATTAACCACTACTATATGCTATAATAAATATATGCTAAGTGGTTAATATATTTGTAGGTGAATCTTACTTTGTAACCACTTAAATAGATAATACCAAACACCAACAACTCCACTTTGATAGAAGCAGAAGGATATCAAGAACCCTAATAATTACAATGGGAAGAGCACCTTGTTGTGACAAAGCTAATGTCAAAAGAGGACCATGGTCACCTGAAGAAGATGCCAAACTCAAGTCATATATCGATGAATATGGCACCTGCGGCAACTGGATCGCGCTACCGCATAAAATAGGTACTATATTCTCTCAATCTCCATCCTTCTTTAATCCTATAGTACATAAAATCACACCTATGCTGATCTAATGAAACTTTTATGTCATAGTTCATTAAGAACAACTTATTGATAATGAATATTCTATATTCGATGAATCGATTAGGACTCAGGAGATGTGGCAAGAGTTGTCGCCTTCGATGGTTAAACTATCTTCGTCCGAATATCAAGCATGGATCTTTCTCGGAAGGAGAAGATCATATCATTTCCACCCTCTATCTCAATATCGGTAGCCGGTAATATACTTTAATTTAATCATATACTTTCTTTATTGATCCCGTTGGTTAGAAGGTTATTGACGCTCATATGAATTTCCTTTTAAGGGTTCTCATGAACAAAAAACTTTTCTATGTAATATATGATCCCATGCTAGCTAGGCCAGTGCGTTGAGTTTTCCGAGAATGAGTTCTCATGGTTACAAAGTAAGATTCATAATAAATATATGCTAAGTGGTTAATATATTTGTAGGTGGTCCATTATAGCTTCACAATTACAAGTGGTTAATTATATGCTAAGTGGTTACAAAGTAAGATTCATAATAAATATTCTCTAAGTGGTTAATATTAAAAAAAACACACAAATAATACTATTCATCTTAATTTTTCATTTTCGCTTTCGCCATACTTGTTTTCATCTTGGCCTTCTTCTTCATGATCGTGTTCGTCTTTATCTTCCTCTTCTGCTTCACCCTCATTTGGAATATACTGAATCGACCATGCATGTTGGACCAAATCCAACGCTAACGCGCAATGTGCTGTTTCGGAACGCATTTGATTCGCATTGTTCAGTCTTTGAGCCATTGTTGCTTGCGGATATTCGTGAACATCTGGTATATATAATTCTGACATATTTGTTTTCTTTCATCTTCTAATTTCTAATATTATATTATGCAGGATTATACAAGCACACATAGCTAAAAACTCTTTGTAAAAATTTCTTGCAACGGATGAGGATGAGGCAGGGAATCCATTTTTGTAGAGTTTTGTGTGAGTGTATATTTTTGTAGAGTTTTTGTTACTTGTGAGAACGTATTTACCTAGAGTTTTGTGAGTTGTGAGTTGTGAGTTGTAAGTGTGTGTATGTATCAGGGCTGGCCCAAGGGTAAGCCAAATGAGGCTTGGACCTTGGGCCACCAAAATTATAGGGTCTCCATAATTTGATGAAACCACAGTCCATTTATAAAAGATTTAGGGTATGGGTTATCAACAGATTGATGGTTGGTAGTGTAGTGGTTTTGTGTATGTATGGATGTTCGTGAGACCCGGGTTCGAATCCTTGGTTCACCATTTTTTTTCTTGTTTTTAAATTTTAACACAATCTTTCAAATAATTACACTTGGGCCCTTCAAGTTTAACTTTCAATCACATACATTTTTTTTGGGAAAAAGGCCACAAGATTTTATTTCGCCTTAGGCCACCAAAATGGTTGAGCCAGCTAGTATGTATATAGATAAAAAAGTGTTTAATGAAATTGATTATTTTTTTTTAAAAGGGACCATTATATAGATAAAAAAAGTGTTTAATGAACTTGATTATTATTATTTTTTTTCAAAGGACCGTTACCTCCCTACCGTTGCCAATGTTCATCTCTTTTGATTGGTCAAATTTATTTCGATCCAGCATGTCTAACAAAACTCCTCAACAATTCTTTTCAAAGAAAATGCCCAAAGGGGCAGTGATTCCAGCATTTAGGGGCGTTTTGGGCTTAAAAAGCACCCAATTCACCCCATCCCACTACGGGTGGTCTAACACGTGTTCTGACTAACAAAGTTGTTTTGCTGACCAAGTAAAAGTTCTTAGTGACCCTTGACTAAGTCATAACTTTCATCTTGATTCGTAGCTATATTTCTAAGGTTCTTATTTCAGACAAGAATGCAAGAATGTAAATGTCTCTAACCTAAAGTTTCATCTAAACCAAATATAAACTGTAACCATTCCACACGAAAAAGGGCAATTACAAAGCAATGGCAGGTAGTCGGGCAACAAGTTGCGCCTCCACCCCCTTTTGAATAGAAAAACCAATTCTACTAAATACAAAGTTTGGTAATGCAATAGGTGAAAAGAATTTAAAAGGTCAAGAATAGGCTTATGATGATCATCTAGGTGAAAGGAATTTAAAATTATTCGTAAAAAGGGTATTCCTAACCCTGAAGTTTGATGTTCATGTCATGTATTTGCAAGGATTTATACCCTACATTATGATGATTATCTAGGTGAAAAGACTTTAAAATTGGTTTGACCAAAGTGGTCGAATTCGAAGGTCAACAGAAAAAGTTAAATGGTTGAAAATTCTGGACTTTTGGACAAAATCAGACTACGAAATTGAAAGCTAAAGAAAGGAACTAAAGAAAGAATACTTACTTGCTTTAGGGGACTTCTTCAAAAAGACTAGAAGAGGAGCGCACAAAGCAAAGACCAAGGAGCTCACACAAGACTTTGTGTTTGTTTTGAAGTGGTGTGAAAATTATGAAATTTAGAGGGGTATTTATAGTCAAGAAGGATCACGGAGGATGAGAAAAGTGTCTTAGAGGCTCTAAGAGAAGGATTAGTGTCTAGGTATGTGTAAACACTAGGTAAGAAGGTCAGGGGCGGATCTACTTTAAAAGAACAGGTTCCCAGGAACCCATTCGGGTTGTAATTTTTAGCGGAAACGTATATAAAAAATATGGTAGGAACCCATGAATAAATTATGGGTGAACCCATAACAAAAGATGTCCAGTGTTCCAATGGTATAATGTACTTTTCCCAACAGTCAGTTCCCGAGATTGATTCCCTCTTCCTGCGTTTTTTTAACTTTTTGTTCTTCTTTCAATGTAATTGTAACACCCATATAAGGATTAAGCCGTTTTGAGAATGACTGACTAAAATTGTTTTTTCAGACTGCTTATCTAACCATATGAGTGTGTTTTTGAAAAATATAAGATTAAAGTTGCTTATTTCAAAACTACATCAGTGATCGGTGCTTGTTCAATGATTAAGTAATCTTGAGTTCAATGGTGGTTTGAATGCAACAAGTGAATTTGTTATCTGCACATCTTTGATCCTAATCTATATGTGAGTTATATTAGGTAATTATAGATTTAGAAACACAGGTAATTATACATTGTGAAAGAGGCTTGTTAGGATAACTTTTGACATAATACAATCAGAATGAGAACAATAAGGTTAGTAAAGATTGTTGACATATTAACCATCACTAGTGCTCTAGTGGTGGCCACGGGTATTTAAGTTCCACTTATGGTGGGCCCGGGTGAGTTTTCCCCTCAAGGTCTCAAGTTCGAGTCTTGGTGATAGGGGTTTCTCATTGAGGGGTTTAAATTGGGGATCTACTGTGCGATGGGGCTCTCTAGTGCGGACCCGGTTAAGACAACGTATGCTAACCCTCCCGACATTCGCGAATAATTCACACCTTTCAAAAAAAAAGATTGTTGACATATTTCTTTCTTATTTTCTTTATTCATTAAGGTGTGTGTATATATGACTCAAGTTTAATAAAGTAGTTATCGGATTATATGAAGTTCTGGGAGAATGTTAGCAAGTCTGTAAAGCTGTGATGCATCGATGGAGGACACTGGAAATCATGATCGAATAACTTAAGTGTTGTGGTTATTTTCGTCTAAAAGCCAAGATTTGTGGTATGTGTTTCCATAAAATATTTTAGATTTTTATTAAAAGATGTTGGCAAGTATTACTTATACCAATACTTATATAGTCTAATTATTTTGAAGTGCTCTACAATAGCTAAAACAACGTCCCACAAAGGACTATAAGATATTTTTCTTTTTAGAAAAAAGGCCTTGAACTTTTTACTTCGCTTGGAGCCTCAAAATGGTTGAGTCACCCCTCATGACTATGAATCAGTTCATAGCAACAACTGTTCGACCATGAAATGTTGGACCAAACCGTACCAAAAAAAGTGAACCCATAGGAAAAAAATCCTGGATCCGCCACTGAAGAAGGTGGCAAGGAGGGAGCTAGATGGCATAGTATGTAGCAAAATGTTGTTGTCCAGCAGCAAAACTTCTATCAGTGACCCCTTACGGACCGTAAAACATAAAGCATTACGGTCTGTAAGGCCCTCTAACACGCAAAGTTTTGTTTTTTTGTTAGGACCGGTTTTGACTCCGAAACGATTGCGAACCGAACGTGTGATGTAACAACTCTCATCCATAGTTCTATTTATTAACTTAATTTGTCCAATAGGAAACCCTAATTGAGACACCCAAGTAATTCTGCACAAACCCTAAAATTTTCAGAATAATCAGAATCAGGATCAGGGCCCCTAAAACTCAGGGGGGGGTAAACCCGAGTTATGATTATCTAAATAACTTGTTGTCAGTATCGAATTTTAAGATTTCGTCAAGTCAGCTAAGCTAGTTAGGGACGTGGCTACCCTATGGTAGATAGGGAGCCTTCGCGTCACGCGAAGCCCATAGGGGTACCCCTCGCGTCACGCGAGGGGGTCAAATTTTGACTATAAATAGTGGGGTTTGGGACATGAATTCTGGAGTTGAAACGACATAAAATCTCGTTACGTACACTGAGTTATAGCAGAAACAGTCTAAAGACACACATGATTCACGAAGTGCTGCCGCAATACAGGGTAATAACTCGATCGCTGCTAGGATTCAATGTCCGATCGGTTAAACTATCCAATGGATGTTTAAGTGCTGCCCACATTAGGGTTTATGCTTTGTCATTCGCTGTTAATTCAATGGATGTTTAAGTATCGCACTTTGTCATTCGATGTGAGGGTTTAATCTCGTGAGTTATCGTAAATGCTGTATTAAGTTACTAACCGAGTTGTGTGCATGTTATTAATTTAGGTTAAAAGGCTAATCAGTAGGCTAGGCTCTGCTCAATTAAATCTGCAATGTGAGTCATTCTCTTTTTATCAAACTACTTTCAAAATCATGTTTATTTTCAAGGTTATAATTACAGGGATTAAGTCTATGTAATCTCCATATTACAGCCGGTATGTGGGGTTTTGTATACATTACTTGATAATCTTCACCATTGGACAACGAGTTAGCCAATGGGTGATATGACCATAGTCACAGAAACGAGTCGAGTGACAAATACCGAGGGTAGTTGGTTGATATAAAAACATTGTAATCGCTCTTAATACTGTAAATTATAACAAATGTGTCATTTTAGTAAAATGAATGATTCACTCAGTATTTCCCGCTGACAAAACTTTTTTTCAAACATGTTTCAGGTGATCTGTTGTGATCCAGGAAAGGTGCTGCGAAGCACTACAAGCTTAAGGAAGTGGCTCAATATAAAATAAGGAAACATGTTTTGTAAAATAAAAGATTTCTCCGTGAAATCATATGAATGTAAATTACCGGGTTTTATTCCGAGTTATGAAATAAAATAATCGGGAAATATTTCAGTTTTAAAAAGATCCTGAAGAAAACTTCCGCTGTTAAATAAATACCACGGGATTTTCTGTCCCGCGGCTCCTGAAACGGGTCAAACCGGGTCGGGGGCCGTGACAGAAAAAGGTGGTATCAGAGCCACTGAATTAAGCCAATTAAGTATTTAGAAAATACTTAATTTCATTAATTGCTATTTTGTGGTAATGTGTTTTATTATTTGATTATTTGTATACAGTATGGGTAAGCAAAAGCTTTCAAATATCTATCTTAAATTAGATAGGTCATCCAATGAGAAGGGAAGTACATCCCAAACCAAACCCTCAAATCACTTTGCAATTCCTGAAGAAGGAATATTTGTGCGAAAGGCACAATATGAAGAACCACTTTCTCCTAATAAAAGAAGTCTGATTATTTGGAAAAGTCAGGAGAAAATAAAGAAATCGCGAGAAAAGAAAGTTAAACAGGAAACCCAGGAATTAACCAGTAAATCACCTTGGGAAGACAAGTTAGATAAAAAAATGGGCAGATCTTTATATGTTAGCTACAGTAGCAGTAAACGCTAATCTTTAAATAACTTGTCTTAGTTTAGTAACCATATCATCTATAAGCTAGAAACCGTATCCAGTAAATAAATAAGGTTACAAGAAAACCCTCATATATTTAAATTATCAGTTGTCTTTTGTATTAAATAAAGCCACTCGGTGTGCAATAATATTTAAAGGTTATTTATAAAATTTGTTTTACAATTTTAAACTTAGTAATTTTGTGTATTTTACCTATGTGCTAAACAGATGAACGACTTGTCTGACGCCCTTCAAAACCTAAATCTCTATCCGGTAAAAAAAGAGGTTTCCAGAGATTTCAATAGGTATATACCAGACATAGAAGAACCTGTGGAATTCAATGCTCCACCTCCAGAGAAACCTAAACCCAAGAAAAAAAGGAGATTTGTGGGATGGAGACGTGTGCGTAGGAGGAAGCCTACAACTAGGAAGATCCCTAAAATAGAAAATCCTTTAGATAAAGGAAAGGGGGTTGAAATCAGTGAAGGTTCTAGGCCACTGGAAATGGAATTGGGAGGAGATTTTAGGCCACCGGGAATGGAGTATGGAGAAGGTTCTAGGCAAACCCAGAGGGAAGTTGGGGAAAGTTCTAGACAAGTTGAGGAGCTACCTTTTCAGGAAGAATTAGATCAGGCATTGGCGAGCTGTGATGTCGTTAGGCCAATTAATAATAATTTATACCCTACTCTTGAAACACAACTACCAATGAACTTGGACCCAGTAATCCCAGAACCTATATTCCACACCCAGCCTTTAGGAATGGATAAATGGTGGACAAATGATTGGCAGTTCCAAAACCTGCTCAATAGTCCTTATTCCTTTCTTCATCAGTTCGATCCAGAACCTTTACCAAATCCACCGATGAGTACTGAGAATATGGCTGAACTCCGCCATTTTGGCGAAGAACTGATGGATGTTGGGAATAGAATCCGAGAGATAGGAGGACAAATTTCATGGAAATATGATGAAAGGGAACATCGTTATTAAAGATGCAAGTTGACGAGGGAGAAGTAGGTGGTGAAGCTATGTTTGTATAATAACAATAATATTAATAAAAATCAGTATGTGTAAAATAAACAATAAAACGATTGTAAGATAAAAATGTATATGGAAGCATAATATAATCTATAAAATAAAAGAAAAAATTTACAATTTTGGTTGTATATTTGTTTACGTAATTATGTGCGATTAATTGTTATAATGGATTATTTCTTATTTTATACTAATTATTTATAAATTAATTATCAGATGGAAAACGCTAATAATGAACCAGTAAATGAGGTTAATCAATCTGAACAACACCCGGGGGATCAATATATGACTAGGCAAGATATAGTAAATATCGTTGCTCAAGGGATAGCCAATGCTATTCCGACAATAGTCGCTGTTGTTCAGAAACCTGCTGAACCTCAACAAATCATTCCGAGTAAACGTATTTCTGAAGATAACTTCTGTAATAGCGTAAACGGAGGCAATGATCATATTAATCATGATAATGAACCACGACAAGCTCCGCTCCCTAAGAAAATGAAAGCTGCAACACCTGGTTGCACTTACAAAGAATTTCTTGCTTGTAAACCCGCTGAGTTTGCAGGCAATGAAGGAGCGACTGCAGTACTGCGTTGGTTAGAAAAGACGAGGCAGTGATTACAATAAGTAAATGTGCCAAGGACGATCATGTCATGTACGCGTCTAATCTTTTTAAAGAAGGGGTGCTAGAATGGTGGAACACGGTGTTACAATCAAAAGGAAGGATGATGGCGTATGCAATGAACTGGGAAGAATTTAAGAGTCTTGTAGAAAGAAAATTTTGTCCCGAATATGAAAAAGATCAAATGGCGAATACATTCCTAAATCATAGGATGGTGGGTGTAGACTGTCGAGGATATACTTCGACATTCTTTGAATATGCTAGAGTGGTACCAACGTTGGCTTCGCCAGAGCCGGTACTAATTTCTCGATATATTTGGGGATTGATTAGCGAAATCCGTAACATCGTTAAAGCTACGAGACCTCGTACTATTGACGATGTCGTGGAATTAGCTAATACCCTAACTGACGAACTGGTACGCACACGAGATGAAAACAGGAAGAAGGAATTGGCTCAGAAAATTACCCAAGGATTTCGTATGGGTAATAACAACAATTTCAAGAGAAAAGGAACGGGACAATCCTCAACTCTGCCATTCTGCAAGAATTGCAAAAAAAACATTATGGAAGATGTAGTATAACCTGCAATTTTTGTAAAATGGTAGGACATCGTGAAGAAGACTGCAGAAAGAAAACAACGATCTACTATAACTGTGGAGAAAAAGGACATTTTAAACCAGAATGTCCTAAATTAGTCAAACCAGCAGATAACAAAGCCAAGACAGCTGACGGAGCTACTAAAAAGAATGTCAGAGCATTCCAACTGACTACTCAAGAAGCAGAACTCATTCCAGATGTGATAGCTGGTACGTTCTTAGTTCACAACGTTTATGCCAAAGTACTATTTGACTCTGGTGCAAACCAAAGTTTTATCAATACTTCATTCTGCCAAGCTCTTAATTTACCTTTGACCAACCTTAAGCAGATTTTTACAGTCGAAACGGCGGATGGGAATTCAGTTAGTATAGATAAGGTTTTGCAAAAAGAAAATATAGAACTTTTAGGTCATAAATTTTATGCAAACTTGTTACCTATGAAATTAGCTGAATTCGATGTTGTGTTAGGAATGGATTGGTTAGTAGCCAACCATGCTCGAATTCTTTGTGATAAGAATTCCATAGAAATTCAGGCACCCACCAGAGAAGTAATTACGATTACAGGAGATAAACCACGTAAACTCATGAAGTTCATATCAGTAATGAAAGTTGCTAGTTATGAACGAAAACAAGGAATAGTGTATATGATTTCGGTTATCATTAGCACTAAGGGTAAAGAACTTAAGGAAATTCCTGTAGTCTCAGAATATTCAGATATATTCCCAGAAGAATTACCAGGATTACCACCAGATAGGGAGGTAGAATTTAGAATTCATCTAATTCCAGGAACTACACCGATAGCCAAGGCACCTTATCGGTTAGCACCCACGGAAATGTTAGAATTGAAAAAGCAATTAGATGAATTACTAAGTAAAGGTTTCATACTACCTAGTTCATCCCCATGGGGAGCACCAGTGTTGTTTGTGAAAAAGAAGGATGGTTCAATGAGAATGTGTATTGATTATAGAGAACTGAATAAGGTTACAATTAAGAATCGATACCCATTACCTAGGATTGATGATCTTTTCGATCAACTTCAAGGAGCTAGATATTTTCTAAGATCGACTTACGCTCCGGATATCATCAATTGAAGGTACAAGAAGAGGACATACCTAAAACTGCTTTCAGAACTAGGTATGCTCATTACGAGTTTACAGTCATGCCCTTCGGGTTAACGAATGCACCTGCCGCATTCATGGACATGATGAATAGAATCTGTAAACCGTATTTGGATAAATTTGTAATTGTCTTTATCGACGATATACTTATTTATTCAAAAAGTCAGGATGAACACTGTCAACATTTGCATGCACTCTTAACTTTGTTAAGAAAAGAAAAGCTTTATGCCAAATTCTCAAAGTGTGAATTTTGGTTACAAGAAGTGCAATTCTTATGACACATGGTGAATAAAGAAGGTATTCATGTAGATCCTGCTAAGATAGAGGCGATTACCAAATGGAAGGTTCCACAATCCGCAATGGAAATTAGAAGTTTTATAGGTTTAGCTGGATATTATAGACGGTTTATTAAGGATTTTTCCAAGATAGCTGTACCACTAACTAAGCTAACCTGTAAAGCAGTTAAGTTTGAATGGGGACCTAAGCAAGAAGAAGCTTTTAGGATTTTAAAGCAAAAGTTAACGAACGCCCCAATCCTAGCTTTGCCAGAAGGAACTGAAGATTTTGAAGTTTACTGTGATGCTTCAAAATTAGGATTAGGATGTGTGTTAATGCAACGCAAGAAGGTAATTGCATATGCTTCAAGACAATTGAAGAAGCCCGAAGAAAATTATACGACTCATGACTTAGAATTAGGAGCCATAATTTTTGCCCTTAAGATTTGGATACATTATTTATATGGAAGTAAATTTACTGTCTATACGGATCACAAAAGTTTAAGATATATATTTGGGCAAAAAGAGTTAAATATGAGACAAAGGAGATGGATGGAAATCCTAAGTGACTACGACTGTGATATTCAGTATCACGAAGGAAAGGCAAATGTAGTAGCAGATGCCTTAAGTCGTAAGTACCATGAGAAACAACAACGAATTCGTGCTCTTAGATTAAATCTACAAATAGATTTAATGGAACAATTAAGGAATATTCAGGAAACAACAATCAAAGATGATACTGAAGGAATGGAGGGACGGATAAAAGAATTAGAACAAGGAGCTGATGGAATTTGGAGATTCCACAAAAGCAGAATTTGGGTACCTAAGCAGGGAGAATTAAGAAATAAAATTTTAGAAGAATCCCATAAATCTAGGTATACTATGCACCCTGGAAACAATAAGATGTACCAAGATTTAAGAAATAATTTTTGGTGGATAGGAATGAAAAAGGATATAGCTAGATATGTTTCTAAGTGTCTTACTTGTTCACAAGTTAAGGCAGAACATCAGAAACCTTCAGGTCTACTACAACAATTAGAAATGCCTGTGTGGAAATGGGAACTCATAATGATGCGATTTGGGTAATTGTGGATCGATTAACCAAATCAGCTCATTTTCTACCCATGAAAGAAACCTTTAGCATGGAAAGGTTGGCAAAGTTGTATGTAGATGAAGTAGTATCCTTACATGGAGTTCCACTCTCCATTGTTTCGGATAGGGATAGTCGTTTTACTTCTCGTTTTTGGACAAGTTTCCAAGAAGCAATGGGAACTCGACTACATTTAAGTACAGCATATCATCCTCAGACAGACGGACAAAGTGAAAGGACAATCCAAACTCTAGAAGACATGCTCAGAGCATGTGTAATAGATTTTGGTGGAAACTGGGATGATCATTTACCTTTAATTGAATTCTCCTATAACAATAGTTATCATTCAAGCATTAAAATTGCCCCATTCAAGGCACTATTTGGAAGAAAGTGCAGAACTCCAGTTTGTTGGGCAAAAATAGGAGAAAGTCAATTGTCTGGTCCTGAAATAGTACAAGAAACTACCGACAAGATTTCACAGATCAAAGAAAGACTGAAGACTGCTCGGGATCGTCAAAAGAGTTATGCAGACAATAGACGAAAGCCGTTGGAATTCCAAGTAGGAGACAAAGTATTATTAAAAGTTTCACCTTGGAAAGGAGTAGTTCGATTCGGTAAGAAAGGAAAGTTAAGTCCAAGATACGTAGGACCATTTTCAGTAATCCAACGTATAGGACAAGTTGCTTATCGTTTACAACTACCAGAAGAATTAGCTGGAGTACATGATGTATTTCATGTATCCAATCTCAAGAAATGTCTATCAGACGAATCTTTGGTAGTACCTCTTCAAGACATAGAGGTAAACAAAAAGTTAAAATTTGTTGAGAAGCCTCTTCAAATAGAAGACAGAAAGGTGAAATTTCTCAAGCACAAACGACTAGTGCTAGTTAAAGTCAAGTGGGATTCAAAGAGAGGAGCTGAATATACTTGGGAGCTAGAATCTGAGATGAAGAAAAAGTATCCCTACTTATTCCAGTAAATCTCGAGGACGAGATTTTTATTAAGGTGGGGAGGATGTAACAACTCTCATCCAAAGTTCTATTTATTAACTTAATTTGTCCAATAGGAAACCCTAATTGAGACACCCAAGTAATTCTGTACAAACCCTAAAATTTTCAGAATAATCAGAATCAGGATCAGGGCCCCTAAAACTCAGGGGGGGTAAACCCTAGTTACGATTATCTAAATAACTTGTTGTCAGTATCGAATTTTAAGATTTCGTCAAGTCAGCTAAGCTAGTTAGGGACGTGGCTACCCTATGGTAGATAGGGACCCTTCGCGTCACGCGAAGCCCATAGTGGTACCCCTCGCGTCACGCGAGGGGGTCAAATTTTGACTATAAATAGTGGGGTTTGGGACATGAATTTTGGAGTTGAAACGACGTAAAATCTCGTTACGTACACTGAGTTATAGCAGAAATAGTCTAAAAACACACACGATTCACGAAGTGCTGCCGCAATACAGGGTAATAACTCGATCGCTGCTACGATTCAATGTCCGATCGGTTAAACTATCCAATGGATGTTTAAGTGCTGCCCACATTAGGGTTTATGCTTTGTCATTCGTTGTTAATTCAATGGATGTTTAAGTATCGCACTTTGTCATTCGATGTGAGGGTTTAATCTTGTGAGTTATCGTAAATGCTGTATTAAGTTACTAACCGAGTTGTGTGGATGTTATTAATTTAGGTTAAAAGGCTAATCAGTAGGCTAGGCTCTGCTCAATTAAATCTGCAATGTGAGTCATTCTCTTTTTATCAAACTACTTTCAAAATCATGTTTATTTTCAAGGTTATAATTACAGGGATTAAGTCTATGTAATCTCCATATTACAGCCGGTATGTGGGGTTTTGTATACATTACTTGATAATCTTCACCATTGGACAACGAGTTAGCCAATGGGTGATATGACCATAGTCACAGAAACGAGTCGAGTGACAAATACCGAGGGTAGTTGGTTGATATAAAAACATTGTAATCACTCTTAATACTGTAAATTATAACAAATGTGTCATTTTAGTAAAATGAATGATTCACTCAGTATTTCCCGCTGACAAAACTTTTTTCCAAACATGTTTCAGGTGATCTGTTGTGATCCAGGAAAAGTGTTGCGAAGCACTACAAGCTTAAGGAAGTGGCTCAATATAAAATAAGGAAACATGTTTTGTAAAATAAAAGATTTCTCCGTGAAATTATATGAATGTAAATTACCGGGTTTTATTCCGAGTTATGTAATAAAATAATCGGGAAATATTTCAGTTTTAAAAAGATCCTGAAGAAAACTTCCGCTGTTAAATGAATACCACGGGATTTTCTGTCCCGCGGCTCCTGAAACGGGTCAAACCGGGTCGGGGGCCGTGACATGTGACGTGCGGAATCCGTACACGAACGTGATCGATCGGACAGGGTGCTGGTTAATCGGACGGCCTGTTCGTTTGATGGCACAAAAGACAAGCTGATATGTTGTCCGATCGGGTGAGTCAACCTAAGTCAACTTGTTGTCCGATCGGCTAGCCTGTTCATTTTAAGCACACTATACGACAAGACAATATGCTGGTCGATCGGTTAGCCTATTGACTTCTTTGACCACAAAATGGTACCAACTATTATGCAAACTGAATCACGTGTACACAATAATCAATAATGGCCGACAATGTCTTTAATATTTCACATGAAAACTAATCTTGCAATTAAACATCACATGCAAACCTTGGGCTGAGAAATGATTACGTAGACTGCTATGCTTTATGTAAAGGTGCAAACTTATCACATGCAAAATGATTTAAACCTATTAATGAACTGATGATAATATTTGAACTTGATTGGGCCGAGAAACCCACTAAACCGACAACTTTAAGTGCTAAAAGATTATGATTGGGCCACACCAAGATGTGTATTATTCAATTAATGATCATGTGAGATTTCAGGTAATGGCCGACATCTATCAGTATCTCATGCAACAATATTACAAACTGTTATTCAATTGGACCTTTTAATTGTGAGATCACATGAGCCGATAACCTTCACATGCAATATCTGATCAATTGAATTTTTTTAGACTGACAAACAATTTCATGTAACAAACTAATTGGACCTTAGAATAATCAGCACATGATATCTGACCTACACATGCAATCTGTTGAACAATTAAGACGGACAAATGTTGACAAACAAACGATGTGTGAAACAAGTTGCCGGTCGATCGGTCAGGGATGCTATGGATCGGACAGGTGTCCGATCGGTCAGGTCAACAAATTCAAAAACTTTAATGAAAGATAAAGTATGGTGCCGTGGATCGGACAGATGTTCGATCGGTCAGGAGTCAACAAGTCAAACAATTAAATGAATTGCAAAGATGTGCTTTGGATCGGACAGGTGTTCGATCGGACTGCTGATCGATCGGTTAGCAGTCAACAAGTCAACAACTTTAATGAATTTAGAAGTGTAAAGCAATGGAAATTTTGGTTCGAACAGCTAGCCGATCGGACTTTTGTCCGATCGGACGACATTCAATTGAACATCAACAGCAACAGTTATCATTTTGCAAAACTTTTCGAACCAAAAATCTTTAATTTCTCTCAAACGGCTAGGAATTAAGATCTGAAAATTTGTAGGGTTATAGATCAGCTAATTTTGCACAACATATCAAAAAATTAGCAATTTTTAACCGTAAAATCCTGTTTAATTTGATGATTTTCAGATAAAAACGTGAAGAATATGAAAAAGATGAAGAAATAGATCAAATCTGAGTGAAATTTGAATTTGATTCTGATGATTTTCCTTGCGAAATCGTGCGTTTGATCCGTGCAATCGAGCTCCTGCTCTGATACCACTTGTTAGGACCGGTTTTGACTTCGAAACGATTGCGAACCGAACGTGTGACGTGCGGAATCCGTACACGAACGTGACCGAACACACGAGACGTAATTATAACCATGATTCTATAAACAGATTCGAAATCGTACAGCACCTGAATCACGTACACCGAGCTTTCTCTCTCTATACTTTCTCTCTCTAGGTCTAGCTCTCCAAAGCTCCCAAATGACAAAAGTGTTAAAAGTAAGGCATAAGCCTCCTATTTATAGGCCAAGGGGCTTAATGAGATTTCTCATTAATTACATAAATGCCACCTTGCCATTTTACTAAATCTAACACTATAAGCTCAAGTATACTTCAGTTTCTGTTACGGACTAGATTGACGGAGGCGATAGACATAAATGCACTCCTGAACTTAGATTTAGCTCAGGTAATGTTGTTAAGTTAAAATTTATTATGTTTGAATGTCGGTTAAGGAATATTTAGTACGGAATTTAAAGGCGCAAAATTTTCTCAATTGTTACATTCTCTGCATTGTCTAAATCCTCGTCAACTTCTACAAGATCCCTATCACAAATAAAACACGTATCTATAGTGACTTCCCCACTTTGGTGAGGTTGACACCCGTCAATGATGTCCGCCATTATAACAACCATCCTAAAATAATTCCGACACTGCTAAAATATTTAAAACATCCCTACATGTCCTAAAATACACCATGTATACGTAAATTGGCCTTAAATACCTTTATTTTTATAAAAAAATAAATAAAAACAATTTTTAATGGTCCCTGGCGGCCCGCGGTAGAGCAACCTAAGGCTTACACGAGGCGCGACACCCTAGCTACGAGGCCTCACCTGGAGCCGCCACGTGTCACCACTTGTCGAAGCTAAGTTATTGACCGGACAAGGCTACACCCTAGATCCCCTAGCTCGCGGCCCGCATAAACCCTCGCCTCATCTTTCGCGGGGCGCGATGGACTCGACGATCAACCCTATATAAGGAGGCCATCGGCCTTCAGTCCAATTCGCTCAATTCTTTTCGATCTCTCTCAAAATCTGAAGTAATAGAATTATACCCGGGCATTAAACCCGCTAAAATAGCGAAGCTCTGCCTCGTTGTAAGTATTTTAACCCCCGGTTACGTATTAGATACGCTGCCCGATTGATCTAGCGCTCCGTAACGGCTGTTGAGGCTCTGCCCGACGTAGTCGTTGGAGTTCTGTCTCGGGGAGGGTATAACTAATGTAAATTTGGGTTATTATACTAACGCGTGTGCATTATTTAAAATTTATAGATTATAACCAGGAAGCCACATGAAAAATACTTAAGATAGCAATGTGAGTAATCTCCTTTTTGTAAACCTTTTCGTAAACTTTTTTTAAAAAACCTTTATTTATTTTAAATTATAAATTAGCACTGATTGAGTCTTTCTAATTATTCAATTACTGCCGGTATGTTGGGGTTTTTTATACAAAATGTGGAACACGTTACCATTGGACAACGAGATAGCCAATGTGTAATATGACCCTTCAGTCAGGATTGACAGTACTGAATGAGTAATTGTGTAGATATAAACATTGTAATCGATCTCAATACTGAAAAATGATAAAACTTTTCTTGATTAAATTGGGATTCACTCACCAGTATTTCCCACTGACAAAATGTTTTTAAACGCGTTTCAGGTAACAAAATGTGAAAGCCAAATAAAAGCCAGTTGGACAGCACAGAAGGCTTGGAAAGTGGCTATAAAAGTTACCTAAATAAAGAAGATGTTTTATTTCAATAAAATAGGGTTTATCCCTATAAACCTGTTTGTAACGAAAACTTGGGTTTTGTCCCAATATAATTATTATAAAATGTGGTGTTTTACTCTGATAAAATATTTTCTAACTACGGTCCTGATAAAATTTCCGCTGCCAAATAATAATAAACACCGATACCACCATATCTGAGTAGGCCGCGGCCGCCCACCTCCCAAGGCAGGGGTCGGGGGTTGCGACAGAAGGTGGTATCAGATCTATAGCCACTAATTTCAGCCACAAAAGTGTTCTGCTGACACCAAAATTTTATTTCTTATGTTAGGAAATTATCTACGGAACCGCGTGCATATTTTATTGTTTTATGTTATTTGAAAATTTGTTAGTTTACAGTATGAGTGATCAAGGACCTTCGGACGCTTACCGTCAATTGTCCAGCTCTCCTAGGGACGAAGGAACTTCTTCCCAGCCTATCCCCTCGGGGTATTCGGCTGACACCGAAGAAGGGATTTTCGTATTCAAAGCACAATCTGAAGAGTCATTCCCTCCCAATAAGAGAGGATGGTTCAGCAGAGGAGCTCATGAGCTTAGAAAAAGAATGAGAAAGTTACAGCAACAGCGAGCTTTAGAAGCGGCCAATAGAGAAATGAATGCTCACACCCAGGATATGCTCAATAGGAGATTAGCAAATTTTCATATCTTAGCTACCACAGCTGCAGACCCGAATCTAGAACAACTCATTGCACCCCAGCCGTTACCACTATTTTCCACACAACCTATGGAAATTGAGCCAAAACCCAGTAGACCAAATTCCAGTGCCTACTTTCGACCCAGCTGAAATCCCTAGAGTCCCAGCACCCCATCCCCCAGATTATGACCCATGGTTTGATGACCACAAAGATTACCAGGAACTTTACCCAATAGAGGAACCCATGCAAAACCCAGTAGCACCCTATCCCAACCTGGACCCTCTAGATCCATATTGGGATAAGGACCAGTATATCAGGGAAATCCTAGAGAACCCATACCCACACGAAGAACCGATGCCGCAGTTTCCTGACCCGATACCAGCCCCAGCCCCACCCATGAGTACTGAGAATGTGCAAGAACTCCGAACATTTGGTGAGGAGATATTAGAAGGAAGTGAAAAAATGAGACAGATAGGGGAGAGACTTGTCTGGAAATATGACGAGCGTAACATGCAATTATGGATTAATCCTTATCAGTAATAGTAATAATAATACATATATATATATATATATATATATATATATAGGTAAATGTTCCTGTAAAAAAAAAGGTTTTTTTTGTGAGAAAGGTAAGAAAGAATCTACACCATTAGATCAAAGATCTAATGGTTGAGATCATAATGGCAAAATTGTAAATAATGTTTACTATTAAACATATTAATTTTCTAAATTAAGGGTACATAGGTAAATTTAACATTTTTAAATTAAGAAACTAACATTAATGCAAATGTAACTTCCCCCGTCTTTTTTAAACGTCAATAACTTTTTATACGTAATTTTTTTTTAAAAAAAATACAGCATAATAACGAGCGTTTTTTATCTTTAATATGAGTACCATATTGCTATACTTATATAGAGAAAAAAATATGTTTCGATCAGATATTTAGTCCATGAATGGTGTTATATACTTACTAAATGGTGTTATATAGTTACTGAATGGTGTTATATACTTGCTGAATGGTGTTATATACTTACTGAATGGTGTTTATAGAGGTCTTTTAAAAAAATCCAGTTCCTATAATTAAGGTGGCGGTTATGGGAAGTTTTTAATTAATTGAATTAATGATAAAATTACTTGTTTACCCTTTTGAATTAATTTAGATTTAGGACACATGTCATCTGCACAATATTTCTCACCTTTCTCACACTTTTAACCTTTTTTACAATTATCGTACCCTATATATATATATATATATATATATATATATATATATATATATATATATATATATGTATGCATAATATGTTTGTATGTTGAAAAAAAATATAATATATAGGTATATCCCCTAAAATAGATAATAGCTACGGATGCATACTAGTATTGTACTTTAGATTTCAGTTACAATTTGTACTAGACGCATATATATATAAAATAGAGTAACTGTCGCAATGTTCGACGATTTTGATCAATATGCTTGTTGTGTGATTGTTTGCATTGGATATTGTCTTGTGATATTAATACGTGGTAAATGTTTATAATCCAGATGGACAACGAAGTGAATCAAGAAAGTCCGAATAACGATAATAACTCCACCAAGTAGATAACAGTGCCATCCAACACATAGTGGCATAAGGAATTATAGACGCAATGCCATATATTATCAAAATGGTTAAGGAAACGGAAAATAATAAAAGTAATAACGGAAGTAAGCGACCACCTACTGAACCTGAATACAGCGTAAACAATGGACCCTTACTTCAATTGCCAATTCCAAAAAGAAGAAGGACTATGTCTTATGGTTGTTCTTACAAAGAATTCTGGTCCTGTAAACCAATAGAATTCTCTGGCAATGAAGGAGCCATTGCAGCTCTACGCTGGATAGAAAAGACTGAGGCAGTCTTAAAAATAAGCAAGTGCGTGGAAGAAGATAAGATAATGTTTGCTTCCAATCTGTTTAAAAACTCAGCTTTAGAATGGTGGAACACTATCCTCCAGTCCAGGGGAAGTGACAGAACCTATAATATGGAATGGAATGAATTTAAGAATATGGTGGAAAGGAAATTCTGTCATGCTAATGAAAAGGAACATATAGCTAATAAATTCTTAAACCTTAGAACGACCGGAGTAGATAGTAAGGGTTACACTACTACATTCTTTGAATATGCTAGAATAGTGCCAACCCTAGCATCAACAGAACCCGTATTAATCTCCCGTTACATCTGGGGATTAAACAGTGAGATTAGACATGCAGTCAAGGCAGCTAGACCACAAACTATAGAAGAAGCTGTAGAACTAGCAAATACCTTGACTGATGAACTGGTACGTACACAAGAAGAAAACCAGAGGAAGAACCTAGCTCAAAAACTTACCCAAGAATTTCGCTATGGAAATTCCAATCGTGGGAAAAATGTAGGTTCTACTTCTGCACCTTACTGTAAGTATTGCAAAAGGAAGCATTCTGGAAGATGCTCTATATACTGTAATTTCTGCAAAATATCTGGACACAAGGAAGAAGACTGTAGGAAGAAACATAACAATAGGATATGCTACAATTGTGGGGAACAAGGTCATATTAAGCCGAACTGTCCGAAACTAGCTCCAGCCGTGGACAACAAGACTACTAAGAATGCTAGAGCATTTGTTCTGACTGTAGAAGAAGCCAAGATGATTCCGGACGTGATTGCCGGTACGTTTTTAGTTAATGATGTTTTTGCCAAAGTATTATTTGACTCTGGTGCGAACCAAAGTTTTATTAATACTTCATTTTGCAAACTTCTCAATCAACCATTAACTAAACTTTAACAAGAATGCCTGGTAGAAACAACAAATGGAGAATCTATTAAGATTACTGAGATCTTGCAGGGAGCAAGAATAGAATTTTTAAATCAAAAGTTTATTGCAAATCTTTACCCAATGAATCTGGCAGGATTTGATGTTGTATTAGGAATGGATTGGTTAATAGCCAATAAAGCCAGTATTCTATGTGATCAAAAGTCAATCCAAGTAAACTCACCAAAGGGTGAAAAGATCACAATTAAAGGAGATAAGCCATCTAGATCCACAAAATTCATCTCTGTAATGAAAACAGCAAGTTATGTAAGAAAAGGATCACTAGTTGTAACACCCTAGTTACTATTTAACAGTCTTACATGTAATTACCAACAATTAGATGTGTAGTTAAGACTACACATACTATATAAATATGGATTTATTAAAACTTTTACAAATCATAAGTTATTCAACATAACGTGATTGAATTCGTCGTTTAAAATTTACGACGGGACACTGTGCGGAAGCATGTATCTTTATCGTGTTCGGTTCTTCGATGAGCTTGATCGTCTTCCGGCATCCAAAATGTACCTACACTTCATAAACATGAAATGCTTTAGTCATACGGGATTTAACACGTGTCTAAACGAGTCCAAGAAACGATTGATTCAAAAAAAAAAAAAAAAAACTTGAAACTTGCCTCCACCGTAACTTACGGTGCACACCGTAAGTTACGGTGGCCCCTGTTTAAAAGTACCCCACCGTAAAACAGGAATAAATTGGCGTAAAGACTTCAGCCCCCCACCGTAACTTACGGTGGGCACCGTAAGTTACGGTGGCCCCTGTATCAGCCCCTTCCATTTTGCCGTTTTTGACAAGGAAACTTCCGTATCTTTCAATCCGCTTGTCCGTTTGACCTACCGTTTCTTCCTATGTGATTGTAATTTAAACCTCCATCATATGGAGTTAAAATCCAACATCCGGATTAACAAAATTTAAGACTTTTAAGTCTTCGGCTTATTACCCTTTTTACCAAATTTTGACCCGTTCGTGACTTATCAAGCAAACAAGTTTGTTTGACCCTTATTTCTCTTAAACCTATTAAATTCAATTATGTTTAACATTTTAGGGTCCAATTACAGGTTCATATACCTTCTTAAACCCATTTTCACTCATATGCTTATTTTGACCCGTTAAGGGTATTTAAGCATAATTTAAGCACAAATCACTTTCATTCGTTTCTAAATACATATGTCCACATTTCTTATCAAATGATCTCCCACCACAACTATATTTGTGGTGGATTCAATGTGGTGATTTATATATTCCAAATTTTACCCTTCAAATCATTATTTTACGGCAAAGACTCTTTATAGAGCCATTGAACCAATATTTTACATCTTTCGCTTTTCATACTTATTCAAAGTATTTATTTCATCCTATCACTTATTTCCAAACAACCTTTATGGTGCGTTTGCTCAATTTCGCTTACAAGGGCGTTTTAGTCAATTTTAGTCCTTCTTTTACGACGAAGGACTTTTAGTACATGTTTAACCCAAAAATCCGACTTTCTAACTATAGTCTTGTTTAGAAACCATTATGTTTCTAAAACGCATAATCATAACTAAATTTATTCGGTTTACCTAAAAGATAACCAAATATCTATATTTTAACCTTGTCTAACTCTTATAGAACTCCAATTTCTACATGATGAGTTGTATCATTATACATACCTGGCTCGGATCAATATATTGACCCGTTTCAATACCTTTCCTTAGTGGCTGCTAAGTGATAGCGATGTAAGCATCCATGTGCTATTTATTTCCTAAAATCATACAACTTGACAACTCATTAGTCGATATTGTCAAAGGGTGATAATTTCACCTTTTGACCCGTTTAGTCTAAATGACCAATTACCATTGTCAAATTGTCAAATTACCATTTTGCCCTTAATGGTTATTATGATTTAACTTATATGATAACCATTAAAAGTACATGTGTCATTCGTCATAATATGATCGAATTACCGATTTAACTCATTTTTAGCTATCACTATGTTTTCTTATCATATTTGATTATCTTGTTCCGTACGACTACACGCCGGAACACCATATCTCAATTAGGTGTTTTTCTTTTTCGTAACTAATACGACAAAAGAATATTATAAGATATATGACTAGTGTAAGATATACTTACCTTGCATCCATGCCACGTTTTTCTTTCCGTACTCGCTCCGTTTGACCCGCTTCATCCACAAGCTTCCACCTAGCTTGTTAGGCGTCAAACTATCATCATATTTCATAAGATGGTTAATTTAGTCATTGTTAATCATAACTATTCCATCTTACGTATTTTTCTATCAATATTATCATTCGATCTTATTAATGGTCGGTTTGACTACTAAAAGTCAAACGCCCCTTAGCATATAAGATGCACATTCAAGTTCGACAACTAGTTTAAACATTCCAATAAATTACCCGGTAGGCATTATTTTTAGGCCCCCGTTTTAACTAAAGATCTAACTAAGCCCATTGTCTTTTCAACACTTCAACTAGCTCAAGCGATTATCAAGGCTAGTTTGTTCATTCATTTCGCAAGAACTAAGGGTCTCTCATATATGAGCGAAAACCCCATTTCATCCTATTACTAGCATTCATCCAAACATTTAATAAAATCAAGTTATATCTATCAATTAGTAGATAACATGATCTCATACACTTAGTTACATGAATATGGCTACCAAATTTCATCATAACATTCAAAACCCATTTCAATCATGTATGAACAAGTACCCAAATTCATGGTTAAATCGAACACCTTCTATTTGTTATCATGCATGTTGATTCTAAGCATAGTTATATCATCAAAATCATCATAACATTAAAACCCACTTATCTAAGTGTGTTAATTCATCAAATCCTTCAATTCATAGCATGTTATGTATGATTTTCACTTAGGGTTTCGTTCCTAAGCAAGTTTACATCACTAATCTAGCCCTATCTTCTCTAATCCATGCCCAATTCACGATTAGGATGATTATCAACTTTTTACAACTTCATGAATGTTAGAAATTCGACATACCTTAAGATCCCCTTGACTTGGTGATCACGAATATGTGCTTGAATTTCGATTTGGGTTTGATTTGCCCTTCCAATTTTCTTGATTTATGCTTGTTAGGGTTTTGAGCTCAAGATGTTCTTGGCTCCTATGGATATCTCGACCAGAACACACACTTTAAGTGTGTGTTTTGGTGTTTAACTTTTGTTTTAATAAAACAAGTTTCCCACTTGACATTATTAGTCCCTCATGTTTCCTTTTGATCAAATAAAGCTATAACTCACCATTAGTCACTTAATCACATGCTACTAACTAGGTTAATTATTCCTTGTTACTTTAGCGGGTTCGGGAAGTTATAACCCGTTATGTTTTTAAGTCCCGTTAACTCGGGCCTTTCGTAACTTTATTTCCTCTAGCATTTATTTTCCTTTTTAATTAATACTAGGATTATTTGTTTAAGTCCTAATACTCTCCGGGTTAGTTTTACCATTAACGGTATTTTATCCGTCTTTTAGTACTCACGTGGTTTGACTACCAAACCCGTTTTCGGGGTGTTACAAGTCTACCCCCTTAAAGAGGTTTCGTCCTCGAAACCTTTTCTTACATAATTCATTGAGTTTAAACTCAATGTATTTGATCCGAGAAATCTTTTAAACATTACTTATACTTTTAACCAATTGTTAGTATTACCAGAAAAGTATGGTAACATCTTTCTGGTTACTAATTGTCTACGTATCTCATACAACATAGTGCAACTCGAAATAACGTAATCTCGTTATTTCCACTAGTTTACTTAAATTAGCGATTTCCATCGCTTTCGTATACTCTCGAATTCTTTATGAATCCGTTACTTTGGCCCGTTTAAAGGTCTTTAATGAAATCTGTCACTTCTCGCAACGATTTCTTTTGTTTTCAATTTTATTTATTCGGTTCAATTATACAGAATCCACCGCTTACAAGTAAACCAAATTTATTTAAATGACCTTAACCGGTCTCACTAATTAGACTTATTAGTCCCGTTACTTTTTACCGCTTGCTTGGTTATAATGTGATTCTACTTCACATTGCATTTCTTGACCGTGATCGTGTCACATCATGTTTAATTTATATCAAAATTTCATTTTCGAAAATATCACTTTTCGAATATAACGTCTTGCGCCTATCAGTGTCAAGACTTGAACCTTTCATGCTTAATATTCAATTTCCTATCAGGATTCATATTTGTAAAAACGTTATCTCTTACTAAAACCAAAGTTTTAGTTTAGGATCTTCTCTTTATCTTTTGTCAATTATCCGTACCAGCACATTGACAGTCTGTAATTTATTCTTTTACATTCTTAGTTTTATGTGGGAATTCTCTACTGGTTCCCTCGCTCGTCTAAGTAACCCGTAGATTCTTTCACTTAGCCTCGTAGGCTATTTCTTTAGGCTTTCACCTCTTTAGGGCGTTGCCTTTATGATTCTTTTCCTTTTTATTCATGACCCATGGGTCAGTTTAGTCCCGTAGACCATTACACTGTTTATAACCCGAAGGTTATAATGATCCTGTAGATCGTCCTTTTTATATTTGAAAATCATTTGTTTTTGCATCAAAATTTCGTTCCTTCCGACTGTGATTCGTGTCCACAATCATTTCATATTCAATTCCGACCCATTACATGTGTCACGGCCCCTGACCCGGTTTGACCCGGTTCAGGAGCCGCGGGACAGAAAACCCGTGGTATTTAATTAACAGCGGAAGTTTCTTCAGGATCTTTTTAAAACTGAAATATTTCCGAATTATTTTATTTCACAACTCGGGATAAAACCCCGATAATTTACAATCATAAGATTTCACGGAGAAATCTTTATTTTTACAAAACATGTTTCTTTATTTTTATACTGAGCCACTTTCTTAAGCTGGTAGTGCTTCACGGCACTTTTCCTGGATCACAATAGATCACCTGAAACATGTTTGAAAAAGGTTTTGTCAGCGGGAAATACTGAGTGAATCATTCATTTTGCTAAAACGACTCATAGTTATTAATTACAGCATAAGAGCGATTACGATGGTTTCTATCTTATTGTTATATGGCACCGTGTCACCTCCTGGTGACGATGGTCATACCACTATTGAGTCCTGTCACTCAACTAGTGATGATATATCACTGTTAGGGCTTATTTGCCTAACCTGTGTTAGGGCTTATTAGCCTAACCCCGTGAGAAATTAGTAATGTGCACAATACCCCACTAGCCATTGATTAAGATTACCACGACTTAATCCCTGTAATTATAACTTTGAAAATAAACATACTTTTGTAAACAAATTTGATAAAAAGAGAATGACTCACATTGTAGATTTAATTGAGCAGAGCCTAGCCTACTGATTAGCCTTTTAACCTAAATTAATAATAGGCGCACAATTCGGTTAGTAACTTAATACAGCATTTACGATAACTCACGAGATTAAACCCTCACATCAAATGACAAAGTGCGATACTTAAACATCCATCGAATTAACGACGAATGACAAAGCATAAACCCTAATGTGGGCAACACTTAAACATCCATTGGATAGTTTAATCGATCGGACATTGAATCGTATCAACGATCGAGTTATTACCCTGTATTGCGGCGGCGATTTGTGATTCGTGTGTGTTTTTAGACTATTTCTGATATAACTCAGTGTACGTAACGAGATTTTACGTCGTTCAAGTGCCCAAATTCCAGTCCCAAAGTCCACTATTTATACCCAAAATTTACCTCGCTTACGGACCGTAAGCCTCATCCCTTACGGTCCGTAAGGGACACCTATTTACCATAGGTTAGCCACGTCCTGGACTAGCCTAGCTGAGTTGACAGATTTCATAAATTCATTTTTGACAACGTTTTATATGGATAATCGTAACTAGGGTTTTACCCCCCCTGAGTTTTAGGGGCCCTGATCCTGATTCTGATTGTTCTGAAAATTTTAGGGTTTACCCAGAATCACTTGGGTGGCTCAATTAGGGTTTCCTATTGGATAAAATAATAAAATAAATAGGACTTTTAATGAGAGTTGTTACATTCTCCCCACCTTAATAAAAATCTCGTCCTCGAGATTTACTGGAATAATTGAGGATACTTTCGCTTCATTTCTGACTCTAATTCCCAAGTGTATTCGGGTCCTCGTTTCGAATCCCACTTGACTTTAACTAGTACTAGTCGCTTGTGCTTGAGAAACTTCATTTTTCTGTCTTCTATCTGAAGAGGTTTCTCTACAAATTTTAATTTTTCGTTTACCTCTATATCTTGGAGAGGTACTACCAAAGATTCGTCTGATAAACATTTCTTGAGGTTGGATACATGAAATACATCATGTACTCCAGCTAACTCTTCTGGTAGTTGTAAACGATAAGCAACTGGTCCTATACGTTGGATCACTGGAAATGGTCCTACGTATCTTGGACTTAGCTTTCCCTTTTTACCGAATCGAACAACTCCTTTCCAAGGGGAAACTTTCAACAGAACCCTGTCTCCAACTTGAAATTCTAACGGCTTGCATCTATTTTCTGCATAACTCTTTTGACGATCTCGAGCAGTCTTCAGCCTTTCCTTGATTTGAGTAATCTTATCAGTAGTTTCTTATACTATCTCGGGACCTGACAATTGACTTTCTCCTATTTATGCCCAACAAACTGGAGTTCTGCACTTTCTTCCATACAGTGCCTCGAATGGGACAGTTTCAATACTTGAATGATAACTATTGTTATAGGAGAATTCAATTAATGGTAAGTGATCATCCCAATTCCCACCAAAATCTATCACACATGCTCTAAGCATATCTTCTAGAGTTTGGATCGTCCTTTCACTTTGCCCGTCTGTTTGTGGATGATATGCCGTGCTTAGGTTTAGTCGAGTTCCCATTCCTTCTTGGAAACTTTTCCAGAAATGAGAAGTGAAACGACTATCCCTATCTGATACAATGGAGAGTGGAACTCCATGTAAGGATACAACTTCATCTACATACAACTTTGCCAATCTTTCCATGCTAAAGGTTTCTTTCATTGGTAGAAAGTGAGCAGATTTGGTTAATCGATCCACAATTACCCAAATCGCATCATTACCTTTTCTGGTTTTGGGTAACTTGGTAACAAAATCCATTGTTATAATTTCCCATTTCCGTACAGGCGTTTCTAATTGTTGTAGTAGACCTGAAGGTTTCTGATGTTCTGCTTTAACTTGTGAACAAGTAAGACACTTAGAAACATATTTAGCTATATCCTTCTTCATGCCTATCCACCAGACTTATGGGCTTCTTCTAAAATCTTATTTCTTAATTCTCCTTGTTTAGGTACCCATATTCTTCTTTTGTGGAATCTCCAAATTCCATCAGCTCCTTGCTCTAATTCTTTTATTCGTCCCTTCATTCCTTCAGCATCATCCTTGATTGCTGTTTCCTGAACAATCTTTATTTGTTCCATTAAATCTATCTGTAGATTTAATCTAAGAGCACGAACTCGTCGTTGCTTCTCATGATACTTACGACTTAAGGCATCTGCAACTACATTTGCCTTTCCTTCATGATATTGAATATCACAGTCGTAGTCGCTTAGGATTTCCATCCATCTTCTTTGCCTCATATTTAACTCTTTTTGCCCAAATATATATCTTAGACTTTTATGATCTGTATAGATAGTAAACTTACTTCCGTACAGATAATGTCTCCAGATTTTTAGAGCAAAAATTACGGCTCCTAATTCTAAATCATGAGTCGTATAGTTTTCCTCGTGCTTTTTCAATTGTCTTGAAGCATACGCAATTACCTTCTTGCGTTGCATTAGCACACATCCAAATCCTAGTTTTGAAGCATCACAATATACTTCAAAATCTTCAGTTCCTTCTGGTAAGGCTAAGATTGGAGCATTGGTTAATTTCTGTTTCAAGATTCTAAAGGCTTCTTCTTGTTTAGGTCCCCATTCAAACTTAACTGCTTTACAGGTTAGCTTAGTTAATGGTACAGCTATTTTGGAAAAATCCTTAATAAACCGTCTATAATATCCAGTTAATCCTATAAAACTTCTAATTTCTATTGCGGATTGTGGAACCTTCCATTTAGTAATTGCTTCTATCTTAGCAGGATCTACATGAATACCTTCATGATTCACCATATGACCTAGAAATTGCATTTCTTGCAACCAAAATTCACACTTTGAGAATTTGGCATACAGCTTTTCTTTTCTTAACAAAGTTAAGAGTGCATGCAAGTGCTGACAATGTTCTTCTTGACTTTTGTAATAAATAAGTATATCGTCAATGAAAACAATTACAAATTTATCCAAATACGGTTTACAGATGCTATTCATCATGTCCATGAATGCTGCAGGTGCATTCGTTAGTCCGAAGGGCATAACTGTAAACTCGTAATGACCATACCTAGTTCTGAAAGCAGTTTTAGGTATGTCTTCTTCTTGTACCTTCAATTGATGATATCCGGATCGTAAATCTATCTTAGAAAAATATCTAGCTCCTTGAAGTTGATCGAAAAGATCATCAATCCTAGGTAATGGGTATCGATTCTTAATTGTAACCTTATTCAATTCTCTATAATCAATACACATTCTCATCGAACCATCCTTCTTCTTAACAAACAACACTGGTGCTCCCCACGGGGATGAACTAGGTTGTATGAAACCTTTACTTAGTAATTCATCTAATTGCTTTTTCAGTTCTAACATTTCTGTGGGTGCTAACCGATAAGGTGCCTTGGCTATCGGTATAGTTCCTGGAATTAGATGAATTCTAAATTCTACCTCCCTATCTGGTGGTATCCCTGGTAATTCTTCTAGAAATACATCTGGGTATTATGATACTACTGGTATTTCCTTAATTTCTTTACCCTTAGTGCTAATGATTACAGAAATCATATACACTATTCCTTGCTTTCGTTCATAACTAGCAACTTTCATTACTGATATAAACTTCATGGGCTTAGGTGGTTTATCTCCTGTAATCATAATTACTTCTCCGGTGGGTGCTTGAATTTCTATGGAATTCTGATCACAAAGAATTCGAGCATGGTTGGCTACTAACCAATCCATTCCTAACACAACATCGAATTCGGCTAATTTCATAGGTAATAGGTTTGCAAAGAATTTATGACCTGAAAGTTCTATATTTTCTTTTTGCAAAATCTTATCTATTTTGACAGAATTTCCATCTATCTTGGCTTTGTTGTCTGCTGGTTTGACCAATTTAGGACATTCTGTTTTGAAATGTCCTGCTTCACCACAGTTAAAGCAGACTATGGTTTTCCTTCTGCAGTTTTCTTCACGATGTCCTATGGTTTTGCAAAAATTGCAGGTTACATTACATCTTCCATAATGTTTCTTTTTGCAATTCTTGCAGAATGGCGAAGTTGAAGATTGCCATGTTCCTCTTCTTTTGAAGCTGCTACTATTACCCATACGAACTCCTTGGGTAATTTTCTGAGCCAATTCTTTTTTCCTGTTTTCATCTCTCGTGCGTACCAGTTCATCAGTTAGGGTATTAGCTAATTCGACTGCATCGTCAATAGTACGAGGTCTCGCAGCTTTAACGATGTTACGGATTTCGCTAATTAATCCCCAAATATATCGAGAAATGAGTACCGGTTCTGGCGAAGCCAGTGTTGGTACCACTCTAGCATACTCAAAGAATGTCGAAGTATACCCTCGACAATCTACACCCATCATTTGATGATTTAAGAATTTATTTTCCATTTGATCTTTTTCATATTCGGGACAGAATTTTCTTTCTACAAGATTCTTAAATTCTTCCCATTTCATGGCATACGCCATCATCCTTCCTTTAGCTTGTAACATAGTGTTCCACCATTCTAGCGCCCCTTCTTTGAAAAGATTTGACGCGTACATGACCTTGTCATCCTTGTCACATTTACTTATGGCAATTACTGCCTCGGTTTTCTCTATCCAACGCAGTGCCGCAGTCGCTCCTTCATTGCCTGCAAACTCAGATGGTTTACAAGCAAGAAATTCTTTGTAAGTGCAACCAGGTGTTGCAGCTTTCATTTTCTTAGGGAGCAGAGCTTGCCGTGGTTCATTATCGTGATTATGATTACTGCCTCCGTTTATGCTATTACTGAAGTTATCTTCAGAAATACGTTTGCTAGGAACGATTTGTTGAGGTTCGATTTGATTTCTAACAGCAGCAACTATTGTTGGAATAGCGTTGGATATCCCTTGAGCAACGATATTTTCTAAATCTTGTCTATTTAGAAATTGATCCTCCGGGTGTTGCTCAGATTGATTAACCTCATTAACTGGTTCATTATTAGCATTTTCCATCTGATAATTAATTTTATTAGTATCAAATAAATAACAATTATACATAAAATAATCATATAATTTCAATTACACACATATAGTCAAAACTATCGATTTCTTGATTTTCCATTTTTATATTTAATAGTATGCATCAATACACACCATTTATCTTATAAAGTTTTATTTTAGGTTATTTATTGCTATTATACAACCATAGTCTCATAACCCCCTTATCCTTCGTCAGCTAATATTTTAATAACGGCGCTCCCTCTCATCATACTTCCAGGAGATCTGTTCTCCTATTTCCCTGATCCTATTTCCTGCATCCATTAACTCCTCGCCAAAGTGGTGGAGTTCAGCTAAATTCTCATTGCTCATAGGTGGATTAGGTATTGGTTCAGGGTCGAATTGAGGAAGAAAGGAATAAGGACTATTGAGCAGGTTTTGGAATTGCCAATCATTTGTCCACCATTCGTCCATGCCTAGAGGTTGGGTATGAATTATAGGTTCTGGGATTGCTGGTTCTAAGTTTATTGGTAGTTGTGTTTCAATAGAATGAATAAAAACATTTTCATTAACAGGCTTAATAGTATTATAGCTTGCCAATATAAAATCTAGCTCTTCCTGAGATGGTAACCCCTCAATTTGCCTAGAGCTTTCACCAATTTCCATTTTCTTATGCTTGGGTTTCTCGAGAGGTAAAGCATTGAATTCTATAGGTTCTTCTATGTCTGGTATATACCTATTGAAATCTCTGGAAACCTCTATTCTTACTGGATAGAGATTTAAATTCAGAAGGGCGTCAGACAGGTCACTCATGCTGTTATGCAAAATACACACAATTACTAACAAAATTTCATAGAAAAGCCTTAAATATTATTTCATATTGGGTAACTACAAAACAACCGAAAATTAAAACATACTAGGTTTTATTTGTAATTTTATTTATTTACTGGTCCAAGTTTCTGGCTTATATTTAATAAGGGTGCTAAAACTTGAATCAAACTATTTAAAGATTTGTATTTACTGCTACAGTGGCTAGCATATAAAGATCTGCCCATACTGTACACAATTAAAAACACATAATCATGAAATAGCAATTAGTAAAATTAAGTATCTTCTAAATACTTAATTGGCTTAAATCAGTGGCTCTGATACCACATTTTTCTGTCACGGCCCCCGACCCGGTTTGACCCAGTTTAGGAGCCGCGGGACAGAAAACCCGTGGTATTTAATTAACAGCGGAAGTTTCTTCAGGATCTTTTTAAAACTGAAATATTTCCCGATTATTTTATTTCACAACTCGGGATAAAACCCCGATAATTTACAATCATAAGATTTCACGGAGAAATCTTTATTTTTACAAAACATGTTTCTTTATTTTTATACTGAGCCACTTTCTTAAGCTGGTAGTGCTTCACGGCACTTTTCCTGGATCACAATTGATCACCTGAAACATGTTTGAAAAAGGTTTTGTCAGCGGGAAATACTGAGTGAATCATTCATTTTGCTAAAACGACTCATAGTTATTAATTACAGCATAAGAGCGATTACGATGGTTTCTATCTTATTGTTATATGGCACCGTGTCACCTCCTGGTGACGATGGTCATACCACTATTGAGTCCTGTCACTCAACTAGTGATGATATATCACTATTAGGGCTTATTTTCCTAACCTGTGTTAGGGCTTATTAGCCTAACCCCGTGAGAAATTAGTAATGTGCACAATACCCCACTAGCCATTGATTAAGATTACACGACTTAATCCCTGTAATTATAACTTTGAAAATAAACATACTTTTGTAAACAAATTTGATAAAAAGAGAATGACTCACATTGCAGATTTAATTGAGCAGAGCCTAGCCTACTGATTAGCCTTTTAACCTAAATTAATAACAGGCGCACAATTCGGTTAGTAACTTAATACAGCATTTACGATAACTCACGAGATTAAACCCTCACATCAAATGACAAAGTGCGATACTTAAACATCCATCGAATTAACGACGAATGACAAAGCATAAACCCTAATGTGGGCGGCACTTAAACATCCATTGGATAGTTTAATCGATCGGACATTGAATCGTATCAGCGATCGAGTTATTACCCTGTATTGCGGCGGCGATTTGTGATTTGTGTGTGTTGTTAGACTATTTCTGATATAACTCAGTGTACGTAACGAGATTTTACGTCGTTCAAGTGCCCAAATTCCAGTCCCAAAGTCCACTATTTATACCCAAAATTTACCTCGCTTACGGACCGTAAGCCTCATCCCTTACGGTCCGTAAGGGACACCTATTTACCATAGGTTAGCCACGTCCTGGACTAGCCTAGCTGAGTTGACAGATTTCATAAATTCATTTTTGACAACGTTTTATATGGATAATCGTAACTAGGGTTTTACCCCCCCCCCCCCCCTGAGTTTTAGGGGCCCTGATCCTGATTCTGATTGTTCTGAAAATTTTAGGGTTTACCCAGAATCACTTGGGTGTCTCAATTAGGGTTTCCTATTGGATAAAATAATAAAATAAATAGAACTTTTAATGAGAGTTGTTACAACATGGGTTCATTAATATCTCGCGCTTTCCTTTATTCGGTTTGCGCTCATATTTGTATTCAATCTTGTCCCATTACCGGGCTCGTTATCCTTTCCAATGTTACGTTTTATCTAACCCGTTTTAACTTGTTCGTGTGAGTTTCACCACTTTTGATAGTCAACCTCAGCCTCTATGCCTTAGTATTCTTAGTAGTCGGTTTGTATTTTCATTTACTTAGTTATTGTCCCTTCCCTTGGGTCCATTGTACTAACGTAATATGCTTCCATCTTCAGGCTTGCGTTTACGTTTATTATCAAATATTTTACTTATTTGATCTGTTTTGGGCACCTTTTCGATTCGTCCCATTCATCATGTCCTTACTACATCGGATGTAAATGTGTCCGTCATAAAAAGTTCATGGTATCATGTGCCACTACTTACTTGGCCAGAGTAAGCGATAAACACATGACACACATGATCTTTTTATAATTTTCACATCACGCCCTATGTAAGTAACACCTCTATTTAGTTTTCTTGGAAATAGTATCCTGGATAGGTATTCTATTCAGGTTTCCCCAAGTTTCTAATTTACATATGCAACAATCATTCTCTACATGTTTGTTGCATATTATTATTTGTGCGATTATATTTAAAAGCACGCACCTGGTAATGCTTGCCCCGACGGGCGTTTCTTGCCGTTAACCTTGTTCGCGGTCGTTACGCAATTTAGTCCTTGGTGAGCATGCTCCTCTTGTCATACTTCGGACTGTTCTTCTATCATATCCATAATTTGTTTAACCCTTGTCATCTTTAAATGCAAGTGTCCTTTAATTAAGACATTCACAAAGGTTAGTAATGTCAACTTTACTAAACGCCCGCATCATAATACAAGGCTTTTCTACTATATGTGTCAACGCACATAATTTTGTTAGCTATATCTATCATTTAATTGGGGTAATGTGTATTACACGATAACCCTATGTGTTGTTTACAACACTTTAATATGCTAAACCATTAACATACATGCACTTACCAGATTTGCGATCAAGCCTCGAACCGAACACCAATCTTTGTCAAGAGCATAAGGTTTAAGTCCAAGCATGGTTTTCCCCACCATACTTGAATCTCTTAAACCAAGGCTCTGATACCAACTTGTAACACCCTAGTTACTATTTAACGGTCTTACATGTTGTTAGGATCGGAGGCTCTTATGATTATGTTTGTTTGTATGATTTGAACGATTTGTGAATATGAAAACATGTAAAGTGCAGCGGAAATGAAAACAAACTTTGTAAACACAATCAAAAGGAGAAAATAGTTTGATAAACATTTGCTTCTCATAGAGTCAAAAGATTACAAATCAAAGCAAAATATTACTGACATGCTTACAAACTAAACTCCCCCTCAGCCTCATGCCCCAAGGATGGTTGCACACAAGATGAAAGGATTGGACTAGAGGAGAAGAACTCGCTCAGTCAATCAAATGTAACAGTACAGGGTACTGTTACATTTATAGGCAAACCAAACCACTGAGGTATCTCAGCTGTCCTCATACAAACACTGCTAAACCTAACCACTGACTATACATAAAACAGATAATTCACTAAACAGCTGCTCTCCCTTTATGTCAGTGCTTTCCTCAAGGTTGATCAGTCCTTGATTGGGCAGTGCTTTATCATCAGTGGATATGACCAGCAGTTGTTGAATACTTCATGGATTTGATCAGCAGTTGAAGGACCAGCAATAGTTGTAAATGAACAGCGGATAAAGACCATCAGTTGTTATAAATCAATTTCAAGGGAGAAGCTTAACGTAAACTGCTGCTTATTATGAATCCACTGTTGTGACCTGGTTTTGGCTTTACATTATCTGTTCCTCTGGTAGGGTTCAATCCCAACAATCTCCCCCTGGAACAGATAATGCCAAAACCTGTCATTATTCTGGATTTTTATTCTTCATCAGAAGTTCCTTTGCTTTTCCTTTAAATTCTTCCTCAAACTCTTTGGAACTTGAATCAGCCTCATCCCTGCACAGTGTAAGCTCAAGGAGATCTTGTAGATCTTCAACACTCAGGCCTAGTGCTTGATTCCTTGATATATGCCTCACTTCTCCATTGGTTCTGATCAGAGCCAATACGTGGGTCTTTTGATCAGAGAGCCACTTTAGTATTTTTAAACCAAATGGGTTTCTTGGGAGAGGTTTATTGTCTGATGAACTTAAGTTTTTTGGCCTTGAGAAAAACTGTAAAGCAGTATCTTGAACATCAGACATTCTTTTAAAAGCTTCTTCTATGACTTTGTTTGCTGCAGCTATATCTTCTGCAACTTCTTTGTCAAGCAGCTCTTGTTTCTGTTGTTGATTAAGCTCACTGTCTGTGATATCTGCTGATGATGGTTGGCTTACTACTTTGACCCTTTTGGCAAGGTCTTGTAGTTTTGCTAATTTTTCTTTTTCTGAAGCTAATTTCTTGGTAGCTTCTTCAATCAGATCATCTTCTTTATGCGTTTCTTCACCAACAGTCAGCATTTCCTTCCTTTCTTTTCTCAACTTTGTAACAAAGTCTTCTGCTGTACTGATCTGTGTTTCAAAAGTTTTGACCTGCTCCTTTAGCTTTTTGTAGTCAGACTTTTTAGGATTGTCCCTCCTTTTCTTAAGCCTTTCATAAGCTTCATCTGTTTGCTGCTTAGTCCATTTTGCTATGGCATTTGCAGAATCCACCCTTGCATCCACTAACTCCTGCTTCTTTCTCTTATATTCAGAAGTAAGATCAGCAATGAGCTTCCTGTATTTGTTCCAATTTGGAGCTGTCTTCTTCTTTCTTGGATCATTTTTAACTTTTTCAATTCTTTTTGCCTCATGCTTTAGTGCAACTATTGGCCAATCTTTGAATTCTGTTTCTTCAGCAGGATAAAACTTTTCTTTCATTATGTATGCATGGTATTCTTTTCTCAATTCATTTCGTTGATCTGCTTCAGGAGATAGGCTTGACATTTCTTTGTTTAGATCACTTGCATATTCTTTTATTTGCTTAACTTTGTTGAGCAGGAATTCTCTTCTTTCCAAAATAGCTTCATCACCTTGATTCTTGCATTCAACTTTGGCTCTTATCCTTGCTTGTCTTACTTTCATTTCGAGATATTCATCCATGTCTTCTGGAATTAAGAAGCCTATGAGAGAAGGAAATCTCCTTTTTGAAGGATCATCCTCAGTGTAAAATTGTTTTATCTCATTTTTCACAACTTCTAATTCCAGTGGATGTTTAGCAGCAACAGGATCATACTTTTCATCAGTATCCTGAGTTGTTTCTCTTTTTCTTTTGTGAAGCTTTGGAGGTTGTGATGTAGAAATGGTGAGAGCAGTGGTGGATAATTGACTAACAGTTGTTGAAACAACTGGTGTCTCAACATCTGTTGTCATTACAACTGCTGATATGTCAGCAGATGTCTTCTGCTTTTGAGCAGGGGATGGAAGTGGTGAGGTCATTTTTGATGGTGGTGATGGTGGTGGTGACTCATCATCAGGAATGAAAACCCTTCTCCTTTTTATTATAGGAGAGGCTGATGATGTCATTGGTGGATCAGTGATTTGAGATGAAATGGCAGTGGTCTGTATTTGTGATTGACTAACAGTGGTTGTAACAACTGGTGTTTCAATCACTGTTGTCATTACAGCAGATGTTGTAACATCTGCTGTCTTCTGCTTTATGGCAGGAGGCAGTGGTGGTGATATGATTGTAGATGATGATGGTGGTGGAACAGTGATTGTAATGGTGTGTGATAGAGTGGTGTGTGTTGAAGGTGTGTGTGTTGATGAAATGGCAGCTGTTTGGCTACTGACAGCAGTTTTTGTAACCACTGCTGTATCAGCTGTTTGAGGTGGTTTGGATGGCTGTTTTGCTTGTTCTGGTTCAACATACAGACCATCTTCAATTCCCTTTTTCTTCATCTTTTTGACATTCTCCCCCTTTTTGGCATTATCTGCCAGGGGGTTATCCATAAACATGATAGTGGAGGGAACTTTTTCACCATGGGCAGTCTTTTGAATGCTGGCCTTTATAGCCTTGATATCTGCTTGAGTATCTTTGAATCTTGACTCCACCATATTTGTCAGCATTTTTACATGTGTTTCATGCTGCTGATCAGCCATCTGCTTTTGGTGTTCAAATAAAGGTTGAAAGATATTCCAGAGCTCATTTGTAGCAAGTGCTTGTGGTGGAGCAGGTGCTTGAGGTGGAACAGCAGTGGCTTGTGCTTTTTGAGCTTTTAAAATCTCTTGCACCATATCTTTAATTTCAGCAACTGAATCTTCAAGTTTTTCAACTCTTTCCGTCAATTTCTGATATTTTGAATCATCACCTACTTTAGTAGGATCATCTGAATCCCCACCAGCAGTGGTTGTATCAATGTGTGACTTAGGAACAGAGTCCCAAAAATCACCCATTGATGCCCCTTGTTCTTGGTACTGGGGACTTCTTTCTTCAGCACTCGATAAACCTTTGATGGTACCGGTGGTTAAAATCAACTTACTGGTGGTTACCGATGTTGCCATGGAAGAAATTGCCTTCAAGGGAGTCTTATTAATGAAACAACTGTCCAACTGAAGATCTGTTGATCCATCAGTTGTAGTTGCTGCTCCACTTGAACTACCACCAAGAGTTACTTGTAACTCAGGGGGTGTAACCTCCTCAATTGTTGCTGGGATAGCAGAAGTAGTAACATCAGACCCAGTCACTTGTGGGGGTATACTCTCAGTGATAGGTGATAGAGAGGAACTGGTTTGTGTCTGAGCTATAGCAGCTGCATGCAACAAAGGTAGCATGGATTGTGGTAGTATGATTGGTGAGGGTATGGGAGTTGAAAGAGACATGTCCTTGGGATCAGGACTGTGGAAGATAGATCCGAGTGGATCCAGAGCTTCATAATTTGGTGTCCCTGTGATTACAACCTGATCCTTTTGTGAGGATGCAGGAGGAGTTTTAGGCATAGGTTGAGATCTTTCATCCAACTGCGGTGAGGAAGTAGCAGCAGTGGTTTGTGGTGACTTTTATGTTGTCACTGACAGTTGCTCTGGGATCTCATCTTCCAGAGTTGCCTTTGTTTTGGGTTTGGTGGGTTTTCTGGATGTTTTTCTTTTGGTCTTTTTGGTAATGTCAGGTGTGGGTTTCAAAGCAGTGGTTGTGCTGCTATGATAACTTGGAGCAGTGGGCTCAGCAGCAGATGTCTGAGGAGCAGTTGTCACTGCTAAATTCTGCTCAGACACCTCTGCTTTTGTTTTTATAGGCGCCATCATTCTTGAAAATGTTTCATTTGTTAAGCTTTTTATTTGACAATAAACACCTTGTTTGAGCAAATTTACATTTTCCTTTTCAAATTTTTGTTCAAAATAATAACTCAAAAATCTTAGAAAAAGTAAAAATGCTTTGCTATCAACATTTTTTATCAAGTCATTAAAGATCTCCTGGGAGTAGTTGTAGTTTTTGTTGTTTAGAATAGCATATCCCAGGCATTGAATCTTTAATGGTATTTCGTTGAACGATGTTGTTTTATTCGAAACACACATCAGAAGTGTGTGAAATAGAAACCTAGGTGCAGAAGGAAAATAACCTTTTTGTAAGGTATCTACCTTTGATTGTTCTGCATATCCCCTTTTTACGAAATCAGTTTTCATCTCGGCCTTATCAAAAGAGATTTTACCTTCCTGGTCGTCGAGTTTAAAGACTTCGGAGATTGATTGTGGTGTGATTTGAATCACTTTACCCTGTATCGAGGAGTTAATGGCTATGACTTTATCGTCTTGTTTTTCAAGCGTCGCCTTTTTCCAAAACTCTCTCTGGGTTTGCAGATAGATGGGAGCATTTACTGTCAACAAAGTTTTGTACTTTGATGCAGATATTGTATCAATGATGGAGTCGAAAGTGTGGTTGTCTTTGAGTTTTGTGAGTAAACCCAAATAGTTGTGAGATTGTTTGTATGGTATTTCGATGGGTTCTTCGGCCGTTTGAGCGGCTTCTTTGGAAGGTGATGGTGATTTTGTTTTTTATTTCGATTTTGATTTTGATTTTGATTTTGATTTTGTCATTTTTGCGGAGAAGAGCGAAGAATGATTTTGAAGATTTTGAGAAGAAGGATTGGAAACTGCTTTGAGAAGAGAATTTTGGAATTCAATTCGACAGGGTAAAACCCTGTTTGAGGTTAAGGGCAGGGTTTTATTTAGGGAAAAAGTGATCGCTGATGTGGCAGCGGTTATTATGATCTGAAGGCCGAAAACTGACCACGTGTCAAGCACTGATGAAATGGATGAAAGGTGGAGAACAGTTGTTTTAAGGGCCGTTGATGTATCAAACATCAGAGGTTACAACGGTAATAATGTGGACAGTGGAAGATTTTTACTATCACTGGATAGTACATCAGTGGATAAGTCACTGATTTTGAGCATCAGTGCTTGTCAAGAGAATGGTAGGATCAGTGGTTGACTTTCAACAGTGGACAGTATTTAGAGATCAGACGTTGGAACAAAACAGTGGTTAGGATAAATGGCACAGATTTGAAGGACAGGTATTCCAGCAACAGTTTTGAGAATTTTCATTCAAGGTTTTTGCCACATGTCAACTTTGAAGGACAGTGGTTTAGTACCCCAGATGATGAGCACATTTTGCTAAGGCAACTCATTTTCGTTAAATATCCAATTAAAACATGAGTGCCCCAGTAATTTAAACAATGTTTGGCAATCAACCTTTAAATGTTTAAGAACAAACCTGAGTATGACATGATCTTAACATATATACCATTTCCTTTTGACCCATTTTTAAGGACAATAATACCACCAAAAATAAGGTACTACATCCTGATAGGAACTGAAACTATTGCCAACAAAAACAAGCAAAAGTTCCAAATATATTATTCAAAAAAAATGAACAATATATCCTGGTTATTTGAGAAAATCCTTTTGAAAAAAATGGTTAAAAGAATTTTATAAGAACAGCATCAAAAGGAATCTGGTATATTTTCAGAAGAAAACGTAATCATAACATTCTCAAGTTTATAGAAATGGTCAGTGGTAGGAAATTTTGAATACATTTTGACCACTGTTAGGAACCATTTTATAGTCAGTTGATTGCAAACATGGTCCTCTTTGAAGTTCATTCACCGGAATCAAAACCTTTTCCTGAACAGATGAATGCACACAGTTGCTTAATGACCATTATTACCCTAAATTTTGACTCTTCGGTGTTTTATGTTTATACTCTTTTCTTTTGTCTTCAAAAGTTTTGAGATAAACACACTTCTGAGTTTTTGTGAATTTTCTTAGTATATTTTAACATAGTTGATTTTGTCCTTTTGAGGAACTCAACCTGTTTTCAACACATAAGATCTGAATGACTAAAGTTTTAATTTCCCCTTTTTTTATGTTAACAAAAACACTAATGCTTTATGAACATAGGTTTTTGTTAATCTGAGGTTCATACTTTAGCATTTTAATAAGGTGACATCACAAATTTCATAACAGCAATTGAAATCAATTTTGAAAACATGAAATAATCCCACAGTTTAACAGATATGTTTTCAGATCTGAAAACTATGAGTGTCTGGTGCATGAAATCACTTGTTGTGTGAAATTTGTGTGTCATATGACACCTTGGTTGATTTACAGAGTTTTTGAATATCCACTTTGAACATGATTTACTCGATACTCTGTTTTTCAACAAAATACAACCAACCTTAGTATCAATGAATTTTGAGCCGAACTGTTATGTCAAATTGATTGTTAGATCGAATTTGACTGTCCAGGCTCTGATACCAATTGTTAGGATCGGAGGCTCTTATGATTATGTTTGTTTGTATGATTTGAACGATTTGTGAATATGAAAACATGTAAAGTGCAGCGGAAATGAAAACAAACTTTGTAAACACAATCAAAAGGAGAAAATAGTTTGATAAACATTTGCTTCTCATAGAGTCAAAAGATTACAAATCAAAGAAAAATATTACAGACATGCTTACAAACTAAACTCCCCCTCAGCCTCATGCCCCAAGGATGGTTGCACACAAGATGAAAGGATTGGACTAGAGGAGAAGAACTCGCTCAGTCAATCAAATGTAACAGTACAGGGTACTGTTACATTTATAGGCAAACCAAACCACTGAGGTATCTCAGCTGACATCACCATGAAAGCGACGTCTAACAAACTAACAACCTGTATCTACTGTCCTCATACAAACACTGCTAAACCTAACCACTGACTATACATAAAACAGATAATTCACTAAACAGCTGCTCTCCCTTTATGTCAGTGCTTTCCTCAAGGTTGATCAGTCCTTGATTGGGCAGTGCTTTATCATCAGTGGATATGACCAGCAGTTGTTGAATACTTCATGGATTTGATCAGCAGTTGAACGACCAGCAGTAGTTGTAAATGCACAGCGGATAAAGACCATCAGTTGTTATAAATCACTTTCAAGGGAGAAGCTTAACGTAAACTGCTGCTTATTATGAATCCACTGTTGTGACCTGGTTTTGGCTTTACATTATCTGTTCCTCTGGTAGGGTTCAATCCCAACACATGTAATTACCAACAATTAGATGTGTAGTTAAGACTACACATACTATATAAATATGGATTTATTAAAACTTTTACAAATCACAAGTTATTCAACATAACGTGATTGAATTCGTCGTTTAAAATTTACGACGGGACACTGTGCGGAAGCATGTATCTTTATCGTGTTCGGTTCTTCGATGAGCTTGATCGTCTTCCGGCATCCAAAATGTACCTACACTTCATAAACATGAAATGCTTTAGTCATACGGGATTTAACACGTGTCTAAACGAGTCCAAGAAACGATTGATTCAAAAAAAAAAAAAAACTTGAAACTTGCCTCCACCGTAACTTACGGTGCACACCGTAAGTTACGGTGGCCCCTGTTTAAAAGTACCCCACCGTAAAACAGGAATAAATTGGCGTAAAGACTTCAGCCCCCCACCGTAACTTACGGTGGGCACCGTAAGTTACGGTGGCCCCTGTATCAGCCCCATCCATTTTGCCGTTTTTGACAAGGAAACTTCCGTATCTTTCAATCCGCTTGTCCGTTTGACCTACCGTTTCTTCCTATGTGATTGTAATTTAAACCTCCATCATATGGAGTTAAAATCCAACATCCGGATTAACAAAATTTAAGACTTTTAAGTCTTCGGCTTATTACCCTTTTTACCAAATTTTGACCCGTTCGTGACTTATCAAGCAAACAAGTTTGTTTGACCCTTATTTCTCTTAAACCTATTAAATTCAATTATGTTTAACATTTTAGGGTCCAATTACAGGTTCATATACCTTCTTAAACCCATTTTCACTCATATGCTTATTTTGACCCGTTAAGGGTATTTAAGCATAATTTAAGCACAAATCACTTTCATTCGTTTCTAAATACATATGTCCACATTTCTTATCAAATGATCTCCCACCACAACTATATTTGTGGTGGATTCAATGTGGTGATTTATATATTCCAAATTTTACCCTTCAAATCATTATTTTACGACAAAGACTCTTTATAGAGTCATTAAACCAATATTTTACATCTTTCGCTTTTCATACTTATTCAAAGTATTTATTTCATCCTATCACTTATTTCCAAACAACATTTATGGTGCGTTTGCTCAATTTCACTTATAAGGGCGTTTTAGTCAATTTTAGTCCTTCTTTTACGACGAAGGACTTTTAGTACATGTTTAACCCAAAAATCCAACTTTCTAACTATAGTCTTGTTTAGAAACCATTATGTTTCTAAAACGTCATAATCATAACTAAATTTATTCGGTTTACCTAAAAGATAACCAAATATCCATATTTTAACCTTGTCTAACTCTTATAGAACTCCAATTTCTACATGATGAGTTGTATCATTATACATACCTGGCTCGGATCAATATATTGACCCGTTTCAAAACCTTTCCTTAGTGGCTGCTAAGTGATAGCGATGTAAGCATCCATGTGCTATTTATTTCCTAAAATCATACAACTTGACAACCCATTAGTCGATATTGTCAAAGGGTGATAATTTCACCTTTTGACCCGTTTGGTCTAAATGACCAATTACCATTGTCAAATTACCGTTTTGCCCTTAATGGTTATTATGATTTAACTTATATGATAACCATTAAAAGTACATGTTTCATTCGTCATAATATGATCGAATTACCGATTTAACTCATTTTTAGCTATCACTATGTTTTCTTATCATATTTGATTATCTTGTTCCGTACGACTACACGCCGGAACACCATATCTCAATTAGGTGTTTTTCTTTTTCGTAACTAATACGACGAAAGAATATTATAAGATATATGACTAGTGTAAGATATACTTACCTTGCATCCATGCCACGTTTTTCTTTCCGTACTCGCTCCGTTTGACTCGCTTCATCCACAAGCTTCCACCTAGCTTGTTAGGCGTCAAACTATCATCATATTTCATAAGATGGTTAATTTAGTCATTGTTAATCATAACTATTCCATCTTACGTATTTTTCTATCAATATTATCATTCGATCTTATTAATGGTCGGTTTGACTACTAAAAGTCAAACGCCCCTTAGCATATAAGATGCACATTCAAGTTCGACAACTAGTTTAAACATTCCAATAAATTACCCGGTAGGCATTATTTTTAGGCCCCCGTTTTAACTAAAGATCTAACTAAGTCCATTGTCTTTTCAACACTTCAACTAGCTCAAGCGATTATCAAGGCTAGTTTGTTCATTCATTTCGCAAGAACTAAGGGTCTCTCATATATGAGCGAAAACCCCATTTCATCCTATTACTAGCATTCATCCAAACATTTAATAAAATCAAGTTCTATCTATCAATAAGTAGATAACATGATCTCATACACTTAGTTACATGAATATGGCTACCAAGTTTCATCATAACATTCAAAACCCATTTCAATCATGTATGAACAAGTACCCAAATTCATGGTTAAATCAAACACCTTCTATTTGTTATCATGCATGTTGATTCTAAGCATAGTTATATCATCAAAATCATCATAACATTAAAACCCACTTATCTAAGTGTGTTAATTCATCAAATCCTTCAATTCATAGCATGTTATGTATGATTTTCATTTATGGTTTCGTTCCTAAGCAAGTATACATCACTAATCTAGCCCTATCTTCTCTAATCCATGCCCAATTCACGATTAGGATGATTATCAACTTTTTACAACTTCATGAATGTTAGAAATTCGACATACCTTAAGATCCCCTTGACTTGGTGATCACGAATATGTGCTTGAATTTCGATTTGGGTTTGATTTGCCCTTTCAATTTTCTTGATTTGTGCTTGTTAGGGTTTTGAGCTCAAGATGTTCTTGGCTCCTGTGGATATCTCGACCAGAACACACACTTTAAGTGTGTGTTTTGGTGTTTAACTTTTTTTTTAATAAAACAAGTTTCCCACTTGACATTATTAGTCCCTCATGTTTCCTTTTGATCAAATGAAGCTATAACTCACCATTAGTCACTTAATCACATGCTACTAACTAGGTTAATTATTCCTTGTTACTTTAGCGGGTTCGGGAAGTTATAACCCGTTATGTTTTTATGTCCCGTTAACTCGGGCCTTTCGTAACTTTATTTCCTCTAGCATTTATTTTCCTTTTTAATTAATATTAGGATTATTTGTTTAAGTCCTAATACTCGTCGGGTTAGTTTTACCGTTAACGGTATTTTATCCGTCTTTTAGTACTCACGTGGTTTGACTACCAAACCCGTTTTCGGGGTGTTACACTAGTGTATCTGATTTCCATAATCATCAACACTAGAGGAAAAGAATTGAAAGATATCCCCGTAGTATCTCAATTTTAAGACGTATTTCCAGAAGAATTACCAGGACTACCACCAGACAGAGAAGTCAAATTCAGAATTCATCTGCTACCAGAAACAACACCAATTGCCAAAGCACCTTACCGTTTGGCATCCGCAGAAATGCAAGAGTTAAAGAAGCAATTAGACGAATTGTTGGAGAAAGGATTCATACAGCCAAGCTCATCGCCATCGGGAGCACCGATCTTATTCATTAAAAAGAAAGACGGGTCAATGCGAATGTGCATTGATTACCGTGAATTGAATAAAGTCACGATTAAAAATCGGTACCCATTACTGAGAATCGATGATTTGTTTGATCAGTTACAAGGAGCTCGATTTTTTTCTAAGATCGATTTACGCTCAGGATATCATCAATTGAAGGTACAGGAAGAGGACATTCCTAAGACCGCTTTTAGAACAAGGTATGGTCATTATGAATTTATTGTCATGCCATTTTGTTTAACCAATGCCCTAGCCGCATTTATAGACATGATGAACCGAATATGTAAGCCATATTTGGATAAATTCATAATTGTCTCTATAAATGATATTCTCATTTACTTTAAGAGTAAAGAGGAACATGCAACGCATCTGCATGCACTCCTAAGTTTATTGAGAAAAGAAAAGTTTTATGCTAAATTTTCAAAGTGTGAGTTTTGGTTAGAAGAAGTACAATTTCTTGGACATTTAGTTAATCATGAAGCATTTGGATCCCACAAAGATTGAGGCAATTACTAAATGGAAAACCCCTGAATCACCAACAGAGGTTAGAAGTTTTCTAGGACTGGCCGGTTATTATAGACGGTTTATTAGAGATTTTTCTAGAATAGCCATTCTCTTAACTAAGCTAACCTGTAAATTTGTTAAATTTGAATGGGGACCAAAACAGGAAGAAGCATTTAGAATTCTTAAGCAAAGATTAACCAACGCACCCATACTCGCATTACCAGAAGGAACTGAACACTTTGTAGTCTTTTGTGACGCTTCTAAGTTAGGTTATGGATGTGTGTTAATGCAACCTCAAAAGGTTATAGCCTATGCTTCTAGACAACTTAAGAATCATGAAGAGAATTATACAACACATGATCTAGAATTAGGAGCCATAATTTTTGCCCTTAAGATTTAGAGACATTACCTTTATGGTAGTAAGTTCACCATTTTCACTGATCATAAGAGTTTAAGATATGTTTTTGGGCAAAAGGAATTAAATATGAGACAAAGACGATGGATGGAAATCCTTAGTGATTATGATTGTAATATCCAGTATCATGCAGGAAAGGCTAATGTAATTGCTGATGCTTTAAGTCAAAAGTATCATGAAAAGCCAAAAAGAGTATGTTATCTTAATTTAAATCTGCAGATAGATTTAAATGAACAGATTAGAGAAGCACAGGAATCAGTAATCAAGGATTATACTGAAAAATTGAAAGGAATGATTAAGGAATTAGAATAAGGAACAGATGGAATTTGGCGATTCCATAAGAAAAGGATTTGGATACCTAAACTAGGAAGTCTATGCCACCGTATATTAGAAGAAGCCCATAAGTCTAAGTATACAATACACCCTGGGAATGACAAGATGTATCAAGATTTAAGAAAGAATTTCTGGTGGATAGGAATGAAAAAGGATATAGCAGCTTATGTTTCTAAGTATCTAACTTGTTCACAAGTTAAAGCTGAACATCAGAAACCCTCTGGTTTATTGCAACAGTTAGAAATATCAGTATGGAAGTGGGAATTGATAACAATGGATTTTGTTACCAAATTAACCAAGACAAGAAAAGGTAATGATACAATCTGGGTGATTGTAGACAGGTTAACCAAGTCAGCTCATTTCTTACCAATAAAGGAAACTTTCAGTATGGAACAGTTAGCCAAGTTATATGTAAATGAAATAGTTTCATTACATGGAATTCCTTTATCAATTGTTTCTGATAGAGATAGCCGTTTTACCTCTCATTTTTGGACTAGTTTCCAAAAAGCAATGGGATCCAAGCTAAATCTAAGCACCGCTTATCATCCTCAAACGGATGGACAAAGCGAAAGGACAATTCAGACAATGGAAGATATGCTTAGAGCTTGTGTGATTGATTTCGGAGGAAGTTGGGACGATCATCTACCATTAATAGAATTTTCTTACAATAATAGCTACCATACCAGTATTAATGTTGCACCATTCCAAGCACTTTATGGATGAAAGTGCCGAACTCCAGTCTGTTAGGCAGAAGTTGGGGAAAAGCAACTATCTGGACCCGAGATAGTACAAGAAACAACAGACAAAATTATTCAAGTCAAGGAATGACTAAAGGTAGCACGTGATCGACAAAAGAGTTATGCTGACAACAGGCGAAAACCGTTGGAATTTTAGGTAGGAGATAAGGTCTTATTTAAGGTTTCTCCTTGGAAGGGAGTGGTGAGATTCATCAAAAGAGGAAAGCTAAGCCCCAGGTATGTTGGACCCTTTGAGATTATCAGAAGGATAGGACCAGTAGCTTATCAGCTACAACTGCCAGAAGAAATGCCAGGAAAACATGATGTATTTCATGTATGCAATCTCAAAAAGTGTTTAGCCGATGAATTATTAGTAGTACCTCTTAAGGACATGGAGGTAAATGAAAAGCTTAAATTCATAGAAAAGCCTCTACAGATTAAAGACAGAAAAGTCAAGAATCTCAAACAAAAGAGTTTAGTTCTAGTCAAAGTAAAATGGGATTTCAAAAGAGGACCAGAATACACATGGGAGCTTGAATCAGAGATGCAAAGGAAATACCCACACCTATTCCAGTAGACCCCGAGGAAGAGTTCTGAAACAAGGTGGGGAGGGTATAACAACCCTCCTAAAATAATTTTGACACTCCTAAAATATTTAAAACATCCCTACATGTCCTAAAATACACCCCGTATATATTAAATAAAAACAATTTTTAATGGTCCTTGGCGGCCCGCGATAGAGCCACATAAGGCTTACGCGGGGCGCGATAGCCTAGTTACGAGGCCTCACTCGGAGCCGCCACGTGTCACCACTTGTCGAAGCTAAGTTGTTGACCGGACAAGGCTACACCATAGATCCCCTAGCTCGCGGCCCGCGTAAACCCTCACCTCATCTTTCGTGGGGCGTGACGGACTCGACGATCAACCCTATATAAGGAGGCCATCGGCCTTCAGTCCAATTCGCTCAATTCTTTTCGATCTCTCTCAAAATATGAAGTAATAGAATTATACCCGGGCATTAAACCCACTAAAATAGCGAAGCTCTGCCTCGTTGTAAGTATTTTAACCCCCGGTTACGTATTAGATACGCTGCCCGATTGATCTAGCGCTCCGTAACGGCTGTTGAGGCTCTGCCCGACGTAGTCGTTGGAGTTCTGTCTCGGGGAGGGTATAACTAATGTAAATTTGGGTTATTATACTAACGCGTGTGCACTATTTAAAATTTATAGATTATAACCAGGAAGCCACAGGAAAAATACTTAAGATAGCAATGTGAGTAATCTCCTTTTTGTAAACTGTTTTTAAAAACCTTTATTTATTTTAAATTATAATTAGCAGTGATTGAGTCTTTGTAATTCTTCAATTACTGCCGGTATGTTGGGGTTTTGTATACAAAATGTGGAACACATTACCATTGGACAACGAGATAGCCAATGTGTAATATGACCTATCAGTCAGGATTGACAGTACTGAATGAGTAATTGTGTAGATATAAACATTGTAATCGCTCTCAATATTGAAAAATGATAAAACTTTTCTTGATTAAATTGGGATTCACTCACCAGTATTTCCCACTGACAAAATGTTTTTAAACGCGTTTCAGGTAACAAAATGTGAAAGCCAAATAGAAGCCAGTTGGACAGCACGAAAGGCTTGGAAAAGTGGCTATAAAAGTTACCTAAATAAAGAAGATGTTTTATTTCAATAAAATAGGGTTTATCCCTAAAAACCTGTTTGTAACGAAACCTTGGGTTTTGTCCCAATATAATTATTATAAAATGTGGTGTTTTACTCAGATAAAATATTTCCTAACTACGGTCCTGATGAAATTTCCGCTGCCAAATAATAATAAACACCGATCACCATCTCTAAGTAGGCAGGGGTCGGGGGTTGCGACAGCCATAAAGCATTCATCACCAACCAGAGAGTTAGATGCATGAGAAAAATCATTCAAACTAACCTTCTGATTACAAAACGTGATGTCAACTGTACCATTACTATAATCTATCAAAGCATCAACAGTTTCTTAAAAAGTTCTACCAAGTATGACATTAGGTTGCTTAGATTTTTCAGTTTGTATATAATGCAAAACCAAAAAGTCGATCGGGTAGTAGAAATCTTCCACTATGATAATGACATTACACAAAATTCCCCTGCGCAGTTTTAACGTTAAATAAGCCAACACCACTGTGGTGTCGCCCTGTTTCAAAGGTCCAAAGTCATACTAGTCATACAGACTCCCCGGGAGAATATTGACACTAGCACCCAAATCCAACAAAGCTCGACTTATTTTAAAGTCACCCACTTGAATGGATTAGAGCAGCACCTGGATCTCAGAGCTTTGGATGGAGGACACCCGAGAAATGACACTTACATTTTCGGTTAAAGCAATTTTCTTTGAAAAATTGTTATGTCGTTTTCGGGCACACAATTCTTTCAAATATTTTGCATAAGCCAGAACCTGTTTGATGGAATCAAGTAACGGAAGGTTTATTTTGACTTGTTTGAAAAATTCCCACATCTCATCTTGTTTTGGGCCCCATTTGTTGAAACTTTTGTGTTCAGATTTAACAAGGCTTTAGGAAACGGGACGGTATTACCCTCTATGCCCTTTCCTTAGCTTCGACTGCTTCGGTTTCTATCACCCTATTATTTGATTATTGAAAACTCACTTTTTAGTCTTTTTAAGGCTGACAGATTTCGGCTAATCATCTAACTCATTTTCTTCATCTACCTCCTCCACTAAACCCTCTGCAACTGGTGGGGGATGACTGACCTTGTTACCATAGACTTTGCTAAAACAAATAATACTAACCTGATTAACTTTGGAATTAGATGAACTGCCGCTCTGATGCTGAGGATTCTTGTAGTGTCACTTGGTAATCTACCTGAATCCTTACTTCCTTAAGCCATATCGGCTGCCAACTAAACAACCTGTTTTTCTAAGGCTTGATGAGCCTTAGACTGCAAATCTTGGTCTTTCCGTATCTGCTTCAAAATTTCCATCATCTCATTATTAGATTCTTCATTCTGATTTCCTAGCCTTCCTTGATCTGGGTGTCACACCCCAACCGATGGCGGAATCATCGGGGCGCGGCACTGAGCGAGACAGATTGTCCAGAAGTTTCCATAACAATTATCATTACCAATCAATTTAAAGTAACATGTCCCATACCATGTCTCAAAAGGTAAGCAAATTATTACAGACAAATCTAGGCAAATAATTATGTTCCGACAATTCAGATTTTACAAAAATTGCCCAATTGTTTATCTGCTTCTAGAGACCCTTGATTTTAGATCTACAGACAACTATTTGTTGGACTCTAGAAGATTATTCTAGCCTCGCTTTCCTAGCAGATAAGCATCCTAATTACCTGTCACATACGTTAAAATAAAAGTCAATACACATAGTGTAAAGGTGAGCATACAAGTTTAGTAATAGCATATAGAGTTCGAAATAGTTTACGCATAACCAGCACGTACACAGAGGAAAACGAAGCATTTTAATTATCGACATGGATCTATCGATACCAATGACTGCGGGCTGACTGCACAAGGCAGTTCGCAATACAAGACCACCACTGTAGTCCATGCAAGTAATTGTCCTTAACAACCCCCATGTGAACGGGTGCTGAGTCTAAACTATAGTACTATCGTCGTTAAGGCAGGTAGACAGCATTCCATGTGTAAACATAATAAACAAGCATTCATTAAGTCACGTAATACATGCGGTAACGGTTAGCGTTTAAAATATTGCGTAGTGTGTTCGATGTGATTTAGAATAAGTAACGTATGTAACACCCAAAAGTGCATAAAGCAAAAAGGGATCGAGTATACTCACAGCGGTTGGATGGATTGAAGGGAGCGCTTGAGAGTAAGGTTAGCCTGAATAGTTCGATAGAATAACGGTAAGTGACGTGTAAAACGAGGGTAAGCGTTGATGGGTCGAATGGCAGTACGGTCGGACAGTAATCCGATCGGACAGCCAATTCGTGCGGATGATAATCCGTTCGGATGGTTATCCGGTCGGACGGTTGTCCGGTCGGATGACTATTCGAGTGGATTGTTTCTTCCTATGAGAAGAATGTGTTTGTGTATGATGGTTTGTCTTTTGAAGTTTTTGTTGTAGCATTTGAAAACATTGAAGTATCTCTACCCTTCAAGTCGGTCGGTCGGACGGTCGTCCGATCGGACAGCGATCTGACTGGTTGACACTTCAAGTGAGAATAAGTTCTCAGCAGGTTGTCACTCGATCGGACAGCAGTCCGGTCGGGTGGCATCACTAGTGCACTGAACATGTTGAAAATCGATTAAGTGTTAAAGTCAAGTATCTCATGATCCGAAGAGTAATCCGGTTGGATGGTAGTCTGATCGGGTAGCAATTCATTCAATACTCAATCTTTAGTGAAGTTGATTAAGTGTGGATCCCATAGTGTCAGCCGTTCGATCCGCCAGTCGCTCGGATGGCTGTCCGGTCGGACAGTAGTCCGGTCGGGTGGCTCTCCGTGCTGGTCGTACCGTTCATCTTTCACTTGGTTGTTTTGATTATTTGTAGTTTTTATCGAGGAATCTTGATATCGCGTCAAACAACGGGAATTTCGTCATTACTTGGTTTTCCTGACCGGACAGGAATCACCCAAACCCGATCAGTGAACTATTCGAGACAGTGGTTCACGTTTAACCCGAAATCGGTGAGCCTCGCGGATAGGATCGGATCTTGAGCTTTCACAACCACAAGAATGAGTAGTATGTCGACACAAGCTCCGTTCCTACCGGTTTTGAGTGCATTGAGTGTAAAAGATTTGAAAGAAAGTTGGAACCCATTTTTCAATCCTTTCTTTGGTGAGAATGTTTAGATCTACTAGAGATCTTTGTTAGTTTATGTGGAAATCGATTAGATCTAAGTTGTTCTTGAAGGATTGAAGCCAAAACATGAAGTTCTTCAAGAACTCATGATGACATCATCCTCGAACACCTCAAATCGGGTGATTTCACGGTTAAAAGTTAAGACTCCAAAGATAGAAAGGTGTAGGAGTGCATGTAGATCAAGAAAGTACAAGATTTAGGACGAGATCTTACCTGGTTTGAGAGAAATCGAAGAAAAGGTGAAGAAAGCGTGCTGTTCGGACAGAGGATTTCCAATAGTAGAAAGTTTGTAAGCGGCATGGGTATTTATAGGATTCCAAAAGAGGAAAGGGTGGGCCGGTCGGGTGACACCACACCCGGATGACAGGTCGGTCGGGTGGCACACCGACCGGATGACAGCTCGGTCAGATGGCAATCCGGCCGGCTGGTATCTAGTTCGAGTGCGCGGCACGACAATTTTTGATATTTCAATTTCGATTGTGAGCGATGCGAATGCGATAGAGTTTTCCCTATTCAAATTACTTTTAATCCCAACTACCCATATCTTGCATTATCCTTTCTCCACTAATTATCGTACTATATCGTCATACAATCATCTTAATTCGTATTCGTTTTGCGATTGCGATTCGATTGCGATTGAGTTCGATTGTGATTCGATTGCGATTGTGTTCGATTGCGTTCGATTGATCACCACACATTATATAATATAAACACACACAAGTAACACATAAGGCACACACACACGTATAGTAGTCACCAAAATGCGTAATTCGAGTTGCGAGCGCGATGTTGATTAGATTAGTTCGATTAGTGTTTATTTGACTTTATCGCATTGTTACATCCTATTATTCACAATCATAAAGCGATTCGTATCGTTAAATACTCGATTACTGCGATTTTAATTTGTTACTGCACATAATACAACTAACGTAATACATAAAATAGACCATATACAGTCAAAGAAGTCAAAACAGGGATTGTGCGAGGAGAGACAGACTACAATTAGAAATCTTTTCTTCCTTTGACTTCAATCTTGACTTTGACTTTGACTTTCGAAACACTGGGGTTTTACACTGGGCTCTTCTGATAACTTCTCTAACTTCCCTAGTTGTAACCACATTGTCTATAGTTCTCGTTATTATAACCAGATTTTTTATTCTGGTATTGCTGACCTCCCTGATTTGGTACCTGAAAATTAGGATTAGATTGGTTAGTAGTGCTACTGTATCGAAAATTGGGGTGATTACGCAAACCCAGATGATATGTATTCAAATTCATATCATATTTCTTGTGGTCACCATACACCATGTTGACCTCTTCTTCAGCTCCACCAATTGGTCCGGACAATCTTCCATCATATGACCCAAATCACCACATGAATCACATACCGAGAAATTTTGAGCGGCATGGAATGTGGCCCATCCTTCTAGGCCTTTAAACTTTTCCAGTTGACACTCCAATGCCTCCTTCTCGCGCTCCAACTGAGCTACCCTAACATTAAAGTACTAGTACTCATCGTTGTCATCGTTGAATGTGTCTTATTTCTATCTGATTGTGCTTGTCTCTTTGAATCCGTAGCTACTATTTCCAAATAGTCCCAATCCACATCAACATTATGGAGAATAGTACCCTCAGTTGTAACCTTTGTATCTCATTTATCGTCATTAGAAATCCCATTATGGAATGAAGTTATCAATTACCATCGTTGAATACCATGATGGGGACAGTTTTGTATTCCAAGACTCGTGAAACAACTCACCTGGTAACTGATGAAACTTTTTGATGGCTGCCCTAGCTATAGTTGTTCGCTGAGGAGTGTAATATTCTTCTCAGAACTGTTGTTGCAACTCCTCCCATGTATCTATACTAGCATAGGGAAAGGATGTAAACCAATCTTTCGAAGCATCCTTCAATGAGAACTGGAATAATACCAACTTTACATGATTTGGTGTAAACCCGTGTCCGCCAATCATCCTACGCACTGCCTCGAAATCTGTAATATAAGCATAGGGTTCCTCACTACCTTTCCCGAGAAAAATAGGTACCATGTTTAGAATATGCGGATCTGCTTCGAATGACCTATCCCGATTCACTACCGGCATCACTATTGGGGAAGAGTATGTTTCGATCCGCGATCGAAAGTGGCTCCCTCCCCCCCCCCCCCCCGATATTTGGATCCGGAAATAGAGGATCCTTTTGCCTATGAAGAGGCATAACTGGTGCCATGTTTGCTCGTGGTGGAGTTTGGTATCCATCTCCCTGACGATGCGGTCTCTGCTGAAATCCTTGTTGGTTCTAGTTTGCTGCCGGATTCAACTTACCACCTCGATACCCCATGTATCCATCATCACCACCCCAATCTTCTTCATCTTCTTATCCATCACCATACCATCATCCCAGTTCTCAACTCTAGCCTGGTTGTCTCCTTGATCGAACAAATCACCTGCACGGTGCGAGTGCGGCTCTTAGTTGGCTATATGAACACCCTGTAACAGATTGGGTTGTCGGTGTTGTTGCTTCTCTAGTGGGTATTCAAGTGCCTCACTAATAATGTGCAAATCACCTTATGGTGGTTGTGCTTGTCGGGCATTCAAATTTTGAGGTGGTGGTTGATTCTATTGATTTGGGTATTGTAGTCAGTTCAGTTGATTTTGATTCTGGAAGGGAGAAGCTGGCATGTAAGGAAGTGAATTTTACTACAATGGCTGTGGTGGCGGTTGGTTCAAATTTTGCTGATTCTTTGGTGGATTCATGTTGGTAGACTGTGACTTTCCTTTGAGTGCTGAGCGGAGAACAACACACGTGTGTTTAACAGCTCTTTCAATTTCTGGATCAAAGATCAACGGTGATAACCTTTTTGAAAACCTGGTATGCATGCAGTGAAGAGATCACCTACACACAAGCAAACAAGAAACCACATGTAACACTAAACGAAACAAGAATATATATACATACATATAGGGAGGGAGTTGGATACAAAGTCTATTTTTCCTACAAATTGTAGGAAGTGTTCTAATGGTGACATGTGACATTTAGAGATTTTATATTAAAGGGTATAAAGGTAATTGAATAATTAACTTATTTATGGAAGATTTATTTCTTAAAACAAAATAAGGAGTTTTTTAAGGAAATAACATATCTTTTAAGAATTCAAAATTGTCAGTTACTTATAATACAAAGAACGTATAAAGAACAAATTAACATGACATGCGATCACTCATGAACAAATTCTTGACGTTATGTTTTAGCAGTTATTAGTTTATTCACGTTGTGTTTTATCAGTTACAAGTGTAAACAACTTACATTTCCGTATAACACACTGTATAAATAGTTTATATTCTATATAATACACATATATAAATAACTTACATTTTGTATAACACACCAGTATAAACAACTTACATTCCATATAACACACAAGTATAAACAGCTTAATTTCGTATAACACAGCAATATAAACAACTTTGATCGCCAGTATAACACACTAGTATAAACAACTTAGATTCCGTATAACACACCAGTATAAACAACTTTGATCGCTAGTATAACACACTAGTATAAACAACTTAGATTTCGTATAACACACCAGTATAAACAACTTCGATCTCCAGTATAACACACCAATATAAACAACTTAGATTATGTATAACACACCATTATAAAAGCTTGCATTTCGTATAACACATTAGTATAAACAAATTAGATCGCAAAAAAATATGAACATTTTTTTAATAGATTATAGTGTTAGTGTTATCTATTGTTTAAATGTTCTTGAATCATGTTGTTGTCTAGATCCATGATTTTAGAGATTAGTGGTTAATTAATGAAGAAATGACTAGAATAAAGGAACTGATGGTAGTTTCTTTATTTAAAACAAAATTAATTACTACAATGCCCCTCGCCTATTAAATGAATCAATAATTAAAACACAAATATTACAAAAATGTCACCCAACTAATCTAAACCATTAATCAAACACATCTAATGGCACAAAATACTTCCTACACTTTTTAGAAAAAACACACTTTGTAGAGGAGCCTCACCCTATATATATATATATATATGCTTTTATGGTTTTTTTAGAAAGCAAAAACAACTACTCTAAACTAACACTAAGCGCATGAATTCCCCAGTAATTGCGCCATTTTAATGTAGCTGTCGTGGGCTAATAAAAAAAAGTATTTTGCTTAAATACCAATACTAGTACGGGTCAGCAAGGTCGTATCCACAAGGAATTTATGGTTAGTGTTTAGTGAATTAATCAATTAACTAGTGTTATCTAAATTGGGGGTTTGTTTGATTGAATGAGAAATACACCACTTGCTAAGAAAAATGTTATCAGAATAAGAAGAAGTAACCCCCACCCGGAATCCCGATTACCAGTTTAACACAAAGACCTGTTTAATAATTTACACATCACAACCCGACTCTCATCTGTGACTCAGATAAAGACCTCTCCGACTCTAAGTTTAATCAGTAGCTTAAGGTTGGAGGGATGAACGCTCGATTTTCCGAAGACAGACGCAAAGACACTCGATTTTGGCCAACGGAAGCAACACATGTACGAAGATCATCACCTTCGTACGAAAGCACGCCATCATACGAAGGCTCAGCTTCGTACGAGCCTTCTGTTTCCCACCGACACTTTGATTTCCGGCCGTTTCAGCACTTTGGAGGACTTACGCTTCTGTTCCCGTACGCAGGTTGGCGCTCCCTTCAATCCATTCTCGGACTGTGTTTACTTATTATACACACACTGTGAGTATACTCGAACCCTTTTTCTCTTAACGCACTTTTGGGTGTTACATACGTTCTCTATCAAAAACACAACACACAACGCTTAACACTTTTATAAACGCTAACCGCTCCCGCATGCTATACGTGATTAGTTGAATGCCTGTTGCCATGCTTATAAAGTAATTACTTGCCTGACCGCCTTTAGCAATGATAGTACTATAGTTTGGACTCAGCACCTAATTTGTCAGGGGTTGCTAAGGATTACCTACTTTACTTCACGTGTTCGCTCCGGTGAGCATGTGTCGCGCATACTCTACTCGCAGTCATGTGGTTAGGATGTATCATTGTTGATAGCTTACTTGATTCACCCGTTACGTGTTACATGCTAGTTATGCGTAAACGCTTTTTTTACTATATTTATGCAAACTTGTGTACTCACCTTTACATTTTTTATTGACTTTATTTTAATGTACGTGACAGGTTGATGATTGGTATGCTACAAAAAGGATAGGAAGTCTAGAAACTCATCTAATAAAAATCTAGGTTGTCGGATCTGTCTTTGTTTGAGAGATTTTGATATCTATATGACTATTTGTGGATTATTTTGTTTGATAGTATGGGATATTAAACGTATTAAAAATATTGTCACATAGTAGTTGTTATGGATTCTCTTGAGCAATCTGATTCGACTAGTGCCGTGCCCCGATGATTCCGCCATCGGTTGGGGTGTGACACATTCGCACAACTAATAGTGATCCGAAGATTGTACAAAAACAAATAAACTAAAACAGGGCACTAATGAAGTGCAAACAATCGTAATCTAAGATTTAGGGTTTTCAAGTGATCAAAATCAACAACCTGTAACAAAACATTTACTAATCTGCTATGTCAATGGAAGATAAGGCGTTTAATTGTTATCAAGGATTTAGGGTTTTATGTAAAAGGAAACATAAACTAAACATTAGTAAGGTCGAAAAGCAGGTGAACAAATCAACATAAAACACAAACAGGTGAAGTAAACTATTATGATTTGCCAAAAAATAATAACTATAGTTACACTAACATTCCAATGAATGTTTTATCAAAACGATAAAGTACCAAATCGAAAAAAATCACAATAAAAAAGATTAAACATCAAATTCCTACAACAGGTGAACAAATCAACAAAAAAACACAAAAACATGAAGTAAACTATTATGTTCAAATCATTATTAGTTGGTTAGCTGACACTAAGATTCAAATGAAATCCTAACAAACAGATAAAATACCAAATCGGAAATAAAATCAAGAAATAAGATCAGTTGGTGATATACATAACGAAGTTCCCAATCCAGATGATTTCGGAGGGATAGTATTGAGAATCTTATGAGAGAAGATTGTGAAGACACGGTGAAGGAGAAGTTCAAAAATTGAGAAAATTGCTTTATTGTTGAGTAAATTACAAGTTTTGTCCTTTATGTTTACATCAAATTTCAGGTGCTGTCCTTTTTGCCAAAATCTTGCAGGCGCTGTCCTTTAACTTTCAAAATCCTGCACGTTTTGTCCTTTAGGCCAAACCTGGTTAGAAATCTCAGTTAAAAAAGGTCATGTGCAGTGCACATGGGGGTAAAATGGTAATTCCCTCTCAACTCATTAAATTCCCCATTTACATCCACAACAACCCCACTAATCCAAGATCATCTCTTCAATTAGTCTCTTCAACCATCATTCATAAACACCACCCCCAAATCACCACCCTCAAATCACCACCACGACTTATATAAAAAATCTCATCTCTAATTAATCAACAGACGTATGTTCAGATCTAATCAAACAGCTTGTTACAAGAATATCATCAAACACATAAAAACATACATTTTTCTTACAAAATGCAGACGCTTAATGATGGATATACATACTTGACCAAAACAGTTAAACACATGAACAAAGTAAGGAACCACAAAATGCAAACAATAGTCGACTACTGACCGAGGGTTTCTTTTAAATGTCTGCTGCCACTGTCATGACCGTGAACTGGAGTTCCGGCGGTCCGCCACTGCCATTCATGTGCGCCGCATCTGCTGTCGGCTCCCACCACCGTCTCAACCAAATCTCCACCTGCTGTCCTCATCTTCCCATCTCGACCACTGCCATTCTCCATCGTCATCATCATCTCAGTCAACATTATCATCTCCGGTGACTGGTTTTAGAGAGGGAAAGAGAGAGGAAATGATAAAGGGGCTAGGGTTCTCTTACCAGAGAGACGGTCGTCGTTGGTCGTTCGGTTTACCATTGAAACCCTAGGCCTTGTAATCGATCTGTAAAATTCTGAATCCTTCATCACCATACCTTGAATATCTTGTCGGAATCTGATGTTGGTTCGTATTCCACCACCTCCACTCAAACCATTGTTGTTTTTGTGAACCATCTCACCTCTATTTGCTGCCTTCATCGTCGGAATACGAGAGAGTGAAATGGGGGCTAATAGAGATAAAGGATCGCTTGAGGTGGTGGTGGTCTGTGGTGGACGATGGCGACTGAAGAGAGAGGGGGTAGTCGCCAGAGGTGGTGGTGGTGTCTGTGGTGGATGTTGGCTGAGAGAGATAAAGAGACACTGAAGAGAGCAGGGTTTATAATATCCTTATTTAAATGGGTTTTTTAATTTAATTAACATATTTTTTAATTAAATGGGTAAAATTACAAAAATATCCTTATTTGCCTACCAAAATTACAAAAATATCCTGATTTAACCAAAAAAAATTAACTGGGTTTGGCCTAAAGGACATAACGTGCAAGATTTTGAAACGTTAAGGACAAAACTCGTAAACTTTTGCGCTAAAGGTCAGCGCCTGCAATTTGATGTAAACATAAAGGACAAAACTTGTAATTTACTCCTTTATTGTTTTTGGTGATGAATATATACACCACTTACCCGTATAATTTCAATTATACTTATTAAAATACCATTATGAAATTATTTTGTAATATTTAATTTAAATAACCTCAATTTCCACCGTTTGACAGTTAGAACTCATATCCATTAGTACAAGTTGGATGATCCGAATCAAAAGGTCCGATCCATATTTATTCGGATCCGTATCCATCTATCTGAAATTAAATAGGTATTTTGTAGAGAATTAATAGTATTGCAATTTCTATTACTTATTGACATATTGAAGTAGGGGAAGGTTCATTTGAGAAGAAAATTTTATTAAGAATAAAAAGAACAAAAGGGTACAATGGTAAAACACTAAATAGTTTTTTCTCATCTCATTTATTATTATGTTTGACTAATTAATTATTCATTAAGACAATCATCCTTCACACTAAAAAAATTTGCCTACACACATCAAAAGTTATCCTACACATTTCGAAATTTATCCTACACATATTGAAATTTATCCTACACAACTCGTAATTTATCCTACACGCCTCGTATTTATCCTACACTATAAATGAATTTTTATTTTTATTTTTTGAGAAAAATATATATCTTAAAAATAAGTTACAAATTTAATATAGTTAGTTATTAAAGATGAAAATACCAATTAATGATGTATGTAAGTTTACCAATATACCCTTATAGTTACATTAAGGGGCTGTTTGGTAACCTCTTAATGACCATTCAGATGCTACCTCTTAATGGTTTAAAACCTCTGAATGAATAAGAGGTAACCTCAAGTCTGAATGGTTAAGAGGTAACCTCTGAATGATAAATCATCACATGTCACATTCTTCTACATTCTTATTGGTAAAATTCTTAATGGTTCCATTAAGAGGTAGTCTCTTAATGACTATTCAGAGCCTACCAAACAGCCCCTAAGTAAAAATATTAAATGAAGTCTAATGAAGCATTTCTATTGGTTAAAATTTCTTCTTTTTTCTTCTTATAAAGAATTTCTTCTCATTTGAACTCTCCACTATTGAAGTAAATGTCCTAAGTAATTCAATTTCTGTTTTTTTTTCTTCTTGGTAAGGTTTAAGAAACATGGGTCTTAGGTTATAAATCATACAAAAAAAATACTTTTATAGATATAGATTTTTTTTATCGCAACCAATAACCCATTAAGGTCACGGGTATATAAACTAGTATGAGTAATATAAACAAAGATATAGGGTCACAATCTTGACGGTTTCAAACTTTACCAGAATGGAGATGAGGTAGACATGCAACAGTAAATTAAAGCATACATACAAAGATGAAGGGTCACAATCCTGATAGTTTGTAACTTCATTGCAATTGACATGAGATACACATACAACAATAGGTTAAAGCAATTATTTAGGAGGTTAAGTCTAAGATGTCCTGATCACTTTCAAATACATACATTTCTTTCTGGTTCAAACTAACCCATGCTTCGATTCCATCACCATCTTTGTCATCCATTAAAGTCACCTTCTCAACTGAACTTCCAGCAGTATTCACCCAGTATGGCTTACCCCAACCAAAATCCGCCTCGTAAATCGAAAAGCGACACCAACTTGTAAAAATGCAAAATTTGTTGTGCTTTAATTCTTCATAAACCAAAGCATAACTTTCCTGCGCATGTCTACATATCTCTTCACCACTTGCCTTTTGAACCAACATTATAACATTTCTTGTAGTGTCTTCTATCAGATCCACAAGATCACCAAACTCCAATCCGGTTTCATTTTGCAAAAACCGGATCGGATACGGAGCCCATACATTCCCAAACGATCTTTCTGATACCGGTGAGCTTGCCTTTCCTCTCAAACTCATGGCCGGGGCCAATAAACAGTTCCTGAGACTCCCACATTTCACTTGGTCAACCGCGATAAGAGCCTTCCATATTAACGAAGCCACCAGTGTCACCCGAGTATGTTGTTGACCATTCGCTGAACCACTTTTCGCTCTTAGCTTTGATATTGAAGTCCCATTAAACCGAAACCTTTTTGTCACAACCATGGCTTCTTGGTCAACCGAAACCAACGAGTGTCCACCTGATGAAACTTTCATAGGCGGGAACAGAAGATCCAGATTATCAAAAGTAGGTTCAAATGAACCATTGATATTGCTACCACCTCCGCGGTTCATACTCGCCCACTGGTTAATAAACCTGACTAGATTGCATCCGTCAGTGACTTGATGTGAAGCAGTCACACCAATAGCAAGTGCACCACAAGCAAAGAAGTTGACCTGCACCATAACCAACCAGGTTGTGTCTAGATCCTTTGCAGATATGAGTTGACTTATATGGTCATTCTTGGGATCTAGTTTGAGAAATTCATCAAGGCTTGAACTCACTTGAGTCACCAAATACTTGACCCCTTGATCAATACAATCAACTTCCAGCCCATCTTTTGTGAGTCTGCCAGCTAGTGGGTAATACAAACTTAGAGCCTCTGACAAAGAGTTGACAAGGTGATCACATCTTTCTGAGATGTCAACCTCTCCATTGGTCTTATAGTAGAAGATCATATCTATGTAAGAAGATGAAGCTAGTTGATCCAGCAAGGAGAGCTTGAAGTGGCGTAGATTTTGTGGGGTTGACTTTGATGGTTTTATGAACAGAACTGATTGAATTTTAATCTCCATGGTTTCAATGATAGATGTTTGTTTGTAGAGTTAAAAGATCTGGAGTATGCTTGCTTTATGGTTTCAATGATAGATGTTTGTGATAGTTGAATGCTTTGTCAATGAAACTGACAGTTGTTTATTTGTTTGTTTGTAGAGTTTGAAAGATCTGGAATACGTGTCCTGGAATCATACCGTTGACCAGAACCCAAAAAGGCAGGGGGAATTTACCAAATTAGCCAAGAATAAACTTTGACCACCAAATTAGCTATTTGATGCCTCCTTGGAGCAGGGCATCACGGATTCAAATGTGCGGGATGCCTCTTTCAAGACCCCTCATGCCTCTTTAAATATGGAAGTGATACGTGTCTCAATGATTAGGTAGACTCCTCCAATGCCCCTCAGCAGACTCATCCAATGCCTCAGCAGACTCTTCCAATGCCCCTCATCAGACTCTTCCAATGCCTCAGGTATGAGTTAAAATTTTATGTGGGACCTACCACGCACTTCATCTTCACCACCGCCACACCGCCACCGCCACCGCCACCACCACTTCATCTTCAAGATCCTTCATGAGCTCCAACAGGGAAGATGCCTCTTTCAAAGGAAGACATGATGATCGAACTGTGTTCACCAAGTCAACAGGGGATAGAAAGAAATGAATCTGAAGGAAGGAAGATTAGTAGTATATTTTATGGTGGTGGCGGCGGCGGCGGCGATGGTGGCGGTGGCGGCGGCGGCGGCGGCGGTGGTGGCGGCGGTGGCGGTGGCGGTGGTGGTGGTGGTGAAGATGAAGTGGGTGGTAGGTCTCACATAAAATTTTAACTCATGCCTAAGGCATTGGATGAGTCTGTTGAGGGGCATTGGAGTAGTCTACCTAATCATTGAGACACGTGTCACTTCCACATTGAAAGAGTCATCCCGCACATTTGAATCCGTGATGCCCTGCTCCAAGGAGGCATCAAATGGCTAATTTGGTGGTCAAAGTTTATTCTTGGCTAATTTGGTAATTTTCTCAAAAGGCAGAGAGAGAGAGAGAGAGGTAAAGAGTCAAAAGACGGCTGAGGAAATAACTGATTAGGGCAAAATAAGTTACTTTGATTATGATTCTTGAGTGGGCTTTATCAAACTTTTTATTGGGCTTTCACACATTGGTCGCTTTCATGTTTCATAATTCATATAGTTTGTAAGATATGTGATATGTACCCGGAGTTCGGTCGATATCAATTTAAAACTAGTAATGTCATGCTCTTACGTTACTATTTACGCAAGTTTCCTTTTAATAGTAATAATAGAATAGAATGGAATAGAATTTTTATAAACTTTTAAAATGTAAAAACAAATTAAAATTAAAATATTTGAGCGAGCTAATGAGTGAGCCAAACTTGGTTCGAGCTTCGCTCATTCACAGGACAAGCTGATTGTGAGCGAGCATAGAGCCATGACCTATTGGACGGCCCTACACACAAGCCTATTCTTATCCAAGTTACTAAGTATATCAATTTCATATCTACTGAATGTATACATGATAGTGAATTTCAACAAATAGTGTTTTTTGTATGTGTATGGAGATCACTTTTCAAAAGTAGTAATCAAACAACATTTAACTATAAAACAATAAGTTAACTAAAACAAGAATATATATTATCAGAAACTTAGAATAAAAGTAAATTCTAGTTGATTGTGTCTGAAAACACTGTACAACAAATATACAACTTTGCCAATAGAAATGAGAAATTTAATTAAAAAAATGTTCATGGTCTACTTTTTATGTTCCATTTTATCAATGACAGGTCCTACCATAGCCTCCAAGTCCTTCAAGTCTTGCTTAAGATCACCAACCTGCAAGGAAAAAAGTCTGTTACAAAAAATGGCCGAGGCAAACATTGTACATGGATGTTACAGAATGGACGAGTCCGGTCTGTTCAAAGATAGGTCAAATATAGTTTTGGTCGAAACAATACAGTAGTGTTTGTATGAACATGTTAGATTTGGTTATAAGACCTATATTATAACAATAATATTATAAATTTACGAATAAAATGATTTAGGAGTATGTATGAAACATATTACACAACGGCCGACTTTTACCCTTTGCCTAATATATCTAAACTGACCCGTTTAGACCAACAGGCCCCTCGAAGTGGCGCAAACGTGTGTTATAACTTATAAGTGTGTACTGGGTGGATGTATTTTTGCTTTTAAAAGAAGTGACCACCATGTGAGACAGGGCATAGCCCAGTTCAACATATTTATTCGGAACCAAATTGTAACATGTAATCTTACAGTTTGTTGTTAAATACCTTGTGGATGAAATCTTCCGTCATTCGAGCATCCTTAGCAATGACATTAGATACATGCTCTACATTTAAAGCAACTTCTTTCAGTTCACCATTGTTTAGCCTCTCTGCGACCTCTGCCGATAACTTTTCTGTTTTAGAGGCAACCTTTTCCACCACCTCGGCCACCTCCTCCACCTCTCTAACAACTCCTTCAACCTTACCTACAATTATCATCATCTTTAAATTCTTTTTGCATTAGTTTATTGAAACATAATTGAACCATCATGTAGCAAGTACCACCACATTAATGTAAATTTGCTTGCCTTCTAGCTTTAGCATGGAATCCCATTTTTGCTTCCAAAATGAGAACATTATTGTTGATGCAGATTTGTGTCCGATGCTTGTCGAATAGATTAGATTTATTATTTTACGCTGATTTTGTAATAGTTAGTGAAACGGTCTATCGAACGTGTATAGACCCGCTCGTTTGAAGTGGTCAAACGAGAGGGTTATTCGGTTGACCGTGTGTGTTTGAAAGACAAAGGGGTGTAGCTATAAATAGCAACCCTTTGCCATTTCAAACACTTGTAGATTGTAGGAGGTTTGAGACCTCACCAGGGAGAGATCACCACTTGATCTCTCCCCGGAACCAAACGGCTCTGGTAAAGGTTCGATTATCTTGTTAATCGGGCCGGCTTGTACTCTTATGTTATCAAATCAATACAGGTTAGTCGTTTATCCGTCTATGATCTTCCCGTCTATGAACATAATCATGATAATCACGGTTTCGGTCCGGAAAACGGTCCTACAATTATAGGTAACATAGAGCCCAATACCCATTTTACCCTGCACAAGATTACATGATCTTTAATAGTTCAGTGTTGGTTACTTGCAGGACCAGTACAAGTAATCTAGACTTGGGCCTAGGGCCTCCAAAAAAATAGGGCCCCGACTTAAAACAAAATTAATATACTAACTAGTAACTATTAATATTAGTGCAAACTTATTGTTTTAGATTTGTTTGATTCCTTATACAAGCAAACTACTCTCTGTTATAGTTGTATTAGATTTTTGTTCGGTTCCAAACACGAATAAAGAAATATCGTTTATAGCAATCAAAGAAGGAAAAAGGGCCTCAAAATATAGCAATCAAAGAAGGAAAAAGGGCCTCAAAACTTCATTTCTCCTTGAGCCTCCAAAAAGGTTGGAACGGCCCTGGTTACTTGGTTATGTCTATAGTGGTGTTGAGACAGTCAGAATGGTTAGTTAACATGACAAAAGGGTTTCGGGTTGATACAAGCATCTTTTACTGGTTAAAACGGGTTAGATCTAGTTGGGTTGACCCACAAACATATTTTTTATATGTAATTTATTTGATTTGGTTGTTATAAATAAATTACAAATGGAAATCTTACTTAGGAGTTTAGATGCATTAAATTTGATATGGACTACTCTTAGTCCATTCAACCTATTTGACTTGTTTCCATTTTTCAATATTTTGTTTTTAATTTGCCATGTTTGTGACAAAACAAAACCCATATTATCTGATTTATTGAAGCATATTTATTTTTAAAATATGTAGTTATCTATGTATTATATTTATAAGCCATCTTTATCATGATAAATATACCAGTTCTAAAAATTAAAATAAGAATTCACTTCAAACCGTCAAAACCAAATGGTCAAATCGCCCAACTTGGTCAGTTTGGTTTGTGGTTTTGAAAACAAGTAATTAGCGAATCGACCAAGAATTCACATCAGAAATGACTAAACTGTTTGAACACTTTTCGTAAAGTGTAGTAGAATGGTTTGTTTTATATAAAGCTAAAAGAGTATATACCAAGAAAAGAGGTTGTCCCTTGGAGGATCTGGATCAGATGGTTGAGCCTTCAAGTTACTTTCATGTTCCCTACGTTTACCAATCATAAACGAGTAAAACAAGTTCTTCAATGTTCAACTAATATCTTGGAACCGAAAAGAAGCCCAAAAGGTGAAGACACTCACATTTTAGACTCCGGCCTTTCAATCAAACTGCCACTAGAAAAGCTTAACGCGTGATGGCTTGTACTGCCATACCCGAACATGGAACGCCTAATGCCACCACCTATATGCTGGTAGCCCGAATTACTAGCCGCAGTCGTTGAGCTAGCTCTGTAACGGTGTATCAACGTGGTGGCAAAGGTTCGGACCCCATAAGATGATGAAGCACTTCCTGGGCTCATGGTGGTCAAGTTGATATCCCAAAAGGTTTTCAGAAAGCTAACAAAATGATTTTTGAATGGTATAAATAAGAATGATGTTGCATGTGAGAATTTGTTATAGGTTTTGATGACTTTAAGATAAGCAATAGAGTATTTTGTTTCACAAGTTATGTGTTCCTTGCAAGTTTTGAAGAAATAAAGGCATTAAGTTAGCTTTTTTAAAGTGAAACATTACTAAAAAGGTTAGAGTTGTATTAAAAGATATTAAATTGCTGATAGATTAGATCAATCTTTAGATAAGAAGTTTGCTCTGATCAGCTATGGTTCCATATTTTATGTAATAAATATTAGTTTATTTTTATAAAAGGTGCTTATATAAAATGGTTAATTGCGTTAAAATATATCAAACTGAACACAAATCGCTATTGTTTAATGAACTATAAAGATTCATATTAATGCACATAGCTTTAAAAAATTGGACACAAATCCCTATTGTTCAACGATTTAAAAAAAAAATGGACACAAATCGCTATTGTTCAACGAACTTTAATGTTTTGGATTAATAGTTTTTGTAAGGTTAAGTGTATCAAGATATTTAGATATTGATTACATCAAATCTGTTATAAAGATTAGTTCTGTTGAAAACAGTAGAAAACACTTTCTTATAAGATTAGTTCTACTAAAAAACAATAAGTAAATAGAAATTATATAAATTTATGTAGTTAACCAATCGTAAGAAACTAGTAATTCTATCAATTTGGTACATCAAATCTCTTTTTGCAAGTTTAGAAACATATAAAAATATTTTTTTTCATTACTGGGGCAGAATCTGCCAGTGAACTTACCGATGAATGCTTCACTGATTGATCACCTACAACACATTCATCGATGTATATTACTGATGGACCACCGAAGAAAACATCATAAATGGATAATAACTTGAGAGTACATAAAATATTTTCAACAGATTCACCAACGTAGCCGTTGAAGAAAGATATTTTCTAACAAATATGCTCAAAAGCATAAAAACTCAAAAACAAATCTCATTTAAATTCCTTCAATCTTTGTTGTAACAAATTTCTCTTAACCAATAAATTACTTAAAAAGATCGGATAAAGGGCACATAGACTAACAGTGTATTGTAATATTTTCTAATAAAAAATGAATTTATAAGTTTTTTATTCACTAATATCAATATCAATTCTCTGTGGCCTATGTTAGGAAGAAGCAACCCCAATTACTCAACAGCCCAACTTCAACTTTTTAGCCCAATTATTTTCATTGATTATTGCATTAATTAGTTAATAACTTAATTATTTTATTATTCACCAATTAATAATAAATTCTATAAATCATAGAATCCCGCTTTTCAAAAAAAAAACCAATTAATAATAAATATTTTAAATTTTTTTAACAACAATTCCCATAGAGATTTTATAGGACTAATAAATCATACATTCACTCTGCTGAATTTGAAATCTTTTTAAAGCATCTTTTATTCTTCAGTTGCTTTGTTTATGAATCAATTTCTCCGTTTAACACTTGGTTAGTTTTACCGATAATTTTCACTTCATTTTTTCTCTGCCTACAAACTAATAAAATACAGTGAAATAACAATGGTTTTATTTCCATACACGACCTTTAAAATACGACATTTTATAAAAATTAGATTTTTTTCGTCTCTTTGTACTTATTTTTACCACGGGGTGAACACTAATATACAAGTTGTCAAAATCGGGGGATTACAAATTTTAACATTCCCACCAAAGCGTGCGGATTTTGCCTACCGTTAAAGTTAAAGTTAATGTGTCTAAATTTTCCATTTTTGTATATTCTAATTAATGCAATTGCTATTAGCTTGTGTTAGTTAAATTACAAATTTCTAGATGTCAAATGGCTAAGACTAGTGGGTATGGGGAGGCTCATCAGTCATCCCCATGAGGATGGGCCGTCACATTGGCGCAACATCACCATCCCATGGAGGATGGGACTCCTTCACTTTTGAGGGGGGTGGAGGATGGGGCTACCCCACCTAAATATTTTATAATTTTCTAAGTTTTGTTTTATTAACTTAATAAAAACTTTATAAAATTAAAAAATACAACATAAAACAACCTAAATAAATTCATTTCATAACATAAAAAAAATTACATTTCCTAAAAATAAAAATACATTTCCGAAAAATAAAAAAATTACATTTCCTAAAAAAAAAAAAAAAAAAAAACCTACGACGTCCATTTTTTCTTCACCTCTTCTTTTGTCCTCCGATAAACCTCGCGTTCATCCTCCGGAACTGAGTCGAGATCCAACCTCATTATCCTAAAATCCTCCGCTCGAGCATAGTCGGCCGACACGTTTTTCTTGTGACTATATTTTTCACCCGCAAAGTCTTTAAACGAACGGAATTCGGAAATCAACTCGTCCATTTTCGAAGACGCCTTCCAGCCGCCACCTCCACCCGAGCCGCCCCCTCCACTCGAGCCGGCCCCTTTGCGCTTTCCGGTCGCCTCTTTCTTTGCTTTGTCCCTTCTGGTGGGACGTTCGATCTCGTGAACGGGCAACACATTCTCGTCATATATCGGGTCGTCGTTTATGTCGATTTAACAACGAGCGGTGGAGCCTCCCGCACTATACCTTTCGGACTCGGAAGTTTTAGTCTGTTTGGCGGTTGCGATCTCGTTTGGAACCAGCGCCCATTTAGGTTCTTTCTTTAAAATGTTCCATGCTCGGAGGTGCGGGAAAGGCGCCGGATTTTTTGTATCCCATTTAGCCATCGCAAGGTTGAGAACGTTCTCATCGCTACTCCCACTAGGACGATTGTTGTAAATTGAGTTATAATACCCGCAAAATTCATTCACGGGCTTGTTCATTTTCCGCCACTTGCCCGATACGGAATCGATATCACGTATCGGGCCTTGCCCCATAAGCTCGTTAAATCTATCCGTTGTCGCCTTCCAAAAACTAAAACCCGTTTGATTGTTCCCTAAAATTAAAAAAAAAATGCATTAGTAAAACTAAAAAATAAATCTTTTTAAATTTAAATTAAAAAAAAAAACTAACTTTGGTTCATACCGACAATCGGGCAAGTTGAGGCCTTAACATACGCAATTGCTAGCGCTTCCTCCTCTATTTTTGTCCAGTGTTGTCTCTGCTTCCCTCTCGAACCGCTTTTTTTGCGGTGTCGGGTTCGGTTTCAACCGCCTTCCCCTTCCCCGTGTTTTTTTTTTGCGCTTGAGTTCTTTAGGTGGCGATTCGGGGACGACTTCTTCATCATCATCATCAAGTTGAACCGGGGGTTGCGGTTGGGATTGTTCAAGTTGAAACGAGTTGCGTTGCATGAATTTTTGGAGTGCTTGAAATTGTTTCATTTGTTGAACTTGGGACATTTGTGAGAAGGCGTTGGGTGATTGTTGGTAACCCGAAAACGTAAATTGTGGAGACCCCCACGAAGGATCCATAGTCGGAGTGTAAGCGGGACTCGAAAAAAAGTTAGGTTGGTTCGGGTTGGGATTGTTCGGGTTGGGGTTGTTTGGGTTGAATGGATTCATGATGTGTATAAAAAAAGGGGAGTGTTTTTTTATAAAAAATGGATGAGAATGAGAGAAGAATGGAAGAAGTATTGGTGAAATGATATAAAAAATGGATGAAAAAAGGGTTTATATTTAAAGTGAAAAAGTTTTTTTTTTAATATTATAGCCGTTAACCAACGGCATTATTTTGAAAACATGGCCCGTCATAAACGTCTTGGGCACGCCGGTTTTAACATCACGGGCCAAGGGGGCAGTGTGGGGGACCGGCGCCGGGCTTCGCCGGGCCTAAGCCGGCCCCCATACCCCTTAGTCTAAAGAGTCTTTTATTAAAGATGATAAATGACTAAAAAACTCCTTATATGGATTTTCTAAGATGGCACATGCACCCTTGTGCCTCTTCTAAAAAAATATATAATGTTTTCAGGTTTAAAAGAGACTTCACCAACAACCATGCGTTGATTTTGATGAGACGTTAAGTCAGATATACGAGAATCCGTAGTCCACTTTACCAGCTATTTCTCAAGGTTGGGCTCCTTTCCATTAGATTTTTAAAACGTGTTTCTAGACTGAAATCTACCGAATCATGTGTATTGTCTTTACTCGTTTATATATGGCCTAAGCATGCATCTTGAGCATGGTTTTATTAACATTACAGTAACTATTAACCATAGGGTTTACTAACACTAATGTCAACTCCCCTCTATATGTATATGCACAAACATTTGTAATAATTTAGGTGTCCATCTACGTTGGCAAAGCTTGAGACTCCGACGGGGGTCGAAAACGTATATACCCAAAATTTTCTATAGAACCGGGGGGTCGAAAATGTATATACCCAAAAATTTCTATACGAAAGCTACATACATAACACTACTGAGCGAAAAGTTTGGGGGGTCACCCCCCCCCCCCCAGCCCCTTCTAACCTTCGCCCCTGTCGATCTATATTGATGACATCATTGAAATAGGTTGTTCTTTGGATCAAACAGAGTGACTTTTCTTTGCCTCAAGTCAGTGGCAGACCTAAAAATTATTTTATGGAGGTGTGAATCAGAGGTTTAACCAAACTTTCAAGGGGTGCGATCGAGATTTTTACCTATAAATATACTAGAAAACTTTTCTCAAGGGGTGCGCCCGCCCACCCAAGCCATCACCTAGGTCCGCCCCTGCCTCAAGTGCATATTTTTCTTAAATGACTTGGGGACATTGCATATTTTTCTAGATATCGAGGGTTATAATGGTTGTGTTGTGTTATCTCAAAAATAATTTACTTTTGATCCTATCATTCCAAATCAACTGTCTTTCCAGTTGTTAAAAGAAGTTATCTCTCATCTAAGTATCCAATTGAGTTTTCAGTTAAGTTTATCTGATTAGTTCTTGTTGTTATATTGTATAGTTGAGGGGTTCTATATGTCAAGTCCGGAAGGTTGACCCCCCAAACTTTTCGGGGCAACTAATAATTAAGTCGTGATAATGATAAATTATTATATGATCCTAAGATTACTTTTTTTGTCAATAAAGTATTACCATTTATGCATGCCCTCACAAATACACATTACTCGATCCATTCTAAATCACATCTTAGTATCTTATATTACACTTGTGGTACCAAATTCTCATAGACTCCTCATTCACCGAAATTATTATGTGGCGCTACATGCTTTTCCTGGTTCTATAGTTAACGCTTTCTCTAACGTCGACTAGGTTGGACACCCTTATAATATGTCCCTCTATAGGAGTGTTTGCGATATCTCTTGGGGCGAGTTCAATCTTGTGACACTCGAGAAAGCAACGAATAGTCATGAACACATTTAGCCAAATTAAGGCTCTAGAGGCCTTGGTACCCCAACTAAACTAACGTGGCTTGAAGCTCCTCTTGGTGAGCTTGGTGTTTGACTATCTGTTTCTCCTATTTCAGGTGTAATAATAATAATCTCAGTGCTACCTACCTCTCAACTAATAATAAGTATTAATTAATATATTAAAATAGATTTTCACATTTTGTTCCGGTGAAAGATTCAATAGGAGAGAGTTCAGTGCATTTATTGTTAGCATGTTATAACACCGCTATTCTTGCAATGGTTTCTCTGAGGATATATACATATTTCTCCCACGTAGAGGCGTATTGGACTTTGTATGCTTGTTAGTAATATGCCAGTGCATTTATGTAGATACTAGGTTAATGCCCGCGTAATACGCGGGCTTCAACCAAAACCATATTATTTACTTTGAAATGAAATGTTTTGTACAAACGCATACATTGGAAGAAAAAAACAGAAAACTATTCAAATGCCGGAAAAAACTTCCTTGTAGACTACATTTGTTGTTTTACTCGTTACATTCTCATCTTTGTCTAGTATAAGCAACTTCCCAAACAATTGTTACCTTAGGCTTTCCTATGCTTCCACTTGTAGAGAGAAGACAAAATGGATCCTCTGTAGTCTGCATCAACCCACTACACATCACATTTTGGAACATCATCCTGGAAATTTTTATTAAATCAAATAAAAATAGTGGAAATATTTATAAAAAATAAAATATGAAGCTGACGTGGAAATTAAGAGGATCATAACAATGGTCAAGTGCTTTTTATTAATCTTATAATATGTTATGGAACAAAACTTGTTATACTGCTAACAAAATAGTATAACACGACTATAAAATTTCAGGTTCATTTTTCTTTTCTTCTTTAAGTTTTGGTATAAAATACCCAATTAGTTTAAAACTATGATATAAAACACATTTTTAAACAAATAAATCAACCTGCAAACGATAGGTTGATCAAGATACGACCCGTTTGGCTAAAGGCCCAATTTGATTTGCATGATTGACCGGCCAACCTATCTAAAATTCTGGTTTTACCCTTCCCGAGCCCAAGTACCCCATCCAAAGGTTGGTAAGATGGAGCAGGGATCTAATCATATCCACACCTGCAAAAAACACGTCAAGAATCATTAGAAACCCCGAAAATGAAACACTTCTTTGAGGGTTGACACGAAACTGATCATTTAACCCTATATTTTTTTTGCATATCGGTACCTAGAGCTACAAGTTTACATCATAAAATACAAATGCGTATAACACGACTATAAAATTTCAAGTTCGTTTTTCGTTTCTTCTTTAAGTTTTGGTATAACATACCCAATTAGTTTAAAACTATGATATAAAACACATTTTTAAACAAATAGATCAACCTGCAAACGATAGGTTGACCAAGATACGACCCGTTTAGCTAAAGGCCCAATTTGATTTGCATGATTGGCCGGCCAACCTATCTAAAATTCTGGTTTTACCCTTCCCGAGCCCAAGTACCCCATCCAGAGGTTGGTAAGATGGACCAGGGATCTGATCATATCCACACCTGCAAAAATCATGTCAAGAAGCATTAGAAAACCCGAAAATGAAACACTTCTTTGAGGGTTGACACGAAACTGATCATTTAACCCTATTTTATTTTATTTTTTTATTTTTTTTATTTTTTTTGCATATCGGTACCATAGAACTACAAGTTTACAACATAAAATACAAATGCGTATAACACGACTATAAAATTTCAGGTTCATTTTTCTTATCTTCTTTAAGTTTTGGTATAAAATACCCAATTAGTTTAAAACTATGATATAAAACATATTTTTAAACAAACAGATCAACCTGCAAACGATAGGTTGACCAAGATACGACCCGTTTGGCTAAAGGCCCAATTTGATTTGCATGATTGACCGGCCAACCTATCTTAAATTCCGGTTTTACCCTTCCCGAGCCCAAGTACCCCATCCAAAGGTTGGTAAGATGGACCAGGGATCTGATCATATCCACAACGGCAAAAAACACGTCAAGAAGAATTAGAAAACCCGAAAATGAAACACTTCTTTGAGGGTTGACACGAAACTGAACATTTAACCCTGTAATTTTTTTTTTTTTTTTTGCATATCGGTACCCTGGAACTACAAGTTTACAGCATAAAATACAAATACGTATAACACGACTATAACATTTCAGGTTCGTTTTTCTTTTCTTCTTTAAGTTTTGGTATAAAATACCCAATTAGTTTAAAACTATGATATAAAACACATTTTTAAACAAATAGATCAACCTCCAAACGATAGGTTGACCAAGATACGACCCGTTTGGCTAAAAGCCCAATTTGATTTGCATGATTGACCGGCCAACCTATCTAAAATTATAAAAATATAGTATTAGGTCAACTCCATTTACAATTTGAATACAACTCGAAAATCCACTAACGTACGCGACTCGTTTAGGCAAATGGGCTACAGTAGATTAAAAATAAATAAATAAAAGTTCTAGAAAGCTAGAGATAAAAAAAGTGAAGAATTATTTTGCGGCTAAAGATGCTGTAAACTTACCATCAGGATGAGGCTCAGTCATGTGATACGCATCACAAGTGAAACTTCCTCCATGAATTCGGCATAAATCTTTGCACCTCTTGCTTGCCAAGCGCCAACCGTTTTTCATTCAGGTTGCAGATTCATTATGGATAATCAACTAATTGATATGTGTAAATTGAGATATACCTTGGCATGTTCTAACTCTTCTACAAGGAGAACACCAGCACCTTCTCCCATTACAAATCCATCTCTGCTCTACTCGACCAAAATAACATTATAAACAAAAAAATATAAAAAAAAAAGTTTATTTGAACAAACTATGTATATTTAAACCGTACCACATCCCAAGGGCGTGATGCTTTGGTTGGATCATCGTTCCTTTGTGAAAGACTATTGCAAGCAACAGACCCACCAAGTCCTAGAAAACATATTCATTTTAAGATGAGACTCGTTAATTATATTGACCAGCTTTGATTTAATTCACACACACAACAATACCTCTACACTCATTAATTATAGGACACCAGAACACAATTTACAAATAATTACTCAGCTAGCAATTGTCATTGGAACAGAAATCAGAAGGTGTAAATCAAATAATTACTCAGCTGGCGTAAATCAAATAATAAAACCAAATAATCTTGTCAACATATCTTAAATTTGAAGGTAGAAGATGATACCTGAAATCTTGATTCGTGAGGTATTGATGACAGAGATGTGATGCGATTTAGGGATAAATGAGATTATTATTCGATGAATCAATGAACTGAAAGCAACAATATCAGCAAACCAGATTAACAACACCACAAAATCATGAACTGAAACCGATTACACAACTAAATCCGGAATGAACGTAACAGAAGAAATTCATCAATTCAATAAGACCTAAATGATAATTTACAAAAACATCAATTAAACTCAATCGAAACTCATAAACATCAGAATTCGTGAAATAAGCGACCTAATTCAAATGAAAACAGTGATTAAAGTAAGAACCCTTATTAAAAGTAAAGCAATGAATGGACTAATTGAAACATACCTGGATCGGAAAACTTGCAGACGGAATTGTGAAGAACTTGAAGACGATTAGCGTGTATAAATCATAAAGATTTGAAATAAGAGCAAACAATAACAATGAGAGAGAAGTGTCAGATTTATGTGGTGGTGGAACCCTAGCCGCCGCCCTGTGCCTTGAACCACAACCATCATAAGACCACCGTTGGACAAAACTCTAAATGAACCCATGTCGCCGTCATAGTTCCTCTTCAGGCCACCACCACCGTCACCATCTTCCTCTATCGAAGCACCGCCACTGGACAAAACCCTAAATAAACACAAGGTACCAATTCATTGAACACCATATCTACAACTAATTCCATTTCCATTTTCAAGAATTGAACGTGAATTCATTGACGATATAAAATTAACAACAACTAACCACTCTTGTTATTTTTTCATGTAATATTCGCATCAAAATCCATTTCAATTTCAAATACAAATATACAATTAACAACTATTAGAACACAACATCACAAAACACCATAAAAATTAACTAATATCGAAGAAACAAAGAATAAGAAACACTTTTTAATAAATAAAATCAATGGCAACCAAAAATCAACATATAAACTAAAATGCAGACCTGTCAACTAAACTGGCTCCGCATCAACTTGTCGGAACCCTAGCCTTTGTTGCTTGGAAGCGGCGGCTAGGGCATTTTGTCCCAGTTTCCAGATCTGTAACAAAAAACCTCATCAAGAACAAAAAGCGAAGATGAACAAAAGAAGATTACGGTGAATAAACAACAAAACCTAAACAATCAACACAACACTTAAATTGACAACAAATACACCATAAACCATAACTAAATATAAAAACCACCAACAGAAACACAAAACCTGATCTAAACAACAAATTGAGCCACCAAACATAACATTCAAACAAACTAAACAATCATCACAACAACTATACATCAAACAGACAACTACAAATTAAAAAACCATTTATGGTTTGTAGATAAACGAATGAGAACCGGGTATTCAGGAATATCAAAGTATAGCATTGATTGAAAACAATAAACACAAAAAACCTTCGGTGTGGATTATAAACCCTAAATAACATTCAAGCAGTGAAAAAAAAAACGTAACGATGACGAATCTTTGATAAATCCCAATAATTCTATCATAATCAAACCTGGAGATTCACAATCGAGCAATTGATTACTCAGATCCTTTAATTATTGAAGATGCATCCTCAGATCCATTAAAGAGAAGATCGAAAAGAAACTTAAGAGAGCATCAAAAACATTCTTTAATAATGCCCTATCAATCTGTTCTCCTTCTCGTTCTTTATCAATCTGCATCAAGCCACTATGAATATCAACTTCACGGCAGACAAAAGAAATCAGTGCATGAATAAAAAATAACTTACAAGGGCAATAACAACATCTCTAGATTTACCCTTTGTCTCCTCATAAACCTATATGAAAAATCACCAGCAACAAAAAAAACCAACACCTGTAAAGAACTGTGCTCAAGCAACTGAAGTAAATATCAATAAATAAATAAATAAAATCAACTATTTATTGCTTTCAAGAATTAAAATTATTTGTCTACCTTAACAAAAAGCTTCTTGTCTTTCCCTAAAAGTGAAGCAACCTCCAAAGAACTCAAAAGATATAGCACTACCTGAAAGTCCAGTCCTGTACCTCAAAGCACATATATATAAGATCATAAATGAACACAAGAAACCCAAAATCCTCTTGAAAAAAAGAAACTAATGACAAATTAGAAAGGAGAAATTGAAAGGCGTTACTTTTTGAGACCGGGCTGGAGTTTGTTGACCCAATGAAGACGAAAAGAAAAGAAATCAAATTAGAAAGATCGCACAGAGATGAGAGATTGAATTGATTTTTGGATTAGGGTTTGGGGGTATAGAACGTGGGTAAAACACGTATAAATATACTGAAAAGGCTTAATCAGATGTGAAGACAATAAACGAAATCAAACATATATGAAAACAGTAACACACGAAATTGATTGGATCATAGTCGTTACACACATGATCGAGTTTCAGTTGGGGATTGTTACCTGTTCAATTCCGGAGTAATCACTGGTGATGAAGGAGTAGCAGAGAGGAAGAGGTTAACGACATGTGACAAACTTAGATTAGGGTTTTGTGAAGGATCGATTGAAAGGGAAAGCAGAGGAATCGCCGATTAGGGTTATGAGAGAATGAGAGAGAGAGAGAGAGAGAGTATAGCGTATGTGAGAAGCCAAATTCAATCAGCCAAATTCAACCGAAGAGAGAGAGAGAGTAAATAAGAAACGTATGTTAGAAGCTAAATTCAATCGGACACATAGAGCTATGCCACATGTCCTCCTCTAAGAGTTATGCCACATGTATGCTTATGTGGATGCTTAGGTGGCTTGCACCATTGGGTGACATGTGTCCCCCAATGGTTTGCTTTATTAGAGATATAGATGAGGTCCATATGATTTTCTTGGTTTCTATAAGAGGCAACTCATTATTATACATACATAACAAAAGCTTATGTTGTCAATGAGAGGCTAGCACACTTGATAAAAGCACTTGCTTATTAGAGGGGAGATCTCAGGTTCAAACATCGTGATTGTCTTAGTACAAATAAATTTTACGAGAAAACGTAATATAAATCTAAGCCATCTAATATTTTTTCTGTGTTTCATAACTTTATACTTTTTTGTACTTCCTACATATATGTACATAAAAACCTATCAAAGTAAATTATTCATACGTTTTTATTATTATTTTGTATCATTTATCTAAATAGTGTGAGGTTCATTGGGGAACACTAAAAAAGTGGGGAACAGTGGGGAACCGACTCAAACGAACTCCGATTGCACTCATTCCAGCGGCGTTGGAACCGGCTCGTCGAAGCCTAACTAGGATCTCTTAACCCTAAATGTCACGGCCCCCGTCCCGGTGTGACCCGGTTCAGGAGCCGCGGGACAGAAACCCGTGGTATTTATTAATTGAGTTGACAGCGGAAGTTTAACAGGATCTTTTAAAGGGGAATTCACGAAACTAGCCTTGACCACGCCGTTTTTTCAATTTTGGCCAACTGACCCGGCTCCATGAGTCGGCACCATCAACTGAACCGGCTCAAGGAGTTCTTTCAACGATGACCAATCTGATGGAGACACGTGTCCGAAAAACTGCTCGGATCAGCTGAAACGGCTCCGAGCAGGTGAACCGGCTCGAACCTTGTGTTGAGCCGGCTCGTAGCATACCTGAACCGGCTCGAACCTTGTGTTGTGCCGGCTCGTAGCATACATGTGCCGGCTCGTGGCACACCATCACTCCACTGCCACCATCACCTCCACCGCCACCATCAAAACCAGTACTCTCTCTCTCTCTCTTTCTTAAAACCAGTACAGTCTCTCCCTCTCTCTCTTTCTCAAAACCAGTACAGTCTCTCTCTCTCTCTTTCTCAAAACCAGTACTCTCTCTCTCTCTTTCTCAAAAACACTAATCTTTAACGGGAGGTGGTGCTTGGTGATGGTGGGTTTGTCGGCAGAGGAGGGAAGGAGGAAAAGGGAGTGGCGTTTTGGTTCGGCGATTGTAGTGTTATGGTGGCTTGGTGGAGGTGGGTATGGGTTAAGGAGGTGGAGCAGTGGTGGTGGAGGTGATGGTGGCGGTGGAGGTGGAGATGAATGTGTTTCTCTCTCACACACAAACACACACTGAAGTCGTTTCAAAGAGAACATGGGTCTGATGCAAAAATAATAATTGACAGAGATATAGAGACTAGGGGGACAAATGGACAGGTGGAAAAAAACGGTTGGTTGCTTGAAAGGATTTTTTGAGCCGGGTGGGGATTCGTGAAACGGCATTTTATGGGGTGTCAACTGGCTATTTTTGAAAAATTGACCAAATGTTGGCTATTTTCGTGATTACCCCTCTTTTAAAACTTGAAAATGTCCAATTATTTTATTATTATAATTTAGGACAAACCCCGTAGTTTACAATGGAGGAATTTCACGAGGAAATTCCCTGTTTTACAAAACATGTTTATTTCTTTAACTGAGCCACTATTTCAAGCTTGTTAGTGCTTCGTAGCATTTTTCCTTGATTCACAGTAAGTCACCTGAAACATGTTTTAATAAAACGACACATAGCTATGAATTACAGCATAAGAGCGATTACAATGGCTACTATCTTATTTTTATCTGGCGCCGTGTCACACCCTGGTGACGATGGTCATACCACTATTGGGTCCTTTCACCCAAGTAGTGATGATTATCACTGTTAGGTTAGTGAACCTAACCGTGAGAGATTAGTAATGTGCACAATACCCCACTTGCCAGTGATTCAAGATAACCATGACTTAATCCCTGTAATTATAACTTTGAAAATAATTTGGAGTATTGTAAAACATTGTTGATAAAAAGAGAATGACTCACTTTGCAAGTTTAGTCGGGTAGAGTTTAGCCTACTGATAAGCCTGATAACCTAATTTAAACAACAATGCACACGAAACTAGGTAAGTAACTTAATACAACATTTACGATAACTCACGAGATCAAAACCCTCACGACGAATGACAAAGTATAGCCCAAGTACGGGCAGCACTTAAACATCCATCGGATTGGTTTTTAATCGATCGGACATTGAATCGTAGCAGTGATCGAGTTAATACCCTGTATCGTAACAGCGTCTCTCTAATGGAAATTACGATTTTGAGCAGTATACCTTCGATTTTGATTGAATTCTCGAACACAGATGAACTGCTCATGTCCAACTCATTTATAGGTGAAAAATGGGTTTTACGCGGCTCGCGTAAACCCTCTCTTAAACTTACGCGGCCCGCGAGGGCCACCTAGTCTACGACTAGGGCTAGTATGTCACACCTAGGTCTGCCACGTGTGCGACACGTGGCCTGGAACGCTTATCCGGTCAACATTGTGTTGACGCGGCCCGCGTAAGCCTAAGCTTACTCTTACGCGGCCAACGTGAAACCCAGAAATCTTGATTTCTTGGTTTTTCATGCACATTAGGGTTTCAGGGGTCCGGTTTTTCACTTACGAGTCATTTTGGGATATTTTTGCAGGTCCTTACATCCTCCCCACCTTATTTAAAATCTCTTCCTCGAGATTTATTGAAATAAGTGAGGATACTTTCGCTTCATTTCCGATTCCAGCTCCCATGTGTATTCAGGTCCTCTTTTTGAATCCCACTTGACTTTGACTAGTACCAATCTTTTGTGTTTGAGAAACTTAATCTTTCTGTCTTCTATTTGAAGTGGTTTCTCAACAAATTTTAGTTTTTTATTTACCTCTATATCTTGCAGAGGTACTACCAGGGATTCGCCAGATAGACATTTCTTGAGGTTGGATACATGAAATACGTCATGTACCCCGGCTAGCTCTTCTGGTAGTTGTAAGCGATAGGCGACTGGTCCTATTCGCTTGATTACTGGGAAGGGTCCTACGTACCTTGGACTTAGCTTTCCTTTCTTACAGAACCAAACTACTACTTTCCAAGGAGAAACTTTCAAGAGAACCTTGTCTCCAACTTGAAATTCTAGCGGCTTGCGTCTATTGTCTGCATAACTCTTCTGACGATCTCGAGCCGTCTTCAGTCCTTCCTTGATTTGAGTTATCTTGTCGGTGGTTTCTTGTACAATCTCGGGGCCTGATAACTGGCTTTCTCCTATTTCTGCCCAACAAACTGGAGTTCTACACTTACGTCCGTATAGTGCTTTGAACGGGGCAGCTTCAATGCTTGAATGATAACTATTGTTATAGGAGAATTCAATTAAAGGTAAATGGTTGTCCCAGTTTCCTCCAAAATCTATAACACATGCTCTAAGCATGTCTTCCAGGGTTTGGATCATCCTTTCACTTTGTCCGTCTGTTTGGGGGTGGTAAGCTGTACTTAAATTTAACCGCGTCCCCATGGCTTCTTGGAAACTTGTCCAGAAATGTGAAGTGAAGCGACTATCTCTATCCGATACAATGGAGAGTGGAACTTCATGTAAGGATACTACTTCATCTACATACAGCTTTGCCAATCTTTCCATGCTAAAGGTTTCTTTCATGGGTAGAAAATGAGCTGATTTGGTTAATCGATCCATAATTACCCAAATCGCGTCATTACCTTTTCTGGTTTTGGGCAACTTAGTAACAAAGTCCATGGTTATGAGTTCCCACTTCCAAACAGGCATTTCTAATTGTTGAAGTAGGCCTGAGGGTTTCTAGTGTTCTGCCTTAACTTGTGAACAAGTAAGACACTTAGAAACATATCTAGCTATGTCCTTTTTCATTCCTATCCACCAGAAGTTATTTCTTAAATCTTGGTACATCTTATTGTTACCAGGATGCATGGTATACCTAGATTTATGGGCTTCCTCTAAAATCTTATTTCTTAACTCTCCTTGCTTATGTACCCAAATCCTTTTCTTGTGGAATCTCCAAATTCCATCGGCCCCTTGCTCTAATTCCTTTATCCGTCCTTTCATTCCCTCAGCATCATTCTTGATTGCTGTCTCCTGAGTATTCTTCAATTGTTCTATTAAGTCTAATTCTAAACTTAATCTAAGAGCACGAACTCGCTTTTGCTTTTCATGATACTTACGACTTAAGGCATTTTCTACTACATTTGCCTTCACTTCGTGATATTGAATATCACAGTCGTAATCACTTAAAATTTCCATCCATCTTCTTTGCCTCATGTTTAATTCTTTTTGCCCAAATATGTATCTTAAGCTCTTATGATCTGTATAGACAGTAAACTTACTTCCATACAGATAGTGTCTCCAAATCTTAAGGGCAAATATTATGGCTCCTAACTCTAAGTCATGTGTCGTATAATTTTCCTCGTGCTTTTTCAATTGCCTTGAGGCAAACGCAATTACCTTCTTGCGTTGCATTAGCACACATCCTAATCCTAGCTTAGAAGCATCACAGTAAACTTCAAAATCTTCTGCCCCTCCTGGTAAGGCAAGAATTGGGGTGTTCGTTAATCTTTGCTTTAAAATCTTAAAAGCTTCCTCTTGTCTAGGTCCCCATTGATGAGGCTGTCGTGGGCCACTCAAAAAAATAAAATAACCTAACTTTACCTATAGACAGGGTAAGTCGGGTGTCGAATCCACGAGGAGCATGTGGTTAGTGTTACACGTTTTGTTTGTAAATTTTACTAAACTAACTGATGATTATAAAACTGATATGGAATTAAAAACACATGAAACAAGTTGCAATTAAGAAAAGATTGAGTTGTAATAAACAATGCTGAAAAAAGGTGAGCACTCCGGGATTCAGATTCTGTAATTACTAATAACCTAGTTCTGATTTTATTGGATGCTATTGATTGAATAGTAAACCTGTCACATCTACCAATTACCTATGCAGTTTAAAATCTTAATATTAATTGATCAGATAAATATTAAAACAAACATACATAGGAATCATTCAATCAACAAAAGCATAATTGGATTCAACACATAATTATAACTCTGACTGTCACTCAGGATTTGTCTGTTACACAAATTATATAATCACGCCAATGTTCGGCTGTCACCTGACTACAAATCCATATCTCAATACAAAACAGAAACTAGAATTAAAAGTGTCTCACAAGAACCATTCACCCGGAGTGTTCACGAGAGATTTAGCCGCTCATGATGGTTGGTTGATCTTCAAAAGCCGGATACCCCGTTGAAAGCATCTTGAATCTCCTTAATGTATAGCGGCTGTAGACGTCTCCCCTCTCCTTTTTTTTCTCTCCTCCGTCAAAATATGCGTGTGTATGTATCTCTTCAAAATCATGGGCCCCTTTCACAAGTCCAAGAATAATCCCAATGATGATTGCGGCCCATAAAGAAGATGGATCTCTCGAATAAAAAATAAATAATGATGATATTATTGTGATCTTTAATTGATGTCCCTTGACCAAACCCTCTAGTGCACGTGTATATGATAATTGCGGCCCAACCAAAAGACTCCAAAGGTTTTCTATATTAGCCCAATATGCATGATGATGTATGTTCTTTGACTCCTTGATCTTCTGTGATTGATGCCGCCCCAAAAGTGAATATGAGGTTGACTTTTGTTAGTTGCCTCCACTTCAAAATTGTGATGTTTTATTAATTCGATGATGTCTCCTAAGAAGCCACGTGATGTGATGATATTGTTATATTTAATACCTCACATGTCCTCCTTGAAATTTTGTCACATCATGTATCTTGTATCTTCAAACTCTATCTCGATCCGAATCAACGCCCAATCAGCACGAATCACTTTGTTCATCATCCTTAACGATCTAACTTTGGCGCTTTAACCCGATTAACCTGTAACACCACAAACGCTCGTAGATATCACATTCGACACGTATAATCAAGTTCACGACAATAAAACACTTGTTATAATACACCTTAGCACCCGGTTTCACACACTCCATCACATCCCCACACTTATCATTGATTGTCCTCAAGCAACCATTACGAACGTTACTCACCTTATTAACAAATCACTATTAAATCCCTTACCGAATTAGCAATTTAAGGTCCCAAGTCATACCCGTCCCATAGACTGACACAATCGAGGTTGACAATCTGACAATTATATAAACTTTAAGACTTGCCTAACTAAAACTAACATGCTTATGATACTACACACATGCTACACGCCCCTCACAATGATCATTCCTCTCGGCTCAATCAAAACTAGCGTGTAATGTTCTAGTATATATTTCACTCAAAACCAAATATGCTACTTTGTAATCATAAGCTTGTATAGCAATCACACCTCCACTGTATCAAATAACGTAACACATATCAAAAGGACTTTTCGGGTTTTGGGTAAAGGGTAAAGGTAAGGATATATTTTTGGATTTTTATGTTTATTGGCAACACAAACGAACATACCAAACCATGACAACTTATTCATAATAATACTAACACTTTGGGTGATTTTCAACCCATTTATTTAACACGAACATAGTAACTATTTTTTTTCTTTTTGCTTTTCTCTTTTTTTTTCTTTTCTATTTTTTCTATATATATTTTTTTTCTTTTTTCTTTTTCATAAAATCACTTCTAAATACACTAGTCAATCATGGTTGGTAATCAAACGGGTCAAACAAGGTGTAACAAACGAAAGGTATAAGGCTCAACATGGTTTACTAGGGTAAGATGGATAAACAATCAACATATGAAACAATGAAGTGATCCTAATGCCTTTATCATCTATGTGTAAACGCTAAAGCACAGTCTCGACACGTATCAAACCACACAAGTTCTAAAACAAAGCAACATATGGCCTACACTCAACAATTGAACATTTATTGCAATTAAACTAACAATCTAGTAGGCTCAAATATCTCACCGAACAAAAGGAATATAGGTTACCGACACATAGCATGTGTAATTCCTAAAGCATGTTACCCCTAGTTAGGCATCTCTTCTTAACTATTTTCTAAAACTTGTCAGAAATACTCTCATGAAACTTAAAGGGACAACCATGACTAGGGATCTAACTTAGTTTAATATCAGTAGGAACCCTTTAGCGATTGAAAATGTTGGTTTTCATGCAGTTCAAGCATACTTGAGTAACAAAAATTTTCAAAATTTCTCAATTTTCACAATTTCAACTCTTTAAGCATTTAAGTTCAACAATCTTACCAACCCTTTCTCGAGTTACCGCATCCCCACACTTGGGATACATTGTCCCCAATGTATGGTGCGATTTATAGTCTAAACTCGAGAGATACCACCAACAAACCATGAATGGCTAACGACCTAGTCGACTCAACACATAGAAACCACTCCCACACAAACGTTCACACCACTAAATACACAAAAACAAATAAAACACAGGATAGATAAACACATGCACCTGATCAGAAAACAAGTGGGTGTTCGTGGTGGTGCAGCTGCTGCGATCTAACCGGAACATACGCCCCTCATAGATTCTTTGAGATCTCACCGAGGATGTTGCCAAATATCCCCACACTTGATTCATTGCATCCGTGAATATGGAACGTAGAAACCTGTCAAAACACAAACACACCAAAACGAGACCAAACAAAAATACAATACTCTACATCCTCGGGCTGCCTCCCGAGAGCGCTAAGTTTATAGGTCTTCAGCCAGACCATACCTGATATGCTCAAGGTGGTTTAAATGGCATCTCTAGTGCAAAGAACACTTGTGTTGGTGAATGATTAGTATCCCACTGCCATCCTTCACTCCATATGGCATCCAAATGATCCGGGTTATCGAAATCTATCGACTGTGAGAATTCACCCTTAATTTTCCTCGCGGGCTTCTTCTTTTCCTTCAACTGTGAGAACTCACCCATATTCACCTCAAGTGGTGTCTTTTTGGATTTGGTTGCATCCTTTGGTGACTCTTTTTCTAACTTGACTGATCTCTTTTTGTTTCTTATCTTGAGCCACCACGATGATTTGACCATTTTATCCTTCACGACCTTTTCATCCTTCGACCTGTCAATCATAGCAACACTCTCTTTTGGGCCATCCTCATTAATTGGAGGATGACACTTATTAGCAATATTAGAATAAGCATAAGTGTGAGACATAAAGTTTAAGGAAAACTTACGTGACCAGAAGACCATATTCACAGTATTAGCATTGCAATCAATGGTAGCCTTCGCGGTTTTCAAGAATGGTCGGCCTAAGATAACCGGCGGTTGTCCTTCAACATTGGACGGCGTGTGGTCCACAACTAGGAAATCTTCGGGGTAATAACAATCCCCTACTCTTACAACAATTCCTCTCAACATCCCCCTAGATGGTTTCCTTGACCCGTCTGCAAGCACAACCGTGGTGTCCACCTTTTCAAGCTCACCAAAATCATATTCATCAAACACTCGACCCTCCAATATGCTTATGCTTGCCCCATGATCCACCAATGCCCTCTCAGTCTTAAACTCACCCAACTGGACTAGGATCATAGGCACATTCTCCTCTTCATCTTCAACACTTGCAACCAAACGGATTGCACCAATGGTCATATTTAAACGGACGGGTGAATCATTATCATCAACTATTACCCGTACAGGAGTTACTGCCTCTACATCTGGTTCTTCAATACAAACCTCATCTTGGGAATCCGCGATTGACTCGAATATTGGAGATTGTGAGTCCACTTGATTGTTGCTTCCTAACCTCTCAGACTCTCTTTTAACCCGCTCATTGCATGGTGCATTTATTAATTCACCTTGCTTGACTACATCTTCATAAATCTGATATATCCTATCAGAACTTGGGTTCATCTCCTTCATTACATCATGGATGGCATTGAGTGCGTCCAATAACCTATTCTCATCGTCGGGGATGTCTTGGGCGTAACCTGATGAGTCATATTCATTAAAATGACCATTGCCTCCATAACCATAGTCCTCAAAATATTCTGATTTTCCATTACAACCCCAATCTGGCTTGTACCGGTGAACATCATCCATTTCATAACCATTGTACTCCCAATTTGGGTCATGATGTGTAACACCCCGAAAATATAAAACTTTATATTAGAATTATAAAGTATAAATAAACAAGAATTTACTAACTAGGAGTTTTAACCTAGTTAGCTACAAGTCCAGAAATAACTTATGACATGGTTAAAAACAACCAAACTTTAAGTTAAACAAAAGTGGAGGGGCTTATCTTGTAAAAAAGCTTAAACTTAATTAGATAAAAAAAAATATTAAGGACCAAACACACAAAAGTGTGTCTGGTCGTACATGGGACGCAGGGGGCGACCAGGAGACATCACCAAGCCCTAGTTCATCACATAATTCACAAAATTGAAGGTCCAAATCTGATCAAAACCAAAAATTGAGCATAAATTACTGATCCTCATCACAAGAGGATTACAAGATATGTAAAATTTGATAAAAACTCTCAACTCAAAATTCTCATGAAATTGGGAAAATCTGAAATTTATGGTTGCATGTCTGTTTTATGATGAACTAGGAACAATATAGAGTCTAAGGACAAACCCTAGACAAATACAAGTTGAAATCATGTGAAATTTTAGTAAAATCCATGAACACCATTGTAGGTGATTAGTGGGTTTTGTAGAACTTGATAAACACTAGGAAATTGGGTGTTGTTCTAGTGTAATTTGACAATGGAAGAGTGACTTCAGAATTTTAGAAGCTAACAATTGTGTAAAAAGGGTTGATTGATGTGAAAATTGGGCTAGATGATAAGCTAGGGATTTGCTATATAATCATGTAAAATTCTGCCCTTAAAGTGTTTGTTGAAATGCCTCAAAGAAGGTTCGAAACTGGAATTTTAAAGTTAAAACACCTAATTGTGATGTTTTGGCTATTATGTGATATATGACCAAAAAGAGTTCTAAACGCAATATAATTGAACTCTATAGGAAAGGATACCGGAACGTCGAGTGGACAAGCCGGTGGTGAATTGCGGTTGAAGGGCGTGCATTAAAGGTATGTAACTTGACCCGTTACATTAAGTGAATTGTGGTTATATTATGTATAGTCGCATTTAGAATAGAAATTGTGATGATTTTGCAACTATGATCGCTATCTGAATTAATAGAGTTAAAACCTATAAGGAACCGTTTGGTAGTCATAACATTGGAGGAATTCCATAAGATGAGCCAACGGGTCAAACAATAGTGTAAATTGTAGAATTGGTGTTTTAATTAGTTAGCAATGGCGTTATAAATCGCAAAAGCGTTAAACCATGGAATTGGTAAGGAAGCGCAAGAATACCAAGCCCCGGATGATGGGTATAAGGCGCCATAGGCTTACTAGTGAGAAGTAGTAAAATAGAATAAGTTAGAATGGGTCGAATAATAGTATAAGTGGCTTTAAGTCGTAATGATCGGAGAATCAAAGTTGGGTATGATAGTCGTAAGAAACATGTCCGTAATGAATTTACAAATATACAGGAAAAGAATCACCTAAAACTACGTGTGGAACAAGGTGAAATCAACAAAATAGTCAAATGGCAAAATCACAGAGTCCACCGTAAATTACGGTCTCCACCGTAATTTACGGTGGAAATCAAAAACATTACGGTGGTTCATTCCTGTATTACGGCAGACCAGAATCACTCAGGGTCTACCGTAACTTACGGTAGACACCGTAAGTTACGGTGGAGCCCAGAAAACTTGTATTTTATTTATCAAATTTCGATGTCGGAACTTGTGTTTTTGTACTATATATCAATTTCAAAACTAATGTTTTAGTGGTTTTGACCTTAGGTGACAATGTGGATCTTACGGATGATGGTCAAGCAAATGTCGAAGAACCGAACACGACTTTTGAAGCTTCCGCAATATTTTAACCTTTAATAGACTATGTTTATGGGATGTAAACAAATTGTTAAACAACTTTTGAATGTTTAACTTAGTCGTTAGTTGACTAAGGTTTTGCCACTTTTGAACTTACTTATGGAATCTATGTTATAACCAGACATCTTTATCTAAAATGATGTGAATTATTATTTAATTCAAGTAAATTGATACGGGTGTTACAAGTTGGTAATCAGAGCTTAAGGTTGTCAACGAAGTGTTCGGTTCAAGCTTGATCGATCGTCCGGTAAGAATTAATTGCTTTAGTAGACTTACTAGAATACTAGAAAAATAAAGGAAATTTGAATTGATATGCACGGGAAGTGCGTGTTTACACACTCAAACCCGGAAAAGTGCACTAAGCATAAATGGTTTAAGCAAGTGGTGAACTTGGCTAGATCAAAATGAATGACGCATATGTCATAAATGAAATGTTTAACAATTAGTGTAAACATTTCAATTTCAAGATGACGGAAAGATGGGAGGAGTGTATGAATACGCTCGAACCCGGGAAAATACACTAAGTAAGAAAGGTAAGGCAAGATATATACTTGACCAAACCGAAAAAGAATAACACATTATTTATGATTGAGTGAGAGTGATATAAATTTCCGTATAATAAGATGGAAATGAATTAAATAATTATTGATCAATCGTGATGGATGTTTCAGTTAAAGAAATGTCTGGAGTAACCGGAGATGATTCGACATCTCAATTGACTGAACATATGAAAGCTAAGATTTCCGAGGAGGTCGGAAAAGCTCTAGAAAATAGTCTATCACAGTATATTGATAGATTACAAACCACAATCGTGCCGGTGGTGAACGATATGATGGCTGAATTGAAAGACAACATACAATAAGAAATAGAAGAAAGGAGGGTGTTGGATATGAATCCAAGATCCGTAAAGAAGTCCAAGTCTAATAAAGCTCCCAAGAAGGGAGTTACAAAAAGTGTGTTACATCAGTGTAGATTTTGTGGAAAAATTCATAAGGGCACATGTGGTAAGCCAAGACATAAAAAGTCTAAATGTCAAGAGAGGCTTGGAATGAAGGACACAACCGACACAAAGTCTGATGCCCAAAAATCAAGGACAAGGTTATTTTATATAACAGCCAAGGAGGCTAAAGCTGAACCTGATGCCGTTTCAGGTATACTCTTGTAAATTAAAATTCAGTATGAATTTTTAATTATTACGAGTACAAATAAATCGTTTGTTTTATATCGATTTATTTGACATTCTACATTAGTGTTGACGAAATTACCAAGGCTTTGAAAAATAGAAAGAGGTAATAATAAAAGTTCTATTGTTTATAAGAGGTGCTGAAACTGTACGTTGAGCATCGAGGTAAAAATAATCATGATAAATATTGCCTTGGGATGGGGTGCGCGCACACTCGAACCCGAGAATGTAATAAAAGATAAGCATCATAATAGGGAGGAGTGTAATAACACCCGAACCCTGGGAGTTTACAATAGTAAAAGATGACAAGGACATGGTTATAGACTAAGCCAAACTAAATGAAACAGATAGAAACATCGTTTATGTCAACAAACGATGTGGATAAATTCCATACAATGATATGAAACAATAACATGAAATGAGTTGATTTTGTTATTGTAACAATGGGTTAAAGTCAGAAATCAAGAGATTAAGATTTGGATTGGAATATCCTCGAAAAAGAAACTAATGGACAATATGTATTATTTGTTGATGTAAATAATGGAATACCAATAAATTTGGATTTAAAAGCTCGGGTATGGGTAGATACCCAAGTAACATTTTATTAATAAATTCCTCCTGAGGAAGAACGATAATCACCTTGATGAGGGTGAATATGTAAAAAAAAATTGTAAGACAAACATTATGAAAGCATTAGAATAAGAACGAGTAAACTCCAAGGGCCGAATAACAATAACAGTAGTTTACCAAATAAGACTTGAGACACGGGCCTTCGGGACATTTGTAAAAGAAACAGACCCAAGGGTCGCTGACAAAAGAAAGGTGGTGTACGGATTAATTAAGTAAAGTGCTTGATAATAAAAGTAAACGGAATCCTGATAATGGGAGCATATTACATTAAGATAATGAGCCCAAGGGAAGGGATAAGAATCAAGTAAACGAAAATATGAATCGACAATTTAGAACGTCAAGGCATAAGGATAAAGTTGACTGTCATAGGCGATGGAACTCACGCGAACAAGTCAAAGCAGACGAGTGAAAGAATAAAAGAATTGGTTGAGTAAAAGCAGTGGATTTTGCTGATACGACCAAATAAATCGAGAAACAAAGTCTTAAGAAATGCCAGAAGGGTTGCTATGAAAATAATATCGATAAAATACTCAATTAATAGGTATGTTTTCAGATAAATGCGTAACCAACAGTCGAGAACGCGAATTAAAAGTCAAGAGACTCGAATTAAGAGTTGTGGCTGAGAAAACGATAAAATTTTGCAAAAACAGAAATTTCGATAGTCATGCTCAACTACTTTAATGTTGGGCGGGTTGAATAAAGTATAGTGGTTGATATCCCAAGTAAGCGCAACCTGGATAATGAAAGCGTGAAATATTATTGAATCAATGGGATAGGTCATAAAAGAGTATGAAAGGGAAAATGCAAACCAATGAAAACGGAGTGTTAAGAATATCAAGATCAAGAACCCGGGTAACGGGTTGAAATGAAATAGGGGCATAAACCAAATAATGGTATGAATAAAATAAACCGACAGGAAGGACACATAAGAAGTCATAGAGTCGGAAAGATAATCCGAAAGAAAATGAGTGTAGCCTTAGACTATGGTCAAGGTCAAACGAATAGAAGGTGATCCATGGGATCACCATAACCTCCAGATTGTAAACAATGTAAAAGTCTACGGGAACAAAATGACCATTGGGTCGCAAATACAAAAGAACATACTAGGAGGGGGGGTCTCACCCTAAAAAGGTGAAGACCTAATAGAATAGTCTATAAGGCTAAGTAAAGGAACCTATGGGTTGATAATATAAAGCGTGGAGAACCAATTATGATTTCTCGCGTAAAATGATAATCCCGAAGAATAATCCTTGTCGTCAATTCCTTGATATGATTAATCGACATGATTTAAGAGAGAAACATCAAACTAAAATTCAGTTTTAGTAAAGAAATGATGTTCTAACACCTATGAATACCGAGAGAGAAATTAGAAAATGGTTAGTACTAAAGAATATAGGACTAACGCCGAAAGTTGTAAGATGATGCATTCGGAGAAAAGATTCTTAAGAATGAAAAGTTGATGTAAAACTAAACATGGCGTGATGTGATCACGGACACAAAAGTAATAGAGGATGTAATCACGTTATAGTGTGAATGACTAGATATGAAATTATAAGCACGCAAAGGGCCGATGACGGCAATATTGCATACCCGAATGACGAGGTATGAGGTAAGATGGTGACCAATTAGATTAGGCAATGAAACAAGTTGTAGCCTAAATAACACTGTGGCCTATGTAGAGCGCTTGTTAATATAAAACTAGCGTCAAGTAAGTACGCTGACGGACTCAGTGACTGAATGGTCAAAAGACAACCTGATCAAAAAGGGGGGACAAAGGATAGGAAATAAGTGATATAGTTATGCTAAAAAAAAATTTCCCCAAGAAAGGGAGTTATCCGATTTAGGAAAAGAGTGAAACTAAGCCCGAGGTTTATCGGACCATTTAAAATCATTGAACGGGGTTGGCAAGGTGGTTTATCGACTCGAGCTACCGGAAGAGTTGAGTGGAATACATGGCACATTTCACGTGTCGCAATTGCGGAAATGTCTAACGGAGGAAACACCTTATATCCATTACGATGATATCGAGGTAGATAATAGCCTAAATTATGCGGTGAGACCACTGGAGATTTTAGATCGAAAGGTCAAACGCTTGCGAAACAAACAAATCGATCAAGTCAAGGTTAAGTGGGGGCATAGGAAGGGTTCGGACACTACGTGGGAATCCGAAGAGGAGATGCGACGTCTCTACCCTACTTTATATGGTACGTAATTCGGTTTCGGGGACGAAACCCTTTTTAAGGGGGGTGGACTTGTAACACCCCGAAAATATAAAACTTTATATTAGAATTATAAAGTATAAATAAACAAGAATTTACTAACTAGGAGTTTTAACCTAGTTAGCTACAAGTCTAGTAATAACTTATGACATGGTTAAAAACAACCAAACTTTAAGTTAAACAAAAGTGGAGGGGCTTATCTTGTAAAATCTGAAACTTAATTAGATAAAAAAAATATTAAGGATCAAACACACAAAAGTGTGTCTGGTCGTACATGGGACGCAGGGGGCGACCAGGAGACATCACCAAGCCCTAGTTCATCACATAATTCACAAAATTGAAGGTCCAAATCTGATCAAAACCAAAAATTGAGCATAGATTACTGATCCTCATCACAAGAGGATTACAAGGTATGTAAAATTTGATAAAAACTCTCAACTCAAAATTCTCATGAAATTGGGAAAATCTGAAATTTATGGTTGCATGTCTGTTTTATGATGAACTAGGAACAATATAGAGTCTAAGGACAAACCCTAGACAAATACAAGTTGAAATCATGTGGAATTTTAGTAAAATCCATGAACACCATTGTAAGTGATTAGTGGGTTTTGTAGAACTTGATAAACACTAGGAAATTAGGTGTTGTTCTAGTGTAATTTGACAATGGTAGAGTGACTTCAGAATTTTAGAAGCTAACAATTGTGTAAAAAGGGTTGATTGATGTGAAAATTGGTCTAGATGATAAGCTAGGGATTTGCTATATAATCATGTAAAATTCTGCCCTTAAAGTGTTTGTTGAAATGCCTCAAAGAAGGCTCGAAACTGGAATTTTAAAGTTAAAACACCTAATTGTGATGTTTTGGCTATTATGTGATATATGACCAAAAAGAGTTCTAAATGCAATATAATTGAACTCTATAGGAAAGGATTCCGGAACGTCGAGTGGACAAGCCGGTGGTGAATTGCGGTTGAAGGGCGTGCATTAAAGGTATGTAACTTGACCCGTTACATTAAGTGAATTGTGGTTATATTATGTATAGTCGCATTTAGAATAGAAATTGTGATGATTTTGCAACTATGATCGCTATCTGAATTAATAGAGTTAAAACCTATAAGGAACCGTTTGGTAGTCATCACATTGGAGGAATTCCATAAGATGAGCCAACGGGTCAAACAATAGTGTAAATTGTAGAATTGGTGTTTTAATTAGTTAGCAATGGCGTTATAAATCGCAAAAGCGTTAAACCATGGAAGTGGTAAGGAAGCGCAAGAATACCAAGCCCCGGATGATGGGTATAAGGCGCCATAGACTTACTAGTGAGAAGTAGTAAAATAGAATAAGTTAGAATGGGTCGAATAATAGTATAAGTGGCTTTAAGTCGTAATGATCGGAGAATCAAAGTTGGGTATGATAGTCGTAAGAAACATGTCCGTAATGAATTTACAAATATACAGGAAAAGAATCACCTAAAACTACGTGTGGAACAGGGTGAAATCAACAAAATAGTCAAATGGCAAAATCACAGAGTCCACCGTAAATTACGGTCTCCACCGTAATTTACGGTGGAAATCAAAAACATTACGGTGGTTCATTCCTGTATTACGGCAGACCAGAATCACTCAGGGTCTACCGTAACTTACGGTAGACACCGTAAGTTACGGTGGAGCCCAGAAAACTTGTATTTTATTTATCACATTTCGATGTCGGAACTTGTGTTTTTGTACTATATATCAATGTCAAAACTAATGTTTTAGTGGTTTTGACATTAGGTGACCATGTGGATCTTACGGATGATGGTCAAGCAAATGTCGAAGAACCGAACACGACTTTTGAAGCTTCCGCAATATTTTAACCTTTAATAGACTATGTTTATGGGATGTAAACAAATTGTTAAACAACTTTTGAATGTTTTAACTTAGTCGTTAGTTGACTAAGGTTTTGCCACTTTTGAACTTACTTATGCAATCTATGTTATAACCAGACATCTTTATCTAAAATGATGTGAATTATTATTTAATTCAAGTAAATTGATACGGGTGTTACATGATGGTAGTCCCTGCCTTTATCGGATTGATTGTAGTTTTGATATCCTCTGGAGCCATAATCCGGTTGGAAGTACCCTTGTTCAGAATGTGAACAATCTTGAGCCCAGTGATAATAACTCCCGCAACGTGAGCATGGGTCATAATCATATTTCGATGCCATTGTTTCTGCACAAATAACAAACTAACAGTAGTACTGAACAAAAAAAAAATAATAAAATAAAAACTAACTAGAAAGAAAAAAAAAAGAACAAATTTTTTTGGATTTTTTTTATGCAAAACGAAAACAAACAAACAAAAGTAAACTACCACTAAGCGCACTAGCTCCCCGGCAACGGCGCCATTTTGATGAGGCTGTCGTGGGCCACTCAAAAAATAAAATAACCTAACTTTACCTATAGACAGGGTAAGTCGGGTGTCGAATCCGCGAGGAGCATGTGGTTAGTGTTACACGTTTTGTTTGTAAATTTTACTAAACTAAGTGATGATTATAAAACTGATATGGAATTAAAAACACATGAAACAAGTTGCAATTAAGAAAAGATTGAGTTGTAATAAACAATGCTGAGAAAAGGTGAGCACTCCGGGATTCAGATTCTGTAATTACTAATAACCTAGTTCTGATTTTATTAGATGCTATTGATTGAATAGTAAACCTGTCACATCTACCAATTACCTATGCAGTTTAAAATCTTAATATTAATTTATCAGATAAATATTAAAACAAACATACATAGGAATCATTCAATCAACAAAAGCATAATTGGATTCAACACATAATTATAACTCTGACTGTCACTCAGGATTTGTCTGTCACACAAATTATATAATCACGCCAATATTCGGTTGTCACCCGACTACAAATCCAAATCCAAATCCAAATCCAAATCCAAATCTCAATACAAAACAGAAATTAGAATTAAAAGTGTCTCACAAGAATCATTCACCCGGAGTGTTCACGAGAGATTTAGCCGCTCATGATGGTTGGTTGATCTTCAAAAGCCGGATACCCCGTTGAAAGCATCTTGAATCTCCTTAATGTATAGCGGCTGTAGACGTCTCCCCTCTCCTTTTTTTTCTCTCCTCCGTCAAAATATGCGTGTGTATGTATCTCCTCAAAATCGTGGGCCCCTTTCACAAGTCCAAGAATAATCCCAATGATGATTGCGGCCCATAAAGAAGTTGGATCTCTCGAATAAAAAATAAATAATGATGATATTATTGTGATCTTTAATTGATGTCCCTTGACCAAACCCTCTAGTGCACGTGTATATGATAATTGCGGCCCAACCAAAAGACTCCAAAGGTTTTCTATATTAGCCCAATATGCATGATGATGTATGTTCTTTGACTCCTTGATCTTCTGTGATTGATGCCGCCCCAAAAGTGATTATGAGGTTGACTTTTGTTAGTTGCCTCCACTTCAAAATTGTGATGTTTTATTAATTCGATGATGTCTCCTAAGAAGCCACGTGATGTGATGATATTGTTATATTTAATACCTCACATGTCCTCCTTGAAATTTTGTCACATCATGTATCTTGTATCTTCAAACTCTATCTCGATCCGAATCAACGCCCAATCAGCACGAATCACTTTGTACATCATCCTTAACGATCTAACTTTGGCGCTTTAACCCGATTAACCTGTAACACCCCAAACGCTCGTAGATATCACATTCGACACGTATAATCAAGTTCACGACAATAAAACACTTGTTATAATACACCTTAGCACCCGGTTTCACACACTCCATCACCCATTCAAACTTAACTGCTTTACAGGTTAGCTTAGTTAATGGCACTGCTATTTTAGAAAAATCCTTAATGATCGTCTATAGTATCCAGCTAACCCTAGAAAACTTCTAACTTCCATAGCTGATTGCGGGACCTTCCACTTGGTGATTGCTTCTATTTTGGAGGGATCTACGTGTCACACCCCAACCGATGGCGGAATCATCGGGGCATGGCACTGAGCGAAATAGATTGTCCAGAAGTTTCCATAACAATTATCATCACCAAATAATTTAAAGTAACATGTCCCATACCATGTCCTAAGAGGCAAACAAATTATTACAGATAAATCCAGTCAAATAGTTCTGTTCCGACAACTCTGTTTTATACGTAGATATTTTATTTATTGGTTTCTAGGACCTCTTTTCCTAGCTTCGATTTCATCACAGCACAGAAAGCATCCTAGACCTTTCCTAGTCTCAAGTTCACAGTATGCTAAGCATGTAAACTTCCTAAGCACCTGTCACATACGTTAAAATAAGGTCAATACATAAAATGTAAAGGTGAGCATACAAGTTTGATAATAGCATATAGAGTTCGAATTCATTTACGCATAACCAGCATGTACACATAGTGAAATAAAGCACGTTAGTTATCGACATAGATCCATCGATACCAATGACTGCGGGTTGACTGCTCGAGGTAGTTCGCAATACATGATTACCACCGTAATCCATGCAAGTAATTGTCCTTAACAACCCCCGTGTGAATGGGTGCTGAGTCCAAACTATAGTACTATCGTTGCTAAGGCAGGTAGACAACATTCCATGTGTAAACATAACAAACAAGCATTCATAAGCCACGTATAACATGCATTAACGGTTAGCGTTCAAATAGTATGAGTAGTGTGTTCGATGTGATTTGAATAGTTGTAACGTATGTAACACCCAAAAGTGCTTAAAGCAAAACGGGATCGAGTATACTCACAGCGGTTGATGGATTGAAGGGAGCGCTTAGCGAGTAAGGTTAGCCTGAATAGGTTTGATAGCATAACGATAAGTGACACGTAAAACAATGCAAAAGGTGGATGGATTGGATGGTAGTTCGTTCGGATGGTAATCCGAGCGGACAGCAATCCGTGTGGATGATAATCCGTTCGGATGGTCATCCGGTCGGTCGGTAGTCCGGTCGGATGACTATTCGAGTGGATTGTTTCTTCCTTTAGGAAAGATGTGGTTGTGTATGATGGCTTGACTTTTGAAGTTTTCGTTGTAGTATTTTAAAAACATCGAAGTATCTCTGTCTTTCAAGTCGGTCGATCGGACGGTCGGTTGTGCGGATGACAATCCGTTCGGATGGTCATCCGGTCGGACGGTGGTCTGGTCAGACGGCGACTTGGTGAAGAGTACAAGTTCACATCAGAAGAGTCACTCGGTCGGATGTCCATCCGATCAGGTGGCAACCCTGTTATTGAACATATTGAAAATTGTTTAAGTCTTTAAAGTCTTAGTAACTTATGATCCGAAGAGCAATCAAATCAGATGGTCGTCCGATCGGATAGCAATTCGTTCGATACTTAAACTTCGGATAAGGTTAGTCGAGTGTGGGACCCATGTGTAATCCGTTCGGATGACAATCCGTTCGAATGACAATCCGATCGGATAGCATTCCGCTCCGGCTGTCCCGTTCGTCTTACCCTTGGTTATCTTGTTTGTTTTGTCGTTTTATCGAGACGTGTTGACAACGTGTTAACCAACGGAGACATGCCTTGACCCAAGTGACCAAACCGACCAGGAATCACCCTAGCTCAGTCAGTTACCGGCTCGAGATGGTTGTTCTTGTTTAACCCGAGATCGGTGGTCTCGTGGGTAGAATCCTGATTTTGAACTAGTACAACCACTAAGGATGAGTAGGAGACTAGAACAAAGTCCGATTCTAATGGTTTTGAGTGTATTGAGTGTAAAAGAATGAGAAAACCTGTGTTTATTTCTTTCAACTCTTTTATCCTTTTGAAAATGTTCAGATCTATGCGAAATCGTTGTGAAATCATGTGGAAATCGTTCAGATCTGAGTTATCCTTGGTGGAATGAGGTCAAACGTGAAGTTCATAAGAACTTCATGATGACGTCATCCTAGAATACCTCAAATCTTGATGATTTCACGGTTAAAAGTTAAGATTTAAAAGATAGAAAGGTGTAGGAGTGCGTGTAGATCAAGAAAGTACAAGATTTAGGGTGAGATCTTACCTGGATTGAGAGAAATCGAAGAAAAGGTGGGGAGCACGAGCTGTTCGGACAGTGGATTTCCAAAAGTGGAAAGAATGACAATGACAAGGGTATTTATAGGATTCCAAAAGAGGAAAGAGTTATCCGATCAGATGACACACCGCCCGGATGGCTATCCGGTCGGATGACATCCTAGTCGGATGGCATCCTGGTTGGATGGCATCTGATCTGCGGACAAGAGGCTATCTGGTCGGATGGCTATCCGACCGGATGGCACTTGGTTTGAATGTTCGACATGACGATTTTTGGTGTTTCGATTTCAATTGCGAGCGGTTCGACACGATAGGGTTTCTTAGTCAAATTACTTTTAGTCCCAACTACTAAATATCATAGTTCGATTTCGATTTAGGTTCGAGTTCGATTGAGTTTGATTGCCTTTCGCGTTTCGATTGATCTCCACAATATATATAAACATCCACAAGTAACACATAAAGCAAACACATACACACATAACCACATCCCAATTGCGTATTCGGGTTTCGATTCGAGGTTGATCTGATTAGTTGGCTTTATCGCATTGTTACTTCCTATAATTCACAGTCGATTAGTCGATTAGATAATGATTAACATACGTTAATTATTGTAATTAACAACACTTACTCCACATAATACAATTAAAATAAAGAAATTACTATAAGTCAAATTCGTACAATCGGTCGTTGACTTTGACCTTGACTTTGACTTTCACTTATGGAAACACGGTGTGTTACAGCCTCCCCTAGTTGAGGGAATTTCGTCCCGAAATTAAGCTGTAAGTCGTACCACCCGTGAATCATTTTGGAGCACTTTCTTTCTCTATACTTTCTCCAAACAACTGTGGATACTTCGCCTTCATGTCGCTTTCGAGTTCCCAGGTGAACTCTGCGCCTTGCTTGCCTTCCCATCGGACTTTCACGATAGGAATGCGAGAGCGTCTGAGTTGCTTGGTTTGGCGATCCATGATTTCGACAGGCTTTTCCACGAAGTGTAATGTTTCGTTCACTTGCAGATCATCGAGAGAAACGTGTAAATCGTGGTTGGCTAGGCGCTTTCGGAGGTTTGTCACGTGGAAAGTCGGGTGGACGTTACTAAGTTCCTCCGGTAGTTCGAGTCTGTAGGCGACTTTTCCGATCCTTTCCAGAATCTTAAAAGGTCCAACATATCGAGGTGCTAGCTTTCCTTTCTTGCCGAATCGGACCACACCCTTCCAAGGTGATACCTTTAGGAGTACGTAGTCACCAACGTCAAATTCAAGGGGCTTGCATTGCTTATCGGCGTAACTTTTCTGTCGATTCCGAGCTTTCACCAGGTTGTCTCGAATTTGGAAAATTTTGTCTGTCGTTTCTTGTAATAGCTCAGGACCGGTTAATTGCGAATGACCGATCTAGTGCCACACAATAGGCAATCGACATCTTCTTCCGTATAATGCCTCGAATGGTGCCATTTGGATGCTAGAATGATAGCAGTTGTTATACGAGAATTCGACTAACGGCAGGTATTTATCCCAATTACCACCGAAGTCTATGACACACGAACGAAGCATGTCCTCAAGAGTACGAATCGTTCTTTCAGTCTGACCGTCGGTTTAAGGGTGGAAAGCGGTACTTAGATTAAGCGATGTACCGAGTGCCGTTTGAAACGTTTCCCACAGTCGCGAGGTAAACCGAGCATCACGATCAGAGATGATGTCATGAGGCGTCCCATGATTACAAATGATCTCGTCGGTGTAGATTCGGGCTAATCGTTCTACCTTGTAGTCTTCCTGTATTGGCAAAAAGTGAGCTGATTTAGTCTAATGGTCAACAACAACCCATATGCTGTCGTGACCTGATGATGTGTGCGGAAGTTTGGTTACGAAATCCATAGCTATACTCTCCCACTTCCACATAGGGATAGGTGGTTGTTCGAGTAAGCCATAGGGTCTTTGATGTTCAGTCTTGACTCTTGCACAAGTTAGGCATTTTCCGACGTAGAGAGCGATATCCCTTTTCATACCCGGCCACCAGTACTTATAGCGAAGGTCTTGGTACATTTTATCGGCACCGGGATGAATAGAATACCGTGATTTGTGGGCTTCGTCCATCAAGATCTATCGCAAATTGGTTCGTTTGGGAATCCAAATTCGGTCCAGAAAGTGGAATATCCCATTCGATTTGCTCACAAGCTGGGCTCCATCGTGGTAGATTCTTTCCTTCTTCAGTGTGCGTTCGTTAAAACACGCGTGATGAGCGTCGCGGATGAGGGTTTCGAGATCGTGTTGGGCTTGAACGTTACGAGTGCTAAGCAGATAACTCCGTCTGCTGAGTGCGTCGGCAACAACATTTGCCTTGCCTGGGTGATAACGAATCTCACACTCGTAATCGTTGAGAAGTTCTACCCATCGGCGTTGACGCATATTCTGATTAAAGATGTGTTGTAGACTCCTATGATCGGTGAAGATCGTACACTTTGTACCATATAGGTAGTGTCGCCAAAGCTTTAATGCAAAAACAACCGCGTCTAGCTCGAGATCATGGGTTGTATAGTTCTTCTCGTGGATTTTGAGCTGACGAGACGCGAATGCTATAACCTTGTTCCGTTGCATGAGAACGCAACCCAGACCAAGGTTGGAAGCATCACAATAGACAATGAAATCGTCGTTTCCGTCGGGTAGAGTGAGAACAAGAGGATTGCAAAGCTTATGCTTGAGAGTTCGAAAGGCACTTTCCTGTTTAGTTCCCCAAATAAAAGGCTGATCTTTATGCGTGAGAGCAGTAAGCGGTACAGCGATCTTTGAGAATCCTTCGATAAAACGTCGATAATAGCCCGCCAATCCGAGGAAAGAACGAACTTCCGAAGGGTTCTTAGGCGTAATCCAACTCCTGACAGCTTCAATCTTCGCGGGATCGACATAAATATACCCTGACTATTGACAATGTGACCCAGAAACTGAACTTCCCCCAGCCAAAATTCGCACTTGGAGAACTTGGCATAGAGTCGATTCCCCTGGAGCAACTCGAGAACCAAACGTAGATGCTGAGCGTGTTCGGTCTTCGATTTGGAATAGATCAAGACATCGTCAATGAACACGATGACGAAACGGTCGAGATATGGTTTACACACGCGATTCATAAGATCCATGAAAACCGCGGGTGTATTGGTTAGACCAAAAGGCATAACAACGAATTCGTAATGACCGTAACTGGTGCGAAACATGGTTTTAGGTGTATCCTCCTCTTGTATCCGCAGTTGATGATAGCCTGAACGTAGATCAATCTTCGAGAAACACGTAGCGCCTTGTAGTTGATCGAACAAATCGTCAATACGGGGTAGGGGATAACGGTTCTTGATAGTTAACTTATTCAATTCCCGATAGTTGATACACATCCTGAACGACCCATCCTTCTTTTTGAAGAAAAGGACTGGCGCGCCCCATGGAGAGGTGCTCGGGCGAATGAAGCCTTTCTCAAGTAATTCCTGGAGTTGGTTAGAGAGTTCACGCATTTCAGACGGTGCGAGTCGATAAGGAGCTTTGGCAACAGGATTGGCTCCAGGAATGAGGTCGATACGAAAGTCGATATCACAGCTTGGTGGCAAACCTGGGAGATCATCAGGAAACACCTGAGGAAATTCACGAACCACAGGAACGTCTTTCACTTCCTTCTTCTCTTTCTTTTCCTTCTCCGCTACTACAATGTTAGCCAAGAAAGCTCTGTATTCCTTGCGGAGATACTTGCTAGCTTGGACACACGACATGAGCTTAAGACCTTTCGAGGCAGTTTCACCGTATACACACAATAAATCACCATTTGCAAGCGAGAATCAAATCATCTTATCGTAACACACAACTTCAACATTGTTTTCGTGTAGAAAGTCCATGCCTACTATGACGTCGAAACTTCCGAGTTGCATCGGAATAAGGTCGATTGGGAAAATGTGATTGTTGAGTTCAAGGGTACAATCACGGAGAACAGAATTGACAGCGACAGTTCTTCCAGTGGCGACTTCTACATCAAACGTCGGAGAGAGTTTGGAGCGTTTACGACTAAGGAGCTTCTCGAATTCGAACGACACAAAGCAATTATCGGCTCCAGTATCAAACAAACATGATGCATAAATACCATTCACAAGGAACGTACCATTAACCACGTTGTTGTCAGCTTGGGCTTGGCGCATGTTGATGTTGAAAGTTCGGGCACGCGCTGCTTGTTGTTGTTGTTGCTGGTGTTGCTGCTGCTGCTGGGGCTCTTGTTTCACAACCCTGTTTGGGCACATGTTGGCGAAATGGTTCGGGTCACCACACGTGAAACAGGCTCTGGCGTTGACCGCGGGTGCCGGAGGAGCTTGTTGACCCTGAGGGGCAGTGAGTAGAGCTTGATGAGCAGGAGCTTGTTGAGCACGGCAGTTGGTTGTGAAGTGACCGTACATATTGCAGCGGGCACAGAAACGGCAAGCGATGGCAGTCGGGTGATGGTAGGTACAAGTAGGGCAGAGCGGGTGTGGCCCAGTGTATGCACGCTTAGCAAGCGGTGCATTTGCCACGGGCGCCGCTACTTGACGCTGTTGGGCTGGTACAGATTGAACTGGTGCAGCAGTGATCGCACAGTTCTTGTTGCTGGAGCTGTTCTTCCTCTTGTTCTTCCTTCGATTGCTCGATGTGGTTATTTCAGCAGTTGGTGCGATGGCGGTAACTTGATGCAGATGCTTTGAAGCCTTATCCCAGACACCAGCCTTAACTCGCTTGTCATTGATTTCAGCGGCCTGTAGATAAGTCTCCTCGATCGTCTTAGTCTTAGCCGCTTGCATGAAATCAGCAACGCAGTCGGGCAGGGCCCGGACATACTTCTTGATCGCCATGTCTGGAGTCTTGACTTGGTCGGGACAGATAATGCTGAGTTGCTTGAAACGAGCTGTAAGACCAGCTTTGTCACCATCCTTCTGTTGTATGTGCCAAAATTCATCCTCTAGCTTTTGACGCTCGTGAGGAGGGCATAATTCTTCCAGCATAACTTCCTTGAGCTCGTCCCACGACAGACCGTAGGCTGCATCATTCCCTCGCTTGTTCCTCTCGGCCGTCCACCAGTCTAGTGCACGGGACTGGAAGACGCCGGTAGCATTCAGAGTACGGAGGTCATCAGGGCAACCGCTCTGTCGCAGTGTAACCTCAATGGAGTCAAACCATTGGAATAATGCAGTAGGACCTCCCTCGCCAATGAATTCTTTTGGCCCACACGCCTTGAATTGCTTGAAACTGAAGGCCTTGGCGGAAACTTTAGGATTTTCAGTTCTTGACTCCTCAGACGATTTGCTGGCATTCTCGTAAACATCACTCACTGCCTTGGCTACTTGCTTAGCGATGATAGAAGCAAGACGTCTGTCTCTCTTTTCTTGTCGAGAAATTGGGGTTTGACGGGATCCAGACGACATTGTCTGCAACAGACATCGTCACAGGACTCAACACATGTATTCGAATCTCACCTCACACGTCTACCACTAACTAAAGCTCAGGAGCACAGTCATGTAAACATATAATCACGTAGTACACAAAATCATATAAACACATAAGCACTTAGATCACAGAAACACATACGCATTTAATCACTTGAGGCAGTCAGAAAACAGAAACCTATTATTCAAAGTCTGCGATTGCTCAAGAATAGCGTAGTATAAGCGTATATCGTAGCATAAAGTCGTCCGTAATTCAGCGATTTGTTAACGCTTTGAGATAGAATGCGGTGCGAGTCGTGTGTGTTGGTCGAAGCGAAAGCAAGAATCGAATAAATTTCCAAAATTTTAAACACTTAAACAGATAAATGCACATAAAACACATAAAATGAATCGTCAGAGTCAGCAATCAAAACACGTAAAATCAAGGGGTAGATTGTCTGCGGCTAGTAGACTTTGACTACCCAAAGTGGTCCAACTATTCACAAAGATCTGTTGTACACGCTTGACCGTCAGGATCGTGCTTTTGGCCTCGATTCTTGGGCGTTTGGCACACATCCCATTAGTCATTGTGTGTCTTCAGGTCGTTGGAGTCCGTTGGGACTTTGGTGAGAGTTTTGTAAAATGGGCGGAACAAGTCGTCAAGGTTAGGGTTTCACACCTATCTTAACAACTTCGTCCCTGTTTTAATCAAATAGAGGAGATTATTCATCAAAATATGGATTTCACTCCTGATTTGGCACAATTCTCCCGCTGAACAAGCGTTCGTTATTGTAAAAGGATGAAGATATCATTGATAAGTTAATAAAACATCATTGATCAAGCAATTTAGTCGAGAGTTTGCGGTTTTCACACCTAATCTCGACTTTATCGCCTAATTTGAGTGCAGTGATAGTGTAGCATAAACGAGAACAGCGAGAGGTAAGCTCGTACATAGTCCCTACCGGACATGCACAAGTCGGTCTGTTGGTTCTTAACTATAGTCTAGGTATCTAAGACTTCGACCCGGACTAGGTCGAGTCTTTCCTAATTCCCTATAGTTATGGCTCTGATACCAATCTGTCACACCCCAATCGATGGCGGAATCATCGAGGCATGGCACTGAGCGAAACAGATTGTCCAGAAGTTTCCATAACAATTATCATCACCAAATAATATGAAGTAACATGTCCCATACCATGTCTTAAGAGGCAAACAAATTATTACAGATAAACCCAGTCAAATAGTTCTGTTCCGACAACTCAGATTTATACATAGATAGTTTATTTATTGGTTTCTAGGACCTCTTTTCCTAGCTTCGATTTCATCACAGCACTGAGAGCATCCAAGACCTTTCCTAGCCTCAAGTTCACAGCATGCTAAGCATGTAAACTTCTTAAGAACCTGTTACATACGTTAAAATAAGGTCAACACATAAAATGTAAAGGTGAGCATACAAGTTTGATAATAGCATATAGAGTTCGAATTCATTTACGCATAACCAGCACGTACACATAGTGAAATGAAGCATGTTAGTTATCGACATAGATCCATCGATACCAATGACTGCGGGTTGACTGCCCAAGGCAGTTCGCAATACATGATTACCACCGTAATCCATGCAAGTAATTGTCCTTAACAACCCCCGTGTGAACAGGTGCTGAGTCCAAACTATAGTACTATCGTTGCTAAGGCAGGTAGACAACATTCCATATGTAAACATAACAAACAAGCATTCATAAGCCACGTATAACATGCATTAACGGTTAGCGTTCAAATAGTATGAGTAGTGTGTTCGATGTGATTTGAATAGTTGTAACGTATGTAACACCCAAAAGTGCTTAAAGCAAAAAGGGATTGAGTATACTCACAGCGGTTGATGGATTGAAGGGAGCGCTTAGCGAGTAAGGTTAGCCTGAATAGGTTTGATAGCATAACGATAAGTGACACATAAAAAAATGCAAAGAGTGGATGGATCGGATGGTAGTTCGTTCGGATGGCAATCCGAGCGGACAGCAATCCGTGTGGATGATAATCCGTTCGGATGGTGATCCGGTCGGACGGTAGTCCGGTCGGATGACTATTCGAGTGGATTGTTTCTTCCTTTAGGAAAGATGTGGTTGTGTATGATGGCTTGACTTTTGAAGTTTTCGTTGTAGTATTTTAAAAACATCGAAGTATCTCTGTCTTTCAAGTCGGTCGATCGGACGGTCGGTCGTGCGGATGACAATCCGTTCGGATGGTCATCCGGTCGGACGGCGACTTGGTGAAGAGTACAAGTTCACATCAGAAGAGTCACTCGGTCGGATGTCCATCCGATCAGGTGGTAACCCTGTTATTGAACATGTTGAAAATTGTTTAAGTCTTTAAAGTCTTAGTATCTCACGATCCGAAGAGCAATCAAATCAGATGGTCGTCCGATCGGATAATAATTCGTTTGATACTCAAACTTTGGATAAGGTTAGTCGAGTGTGGGACCCATGTGTAATCCGTTCGGATGACAATCCGTTTGGATGACAATCCGTTCGGATGAACTATCCGTTCGGATGACAATCCGATCGGATGACAATCCGATCGGATGACAATCCGATCGGATAGCATTCCGCTCCGGCTGTCCGGTTCATCTTACCCTTGGTTATCTTGTTTGTTTTGTCATTTTATCGAGACGTGTTGAAAACGTGTTAACCAACGGAGACATGCCTTGACCCAAGTGACCAAACCGACCAGGAATCACCCTAGCTCGGTCAGTTACCGGCTCGAGACGGTTGTTCTTGTTTAACCCGAGATCGGTGGTCTCGTGGGTAGAATCCTGATTTTGAACTACTACAACCACTAAGGATGAGTAGGAGACTAGAATAAAGTCCGATTCTAACGGTTTTGAGTGTATTGAGTGTAAAAGAATGAGAAAACCTGTGTTTATTTCTTTCAACTCTTTTATCCTTTTGAAAATGTTCAGATCTATGCGAAATCATTGTGAAATCATGTGGAAATCGTTCATATCTGAGTTATCCTTGGTGGAATGAGGTCAAACGTGAAGTTCATAAGAACTTCATGATGACGTCATCCTAGAATACCTCAAATCTTGATGATTTCACGGTTAAAGTTAAGATTTAAAAGATAGAAAGGTGTAGGAGTGCGTGTAGATTAAGAAAGTACAAGATTTAGGGTGAGATCTTACCTGGATTGAGAGAAATCGAAGAAAAGGTGGGGATCACGAGCTGTTCGGACAGTGGATTTCCAAAAGTGGAAAGAATGACAATGACTGGGGTATTTATAGGATTCCAAAAGAGGAAAGGGTTATCCGATCGGATGACACACCGCCCGGATGGCTATCCGGTCAGATGGCTATCCGGCCGGATGGCACTTGGTTTGAATGTTCGACGCGACGATTTTTGGTGTTTCGATTTCGATTGCGAGCGGTTCGACACGATAGGGTTTCTTAGTCAAATTACTTTTAGTCCCAACTACTAAATATCATTGTTCGATTTCGATTCGGGTTCGAGTTCGATTAAGTTCGATTGCATTTCGAGTTTCGATTGATCTCCACAATATATATAAACATGCACAAGTAACACATAAAGCACACACATACACACATAACCACATCTCAATTGCGTATTCGGGTTTCGATTCGAGGTTGATCTGATTAGTTGGCTTTATCGCATTGTTACTTCCTATAATTCACAGTCGATTAGATAGCGATTAACATACGTTGATTATTGTAATTAACAACACTTACTCCACATAATACAATTAAAATAAAGAAATTACTATAAGTCAAATTCGTACAATCGGTCGTTGACTTTGACCTTGACTTTGACTTTCACTTATGGAAACACGGGGTGTTACACTACGTGAATACCTTCATAATTCACCATGTGTCCTAAAAATTGTACCTCCGGTAGCCAAAATTCACACTTCGAGAATTTGGAATAGAGCTTCTCTTTTCTTAACAAAGTTAAGAGTATATGTAAGTGGTCACAATGCTCTTCCTGACTTTTGGAATAAATAAGTATATCGTCGATGAAGACAATTACAAATTTATCCATATACGGTTTACAAATCCTATTCATCATGTCCATAAATGTTGTGGGAGCATTTGTTAATCCAAAGGGCATGACTGTAAACTCGTAATGATCATACCTAGTTCTGAAAGCAGTTTTAGGTATGTCTTCTTCTTGTACTTTCAACTGATGGTATCCGGAGCGTAAATCTATCTTAGAAAAATATCTAGCTCCCTGAAGTTGATCGAAAAGATCATCAATCCTAGGTAATGGGTATCGATTCTTAATTGTAACCTTATTCAATTCCCTGTAATCGATACACATTCGCATCGAACCATCTTTCTTTTTCACAAACAACACTGGAGCTCCCCACGGGGATGAACTAGGTTGTATAAATCATTTGCTTAGTAATTCATCTAACTGCTTTTTCAGTTCTAACATCTCGGTGGGTGCTAACCGGTAAGGTGCCTTGGCTATCGGTGTAGTTCTAGGAATTAGATGAATTCTAAATTCTACTTCCCTATCAGGTGGTAATCCAGGTAATTCTTCGGGGAATACCTCCGGGTATTCTAATACTACCGGAATTTCTGTAAGTTCCTTACCTTTAGAGTTAATGATTGCTGAAATCATATACACTATTTCTTGTTTTCTTGAATAACTGGTCAATTTCATTACTGGAATGAATTTCAGTGGCTTACGTGACTTATCTCCTGTAATCACCACTATTTCTCCTGTGGGGGTATGAATTTCTATGGAATTCTTATCACATAGGATTCGAGCATGGTTAGCTACTAACCAATCTATTCCTAACACCACATCGAATCCAGCTAAATTCATAGGTAACAGGTTTGCAGAAAATTTATGGCCTAAATGTTCTATCTTTTCTTCTCGCAAGACCTTATCTATGTGAACAGAATTACCATCTGCAGTTTCTACCATAAAAATTTGTCTAAGGTTGGTTAAGGGTAGGTTAAGAGCTTGGCAAAATGAGGTATTTATAAAACTTTGGTTTGCACCAGAGTCAAATAATACTTTTGCATACACGTCATGAACTAGGAACGTACCAGCTATCACATCTGGAATGAGCTCCGCTTCTTGGGTAGTCAACTGGAATTCTCTTGCATTCTTCTTGGTAGTTCCTTCTGCAGGTTTGGCTTTGTTGTCTGCTGGTTTGACCAATTTAGGGCAGTCTGGCCCAAAATTTCCAGCTTCTCCACAATTGAAGCAAATTGTGGATTTCTTTCTTCTGCAGTATTCTTCTTGATGCCCCGGAATTTTGCAGAAATTGCAATACCCTTTGCATTTTCCAAAATGCTTTCTTTTACAGGTACTGCAAAATGGAACAGTGGAAGATTGCTCGGTTCCCTTTTTCTTGAAGTTACTACTATTACCCACACGAAATCCTTGGGTAATCTTTTGGGCCACTTCCTTTTTCCGGTTTTCTTCTCGTGTGCGTACCAGCCCGTCGGTCAGGGTGTTGGCTAATTCTACTGCATCGTCAATCGTGCGGGGTCTCGTAGCTTTAATAATATCACGGATTTCGCCAATCAAACCCCAGATGTAGCGAGAAATAAGTACCGGTTCTGGTGAGGCCAAAGTTGGTACGACTCTAGCATACTTGAAGAATGTCGAAGTGTACCCTCGACAGTCTTCATCCACCATCCGGTAATTCAGGAACTTATTTGCCATTTGTTCCTTTTCATATTCGGGGCAGAATTTTCTTTCTACTATCCGCTTAAATTCTTCTCAACTCAAGGCATAGGTCATGTCGCTTCCCTTGGCTTGTAGTTTTGTATTCCACCATTCTAGTGCCCCTTCATTAAAAAGATGCGACGCGTACATGACCTTGTCCTCCTCGGCACATTTACTTATTTTAATTACTGCCTTGGTTTTCTCTAACCAACACAGTGCTGCAGTTGCCCCTTCATTGCCTGCAAATTCGATTGGTTTACAGGCAAGAAATTCCTTATAAGTGTAACCAGGCGTTGCAGCTTTCATTTTCTTAAGAAATGGGGCTTGTATCACATCATTGTTATTATTATTGTGACCGCCTCCATTTACACTATTTCTAAAGTTATCATCATGAGTACGTTTGCTGTGAGTAGGCGGTGGAGGTTCAACTGGATTTCGGGCAACAGCAAGGATTGCCGGAATAGCATTGGCTATTCCTTGGGCAACGATATTTTCTATATCCTGCCTATTAAGAAATTGATCTCCATTGTTTTGCTCATATTGGTTAACTTCGTTAACTGGTTCATTATCAGTGTGTTCCATCTGATAATTAATATATATAAGTTATTAGCACAAAATAAATGACAATCAAACACAATAAGACAATCACACATAATCACGTCAACATGTATAGCCAAAATTGTCGACTTTGCGACGTTGATATTTTTATATATTAATATGCATTCGTACATTACCAGATATGTTACACAAGTTTTATTTTTAGTTATTTTACATGATTATATTTTTATTGTTATATTATTATTAAACACACTTTCCCACCACCACATACGATCCCATCTGCTGGCACTTCAGAAAAGACATTCCCTCTCGTCGTATTTCCAGGATATCCTCTCCCCTACTTCCCGGATTATATTTCCTGCGTCCACCAGCTCCTCGCCATAGTGGCGGAGTTCAGCCAAGTTTTCTGTGCTCATAGGTGGGTGTAGTGGAGGCTCAGGGTCAAATTGGGGGAAAAGGTGTTAGGGTTATTCAAGAGATTTCGAAATTGCCAGTCCGTTGTCCACCATTCTTCTAGCTCTCCTGGTAGAGGTCGGGGGTGGATAATGGGATCTGGGATAGCAGGTTCCAGATTGACTGGAAGTTGGGCTTCAACTGGGTAATTGAAGAGGTTTCCATCGGCAGGTCCGATGAGGTCACTATTTTCCAGTTGGTGGTCCAGCTCCTCCCAGGGTGGCATCTCCTGGGCTTGCTCTAAACTTTCTCCGATCTCTATTCCTTTTCCTTTATCGTTGGGATCCTTAGTCTTTATAACCTTCTGTGTCGTTGGTTTCTTACTACGCATACGCCTCTAGCCTACAATTCTTCTTCTCTTCTTCGGTTTTGGTTTCTACTGAGGTTGGGCTTGGAATACTATTGGCTCTTCAGTGTCAGCCTGGTAGCCAGTAAAGGTACTGGTGGTATCCATATCTGAGCTATGGATAGAAAAGTTTTGAAGTGCTTCTGATAGTTCATTCATGCTGTTAGCATACATGAAGAAACACACAAAATTCTAAGTAAAAATTTTGTAATTTAAATTTTCACAGAATGGCAATCAGAAAAATTAAGTATTTCTAAATACTTAATTGGCTTAAAGCAGTAGCTCTGATACCACCTTTTTCTCTGTCACGGCCCCGTCCCATTGTGACCCGGTTCAGGAGCCGTGGGACAGAAACCCGTGGTATTTATTAATTGAGTTGACAGCGGAAGTTTAACAGGATCTTTTAAAACTTGAAAATGCCCAATTATTTTATTATTATAATTTGGGACAAACCCCGTAGTTTACAATGGAGGAATTTCACGAGGAAATTCCCTGTTTTACAAAACATGTTTATTTCTTTAACTGAGCCACTATTTCAAGCTTGTTAGTGCTCCGTAGCATTTTTCCTTGATTCACAGTAGGTCACCTGAAACATGTTTTAAAAATATTTTATCAGCGGGGAAATACTGGCGAGTCACTCAATTTTGATAAAACGACACATATCTATGAATTACAGCATAAGAGCGATTACAATGGCTACTATCTTATTTTTATCTGGCGCCGTGTCACACCCTGGTGACGATGGTCATACCACTATTGGGTCCTTTCACCCAAGTAGTGATGATTATCACTGTTAGGTTGGTGAACCTAACCGTGAGAGATTAGTAATGTGCACAATACCCCACTTGCCAGTGATTCAAGATAACCATGACTTAATCCCTGTAATTATAACTTTGAAAATAACTTGGAGTATTGTAAAACATTGTTGATAAAAAGATAATGACTCACTTTGCAAGTTTAGTCGGGTAGAGTTTAGCCTACTGATAAGCCTGATAACCTAATTTAAACAACAATGCACACGAAACTAGGTAAGTAACTTAATACAACATTTACGATAACTCACGAGATCAAAACCCTCACGACGAATGACAAAGTATAGCCCAAGTACGGGCAGCACTTAAACATCCATCGGATTGGGTTTTAATCGATCGAATATTGAATCGTAGCAGTGATCGAGTTAATACCCTGTATCGTAGCAGCGTCTCTATAATGGAAATTACGATTTTGAGCAGTATACTTTCGTTTTTGATTAAATTCTCGAACACAGATGAACTGCTCATGTCCAACTCATTTATAGCTGAAAATGGGTTTTACGCGGCCCGCGTAAACCCTCTCTTAAACTTACGCGGCCCGCGAAGGCCACCTAGTCTACGACTAGGGCTAGCGTGTCACACCTAGGTCTGCCACGTGTGCGACACGTGGCCTGGAACGCTTATCCGGTCAACATTGTGTTGATTCGGCCTGCGTAAGCCTAAGCTTACTCTTTCACGGCCCACGTGAAACCCATAAATCTTGATTTCTTGGTTTTTCATGCACATTAGGGTTTCAGCGGTATGGGTTTTCACTTACGGGTCGTTTTGGGACATTTTTGCAGGTCCTTACACTAAACCCTAAATCACAACCCCTAAACCCTAAATATATTAGGGTTTAGCTTTAGGGCTTAGAGTTAGCTTTAGGATTTAGCTTTAGGGTTTAGGGTTTAGCTTTTGGGTTTAGCTTTAGATTTAGCTTTTAGGGTTTAGCTATTAGGGTTTATAGTTTAGATCTTGCGGTTTAGCTTAGGTTTTAGTCTTATTTTTTAGCTTTAGGGTTTATAGTTTAGGAGTTAGGATTTAGGGTTTAGTGTTAAGAGATCTTAGTTAGGGTTCGACGAGCCGGTTCCAGCGCCGCTGGAATAAGTACAATCGGAGTTAGTTTGAGTCGGTTCCCCCTGTTCCCCACTTTTTTAGTGTTCTCCAATAAACCTTCTCCTATCTATATATATGCATAAATAATATACACTATACATGTGCGGCCGTGCGGGTTATATACATGAGCAATTAAACAAAATTTGATGCTTGTTTTTGTTGAATTTCGGGAGAAACGAGGGAGAAAAACAATCAACATTACATGTATAACATTAGATTTTATGCCTAATATTTTTAAGATTGGAAAAATATATTAGACGCAGAGTGTACTTGGGAGATGTTTTTCATAGGCAAAACTCATCACAACAACAAAGTTAATTAGACGCACCATTGTTAGACGATGTAATTGAGTTAGATGTACCCTTGTAAGAGTTTTGAAGGCAATGCTTGTCCCACGCCAAAAAAACCTTTTGAAAATTGTTGTTTTTAAGATAACATATACAAATACTATGCCCAAATAAAAAAAATTGTTATTTTGAATTTTTGATCTAATTAAGAAGAAAAATAAATAAAATTAGATGATGCCCCGCCCGCGTTGCGGGGCGATGACCGAATAATTCGCAACCAATTAAAAAAACAGTACTATAGTTTTGCTAAAAATAAAAAGTAAAAAGAGTGTTAGGCAGCTCTTTGATACGATTTTTAGCTGGGGGCAAAGTCATATTTTTTTTTACTTGGGGGAAAAATCAATTTTTTTCCCCGAGGGTAAATTCCTAATTTTTAGCTAGGGAAAACCATATTTTTATTTTGCACTGGGGGCAAAAACGTAATTTTGAATTGAGGGTGATATCGTAATTTTGAACCGAGGGGAAATTCGTAAATTTTAGCTTGGGGCAAAAGCATAAATTTATTTTGAACTAGGGGCAAATACGTAATTTTAAACTGTGGGCAAAACCATAATTTTAAAGTAGGTATAAAATAATAAACTGGTGTAAAATCATAATTTTGAGCCGGGGGGAAAACAAAATTTTATTTTGAACTGAGGCGAGAACGTAATTTTGGCTAAGGGTAAAAGCATAATTTTTTTACCGAGGGTGAAATCGTATTTTTTAGCCAGGGGCAAAAGGGTAAATGTATTTTGAAGTGGAGAGAAAACCGTATTTTTTAACTGTGGGCAAAAACCTAATTTTAAAGTGGATATAAGATAATAAACTGGTTGGTCAAATGGGTATTGCTGCTCGCCCATTTGAACTAATGGCAGAGAAACACTATTCCAGGGAAAGAACGTAATTTTAAAGTGTGTATAAAATAATAAATTGATTGGTCAAATAGGGGATGGCGTACTCTTTGTATACAAACAGCCGAACGGATCTTCGCACAATATTCGCACTCCCAGTTTGTGAGTTTTATTGTCATCTAAATCTGAATTTTGATATCTGTGTATTTGATTTTCTGACAGTTTGATATCTGAATGTTTAATATATATCTATTTGATTTTTGATAGTTTGATTTCTTGATGATAGGATCTGAGTTTGGTTTTGATTGTGTTTACGTTTGAATTAAGATGAAGATGAATGAGTAATGCAGCGGAATTATAATGGAAGCAAGCTTTTCACAATCAAACGAGAGAATTGCTTTTAACCTAAAAGTTTAACATTGAACCGAATGCTTTAATTTATTACAAGATTCAATTACAATTGCATGTATGTAACAAACTCCCCCTCAGCCTGAGCTCACTAGGTTTGTTCGTGCTGGAAGAAGATGGTGACAGAGCTAATAGAACAGTACAGAGCAAACCCCTGAGCATCTAAGCTGACGTCACCATGAAAGTGACATCTAACCTCCTAACAAACTCTAACATCTGATCTATACAACCTCTGCTATGCTAACTACTGTTATTACAATACATTACATAAAGACATCTAAACTACTGCTATATCCTTCCACTGATGTGAACCCAGCAGTACTTGTTATGATCAGCAGAGCTTGACCCATAGCAGTAGATTGAACCAGCAGAGCTTTAGTCTTCCATCAGTCTTTGACTTGGACAGCAGTTGTAGGCCAACAGTTAGTAAAGATCAGTAGTTTGGAGGTCAGCAGATGTTGAAACCACTTTCAAGGGGAGAGACTTGTATACATAACATCTACTTATTCTGGATCCACTGCTCTGATCCAGATTTGCCTTTTATTATCTGTTCCTTTGGTAGGGTTCAATCCCAACAATCTCCCCCTGGAACAGATAATGCCAAAACTCTTCATTATTTGTAGATCTTTATTGCCTCATCAACAGTTCCCTTATTTGCCCTTTGAGTTGTAATTCAAAGGCTAAGGCATCTGTGTCATCATCATCCCTGCACAGTGGAAGATCAAGGAGATCCTACAAATCTTCAAAACTTAGGCCAAGTGCTTATTCCCTTGTTATTTTCTTCACTTCTCCACTAGACTTGAACACTGTCAGTACATGGGTCTGTTTGTCAGTTTTCCACTTTAGTACTTTTGAGCCTAGTGGGTTTCTTGGGAGATTTTTATTAGATGGGGTGTTTGGTGATGCAGGCCTATTAATGACTGACTGAGCAGTACTTGCAGGTTGATTTAGCCTAAGAGTTTCTTCAATCATTCTCTTAATGCCCTCTTTCACAAGGTCATCACCTGCTACTAACTCTTGCACTGTTTCAGCATCCAACTGTTTTTGTGGCCTTCTTTTGAAGATGGCAGCACCAGTAGGAGCAGTGGCTCTCCTGATTTGCAGCTTTGGGGGTCTTTTTGAAACATCTGCTTTAGGATAGTCAGGCTTTTGTGGAGCATTAGGATCTGTCTTTCTTAATTTCTCCAAGCTTTTGTAGGTAGCCCTGACTTTCTCTTCTTTCCATTTCAACACTTGATTCAAGGACCCATAATCAGCAGCAGCTAATTCCTCTTTCATTCTCCTCAGCTCTACCTTTTTATCAGGTACATTCTTTTTAAACTTTGCCCATTCTGGAGGAGTGTGTGTGACCTTCTTATTTATCATTTCTTGAATCCTGGCTGCTTCTTTTTCAAGCTCAGGAATGGTCCACTCCTTGTACATATGCTTTTCTCCCTTGTACTTCTTGGTTGCCATGATGCTTTCAATGTAGTCTTTTCTCAGAGTTTAATCTGCTCTCTCTGAGATTTGTTGACAAACATTTTTTGCAAATTGTTCCAAGGATCTGACTTGTGTGAGCAGGTATTGATAGTTCTGCTGAATTTCTCTATCAGATTTCCCTTGTGTATTTCTTTTTGAGATATCCTCTGCTTGCTGAGCCTTGATTTTCAAATATTCTTCAATATTGTTAGGCCTGGGATATCCTTCAACTGATGGCAATCTCCTTTTGGCAGGGTCATCCTCATAATAAAAGGACTTGATTTCTTCTCTGACTGCTATAAGTTCAAGAGGGAATTGAACACCTGCAGGAGGTAATGGCTTTTGAATTTGAGCTGATGAGAGAGGAACAGGGTTTGGTATAGTAACAAGTGATAGAGATTTTGAAGATGTTGGTGGTGGTGATGGAGAATCATCATCTGGTATGAGAATCCTTCTCCTTTTTATTGTAGGAGAGGCAGATGATGTTTTGGGTGGATCAGTGGCAGTGATTTATGATTGACTAACAGCTGTTGAAACAACTGGTGTTTCAACCACTGTTGTCATTACAACAGATGTTGTAACATCTGATGTCTTCTGCTTTTTGGCAGGAGGTGATGGTGGTGAGATTGTTTTTAGTGGTGATGGTAAGGCAGTAGTTGTGGTGTGTGTTGAAGTGATATCAGCAGTTGTTGATACAGCAGGAGTTACAACAGTTGTTTGAATGGAAGTTTGATGTTGGGGGCTTTTGGACAGTGGTTTTGGAGTATGCTTTGTGAGTCTGGATGGTATGGATTTGGGTTCCCTCACTTTTCTAGTGGGATTTCTTTTAGGCTCAGGATTTTTAACATCCTTTGGCTCAGAACAACCCTGCGCATTCAGCTCCATATAAGCTCTTTTCTCCTCATTCCACCTTGACATATCTTTTGCCGCTCTGTCCCTTTTTACACTTGCTATAGCTTCATCAAGTGCATTTTGGGTAACATCAACCTTTTTGCAACCATCTGGCAAGGGAAAGTTTCTGGTCATAGCATTCTTTTCTGGCTCAATGTAGAGACCATCATCTATTCCCTTCTTCTTCCACTCCTGATTTTTCTCCCCCTTTTTGGCATTATCTGGAGGAGGTTGATCAATGAAGAGAATAGTTGGAGGAGCAGTGCCAGTGGTTTTCAATATGTGGGCCTTGATAGCCTTAATGTCTGCTTGTGTGTTCTTGAACCTGGACTCCATTGAATTTCTCAGCTCTTGGACATGTATTTCTTGTTGCTGATCTGCCAATTGTTTTTGTTGTTGGAGAAAAGGTTGAAATAGGTTCCATATCTCATCTGCAGCAGGTGCTTGTGGTGGAGCAGGTGCTTGAGGTGGAACAACAGTGGATTGCACCTTTTGTACTGTCAACAACTGCTGCCGCATTTCTTTGATTTCTGCAACAGAGTTATCCATTTTTTCAACTCGTTCCATCAATTCCAGGTACTTTAAACCATCACCCAATTTAATGGGATCATCTGATTTCCCACTATCAGTGGTTGTAACAGGGGTTAATGTAGGGAGTGTACTCCAAACATTAACCACTGTTGCCCCTTTTTCTTGGTACTGGGGTCTTCTTCCTTCAACACTTGATAGCCTTTTGATTGTACCATAGTGTAAAACAAACTCACTGGTGGATATCAGAGGTGCTATGGAAGGAATTGCCTCCAAGGAAGTCTTATTGATGTAACCACTGTCCAAGTGTAAACCAGTGGGTTCAACACTTGTAGTGGCTGCTTCACTTGGACTACCACCAAGAGTTACTTGTAACTCAAGGGGTATAACCTCCTCAGGTCTTGTTGGTGGGTTAGCTATGATTGATACATCAGGTCCAGTCATTTGTTGAAGTATATTCTCATTGATAGGTGATTGAGAAGGACTGGTTTGTGCCTGGTTCAGATCAATAGCATCCAACAATAATTTAGTTGGTGGGGGAATTGTGGATGTGGGGTTGGGTGTAGAAAGAGAATTTGCCCTGGGCATTGGGCTGTGGATGATGGAAGCAAGTGATTCCAGAGCATCATATTGTGGTATCCCTATATGTACAACCTGTTCTTTTTTAGAAGAAACAGGAGGAGTTTCGGTTATGGGTTGAGATATTTGTACCAACTGCTGTGAGGAAGTAGCAGCAGTGGTTGCTTGTGACTTTTGTGTTGTCACTGGCAGTTGCTCTGGTATCTCATCCTCCGAAGTTGCCTTTTTATGGGTTTGGGGGGTTTTTGAGTTTTCTTTTGCTTTGGCTTTTTGGTGATTTTAGGTGTGGGTTTCAAAGCAGTTGTTTTGCTACTTTGATCACCTTGAGCAGTGGGCTCAGCAGCAGATACCTGAGGAGCAGTGGTAGCTGCTAAATTCTGCTCAGGCACATCTGCTTGTGTTTTGCAAGGTGTTGACATTCTTGTGAAAGTTTCAGCAGTTAAGCTGTGCATTTGGAAAAATTCACCTTGTTTTATTGCAGAAGCATCATTCTTACCAAGTTTCTTTTCAAAATAATAACTTAGAAATCTTGGAAACAGTAAGAATGCCTTAGTTTCAACATTTTTAACTAGATCATTAAAGATTTCCTGAGAATAATTGAAATTTTCATCTTGAAGAATGACATATCCCAGATTTTGAATCTTTAATGGTATTTCATTAAAAGAGGTGGTTTTGTTTGAAACACACATTAGGAGGGTATGAAATAAAAACCTTGTTGCAGGAGGGAAGAAACCTTTTTGTAAGGTATCCCTCTTCATCATTGTATCTGCATACTCTCTTTCAATATAGTCAATTTTTAACTCGTTTTTAGGAATATAAGTTTTACCTTGCTGATCGTCGAGTTGAAAGACTTCCGAGATGGATTGTGGTGTAATTTTGACAGTTTTACCATTTAGAGAAGAGTTAATGGCTATGACAGTCTCACCTTGTTTGTCAAGGGTTGCATTTTTCAGAACTCTCTTTGGGTTGCCAAGTAAATTGGTGCATCTGCTATTAACAAAATTTTATACTTTGATGCAGACATGATATCGATGATAGAGTCGAAAGCATCGGTGGTGCCGGGTTTTGTAAGAAGACCCAGAAGGTTGTGAGAAGGTTTGTGTGGAATTTCGGTGGGTTTAGCCTTTTGAGAGGCCTCTTTAGAAGATGATTTTGAAGTGGATTTTGCGGAAGACTTCGATTTAGTCATTTTGGAGAAGACGATCGAAGAAAGTTGTGAAGGAATTTGTGGAAATGAGATGAAAACTGCTTTGAGAAAGGAATTTTTATGAATTCAATTCGACGGTAAAACCCTGTTTGGGGTTTTGAAATGGGTTTTATGGAGAAAAAGTGAGTGCTGGCGTGGCAGCAGTTACAAAAGGTCTGACCACTATGTACAGTCCACGTGCCAACCCCTGATGAAGTGAAGGACAGTACTTTTATGAAAACTACTAATGAAAGGCAGTGGTTACAACGGTAACAAGTGGAAGCAGTGGGTGATTTTTACTATCAGTGGATAACACACTGATTTTGAACAACAGTGCTTATCAAGGAAATGTGAGAGCAGGGGTTGACTTTCAGCAGTGGACAGACTTTGAAGAAGAGCAGACTTTTGAACAAGCAGTGGTTATAATAGACTTTTAAGGATTTTAATGAAAAACTTCATTTTTAGCTATTTTTAAAGATGGATTTTTGATTTTCCGAAAACATTTTAATGCTTTTATTCATAGAAAAACAGGATTTTGCCTGTTATTCCATGTTTAGCATGCCAATCCTAGAGATCAAGCTTTCAAAGGTGGATGTGTCTAATGCTTTGGTTAGCACATCTGCCAGCTGATCCTTAGTTGGAACATGATGCAGAGTAATCAAACCTTTTTCATAGAAATCCCTCACAAAGGGATGTCTGATGTCAATGTGTTTGGTGGTTGAGTGAGAAACTAGATTTTTGATGATATTTTCTGCTGCCTGGCTATCCAACATGAGTGGTGTCTTCAAGGCAGTGATACCAAAATCCAGCAACTGATTTTGAAGCCAGAGCAGTTGGGCTGTACAGCTTGCAGCAGCTATATATTCTTCCTCAGCAGTGGATGTGGAAACAGCTGCTTGCTTTTTGCTTTGCCAAGATACTAAGCAATTGCCTAGAAATTGGCACCCTCCTGAAGTGTACTTCCTTGTCTTGTCACATCCAGCAAAGTCACTATCTGAAAAGCCTGAAAGCTGGATATTCCCATTAGCTGGATACCAGATACCAAGTGTGGGAGAACCTTTTATGTATCTGAAGATCCTTTTTACAGCAATGAGATTTGATTTTCTGGGAGCTGATTGACTTCTTGCACAGACACATGTTGCAAACATGATGTCTGGTCTAGATGCAGTTAGGTACAGTAAAGACCCAATCATGCTTCTATAAAGTGTTTGGTCAATCAGCTCATCCTTTTCATCAGACATGACTAGCTTATTGGTTGCCATGGGTGTGCTGCATGGTTTACAATCATTCATATCAAATTTATTTAAAAGTTCTTTAGCATATTTGCTTTGATGAATGAAAGTTCCATTTTGCATTTGCTAAACTTGGAGACCAAGAAAGCATTGCAGCTCACCCATTGCACTCATTTCAAACTCAGCTGTCATGAGTTGCCTAAACTCTAAACACATTTTATTACATGTGCTTCCAAAAATAATGTCATCCACATAAATTTGGACAATCATTAAATCCTTTCCTCTCCATTTTAGAAACAGTGTTTTATCAATGGTACCTCTTTTGAAACCATTTGAGAGTAGAAAGGTGGAAAGAGTTTCATACCAGGCCCTAGGTGCTTGTTTCAGGCCATACAAGGCTTTGTTTAGCCTGTAGACATGATCTGGATAAAATGGATCCTAAAAACCTGGAGGTTAACAAACATACGCCTTGTTAGGGGGGATTCTCCAAAGATCAGTGATCCTCAATTATTGTCGGGCCTAGGGATCCTTAATTCTATTTGAATTAGTGATCCTCAGAGAGTATTGTAGGATCAGGATCCAGGATCATCATAGTGATCCTTACACTAACGATTGTCTGCTTTGAATATGATGTTGTTTTGCAGGAGTACGTGCTTGGACTTGGTCTTGGCGATATTCCTGGAGCATATTCCCTTTTTATTCCGCACGTGCTTGACTAATATGAACGTTATGGAGGTCGTGGAAGACTTGCATGAAATGCGGATAGTTAGCTAGCTTAGATATTTTCCAAATTTATAAGGGGATAGCGAGCTAGATTAGAACACTTGGCTATTTTTGGCTAAACACACACACTCTTAACTGCTCTTAACAGCTCTCGACAGTTTGCTCGGCGATTACACACTTTTTTGCACATTACACTCTAGTGATCCTTGTAACAAGCTCGCTATCATCCAAAGTTGTAATACATTTTCTATTTAATCTGAGTTGGTGATCTGTAGTTTCCATCACCCGAGGTTTTTTATGCCGGAGATCAATTCTTGATCAAGGGCTTTTTCCTCATATAAATCATTGTGTCACTTGTTCATTACATTTCTGAGTGATCCTTCATATTGTTCATTGATTCAAGCATCACACCTCACAACAAAAGATTTGGTTGCATTATCTTTGCTTGATTTTTGACCAAAACAATTTGGCGCCCACCGTGGGGCAATTGGTGCTTCGTTCCTAAGAAGATTAATATTTTTGTGGTCATTTCGGTTCGTTACAACCAAGCAGATGGCTTCTTCAGCGAAGAATACTTCAAGTTCAATGCCGGTAATCAATTCTTCACAAGGCGTTCCACCTTTGCCTCCACCACCTTCTGGATCCCAGAAGAATGCTGAAAATGTTGCGAAGAGACAAACCCCCATTTTTCCAAAACCACCAACTTCTTCTGTTTCCTCTAATCCTACTGCTAATGATCTTTTTACTCTGATTTTACAGATGAGAGATCGCATGCAAGAGTAGGACAAAACCAATGAAAGGATCCTCCGGGAGATTGGTGATATCAAGAAACAAAAGAAATCAGTGGAGGATCACTCTCCTCTGATACCAAGGTCATTGAATTTTGACACTCCAGTTGTAACTACCCTACAATCGGCAGTCCCGGGCATCCAGTATCAAAGTGGTCCATCAGAAAGGCGTTATGGAACGGCAACTATGAGTCAGGCATTTGGCTCTCACTTCCAGCCTCAAGGATCCTGTTCTCAGCCATCGGGATCCTCTTCTCAGCATCAGGGATCCTTCGTCAGCTGAGGAGGATATTTGGGGATGCACACAGTCCAAGGATCCTCCCAGGTCAAAAGATCCTCCCAGGTCCAAGGATCCTCTCAGGTCCAAGGATTCTCTATGGTTCCAGGATCCTTTCAGGTTCAAGGATCCTCTCAGCCCCAAGGATCCTTTTAGGTTCAAGGATCCTCTCAGGTTCAAGGATCCAACATCTTTCAGGATCAAGGATTCTTAAGAAGTATGCAGCCTCCAAGTTCGGATGTTCATCAAGGAGATTTCATACCAATGCAGACCATTGCTTCCTCTGGTCCTTCAATCATACCAGAATTCCGTCAATATGGATTCACATCGGCAATTCCAAACTCGAATCCTATAGGAGGTAACACTTTCAATAATCCTTATAACTCTAACCATGGCTCTATGCAGGATACAGGTATCAATCAAGCTATGGCTAGGGAATTACAGAAGCTTAAGGATATGATATCCAGTGTTCCAGGAGTGGTCAAGCCCATTCCTGAGATCGCAGACGGTAGCCATAGGATATCTCGTTTTGCACCACCCTTATGTGATGCTGAGATACCCAAAAGATTCCAGATACCGTCCAAGAAGCTGTATGATGGTTCAACGGATCCAGAGGAACATGTAGCTCAATACAGGGAGAGGATGGAAATCAATCCAATTCCTGAGAGGTTAAAACAAGCATGTCTATGCAAGGGTTTTGGATCCACACTAACAGGATCTGCTCTTAAATGGCTGCTAAGTCTTCCCCCTTACTCTATTACTTCGTTTGCTAATCTAGTTAATTTGTTTAATAGCCAATTCTCTTGTAGTAGAAAATTTGAACGATTAACTAGTGATCTATATAGGGTAACACAAGGTCAAAATGAATCACTTAGAGATTACATCACTAAGTTTAGTAAAGAATCCTTAGATATCCCTAACCTGGATATAGCTACGGTTGTAGAAGCCTTTAAAATGGGTTTGCTTAGGGATTCATTGTTCTATGATGATCTTGTTATGACCCCTTGCAGGAATCTTGATGAAGTAAGAACCAGGGCCCATAGGTTCATCCGTCTAGAGGATGACAAAAGGATCCAGGAGAGATTGACAGGATCCTCAAAACAGGAAAAGCAAGGATCCTACTTTAAGAATAACAAGTTCAAGTCCTACAACAAATCTGATAACCAGAACGTGCATGCAGTGGAACAGGAAGAGGATGATGAGGATTATCCTCCCATTTCTGAATACTGTTTTTCTGTTGATAACAATGAACTAATTCTTGCAATGCAGAATCTAGGTGAGAAAGCTAGGTGGCCAAGGAAAAGTGATAAACCAGCTGCTACAAAGGACAAATCCAAGTGGTGTGCATATCATGAGGATTTCGGGCATCTCACTGAAGAGTGTATTGCACTTAGAAAAGAAATTGGTTACTTGTTAAGCAAGGGGCACTTGAAGGAGCTTTTAGGACGAAAGAAGTCAAGGATCCAGGATCCTGAAAGGGTCCCAATAAAGGCTCCTGCTCCTCCAGCAGATGCACAAGTTATAAACTTCATATCCGGTGGATCAGACATTTGTGGTACCTCCTTTTCAGCAGCCAAAAGACATGCCAAGGAAACTAAGATGGATAATGGAGACAGACCCATCCGGACTTCCACTGTTACACAGGATAAGATTATAACTTTTGATGAGGATGATCGTGTTGACGTTCAGGATCCTCATCATGATGGTCTTGTTATTACCCTTTTTATTTCTAACCATTTTGTTCGCAGGATCCTTATAGATGGAGGAAGCTCAGTGAATATCATTCAGCCTGATGTCCTCAAGAAGATGAACATTCCTGAATCAGACATTGTCCCAAGATCCTTAGTCCTTGTGGGATTCAGTGGAGAAACCAAGAACACATTGGGGGACATCAAACTTCCCATATATAATAAAAGACTTCATTCTTATCAAAAATTTTGTGTTATAGATTGCTTATCATCTTGTAATGTTATCCTTGGCAGGCCGTGGATACATGACGTGAAGGCAGTCCCATCCACATATCATCAATGCGTAAAGCTTCCTAGTCCTTGGGGAGTGGTGAAAATTGAGAGTGATCAACAAGAAGCTAAGAATTGCTATACCTCATCAATGAAGCCAGCCGCAAGACCAAGGGAGCAATAGCAATTAAAGTATCCTTCAAGAGATGTCTTGGAGGCAAGAGAGCAGGATGTAAAAGAAATCCTCATGGATCCTCATGATCCTGAATCCAAGATCTTCATAGGATCAGGGATCCTTAGCGATATTGAACAGGATCTAGTATCCTTCCTTAAAAGAAGGAAAACCACCTTTGCCTGGAAGCATGAAGACATGACAGGTATATCTAAAGATATAATTACTCATAAACTCGGCATTGACAGGTCATTCAAGCCAATTCATCAAAAAAGAAGGAAGTTTGCACTTGAAAGGAATGCTATTATCCAGGAGGAGGTAGATAAACTACTACGGGCAGGTATGATAAGAGAGGTCAAGTATCCAAGATGGTTAGCCAATGTGGTTGTTGTTCAAAAGAAAAATGGAAAGTGGAGGGTATGTGTCGATTTTACTGATTTAAACAGGGCATGTCCCAAGGATCCTTTCCCATAACCCCACATTGACTCCATGGTGGATGCTACCGCGGGTCATGAGTTGTTGACTTTTATGGATGCTTCATCTGGATTTCAACAAATTCAGATGGAACCATCTGATCAAGAGGATACAGCCTTTATGACCCCAACTGGTATATATTGTTATATTGCTATGCCATTTGGACTAAGGAATGCAGGTGCTACTTATTAAAGGCTAGTCAATATGATGTTCAAGGAACAAATTGGACACACTATGGAAGTCTATATAGATGACATGGTGGTTAAGTCCAAGAAAGCTGAGGATCACCTTAAAGACTTGGAGGAAGCATTCAATATCCTTGATAAATTTAATATGAAACTAAATCCTTCCAAGTGTCATTTTGGTGTTAAAGCAGGTAAATTCTTAGGTTATATGGTGACAAAGAGGGGCATTGAAGCAAGTCCAGAGCAGATTAAGGCTATTGTGAATATCAAATCTCCTGCCAATGCCAAGGATGTGCAAAGATTGACAGGCAGGATCGCAGCCTTGAACAGGTTCATATCAAAATCCTCATAAAAGTGCAAGGAATTCTATGACATCCTGAGGAAGAACAAAAAATTTGAATGGACTGAGAAGCATGAAAGTGCCCTCAAAGCTCTTAAGGATTACTTATCCTCAGCCCCTACCTTGATGAAACCAGAAAAGGGGGATATATTATACTTATACCTAGCAGTATCCTCAAAAGCAGTAAGTGCGGTCCTTGTTAAGGATTACCAAGGTACACAACATCCTGTTTATTATGTAAGTAAGAGTTTACTTGATGCTAAATCCAGGTATTCACACTGAGAGAAACTTATCCTTGCATTAATTATGGCATCTACTAAATTAAGACATTATTTTGAAACTCATGCCATTATTGTTAAGACTAATTTTCCAATTAAGAATGTTCTCAGGAAACCTGAAATGTCAGGAAGGATGGCAAAGTGGGCAGTGAAGCTTAGTGCATATGATATAAGATATGAACCAAGGACTGCCATCAAATCCCAAGCCTTAGCTGACTTTGTGGCATATTTCAGTAGTGACTTGCAAAGGGAAGCTGAATTAGAAGTCCAACAGCTTGAAGAAACTAAGGATCCTTGGATACTCTTCACTGATGGAGCCTCTAATGTCAAAGGAACAGGACTTGGAATAGTACTAAAATCGCCACAGGGGGACATAATACCCCACTCCATAGCTTGTGAATTTCAAACTACCAACAATGAGGCTGAATATGAAGCCTTGATAGCTGGTTTGCAAATTGCTAAGCATATGAGGATCAGGTATCTTGAGGTACATGTAGATTCGTTGTTAATTACCAATCACTTCAATGGATCCTATGCTGTTAAAGGTGAAAAGCTAATCAAATATTTAGAGATAGTCAAAGAATTGGCACTCTCTTTTGTCTCCTTTTGTTTGACACAGGTACCAAGGGAAAAGAATGCAGAAGCGGATGCATTGGCCAATCTAGGATCATCCTTAAAGATTCCGGAGGATATCAGGATCCCTATTATCCATATCCTGACTCCTGCTATTGAGGATCATGGAGATAGGAGAGGATTCTGCTATTGTCCCTACTGATGATACACAATCCCATTCAGGATCATGGATCCTTCCAATCATGAGATATATCCAACACGGAGAGATTCCTACAGGAGAAAACCCTAGGGCTTTCAAAATCAAGGTATCTCAATTTACAATATTGAATAATATGTTATATAAACGATCTCTTGCAGGACCATATCTAAGATGCATTGAGGATCCTGAAATCCAAGAAGTCCTAAAGGATTTCCATGAAGGAGATTGTGGAAACCACACTGGGGGCAGGGCATTATTCTCAAGGATCCTAAGGACAGGATACTATTGGCCTACTATGAAGAAGGATGATGTGGAATATGCCATGAAGTGTGATCCTTGTCAGAAACATAGTAATATCCTTCATCAGCCAGCAGAGCTGTTGCATCCTATATCCTCTTCTTGGCCATTCATGAGATGGGGAATGGATATAGTCGAAAAGCTTCCTAAAGCACCTGGTGGAAAAGTATTCATGCTTGCTATGACTGATTATTTCTCCAAGTGGATAGAGGCTGAAGCCTTTGCTCAAGTAAGAGAAAAGGAAGTGATATCCTTTATTAAGAGAAACATTATTACTAGATTTGGTATCCCTTCTGAAATTTTTTGTGATAATGGATCCCAATTTATTGGGAGTAGAACTACTAACTTTTGTGACAGCTGGGGGATTAAGATGATAACATCAACACCAGTCCACCCACAAGCTAATGGTCAGGCAGAATCATCCAACAAGATCATCATCAACAATTTGAAGAAGAAGCTTGGATCCAAGAAAGGAAAGTGGGCAGAAGAACTACCTTATGTATTATGGGCTGATAGGACAACCCCCAAGAATGCCACTGGCTAAACTCCATTTTCTTTGGTATTTGGGGCAGAATCAGTGATCCCTACAGAGATGGTGGTTCCTACTGCAAGAACAAGCATTCGTGATCTTGAAGAAAATGCTGAAAACTTGGTTCAAGATTTGGACACTATAGAAGAACTCAGGGATTTGGCAAGGATAAGGATGGCCAGTTATCAACAAAGGATGGCTAGAGCTTACAACAAAAATGTCAGGATCAGGAAATTCCAAGTTGGTGATATGGTGTTAAGGAAAGCATTTCAGAATACCACCAATCCTGCTGATGGAAAGTTGGCACCAAAGTAGGAAGGCCCTTACTTGATCGAAGTTGAGGCAGGAAAGTGGGCATATCGATTGCTAACAATGGAATGTGATTTGCTACCAAGAGCTTGGAATGTTGTCCACTTGAAGAAATACTTCATGTAATAAGGATCCATGAACCTTATGATGTCTGTCGTTAAGGACATGCAAAAACCAACTAAACTATGTAGATAGGATAAGTCGGATATCGAACCAGAGGAGGATTGTGGAAAGTGTTATAAGGTTAAGTGTTGATTAACTAAGACAAAAAAAATAAAGCTTTGTTATGAGTCGATTGATTATCTAAAATTACAAACTAAAAAGTGAAGTTTAAATCAATAGAGAAACAATGGTTCCTCCAGATTTCAGGTTTTGCAGCTAGATTCAGTTATGTGTTTAATCGAAACACTTACATAGACATAAGTGTTGAATCTAATTAACCAGTTGTGATAACCAACGACTAAGTACTCCGGTCAATACATAACGGGAGGTTATCGAATGATTATCAATTACAATTACAATTACAAACCCTAACCCCATGTCAAATATATCCCAATTACTAGAACTCTCGGGAACTGAATGCTTAGAAATTAAGGTTTAAATAAACGTAACTGTTTACAACCAATAAATCAAATCAATGGTGAAAAGAATCGAATGCTTAGAACACCAAGTTAAACGATTGTCACAAACACATAATATTCATTAACTTACAAAAACCCTCCATCCGGAGGAAACCACAAAAGTTTAGCCGCTCATCTCGCACAAAGAATCTTCAAAAGCTTGAATTGATGAAGAAATCATGGTTGATTCGATGATTGGATGAAGAATCTTGATGGATTGGGATGAAAGAAGCCTTGAATCTTGAGTCTTGGAGTGCCTTAATCGACCGTAGATGATAGATAATCATTCCCCACTCTAAAACCCTAAAAATATACCCCCAAGGCCTTATTTCGCGTCAATTGGTTTTACCGGGTCGTAAGCTACGAGTCTGGACTCGTAGCTTACAGTCTACAAAATCTGGTTGAACATTGACCCCAAACCGTAAGCTACGAGTTACAACTCGTAAGCTACGGTCGGCCTTCTTTTGGTCCTTCCTTGCTGAATATGGTCACTCGTAAGCTACAGTTTGAAACCTGTATCTTACGAGTTGAAAGTTCTGTCCAAAAACAACAAACACCACCATGACTCGTAAGCTACGAGTTATCACTCGTAAGCTACGATCGAATTCACACTACCCATTTTCCTTCTTCACACCAACTTTCAGCAAATGTCATTTAGGCCCTTGTACTTTATGTCTTCAATCGCCTCTCACATAAAAGCATAACATAACTTTCAAATAAGTACCGAATGGCCCCTGGACTTATAATCTTCTTATTTCTTGCATATCTAAGCTTCACACGACTTTCATAAGTTACCAAATTAGCCCCTGAACTTTGTTCTTTCATACTCCTTTCACTCGTTAGCCTTTTATACCAACCGAACAACTTCAAAGTTCATTCTTGAGCCGCAACATTCCATCCTATGCTCACAACTTCATCTTTAACCATCATAAATTCTCATAGTTACTTCATTCTAAGCAAGTAAACACATCAAATATACCTAAAACATCATATTTAAACACTCTAAAGCTCGGGTTTCACCCTCTCCATCACATTCCCACACTTGCCTTTGCTTCTCCCCAAGTAAACTAACTAGAACTAATCACCATAGCAACAACACCTCTAAACTCCCTAACTGGTTCAACCTGTTCAGTTCCAAGTCATACCCATCCCATAAACTGACACAATCGAGATTGACAGTCTGACAAGTAAATGATGCAATTTCAAAAACTTAAGACTTGTCTATCTAAAACTAACATGTTTACAATTAGACACATGCTACACACCCCTCACAATGTACTCTCCTCTCGGGTTAATATCTGGACTAGCGTGTATTGTGCTAGTATATAAACACTCCAAAAAGCAAACATGGAATCCTGCAATCATATGCTTGTATAACAATCACACCCCCACCGTATCATCTAACATGGCACATATCAAAAGGACTTTTGGGTTTTGAGCTTAGGGTAAAGGTAGGAAATTATTTTTGGGTTCTTTTTCTTTTCTAATTGGCTCACAAACAATAACCAACCCGTGATAACTTTATTCAAACACAACTTATATTATTGGGTTGGTTTCTACCCACAAACATATGCGATATTCACAATACTTCTATTTTTGTTCTTTTCTTTTTCATTTTTCCATATATTTTTCTATTTCTTCTTTTTTTTTCCAATTTTTTCTTTTTCATAGCAATATTATCACGGTCGGTTTTTCACAATAGATAATGGGCGAACAAACGAACGGTAGATAGGCTCAACAGGGCTACTAAGGGAAATTTGGTGAATAACACGAAAGAAACACAACACAAAAGGGTGTAATGGGAAATCCTAATGCCTTTATCACACATGTGCACATGTCAAACCCACAATCTCAGCATGCATCGAATCATACAAGTTCTAACACAGAATAACACGTAGCCTGCACTCAACAAACGAATTCATCATATATTGTATCCTATCCGTCTACAGGCTCAAGATCTCACCAAGAAAAAGTAAAAAGGTTGACGACATGTAGCATATGCAATTAAAACATGTTACCCCTAGATAGACATCTCTTCTCAACTCGTTTCCTATAAAACACTTGTCAAACCTACTCTCATGAAACTTAAAGGGACAACCATGACAAGGGACTAATCTAGCTTACTACCGGTAAGAAGCCTATTAGTGATTGAAACTTTAGGTTTTCGTATCCAATTAGCTTGTTTAAGGCGATGAAATTTTTAAAATTTTCAAAATTTTCAATTTTTACCAAATTTCATCGATTTCAATCTCATCTCAATCTCTTCAAGCTTTAACCACAAATCTCTTCCAGGGCTCCCCCATCCCCACACTTGGGATACATTGTCCCCAATGTATGGTGCTTTTAAAATATAGCCCGGGAAAACAAACCAACAATCCTAAATGAGCGGCTAACTTAGAACAAAACAACCAAAACACATCCCCTAAACAAAATAAAGGTTCACACCACCAAAAACAACAAAACACACCAAAAACAAAGTAAGATAGATAAACACATGCACCTGATCATGTGTCTGTAGTGATGCTCATGTTGTGCTTTAACCAGAATAGACGTATTCCATAGATTCTTTGATATCTCACCGGGGATGTTGCAAAACTTCCCCACACTTGAATTATTGCATCCGTGATGATTGAATCAAGAACCTGTTAAAACACAAGCACACCAAAACAAACCAAACCAAAATACAATACTCTACATCCTCGGGCTGCCTCCCGAGAGCGCTAAGTTTTAGGTCTTCAGCCAGACCGTACCTGACATTCAGGGTGGTTCAGCTGCACGTTTTCTCTCCCATGTATCTCCGTACATATCCATCCAGTTTTTAGGGAGGGCCATCGTTTCACTTCGGTCGGGGTTAACTACAGTTTCATTACCCCATCCAAACGCACCATCAGGTGGTTTTCCTCCGCCAAATGGCCTTCCCACACTTGACTTCTTCACCTGATATTCACTCGCCTCTAACCTGTCCTTTGTCACACTTGAACCATGTTCATTAGTAACAACTATGTGACAAGCATCATTAACAGGATCGTAAGAAATAGTTTTTAAAAATACATTAAAGTACAACTTATGATTCTTATAGCTCATGGTGACCATCCCGTTTCTGCAATCAATTTGGGCGTTGGCTGTATACAGAAAAGGGCGGCCCAAAACTACTTGTGGTTGCTTATAAGTCCGTGACAGAGCATAATCAATCACCATAAAATCGACCAAGTAGTAAAACTCGCCCAATTGTATCACCACGTCTTTCACAACACCTCGGGGTTGTTTCCAACTCGAATCCGCAAATACTGCCATTTGATCAATTGCGTGTAACGGACCAAAGTCGTACTGGTCATAAAGCCTACCGGGAAGAACACTCATCCTAGCTCCATAATCCAATAATGCCTTGTGGATTTTGAACTTTCCAACTCGAATCGGGACGACCGGCTCTCCTGAGTCACACCCATCTCCATCCTCATTTGCGCCACTTAACCCTGCAATCACATGGGAAACAGAAGAAGTTAAACATCTATCATCCAAATTGCTTTTAGGAACGAAACTTACCCCGCTGACTGGTATATTCTTCCAGTGCTTGGGGTTCGTTTGAGTATCACTGGGAAGCTTCCCGTTTTGCTGTTTCAACTCCCTCACATCGGTTGCAAGTTGGGCCATTTGTGTGGTTAATGATTGAACGGCTTTATCTCGCACCTCATCCTTTTGAGCACGATTTTGCAGCTCAAGCCTTTGATTTTGTAATTCAAGCTGAATTGATTTCAACATCTCCATCATATCATTACCCCCCGAAGTGTTAGAAGACCCAGTTGGTTCTCTTTGATCGTTTTGGTAGCCACCCTGAAAGTTACCTTGAAATCGGTTCTGATTGAAGTTCCTTTGACCACCAGATTGATTGTTGCCATGAAATCCTGGATTTAGCTGATTATTCGTATTCCCATAGCTAAAATTCGGGTGATTTCTGAGGCCCGGGTGATATGTGTTGGATTGCATGTTGAAATTTCTTCCACCACCCCCACTTTGCACATAGTTCACATCTTTACTTTCACCAAGAATGGTTGGGCATTGATCCGCTATGTGCCCTATATCTCCACAATGTCCACACAACGGAAACTGACCATTTACCTCCGGTGGATTCTCTACTGCTCTCACTATTGACTGTCGTGCACTTCTAGAAGATTGAGCCTTGCGTTTTGACGCCCTTGCGGTTCTTTCTAAATATTCCCAATCATCTTCTTCGTAATTCGTTCAAAAAGTACCATTGGATATTGAATTTACATCCCTGGCATCTTCATCTGTTAGGCCTTCATGGAATGTATTAATAAGCTCCCACAAATATATCTCATGATGTGGACAATTCTTGAGCATCATTTTGAAACGATTGAACGCTTCGTGAAATAACTCACCGGGCTGTTGTCGAAACCCCGAATATCCTTCCTGGCGTTGTTGGTGCGGAAATGAGTATAGAATTCATCTAAAAATTGTTGCTGCATTTCATCCCATGTGAAAATTGAAGCTGACGGTAGCGAATGAAACCATTGTTGCACTTTGTCTTCAAGTGTGAATTGGAAGAGTACCAATTTCACATCATCAACTGAGAAACCTTGGCTGCTGATTGTGTTGCAACGTGCATCATATGCAGCAATGTGTAGATATGGTTCTTCATGTGCGTGACCATGAAACTTAGGAAGACTGGATATTGATTGTGTTCGTACTTCGAATGACCGCCCTTCTTGTAGTTGCGGGATCACAACCGGTGATGGGTCGTTAGCTATAGCAGGTCTGAAGTGGTTGTCTATACCTCGAACTGGGCCTTGATTATTTCGTCGTGGAATTCCTTCCGGTAAAATCACCGGTCGGTGTAGGTTTCGTGGCAGCGGTCTTGCCTGACCCTGCATCTGAGGTAGCGGTGGTGGTAATGGAATATCCACCACCGGCCTCCTCGGAGCAGGCTGCTGATTGAGTGGGTCAGGTTGATGATATTGTTGTGGTATCTGCGTTGGTTGTACATATTGTTGATACCCCAAATTCCCTTGATTGACTCTTTCGAATCCACCTGCCCCAACTGTTTGCCTCTCGTAGGTACCCATATTAACCACTTGTCTCTCGTTTTGACCCACGTAGTTATCATATTCCTCAAAGCCATCCTCGAAATCCCCCAAATTATTTCCTTGATCATAAATGGCCGATCTATAAAGATGTGGCATTGGCTGACTTTGCTGTGAAATAACCGGTCGGGTGGCTGGCGGAATTGATGTTGCATTAGGTGCTTGAGTCTGACTTGGTGCTGCAGGATCATCGGGAATGATTCTGACATAAGGAGACGAATGTTGTAAATTGACCGTTTGGGTTGCAGTTGGGTATTGAAGGGATGTTGCTTGGGTGGAAGTTGGTTGAGTGTTGTCAAAGTTTGGGAAAAAGGTTGAGAATGATGGTACTGGAGATTTAGAAGTAGGTTGTGTAGACTGTGGTGGTGGTGGTGATGAAACTGGTATGGTAGTATTTGGTGAAGGGTGGGTAGGTGTTGGTGAGAATTGTTGCTGTGGGAGTGGGTCTTGCGGTTGTTTCTCCGGGGTTGCTGAGTTCTCCATTGTCTTAGATGTTGGTATAGGAGATTGTAGGATCTTGTTCTCACGATGTAGTACTCGCTTTGTATGCTTTACTGTTCTCTCGATCTCTGGGTCGAACACTAATGGTGATGACTTCCTGGAATTTCGAGTATGATGCATACACTTCCTAGATCACCTGCACAAACAAAAACAAGAAAACCTCGCGTAAATCCGAACAAAACAGAACAAACTAAAACGACACTATTTTTGGATTGTTGTATATTTAACTAAAACTAGAACTTAACACTAAGCACTTTGCGCACGCCTCCCCGGCAGCGGCGCCATTTTGATGTCTGTCGTTAAGGACATGCAAAAACCAACTAAACTATGTAGATAGGATAAGTCGGATATCGAACCAGAGGAGGATTGTGGAAAGTGTTATAAGGTTAAGTGTTGATTAACTAAGACGAAAAAAATAAAGCTTTGTTGTGAGTCGATTGATTATCTAAAATTACAAACTAAAAAGTGAAGTTTAAATCAATAGAGAAACAATGGTTCCTCCAGATTTTAGGTTTTGCAGCAAGATTCAGTTATGTGTTTAATCGAAACACTTACATAGACATAAGTGTTGAATCTAATTAACCAGTTGTGATAACCAACGACTAAGTACTCCGGTCAATACATAACGGGAGGTTATCGAATGATTATCAATTACAATTACAAACCCTAACCCCATGTCAAATATATCCCAATTACTAGAACTCTCGGGAACTGAATGCTTAGAAATTAAGGTTTAAATAAACGTAACTGTTTACAACCAATAAATCAAATCAATGGTGAAAAGCATCAAATGCTTAGATCACCAAGTTAAACGATTGTTGCAAACACATAATATTCATTAACTTACAAAAACCCTCCATCCGGAGGAAACCACAAAAGTTTAGCCGCTCATCTCGCACAAAGAATCTTCAAAAGCTTGAATTGATGAAGAAATCATGGTTGATTCGATGATTGGATGAAGAATCTTGATGGATTGGGATGAAAGAATCCTTGAATCTTGAGTCTTGGAGTGCCTCAATCGACCGTAGATGATAGATAATCATTCCCCACTCTAAAACCCTAAAAATATACCCCCAAGGCCTTATTTCGCGTCAATTGGTTTTACCGGGTCGTAAGCTACGAGTCTGGACTCGTAGCTTACAGTCTACAAAATCTGGTTGAACATTGACCCCAAACCGTAAGCTACGAGTTACAACTCGTAAGCTACGGTCGGCCTTCTTTTGGTCCTTCCTTGCTGAATATGGTCACTCGTAAGCTACAGTTTGAAACCTGTAGCTTACGAGTTGAAAGTTCTATCAAAAAACAACAAACACCACCATGACTCGTAAGCTACGAGTTATCACTCGTAAGCTATGATCGAATTCACACTACCCATTTTCCTTCTTCACACCAACTTTCAGCAAATGTCATTTAGGCCCCTGTACTTTATGTCTTCAATCGCCTCTCACATGTAAGCATAACATAACTTTCAAATAAGTACCGAATGGACCCTGGACTTATAATCTTCTTATTTCTTGCATATCTAAGCTTCACACGACTTTCATAAGTTACCAAAATTGGCCCCTGAACTTTTTTCTTTCATACTCCTTTCACTCGTTAGCCTTTTATACCAACCGAACAACTTCAAAGTTCATTCTTGAGCCGCAACATTCCATCCTATGTTCACAACTTCATCTTTAACCATCATAAATGCATCGAATTACGTGTTTAACCTAAAAATCAACAAATTCTCATAGTTACTTCATTCTAAGCAAGTAAACACATCAAATATACCTAAAACATCATATTTAAACACTCTAAAGCTCGGGTTTCACCCTCTCCATCACCTTACCTGACAAGTATCCTTGAAGGATCCTTACAGAACAGAGGATCCTCATTTTGGTAATATTCTAATCTCAAACTATTTCATTCTTCAATTATCTTATATAAGGATAAGGATCCTGCATCTTTTATCCTCCTTTCACTTGAATCTGAGTTTTGCAGAAGGTTTAGGTATCCTTAACAAAGGATTGAGTATCCACAAGAGGTATCCAGTTATTTGGGCTTGACCCCAGTTATCCTTTGGGCTTGTCCCTAGTTATCATTTGGGCTTGTCCCCAGTTATCATTTGGGCTTGTCCCCAGTTATCCTTTGGGCTTGTCCCCAGTATATTGGGCTTGTCCCCAGAATTGTTGGGCTTGTCCCCAGTTACTAACTTTTATCTTATATTGGCTTAGTCCCAAGTTGTATCCTATTTCAGGTTTTTGGAGCTAAACGACCAAGGATCCTTGATCCTTACCTTCTACTAAGGTTTGTCTTTTGATTATCCTGATTATAAGTGTTAAAGGTTAGGATCCTAACCCGGATTCTCTGGTATGATCCTTAATCACTTTGATTTTATTCATTATTCATATAAGTGACCCTTATCCTTTGACAACTGAACTTATGATCCTTAAACTACACTACTTTTCAGAACTTGTCGACTATAGGATATGTGATCCTTGATCATATCCTAGACTTTTTGAGGATATTTATTAAATTTTTTTCTTCTTTACTTAATAAATTCAGACAAAATGTATATCACAACAATTGAAAAGTAAAGTATTCACAAGGGTAACAACACGGGAAGTAGCCAAAAAGTTAAGATTTTATTTATTCACAAAACGTTAAACCCTTTAAGGTTGTCAAAATTGCCAACCCACGTTTCTACCAGCAAAACGTGGCCCGTCCACATGGGTTGGCAAAGGGTTTCCATTGTTAACGGGTCTTAAGAGTGCAGGAAATAAAAGATGGCAGGATAACAAGTGGCTTCATCCCCCAAACAGAGGATCCCTCCACCACCTATTATCCTACCTATTGTCTAAGGATCCTTGATCCATAACCCTAGAAACTATTGTTCAGAATACAACCCAACACTGTTTAAAACATCATAACCAAAAAACTACCAAATCCTAAAAAAATGGGCTCCGGCCGCATCTAGAAATGTCCATCATCGCCCATTCCAGCATCTCAAACCTTTGCTGCATCACCATCACCTTCACCAGCTCCTCCAGCTCTGGCATCACCCACATGATCCTTTACCCCACTGCTGCCAGCCTCGATTGCTAAGACCTCACCAGCCTCTTCTTCGTCATCCAGCTCAGCCAACCTAGCCTTCCAGCCTTCTATGTCCTAGTTGCCCTTGTCAAAGTTAGGATCCTGAGCTTCTTGGGCCATCTGCAACTTGGTTTTGTACATAGCAATGGCAGCGGAGACTTTAGCATCATTGGTGATTTCAGCCTTCTCCTGATCAGCAATGATATGAGCTAGGACAAGTTCCTTCTTCACCAGATTGACATCGTTTTCAAGGGAGGCAATCTTCTGATCCTTGGCCAGCATGATCTTTTGGAGGTCCAAACACTTTAGCTCAACCTCTTCAAGACTCCCTACGTAATCTTGGATTTCAGCAAATTTCTGCAAAAGAAAGGATACAATTCAGAATCCCTTACCCACAGTATAGAAGGATCATGTACAAGGATCACATTTAAGGATCAGTTATTCTCACCTCAGCAACGTATTCCTCGAACTGATGCTGGATCAGAGGCATACCTTCAAGGGTATCAGCAGTATTCCTTTTCTTTCCGCCCCTTCCCTTAGAAGTGGTTGCCTTGGGGACCGTGACGGATGGACTAGCAGCAGGCTTCTTCTTTGCGGATCGGACAGCATCAAGGTCAGTGACACTGAAACGAGTAGCAGACTTCGATGATTTTCCAGCACCTACACATCCAAAACAGATAAGTATCCTTATTTCATTTTGATTTAAACATTTAGTTATGCACAAAATGGGATACTTACTTGACATCGTAACAGATCCTGAGGATACTTCTTGAGAATCATGGGTATTTGCTTGAAATGATCTTATTGCAGGTTCAAGCTTCCGAAAAGCAGCAAGCCTTTCCTTCGTTGAAGGTGTTGTAATAATGTGCGAAACAGTAATAGCTGCAAAATAGAAACAAAGGGGTCAGTGATTCTCAGCGGAGACAAGGTATCCTATGATCCTTCTATAAGGATCCTCTATCCTACCATGAGTAACCCATTTTCTTAGAAGATCCTTCCCATCAGGGATAGAATCCCTTCTGACAAAGAAGAATCGCCTTTTCCAGTTGGTGTCATTCTTAGTGGTTTTGAAGATGGGGTGTTCTTCACCGGGTTTGTGTTTGAGTAGATATCGATGAGATCCATGGCTCACAAGGTCATACATTTCTGCTAACTCCGACATTCCCAGATCAATACCTTTATGCTCAATGATTCTTTCAAGGGTATATAAGACCCTCCACATCATTGGCATCGCTTGGATGTAGGAGATGCCGGTGAGAAAGAAGAAAGATTGGGTGAAATCAGGAAAAGGATACGAGTATCCTATCGTGAATGGGGTAACCGGAAAAGCTACCCAGGTTTCAGAAACAAAGTCGCTTAGGAAGGTGGGGTCAAAAGCTTTAAAAACGGTGCTCGCCGGAAAACAATGGCGAATCCTGTCTATCTGCGGATCAGTAAAGCAGCATCGTTCCTTTGCAGAGTCTTCGATGATCCCTTGGCTCTTCAAAGGACTGTCCTTTTTGTGATCCTTAGCCGGTGAAGATCTTAGCATCATCTTGGTCATGATGATGGTGAAGAAGAAGAAACAGAATAAGAATATGAAGAGAGAAAGGAAAGAGAAGTACCTGATCAGATCTTCGAATGAGGATTTAAAGGATGAAACGCACGAATTTAAATGCTTCCTAACCCTTATCTCTAACTTCAATTTATAATCATGATTTTGCAGGATAGTCACTTCAATGACGTCAGATTGGCAACGGCTAGTCAGAATGTAACGGCTATATATCCGTTGGTTTGTTACGGATAAGAACGAGAAAATATAACTCGTTTATTTACACTTTACTCCTTATATTTCGGGGGCAATTTTTAGGGGAGGATTTTCCAAAGATCAGTGATCCTCAATTACTGTCGGGCTTAGGGATCCTCAATTCTGTTTGAATTAGTGATCCTCAGAGAGTATTGTAGGATCAGGATCCAGGATCATCATAGTGATCCTTACACTAACGATTGTCTGCTTTGAATATGATGTTGTTTTGCAGGAGTACATGCTTGGACTTGGTCTTGGCGATATTCCTAGAGCATATTCCCTTTTTATTCCGCACGTGCTTGACTAATACGAACGTTATGGAGGTCGTGAAAGACTTGCATGAAATGCGGATAGCTAGCTAGCTTAGATATTTTCCAAATTTATAAGGGGATAGCGAGCTAGATTAGAACACTTGGCTATTTTTGGCTAAACACACACACTCTTAACTGCTCTCAACAGCTCTCGACAGTTTACTCGGCGATTACACACTTTTTTGCACATTACACTCTAGTGATCCTTGTAACAAGCTCGCTATCATCCAAAGTTGTAATACATTTTCTGTTTAATCTGAGGTGGTGATCGGTAGTTTCCATCACCCGAGGTTTTTTATGCCGGAGATCAATTCTTGATCAAGGGCTTTTTCCTCGTATAAATCATTGTGTCACTTGTTCATTACATTTCTGAGTGATCCTTCATATTGTTCATTGATTCAAGCATCACACCTCACAACAAAAGATTTGGTTGCATTATCTTTGCTTGAGTTTTGACCAAAACACACCTCTTCTTGAATTGTACCATAGAGGAAAGCACTTTTGATATCCATTTGGAACACCTTCATGTTGTGGTTTACAGCAAAGGCCAGGAACAATCTTATAGCTTCTAATATTGCTACAGGGGCGAATGTTTCATCATAATCAATCCCCTCTTCCTGTCTGTAACCTTGAACCACAAGCCTGGCTTTATTCTTGACAAGAATGCCCCTTTCATCAGTTTTGTTTTTGAAGACCCACTTTGTGCCGATGGGGCTTACATCTTTTGGCAGTGGTACAAGCTCCCATACTTGTTGTCTTTTAAACTGTTGGAGCTCTTCTTGCATGGCTTCTACCCAGCTGTTGTCTTTCAGTGCCTCTTGGTACTTGACTGGCTGATGGAGTGATAGAAAACCAGTAAAAAGACAAATGTTTTGGGTTTGGCTTCTTATGAGCACCCCTTCATTGATGTTGCCAATGATTTGATCAGGTGGATGAGATCTCAAGAAGATTAAATCTCCTTGGTATGGTATGATGGCATTTGTTGGTGAAGGCTGCAGATGTGTATCATCTGAGCTAACCACTGCTGGTGACTTTGATGATCCAGCAGTGGCTTCAAAAGGTGGTGGAATAGGAGGCAAAGGTGTGGACACATGATGACTTTGATCCACTATTTGAGGACTTTTATCAACAGTGCTTGATGATGTGGAAGCAGTGGTTAAGGGGCTACTTTGGTCAACAACTGTTGAGGTAGCAGTGGTTGAGCTTTGACAGCTATTTTGAACATTTGCTGCTCTTCCCATTTTGACAGACTTTTGAGGAATGATGATTTCATATCCATAGTCTGGTGTTGAATCCTCTGATGGACCTGCACTGTTAGTCTTGACAGTAGTATTTTCAAAAGTGAATTTATCAAGATCAAACAAATCTGCAGGATTTGCTGGGATTTTCATTGATGAAAGTTCATTGAACTTTACATTCAAAGTCTCATCCACTGTTTTGGTCCTTGTGTTAAACACTTTGTAGGCCTTAGCAGTGGTTGAGTATCCCAGATGATATCCACAATCAATTTTGGCTGCAAACTTAGAAATGGAATCTTTTAAGTTTAAAATGAAGCATGGGCAACCAAAAACTTTGAAGTATGAAATCAATGGCTTTATTTTATACAGCAGTTCATAGGCAGTCTTTTGATGCCTAGGGTTGATTAAGACTCTGTTTTGGATATAGCAAGCAGTGTTTACTGCCTCTGCCCAGAAAGTTAATGGCAAACCTGAATCAGCAAGCATGGTTCTGGCAGCCTCAATCAAGGTTCTGTTCTTTCTTTCAACAACCCCATTTTGTTCTGGTGTTCTTGGAATGCTGTATTGCCTCACAATTCCTTTTGACACACAGAAATCATACAACTCCTTGTTCCTGAACTCTGTGCCATTATCACTTCTGAAGATTTTTACTGGAAGGTCAAACTGCTTTTCAACCTGTTTCACAAAGTCTTGCAGAATGCCTGCTGTTAGGGGTGGATTTCTAAATGATCAGTGATCCTCAATCGCTGTTGGGCTTGGTGATCCTTACTTCTGTTTGAATTGGTGATCCTCAGAAGTATTTCAGGATCAGGATCATGGATCATCATAAGGATCCTTGTACTAACGGTTGTCTATTTTGAATTCGAAATTGTTTTGCAGGAGTATCGATTTGGACTTGGTCTTGGCGATATTCCTGGAGCATATTCTATGTTTATTCCGCACGTGCTTGGCCAAAAGTGGACGTTATGGAGTCGTGGAGGACTTGCACCATTTGCGGAATGTTAGTTAGTGTAGATATTTTCCATTTTTAAAGGGGTAGTGAGCTAGTTAGAAAACACTTGGCTATTTTTGGCTACACACACACTCGTACAACTGCTCTCACCAGCTCTCGTTAACTCACTTGGCGATTACACACTTTTTTACACAATACACTATAGTGATCCTTGTACTTAGCTCGCTATCATCCGAAGTTGTATTACATTTCTTGTTTAATTTGAGTTGGTGATCGGTAGTTTCCATCACCCGAGGTTTTTTATGCCGGAGATCATTCATTGATCAAGGGCTTTTTCCTCGTATAAATCTTCGTGTCACTTGTTCATTACATTTCATAGTGATCCTTATTGTTGTTCATCAATTCAAGCATCATACCTCACAACAGAAAGTTTGGTTGCATTATCATTGCTTGATTTTTGACCAAAACAGTTTGGCGCCCACCGTGGGGCAATTGGTGCTTCATTCCTAGAAAGATTCGTATTTTCGTGCTCATTTCGGTTCGTTACAACCAAGCAGATGGCTTCCTCAGCGAAGAATACTTCAAGTTTGATGCCCTCGTTCAGTTCTTCCCAAGGCGTTCCTCCTTTGCCTCCACCACCTTCCGGATCCCAGAAGAATGCTGAGAATGCTGCAAAGAAACCAACCCCAATTTTCCAAAAACCACCAACTTCTTCTGTTTCAACTAATCCTACTACTAATGATCTTTACACTCTGATTTTGCAGATGAGGAATCATGCACAAGAGCAGGACAAAACCAACGAAAGGATCCTCCGGGAGATCGATGAGATCAAGAAACAGAAGAAATCAGTGGAGGATCACTCCCCTCTGATGCCAAGGTCACTGAACTTTGAAACTCCAGTCATAACTTCCCAACACTTAGCAGTTCCGGACGTGCAATACTTGGGTGAATTACCAGGAAGGCGTTATGGAACAGCAACTATGAGTCAGGCATTTGGCTCTCACTTCCAGCCTCAAGGATCCTCTTCTCAACCATTAGGATCCTCTTCTCAGCATCAGGGATACTTCACGTCAGGAGGATATATGGGAATGCATGCAGTCCAAGGATCCTCTCAGGTCCAAGGATCCTCCCAGGTCCAAGGATCCTCCCAGGTCCAAGGATCCTCCCAGGTCCAAGGATCCTCCCAGATCCAAGGATCCTTCCCGGTCCGAGGATCCTCCCTTGTCCCAGGATCCTCTCTGGTTCCAGGATCCTCTCTGGTCCCAGGATCTTCTCTGGTTCTAGGATCCTTTCAGGTTCAAGGATCATCTCAACTTCAAGGATCCAACGTCCTTCAGGATCAAGGATTCTTGAGAAGTATGCAGCCTCAGAGCTCGGACGTTCATCAAGGAGACTTCATACCAATGCAGACCATTGCTCCCTTTGGTCCTTCAATCATGCCAGAGTCTCGTCAATATGGATACACATCTGGAATTCCAAACACGAATCCCGTGGGAGGTAACACTTTCAATAATTTATACAACACTAACCATGGCTTAATGCAGGATACAAGTATCAATCAGACTATGGCCAGGGAGTTACAGAAGCTCAAGGATATGATATCCAGTGTTCCAGGAGTGGTTAAACCCATTCCTGAAATTGCAGATGGTAGCCATAAGATATCTCGTTTTGCACCACCCTTATGTGATGCTGAGATACCCAAAAGATTCCAGATACCATCCCTGAAACTGTATGACGGTTCAACAGATCCAGAGGAGCATGTAGCTCAGTACAGGGAGAGGATGGAGATCAATCCAATTCCTGAAAGGTTAAAAGAAGCATGTCTATTCAAGGGATTTGGATCCACACTCACAGGATCTGCTCTTAAATGGCTGCTAAGTCTTCCCCCTTACTCTATTACTTCATTTGCTAATCTAGTTAATTTGTTTAATAGTCAATTCTCTTGTAGTAGAAAGTTTGAACGATTAACTAGTGATCTATATAGGGTAACACAAGGTCAAAATGAATCACTTAGAGATTACATCACTAAGTTTAGTAAAGAATCCTTGGATATTCCTAACTTGGACATTGCTACGGCTGTAGAAGCCTTTAAAATGGGATTACTTAGGGATTCATTATTCTATGATGATCTTGTAATGACACCTTGCAGGAATCTTGATGAAGTAAGAACCAGGGCCCTTAGGTTCATCCGCCTAGAGGATGACAAAAGGATCCAGGATAGATTAGCAGGATCCTCAAAACAGGAGAAACAAGGATCCTACTTCAGGAACAACAAATCCAAGTTCTACAATAAGTCTGACAATCAGAATGTGCATTCAGTGGAACAAGAAGAGGATGATGAGGATTATCCTCCTATTTCTGAATACTGTTTTTCTGTTGATAACAATGAACTAATCCTTGCAATGCAGAATCTAGGTGAGAAAGCTAGGTGGCCAAGGAAAAGTGATAAACCAGCTGCTACAAAGGATAAGTCCAAATGGTGTGCATACCATGAGGATTTTGGGCATCTCACCGAAGAGTGTATTGCACTAAGAAAGGAAATTGGTTACTTGTTGAGCAAGGGGCATTTGAAGGAACTCTTGGGACGGAAGAAGTCAAGGATACAGGATCCCAGAAAGGGCTCCCGCTCCTCCAGCAGATGCACAAGTCATAAATTTTATATTCGGTGGATCAGATATCTGTGGCACCTCCTTTTTAGCAGCAAAAAGACATGCTAAGGAAACCAAGATGGATAATGGAGACAGACCCGTCCGGACCTCCGTTGTCACCCAGGATAAAGTCATAACCTTTGATGAGGATGATCGTGTTGATGGTCTTGTAATTACATTATTTATTTCTAACCACTTTGTTCGCAGGATCCTTATAGATGGAGGAGGCTCTGTGAACATCATCCAGCTTGATGTCCTCAAGAAGATGAATATCCCAGAGTCTGATATTATCCCAAGATCCTCAGTGCTTGTGGGATTCAGTGGAGAAACTAAGAATACATTGGGGGACATCAAACTCCCAATCTATATCGAAGGATTGCATTCTTATCAGAAGATTTGTGTTATTGATTGCTTATCATGTTGTAATGTTATCCTTGGCAGGCCGTAGATACATGACATGAAGGCGGTCCCATCCACCTATCATCAGTGTGTAAAGCTTCCAAGTCCATGGGGAGTGGTGAAAATTGAGAGTGATCAACAGGAGGCTAAGAATTGTTATACATCCTCAATGAAGCCAGCCTCAAGACCAAGGGAGCAATAGCAATTAAAGTATCCTTCAAGAGATGTCTTGGAGGCAAGAGAGCAGGATTTGAAAGAAATTCTCATGGATCCTGATGATCCTGAATCCAAGATCTTCATAGGATCGGGGATCCTTAGCGACATTGAACAGGAGCTAGTATCCTTCCTTAAGAGAAGGAAATCCACCTTTTCCTGGAAACATGAAGACATGACAGGTATATCTAAGGATATAATTACTCATAAACTTGGCATTGACAGGTCATTCAAGCCTATACATCAAAAGAGGAGGAAGTTTGCACCTGAAAGGAATGCTATTATCCAGGAAGAGGTAGATAAACTACTTCGGGCAGGTATGATAAGAGAGGTTAAGTATCCAAGATGGTTAGCCAATGTGGTTGTTGTTCAAAAGAAAAATGGAAAGTGGAGGGTATGTGTCGATTTTATAGATTTAAACAAGGCGTGTCCCAAGGATCCTTTCCCATTACCCCACATTGACTCCATGGTGGATACTACCGCGGGTCATGAATTGTTGACTTTTATGGATGCTTCATCTGGATTTCAACAAATTCAGATGGAACCATCTGATCAAGAGGATACAGCCTTTATGACCCCAACTGGTATATACTGTTATATTGCTATGCCATTTGGATTAAGGAATGCAGGTGCTACTTATCAAAGGCTAGTTAATATGATGTTCAAGGAACAAATTGGACACACTATGGAAGTCTATATTGATGACATGGTGGTTAAGTCCAAGAAGGCTGAGGATCACCTTAATGCTTAAAGACTTGGAGGAAGCATTCAATATCCTTGATAAATATAATATGAAACTTAATCCTTCTAAGTGTCATTTTGGTGTGAAGGCAGGTAAATTCTTAGGATATATGGTAACAAAGAGGGGCATTGAAGCAAGTCCAAAACAAATTAAGGCTATTGTGAATATCAAATCTCCTGCCAATGCTAAGGATGTGTAAAGATTGACGGGCAGGATCGCAGCTTTGAACAGATTCATATCCAAATCCTCATAAAAGTGTAAGGAATTCTATGATATCCTGAGGAAGAACAAGAAATTTGAATGGACTGAGAAGCATGAAGGTGCCCTCAGAGCTCTTAAAGATTACCTATCCTCAGCCCCAGCCTTGATGAAACCAGAAAAAGGAGATGTGTTATTCTTATACTTGGCGGTATCCACAAAAGCAGTAAGTGCGGTCCTTGTTAAGGATCACTAAGGTACACAACATCCTGTTTATTATGTAAGTAAGAGCTTACTTGATGCTGAATCCAGGTATTCACATTTAGAAAAACTTATCCTTGCATTAATTATGGCATCTACTAAATTAAGACATTATTTTGAGACTCATGCCATTATTGTTAAGACTAATTTTCCAATTAAGAACGTCCTCAGGAAACCTGAAATGTCAGGAAGGATGGCTAAGTGGGCAGTGAAGCTTAGTGCATACGATATACGATATGAACCAAGGACTGCCATCAAATCCCAAGCCTTAGCTGACTTTGTGGCAGATTTTAGTAGCGACTTGCAAAAGGAAGCTGAGTTAGAAGTCCAGCAGCTTGAAGAAACTAAGGATCCTTGGATACTCTTCACTGATGGAGCCTCTAATGTAAAGGGAACAGGGCTTGGAATACTACTAAAATCGCCACAGGGGGACATAATACCCCACTCCATAGCTTGTGAATTTCAAACGACCAACAATGAGGCTGAATATGAAGCCTTGATAGCTGGTTTGCAAATTGCAAAGCATATGAGGATCAGGTATCTTGAGGTACATGTAGATTCTTTACTAATCACTAATCACTTTAATGGATCTTATACTGTTAAAGGTGAAAAGCTAATCAAATATTTGGAGATAGTCAAAGAATTGGCACTCTCTTTTGTATCCTTTAGTTTAACACAGGTACCAAGGGAAGAGAATGCGGAAGCTGATGCATTAGCCAATCTAGGATCATCTTTGAAGATTCCTGAGGATATCAAGATCCCTATTATCCATATCCTGACCCCTGCTATCGAGGATCATGTAGCTATGGAGATAGGAGAAGATTCTGCAATCATTCCTAGTTATGATACTCAATCTCATTCAGGATCCTGGATCCTCCCAATCATGAGATACATACAACATGGAGAGATCCCTACAGGAGAAAACCCTAGGGCTTTCATAATTAAGGTATCTCAATTTACAATATTGAATAATATGTTGTATAAACTATCTCTTGCAGGGCCATATCTAAGATGTATTGAGAATCCTGAAATCCAAGAAGTCCTAAAGGATTTCCATGAAGGAGATTGTGGAAACCACACTGGGGGCAGGGCATTATTCTCAAGGATCCTGAGGACAGGATACTATTGGCCCACTATGAAGAAGGATGCTGTGGAGTATGCCAAGAAGTGTGATCCTTGTCAGAGGCATAGTAATATCCTTCACCAACCAGCAGAGCTCTTGCATCCTATATCCTCTTCATGGCCATTCATGAGATGGGGAATGGATATAGTTGGAAAGCTTCCTAAGGCACCTGGTGGAAAAGTATTCATGCTTGCTATGACTGATTACTTCTCTAAGTGGATAGAGGCTGAAGCCTTTGCTCAAGTCAGAGAAAAGGAAGTTATATCCTTTATTAAAAGAAACATTATTACTAGATTTGGTATCCCTTCTGAGATTATTTGTGATAATGGATCCCAATTTATTGGGAATAGAACCACTAACTTTTGTGACAGTTGGGGGATTAAGATGATAACATCAACACCAGTCCACCCACAAGCTAATGGTCAGGCAGAATCATCCAACAAGATCATCATCAACAATTTGAAGAAGAAGCTTGGATCCAAGAAAGGAAAATGGGCAGAAGAACTACCTTATGTGCTTTGGGCTGATAGGACAACTCCCAAGAATGCTACAGGCCAAACTCCATTTTCTTTGGTATTTGGGGCAGAATCAGTGATCCCTACAGAGATGGTGGTTCCAACTGCAAGAACAAGCATTCGTGATCCTGAAGAAAATGCTGAAAACTTGGTTCAAGACCTGGATACTATAGAATAAATCAGGGACTTGGCAAGGATAAGGATGGCCAGTTATCAACAAAGGATGGCTGGAGCTTACAATAAAAATGTCAGGATCAGGAAATTCCAAGTTGGTGATATGGTGTTAAGGAAAGCATTTCAGAATACCACCAATCCCGCTGATGGAAAGCTAGCACCAAAGTGGGAAGGCCCCTATTTGATTGAAGCTGAAGCAGGAAAGGGGGCATATCGATTGCTAACAATGGAGGGTGATTTGCTACCAAGGGCTTGGAATGCTGTCCATTTGAAGAAATACTTTATGTGACAAGGATCCATGATCCTTACCTGACCAGTATCCTTAAAGGATCCTTACAGAATGATGATCCTCATCTTGGTAATCTTCTAATCTCAAACTATTTCATTCCTTTATTCTCTTATATAGGGATAAGGATCCTGCATCCTTTATCCTCCTTTCACTTGATTCTGAGTTTTAAAGGTTCAGGTATCCTTAACTAAGGATTGAGTATCCATAGAAGTATCCAGTTATTTGGGCTTGACCCCAGTTATTTGGGCTTGACCCCAGTTATTTGGGCTTGACCCCAGTTATTTGGGCTAGTCCCCAGTTTGGGCCTGTCTCCAGTTTCGCCAGTAGCGCACGATGATCCTGGTATAGTTCATGGCAATGGGACCAGTACTCGCTTTAGGGGCTGACAATTTCATTGTGCTGGCTATTTTCAGGATCCTACGTATAATGGTAGACGTACCATACATCCGTTCCTAAGGTTTCTAACGTTTTCACGTTAGCTAAGGTTTTGGCATTTACATGTCACTAAGTTTGGATAGTCGCCAGTGAGGGCCATACTCCAGTTTACATACGATCCTTCGGGCTTGTCCCCAGTTATCCTTTGGGCTTGTCCCCAGTTATCCTTTGGGCTAGTCCCCAGTTATCCTTTGGGCTTGTCCCCAGTATATTGGGCTTGTCCTCAGAATTGTTGGGCTTGTCCCCAGTTACTAACTCTTATCCTATGTTGGCTTAGTCCCAAGTTGTACCTTATTTCAGGTTTTTGGAGATAAATGACCAAGGATCCTTAATCCTTACCTTTTATTAAGGTTTGTCTTTTGGATTATCCTGTTTACAACTGTTAAAGGTTAGGATCCTAACTTGGATTCTCAAGTATGATCCTTAACTATTTTGATTCTATTCATTATTTATTTGAGTAACCCTTATCTTTTGACAACTGAACTTGTGATCCTTAAACTATATAACTTTTCAAAACTAATCGGCTATGGGATATGTGATCCTTCATCATATCCTAAACTTTTTGGGGATATTTCTTAAATTTTCTTTACTTGATAAGTTTAAACAAAATGAACATCACGACAGTTGGAAAGTAAAATGTTAACAAGGATATCAACACAGGATAAGCCAGAAAGTTAAAGTTATTTTATTCACAAAAGATTAAACCCTTTAAGGTTGTCAAAATTGCCAACCCACGTTTCTACCAGTAAAACGTGGCCCGTCCACATGGGTTGGCAAAGGGTGTCCATTGTCTAAGGGTCTTGGTAGTGCAGGAATCAAAAGACGGCAGGATCACAATGGCTTCATCCCCCAAACAGAGGATCCCTCCACCATTTGTAATCCTACCTATTGTTCAAAGGATCCATGATCCTTAGCCCTAATTACTATTGTCTTAAGTACAACCCATCATTGTTCAACAAGAAAACATCATAACCAAAACAAACTACCAAACTTAAAAAATGGGCTCCGGCTACGTCTAGAAATGTCCTTCATCGCCCATTCATGCAGCTTACACCTTCGCTGCATCATCATCCCCTCCAGCTCTAGTATCCTTCGCCTGATCCTTGCCACTACCACTAGCCTCGATTGCCAGGACCTCGTCAGCCTCATCCTCATCCTCCAACTCAGCCAGCCTGGCCTTCCAGCCTTCCATGTCCCAGCTGCTCCTATCAAAGGCGGGATCCTGAGCTTCTTGAGCCATCTGTAGCTTGGTCTTGTACATGGCAATGGCAGCGGAGACCTTAGCATCCTCCGTGATCTCGCTCTTCTCATAATCAAAATTGATCAGAATGGCAGCTGTTTGAGCTTTGGCATCGTTGAGATCCTTTTCAAGGGAAGCGATCTTGAGGTCTTTGAGCATTGCTACTTTTTGGAGGTCAGAGTGTTTCTCCTCTAGCTCTTCAACATTCCCAACATAGTCCTCAATCTCAGCAAATTTCTGCAAACAAGACAATGCAAAGTTAGGATCATATGATCCTCAAGTGGATAGGATAACTAAGCTAAGTCAGTGATCCTTACATCATTAAAGTACTCGAGGAATTGATGGCGGATCAGAGGTAAGCCTTAAAGGTTGTCAGCTTCAGAGGTTTTTCTTTTCTTTCCACCTCTTCCCCTTGAAGTGGTAGCCTTGGGGATTACAACGGAGGGGCTAGCAGCAGACTTTTTCTTGGAGGATCTGACATTGTCAAGATCAGTGATGTTGAACTTGGAGGCAGATTTTGAGGATTTCCCAGCGCCTACACATTCAAAACAGATAAGTATCCTTATCCTATTTCTATTCAACTATTTATTTAAATATTTGACTATACAAAATACAGGATACTTACTTGACATAGTGACAAAACCTGAGGATACTTCTTGTGAATCCTGGGTGTTTGTTTTGAATGACCTTGTTGCAGGATCAAGTCTTCTGAAAGCAGCGAGCCTTTCCTTGGTGGCAGGTGATGGTATAAGGTGCGAAACAGAGATAGCTGTACAACAGAAACAAAGGGGTGTTAGTGATCCTTATACAAAAACAAGGTTATCTGGTGATCCTCCTCAGGATCCTATATCCTACCATGGGTGCTCCACTTCCTTGGCAGATTCTTTCCATCCGGGATAGAATCCCTTCTGACAAAGAAGAATCGCCGTTTCCAGTTTGTATCATTCTTAGTGGCTTTGAAGATGGGATGTTCTTCATCGGGTTTACGCTTGAATAGATATCGGTGGGATCCAAATGTGGTGAGATCATACATCTCTGCCAACTCCGACATTCCTAGAGTAATTTCTTCTTGCTCAATAATCCTTTCGAGGGTATATAAGACCCTCCAGATCATTGGCATAGCTTGAATATAGGAGATGCCGGTAAGAGAAAAGAAAGACTGGGTGAATTCAGGGAAAGGATATGTGTATCCTATTGTGAACGGTGTGACCGGGAAGGCTACCCAAGTTTCAGAAACGTAATCACTTAGAACAGTAGGATCAAACGGTTTGAAATAGGTGTTCGCCGGAAAGCAATGCCGGATTCTGTCTATTTGCGGATCAGTGAAGCAGCACCTTTCATTCGCCAGATCTTTGATGATCCCCTGGCTCTTAAGAGGACTGTCCTTCTTGTGATCCTTAGCAGGGGAGGATCTTAACATCATCTTGATTATGAGGAAGGTGAAGAGAGAAGGAGCAGAGAAAGAAAACGTAAAGAAAGAAGAGGAAGAGAGATACCTGATTGATCTTCGGATATGAATTTAAATGGAGTTTCTCTTGAATTTAAATGCGAATTGATCCCTATCTCTAACTCCTATTTATAATGATGATTTTGCAGGATAGTCACCTCAGTGACGTCATGTTCGTAACGGCTAGTCCGATTACAACGGCTAGTTATCCGTTGGTTGATTGCGGATAAGAACAAAATATAACTCATTTATTTACATAATTACTCCTTATATTTTGGGGCCAATTGTTAGGGGTGGATTTCTAAATGATCAGTGATCCTCAATCGCTGTTGGGCTTGGTGATCCTTACTTCTGTTTGAATTGGTGATCCTCAGAAGTATTTCAGGATCAGGATCATGGATCATCATAAGGATCCTTGAACTAACGGTTGTCTACTTTGAATTCGAAATTGTTTTGCAGGAGTATCAATTTGGACTTGGTCTTGGCGATATTCCTGGAGCATATTCTATGTTTATTCCGCACGTGCTTGGCCAAAAGTGGACGTTATGGAGTCGTGGAGGACTTGCACCATTTGCGGAATGTTAGTTAGTGTAGATATTTTCCATTTTTAAAGGGGTAGCGAGCTAGTTAGAAAACACTTGGCTATTTTTGGCTACACACACACTTGTACAACTGCTCTCACCAGCTCTCGTTAACTCACTTGGCGATTACACACTTTTTTACACAATACACTATAGTGATCCTTGTACTTAGCTCGCTATCATCCGAAGTTGTATTACATTTCTTGTTTAATTTGAGTTGGTGATCGATAGTTTCCATCACCCGAGGTTTTTTATGCCGGAGATCATTCATTGATCAAGGGCTTTTTCCTCGTATAAATCTTCGTGTCACTTGTTCATTACATTTCATAGTGATTCTTATTGTTGTTCATCAATTCAAGCATCATACCTCACAACAGAAAGTTTGGTTGCATTATCATTGCTTGATTTTTGACCAAAACACCTGCAGTCTCATCTTTTGAGTGTAAAAAGTAAGTCCATGTAAACCTAGAAAAGTCATCAACTATAACCAAACAATACCTCTTTTTCATAAGACTCATGACTTTTACTGGGCCAAACAAATCCATATGAAGCATTTGCAAACATTTGGTTGTTTTGGACTCATCAATGGATTTGTATGAGCTTTTATGTTGTTTTCCTTTTAGGCAGGAAACACAATGCTCAGGACAGGAGAACAGTTTTTGAGGTAAACCTGTTACTAACCCCTGTTTTGAAATAGCAGTGATTGTCTTGAGATTTGTGTGCCCCAATCTTCTGTGCCATAGTTCTGTCTCTTTGTTTGAAGCAGCTGAGAACAGACAGGCATCAGTTCTGGGACTTTCTTTTGACATATCCACCACATAAACATTACCACTTCTTTTAGCAACAAGTTTGGTTTTTCCAGTTTTTATTATTGCTTCAATCTTTTCAACCATTTCTGGTCCAACAATCCTACAACACTCCTTTGTGAAGAATGACCCATACCCCTTATCACTCATTTGTGAAACACTCAGGAGGTTGAATTTTAGATTGTCTATCAGATTGACATTTTCAAATTTTACATTTCCAGACTGTACTGTACTAGACCCTAAAACTTTCCCTTTACTATTATTACCAAAGGATATATCACCCCCTCCATGGATTTTGAAATCTTTGAGAAGGGCTTTACATCCTGTCATGTGCCTGGAGCCTCCACTATCTACAAACCAAAGACTATCTAAGCATGCAGAAGCTCCCTGCACATGAAGTAAAAGGATTAGTTCATTAGAGTCTCCAAAGCCAATAAGGCTTTGGATGGGGTCTCAACAGTGTCTGGGATGAGTGCAGAAGGATGGACAGTGGTTAGGTCAGGGGTTTGGACAGTTTTAGGATTGTTTCTCTCTAACCACTGTTGTGGGTTTTGACCAATCACCTGCTGATAACCAAAAGGATGCATGTTCACTCTTGGTTTAGAGGGCCTTTTGTAGGTCTCATAAACATGTGGAATCCTTTGGTAGGATGATTGTCCCTTGCCTTTTCTGAATTGGTTGGCAGGGGGTGCATCAGTCACTTGAACATCTCTTTGGGCAGATGTTTGATTCAGCTGTTTTGTAACAGTTGTTTGGACTGGCACAAACAGTGGTTGATTCTTGGTGAATTTGACAGATGATGTTGATGGACTCAAGGATGTTTTAGCAGTGTACTCATTCTTTTTAACATCATAGTTTTTGAGATACACACATGCTTGAGTTTTGTGGTTTGTTTTTCCACAGATGGTGCAGCTTTCAGCAGTGACAATGACACTTGTTTTGTTTAGATCATATGCTTTTAGATGAAAACAGTCTTTTGTTAGATGATTTCTCTTTTCACAAAAATCACAAAACAGGTTTTTGATCTTTTCTCTTTTCTTCCTTTTCTCAGACTCCTTAGCAACAGAGTTTTGAACCTCTGTTGGGATGTCTTTAATAGGAATAACCTTTGCTTTTGGAGCTGTGACACCATCAGTGGTTGTAAAGTCTATAGGCTTGAAATTTTCAAGAATGTCACACTCATCAGACCATGTGGGTTTAAATTGGTATTTCTCAATTTCCTCAAAAGTTGAGGACCCCACAGATCTTTCCAAAGTGATTTTGTTACCAAGTTTGTCGGTTATTTTAACCTCTTTGCCATTCTTGTTGGTTGGTTTTATTTCAGATGAACCATCTTGTTTTCCAGCAGTGTTTACAAGATCATCATATTTTCTATATCCTACACCAAACTTGACATTGCTTTCAAGCTGTTTCTCAAGCATAACCTCATACCCTTTACAAGATTCCACCCATCTTTCACAGGTGATCTGGGTGGACTCCAACTCCTTTTTGCAAACTTGGTATTTTTCTACCATAGTTTGGAGTTGAGTTTTGGTTATGCTCTGCTCTTCTTTGAGACTGCTGGTCTCTTTATCTTTTTCAGCCAATTTGTTTCTAAGTTCTTTTAATGACTTTTCAAATTTGACTTCATCAGTTAAGATTTTATTCCTAAGGTTTTCATTTACCTCTTTGATGTTAGCAAATGCAATAATGCATTTGTCTGAAAGAACTTGAGGTGATACCTTCGCAGCAGCCATCATGGCACAATCACATTGATGATCACCTTCTTCATCAACTCTATCTTCTTTCTCACCTGCTTTCTTCTCTTCCTTTTCTTCTTTGTCTTCTTCGGACCAGGGGCCAGACAGTGGTTCAATCAGGGTTTCTGAATTTTCTCCCATCAGTAGTTCATCAGCAACTGCAGTAACCACTGCTTCAGTCACTTTATCCACTGTTTCAGCACTTAGCTGTTCACCTTCAGTTTCTACCCTTTCTGGTATAGACTCTAATGCCATCAAACAAAATTCATCATTAGTGGGATCATTAAAAGCATTGAGTGCAAAATTTTCATCACTAAGCTCATCAGGCATGCTGCTCCAGTCAACAAAACCTTGGGTGAAAAAGCTTTGTTGATCTGGTTGTACCACTGTTGGAGCAGCTTGTTGAGGTGCAACAGGTTGCACTTGTGCCTGAGGGACAGGGGTTTGAACATACTGAATTTGTGGAACAGTGGTTTGAACATAATGCATAGGCACAGGGGTTGCAGCATAGTGAGCAGTGTTAACATGGGATGCAGGGGTATATTGGGTATAATGCACAGTGCTTTGATTTTGTGGTCTAGGGTTTGAGCTAGGATGAGTTATTATTGGACCAGTGGTTTAACTCCTGCATTCCCTAGCAAAATGACCTAGCCTATTGCACTTGTAGCACTTAATTTTTGACTTATCCAACCCCAATTTTAAATTCCCATGTAACCCTGGGAATTTTCTCCCTGTTCTTTTGTAGAATTTGCTTGTTCTTACACTAAGCAAAGCCAATTGATGCAAAATGTCCATATCTTCCAAGTCAGTGGGATCAAAGTGTTGCAAATCATTGAGTTCAAAGCACAAGTTATCTAACATCTGGTTTTCACAATTTCCAGTAAAATCATAATTTATAGAGTGAGGATCAGGGTTGTTGAAATTTCCACCAGCAGTTATATCAATAAAGTGATCATAACCCTGATCTTTACTACTGCTACCAGATTCTTCCTGACCAAAAAGAGCTGTGCTGCCAAATGAGTAATCATCAGCAACTTTACCAGACTCGTGCAATTTCTTTTTCTGGTTTAACTCCCTTTCATAGGTCAGGAGTCTACCATGAAGTTGGGTCAGGGTCAGATCTTTAAACTCAGCAGAGTTTCTAGTAACAAATGCAATGGTATCCCATTTTTATGGTAGTGATCTAAGGAACCTGCTATTTTGAGTTGAATTTGGAAATGTTACTTTAACAAGCCTTAGTTCACTAATGAGACAACTGAATCTCTCAAACTGCTGAGTCAATGATTCACCCTTAATGTGACAAAATGTTTCATACTGCTGATTCAGAATTTCCCTATTGTTTTCAATAACTTCTTCTGTCCCCCCAAACTGTTCCTTCAGTGCATTCCATAGCTCTTTGGCACTGTTACAATGTAACAGTCCAGCATAGATCTCATTGGGTAATGCAGATGCTATGATGCTAAATGCTTTGGCATCGAGTTCGAACTTTTGAAAATCAGTTTCAGTATAGTTTTCAGATGGTTTAGGTACGAACTTATTTGCATCCTCAGCACTTGGCACCATAGGAACATAGGGACCAAAAACAAAAGACCTCCAACATCCAGTGTTCTGTTGAGCAAGGATGTGACCCATCATTCTCTGCCAGATGTTGTATTCATTACGTTTAAGCATAGGTGGTTTGAAAAGAGAGCCAATGTTATTCTTATCATCTTGTGATTGTGACGTCATCCTGGTTGTTTTACAGGAACTGATTAATCAACTTTGATGGTGATTAAACCTTGCTCTGTTTTTCAACAAAACGAACAAACTATCAGTATCAACGATTATGAGCTGAACTATTTATGTCAAAATGATTGTTAAATCAAATTTGACTGTCCAAGCTCTGATACCAATTGATAGGATCTGGGTTTGGTTTTGATTGTGTTTACGTTTGAATTAAGATGAAGATGAATAAGTAATGCAGCGGAATTATAATGGAAGCAAACTTTTCACAATCAAACGAGAGAATTGCTTTTAACATACAAGTTTAACATTGAACCGAATGCTTGAATTTATTACAAGATTCAATTACAATTGCAAGTATGTAACAAACTCCCCCTCAGCCTGAGCTCACTAGGTTTGTTCGTGCAGGAAGAAGATGGTGAAAGAGCTAATAGAACAGTACAGAGCACTGTTCTATTTATAGGCACGAGCAAACCACTGAGCATCTAAGCTGATGTCACCATGAAAGTGACATCTAACCTCCTAACAAACTCTAACATCTGATCTATACAACCTCTGCTATGCTAACTATTGTTATTACAATACATTACATAAAGACATCTAAACTACTGCTATATCCTTCCACTGATGTGAACCCGGCAGTACTTGTCATGATCAGCAGAGCTTGACCCATAGCAGTAGATTGAACCAGCAGAGCTTTAGTCTTCCATCAGTCTTTGACTTGGACAGCAGTTGTAGGCCAGCAGTTAGTAAAGATCAGTAGTTTGGAGGTCAGCAGATGTTGAAACCACTTTCAAGGGGAGAGACTTGTATACATAACATCTGCTTATTCTGGATCCACTGCTCCGATCCAGTTTTGGCTTTTATTATCTGTTCCTTTGGTAGGGTTCAATCCCAACACTTGACTTCTTGTATGTATATGTATATGAATGTATTATGTATTCTATTTTATTTTTGATATTTTGATTTTTTGACTTCTTGAATTCTAGTTTAGACGTTTAATAGTAACTAGTAAATATTTTGTAATTTTGTATATTTTTTATTTGTTATTTGCTAGGTTTTAAGAGTTTATTTTTGTTGTTAAACTAGTTTATAAGATTATATTCGGTAAAGCCTAAGGGCCTTTTTTGGCTCGCCCAGAGCACTTGAATTTTCAGGATCGTCCCCGCCCCGTAATGTAGGTAAAAAAAATTCCGTTCCATAAATGTACAGTAAAAAAATTGGGATAGTCTTGGATATTTCTTTTAGTTCCGTCACTGGTGCCTGGTGTCACGATGGTTAACACATCGTTCCTTGCAATTAAAAAAAAATCAACTCCATTTAATTGAAGTTTTAATATATTAATTGATCGGTCCATCTAATTTAGACTATGGGGTATGGGGCGGGGTTTGGGTGTGGGTTGGAGAGAAACGCCCAAGTCACCACCCCGGGTGGGCTTGGGTTTGGGCGTGGCCCCTTGGGCGGGAGTTTAAGGCCGGGCGTGGGGCATGCTAGCGATCCTATGTGGCCGGCTATTATTGGCTTGTTGGCTATGGCATAGCGGGCCATTCTAAATTTAAAAAAAAATGATGTGGCTTGGCCACGCCAGCCCAGCCACGCCCACCATACCCCTATGAAACTTGGGTTTGTGTATTGAGTGCCCCATATCCACGTGTCAACCCATGCCCCAAACCCCCGCCCCACCATACCCCACGGTCTTAATAGGCTAAAAATCAACTTCATTTAAAATTTACGCATAGTTTTCTCCATTAGACCATGCGTAGTGGTTTTATCAATAATGCCCCCACCATGGGGCGTTTTCTGACATGTGGCAGTCCAGACAGCATGGGGACATTATTGAGCGTTATGGAAAGAAGGTTAAAAAAATGAAACTAACAGTTGGACCACTCCCATTGGCCAGTCAACATCATCCTCATGCAATTTGTTTTAGGTTCAGCGTTATTTAAAAAACGCCGGATGCAATTTTGACAAACAAGACGCCGGAAAACGCCCGGGTGTAATGGGATTGGGGTGTGTTCGGGCGTTTTTTTTTTTTTTTGAATTTTTTTTTAAAACAAACGCCCCATTACGGGCCATCTTATTAATTAGGTTCATTTTGAAGGTTGATAATTTTACTTTTCATTTATTTATCATATTTTAAATTTAATTAATTAATAGATTAAAATTAAATTATTGTCCATATTGTCCCGTCCAAATGTCCAATCCTTGTCATATAAACCTTTTATTATTTTACTAAAAATGAAAAGGTCAAACGAGTGTTGCTCAACTAACTTCATATACGTACACAATTGTATTTTTAAATTGATCACCTGACCTCTTCGACTTTTCATATTATACTCTTCCAAAAATAATGTCATTTTTTATTTTACTTTATACTATAACTAGGTTAGAACCCCGTGTAATACACGGGTTGAATAAATGTAATTTTATATACTAAACTAAAACAATTATTCTTTAAAAATCTCGTTTATTACACGAGTTGAACAAATGTAATTTTATATAAATGTAATTTTATATTACAAATAATAAAAACTCGTGTATTGTACGGGTTGAATAAATCTAATTATATATATACTAAATAATAATAAAAAGTTATATCTTTAAAAACACTGTGTATTACACGGGTTAAATAAATGTAATTTTGTAACCTTGTATATTACACGGGTTGGATGAAAGTAATTTTATAAACTAAATAATAAAAAAGTTATATCTTTATAAACCTCGTGTATTATACGGGTTGAATAAATCTAACTATATGTACTAAATCATCATCATCATACTCAGTTAATCCCACCAATAGCAAAGCTAAGGTAGGGTCTGAGGAGGGTAAGATCTAGAGGATGCTTTCAGTGAGACCCCCGACTCGATAGTAGTTTTGCATCAAGCTTTGGACATAAGGCACATAACACTCAGCAATCAGGACAACGACCGATTAGGCATGTTCCCTTTTATCTTTCTGTTATCAACGCCACCACATGATGATGATGCATTATTAACCGACCGCCGCTTTTAACGTTATTTTCACGAACTTAGTAAAATAACGTTAAAATTAGTGCAATTTCACTTTTGCCCTTCGAGCGTCCACACATATACATTATATGCGCATACCGCAAGCGGGGCGAATATATACTAAATAATAAAAAAGTTATATTTTTAAAAACACCATGTATTACACGGGTTAAATAAATTTAATTTTGTATAGTAAATAATATACTATTGGACTCGTTTAAAAAATCATAAATTTAGTTCGGTTTAATTTGAATCAAATCACAAACTTGGTTAAGTTTAATTCGAATTGATTAGAACCCGAATTGAAAAATCAAAAACAAAATTATATTATTAGCTTCTCTTCCTAATTAGTGTTTTTTTTTTTTAAGTTTGATCTAATGTCTAATAAGTTATTTTGTTTGTATTTTAAATTTTTTATATGAGCGTATTATTGTTTTTTTAAGTTTAAGATTATTGTTTTGTGCTATTATTTAAAAAAATATCTTTAACTTATAACTTAAATTTGAAGGTAATATCTTATTAGAAAAAATAGAATACATATAACTTAAATTTGAAGATAATATATTATTAGAAAAAATCGAATAATTCTATCTGACATTCAAAGTAAGATAAGATTTAATATTAATTGATTATTTATTATTTAATTAATTGATATAAGATAAGTATGAAAAAACAGGAAATTACAAATGTAGACACCTTCAATGAATGACACGTGTCACTTATTGGTTTCTTTTATTATATAGTATAGATTTTACAAAATAAAGTATTTTTTCTTAACAGCTCGAAACCTACCTATCCACTTCCTATAGATTTCACGTTTTCAAATACAAAACCAGTTACTTATTCGGACCGGTTTTTAAAAAACATGTTTTGAAGTAGGGCCGTTCAAATCGCTCGCCGCTCGTCGCTCGCTCGATGCTCGTTCGAAAATTGCTCGGAAAATGCTCGTTCGATTTGACGCTCGGTTGTAAACGAGCCGCTCTGCTCGGTTCGGTTTGTAAACGAGCCAAGCATGAGCTAAGGTCCGCTCGGCTCGGTTCGAATTATTATTTTTAATTAGTATATATATACATATACATATACATATACATATACACATACATATATAAACATGTATATACACATATATATACACAAATATAAATTATACATATATATATACACACACACCTATATATACACACATTACACATACATATATACTTGAATATAAATTAAATTTATAGTTTTATATATAACACTCTATTAGATTTTGGTCCGCTATATACAAATTTGCAGCTATATCTATACATACTAGCCCAACCACACCAATAAAAAAATTAATATCAAATCTAAAAGTTAAACCCTAAACCAATAAACGACAAGATGCTCATCGCCTTAATGTTTCATGTTGTTACCCTAAGTCGATCGTTTCCTTCTCTCAACGCATTTGTTCGTGTAATACGATCATCGCCTCGTCGGCCACAACATTGTAATTCATAAGAAAAATAATATGTCACGAAATGTGTATGTTTTTAAAGACATAAAAACTTGAGACCAAACATTGTCACTATCTATCTCAGCAAATTTAAATGGGGTGACACGGTTGTCCAAATCGCTCGAACTTCGCTCGACGCTCGCTCGAAATATTTACTGCTCGAAAAATGCTCGCTTGATTTGAGGCTCGGTTTTAAATGAGCCGCTCCGCTCGGTTCGGTTTGTAAACGAGCCAAGCACGAGCAAAGGTCCGCTCGGTTCGGCTCGGCTCGTGAACAGCCCTAGTAAAGTAACATAAACCAGTTTGAAGCCCGGGTAAAAAAACTAGTTTGTACAACTTACGTTGATGAAAAAAAAAAAAAATTTCATAATTTATTTTTAATTGAAATAATTTAAAGGGTGTTTGAGATTCTTTCACTTTTCTCCTTTTAACTTCTTATTTTCAACTTTTGTGAGAAGTCACAAAATTAACTTTTCCCTTTCAACTTCTCAACACACGACTCCTTTTTAACTTGTTATCCAAACACTATAAAAACAACTTACTAACTTTTATACGGTCATGTATAGTTATAAAACCTCATAAAGCCCTTTAGTGAGGGTTATGCGACAAGTAGCGAAAAAGTGCAAGACGGGGCTTTATGCGGGGTTATATCAGAAGAGAGTGTAATCATAACCAAATACCCCATCATTACTCAATTATTAATTTTCTATCTTTATAATTAATTTCTAAATTTACAAAATAAAAAAAGTAAAAAAAAAACATTTCATTAAATTAAAAATCATTACAAAAAGTTAAAAAAAAACATTACATTAAAATTAAAAAAAAAACTCTAAAACTCAAAGATTAAGTTTTTTTCGATTCACTCCTTTTGTTGTATTGCCATTTGCAACGCCTTTCCGGCTTGGTGGTCGGACGGTTTCGAGTATAAAGCAAAGTCTTTTTCCCATTGTCTATCCCGCATAATCTTGGTCACTTCCCGGTTCTCTTGCATACGTTGAGCCCCTAGGTCACGTATGTCTTGAAGGCATTGGTTCATCTCCAAAACGGCATTAGTCAAGTCGGATCCCACCGACGATGACTCCGGCCTCCTCGATCCTACACCGCTTCTTCTACCGGATGGTCGTGCTAGCTCTTCCCCCGGCTCATCCACCCCTTCCTCCCAGGTGAATAACGGATTAACATCGTTTAAGTCGGTGTTTCGAGTGCCGGACGTTGGAGTTTCGGGTTCAACCGACTCGGTGGTTTTCGATCTCTTTGACAGTCTTTTATTTTCCGACCGATCTGAAGATGTTTCTACCGTGGTAGGGACGTTGGCCCATTTGGCGCAATTACAAAGAGATTGCCAACACTTCAAATATGAGAAATTGTCTTGAACGGCTTGATATTCTATTAAGGCGGCCTGCATAATCTCCTCGTCGTTATTGCCACTTTTCCATCCGTTTTTACTCGTTGGTAAACTGATTGAAAATTTGTGCACTTTTGTTGATATTGGTCTACTTGCCCGATATTGAATCCGGTAGCCGGTAGTTCTCCCCCTACCCATGAGCCCGAAAAATAGTTCTTGAATTCGTTTCCAAAACACATGTTTATTTTGGTTGTTTGCTAAAAAAATACAAAAAAAATTAATACCAAACCCTTTAAAAAGTTTAAAAAAGATTACCTATTTCGGGGTCCTCCGACATGTCGAGCCAAGCTCGAGTTAATGCGTACTCCTCTTTCTCATCACATGGTTGCACGTTTTTTTTCGTTCGGGTCTCGGTTTTGTTTTTATGGTTGCGTGTGGTTTTGTTTTTTTGCGCCTCGTCTACTACCGGTTGCGGCTCTGTTTGTGTATCCGGGACGAAGTCGGGCTCGCGTAGTGGTGAGCCGAAAGTTTGAAATGACCCGATTCCTCCCACGTTGTGATTCGGGTTCCAACCGTAAAGATTTGGGTCCCATGAAAGGGGTTGGTTCAATAGGTTCATGAAGCCGGTTTGATTTTGATTGTACTCGACAAAACCGGATCCGTAGGGGGTGGGTCGAGTAGGAATTGGAGAAACGGTTGGCTATGATTGGTCGTTTGGTTCGTGTCCGCACTAGAACACGGAGGAAAAAAACCGCGGTTGTAGATATACATGGTATAAACACCTAGATTTTTATAAAAAAAAAATAAAAAGAGAGTGAATGGTGGTAGAGTATGTATGTTTTAAAAAAAATGAGTTGAAGATGAGAATATATATAAAATTGTAAAACAAATTTTTTTAAATACATGACCGTTCAACGATCAGATTTTTTTAATTTCACAAAATTTGCGCATTATAATTTTCATTGGATTTGAAGTTTTCTCACGCATAGCGCCGGTCGTAGTGGTGTGGCCAGACGCCAAAGGCTTCAACCGCACGATGTAACGCCCCACTACGGTGGGTTTAAGTCAATATGTTTCAAAATAAGCCAACCCAAACACCCTCTTAAAATATATAATATCAATAAATAAATCAATCATTTGTATTTTAATACCTTGAATCCTGGTATTTTTGTATTTAATAAAATAAGTATCTTGAATCCTGATATTTTTAACGTACCTTATCAATACTAAAAATACTATCTTGAACAATATATATTATTATATCATTATTAAAATACTATCTTGAATAATAAGTCGTATATATTATTATATCAATTATTAAAATACTATCTTGAATAATAAGTTCCTATTGTCTACAAAATCCACTTCTCTTCAAACACAAATGTGTGAGGTTTTTGAATGTTGACTTTTGAATCTTATATCTTCAAAATCGATTTACACGTGAATTATTCATGTAGTAGATCAATCCATTCCAACCCCAACCCAATCCTAAACCAAAATCCTTAAAGTGAATGATCATCAACGCCACCGTAACAACCTTTCTCCAATGGCGGCTCACCGGAAAATCATCCAAGATCCATCAAATTCCACCACTGGATCCGTAATCTGCACAACCGATTGCGGCCCACTAAAAAACCCCTCCATCACTTGCCTCTCCTGTGTTTTCAACGAATCATCCTCCCCGCCACCACCATCGCCGCCGTACACCGGCGGTTACATCCTCGACACACCACCCAAACCCCACCACTCATCCCTCTCTCTCCCCCTCAAAATCTCCCTCGTGATCCTCGTCCTAACCTTCTCCTTCTTCCTCCTCTACACCCTTTACAAATTCTACACCGTCTGGTACCGCACCCGCCGCCGCCGTACGCCGCCGCCACCGCCGCCGGAAAATCAAGAAATCAGTAACGAGTTTCTTGATCACGATGTTTTGGATCACCCCATATGGTACATAAGAACAATCGGTCTCCAAGCGTCGGTAATAAGCGCTATAACCGTCGTTAAATACAACAAATCTGACGGGTTAATCGACGGTGCATCTTGCTCTGTTTGTTTGAGTGATTTTCAAGAAGATGAAACCCTAAGGTTGTTACCAAAGTGTAATCATGCTTTCCACGTATCCTGTATTGACACGTGGCTTAGATCACACACAAATTGCCCCTTGTGTCGAGCTGGGATTGTTAAAACTAGTGTTGCTAACTCGGGTTCGGGTAGTAATAGTAACAGTAATAGTAACAGTAACGATAATTTGAATGAGATTGATGAAACTATGACGGTTTCGATACCCGAGGAAGCGGGTGGGGGACAGGAGGATGATGAGAGTTCTGATATGACAATTGGAGTTGTTGTTGATGATGAACATAAAGGGGAAAGTGTTGGTGGAAGTGGAACTATTAGAAGATCAGTTTCTTTGAATGATTATGAAGCTTGTAGGGTTAGATCTGATATATGTGGTAATAATAATATTAATCATAATAATTATTATTCGGATCGGCATGATGTTCAGATTCGATCGGGTGATGGGGATTTCGGGTTTGATTTGGTTAAAGTCGATCGAAGAGCGAATAATCAAAATAGTCAAGAAGTATAATCTTGATGGTTTCAGGTATCTTTGAAGAGCTCTCAACAAGCTGAGAGTCTTCATGTTTTTTTTTTTGTTTTTGATACAAAAAGGATGGTTGTATACACAAATGATAAGTGCACAGTTTGTTGTTATCAACTAATTATTCAGTTACTATTTGCTTTCTTATGTTATAGTTTGCAGTGTTTTGATCCTGTTTTGGCTTTATGTTTTTGAGAAAGATAATCATGTATATATTTTGATCATGATATGATATGCTAGTTTCATGTTCGCTGCGCGATCCAGGAGGTTGAACACGCGTGTGAAGATTGGGGCCAAGGAGTTATGTGGCGAAAACCACGAGTCAAGGATCACCAAGAAGTGGTTCTAGAGTTCCTTTTGGTATTGGGAAACCACGAGAGGCGTGTGGTTTGTCGCCATTCTCTTTTCGTAGGGGTTGACGGACCCATTGTAGATGCTCTTAGGTTTCAGGTAACCGCGATCATTTTTTTGAGTTCCGATAATACCCTTTGATGTCAAAATTACATATATGCCCGTGTGCTCGCTTCGAGTTCAAGATATTCTTAATTCTTATTCCGACATCATTAGAGGGTTTTTTTATTTTTTTTTATTTTTTTTTTTATTTTCATAGATGGAAAGAGTGTAAAAGGTCATAAAAGTACCAACCGAGAGGTCACTTTCAATGGCAGAAAAAAACAATAGGGTTGCTTTCAATTCCAACCCATAGTTGGTTGGCAATCCATTTTGGTAAACTAATAACACTAAACAAAACCCATGGCATTATAGCCTAGTGGTATCTTGGTGTTGGGATAAGGCTTCTGACCATTAGGTCATGGGTTCAATTCCCACAAAGGGGGTTTTCCCAGATTTATTGGGTTTCCTCCTGAATTGGTGTATATGCATTATTGCCTAGTGCAGATGGATATGATCGGGTGGTTCTGCTGGTGGCACGATGATACTCCAGTGGTCCGTCAGTGATCCTAATTTGCCGTTCAAAAAAAAAATAAAAAATAACACTAAACAAAATTATGTAATTCACATTAGTTTGAATTGAATCGGTTGCTTTTAGATAATGAAGGTTGGTGAAATTTACACATTGTTTCATTTTAGGGTCAAATATTAGGTAATTTCTGATATTATTCTAGATTTGTAGATATCTTTAATAATTTTTATCTCTGTTTTGTGGAAGTTTCATCGTGTTTTTTTTTTTTCCTAAATGACGACACTCTAGAGACCCTTGGGATAAAGAGGACAACATCGAGAAATCCTTTAGACAAATTCCCCAAACTTTCATATATACAAGTCCTTTGTCAACCTTTGTGTTATCAACGTATGAGATCGGCGTAAAAATCATTAAATCATAAGAAAAATGTTTGAATTATCATTTGACATTGTTCGAGTAGGCACGTTATCCTGAGGTCAGTGTTTGAAAAGTCCAGACTTTAGAAATTAATTAAAAAAATGCCTAAGTAAAACATGCATACGTTGACCTTTTATTCTTCCCCTACAGTCGCTTGTTTGTGTCGACCGTTTGTATATATGCTATTTTTTTTTATTTTACCAAATCAGTGTACAAACTACAAAGTATTATACTAATTTCAAGAATCCGAATTCAATTATCTTTATACAAAATGCACTATACATTTTGCGAAGCATTTATCAATCCAAATTTATGATATACTTTACAATTGAGCACAACCAGATTTCATAAGTTAGCAATGATGAGATATCAAACGTATCTTTTGACATGAAAAACAAAGGATCATGAATCATATGATTAAAATTTAAATGTCTTTCGTATTAGTTAATGCTATTTGTGTAACAAATATTACTTACTATTAATAGGTTAATTGTACATGAGGTAATTGTCATATTAATTTATGAAATAAATAACTATATTGATTAACATATTAATTTCACAAAAAGATAATTAATTCCTTATGAATATCCATTTATTTTGGAAATAAATTAATATATATTTGTATATTGAAATAATTGATTGGTTATAAGTTAATTATTTAAATTGTGTACCATAAAGAGAGGTTTTATGTCACATAATTGAAGAACCCAACTTTCAAAACAAATCATCAAAAACACGCAACATGTCTTTTGATTTTGTGAAGTGGATTCTTTTACAGTGATATATCAATATGTATTATAACTTATAATACATACTGATATATCACTATAATTTGTTAAACTGATTGTGAAATCGAGTTTAACGTGACCAAACTCTGATACCAATTGTTAGAACTGGGTTTGGTACTGAAAAACAAATATTGATGATTAACAATAAAATTCACAAGTAGAAAGTCATCATCAACGATAGTTTTTCATTAACAAATCAGTTCGTGCAATAGAAAAGGTGATGTGTGTGATAGATAGATCAATAACATGTGTGATCTATTATATATATACTAGCGGTAAGACCCGTGTGCAATTCCATGCATAGCCCATATTGACAGAGAGTAAAAAAATAATTAGTGCAGAATTATAAAATTGATATACACCAATGGTCAATAGGTTTATTCAACAGCAATTCCATTATGTTGATAGCAAACTACTGTTGTCTATTAACTGTTAAAAACTTCTGTTGCTTTCCAACAGACTTTCCTAAAAAATGTTATCCATTATATAGATACGTGCATAGATATTGTACCAAAACGTGTTATCTATTATAGCTAAAAGACAACTATAAACATAGATTATCGGTTAATATATCAGTTACATACAATTTAATTGATTACCCAAAAAGACAATATAAACTGTTTATAGACATACGTACTTCATAGAATTTGAATACAACTTAAAGTTCAACAAACGTTAGCTACAAACACACAATCACCTGCCTCAACAACTTTCAGCAAAACTAAATCAAGGAATCAGCAGATTTTAGAAATCAGCAGATCTTAGAAATCAGCAGATCTTTATTGTCTCATCAACATTTCCCGGATTTGCCCTTTGAATTGGAGCTCATAATCCAAGGAATCAGTATCATCTTCATCCCTATCAAGCTGAAGGTTAAAAAGATCTTGGAGGTCAACTGGATTCAGACCAAATGCATTCTCCCTTGATATCTTTTCAACACTACCATCAGACTTGATCAAAGTCAATTCATGGGTCTGTTTGTCAGACTTCCACTTTAGTATTTTTGGGTCTGATGGGTTTCTTGGGAGAAGTTTTATTTAAGAGGAGTTTGGCGATTGAGGCCTGCTTGCCAACTTCTGAAGTGTTTGAGCAACTTGAGCTTGTAATTGCAACGAATCATCATCCAATCCATATCGTAACTGATTTCTGATAGACTCTTTTCTGTGCTCAGCATACCTATTTTCATCTTCCTCATCCATCAGTTGTTGTCTTTTTCTTTAGTTCAAGGCAGCGATGGATACATCTGCTGATGAGAACAACTTTTTAGATGTAACGGTCTGCCGACGTATAACAATCCTTTCATCTTTGTATACTGGCTTTTTAGGAAGGGATGGATATGTCTTTCTTCGCTCTTCTAACCTACTATAAGCTCGATCAATAGACTACTTAGTCCATTTTCCAATTTGTCTAGCAATCCCAACCTTAGCTGCTACAAGTTCTGCCTTCATTCTCTTATACATCAACACTTCATCCACTTCAACCTTTTTTGTATTGTTTCTAGTTGGGAGCAGATTTTGGCATTTGAGGATCTTTATTCATCTTTTCAATTCTATTAACTTCCTCATTAAGAGCCTCAAGCGGCCAGTCTTTGAAATCAGATATGTAGGCTTCGTAGGGTTTGGTTTCCATGATAGTGTTTAAGAAATCATTTCTTAATGTCTTTTCTAGCTCAGCATTTGGTGACAGATTTGACATATTCTTACTCAGGTCTCTAGCAAAATCTTCCAACTTCTTGACTTCACCAAGCCAATGTTGCATGCGAGCTGATAAATTAATGTCTCCTAGCCCTTTACACTCTTCATTTGCCTTATCTTCTGCTTGCTTGCCCTTTAGCTTCAGATATTCATAAATATTCTTTGGAGTTTCGAATCCCTGAAGAGATGGGAAGGTTCTTTTAGATGGATCATCCTCTGTGTAAAATTGAGTCATTTCATCTTGAACTGCAAGCAGTTCCAGAGGGAAAGTTACTGTCAATGGGTTGATCTTTGTTGATGGAGGTGGGACAAATGGTTTGGGTGAAGTTTGAATGAACGGAGTAGCTGATAACGGAATTGGTGCGGGTATATCTTTTTCTTCCTTCTCTTCTTCATGCACCATGAATTTTCTCTTTCTTGTGTAAACAGATTTTGGAGAAGGAGGAGTTAGGGAAGAAAAATGTGCCATGATTGTAAGGGTTGATTGTGATGAAAAATGAAATTGGGTAGAATCAGTGGATTAACTAACAACTGTTGAAACAACTGGTGTCTCAACCGTTGTTGTCTTAACATATGGTGAAACATTTGTTGCATCAACAATTGTTTCAGTCGAGGTTGGCAGTGGTGATGAGGGTTTTGTATTATGCTTTTTGACATGTGGTTTTTCTGGTGAGAGTTTTGTTTTAGGTGTATCAGAATCTGACTTCTTAGATTCAGCAGTGGTTTTGAGTTTCGCAGCAGTGGTTGGTTTTTCTGGTGGTGATATTGGTTTAGGAAATATGACAATAGGAGATTCGTTATCATTCTGTGATTTTCTACTATTTGAAGTTCCAATGTTGAGCACTTCATCTTCCTCTTTTGTATGCTTCCTCTTCTGTTTTCGTTCAATCTCCTTATCTGTCTGTTTGTTAACGGAATCATCAATTCCCTTTTTCTTACCAGTATCAGATTTTCCAGGAGATTTTCCAGAAGTTTACTTGGCAGGCTTTGGATTTTGTTTTGGCTGATTCCTTGGTGTTGGTTTGCCAAAGTTTTTCATGGAATCCTTTTTCCCTCTTTTCAGCATCATCTTCATCGTCTTTTTCAAACACAGGTGCAGGGGTAGTACCAGTTAACTTTGCAATGCATTCTTTTATGCCCTTGATGTCAGCCTGTGTGTCTTTGTATCTTGCTTCAACCAAAACTCTAATTAGCTTCATGTGGGAATTAAGTTGAATCTCAGCCAGTTCCCTTTGAGCTGCAAGAATGGGTTGTACCGAATTCCAAAGCTCTTGGCATAACTACTGATGAGAAGGTTGACTTTTGAAAGAATCCACCAACTGCTTCAATTGATCTTTCATATCAGCAACAGTTGTTTCCAAGTTAGATATCCTGTTCGTCAAATCCTGGTATTTTAATCCATCACCTAACTTAATAGGATCATCTGAATTCCCACCAGAGGTGGTTGTATCTGCTTTTGAAAGAGGAGGTATCTCCAAATTTTCATTAGCAGATGCCCCTTGTTCTTGGTTCTGGGGACTTCCCTCTGCATCAGTGGTTACCTTAGTGATCTCACCTGTGGTTAACTTGAACTCACCAGTGGATACCTTGATAGACATAGCAGTGGTTGCCTTCAAGGGAGTCTGACTGATGAAACTACTGTCCAAATGTAAATCAGTGGATTTGACATTTGTAGTAGCTGCTCCACTTGAAATACCATCAAGAATTTGCTGAAATTCAAGAGGTGTAGCCTCCTCAACTATTTCTGGGTTAGGTAATTGAAAAGGTTCAGACATAGCTATTGTTGAAGTTAAACTCTCAGTAAAGTGTTCGTGACAGGGATTGCTATCACTCTGAATGTCAATAGCTTAAAGCAGTGTTACAAACTTTGGTGGAATGGAAAATGAAGGGATTGCTGTCGAAAGAGACATTGCCGCGGGAGAAGGGCTTTTAAGTATACTCTCATATGAGGGTATGACATCATATTGTGGTGTCTTTGTGAATACAACATGTTCCTTTTGTGAGGAATCATGAGGAGTTTGGTTTATGGGTTGAGATCTTTCCACATGTTGTGAGGAAGTAGCAACAGTGGTTTGTAGTGACATCTATGTTGTCACGAGGTTAACCTCTGGGATCTCATTTTCCAGAGGACCCGCTTTGCTGGTTTCGGTGGGCTTTTTGGATTTTGTTTTGGTCTTTTTGAGTTTTGTTGGTGGGGGTTTCACAACAGTGGTTGTAGTGCTGTGATCACCAAGAGCAGTGGGCTCAGCAACATACGTTTGAGGAGCAGTTGTAGACTCATCTAAAATTTCCTCATTCCCCTTTGCTTTAGTTTTGAAAACATCTGACTCTTTAGCCATAAGGCGACTTAAAGTTAGACTATTCATTTTAATAGCTTCACCTTTTTCAAAAGCTTTTTGAGAAACATGTTTTTGCAAGTAGTATCTTAATAGTCTAGGAAACATAAGAAAACCAGCAGTTTTCCCTTTTTTAATAGCAGCAACTTTCCCCTTTTTAATAGCAGCAGTTTTGCCCTTTTTAATAGCAGCAATTTTGCACTTTTTAATGTTATTTAAATTTGCAACCAAATCAGCAAACAGTGCTTGGGAGTAGTTAAAATCAGTATTTGTAAAAATTGCATACCCCAATGACTGAATTTTCAAAGGTATTTCATTAAAAGAGGTAGTTTTATTTGAGAGACAGATTAAGAGAGTATGGAACAGGAATTTCATTGGCGGTGGAAAATTACCTTTAAACATAGTTTCCTGATTCAACTCTCCATCTTATCCTCTCCCTATCAAGTATGTTTGAATCTCATTTTTTGGCAAAGAGGTCTTACCTGCCAAGTTGTTTACCTCAAATGTTGTTGATATGGTACTGGGGGTAATAGCAACTGATTCACCTCCGACTTTTAAAGTTATACTTACAGCCACATTGTTTTGTTCTTCAATATTAGCATTAGCCCAAAAATCGCGAAGCGTCTTTTGGAAAATTGGTGCGTCGGCGGTAAGAATAACCTTATATTTTGATGATGTAAGAACATCAATCATCGAATGATAGAGAGTATTGTTCTCGTTTTTCCAAAAAATAGCAGGGTAGTTATGCGATTTTTTCATCACCAAAGTCATGATCGGAATTGAAAGTTGCGAGAGGTTGACGAAGAAGTGTTGAAGAAGAAGGTGGAAACCGCTCTGCTGAATTTTAAACTCCAGACGAAAGTAAAACCTCTGTTTGGGGATGAAACAGCGGTTTATAAAGTGAAAAGGTGAATGCTGACGTGTCAGAAGTTAGAAAGATCTGATGGCTAACATCTGTCCACGTCACAACCTCTGCTCTGATAATGGATGACAGTTGTTGCGAAAACCACTGTTGGCCAACAACAGATGTTAGCCAACATTAGTAACTCAACAGTCCTCAGATTAAACAGAACCTATGAGAACAGACAATACCCTTCAGCAATATTTGGAAACCACTGTTGGGCAACAACAGATCTTATACAACAATAGTAAGTTAGCAGTCCTTTCAACAGATTTTTAATATAAACGAATAAATTGATATTAAATATCAGCAACCATTTAATGCAAAACATTTAAAAAATAAATTTTCATGGGAAAACTATAAAATTAAATATCAAGAAACTGAAAGGACAAATTTTAAACCTCTGCCATAAAAAAATATAAAAAAAAACCTCTTCATTTAAAGACCAACAATAATCTACATGGCAAACAAAGGCTACTACCACTTCATCGGACACAAATGTTGTAAACAATGGTAAATCAACAGTTGAGCAATAACAGATGTTCAGAACTGTTGAGCAGTGGTATATCAACAGCCGTAAAAAATCTCTTCATTTAAAGACTGTAACACTCGTCTAATTTTACAGGGATTTAATATTTATTCATACCATATTATATGAAAATATCTAAGTTGTGACATAATATTCCATAAGTAGGGTTCAAAAGTAACAACATTTAGTCGACTAACGACTAATTCAAAACATTCAAAGTTGTTTACAATTCACAAACGTAGTCTATTAAGGATTTAAAACATTGCGAAAGCTTCAAAAGTAGTGTTCGGTTCTTTGTCGTTTGCTTGATCGCCATCCGTAAGTTCACCAACATCATCTAATGTCAAAACCACATCAAGGGTTAATTTTGACAATAATAAAACACGTATAATCGAAATCTAGCATCAAAACAATTGAAAACAATTAAAATTTTCGGACCAGGGTCGCTCGCGCCCCGCGAGAGACGTTCCGCGGGCCGCGAGAACCCCTCGCATGTCGCGGCGTGTTTCAGGTCCCCTTCCGCGTGGCGTGGGGGATCATGTTTTCCAGCAGGTATGTTTTGTGAGCTGCATTTTCTGCCAGCTCCGGAAAACTCAGATTTTAACTTCAAATGTGCATATCTTTTGACTCGTAAGTCCGTTTTAGGTGATTCTTGTTCCTATGCGTCTGTAAATTCAATACCAACGTAACTACAATACTTTCGATATAAAAAGTTTGATTTCCGGACCGAATAAATAAAATTCGTTTATGTGCTAATCGACCCATTCTAACTTTACTTACTTAATTACCGTTTAACTATCAAGCCTATGGTGTATTATGCCCATCATCCAGGGCTTAACATCACTTGCATTACCTTACCCAAATTCCATGGTTTAATGCTTTTGTGATCTACATCGCCAATGCTATTAGTTAAGACACTATCACTACAATTGACACACTTATTCGACCCGTTGGCTCATCTTGTGGAAAAATCCTCCAATATGATGACTACCAAATGGTTCTCTCTTTAAGCTACTCTATTGATTCCAATAACGATCATGATTACTAAAATCAACACAACTATTAACCAACAACGCAACTATGCATAATTTAACAACAATTCGTTGAATGTAACGGGTCAAGTTACATACCTTAGTGCACGCCCTTCAACCGCAAATCACCACCGGCTTGTCCACTCGACGTTCCGGTATCCTTTCCTATAGAGTTCAATTTTTATCACATTTAGAACCCTTTTGTAATCACATTTTCCATAATAGCCAAAACATCTCAATTAGGTGTTTTAACTACAAAATTCTATTTTCGAACCTTCTTTGAGGCATTTCAACAAACACTTTAAGGGCATAATTTTACATGTTTAATTATCAAGTCTCTAGCTTATCTCTTAGCCCTAATTTCACATCAATCAACCATTTTACATGATTGTTAGCTTCTAAATTTCTGAAATCACTTCAAAATTGTCAAATTACACTAGATCAACACCCAATATCCTAGTGTTCATCAATTTACACATAACCCATTAATCACCTACAATGGTGTTCATAATTTTCACTAAAATTTCACATGATTTCAACTTGTATTTGTCTAGGGTTTGTCCCTAGACACTATAGTTGTTCCTAAATCATCATAAGACACACATGCAACCATAATTTCATATTTTCCCAATTTCATGAGAATTTCAAGTTGAGAGTTTTCATCAAATTTTACATACCTTGTAATCCTCTTGTGACGAGGATCAATAATCTATGCTCGATTTTCGTTTTGGACCAGATTTGCACCTCCAATTTGAGACTTTTAGTGAATTTTTAGGGTTTGGAGCATGGGGGTCGACCTGCTCTTTTCTCTGATCGACCAGACACCTCTATTTGGGGTGTTTGGTTTATTTTTATTTGTTTTATCTAATTTAGTTTCAATTTTAACAACTAAGGCCCCTCTACTTTGTTCAACATATAGTTTGGTAGCTTTTAACCCTATTATAAGCTATTTCTAGACAATTAACTAACTAGGTTAAAATTCCTAGTTAGTAAATTCTCGTTTATTTATACTTTATAATTCTAATATAAAGTTTTATATTTTCGGGGTGTTACAAGTCCACCCCCCTTAAAAGGGGTTTCGTCCCCGAAACCGTAGTACGTACCAAATAATGTAGGGTAGAGTCGTCGCATCTCTTCCTCGGACTCCCACGTAGTGTCTGAGCCTTTTCTATGCTCCCATTTGATTTTGACTTGGTCGATTTGTTTATTTCGTAAGTGTTTGACCTTTCGATCTAAAATCTCCACCGGTCTCACAGCATAATTCAGACTATTATCCACTTCGATATCATCGTAATGGATATAGGCTGTTTCGTCCGCTCGACACTTTCGTAATTGTGACACGTGGAATGTGCTATGAATCCCACTCAACTCCTCGGGTAATTCAAGACGATATGCCACTTTGCCAACCCGTTCGATGATTCTGAATGGCCCAATAAATCTTGGGCTCAGCTTCCCTCTTTTTCTGAACCGTATCACTCCTTTCCATGGAGATACTTTCAGCATTACTTTATCACCCACTTGAAATTCAATCGGCCTGTTTCGTTTATCCGCGTACGCTTTTTGTCAGTCCTGAGCCGCTTTTAGGTGAGCTCGGACCATGTCGATTTTCTCATTTGTAGTTCGGATTATATCAGTAGGTGCTAGCCCTCGTGGACCCAGTTCTCCCCAACATACCGGAGTTTGACATTTTCTGCCATATAACATTTCATACGGGGCCATCTTAATGCTCGCGTGATAGCTATTGTTATATGAAAATTCGACCAAGGGTAGATAGACATCCCAACTACCCCCGAAGTCAATAATGCAAGCCCGCAGCATATCTCCCAACGTTTGTGTTGTTCTTTCACTCTGCCCATCCGTTTGTGGATGGTAAGCAGTGCTAATGAACAATTTAGTTCCCATTTGTTCTTGGAATTCACGCCAAAAATTCGAAGTAAACCGAGTATCTCTGTCTGACACAATGGATATTGGTACCCCATGCCGTGCTATGATTTCATTGGTGTACACCTCCGACATCTTCTCGGATATATAAGTCTCACGAATTGGAATGAAGTGAGCGCTTTTCGTCAATCTATCTACAACTACCCATATAGCATCAAACCCGCGGTTAGTTTTGGGCAATTTGGTCAACAAATCCATGGTGATTTGTTCCCATTTCCAAACCGGAATTTCCAACGGTTGAAGTTTACCGTATGGTTTTTGGTGCTCCGCCTTGACTTGTAAACATGTCAAGCATTTTTCTACGTATTTCACCACATCTCTTTTCATCCCGGGCCACCAATAGTTTTGCTTTAAATCATTGTACATTTTGGTCGCTCCCGGATGGATGGAATAACGGGACTTATGAGCTTCATCGAGTAGAAGCTTTTTAACTCCACATGTATTGGGAATCCAAATTCTGTTGAAACGTGTTTTCAAACCATGGTTGCTTACTTCGAGATCTCTAACTTGGCCAACAATTCTTTCTTTTCTCCAGTTTTCCGTCTTTACCGCTTCATCTTGTGCTTCTCGAATTCGTTCGAGTAAGCCTGAGGTCACAATGAGTTGTAATGATCGTACTCGGATCGGAGCATAATCTGTCTTTCTGCTTAGGGCATCCGCCACCACGTTTGCCCTTCCAGGGTGATAATGTATTTCACAGTCGAAGTCTTTCACCGTTTCTAGCCATCGCCTTTGTCGCATATTTAACTCTTTCTGATCGAAGAAGTATTTCAAGCTCTTGTGGTCAGTGAATATGGTGCACTTTACCCCATATAAGTAATGCCCCCATATTTTTAATGCAAATACCACCGCAGCCAACTCGAGATCGTGCGTGGGGTATTTCTTCTCGTGTATCTTCAACTGCCTTGAGGCATAAGCTATAACCTTGCCCCGTTGCATCAAAACGCATCCGAGCCCTGATAGTGAAGCATCCGAATAAATCACCATGTCTTCGACTCCGTCCGGCAATGTCAATATTTACATATTGATGCTCAAATCAGTAAAAATAAATCACTAACAACTGTTGATGCTCAAATCAGTAAAAATAAAATGCTCTACAAAGATTAATAGAATTAAAATTTACATATCACATATGACGATAGATCAACAATTACATTAAGAACTGAACAAAGAAATTTAATAATCTTCAGCTCTTGAACAGTAGCCTTATCCTCATATACTTGATCCTCAACTTCCTTGATAAAGCTATACTTTAAATCATAAGAACCTACAGAAGGATATGATGACATTTTTAACTTTTATATTTCTTCAACTCTGATGTAAAAGAAGGATATAATGGTAGTAAAACTGTAGGATCGTTTTGTGACCCAAACGAGTCGATCAGAAGAGTTTTACTCAACACGAAAGGCGGAAACAGACGTGTAGAGGTCAATTCAGCAAGATATACACTTTAAACTGTTGTATGATTGATTTGATAATGATTTACAGTCTGACAACACTTCGGCAGCACTTCGTTACACTGACCGGAAAGTTACAAATGAAATCAAGACATCAAGTATTTATAGGAGATGCTATTTCGTTTGAAGGAGACATGGTGTCTTTCAAATGAAATTAAACATCTTAATTTCGTTTGAAAGTGCCATTTACCAGTTCAAACGAAATTAGCTCAATTCCTCATAAATCCTACCCTATTTCTCGTACAACGTGCCCTGATCTAACAATAGTAATGTAAGACTCGATACAAGACGAAGTCGACAGACGCATGCACTAACAGACTCCCCCTCGAATGTTGACGAGTCTTAAGTGTCGAGTCTTTAACATCTTCAGTCTTTATCAGTCCTCTCGAAATCTTTGAAGTATCCGACACTGTAAGTATCCTCAAATCTTTATCTCTTTCTTCTTTTTAGCATCAATAGACTCCTCCTCGAACAATCTTATCTACTCGGATGTCTTCAGACTCCCCCTTTCGATTTGCTGGGATCGCAGCCTGGCTTTTACATCCTCAGGTATCGAAATCTGACTCTCTTTCACAGAGATCTGCACATTCTCTACCCAAAAGTAAATTTCACAAATTTAACAATTTACGAATTTATCTATTCAAACTTCCTTCAAACACAACCAGAATGATTTATCAATGATAATTTCTGATGAATCACATGTAAGTTTATTCAAAATATTTTCTCATTAAAACACACACTCCCCCTCACCACATGCTCATCATGTTTAGCACTTTGGAATTTTGAAAATCAGCTCTCCAACATCAGTTGTCGAAAATCTTTTTGAATTTTTCAAAATTTATGCTAAAACACACTTAAAATCTTTTTAGAATTTTTGAAAGGAAATGCAGTAAAGAAATATTTACAGACAATATTTTTACGAGTTTATGTAAGAGGATCATATTAGTTTTGAGACAAATCACCAACACCGTTAAGCTTTAATCATTTTAAGTTCTAAACTATTCACTTAGATTGTCAGTATACTTATCCACTTAAATTCTCACACAAAGTTCAATTGCTTCGAGATACGAGATTAATGTCTTAGATACTTAAACTTAATCGCGTGTCCCACCTCAGAATATACTCTCGTATCCAGATCCCAAAATTCAGTCTTACAGGTGAGTATACCACAGATCATATCTGTAAGGGGTTAATTGCGAAACCGTGAGAGCTCAGGTCAGAACTTCCGTTCAGCAGAGAGATGACGGCTCGACTTTTGGTGGGTCCCCTTTAGAGGATCTTTTTTACAACAACATTGATTAGCAATTTTATTGTCTCATCATTTTATGCTGAGGGCGGCGCTATATTTCAAGCAAGCAGTAAAGTATTCTCCGGGGACTAGGCCATTGCTTCTGCAAAATCAGAAGTCCCGGGATAATACCCCAGATATCACTGAGCATAAAGACCTAGTATCTCAGAAAGAGGGACCTTTCAAACAAGATTTCGAGGGTTACCCATATATCCGAGAGATGTTTCCCCACGATATAAGCAAGTTTGAATCTAGGTTTATATCTCGTCACAATCTACTAAATGTGCAAAACCTACTGGCACATCAACAGTGAGACCGTTTATCACATTTTAACTTTCCATTTCTTTAGCATGTTGTGATCGTCCACTGATGTACTATCATTTCCTCTTCTTTGACACACAACTCATTTTTGAATTTTATCATGTTTTTTTCTTTTTCAAATTTTCAAATGTTTTTGGATTTTCAGAAATTTCTTAGTCCCCCTAAAATTCAAACACATTTAAAGGAAATTTGAAAACAAACTGTACAAACAACGTGACAACTGTTATCAAATCGCTTCAAATCGCCATCCACTTGGCATAAACAATCAGAACTCCCCCTTTCAACAAACCATTTTCTCATTATGATTTCAAAACACTTAAGTTTGTTTTAACCAAAATGATTTTTCCGGAAAAAAAGTTTTGTTGATTTTATAAAACCACTTGTAGGTTAGGGGTTCATCATATTGTTTCTCAATCATTTGTAGAAAATCAGATACAACTTAATGTCCCTGATTAACCACTTGTAAATGAAAACCTTTTCCAACCACTTGTAAGTCGAAATCACTTTCGTGTATTTCTCAAGAAGGATGCCGATTCCTTCTCCACTCTTACCAACCTGAGAGCTCCGGCAAGTCACACTTGTGAACTATTTTCAATTTACCACAAAAACAATCTAAGAAAGATGCCGATTCATGCTCCACGATTACCAACTTGGAAACTCCGGCAAGTAAGGGTTTTAAATGTTAAACACAGACATCCAAGCCTCAGCAAGCTTGGATGTAAGCTTATCAAGTTCACTCTCAGTCAGGGTGTATGTTGCCTTCTTCGTTTCATAGAATTCTTTTACCCCTTTGACTTTACCCTCGACCATTTTCCCCAAAATCTATTTCACGTTTCCATTAAACGCTTTATCGGCATCAAATTCCTTCGTCTCAGAATAGAACTGATTCGAGATATCAACTTTACCAACCTTTGATTTAAAATTCTCAGTCCTCAATGGTGGAAAATGAACATCATCCATTGGCGGTACTGAGTTTTCATCTTTTAACTCAACTTGTGGCTCGTCTAACTTTGTGGATTAGATTCATCGCCAGATTTTACCTTAAAGTTCTTAACAACCCACTTTTGTTTATCAGGATTCACACTTCTCCTGTAAAATCTCTTTAAACATTCACCAACTTCATATGTTGAATTTTCAAAAACTTTGAATTTTTCAGTTGGTGGTTCATTTTTCTCAACAACTTTCTCTTTGAGTTTTTCTGAGAATCCCTGTTTTGACTTTATAGTCTGAGGACAGTTCTATGCAATGTGACCAGCTTCATTGCATCTGAAACAGATTCTAGTCTCTTTTCTTTGATTAGCTCCATTCTTCATATTCTCTTGCTTTTCGGCAAGGAATTCTCTGTTTGATTGTTTCCAGAATGGGCTTTTTGCTTCTTCTTCCGAGCTTGTCCCTGAAACAAATGTCATTTTTGATTAAAAATCTCGGACATATTTTTCATTTTTATAATTTTCTGGTGGAATAAAACCAAGTCCTTTCTTTTTGAAATTACCGTTATGGTTTGGTTTCTTATGAAAACCAGAACCAGAACCGTAACTTTCTTTCTTGTTTAAACGTTGTTGAACTCTTGAAGTGTATTTTTTAGGTTTTTCAGTAAGATTTACATCTTTTATTTCAGAAATATTAATTTCTGTCATTTTGAAAACCTTTTTGATCTTTTCAAATTTAACACTTCTTATTGGAAATTCCTCATCAGAATATAATTTGTCTGAATCAATCAATGTATATGCCACTTTGATTGCTTCATCATTCAAATTAGATTTTGATAACATGAATTCTTTATTGTAAACCCGTTTAACAAACGACTTTGAACTGTTGAACGACGAATTCGAACTTTTGACGGACGAACTTGAACACCCAGACTCGGACTTTGACTCAGACTTTAACTCTGACTCCTCATCTGTATCCAACACCTGATCGACCACCTTTTTTATTAACTCGGACTCATGATCAGTGTCAGACGATGTATAAACAACGTCAATGTTTTCTGGTAATTCATCGGTTATGTCAGACTTTAACTTTATATTGACTGCTTTTTCGACTTGCTCCTCATTCGGTTTTCTTACCAGTATCCTTCTTCTTTGGCTTCTCATCATCTTTAAATGCTTCAAAACCTGCAACAGTTGGATAAATTCGATCAATGAGATAATCAGAACTAGAATAACTTTGCAATAAACGTCTAATTCTCTCATTTTCAATCTTTTCTATCTCCAACTCCTGCTGCAACTTTGCACATTCTTCAATGTAATGATTAATTGCCTTCTGCTTTGTCATCATCATAGAATTCATCATAGTCAATGCGTCTTCTCTTTCAGAGTTAGTCTTTTGCAGACCAGTTACTGTTCTGTTTAGCACATCGTAAGATTCTTTCACGTAGTTGAGATTGAACAATAATTGTTCTTTCATCTTGTCTTGCTCGCTCAGTTTCTCATCTTTTTCTGCACATTGCTTGCAAGATTCTAAACACTTTAAGCAAGGCTTGTTGACTTCCACAATCTTTTCAACTTCGATGACTTTTTCAACCTCAATCACTGGTTCATCTTCAATCACCTTCTCAGCTTTAACTTCTTCATTTTGAAAAATTTCTTCTTTTTTTATCAACACTTTCACACTTCATTTTCTTTTGTTCTTTTGCTGCTCTTCTCTCCTTCAGTTTCTCCAATCGATCTGCAAAATAAAATTGAAAACTTTCAGGAGATAGATGACTTTTTGCAACATTAATATATCTTTCTTCCTCATCATCACCACTGTCATCAGTTGGTGATTGATCAAAATCTATTCTCTTCTCAAAATTCTCATCTGAAGAACTAGAATCAGATGGTGTTTGATCAAAAATTAATGTTTTTTCAGAACTCTCATCTGAAGAACCAGAATCTGATGATGTTTGATCAACATCAGTTGCTTCTTCTGAACTTTCATCGGATAAATCAGATTCTTCTTCTTGATTCTTCTCATGAACACCAATCGCTTTCATCCATTCGGTAAACAAATCAGGTTCTTGAACTATCTTTGCAATGAAAGCTTTAAAATTCCCATTCTCATCCGTAAACTGATCCCAGCTGAAACCTTCAGGTAACTTTTCGTCATCTTGGTTTATTAAACATGCTTTACTATCAGCTGATATATATTTGTTCCAACTAAAACCTGGAGCCATTTTCTCATCAACTTGATCAATGATACCAGAATAAGCTTTCTTATTTGCATCCTCGATCATTTTCCCATGAGCAGTTTGTGTTTCTTTTTGTTGATATGGTTGATGAGCAACTTGTTGATATATGGCTTTCCGATAGTAATCATCTTTACCAAAAGGATTCTTTGCTCCACTAGCCTCTTGATTTTTGCATTCTCTCTTGAAATGACCTTTCTCCCTGCATCGAAAACAAGTAACTTTAGATTTATCAAAACCCAAAGTAGACACATGTGCATCCAGAAAATCATTTCTCCCAGTTATCATTTTAAACTTTTCTGCTCTCCTCAAGACACTAGCTAAGCACCATTTGATATCCATGAGCTCCATTTCTTCAGCGTCTATCTGATCATAATCCTCTTTTGTCAGCATAGGATTTCCGATCCTCCCTGCAACCAAACCTTCATAAGATTGTAGCACAGTTGCAAGTAATGCCATGTGATCTTTTGCAATTTCTTCAGAAAAACTTTGACCGTCTGGAAGATTCAATGCAATGTTGCACTGTATCACACAACCAGTTCCAACTTTTGAACTTTGAGAATGAAAACTTGAAATTGAACTCTTTGGATTAACACTTGGAAATGAAGAGAATCCACTGCTGCTGTTTGGACTTTGTTCAACACTTTCAGATGAATTTCCAGCACTAAAAGCGGTTTGGATTTTAGGACTCCTTTCAATCTCTTGAACACTGCCTTTGTAATACATCTTCACATCTTGTTGATTACTTGGATTATTCATCCTTGCAATCTTTTGCTGTTCAAGATCTTGACCTTCAATCTTCTCGATGAACTGAGATATTGTTAAACCATCATAAACTCCGGTGTTCTTTAAGATCATCAAGAATGTACCCCACTCTTTCTGAGGTAAAGCATCAGCCAATTTGTCTACCCATTCTTCACGATCTTTGGTTATGCTTAACAACGACATGGAACGAACTAAATGGCAGTGTCTTTCAATCAGTTTCTTTGTATCTTCCCCTGGCAGACTTGTGAATAGATCAAATTCTTTCTTAAGCAGTGCCTTTTTACTTTTGATCATCCTCTCACTTCCCTCAAATTTAATTTTAAGAGCATCCCAAATTGATTTTGAAGTTTTGTTATGTTGAAACAATACAAAGATGTCTTCTTTAATAGCTTGCTGAAGTAGACTAATCATCATCTTTTCAGCTTTGTACATGTCTCATTCTTTGTCATTGAATTCAGAGATTTCTTTCTCAACTTGCAGATCAGTACGTGGTAGAACATACTTCTTCAAAATACACTCCCAAGATCTTAAATGATTAGCTTAAACCCAGTTTTCAAATCGATCTTTCCAACCGTAATACTCTTCAATGCTCATTAGCTTCGGGGGCTTTTGCGTAGTTCCAGTCTCATTTTCCATGTTCATGTTTTGAGTAATGACTGTTGGACTAGTCGGGGATGTAGCAAACGCGTTATAGAACTCTTCACTCATGATTTGATTTTCAAATGTTCACAAACAAACTGTTTCAAACGGAATACCAGTTTCAAACTAAATTCCCTCTCAAACAAGATAACCCTTCTCAAACGAAATAGCTATCCTCAAACGAAATCCTTGTTCAATCAATCTACCTAATTTCGTTTGAAACACCCACTATTTCAAACGAAATCACTTAACTTGTATGACCTTCAAACGAGATTTCCACTTGAAACGAGATTGACTAGTTCAAACGAAACCCTCAAACGAGATAACTTGTTTCAAACGAGATCACCTAATTCCTCAAACAAAATTCCAAATTCAAACGGAATTACCCTTGATTTTCAAACGAAATCAGTCAAATGATGCCATCTCAAACGAAATCACCAAGTTCTTTCAAACGAAATCACCATGACATCATCATTTCGATCCAGATTTTGGTCCAATTGGTCAAGCAAATGGTCGATTTTAGTTCTGAATTTTTCTAGGGTTTGTTAAAACGGTGTTGCGCACATGATATTTGAAAATTGTCCAATTTTAACCATGAAAACTTGTTCAATTGTGAAAGAAGGTGTAGAAAACAGAAAAATGCAGCTGAAATGGTATGAACTCTTCCTCCTGAGCTCTGATACCACTTGTAGGATCGTTTTGTCACCCAAACGAGTCGATCAGAAGAGTTTTACTCAACACGAAAGGCGGAAACAGACGTGTAGAGGTCAATTCAGCAAGATATACACTTTAAACTGTTGCATGATTGATTTGATAATGATTTACAGTCTGACAACACCTCGGTAGCACTTCGTTACACTGACCGGAAAGTTACAAATGAAATCAAGACATCAAGTATTTTTATAGGAGATGCTATTTCGTTTGAAGGAGACATGGTGTCTTTCAAACGAAATTAAACATCTTAACTTCGTTTGAAAGTGCCATTTACCAGTTCAAATGAAATTAGCTCAATTCCTCATAAATCCTACCCTATTTCTCGTACAACGTGCCCTGATCTAACAATAGTAATGTAAGACTCGATACAAGACGAAGTCGACAGACGCATGCACTAACAAAAACATGATGAAAAGCTTCTGCACTATTTTTGAATTCCGAAGTGCAGAAAGACATCACCAAAACACCTCTTCAGCTCTTGAACAGTAGCCCTATCCTCATATACTTGATCATCAACTTGCTTGATAAACCGATACTTTAAATCATAAGAACCTACAGAAGGGTATGAAGACATTTTTAACTCTTGAATGTGGAGCAAAATTCATATATGTTATTTAACTTGTATATTTCTTCAAGTCTCATGTAAAAGAAGGATATAATAATCGTAGTAAAAAGTTAAATATCAATAAACCGAAAGAACAAAAAAAACGATGTTCTCATAATTACCATTAACTTCTTCATCTATCATAAAGAAGTACTCCCAACTGCTCGCTCGAAAAAAGAAAAGTTGAAATATATCAACACCTTAAAATAAATATTATCAACATATATCAACAGTTTAAAAGAATCCACAAACCTAAAATAACCCTCAACTAATTGTTTGAATTTTAAACAACTCTGATTAGGCTGAAATATAAAAAGAGAATTAGAACAGATTTTAAGATTCAAAATCAGAGAAAAAAACATACCCTCAACGATGTTGCAACAATGATGTTGGAAAAATTTCGTGAAGTACAAAAAGTTGTAATCGCAGATGAAGAGACTGAATATGCAAAGCCGAGGTCAAAGATGAGTGTGTGAAACAGAGCTTCCATGAAACAACGATGTTCGAATAATGATATTGGAACAAAGAACTACATATGAAGATTAACCGGCTCA